>JAKCOX010000002.1:10000000-12400000 GCA_022605575.1 Laterallus jamaicensis coturniculus | reverse complement strand
CTTCAGAGGTTTTCTGTTGATTTTCTTTTCTCTTTAGACATTATTGTCAAGTGCAGGTGGGCATGATGTGCTTGGTGACACATTCAAACTATTTTTTACCAAATAATGCAATGCATTCATAGAAAACAATGACACTTGGCAAAAAAGGCTGCCCAGTTGTTTTTCTGATACCTTCCCTGGAGCCTTCGATACAGTAGTACCCATGGAATGTGTGCTTGAGTTACAGCTCAACAAGCCTTTGAAATATGTCAAAGTTGAGGTTTTTTTCTTCTGATTAAGTGGGCATTTACTCACTGGAAGCAACTGCTCTAGTGGTGGAATTGTCTTCTGAAACTTCACTAATGTTCCTGGGTATTTCTACTGTCCTTTCAGAGGGCCTCCAGTAATGCTGACCACCCGTGCAGATTGGTGTGTTTTCCTCCTTATCCACAGGTAAGTCCACCTCTTGCTCAAGCATTTTACAACTTCCCCAGAACTGTTTTGTCTGAGGTTTTTGTTGTAAGCTTCTGTAATAATGATATAGAGTCTGTTCTTTTGATCAATACACATTCAGTTGCAGTGATAGGTAATGTGCCACAAGATAAAGAAGTAAAGTCTGTATCACATAAATGATATATATCACATAAAACCATTTCAAAACCACAACAGAATGAGCATCTTCCCTAATTAACGTACTAGCACAAGGCTCTGATGGAAAGGCATGCTAACCCACAGTCCTAAATCCTAAAATATGCCTCTTCTGCTAGATGCCAGTGCTAGCAACAAAGTCTTAAGTGAATCAGTCCCATTGCTCTGTCTTAAAGTCAAAATATCACTACGGCCTAGAGCCTCATATTTCCAGATCATCCAGTTAATTTTTGGCTCTGGAAATTGAAACTAAACCTCCATAGTTATCACTACAAATTACCTTTTTCCATCTGCAATATCACTTGAGAACACAACTATCTTTACTTGGAGAAGAGTGGGAAAAGTAAATCATGCGAAACAGCTCAAAAACATTCCATCACACATATGTTCAATTTCCCAGGTGCAAGTAGAACTTATCCTCCTGCTCGGCTGTGGTGAAATCAAGAGTAGTAAAGGTCAAGTCTTGGTTGTCTATTCCAGTCTAGACCAAACCACTTATGTTGAGACCAACTTGTGAAACTAGTTGGTTCAGTAGTCTGCTTGGAGTCAGGTTGGGACCAACGTGACAATACTGCCATCACCTCTCAGTCCCCTTGGTGACATCAGGCCTGGTCTGCCAACACTACCAGTCTGATAATTCCAAGAAGTCAACTCCGTAAATACAACTGCCAGTCTACTCTAGGCAAACTCACTTCATGCAGGTACACGATCTCCAGGTAGGTATGCCTGTACAAGGGAAATGTTTCCTCTCTGGGGCTGTTGACTTCTAATTTAATTGCCAAACTGAAGTTCACTTTCTAGAAAGGCAGAGTGATTCTGCGACTTGGGGTCATCTATTGCAAGCCCTGCACTTTTCCCCACGTCAGCCATTAAAGACTTACTATCATTTATACAATGCAGAGAAATTCTAAGCACAGCAACATGAACTCTGTATATGGAATTTCAGGTAATGAATATTTTAGTTCTTTAAATAAGCTGCCTAATACTGACTTTTCCCCTTCTCCCCCGAAAGTAAAAAGGAAAGTACTATTGCATTACTCATAGTAGTACAGGGACATTATAATTAAAACAATACAAAGAGTTCTTTTTGCTTTGCAGGTGCCAATAAGCAACCTCAAGGGAATATTCAAGAATGCTTGGTGTGTTTAGAGTTTTACTGCAGGAAAACTCTATGATGTAAGTGCCTTTCATTTCACTGGCTTTCAGCTATCATGCCTTTAGTTGGCCTGCTTATACATATAAAATACACATGCCCCTTTCTCCTCTTTCCTCAGCCTTTCTAAAATACTTATGCAGAGTTTCAAAACAGCTTGTATACTACTACATATGCACAGAAAACATTGAAAGAACATTATGAAAGTTTCAAGGTCAAAACCCCCTGAGTTGCCTTCCTGGAACTCTATTTTTACAGGCATTATGATACTGCCTTTTACAATTACAAACTTTTTTTGTTTTTCCACAAGGTAACTTCAATGCTTTTTTACAAGTTTCATAATGTGTTAACACAGATTTTTTTTTTCCCTCTTCAATTTTTATTGGGACTCAAAGAAGCAAACAGAACTCCAGGATCTCCTCGTGTGGCATCACACAGATTGCACTATTATCGTTCAGTAGTGGGGTTAAAATTTTTAGTTACAGAAAGCAGGTCCCTACCATTTCAGTTAGTGAGTAACAGTATTAGTAAGCTATCTACCTCCATATGGTCTACCGAAAGAGAGGAAAGAGGGCAGAATTTCAGGGTTGGTGTAAATGGCTGTAGATGCAGAGAACTAAAACAAAAACAAATAAGGGAGTGGAGGTGTTCCCTGCACTCCCATCTGTCTCTGCTTCAGCTTCCACCATTTTAACTTTGGTTAACATGAATAATCATGTAAAAACACAGTAAATCAGAGTAGCTTGCTGATCTTACTGAAACCCCTCTTTGCAGAAAAGTATCTAATGTGTGATTAGATCTGTGATCTGCACCAGGACTTACTAGGGGTCCATACTCCTTAGTGCTGAAGCGAGAAAAGGGCAGCCAGAGGCAGGAGGAGAGAATGCATGTTCATCCTTTTCTGTGGTAGTGTCGTCTTAGTCCACTTAAGATCACATCCTGGGCTACCAAATGTGAGTTTCATAGGTACTTGCTGACAGCAGAAGAAAGTTAACAGGCAAAAAACTTGAGTTCAGGTCTAAGTCCTGCCAGGGTGTGCTCTAGTAGGAGGAGGACTTTGTTCACCACAACTAGATGTTTGCTATTTCTATCCACTCAAATCTGTCTTGCTGGTCCTCTCTCTTTTCTATATAATCCTAGCACAGTCTCTCTGTCATCGACTTCTTGTCAAACTAATGTATATCATCAGTTGCAAGATTTTTCTTACAGCTCCAGCCCCCATCTTCCACTCCAAGTTTTTGGCTGTGGCTAGGAACCAGTTTCCTTCTCTGGTCAGCGTGCTTAGCCATTCAGTCTGGCCCTGCTCGCTGCTCCCTGTTCTGTTTTCAAATACACACACGATCACAGTCTCTTCTATCATTCCCACTATCATTTCCCACCAGTTTTTTGCCGGGCTTCCTTTTCATCCTTGCCTGTTCCATCTCCTAGACTTTCATTCCTCAAACCCAGCCTTCTAGTTGCAGTTTAGTTAGTTTCAGGATCCCCTTTAACTTCCTGTTCTGTCTCAGCCTTCCCATCCCCTAGCTATCTCTGTCCTACATCTCTCTTTCCTGAAGCTGGTTTCCTTTACTCAATTTGCTGATAACAACAACCAGTGCCTGGTACCCAATGTCCACCCAAACTCCCCTCGTCCCAGCTTTTGCTACAGCTTTGGCATTTCAGACAGATTGCTTTTCCTTTCTGTCTTTCATTCAGGTTTTTAGTCAATACTTTAGTATTGACTTGGCAGCATAAGAACACCAGTACCATAGAGAAGAGTCTTCCCGTTTTCAGCTCCTGCAGCGCTCTACAGCAACCTGGAGCAGTAGCAGCTGGGATTGTCCAGCTCAGCACTTCAGTGGGGAGAAGACTCCTACGAGACTGTAGCTGTCACACTGTGGCTCCGTGCTGTTGAGCATGTGTGGAATGATTCTCATAAAAGGCCTGTCACTGTGGCAGTTCACCAGGGAGGTTACAAAAGGCTCATCCCTGACATGGAAGTTACTTTGCTGACAAATTCTAAGTCCCTCACCCACATCAGAAATGCACACAAGCATCACATTTAAAATAATTTTAGCATTGTAAGCAGGATCAAAACAATTTAAAGCAAATGCATTGAAAAGAAGGCATCACTTAACAACTGGTAGTCTATTTATTAGGTCCCTCAGAGCGAAGTTAAGAAGAGAATACATAATATATCTTTTTCCAGAGAGGTTCAGAAAAAAGCTGATTAGTAGTCATCAAACATTTGTCACTATAATGGTGAAAGGGAGACATTCCATTAGTCACTAATAAATACTTATTTTACTTTGGAAATATTGCATACCTGTTTGTCACAACAGTTTTATTTCCATTTTAAAATAGTTACATGCTAACTTATTTTATTTACATTTGCTTACCTGAGAACACACAGACTGTCAGTTACTGCAGTTTATCTGAGACATAGTTTCTTTAAAAGCATCCTGCCTTCTTAAGATCTTGTTGACTTGAGTCTTGTTACCTGACTGCATCCTAAGTGTTTGTCTGTATGGGAGAAAATTACCCTTTATATGAATTATATCCGTTGCATAGCTATGTGTTATAAGGCACTGTCTTATAATGAAATTCCTCATCTTGGAAATGAAAGAGTGCTCATGATTTGTTAGCCTGGTAAATTATAGCTTATGTGATCTCTTTTCTTACAGTCTCTCTAATGACCTCTAAACCTGTTAAATAATTTCAAATAAATTTAACAGAAGTGTAGAGATCTCAGAGTTTCCTGAGATGTGGCAGCAAGGTAGCTAATCTCATCACGTTGCCGGTAAGGGAAAGACACGTTACTGTGTTGTGGAGGTTTAGGGATAAAGGACTGAAACCAACAGAAAAGTGGGTTTCCTGAATATTCCCCTTCCTCATGAAGACATTTATTTCTTCATAGCTTAACACTCATCTCAAACTGCACAGACGAAATTTTTAAAAGTCATCTTTGTTACAAGTAGCCTCAGTAGTTGCTTGACATGTTCTATTATGGGTTTGTTTTGCCTTGCCTGCTATTTAGAAAAACTTAAAAATCATCTGGACTCAAATTTGGACTTAGCCTTTTCCAGAAGGTCTATTTCAGTTTGAGCTTCTGGGGGAAGTTTCCTCTGAAATAAAATATAAACCCTTTGTGTTCTCCTCCGCCTCCCCACCACCTCTCCCCATGTTAAAATAAAACTAACTAGCTGTTACAGTCAAGTAATTTTGGGCAAAGAATTACATTTGGCAATGTTATTACTCTTCCTTGGAAAAGCCTCTCAGTAATTATTAGGCCAAATGGCATTCTTTGGAAAAGCCTAGAGAGAGTTGTTAGCTAAACACGATAACAGTCTTCTGTTTCACAGCTCCTTCGTGTGACTTCGCCCCCAAAGCATCTTGGCACATGCCTGCCCAAAGTTTTCAAAAAGCCTAAATGCTAAATGAAACTGCAGCTTCTTGTTGTGGTATGTAATATATATGTCTACACGTAGAAACACTAATAGTAGGAAGACAATCACTTGTCTGCTGGCACATGTTTCTTCTGAACCTTGAGAACAATACATTCCATCTTTGCTCAATTAAACGTAAACCTGTAGGCTTCTTTTCTTCTACACTCCACAGCTCCATAGCTAGTACAGTTTGGTTTAAAAATTGCAGTAAAATTGGTAGTTTCCCTAGCATTAACTTCAATCCTGTATTTTTTGGACCCTCCAAATGTAAGGGCTTTATTAGCATTACTGATTTTCAGGCATTTCAAGTATAGATGTGGGTCACAGTCAGTAATAAAGAACTACTGTTTAGGTTCAACATCAGTAGCTAAGTTTTGAGGCAATCAGTTTCGTCAAGAGTTGTTACTGAGGATGCACAACTGGGACTCACATGTGGGATGGCACATGGAAGCTACCTCATAGTGGATGGTTTAGGCTGGTAACTGAGGCCATCTAAGATATCAGCATTTGAATTAGACAGCTGAGTAAACTGACTCAATAAACTTTTTGTACATAATAACTTTTCCATGTGAGCAATTTCTGGAGAGTTGGCCCAGTGAAAAGTGGGTGTCGCGACATTGCTTATACATCTGCTGTGCTGCTGTTATTTACATGATGTCCACCAGCTTTCATGCAGTTTGAAGTATATACCTATTTTACTGCATTTTTTAAACCAAACTGTACTAACTATGGAGCTGTGGAGTGTAGAAGAAAAGAAGCCTACAGATTTATGTTTAATTGAGCAAAGATGGAATGTATTGTTCTCAAGGTTCAGAAGATACATGTGCCAGCACATTACTTCAGAACATAAATTCAGGTTCTTC
Organism: Laterallus jamaicensis coturniculus; assembly: GCA_022605575.1. Classification (NCBI taxonomy): domain Eukaryota; kingdom Metazoa; phylum Chordata; class Aves; order Gruiformes; family Rallidae; genus Laterallus; species Laterallus jamaicensis. The sequence goes on along the minus strand of JAKCOX010000002.1, from coordinate 12,393,932 downwards.
TTCTCAGATCTCAAATCATATTTCAGCTCTGCTTGTTGCCAGAAACTTGAACTAAGGTAAAAACCCCACAGATTTTTCCTTAACCTCAGATGGTGTTGCTGGTCCAGTTTATAACAGCGTCACACAGGGTCATATCAGCATAACCGAACTGGGAAGTCAACTGCTATGCAAAAGCAGGATCGAACAGCCAGGGCAGGGGAGGACAAAACCTCTTGAAGCTGGTTTTGCTACCATGACAAGGGTTAATGTACTAAAGCCTAAGAGGGACTACAGGAAAAATCACATTAACTGAAGAGCCATGAGACAAGGATCTCTTGATCTTTGCAGTAAGAGAACCGTATGAGGGACACCTAAATCCTTTACTTGATTTTAAATTGATAGTATTCAAGAAAGGGACCTCAGTGCCTTTGAGGTAAATGTGAAGTATCTCACACATACTGATAGGAGATGTGTTGAGAGGAGTCAGTGGAAGTGAATAGAGATTTAAGTGTTTTAGGGTTTAGACAAACTGTCCATCTTGGTGTGTGCTCACCTTCAAAGTCTATCAGTTTTCCAAACAACTTCACTATCAACATGGATTTTTAGGGCACTCTCAAGAATAAATTCTGCTATTTCCTGAGGAGAGCTAGATAAATGCCTGGACTAAAGGTCTCACAATTTTCCTGCATAAGAAAAGGATTCATTCTATGGACACACCAGTATTCAGTTAAGTGTACAGACTTTGGAACACATTTAAAGTTGAAAGGTGTTGTGCTATGGGCATTGCTTATTGGAAGTGCCTCAATCAAATAATCTGAAGTTCTAACCTCTAATTCTGCTTCAGTCCCTACTATTGCAATTTTCAAGATAATACACTTATGTATGTAAATCAACCATCTTGATTATGAAAATAAGTTCCTTTGAGCTGAAAAGGAACCAAAGCAAATTATCTTAAACTTGCACTTTTAATTCTTCCTTTCCCTAGGCACATCAATTTTCAGAATAATCTGGGTATTCACATTGATTATAAAGCATTTTGAAAGATTGGCTTTTAAACCTGAATAATTGTTTTCAGGGCAAATGTTCCTGGAAGAGCTTCAGCAGAACGCAAACTACACATATAAAAATTCTTTTAAATGGCAAGACTCAAATTCACTCTATCCAAGTGCTGTTTTGGTTTGATGATTTCGGCATGCTACCATAAACCATGTATTTTTTTTCTGGTAGTAGCCTGTCTGGAAACACTTTGGCTTGTAGCTGAACTCCACTCCTCTTCTACAAAATTACTTTTTCTGGGACATTATCTGGACTTGACTCCTCTCTCATCTCTTCTCAGAATCTTTTAACATCCTGCTTTCCCTATGGAATTTGGAGTGCTGGAGCCAGATTTGAAACATGTAATTATACTGAGAAGGATCAGGGCCAAAGGTTTAAAAAATATTAAAATAATTATGGCAGTTTGATGTTACATCAGTTAGAACTATAGAATTTTAGCACAGGATGCAACAGATACATATATATATAATCACTACAGTCCTCCTTTGTTATATTTGCTCATCAAAGGCATTAGGTACCTATGTAATTTGTGTAGTTACATTACATATGTAACTTGTATAACGTGAGGTGACACTAGAATCATAGATAATCATAGAATTGTAGGGGTTGGAAGGGACCTCAAGAGATCATCAGGTCCAACACCCCTGCCAAAGCAGCTCCCCAGCTCATACTGCACAGACAGGCGTCCAGACGGGTCTTGAATATCTCCAGAGAAGGAGACTCCACCACCTCCCTGGGCAGCCTGTCCCAGGGCTCTGGCACCCTCACTGGGAAAAAGTTCCTCTGCATGTTGGTGCAGAACTTCCTGTGCTCCAGCTTACAGCCATTGCCCCTTGTCCTGTCTCCAGTGACCACTGAAAAGGGGCTGGCTGATTCCCCCTGCATCCCCTGCTTCAGATAATTATAGCCATTAATTAGGTCCCCCCTTAGTCTTCACTTCTCAAGGCTGAAGAGTCCCAACTTACTCAGCCTTTCCTCATAGGGGAGATGCTCCAGGCCCTTAATCATCTTCGTGGCCCTTCTCTGGACTCTCTCGAGGAGATCCCTGTCCTTTTTATACCAGGGAGCCCAGAACTGGACACAATACTCCAGGTGAGGCCTGACCAGGGCAGAGTAGAGGGGGAGGATCACCTCCTTAGACCTGCTGGCCACACTCTTCCTGATGCACCCCAGGATCCCATTGGCTCTCTTGGCCACCAGGGCACACTGCTGGCTCATGGCCAACCTGTCATCCACCAAGACCCCCAGAGCCTTCTCCACAGAACTCTTCTCCAGCAGGTGAACCCCCAGCCTGTACTGATACATGTGGTTGTTCCTCCCCAGGTGCAAGACTTTACACTTGCTTCTGTTGAATTTCATCTGGTTTCTCCCTGCCCAGCTCCAGGTGGACAGGATCCCAGTTTGTCCAGGTCTGGCTGGATGGCAGCACAGTGTTCCTGCGTGTCAGCCACCCCTCCCAGCTTTGTATCATGCACTTGCTGAGGGTGGATGCTATTCCCTCATCAAAGTCGTCAATGAAGATATTAAACAGGACTGGACCCAACACCGAGCCCTGGGGAACACCGCTAGTCACAGGTCTCCAGATGGACTCTGCTCCACTGATCACCACACTCTGGGCTCGTTCCAACAGCCAGTTCTCAACCCACCTCACTGTCCACTCATCTACCCCATGCTTTCTCAGCTTTCCTATCAGGGTGTCATGGGAGACAGTATCAAAGGCCTTGCTGAAGTCAAGGTAGATGACATCCACTGCTCTCCCTCCATCTACCCACCCTGTCATGAGATCGTAGAAGGCTATGAGATTGGTCAAGCACGATTTCCCCTTGGTGAATCCATGTCAACTACTCCTCATGACCTTTTTCTCTTCCAATTGCTTGGAGATGGCATCCAGAACAAGCTGTTCCATTACATTTCCGGAGACAGAGGTGAGGCTGACTGGCCTATAGTTACTAGGTTCCTCTTTCTTGCAGGGGCAGGAAGAAAATTACTGGCTGTTGTCTGATTGGATGGTGCCCACTGACATGCTCCCTCACACTCTTCTGTGAATAATGTAATAGGCTACAGTGTTTGTCATAGAACGAGATGCAAGCTCAGATCTGTAAGTGCAACACCATTTTACTCCAGTATTCTAATACTGAGTATCTTCCAGTTATGAAGAAAATTATCTGTCTTCAGATGGGTGCTTGGTCTTAGCAGGTTTTAGCAGCCATTTGAATGACCTTCCTTCAGTTTTGCAGCCTATTCCCATGCTGCTACCCCACATCTTGAGAATATCAGCAGTGCCTTTGCAGTGTATCGTGCCTCCCCCGCAATGCACTTCCACTGTGGAGGTGGTGGAATGCCTCTATCTCTAAATATACAGGTAAGAGACTCTGGGACTCTTTGTCCTTTGCATCCAGAGAAATTGTGGATAAGATGGATCAAGAACCAGTGAGGAAAAAATATTCCTCAAAGTTTGGGTTGCCCAGCAGACTATGAAGAAGTTTGCATTTGAAATGGCAATGTGCATAAGAGAGCACCAACTGGCTAGGGCATGCAGATGACTCTTTAAGTGTGAGTTATATCAAACTGAGTGGAAGAAGTGGCTGTTTTTCCCTGTATATGTCTCTGAGCAGATGAGGACAAACACTAGTGCTAATGATTAGCCTTTTGCCCCTGGCCAGCAATATTCCCAGAGAAGCATTGTAACACATACAGTCTCCAGACCAGCCACACGATTTGTCAGGGACAATCACATTTACATTCTCTCCTGAATAATATTTGACTGTAGTACAAAGACAGCTACATTCTCTATACCACCCCCAATTTTGACAAAGCAGTTATCTGTTTGTTCCTGAACCACATCACATTTCTTTCTTGTTACTTCTTACATGCCACAACTCCTAACTCATCATTACTTCTCCATCTCCATCACTCAAAGCTTAAAGGTACTCGAAAAGAGCCTGACATGGGATGATCTGTGTTTACAGTAAAAAGGGGTTAGTTTGAAATAATAGATAATGCATTTTATAAGCAGCCCTCTGCAAATTTCCCAATGATGACACATCTGGGAGGACAAAGCAAAAGTTAAGGCATAAGCCTGGGATAGTTGCCAACATACACATGAGTATCAGGCACGTATCATAGAGAGTTGCCATATTCACTGAGTCAGCTTCTATAGGCTTTGATGTAGGTGTCTGCATCTCTTATGTTGTTACTTAAGTCAGCTCAATTCCAGGACTATGGGTAGCATGCAATTTAATGAAAAACTTCCTTATTCTTATGCTAAAAGAGTTTACCATTAAAGCACTGATAACATCACAAATCACAGGAAACAAATGACATAAAATTTTGAGTGTACTGACTGACCTCTGTAGCCTATTTTTAGCCTTTTGACATGATCATGATTCTAAGTGCAGACACCATGAGATGCCATGATTCTAAGTGCAGTCATAACCTCAGAAACAATGAGAAAGCATGAGTTCTTTATGTCATGGGCATGATTTCATCATGAAAAAAAAAGAAGTGAAAAAAAGAAGCAAAAAAAAGGGTTGACATCAAGCCAGGACTAATGAGCTTCTGTCTATGTGTTCAAATTTGCTCTGACATACTGAAGAATCTACTACAGAACTACAGGTGTAACCTTTGTGATACATTCTCTGACTTCCTTTTCTTCTTGTCTCCTCCCATTTTCTAGTCTTTCTTTCTTTTCTTTCTTTCTTTCTTTCTTTCTTTCTTTCTTTCTTTCTTTCTTTCTTTCTTTCTTTCTTTCTTTCTTTCTTTCTTTCTTTCTTTCTTACTTTCTTTCTTTCTTTCTTTCTCTTTCTTTCTTTCTTTCTCTCTCTCTTTCCCTCTCTCTTCCCCTTCTCTCTTCTTTCTCTTCTCTCTTTCTCTCTCTCTCTCTCTTCCCCCCTCTTTCTTTCCTCTCTTTCTCTCTCACTTTCTCTCTCACTCCAACCTTTGGAATTGCAAACACAATCTGTGTTCTCTTCACTTCCTTTGCTACCAGTAAACACTTTCCTCCCCAACCTATCCTAACTACTTTATTTCCTTTGCCTCACTTATTTGCTATCCACACCTTTCTAATATTCTAGTCTTAGAGGAATAACATCTTCATTAACATATTCACTACTTCTTGTCAAGTTAACCCAATGACTCACTAGTATATGTATTTGTCCCTACCTGTGAGCTACTTTAAAGATTTGGGGAGTTTATGGTCAAATAAAATACTTTTTCTGTAAGTGAATGAAATAACAGTGGTCTTCATTTGACTTCCACAACAATTCCCTGATTTCATTTAACAATGACACATGAAATTTAAAATAGGGCTAGAAGTCTTCTGGCTTGTCAATGTCAGTGACCCAGTTATATAGCTCCTTTGGCACCTGGTTCACCAACAAATATAATTTATTTCTCTTTTGTTCCCTTCTTCAGAGAAAAGAAACAAAAAAATGAGAAGGAGGGTAAAGAACAATGCAAAAGCAAAGTAGTAACTCTGGGGGAGATTCTACCTACTTTGTTAGTCCACATGTTTCTTGGATACCTACCAGTTTAGGCAGTTCCTAACCTGTCCAGAAGGGATTGGGTCTAGAAATTAATTAGGAGGATATTCTTGGTAGTGGTTAGTATTCTACTCACTGCAGGAGGAAAAGGAGAGAAGGAGGGTGAGAACTTGGCAGTAAGTAGACTTCATTGATTAAACAGAGCTTGTTTCTTATGATCTACTTGTTCAGCAGACTGCTCGAGGTCACAGAGCTTTAAAAATTACTGCTTTAAAGCTCTAATTTTGCAAGCTCATTGGGTGGGTCGATTCTTGATAACACATGAAGCCCCATTAACATCAACAGGATTTTGTTCAGGTGTAAGTATCCTCCCTAGAGAATCAACCCTGTAGTGAGCAGTAAAGCTCGTTATTGAAACACATTATTTTTCAGTAACCAAGTAGGTTATTATCCTACACATCATAAAATTTTCTGTACATCCTTTGGAGAATTCCAATCCATCCACTGGATGTTCATTCCTAATGCCAGTTATAAAAGCTAAAACACTGACATCACAAACAATTACAGAGATGAACTGAAATACAGTTGTAAAAAAAGCTAAGGGGTCATGGGTGTGCCATTTCAGCAGTGATGGTAGATAAAATGTGTTTGTACTGTTTCAGCCTTTAATTAGGGGGAAGACAATGTTTCTGAGAGCTAGATTCATTGTGGGGGTTGAATTCTATTCTCAGTCTTTTCACATTCCAGAGGGAGGGAAGACTGTGCTTTCAAAGTGGATAGGAGCCTCCTCCCCTCCCCCTTGGCTTAGTCATTTTCTCTGACTTTGCAGAATTGTGACTTATGCAAAGTCATAGAGTGCCAGCGTCACAGCTGCAAATAGTTCTTCCACCACCAGCCCCCACCCCCTGTTCTGACTATTAGATCACTGTTCTAACAGTGCACTGGATATAAGGCAGGTGTGTTTTATCCAACATTTAATATCCTTTAATACCATGTTACAACTAAATTGGCATGCTTATAGAGTAACACTCCTTTGAGAATGCTCTAACTAACAAGCCAAGGGAAAGTTACTTATTAAAAATTAACTAAATGGTTCACAAGTGTTTCTCTTATCATTCTTTGATATTTTAGATAAAGGGTCTCCAGCTAAAGATAACAGGGTATGTTTCAAAAAATTCCTAAAGCTTTTTTTTCTTCTGAAAACAGGATATAAGATTCATGCACAATAATTATACTTTGCATTTTCTGCCTCATAGAAATTAACTCAAGATACTTTACAAATTGCTCAGTTAAATTTTGTTTACATTTTCTACAATAAGTATGGTGAATTGATAAGTCTACAAAGATTTCCCTGACATCCATATGACTCCTGTAATCTACCAGCAATCCTGGGGGCCAGGGAAGTTCCATTAGACTGAAGGCTGGCAGATGTTACACCCATATATAAGAAGGGTCGGAAGGAGGATCCAGGGAACTACAGGCCTGTCAGTCTGAACTCAGTCCCAGGGAAGATCATGGAGAGGGTCATCTTGGGAGCTATCATGCAGCACATGCATGATGGCCAGGACATCAGTCCTAGCCAACATGGGTTTACACAAGGTAGATCCTGTCAAACTAACCTGATCACCTTCTATGACAAGGTGACCCGCTTAATGGATGAGGGGAAGGCTGTGGATGTGGTGTGCCTTGACTTCAGGAAGGCCTTTGATACGGTTTCTCACAGCATTTTAATTGAGAAACTGGCTGCCACTGGCCTGGACAGGTGGACCCTCAGCTGGGTTAAAAACTGGCTGGATGGCCGGGCCCAAAGGGTGGTGGTAAATGGAACAGAATCCAGCTGGAGGCTGGTCACGAGTGGCGTCCCCCGGGGCTCAGTCCTGGGTCCAGTCTTGTTCAACATCTTTATCAATGACCTCCCCTGAAGGGATTGAGTGTTCCCTCAGTAAGTCTGCAGATGACACTAAGCTGGGAGGAAGTGTTGATCTGCCTGAGGGTAGGGAGGCTCTTCAGGGGGATCTGAACAGGCTGGACCAATGGGCTGAGACCAATGGAACAAGGTTTAACAAGGCCAAGTGTAGAGTGCTGCACCTGGGACATAACAACCCCATGCAGCGCTACAGGCCTGGGGGAGACTGACTGGAGAGGTGTCTGGAAGAGAAGGACCTGGGGGTGTTGTTTGACTGCAGGCTGAATATGAGTCAGCAGTGTGCCCAGGTGGCCAGGAAGGCCAATGGCATCCTGGCTTGTATCAAAAATAGTGTGGCCAATAGGTCTAGGGAGGTGATTGTGCCCCTGTACTCGGCATTGGTGAGGCTGCACCTCGAGTGTTGGGTCCAGTTCTGGGCTCCTCACCATTAGAAGGACATTGAGGTCCTTGAGTGAGTCCAGAGAAGGGCAACCAGGCTGGGGAAGGGGCTGGAGGGCAAAACATGAGGAGCATCTGAGGGAGCTGGGGGTGTTTAGTATGGAGAAGAGGAGGCTGAGGGGAGACCTTGTCACTGCCTACAACTACCTGAAAGGAGGTTGTAGAGAGGTGAGCAATGGTCTCTTCAGCCAGGTGACAGGAGATAGGACAAGAGGAAATGGCACAAAGCTGTGCCAGGGCAGGGTCAGATTAGATGTTAGGAAAAAATTTTCACTGAAAGAGTTGTCAGGGCCTGGAACAGGCTGCCCAGGGAGGGGGTTGAGTCACCATCCCTGGGTGTGTTTAAAAAAAGGGTAGATGAGGTACTTAGGGAGATGGTTTAGGACAGAACGGGAATGGTTGAATTTGATGATCTTAAAGGTCTTTCCAACCTTGTGATTCTGTGTGTAATTTGATTTTTAAAAAATACTGCCAGATGGTTTTCATCATCTTTATCCTTGGCTAAGGGCTGATAGCCATTACAAGTAACAGTTACTACATGACTAAGAGACATTTTGATCTGGCTTAATTTCTTCTCACTTTAGGCATCGAAAAGTTATTTATTTACTCTGAGCTAGTCATATAGATCTCCCTTAGAATCAGTGTATAGAGTTAGGAACTTCAGAAAGGACTAAGATGATGTCCTTAAGACATTTTTTTCTAGATTTCTATTAATCATTGTTGGGAAGTGCCAGTCTCTCTCTGTTGAGGGACCCTTGACAACTCTCTTACACAGGTGGAGTCTAGCCTTTATGTAATTAAGGGAGCCAAATCCCACCCTTACAGAGATGAGAAAGGCATCAATCTATTGCTTGTTAACACTTTCTCTTCTAATCCTATTGTGGATGTCACACAAATATTATTCCAGCTGTGTTCATATCTGTAAATCTAAAAAAAAAAATAACATAAAATTATTCACAATCAGAAACCTTGCTGCTTTCACAGATGTGTTTTGTAAGACAAATAACCAAAATCCTTTTCTTGTTTGGTTTAGTCCACAATATTCTTAATCATTTTCATTTATTTTGTAATTCATTGAAAAACCTTTTTATAAGAGTATAAAATTATGGAAATGGTTCCAGTTTTGCCTTTGAGAGCTGTGTTCAAAGAATATAAACTGTGTAGGTGCACAATATATAGAACAGACCATATCAAATATCTGTGAACATTAACTGTGAACATTATATATCTGTGATATATAACATTAATATCTGTGAATATTCAGTATCTGCTTTTCTTTACCATTCTGTACATCTGAAAACTATCAAGCACAACTGATCCACTCATCTCAAAAAAGGGTGAAGCCTAAACTTTGGCTTAGGTTCCCTACTAAAGGATGCATTATTATTCTATATATTTATGTATAAAAACCATTGTAGAATAGGAATATATATAAATTAGAGTGAGACATTTGGGGTTTGTCACTGATGTCTCTGTAGAAGTACAAATAGAAACAGAGGTAGGACTTGTCTGTCCACAATTAGATGTCAACAGTCCCTCTATCTTTGAGCTTTTTGTCTAGACTTCTTTATAATCAATGAGAGAGAAAATGACATTCTGAGACATGATTCACTTAAGCATAAGGTAGATACCTTAAATAGGTCAGATGAATTATTCCCCACAAATTCTCTTACTTTTTTAACTAGAGCGAGCCCAATATAACCAGCTCAGCTAGAAAAGCTTATATTGTAGAATTAGGTGAGATTGATCATAAGCCTTGCTGAAGCTTTAGGGTTTCATTATTAAAGGTGGGATTTTGAGAGAAGCTGATCCGCGTTAAGGCAATGGGAGAAACATTAAGTCTTGTTAGCCTCTGACAAGCTAAATCAATCACTCCCCACTGAAGGGGAGAGACTTCCTGGAGGACAGAACCAGTGGCAGAAGATTATGATGAGATGCTGACATGTAGAAAGGCAGTATTTCCAAATGGCAATACTTCTACCAAACCGTTTGCTCTTTCAGCTTCTAAGTAAATGTTTTGATCTTATACATCTTTCATACCCTTCCTATACCTCTCCATACACCTCAAAAAGGCTGTCAATTACTGACAAAGAAGGAGCCTATCACAGCAGGAGGATAATATTGAGTCATGAAACAGAGAACGGCGTGTGAGCAAACAGTGTTTGTTGCATTTACACAGACAGACATGGAAGCATTGGTGAGTAAAGTCAGATTTAACATTATTTTACTCTGCATCATTTTATCGTAGACTTAACATGCCAAAGAAGATTAATTTTATCCATTTTAGTGACACTGAGCTATTTGTGAAGTGTGTCTATGAGATTAAATATTAAGAAAGAAACGCAAGAAGAAATCGGTCATAATTATTTTAAAATCTATTCAAAATCATTCACATTGAAAGCAAATCCATTAAGTTCCTTCAAGTATCAGTAAAATTAAAATTACTTAATAATAAAAAAGGAATAACTTGAAGTACATTCAGTCCATCTTTTAGCAGCAACTGGAATTTTTACTACATTATGTTAAAATCTGGATAGAATGTACCAAAAAATCAGGACTAATGCCTGTGATATTAATATTCCTTTGATATAAGCAATATTGACAAGAATAGAAGTGTATCAGGCTGGTGTGGCAAGGGAAGCTGTATGGGCAGGTTCTGCAAGAAGCTGCCAGAAGCTTCTCTAATGTCCAATAGAGCCAATGCCAGCTGGCAAGATAGACCTGCTGCTGGCCAAGGCCAAGCCCATTGACGATGGTGGTAGCACCTCACGGATAACATATTTGAGACAGGGAAAGTAAAATATACATATATAGGACATACACAATTCAGGAGCAAAGTTAAGCATGGGAAGAAGGCAGGGATAGGGTAAGATATTTTAAGATTTGCTTTAATTTCTTGTTATGATACTCTGAGTTTTCATTGGGAAAAAATTAATCTCCCTGGGTTGAGTCTGTTTTGCCCATGACAGGTAATTGCTGAGTGAGGTCTCTATATTTAGTACATCCATTAGAGCAGGTGTGGTTGTTATTTGCAGGAATATCCTTTCAGACCTATGATGCAATGAAAGAGAACTGAAGAAAAGTCATGTAGGTAATTTTATTTAGCAGATATGGAAGGAAAGGTTGGAATAATTGGTCAGCTGCAGATAGCAACTGACATACTGAGAATGAATGAAATGGCTCGAAAACTGGGAATATGCCTGCAAGGCATTCTTTAAAACAATGAACTTATTCTTGATGTGATAGCAAAGAAGGAACCAGTAGAGAGTCAAAAAAGAAAAGAAGCCTAGAAAAATGGTCTTTACAACAGTAGCATGAATATTGTTTTTGATAAAAGGAGCAGTGTTTGAAGGTAAAGATTATGAGAATTTGGAAGAGTTATAACTTTGTAGCTACCTAAACAGTCCAGGAATAATACATAAGACGGAAACTTAATCTGATTTTTTGGACCTAGGAAGCTGTCTGCATCACCTGCCTGTCTGACAAGCCTGGGAACCACAATATTCACAACAGTTCTAAATGAAGGAAGTAGTAAAGATTGACAAGGGAAGAGAGGAGTGTGTGACACTCTTTGGTCATACTGCACATGAACTGATTGCTATCAGAAGATGCTGAGGTTGAGACACAAGCCAAGATGTTATGGATGTATAAATTTATATCTCTGCATGGGGATAGTCATTAAACTTTTGCTTGTGAATGAGACTACTGAGATGCAGCAAAAAAAAAGGGGAGAAAAGAGTCAAAGTCAGATCTTCATGCAATCATCTATGAAGACAGAGGATCCTTGAAAGTACAGCCTGACAGAGATTGGTAAGGGAACCCAGAAAGGACAAGGTTGCTGAAATCACTGAAGCTAAGAAAGGAAAAGAATTCAAAAGAAGAGTATCACTATTGTGTTAAGGGCAAGAGATGAGTGAGGACATTGATCTGAGCCTTAAGCAGATGTAGGTCAATATAGTAATACTGACTGTAGCTTCAGCTGAATGAAAAGGTGAACAGAACGGCTTTGGAAGCTCATCTGAACTGAAAGGAGGATGGAATTGGGGCAGAATACACCTGGCAGCAATTGCAGTTTGAATGGAAGGAGAGGGTAAAGGCTATATTTTTAAAACTGGAAGAAAATAAAACATAATCTTTATTGTGAAAGGAAAGATCAAGAAGATGAAGTGATGAGAAAAGCAGGGGGTTAATATGAATGGATAAGAATGCATCCTGATCTGGAAGAAGTCATTAATAGGGTCAGAGAAAGTCAGCAGATTAGAAATCTTACTATGAAGATGTAGTTGAGGTAGAGGAAGAAGAGACTAGTCAAAATGAGGGAAAGAGGACCTCATAGTTTGTCAGTTTTCTCTTGGATTAAACTGGTGATTAAATCAGTGCCACAGGAGACCAAGTAAAAACAGAACTGAAGAAAGTTTAAGAATCAAATTATAAAGAGAAGATATCTAGAATATGGGAGTGGAAATCTATTGAACTAGAGAAGTAGAGTTGTTCCATTTGGAGACAGGAAAATTGAAAAGGAGAAAATATATTAGTAGTACAGAAAGTCAGACTCTTCACAGAACCTTCCACTGAAGGTACCACGCACCAACAACACAGGAAACAGATGATGAGTCTGGCCAAGGAGTTGTCACACTGTAAGAGTTCACATCTTCCACCATACTTAGAAGAAAGGTATCACATCTTCCATTCTCTCCAAAACATATTAACCGCCATGGGGCTCAGTGTAGCTCCTTCATGAACACACAAGTAACTTCTATGCTAGGATGGTACTCACCGTGTATGACCATGTTCTCTTATCATGGTTTTAATCTACTTAATGTAAGTTTCTTTGATTTTTTGTTGTTGTTTTGAGCACAAATTACTTCAATGAGAGTGCTGTGCAAGACCAAGTTAAATTCAGAAATCTCAATATATGATGTCATCACATTATCTGTCAGCAAAGTTTGTAAACCCTAAAGAAGTTACTTTTTTTTAATAAACAAGATATATGTCTACAAGTCATGGTCATTTTGGATTAGCAAAGGTAGTAACCTCTAAATATTATTACAACAGACTCCTCTGACAGTCTATTTCCACTGTCTTGCCTGTGGTCCATGGGATTTAAAGTACCTTCTGAAGATGGATAGATCAAACACTTGATCTCCTTTGGAGTGTGGGTCTGAAACTGCAGGTACCTGTATGTGATACTCCTTCTGGCTCTGATGGAATGTGAAGAGGTTGGTTTGCTAAGATGGGAGGGGTTGGGGGTGGTGTCCTTCATTTTTTGCTAATTCTATTCTTACCTCCTGCTAAAGGAACAGAATAGCACAGCAGGAGGGAACATTATGTGGAATGCCCCTGCCATCTTGCTGAGAAACTGGGTGCTGACTAGACACTATGAAGGCAAACCCAATGCAAATAGTTTGTATTTATATTAGAATAAGTTATTGTGCAGTTGTAGAAGTGCATCTTGCTTTTCACATCTCTTGCTAGTTTCAACTCCAGCTCAGCTTTGGTTTTCCTATTTCCTTTCTCTGTACTCAAGAAGTATCTGTGTAATCTTCCTGGGTAGTCTTTCTTCTTTGTACTGTCTTCTTACATTTGAGCTCAGTCTGGAGTTCTCCATTGACCCAAGCTACCTTCTGTCATAATTGGTCCTCTACTCATTGGATATTTCTTGCTTTTTGAAGAAGTTCTACTAGCAGACCAACACTTTGCCCTCTAGAGTAGTCAGTTATAGCATTCTATCAAGTGGATCTGAAAATAATCCAAAACTTGCCCTTCTGAAGTCCAGGGTTGTGATCCTACCATTTGTCTATCTCCTCTTAGAATTTTTAACCCCATGATCTAACGGTCATGGGAGCTAAGATGGCTCATCTTTACATCAATGACTTGCTAGTCACTATAAGATCCATGAGAACACCTTCTCTAAACAGGTCCATTGTAACCTGTGTTAAGAAATTGTCATTGATGTGTTCCGGAAATGTTCTGGGGTGCTTCCCACAGTCCTCTTATCATTCCAGCAGAATGGCTGAGGTGGCTGAGTATCTAGATGTACAATCATGAGGCTTCTGGATGTCTAAAAAATGCTTAATCTATTTCCTCTTCTTGATCAGGTTAGAAAACCTAGAGCTCTGATAGAACTAAATCTGGACAGGGATGTAAAGGGCAATGAGAAAGGTTCTTACAAGTATATCAATGAGAAAAGGATTGTGAGGGAAAACCTGGGCCCTCTCCAGAGTGGAACAGGCAACCTGCTTACCCAGGATATGGAGAAAGCTGAGGTACTCCATGATATTTTTGCCTCAGTCTTCATTGGCAAGAGCTCTAGCCACAATGCCCAAGTCACAGAGGGCAAAGGCAGGGACTAGGAGTATGAAGAACCACCCACTGTAGAAGAAAATCAGGTTTGAGAACACCTAGGAACCTGAAGGTGCACAAGTCCATGGGACCTGATGAGGTGCATCCATGAGTCCTGAAGGAACTGGCAGATGAAGTGGCCAAGCCATTCTCCATCATTTTAGAGAGGTCCTGGCAGTGTGATGAAGTCCCCACTGACAGGAAAATGAGAAACTTAACCCCCATTTTTAGCAAGGGAAAAAAAGGAAGACCCAGAGAACTACAGGTCAGTCTCACCTCTGTGCCTGGCAAGATCATGGAGCAGATCCTCGTGGAGACTATGTTCAGGCACATGGAGAATAAGAAGATACTTGGTGACAGCCAACATGGCTTCACTAAGGACAAATCATGCCTGAAAAATCTGGTGGCCTTCTGTGATGGAGTAACAGAGATGGTGGACAAGGGAAGGATGAGAGACATCATCTTCCTAGACTTGTGCAAGGCCTTCCACACTGTACAGCATGACATCCTTTTCTCTAAATTGGAGAGACATGGATTTGAGAAATGAACCACTCAGTGGATAAGGAACTGGTCAGATGGTCACACTCAAAGAGATGTTGTCAATGGCTCAATGTCCACATGGAGGTCTGTGAGAAGTGGCGTTCCTCAGGGGTCAGTACTGGCACCAGCACTGTTCAACATCTTTGTTGGTGACTTGGACAGTGGGATAGAGTGCACCCTTAGCCCAGAACAGTGCCACGAAGATGATAAGGGAGCTGGAGCACCTCTCCTATGTAGGCAGGCTGAGAGAGTTGAGCTTGTTCAGCCTGGAGGAGAGAAGGCTCCAGGGAGAGATAATTACAATGTACCAACACTTAAAGTGGTCCTACAGGAAAGTGGGTGAGGGACTGTTCATCAGGGAATGTAGGGATAGGACAAGGAGCAGTGGCTTCAAGCTGAAAGAGGGCAAGTTTAGATTGGATGTTAGGAAGAAATTCTTTACTATGAGGGTGGTGAGGCCCTGGCACAGGCTCCCCAGAGAGGCGGTGGAAGCCCCATCCCTGGAAGTGTTCAAAGCCAGGTTGGATGGGGCTTTGGGCAACCTGGTCTAGTGGAGGGTGTCCCTGCAGGAGGGTTGGAACTAGATGATCTTTGAGGTTGCTTCCAACCCAAAGCATTCTATGATTCTATCAGGCAGTCTGTAGCACTGACTGATATCACGCGGTATATCACCAGCGTTGGTCTGTTCTCTGGTTCTTAGCCGTAAGGTCTCAGCATGCTCTTCACCATGCACTCTAGTCATTCTTCTGCATGGAGTGCAACCCCTCCTCCTTGCACTCCCAGCCTGTCTTTCCTGAAAAGCCTGTATCTGTTTAGTGCAGCACTCCTACCCTGTGAGCTATCCCACCATGTGTCTGTAATCCCAATGAGGTCACAGGTGCATGGACTCTTCTCCTTCACTCCCAGGCTGTGTGTGTTTGTGCTCAGGCACTTGAGCTGGGCCTCCAGCCATGCTGCTTTCACAAGGAGAGTGCGATCGCCTCCCCACTCATGTCTCCCAGACGCTTCCTCAAATTGCTGACTGCTGGGAGAGTATTTGGAAAAGTATCATCATATGCTTGTTCCATTTTTGTACTGCTCTGCAGACATCTGCTTTTGATCACTGCCCTTGGTGTGTACCTGAAGAACTGCCACCAGTAGGAGGGATTACATCTGTTAAGTTCTGAAGTCAAGAGTAGGACATGAACCCAAGTCTCCACAAGAAAGGCAGAAAATATGCTGCAGAAAAACTTGGAGCTTTGAGCTTAGTACGTCCACCCCCACTTGGCAACCATCCAAAACAGGATACTGGGCTACACAGACCCAGTACAACCATGCTCATATTCTTGGGTTGCTGCCCAGAGCAGATATTCAAACTGAATTACTTCTTTTGTTCCTTTGCCTTTTAAGATAATACTTGATTTGGAGCTGCTGAAATTCTTGCTAGGTGTTTTTCATAACTGTTTTCTAACTCAGTCTTTTTGATCCTGAGTAGTCCTTCAATCTTTGCTTGCATGTTAATTGAGCTATCCTCTAGAAAATGGATTTTTTTTCAGCAAAATTCAAGCCTCCTAATGTATTGTTGGTGAACGTATGTGTTACAGCAAACCATGTATTTTTTTCATAATGAGTGACTGACAATACCAACAGAAAGTGGGGCAGAACACTTTGTATTTGACAGAGCCTATGTTAATCCTTTTAACACGTGCTCACCTTGATTTTACCTTTAGGCTGAACCTCATATTGATATTAATTTTTTTTTGGCACATACAAGATTTAAATATATTCCAGAATGCTGTCAAGTACTTACTGGAAATGGATGATGTTTATAACAACTTCTTTTTTTTTTGTGGCTCCTTGCTTGATTTCATGACCACTTTTAGGCTGGAAAAATCTGGGTAACACATGAGTTTCTGAATAAAGCCTTGATTGATCAGCCTTTTGTGTCCTCTCTTCCATTCCCTATTCTATCATAGGAGATTTGGTATTGCTCACAAAAGCATAATGCACGTCAGATGCTGCAAATGCATAGGTTGCTTTTTATAATATTTTGATTATGAAGCTATTTTCTTATTGTTCTGCTGTGGTGGGTTGATCCTGGTTAGAACGCAGTTGCCCACCAAAGCTGCTTTACCACTGTCCATCCTCAGCTGCATAAGCAAGGGAAAATCTGATGAAAGGTTGACATAAGAAAGGGGAGAGATCACTTGCCAATTATCATCATGGGCAAAGCAGACTCAACTTGAAAACGAATCTAATTTATTACCAATCAAATCAGAGTTGAGTAATAAGAAATAAAATCAAATCTTAAAACTCCTCCCTCTACCTTTCCCTTCTTCCCAGGTTTAACCTCACTCCTAACTTCTCTACCTCCTCCCTGCCAGCAGCACAGGAGGACGTGTCAGTTCACCACACATTGACTCTGATGCTCCTTCCTCCTCAAGGAGAGGACTCCTCACACTCTTCCCCTGCTCCAGCATGGGCTCCCTACCATGGAAGAGAACTCTACTATGACAGAGGTGCTACCACTGATGCTGATGGGCTTGGCCTTGGTCTTGGCCTTGGCCAGGGCTGGGTTTGTCTTGGGGCCAGCTGGCATCAGCCCTATTGGACATCAGGGGAAGTTTTTAGCAGCTTCTCACAGAAGCCACCCCTGTAGCCTCCTGCTACCAAAACCTTGCCACAGAAACCCAATGCATCTGCAAACCAGATACTGAGGCAAACCAAAAGTAAGTCTCAAAACCTCTCCAAACAGGTGTTGACTAAGAAATTATGTGACAAAAATGCTAAAAATACATCATAAAACATAGACTTGTAAATGTTTGCCAGGCCTAGTAAAAGATAACAGAAAAGATTGGATGTATTTTAAAATAAATTTATAGTTTGAGATATATGGACTCTGATTGTCAAAGTAATGTTTTTTTGGAGCTGATCCAAATGTCTTCATTATTAATAGAAGATGTCCACAGGTCTACCTCATTAGCTGTTTCTCATCCTTGTATTATTTTGGGCATAGAAACTGAACTGTAAACCCACCCAGTTCATCAGTTTTTGATCCTCCCCAAACTTCTGCTTAGAGCAACAAAACAAAAGGTGTTTTAATTCCTAAATTTTACACTTATGAATTTATTTTAAGCATGGAATTCCACAGAAAGGATGGTAGAAACACCCCATCTGATAATGAAGAAGCTGCCCTCAGCATCTTTTGCACAGCATGCCTAGGCTAGCCTTTCTAGCAGTTGCACCTCATAAGCAATGAGTGGAATGAAGAAGACTGCAAAAACGAGTACAGGAACATCAGAGTTATGTTGTCCTGTTTACAGCATGAGCTATAAACCATGAAATGTGTACAATGCACATGCTAGGTTCTCAGTTCTAACTCTTCCACTCTACATGTTCACACTATCTGCTAATGTAGACATAGCATCAGTAGTCCTCCTTTTACACGTATCACCCCATCTCCCACATTTTTAAATTGGCAGCTCCAAGTATTCTGCTTCCTCCTCTATATGTCTGAGACAGAGAAAACATCAACTGCACCTGAAAAGACGTTCTCTCATCTGCCCTGGATCATGGTCTTGGCAGTGTCTTCAAACTCAAGATTATATTTGACAAGTGTAAGATCCTGCACTGGGGTCAGGACAATCCTCACTACCAACAGAGACTAGGGGATGATGTGATAGACAGGAGCCCTGCAGAAAAGGACTTTGGGGTACTGATGGACAAAAAGCTGGACATCAGCCAACAATGTGCACTCGCAGCCCAGAAGGCCAGTCACATCCTGGGCTGCATCAAGAGAAGCTTGGCCAGCAGATCAGGAGAGGTGATTCAGCCCCTCTGCTCTGCTCTGGTGAGACCTCACCTGGAGTACTGCGTCCAGCTCTGTAGCCCTCAGCACAAGGAGGACATGGACCTCTTGGAGCGGGTCCTGAGGAGGGCCAAGGATTATCAGAGGGCTGGGGCACCAGTCCTACAAGGCAGACTGATAGAGTTGGCCTTGTTCAGCCTGGGGAAGAGAAGGCTCCAGGGAGACCTTACAGCAACCTTCCAGTACCTGAAGGGGACATACGGAGCAGCTGGGGAAGGACACTTTGTAAAGTCCTGGAGTGACAGAATGAGGGGCAATAGTTTTAAACTAAAGCAGGAGAGGTTTAGATTAGACATTAGGAAGAAGGCCTTTAGTATGAGGGTGATGAGACACTGGTGGAAGCCCCATCCCTGGATGCACTCAAGGTCAGGCTTGATGGGGCTCTGAGCAACCTGTCCTAGTAAAGATGTCCCTGCTTACTGCAGGGGGGTTGGACTAGATGACCTCTAAAGGTCCCTTCCAACCTACCACATTCTATGATTCTGAGTCTATGATTCAAGCTCTGTATTTAGAATAATTTTAAGACAGTTAAAAACATCTGTGTGCTACATGAATGGAATAAATTCTGGGAAGGGGCAAAAAAGTCAAGGCATTAAAAGACAGAAAAAGCAAAATAGTTTTTAATTAATAGCAATAATTCCAGGTAACTCTGAAAATTCAGGTGTTAACATGGTTTTACCAAGAGGAAATCATGTTTGACTAATCTCATAGCCTTTTATGAGGATATAACCAGGTGGATAGATGATGGTAGGGCAGTGGATGTGGTCTACCTTGACCTCAGTAAAGCATGTGACACTGTCTCCCACAGCATCCTCATGGCTAAACTGAGGAAGTGTGGTCTGGATGGTAGAGTAGTGAGGTGGATTGAGAGCTGGTTGAGGGAAGAAGCCAGAGAGTTTTGACCAATGGGACAGAGTCCAGCTGGAGGCCTGTGTCTAGTGGAGTCCCTCAGGGGTCGGTACTGGGACCTGTACTATTCAATATATTTATTGATGACCTGGATGTGGGAATAGAGTGTACAGTCAGCAGGTTTGGTGACAGCACAAAACTGGGAGGGGTGGCTGTCACACCAGAGTGTTGTGCTGCCATTCAGCAAGACTTAGACAGGCTGGATGGGGAGTTTAATGAGATTTAACAAGAGCAAGTTAGGGTCTTGCATCTGGGGAAGAACAACCCCAGGTACCAGTATTGGTTGGGGACTGGCCTGTTGGAGAGCAGTGTAGGTGAGATAGACCTGGGGTCCTGGAGGGCAGCAGGATGACCATGAGCCAGTAATGTACACTTATGGCTAAGAAGGCCAATGGCATCCTTGGGTATATTAGAAGGGGTGTGGTTAGTAGGTCAAGAGAGGTCCTTCTCCCCCTCTACTCTGCACTGGTGAGACCAAATCTGGAATGAAGCTAAGACAGGGGGTATTAGGAAGAGGTTCTTTACTGAGAGGGTGGTCAGGCACTGGAACAGGTTCCCCAGGGAAATGATCACAGCATCAAGCTTGGCTGAGCTCAGGAAGCGTCTGGACACTGCACTCAGTCACATGCTCTGACTTGTCTGGCCCTGTGTGGAGCCAGGAGTTGGACTCGATGGTCCTTATGGGTCCCTTCCAAGGCAGGACGTTCTGTGATTCTATGATTCAATAGCAGACTGAGCCTCCTCCATTCCTCTGCTGCAGATTGTATAACGAGAACAATGTCTGCGAGGAGGATTTCAGTTTCAGTTCTTTTCTCAGAGTTTCCAGCTTCCTGACAAATATAAATTGCATACTTCTGCTGTGACAGGGGGAATATTGTATAAGGAATTGCGACCTGATTATTTATCTACTATTTATTTAACTTTTAATATTTTCACCTCTTGAGAGTCAAACAGGTTGGTATTCCTCAGAGTCTTGGAAATGGATTTTTAATTAGATACCCAGAGAATGACTCCAGATGATGGATGTGAAGGTGATTTTAGTATTCTGTGTGACTCCTGGCCAATGATTTTTGTACTGTATTTTAAGCCAGGGCTTAAGCTCAGGTACAGCAAGTCCACTGAACACTCACTGCTGTGTCTAGTCTGGCATTGGCTGCAGGGGAGAAGACGAGGGATGGTGAGGTGTGTGGCACAGTAGTTTCCATGACTGCACTAAGGTGATATGGGAGCTTGCTTGAGGACTTCCTGTTTTCTTTCTGGGAGGCAAGCAGGACTCAGACAACTCTTAGGTATTGCTGCCCAGCTAGCACTGGGGGAATTTCTTCCACAATGGAGAGAGATAGAGACTTCTAGAGCTAAATGAAGCATTCCTTTATTAAGTTCCTCCTCTTCCTGGCAGCTGAGCAGCTTTACATAAAAATATTACTGGTATGGAGGAAAGAGAAGTTCCTTTGATTCCAATGACCCTTCACTTCCATCCATTCCCAAAGGATACATACTTGCCACACATTAAGCCTGAAAAGGCACCATATATAAGCCTGAACCTTTATGGGTTGGCAGGTCTCAGGGGGTGAGCTAAGGGGACAGTCAAGCTTGAATTTATATTCAATAATGTGAATGTAAATTGGCTTAGGTTTGTGTTGCAGAACTGATCCAAAAGTAAAATGCAGTGAAAATATGCTCAGTGAACTGATATCTAAACTAAAGGAAGAGCCTTCTCTTAATCCTGTTGGGATAAGTCTGCACAAGTCTTGCTTGCAGCCTGAGCTAACCAGCTACGGGCTGGTTACTGCAGCTGTGGGCTTGATCTAAAATGCTCTGCTGAACAGTAGGACACAGCAATCTGGGTCTAGCATGAGACTTACAGTGCTATATAATATCTACAGTCTAATGGATAGGCATATGAGGCATGTTCATCTGAAAAATACTGTGTGGGTAAACTATTAGCCCAACAACCCTAAGGAGGTCACGAGCAATAACATGGAGGAATTTGGACAGATTAGAACTCAGATAACACAAGCCCCAGAAACCAAGAGAGATGAAATCTAGGTTTACAATAACAAAGCCAAGGACTATCCTGTCTCTTAGGTCATGTAATGTCTACACTGATGTTTTGAAGAAAAAACATATAGTATTAACATTTACAAACAATGATGTGGAAGATTATGTAAATATAGGAAAGAACAAATAAATATTGAAATTAACCTTGAGGGAAGGAGCAAGGAAGAGGGAAGGAATCAGAAACATGTATTCCTTTGTGTGTTTACATGAGAGGATACTTTGCTGAAGAATAGACAGTAAATTAGTGAAGAGGCTGTGGTGCAAAGAACAGTCCTATGAGCAAGTTACTATAGAAGAAATAATGGTATGAACTTAGAGTGTTTCTGTTACTGCATGTTAATTGCCAGGGTACACATTTGCATTATTCAATAAACATGAGGCAGTCTATGCTATGGTGAAAGTTGTATGTTACATTGCTTAGTCTTATGCCATATATAAGTAAAATAATGATATATAAATCAGCTGTTTTCACTGTTGTAAAGTGAGTTATCACCCTTGCTTACCTTGTGGTCACTTATTTATGTGACATAATTCTGAGAAACATTGAAGTGAGCTACTGGAATTTGGGTTATATATATTGAGACGTTACTGAAATGGGAACCAAGTGTTTTTTCTTCTAAAATTTTGTCAAGTTCTAGTCCAATGTGTCAATCACCCTCAGAGCTTTGCATTCTGGACTTTGCATTGGTGGAAAGATGAAGACAAATGGAATCCTTAACTGCTACTTAGTAATTTAATGTTTACTTTTTTTTTGTTTGTTTGTTTTACACTTTTACTGTCACCTGGAAAGACAAGGGTCACCTCATCATTACTGCCTGTCAGACTGTACACAGAGCAAAAAGAAAGACACATTTTTATGACTGGTCAAAATTGTCTCTATGTAAATGCAGGGTTGCCCTAATGATTTCAGTGGTATTATTTCCTTATCACACCAGCAAAAGTGAGATGAAATTTCGTGACAGCACATCTCTGTCCCACTACAAATGACCTAAAAAACCTTTTTTGATAAAACCTGCATGTAACAGTCTTAAAGAGATAACTGTCTTTACCACTGACTTTAGAGTGTCCTTTCTTTTAAGTCTAAGTTGTCTATTCCCCCACAAGCTAGCTGGAAATACATCTTTTCCAGGGTAGCATATGGTCTGGCTTTGTGATAATAAACCTCATGGGGTAGCTCCTTACTGGTTAAAAGGTTTTCAGAATATTAATCCTGAGAGTCTGAATGTAAGGGAGAGATATGGGAACTACAAACTGAATTTTCATTCACCTTTTGAAGCTGCTATCTTCTATCTGCTTGAGGGGGCCATGGTTTCAGAAAGAGGGAGGCATTGGCCATTTGGAAACTGAAACTGTTTGAAAGTGTCCCAAACACCATGATAAAGTTTACTGGTCAATAAAAAAAAAAAAAAAAAAAAAGAACCTCAAATACATTTAAACTAACCTGTCATCCTTGTCTTTAAAAGCTGAATTTTATGCTGCACATTTTACTTTGGTACCATGAAACTACAAACAAATAGTTTTCAAATAATAACACATTATGAAGCAGTCAGTTTATCTGGTTTTAGAGGTAGGAAGGACAGAAGAGATGATAAACAAGTAATTTTGTGGAACTTGACCTACTTAGTGTATCTTTGTATATAAGCATTATGAATAGTTGTTCAAGGAGATTCTAGCACTTTCTATCAACTCAAAGTTATTTTTTTCCCTCTGAATTGTGTGTCACATCCTGCATTCAAAATACCTTACAAAAAAGTCATGGTTAAATGTCTGTTCCCTGTATTTATTCTGGAAAGGGAAAATAGATGGGGATGGACTACCTTGGGTTTGGATTTTTTGGGCTTGCAGTTTAGAACACATCACACACTTTGATCTGAAGTGTCCTTCATGTCTAATGGTGCTGCAACCAGCACAGGTAGCAGTTAGGGCTTGCTCCTGTTCAGATTAAATCAATGTTAAAACTCATTACATTTTCTAAGCATAGGATAAAACTTTTAGACAAGAGTGGTTTGAATTTGAGATGTGGTTTGAATCAGAAAGGTGTAGAACAGCTTGTGTTGGTTTACATAGCCCAAGTGTTCGATAGTGCACTGAAAATCATCTGTGGGCCGTGCTTTTAAAGGACTACATCCTGTTGATGAGAGAACACATGTGCAGACATATCTGTATCTTGGGCTTTACCAAAGGAATTCAGGCACAGTCCCAGTACCTAATGGCTGTGAAATGAAAAAGTGATTCCAAGGATGACAGTGAAACAGGGACCCCAGGTATGACTGGCTATTGTGCTGCTTTGATTTGATTTTGGTCTGAACCATTTATCATCTTGCTTTGTTAGCCTTCAATTCAGAGGTCTATCTCTGGAGGCCCTTGCTCAGTTTTTGCCCCATAGCCCTGAATGCAAACTGTGCACCTTCTCTTGCAGGGCTGAATCTTCTGATTAATTCTGATGATGAAGGGCCTGGAACATCTATCCTATGAGGAAAGGCTGAGAGAGCTGGGGCTGTTCAGCCTGGAGAAAAGAAGACCGAAGTGGGACCTAATAAATGTTTATAAATATCTTAAGTATGGGGTGCAGGGGGGATTGGGCTGCGCCTTTTCTTTGGTCAGTGGGGACAGGACAAGGGGCAATGGCTGCAAGTTGGAGCACAGGAAGTTCCGCACCAACATGCGGAGGAACTTTTTCCCAGTGAGGGTGACAGAGCCCTGGGACAGGCTGCCCAGGGAGGTGGTGGAGTCTCCTTCTCTGGAGATATTCAAGACCCGTCTGGATGCCTGTCTGTGCAGTATGAGCTGGGGAGCTGCTTTGGCAGGGGGGTTGGACCAAATGATCTCTCGAGGTCCCTTCCAACCCCTACAGCTCTGTGATTCTGTGATTCTGCTCCGAGCTTCCCAAGGGGTACAGGGACATGAGCTCCTCCTTTCTACAAAAGCAGCTGTATTAGTGGGGTCTCATCTGTCTATCAAAGGCCAACATCTGCCATGGAAAAGCAGCCTTGGGATTTTTAATAACAATAATAATAGTAGTAGTAAATAGTAACAATAACAGTAACTTCTTCTTTGCTATCAAATCCATAGGATCAGTGATGCCATAAGAGAAAAGCTGATCCAGAGGAAAAGCAGAAACGTCATTCCTTGTTACTCTGAGAGTAGTTCTGTCCTAGCTGAACTCTGCTTACTTCATGAGAGTGGATGAGATCTCAGGCCTAAGTAGTGTGGCCACAGCAAATAAAAGAAAACACAAATATAAATCTGGGAGATTTCTGTTTGCAACAGTAATGCTTTAAGCAGAAGCACTAAGCTGCACTTATCCCATTTGAACTCTGCTTTTCCAGTCTCTCCTAATAAGAATCACTCATATGAGCTAAGTATTTCCCTCAGTAACCATCTTTGCATTATTAATAACCAGCTCAATTTTGCCTGCTAGAATAAGAGACCTCCTTTAATATGTAAGGTTAGATTCAAGTAACAGTCTTTCATGAATGCATATATAATCAGTCTTTTCCACTAATTGGCCTCAAAGTATGTCATCAATCTTACCACCAAATCCACACAGTTTGGAAGCTGTTCTTCTACTCAGATGCTGACATTCTGCTAAAGACCTGGGTGGACAAGCAGCAGGAAAAGCTGAGGTAAATGAGTTGTGTGTTACCCATGGTTCACAGCCAGAATAGCAAGAATTAAGAGACATAAAGCCATCTAATGGTCTTAGAAGAACAAATGCACTACATGAAAAAGAACATCAGAAACAAAAATTGGTGATGGAGGCCCATGACTCTGGACCTAATCCTTCAGCTCCTAATCCATTTTGATTCAAACAGGTCTATACTGGCGCTAATCTCTGAAGCACATGTGTTTACCTGGAACAGTTCTGCTAATTGTTAGATTATCCAAAAATAGACACATGAGGCAAAGAATTAGGTATTTCTGATTCTAAGAGGAACAATTGGGTATTTGGGACTATAGTAAGTTTACTGGTTTTTGCATATAATATAGCTAGACAAATAGTCATTCTCTCTAAAGAGAAGCTGTATACAGTCAATGATAGAAAGAACAGGTTGCAGAAATTCTCTGCTTAATTTGGACTGATTTATTTATGTCAGCTCTTAATCATTCTCAGCTTTGTTTTTCCATGTGGAAGATGTGATTCTAAATGGAAGTACTGGAGCCAGGGCTTTTTTTCTACATGACAATTGTTTTTTATGACATCAAAGCTGATCTCAATTCTGAAGGACAGCACAACAGGAGCCATGAGGCTATGGAGCTATGGTTACCCAGTTGTGTCAGAGAAATTTTCTTCTCATGAAATGAATTTTCCTCATTGCACAGAGCTAATGTCTCATGTGCCAGGGAGAGATGATGCATTGGCACGCCTTTGGGACAGGGTTTTCTTTCAATAACGTAAGTGTTTTGTTAAGGGCTTTAGCATATATTACCTGTCAATGTTTTCTATATGTGATGTACTTATTCATTAGTACTTCCTCATTGACAAGAGAATGGTTGTCTAGGGCTTTAACACAAGACTAAGCAACATATAAAACCTACTTTGAGTACCACTTCCCCCTCCATGGCATCATTTGCCCCCTGGGCATCCTCTGATTGTACAAAAGTGAGAGGCTTTAGTTAGATCTGAGCTGAGTTGGGCTACTGAATAGGGACCATTTCACCTCCAGATCCTTCAGGAACCAGATCTTAAGGTCTTTGGCAGATAGTTGGACCCTACAGGATGGTTCCAGGGATCTTGTTCCTTAGCCATGTTGATGCTTTTGGGCAGCTGAACTTCATTAATCAGCCTTGAAAAGCCACACTAGCAGCTGAAGCATACATGGCTGAAAACTCCAGGACAGACTGACATCTTCCCTTTCCAGCCCTGAGGAGGACTATCTGTCTGCCTAACCACATGTGAGCCCTGTCTGCTGTGGTGGGGGAGGCAGGGAAGGTGCCTGTGGGGCGAGCGGGAAGGGGTCCATGGGGCACGGCTCTGGAGAAGGTGGCCAAGGGCCACTTCCCTCTGGAAGCCTCTGGCAGTTGGGAGCACAGGTGCTTGGGCTTCACAAGCAGCAACATGTGAGGGCGCAGCCTGGAGAGCTTAGTTTTCAGCTGACTAACCTCTTTATTTGGCAAGAAGAAACATTTCCATGCATTAAAAAAAAAAAAGAGGATAGTGTGAGAGAGCGAGCGAGCGAGCTATTTTCTTCCAAAGCATCTACTCTGGAGCCTGAGAGAAGGCTCTAAAATCTGTATGCACATGTAATGGTCTGTCAGTATGAGAGTTATTTTCTATTGTGGTGGAAACAGGGAACTTTGGGCTCTTGATCAGGCATTTAAGCAGTGAGGTTTCACCACATTTTTGCTACCTTTTTGGAGAAGTTGTATAGCAAGAGTGCCCACCCTCCTCCTTTCTCCCTGCTCCTCCTAGCTCATCTTCTGTCTCTGGGGAACACTTAGATCAGCAGTCTCAGCAAACATCCCGCTGTCTTTGCCTATCCAGGAAGATCAGTGACAGCTTTTGTTTAAAACTTCAGGATTTAAGATCTTTCTTTCAGCAAACGGGAGGCATTTTGTAATTTATGTCCTACCAAATCCTCAATCCTTCAAGTCTTTTCACCTAGTGTGAGAAGGATTTGACTGGTTTTCCGCCCTCTCTTAACCAAATGCATAGAACAAATTTAGCATTACTTCTCAGACAGTTAAATTGGATTTGTCCAGGTGGACACTGTTACAGGCCTCCTTTATAGGTGGGATTAATTTTATTAAAATATAATCCTTCCATGCTTACATTATCCCCTTCAGACAATCTCTTTTAATCTTTTGCAAAGTAGCATTAAAACAGTTTCTGGCACTCATTAAGAAGTATATTAAAAGGCAGACACACCTTTTTAGGGTACAACTGCTTAGAAAAAGCAAACCTAGGATTTAATTTTCTTGGAGCCCCTCTTGGAGCCAATAAGATATGAAGAAGCAAGATGCTATTGCATCAGTCACAACATGACAAACACGCGGTGATGAAGCAATCCCATGACCACTCAACTGCTATCCTCCTGGGGCAGAGGTGCAGTTTATTTTCTGCTTTCTAGTTCTAGAAATCCACACGTCTTGCTCGGTGGAACTTGCTTTGAAGGAAGGTCTACAGAGGCTTCTGTGATTTTCCATTTCACCCCCATGCAGCACAAGGCCTATATACCACTTAAATCCCCATCAAAATAGGGCTTAGGTAATACCCTTGGCAGAAAGGCGAGTTCCACCCACATTCCTCTGTGCTCATCTGGGCTGGGGAACCAGAACTGGAAAGCTGCACACGTGTGGGTTTTTTTATTTTTACCACTTGGAACTCAATCCTCCTTGTGCACCTACCTCAGCTTCGTTCCCGGCCGCGCTGGCTGAAAGGACAAAAGCTGCCCCAGTTAAAGTAGTTCATGCTAAAAATTCACAATTCCAAGACTGAATTGAAACAATAAAAATGAGAAATCTTTGCCATCCCTTATTCTTGTACTGGGAATAAGCAGAGAGAGGCTTCTCAATTACATTATTTGCCTCAAAAGAGATTCTCAAATTTCCAAAACACTGTCAGTCAGTTAGGAAACGTACGCGTGTTGCAAAAACGTAAGGGAATTTCTTTTGACCAGTCTCCTGACTTCTGGCAAAGCCCTACAGTACATATACTTTACTATTAATGGTAGCATGTTAAAGTACACCTATAACTGAGCAATAAAGGAGAATTAAATATATATAGTAGATATTTTAGTATATTATAGTATATTAGTATTTATAGTATATTTAGTATTTATAGTCTATTTTAGATTGGATATTAGGGGGATGTTTTTTACAGAGAGTGGTGAGGTGCTGGAACAGGCTGCCCAGAGAGGTGGTGGATGCCCCATCCCTGGAAGTGTTCAAGGCCAGGTTGGATGGGGCTCTGGGCAATCTTGTGTAGATCCAGGCCTGAGGTTGGTGGCCCTGCCTGTGGCAGGGGGGGTTGGAGCTTTATGATCCTTGTGGTCCCTTCCAACCTTTGCCATTCTATGATTCTATGATAGTACAATAAAGGGCAAAGGTCTGCTGAAAAGCCAAGTAGAGAAGAACGCAAGCAAAGCAGGTATCTTGGACTTATTTGAAATTTTAACTAAAACACAAAACCTTTGCAATAAAATGATACATTTCAACATTTAATAAGCCCTGAAGAAAATAAGATCCTTGATCTGTTTTTATAAAAATCATATTGCCTAATGTTGTAGTACCTCCAGTAGAGATAAACCTCAAATTATTTGTGGGAAAGAGAAGCACACTTTTAGTGTACGTTGTTTCATAGCTATAAAATGAAACTACCAATCCCTAGCTACAAAAGGTAGCCACATGCAACTAAGATATATGAGGAAGAGACAGAGAAACAGACACTGGAAAGAGAAAATGTTAAAAAGAAAAGAGAATGTGTAGCCGCAGCATCTGAACACATAGACAGAACAGTTCATGGCATGGATGCTCTTTTTTTCTCATGTCACTGATAAAGGTAGGTATTAAAAACTCCTATAATGTGGCATTATCAATGCAATTAAACAATAGCAAGTTCTCACTCAGTTGTGATAAAATTACTTTATGCATTGCAGTGGTTGCTTAAGAGATCAGTTCTGAAACTGGAAAGCTCTTCAAGTTGTTCACTTTCTTGAATCTGTCCTTCTGAAGGGAAGGAATTTCTAAGGGTCTCTTAAATTATCCTATCAAACAGTGTTTGCTTACCTAATTTTTCAGCTATCCTGTGTGAACTCAGACTCAGGCCTCAACATGCAATAAGCAATGTGTTAGCAGTTTTGGTCTTGGACGGGTCCATATTAATGCTGAAATAAATCTCTGCTCCATCTCCTCCAATAGAAAATATCATGCCTGTAAAACAAAAGTGGAATCTCTATGACAAAATTAACCACTCTTCTTGGTTGAAGCATAACCCTACTCCTTGTCTTTACTATCAGATGTGGAAAAGAAAATCAGCTACCTGCTCATCATTCCTCACCAAGGAGATCATCCAGATGGAAACTACATCTGCCCATCCAGCTTTCACTTGCATCATATAATGCAGTGGCAGCCATGTAGCTTTTCAGCCCCATTCGAATGAGGATGCCCCTGAGATCTGGTAGGTTCATTAGATGAATTTATCTTGGCAGGATGGAATTTAAACTCATTAGTATGCCTGGCTCCTGGCATCTTTAGCCACCGGTAGCTTGGATTGCCACAGGTACACTCTTATCAGAATCTCAGCTAATTAATTTTAAAATCACCCTTAGAATTTCCCAAATCTTTTGCTTTATCACTCCACGTTCTAGAAACAATAACAAATGTGTAATGCAGCAGAAAGGATATTCTAGCTGCCTTTATAATGTCCTCTCTGCTAGTTGGGCTATATTTATATTGTTACACTGAATTCCATGTGTGCTGTTCTCATTAAGCCACATTGCCACCGTATGAGTGCACCAGGGTATCTTTGCATGGCACTATAAGTCACAACTCCAAGCTATGGAAGAGCAAGTGTTCCCAGCTCAGGTAGTATGACAGAGCTTTTAAAGGTGAGCTCTCTGAAACCTTGCAGTAGAGTTTGAAAAGTCATGAGTTTTTTTTGTCTACCCCCATTTCTTCCTTGGATGGTGCTACACCTGTGCAAGCAGAAGCAGAATGGGGCACGTCAGAGCCACTGATGTCAGAATTCTGGCACAAATTTTAAGTTGGTTTTCTTTTGTATATTCATGTGCTGTCTTGTTTTTGATGAATCAAGAATGCTAAACAAATTTCTTACAATGCATGCTAGTCCATATCATCAAAGGGTCCAAAGAGGTTGCCTTTTTGTTCCAGCAAATGCTACTTACAAAAATGTGTTTCATGCAAAGAGCAAAAATGGACTTTACCTTATTGTCTGCCAGCTTGCTTTGTGTCACCTGCTCATATTAGGAAATTGCCATCATTATATGGAAAATACTCTTCATTTTTTTCCAATTGTGAGATATATGTGTACATACAAAAATATATATATGAGTATTTTCCTACAAAATATATATACATATAAATAATCTGATAATCTAAAATAAAATTCTGCCTTCTGTTACTTTACACTCCCACTGCAAAACCACTACCTCCCATAAACCCCCATCAGTACTTTCCATTTGTCCTACACAGCTCCCTACACACAGCACTTTGATGAGTACTAACCCACCAGCTTGGCAAGGAGATGAACACACTGCGGTGAGCTCTAAGCTGCGCGCATGCAGACTGTCAGAAATGATTGACTTTGGACAACAAGTTCTAAAGTTACTGGAGGGAGAAGGGGAGGAAGAAAATAAACATTGATAGATGGTGTAATTGCATGTGGTTGGAAAGCCTTAGAAAACAACGCTAACAACAAGGCTGGGGAATGATCTATAAACTATTCACCAAAAGCTTCAGGAAAGAGGTACCAGAAGCTACTTAATAACAGCCAGTAGCCAGAAACATCAAGGCAAATGATAAGATATTAAACATTATCATAAGTGGAGAACTTTTACTGGAGGTTAATCTGCTGGTGTTTAACTCTTAGGTATTAAGAGGATAAAGGATGAACAGATAAGGCTTCTGAAATAAAAACTGCATTTCCACATCTCTTCTGGTGAGGACATAGGTGATATTTCTAGACTGCTGTTATGTTTGTAAAAGCAGTCAAGTCATGGTATTAAAGGTAGTGATTTCTAGCAATCCTGCTGACCAGAATAATTAAAAGAAGTTTAGAAAAAAGGTAGTCCCCAGAAGCAGTGCTATATGCACACTGCAGTTTGAAGGAAATTAGAGAAAAAAAGCAAATAAAATAATTAGATTTAATTACTAAATATTATTTAAAAAGTTAAACAGAAAAGAACTTTAAAAATAAATTAGCTTATCAAACTGTATTTTTCCTATTTTAAATGACTGCCTCAACCAGCTTTAGCTATTATTATTACTGGTACTAAGTTTACTGACTGACATGAAAACACATAAACCTCTAAACAGCTTTGTTTATGACTCGCCTGATACTGAATGTTCACTAGTTGACATCATCCCACCCCCCCTCCCCAGATAAAAGCACATTAGTATTACCAGAATTACTAAATTCAATTACTACTGCATTGTGACAAAACTTGGGACATCTCTTTGTCAGACAATGTAATTAAGAGATTATTTCACTGCGATCACATTAAGATGTAGTTGAAGTGTCTCTCATGTTACAGTTTTTTGCTTGGATTCCTTATGAAATATAAAGAAATGGGGTCCTGTCTTGAAGTTCTTAGATTCCTTCCTATCCCTTGGTGCATTTTCAGAGCATTTTAAATAATCTCCAATAACCAATGATTACCTGTACAATCTTTAAACTATTATAGTGAAATATGAAAGGCTGTAAAAATAGGAATAGCCATGGAATTTGAAAAATAAAACCAGGGCTGAAAAAAGGACAGTAAACAAAACCAGAGATATTGCTACTAAAATAATGCCTGTCTGCTGGAATTAACAAACAAAATGAGCTATAATAATTTGTTTCCTTAACACTGTGTCTCTTCTACAGCCCATTTCTTGTTTAAAGATTAGAGAACACCTCTTTTGCAGTTCATTAGCTTTTCATTTTCAAGGGGGACAAATTTAGTCAAGGTACTTTGTCCTTCCACTATACATGCTTGAAAATCCTCAATATCTGCACAAATTAGGAAGCTTCACTGCTTAGATCAAGTCAGTTTAAAACCACTATAATTGAGTGCAAACTACTGCAGGGACACTTTATTTCAGTCAGGTATATGCCAGTTCCATGTAGTTTAAAATAAACTGAAACAACAGGAGATTAAACTAGTTTTTACACAAATGTTGCATTACCTTAATTTAAATTGGTGTCAGTTTCTTGGCACATTTTCCCTAAAACATCACTTTTTTTTCTCAGGGTAAGCTTTACCATATTAAACAATAGAGCTATATAATCAATTCTCAACCTTCAGCTGGAGTTAACCAACTTTTTAGTTGAAATATGGTAACTGGAGTGAATGCCCTACTGAAAACATGAAATTAAAAAAAAAAATTTAACAAAAACTCATCTTTAACAGGGACATGGCTCCCACCTGAAAGCTTTCATCTAGTCCTACTTTATAAGAGAAAGGGAACATAAAGAAACTGATTTTCCATTTAAAGCCCTTGATACGTCATGGCCAATTACTACTAATAAGGTATTCCATAAGCAGAGGAACCAGCGAAGCCTACTCAGGCAGTTGTATCACAGAATATTAGGAGCTGGAAGGGACCTCGAAAGATCATCTAATCCAACCCCCTTGCCAGAGCAGGATCACCTAGACTAAATCACACAGTAACGCATGCAGGCATGTTTGAGTGTCTCCAGAGAAGGAGACTCCACAGCCTCTCTGGACAGCTTGTGCCAGTGCTCTGTCATCCTCACAGTGAAAAAGTTTCTGCTTATATTCACATGGAGCTTCCTATGCTCCAGCTTGCACCTATTGTTCCTTGTCCTATCTCTGGCCATCACTGAGAAGAGCTTGGCTCCACCCTCCTGACTCTCACATCCTATATGCCCTTCATGAAACAGGGACAAAAACCCTAGCTCCCTTATGCGACTCTCTTGAGATCTCCCCTTGCATCTCATAGGATCCATAGTTTTCTCCTCTATGCCTCTACAGGATGAGAAGCAACGGCACACGCTGTGACTGAGCTGCAGCTCCATATGTGTAGACAGGTTAGATATGATGTACTCAAGAGTTGTAGAGTCAGGAGGACAAGCAGAACAGGTAACTGTTGGGATTACACTGTAACATTTCCCTAAAGGGGCAATGAGGAGAGAATGGGAGTGCCAATTTGGCGTGCTCTCTGCTTATTTGACAGTTTTCAGGGAATTTCAGTAACTTAATAACTACAAATGTTCTTAGTCTCAGGCTAATTTAGTTTAAAGTTGCTGATTGAGTAAAAAAGTGTGCAATGAAAGCCATCTCAGCCATATAAGCTTTACTTCCCTAGGCAAAGGAACACTTCGCACCAGTTTCACATATATGTTTAGGCATTTCAAATACTTCACTGTATCTGGATATCTTAAAGTTTTTGCAGGTAGGCACAGTGAGGAATGGACGCTTTGTGCTTCTTGCCAAACACTGCTTGCTTAGCTAATGGCAGGCCTGTGAGGAGAAAACACTTCTAGTCTTGTGCCCCAACCAGTGGATAATGCTGTCTTTTGACATTCACTTCCATTGAGAAATCAATGAGCTCACTTTCTCTGGGGAGATGGAAAGACTGGTCATAGTGGCTTCCTTAACATGATGAATGGGTTTCCAATTTCCAGTTGTCTTAGCTGCAGCAATGATGGAAGCACTGCCCTGACGATAAACTGACACCAACACGCTCAGCTGCAGAACGAGGCCTTTCAGGGACACCAGACTTTGCATCAATATTTGAATTTCTCAGAAGCTGAAAACCTGCTTTTATCAGAAATTTTGAAACATGCCTGTTCTTGGTTTGGAAATATTTGAAATCGACTTAATTCCCATTTTGCAGATTTCTAAGCATTTTAATTAAAAACCATGGACAGACTTATCAGAAGCTTTCAAGTCTCGTAAACTCTAATGAACTATTATGGTTCCAAAATGATTTGGGAATAAAATTAAAAATGTCTTTGTAAGAAATTGATTTATTTTGCTAGTATTGATAAGAGGAGCTTGAAAAGGCAATTTTTGACAAATCTTTTCATTAGAGGTTCTAATGAGCATCTTGATGTAACAGGAGCCTCACGAGGACTTTCCCACTGTTGTCATTCATTCAGTCAGAATCGTCATGCTAATAATGCTCATCATCTTTGCTGCTTCCAATACCATTGATTAGGGAGGAGGTTTTGTAGACCTGGCTGTGAGACCTGACCAGGATGAACAGCTATACTTTAAGACAGCTTTGATCATTTCTGGCAGAGATGCAGCTACTCCTTTTTTGCTCCTGACCTTTCACCATTCCTATTCAAGAACACTTCAGGAGGACTTCTGGAAAAGAATGTGCGATGCCCTGAGCTACAATGCCAGAAATACGCTGCAAGTACCCAGCTCTACGCCTCAAGACTGGCTTGTTCCCAGCTGTTCTACAGTCTGTAGGAAATTGGAAGCCTGCTGAATGAAAGGCAGATGGTGTGATGGACAACCTCTGATCCCTATCGGCAAGTTACACAATGTAGACTGGTAGATCTTTTCAGTACTCGATAAAATGAATTGTGCTTTCACTGTCGACAAATTAATTCTTGGGTTTAGTGCTTGCAGACCATTGGAGCTGAAGATGGTTTGCTAGTCCTATCCAAAATACTGGAAAATAGTCATTGTGTTGGTCCAATTTCACACCCTTTTCCATCATTTTTTTAATGAGAGCAATATCAGTTCAAGGAAAAAGGGCTCTAATAAGTGCAAGTGAAGAATATACAGGGACTTTTTTTCATAGTCTGACATGAGGTTAGAGATATATACAAAGGAAAAATGAAATTAGCTTTAAAAATAAAACAAAAAAAAAATTCTGAAAGTAACAACACAGAAGCTTGTTAATCACTAAACTAAATGAAACCAAATAGTTTCTGAAATAAAACAAACCCAGAAGCACTGTCCATGAAATGACTGGAACTGTCGGCTAAGACATAAGTTATTCTAGATAATATTCCAGATATATTCCTGTAGTTTAGCTTCTACTCCAAGTATTAACCTTGGTGAAGCAAGGAAGCATCAAATCTGCTGACACATTAATTGTCTGGAAAAATACAGTTAGTTGCATCTCTCTAGATTAGCCCAAGACTTTGGTTTTATTACTTGAAAAAAAAGCTCTTTATATTTCCTCTGTGAGAATTTCTAGAAGCTCAATCATCCCAGTTTGCACATTTTGAGAATAAAGAAAGCGTTGGGTGATTAGACCTCATACTCAATGGTACACTTGAGTAGACCGAGGTGTTTTTAATAGGAGGGTTGGAGGAAATACATTTCAACTCTTCCACCAAAAGTGCCCAATGAAACGCCTGTTGCCTCATCTTCAAGTACCAGCGTCAAAGTTGCGAGCAACCTAGATTTTCGATACACCACAAGTGGGGTGCCTTTGTACAGCCACATGCTTCCAGGGAGATGAGGTTGTAGCTAACAGGTTTGGCTTGTGCCGGAACAGGATGTACAGGCTGCTCTGTGGACACAAAGGCATACTGTATTTCTCAGCAGCATGGGGAGCTTACGTCATTTTTCATAGTTGCTGTGATGGCATTTTCAGGGGCTGTGACTGCAGTTGTTTACCTGATTCCTTTGCCAGGTACAGTGCAGCAGGCAGGAACTGGGAGATGGATAGGATGGCTCACTTTCAGACTTTTGCTCAAGGTCCAGTGCTGGGTGTCTCTGGTTTCTGGATGGGGTGTGCCTTCAACTGCTGTTTCTCTGGTTGCCAGGAGGGACAGAGAAGATAAATGGCAGAACATTCCAAGCCCTCATTCAGGCTGCGGTTGCTAGGTGATTTTGGTTCCCAAATTGGGTGTCTCCTCTGTTTCTGTGGCTCC
The DNA here is from genome assembly GCA_022605575.1 of Laterallus jamaicensis coturniculus. NCBI lineage: Eukaryota > Metazoa > Chordata > Aves > Gruiformes > Rallidae > Laterallus > Laterallus jamaicensis. Next base: position 12,357,825 of record JAKCOX010000002.1, on the reverse strand, counting down.
CAGAGGGACAATGAAGGTGGAGGACATGGCAAAGTGCTTTTTAGCTCTCACTCAGTCTCCAGTGTGTTCTCTGTTCTGGTACAAGATTCCCCATTATCTGAGGAAAAGGAGGAAAGTGCCTAATGTGTCAAACTTCTGTGTATTAAAGAAGATATGAGGATAAGAATTTTTTTTCCATATGCAGAGACATGCCATCAGCATCCAAGACTTGGTCCCAAAATACTGCTATTTAGATAAAGGGCTTAAGTGCCTGCTGTCACTGCCTTTCCTGGACTAAATAAGGAAGGAATCAGCTTAGAAAGGAGTGGTTTAGTGGTGAAGAACATTCAGTTCTCCTATAGCCAGCTGAGAAGGGAGGAAGGCAGGCTGGGGCATGAGGAGAAAATCCTACTGAGAGACAGCAGTGTGAGCAGCAAGCCTAAGGAGACAGGGAGGGAGATAGATCTGTTGCTGTGGGAAGAGGTCACCACGGTAACTGCTTCCCCAACTCCTGAGCTTCTCAGCAACAGCAGAAAACTCAGCTTTCCAAAGGTGCCCGACTATAGGTGAAGCAAGTAATGGAGCCATGGCTGCAGTCTTTGGCAAAAGACTATTTTAATTGTGCCTAAAGCCTGCTGCAGGGAAAACAAAGAAGCAACACCTTAAGTTTCTTCATGTTCCTTTTTTCTTATTCCTGGTATATGACTCCCAAGGGCACTAGGAAACTGCAGAGCATGGCTGCGAAGCTACCTTGCATTGTAGACGTTCAAAGTAATCAGTAGAGAACAGCTAATGACTAAGAATTGCACTACTGCTTGTTACGAGGAGAGAACTATTTGTGAGTGTGTGTATCTTTATATGTAGACACACACATGCACAGACTGTGGGGCTAATACCAGTTTGTTACTTGCAGTTTCATTCTTTCTCTCTTTTAGACTCATAAGAAATTGTCACATCTAATTGCCAGTTTTAAATAAAGAATGAAGTCTGGGGTATTCTGCTTTAATTCTCAGGCTCTTGGGATACTATCAGGAGACTTGACTTTTCTTCAGCCATAGCCACAGCCTAAGCATCCCCTGCTACCTTGCACTGCATGCTCACTTGTGTTGATACCATTTTTGGTGGGGCTACATGATGTCATCCAGCAAAAAACCCCAAACAACCAAACCAAAAAAGAATGCTATTTTTATCTGGAATAAATGTCAAATCTAGATCACCCTGCAGCTACACTAACAGTCATAGTGGCATAACTGAGAAGTCAACTGGTTGCTTAAGATGGCTCCAGCAGCCCAACGAAACACAATGTGCAGTCAACCGTAGTCTTTGCTGTGCTCAAGTGGGTAAGGGTACTCACACTGCTTGACTTTGGCAGCTCTAGTTTACAAGCATTTGTAGGTCGGAGAATGTCCCAGAAGAAGAATAATGAGTGGCCAGGAAGGGGATTTCCCTGTTTTGGCAGCAACTGCTCTAATCAAAGATGCACTGTGAAACATGCCCTTCAATGTTAGAGCGTGGGTAAGGGGAATTTTTCTGTCAGGGCAGGGATTATCTTTGTAATGTGTTTGTAAAATACCTGAGACAGGAAGGGTGGGGTCTTGCTCTGATAGAAACGGCAGAAGAATAGAGCACCTCAGGAGATCTCGAACTCAGCAAGAGGAGCTTAATCTCATTAAAGGGACATGAGGATGATACACTCTGTAAGCTGATTAACATTTACGCAGAGAACACTACTACTTCTGAGAGATTTTGGGAAAGGATGCCTATTTATAGTGTGAGGAAGCTGAAAAAATTCCAAATAGTTGCTATTAAAAAGAAACTACACTAAACCCCAGCAATAATAGGTGTGATAAAAACCCTTGTCTACACTACTGCAAAAGTGTTCTCCAGTAATTTGAAATAGAGGCCCCTGTTTGCCTTTGTACGCTGAATTTTCTTTCTATGCATTTCTCATACATGGAGTGGTTTAACACAGTAGAAAACAAAAAGAGAAACGGTCAAATGACTTCAGACATACTTAATTGAAAATTAATTTAATGCTTCTGAAAAGCACTGGATTAGCAACATTGGAAATTGAATTATTCATCCACAGAACAAGAACTTTCTGTGCAGTAGCGATGACATCTTTTCATCTGATCCCATGAACAGGCCTCCACAAGGAACAACAGAAAATGTTCAGATGAGAAATAGAGTTTTTTGCTTCTCTGATACAATAGCAGCTGGCACTTTTTTGTTTATTTGTAACTGAAGGGAAGGCGGTGGTGCTGGTAATGTCTATTTACTAGGATTTGAATTGAAATGACTAACATTTCGCATTGAGTTATAGAACATCATCAAATCAACTGAAGTTCCTAAGGGCTCCCTTTACTGAGGTGTGGTGGCTTTCAGCTGGTGACCTATAAAACAAAGGACCTAGTTCCCATTATCAGTTCTCTTTGCAGTTTGCAGACTATTTTTTTGCCAAAAAGTTGCATTTGTTTCTGATATATAAAAGTATCCAGAGTTGGGATGCCCCTGTAATTTTAGAGATGAAATCAGCTATTTTCTCACACAAATGCATAATCACATAATGAACCTGGCTTAGTTTTTGAAGGTGTCTTCAAAGACATTTTAACGGACAGTGCCAGCTCTTCTTAGGCCAGTTGTGCACTTCAGAAAAGAGGGGAGTTAGGGCATGGTCAGACAAGCTGTGGCAAATCTAGCTTTGCTTTTGCAGTTTAAGAAGTTACTGCCCCAGCTCTCCGTCCAGCCTCTCTCCTTGAAGTTGCCAACTCAACACCAGGTGTGGTAGGTCATTGGCCAAAACAGTCAATCCATTTCCTTTTGCTGACTTTGTTATGTGAACAGTAACCTCCAGGAGAGGCCTGGTGCCACTTCAGCCAAAACTATCATTTCTCTTGTGAACGCGCAGAAATGTGAGGCTTGGCCACTGTAAACAGCTGAGCATCCAGTGAAAATCAGTTAGGACAGAACAGGAGCCAGGGAAACCTTTGTCAGCATGAGCAAAGGTCATGCCTCCATTGGCTTCTGTATGTCCACCCCTTTTGCCATATAAGACCTCTGCCTGTAGACTGCAGAGCTCCTTGTTGCTGTCACCCACATCCCTTCTAACCCCAGGTGGTGTATGGGATTCACCTCTGACAGTGTCCTATTTTGAGCAAACCCAAAGGCCAGAGCTAATACCACCTCAGGAAAAAAATCCAGCCAAGATGGGTCTCTAAAAAGCCCCAAACTGTGGGCATATAAAAAGAGACCTTAGAGACAAACTCAGAGCTGATTTCCTAATTTATGGGCAGAGATAATCCGCACATAAATGAAGGGGCTTTTGTTTATAAGAAATTTGAAGCGTAACACATGATCTAGACCAGGTGGACACATAAAATAGGCTGTCAGGAGCAAGAACTGTCACTCAGCCTACCGAAGTACACTAACAATTTAGATAGGTAATTAAATTGTTTACCTTAATCAGGAAAAGACTTGTGAGGCTTTGAGAATCTCCTTCTATTTTGTAGTCAAGATATAAAATGTTCTCTAATGGGAGTGAAGTTTATGAGGGGAGAAATATTTCCTCTGTGTAAGGATATTTGTGAGAGGAATTTCAATCAAGGGCACTTCATTAACAACAGGATCTCTAAGCATCCCTTTCTGTTGTACTTTACCATGTGTGAAGGTATTTTTAAATAAAAATAACTGAAAATATTAATAGGTATATATGAACAATTTGCTGAAATATGTAAGTGAAACCTCAAACATGCTTAATGCTCATGCTTCAAGCTTGCCTGCTTACAAATGTTCCATAGAGTCAAATTAACTACTGTGGTTTGCTGTCAATGGCTGGCAGCAGGCATATTGCTCAGTAGATCCAAATATGACATTTCAAATTGTTATTTAATCCATAAGGAAAGGAGTGATTGTCACATCTTGATATATTTAGTATTGGGAGATTGATAAAGGTTCACTCTGCAGCGCTTAGAAATAATAGAATGTTACTGAATCAAGTGAGGCTCACACAGGGTGTGCTATTGCCGCTGCAAATTAGAGTTACAACCCATATGGTGACAGGTCCGTGGTGGAATTGTCTTTCTAATCTCAGGTTGCCTTTACTAAGCTGCTTGCCTGGAAAGGTATGCATATCATGAAAGATTTCTGTTCCTTGCACTTAATGTATGGGTAAATAATGAGGTTCTAGGATACATAAAAGTGTAAAATATATGTTGGATTGTAGCTTTATTAGATTGGCCAACACTTTTGAATAATGACTTATAAAACGGTATTACTTTTTTTCCTTTTCCAATGTTGACATTTTAGTGAATTTTTTTTAATTCCAATTTTAAAAAATGGAAAATTAATGGTGTGACACTTTCCCTCCCCTTCTTTTTCTAAGAAAATATATTCTGTGTGATTGCATAGACTTTCTGTCTCAGTCTGTGCAAGTGCTTACTGTCCTATAATAACCTGGGTAGTGCGGGCCAATTTCAATTGAATTCTGCAAGGGACGGCTATTTGGCAGATATTAAGTTCCTACAAATTTATTAAATTATTTGACCAAGTAGAAAAGACAGTTCCTTGTGACAGACACCCTTATAAATCCCTCAGCTAAAGGAAAGGTGCAATGTGAGCCCAAACCTTGGTTGAATAGACAGAATACACATGAAAGATCAATCTTGAGATGCAAATCCAAAGAAAACCTCATTTGTATCTGCTCTTCACAGAGCTACCTTTCAGTTGATCAGCCTTTGCTCTCCCTCATCCCACTAACTATCTCCCTCTTTCATGGTACCTCAAAAACAAATAATCCTGTAATCTATCTAATGTTTCACTGCTATGGAAAGGGACAGCCCTATTCCTTGCTCCTCCCTTCCCATGCCCTTGCTTTTGGCCATTCTGTTATGTTGCCTCCTTTGTGCTGGGCTGGTTCCCCTGACTAGCTTTGGAGAAAAATAATTTGCTTCTCTGGTGTATTTTATGGGTTAGTGAGTGGAATTAGTTCAGTGCACGTCTTACGAGTGCTGGGGCTTGCACAAGGGAGCAGCAAGCATGTGTTATCAGCAGCAGGGTAGCAGCAGTGAGACGTAAGATTGACTCTACCAAAGATTCTCCAAAAATGAGTTTTGTAAGATTTAATTTCTGTTAATTGATACTGTATCATTAGTTGACTTAGCTGTCCTAGGAATCTCTGTTTCAATATGAGAACTAAAAAAGACCAGTAAAATATCAAGCCACAGATAAGGTGTAGAAAACAGAGGTTTTGTCTATATGAAAGAATATTGGAAAATAAGGAAGTGAAAAAATCTCAGCATTATCACTTGCTACTGGCTTTGACAGAGAGGGTGATCTGGTGCAGTTGGCTACACCAGAGAGGCAGCCAATATCGCCTCTCCTACCTGTCCACGTCACTCACTTGCTAGAAATCATTGCTCCCAAAGATGCATTCACCAGCCCCATGGGCAGTCAGTGTTCTAACACATGCCGAACATCAGCCTTCATTAAGGCAAGTGAACTGGCACGACCCCACATCCTGCCTTGCCGATCCCGTGAGCCGGGGTGACAGCGGGAATGCTGCTGTCCTCCCGGTCAGGGCGGGAAGGCGGTACAGCTGCCATTTGTTACTCAGGATCATGGCTCCGTCAGGCAATTAGATCTGGGCCTGTTCCAGGACAGTTATTACCCTGGAGAGGTGTCCATTTTGATTCTGGAAATGACCCTATTATGAACAAAACCCTGGGAATACTATTAATGGAAAGACATTTCTTAGAAATTGAAAGAAAAGAGAAAATGAGGATGAAAGCCCCCCCACCGTTAAATGTACAGTAATCACAATTGCAAAGGCATAATTAAACAGCCTCAGAGTTCCAGCTAATGTTTAAACCGATGAAAACAGCTGAAAATTACAAAGATTCCGCTAGAGGAAACCACAATATTTCTAATATTGGTGGAAATATTTCTGTGTGGAACACTTCAGGCATTGACATATTAGACACTCGTCAATTATGCTGGGTGTTTAGTTAATGCTTGGCTTTGACTTGTATCAAATAGTGAACAAAATGGACTCTAAGTAGCACTGAGGGTTCATTACTATTTTATCCTGGTTTCTTAAAGAAAGAGATTTACAGATCCTACACCTGTACATGTGTGCATGTGTGTGTGATGTAGAATCATAGAATCACCTGGGTTGGAAAAGACCCTTCAGAGTATTGAGTCCAACACAACCTAACCCTTCCTAGCACACTTCTAGATCATTTCTTTAAGCACTTAAGGACATCTCTTCATCTCTTCACTTAAGGTCCATCTCTTCCTCTCCACGTACATCTTGAGCCTATTGATAATTTCGACTGAAGTTGTCAGAAGGGTTATCTCAGAAATTAAGACCTTCTTTTCATGAAAACAGACAAATGGAAGAAGCACTTGCTAAATGAAAGTATAGAAGATGAGTTCAGCCATTACTACATCCCTATCCAGAGCCCACGTATTGGAGAGAAAGAGCTTTACTTCATCCTTAGGTAAATAGAGATCACACCTTCTTAGACACTAGAAAATCCAACTGTGATGCACAATTCTGCAGTAAACAAGGTTTCAACTATTCACATAATCACTTGCTATATTACCAAGAAGACACTAATCCAGACATTCTGCTTTTCATGCGGTGGCTTCTGCAGTATTTGCCTATAACTCTGTGTTGGGGATTAACCCCAGCTGGCAGATAAGCCAAACCCAGTACATTGTACCAATAATACTTTGTTCTGAATTTAGCAATGAAAATGACCATTCCGGTCATAGCAGTTTTTGTAGCTGAAGACTATGACTGTCTAAGAGATGCAGCATCCAAGACAGTCAGACCCTACTGCAGAGGAACATATGAATGTCTAAGTGCCCTATAAAAACATAATTTATACAGAACAAAGGAACCTTTTCAGGCTACAAAGCATGATATGAAAATTGGAGCTGCATCAGCTGCCTTTGGATTACAGCGCTGCAAATTGTCTAAACGGCACTTTGTAATTAAGCAGAGTTATCAAGCTAGTGTTAAAGAAGATACATTGAAGGCCAGAAGCAAACAAACTGCAGCAGCATGGAGCTCCTGAAGGCTAAATTTTCCTACTAAGAAGCAGTGTAAATTGACCTGTGTTGCTATGGCCAAAAATGTTGCCACACTCAAGCAAGCCAATTTAACTCTACTTTGGGTATTTCTGTGTAACACCTTGGTTTGCCCCATAGACACTGTTGTCTGTTCCCTGGTAAACAAAGCTGACCAGGTAGTAAAACCTTTCTGCTCATTAGAGAGGCTGGCAGAGAAATCTAGGGAAGACTTCTGATCACCAGCAAATCAAGAACTGTCAACATGTTGCGGTACTCCGGGCAAAAGAGATGATTATGTTAATTTTACACTGTAAGGCTCCTCTTTTCACTGTCGTGAAATTTTCCTGCAGGAAACATATAAAAATTTCCCATTGTGCATGCCTATAAAAAAATATAGGTCCACTGATTCCTTTTTTATGTTTAGAAAAAGTGGAGGTATCTAAATAAAGTCTTATTTTTATTTGTTGTTTGCAAGTAGTTTCAGTTTAATACATTTAAAACTTACAAACTGCAGACTTACCCACACACATATATTGTCAATGTCTACTGGAAAGAGCATGTATTGAATTTAATATGGCCTCAATTAAGTATTTGCATTTCCTCAGTAACTTTTCATTTACAGTAATGCATTTGTCAATGAAAGTATTTTACTGTGGATATGCAAAGCAATTTAAAGCATTTTGTTGTGGTGAAACCAACACAAAACATATTTAGCAGCAGTCAGGATTTACAGGACAGGACAGTATAACAGAGCCAGGTTTATAAACATACAAAGTTCCCTGTTGTGGAAACATTCCCCAGTACCTACGTCTTGCCTGAAGCCCCAGCTCCTCATGACAGCTGACAGAGGGTGCACATCTCATTCCTGCCCCATCAAGAAAAAGCTCTAGTCCTGCTGGGAAATCCCATCAGTTTAGCTCACTCTAATGAGTCTTTGTTGGCACAGAAAAAAGAATATCCCAGTGGTTAGCATGGTAGCCACAGGCTACTTCTGTGATCTTGAGCAGTCACTTAGAGGCAGAGTTGTTAAAGAATGCAGCAGGCAGGCAGTAGGGTTTCCAGAGGCACTTCAGGGCCTGTTTGACATAGAGAACAATGGAAATTAGGCACCTGGTGCTTTCAGAAAATCCCGTCTAGGTGCAGATAGCCATGTCTAGGCTGCAGAGCAGTGGCACTACAGGGCTCTACATCTTGTGTGCACAGATTTCTTTCCTACGGAAACCAAGGTGCAGAGTGGGGAGAGGGGGATGCTCCACTCACATTGCACCTTGACACGGCTGTTGCACTGGGAAGCTATCCTGCAGCCCTTTCCACATCTTTAAGTATCTAAACTTGCTGAGGGAATAGCATCCACCCTCAGCAAGTGCCGATGATACAAAGCTGGGAGGGGTGGCTGACATGCAGGAACACTGCGCTGCCATCCAGCCAGACCTGGACAGGCTGGAGAGCTGGGCTGGGAGAAACCAGATGAAATTCAACAAAAGCAAGTGTAAAGTCTTGCACCTGGGGAGGAACAACCACATGTATCAGTACAGGCTGGGGGTTGACCTGCTGGAGAAGAGCTCTGTGGAGAAGGACCTGGGGGTCCTGGTTGACGACAGGTTGGCTATGAGCCAGCAGTGTGCTCTGGTGGCCAAGAGAGCCAATGGGATCCTGGGATGCATCAGGAAGAGTGTGTCCAGCAGGTCGAAGGAAGTGATCCTCCCCCTCTACTCTGCCCTGGTCAGGCCCCACCTGGAATACTGTGTCCAGTTCTGGGCTCCCTGGTATAAAAAAGACAGGGACCTTCTGGAGAGAGTCCAGAGAAGGGCGACAAAGTTGATTAGGGGTCTGGAACATCTCTCCTATGAGAAAAGGCTGAGTGAGCTGGGTCTGTTCAGCCTGGAGAAAAGAAGACTTAGGGGGGACCTAATTAGTGTTTACAAATATCTTAGACATGGGTGGCAGGGGGAATTGGTCTGCCCCTTTTCAGTGGTCTGTGGAGACAGGACAAGGGGCAATGGCTGTAAGTTGGAGCACAGGAAGTTCCGCACCAACATGCGGAGGAACTTTTTCCCAGTGAGGGTGACAGAGCCCTGGGACAGGCTGCCCAGGGAGGTGGTGGAGTCTCCTTCTCTGGAGATATTCAAGTCTTGTCTGGATGCCTATCTATGTAATATGAGCTAGGGAGCCTGCTTTGGCAGGGGGGTTGGACCCGATGATCTCTTGAGGTCCCTTCCAACCCCTAAGATTCTGTGATTCTGTGATTCTGTAAACAGCTTTAAGTTTCTAAACAAAGTGTCAAAGTACGTTAAAAAATCAAGATCTTTATTGCTCTGGGACTTGTTTTCCCATTAGCAAGATAGAGATAATAACTCTTTTCTCACATGTCTGTTATAAAGAAAAATGCATCAACTTTGCAGAACTCAGATGCCATAGAAACACCCACCAAGAAGCACGTGACTCTTTGTCTATGCAGGGGCTGTATTACCAGCCAGGAAGGAGCAGTGAGGGCAGTACTAGTCCTTCTACTAATGCAGCTTTGTGTAGTGTGTAACTCCCCATTCACAGCACAGCAATATTCCTCCCTGTGATGTGAGCAACAGATACAATCTTCCCAAAACGAAATAGTGTCACTAACAGACTGCCTCTGCACATCTTCTCCATTCCCAGTGGCTATGTAATTTCTCCACAACAACTGCACACAGACATTTGATCTGCTGTGGATTTCCATTTCACCAAAATAACATCCAACTTATGCCCAGCAAGTTCTACGGCTAAGCTCCACTTTTGCACTGAACTGTGGGAGTTATTTATAGCTATAAATGAGGATGATTTTTGAGAATACTGTCTCTATAGAAACTGGTGGTGGACTAGACCAAAGAGGTTTCTTAGAGGAAATTCTCTGCTCTCTTCCCTTCGTAGATGATGCCAGAAAGAGCCTGAACTCCTTGTTGGTTGGTAGGGAAGGATGCATTTGGCATACTGGTATTATTCATTTTTCTTCCATGAGTAGAAGTATAAACATTTACAATTGACACTATTTACTTACATAAAAAAAGCTTTTCAATTGTATTTCAGCTATGTCTATGTGTTCACTTCACTTACATTCCAAAAAACCAAGGGAAATTCCAGCACACACACACAAAATTGCATTAAGATGGTGTTAAGGTTGCTGACTGTCATTCCTAAATAACACAAAAACTAAAAGTACAGGAAATCCTGAGTAAAGGCTCTTTCACAAACTTTAGACATAATTTCCTTTTTCATGCATAATACTTCCTCCAGTGCTGGTGGAATCAATTTGTGGCTGGCTGTTCTGGCATTGGGACAATGATGTGGCAGTGGAATACAGCAAATCTGCACAGACCCATTTCATTTCTGTTTACATGTGTGGTATTACCATAAGGCCAAAGCTTCTAAAAGTGAGTAGTGATTTTGAGTACTTAAAACTGAGATGTCTGAAGTGCTCTGATTTTCTTAAGATTGCTGCCAGAAGGAAACCTAAAAACCATTTAAAAAATTTGAAAATCCTACATGAGGTAGGAATCCCAGTAAGAGATGCACTTTCAGGTAATTGCCAGTCATGGTCAAATCACTTGCTGAATAGAGATTTTAACATCTTTCCCATCCCTAATGATTCACTTTTCTCAAGGCACCTCACAAAATCCAAGTATTACAATAAACATCAGTCTTTCCCTGAAGGGAACTCCTGCTGTGAAAGATAATAGTAAACTGCATTAGCACGTTTCCTGTTAGCAAAAGGGTCTGCCTTAGGGGTGCAGCCATTAAAAGCCCTTCACCTACTGAGGTGCTATCAGTTTCAGGAGCAGGTTCCATACTCTGAGGCCTGCCAATGAATTGCGCTTGCTACTGGGGAAGGAAGCAATAAATGTTTAGATGCTGATAGCAATATTCCCTGCTATTTTAGAACAGGAAGTTAACAAGCAACATGCAGCTGGAACTGCAAGGAATGTCCTAGTAGTCACTCTGAATTTGGTTACTGCTTGGAACTTGCCCAGCACGGCCAGGGCAGTGTTACAACTCATGTGACAAACACCGCTTCATTCTCAATTGGAATAAAACCCCAACCAATGAACCAACCAACCAACCAACAACCCAGCATATTTTGGCACTGTTATAGCACCAAATCACCTGATAGCCGAGCTATAACTGAGAGCCATTGTTTTGGCATCTTGTCATGTTTTGACATGCATTTAACTGAATCTTCCAACCTCGAGTAGCACGAGGTTTTCGGGAACAATATAAACTCCTTTATAGAGTGGCAAAACCAAACTCGATTAACTTGATACTGAGAAGCGATTACATACACTGAAACCTTCTGCTCACAGAGCACTCACTGCCTTGATTAGTAGTCCACAGTGAAGTTATTTCCATTTTATATTGCAGCTAGGAGGGTGCAGCAATGCAGCTGAAGGAGTGGAATAAGCCAGTCTGTAGACAAGTACTCCCTCTGCTTCCTGCGTATCACACCTCACGAAGGTGTAGGTGCCAGGTGAGTCAGTTCAACTGGCTGATCCAGAGGAAAATTCACGCTGAAAAAAATGAAACAGTTCCTCGTTGGGTCAGTCAGCTGCATTAGATCACCTTGAGGCTGTGTGACAGATCTGACAACCAGGGATGGGGGAGAGAAGGGAAGAGCAAGACCATGGTTTCCAGGAGCTTCCATCAATAGAGCCTCCCCCCTAGCCATAGCATAAAAACTCACCCTCAGACTAACTAGAGAGGAAGGTGCAATTTGGTGTAAGGACAGGTGGCATCCTCCTCTCTATGCACAAAAGAAGAGCAGTGGACCACAAGACAAACAGGACGCGGGACCGGCACACCCTTCTTGAGCATGCTGAGAGCAGGCTGTGGCAGACTGCTGAGAAGAGCTAGTCTCAGGCGGGGGCGGGGGGGGGGACCTTAATTAAGTCAGCAGCAGGACACAGCTACAAGGCCTAAACACCTGAGGGGGTTGAAAATCAGCATCGTCACTTTGTACAGTGACAAGACACATACTTCAAATTAGGATGGAGTTTAGAAAAGCAGTCAGGGGCCTGCCTGTGCAATCCTGTTCAGAAGGTGAGCAATGTTATTTTGCAGAAGTTCTGAAATGTCTGTCTCGTATAGTTCTGTTCATCACACACCTTTGCAGCTTATATATGACAAAGAATCTTGTAGTAACGTCCACCTTGGACAAAAATGAGGAAGCTGTTTCACCTAACTGCAACATCCCAGGTTAGCTGCTTGTGCTACACAGCCGTTACAGGCAAGACCAAGAAATATTCACATCAGGTATCATCCTTTTGCCTTACTTCAGACATCTACATTAGATGGGATGGATCATGCTCTACAACTGTACTTCTTTTCCTTGACAAGAAAGGGAACTTAGGGTCATTAGCTCAGGTGCAACTGTCTGTTTCGGACAGCTGAAGTTAAGTGAGATGCATTTCATCTGAGGAGCTGTCACCTTCTGACCAGCTGTAGATGATGAAATACACGGTACTATGATCCAAATATTCAGGAGTAAATGTAGTGAAACTCAGAATTACTCAGTTATGCTACTTCTGTCACCCCATTCCCTCTGAGGTTTCCCCTTCCTAGCTAACCTCATATCAATCTCAATGTGTCAGGGCAAAGCCACAGACAGTTCATATATATCTTAACTAAGCACAGCAAACGAAGAGAAGGAGCACATTTACTAGATTTCAGTAACAAAATTTTGGTAATTAAGGATCAGAACAATTAATTTCAGTAACTTCTCTGCAGCTGCCTTGTATATTGCTTTGTTCAATTCAGTTCTAGAAGTTCAAAACAGCTGAGTATCTACTGATTTCCTAGGCATCTTTGTGAATTTTGCAATCCAGAAAATGCCCTAACATTTACTTGTAGGATTGTACTGGGTCTGGCAGAGATGGAGCTGATTTTCCCCACAGCAGCCCCCACAGTGCTGTGCTGTATACTGGTGGCCAGTAAGGTGCTGGTAACACTCCCATGTCTGTCTGTCATGGAGCGGTGCTGGTGCACATCAAGGCCGTCTCTGCAGCGCTACTCCCCCACCTCAGCAGTAGGTAGGGGGTGGATGAGATCCTGGGATGGGACACAACCAGGACAGCTGACCCAAACTGGCCAAAGGGATATTCCATACCATATGGCAAGTGCTCAGCAATAAGAAGCTGAGAGGTAGGGGGAGGAAGTGGGGGTATTTGATTTTATGTTTGTCTTCTGGAGCAACCACTACACCTACTGAAGCCCAGTTTCTCAGGAAGTGGTTGGGCATCGCCTGCTGACAGTGAATAGAGAATAAAATATTGGTTTTGCTCTGCTTCCATTTGCAGCCTTTTGCTGTATTAAACTGTCTTCGACTTGTCCCACAAGTATGGGGCTGTTTTTTCAGTTTTGTTTTTCTCCCCTCCCTGTCCTGCTGAGGAGGGGTGTGACAGACTGGTTTGGTGGACACCTGCCATCCAGCCAAGCTTAAACCACCACAGTCCTTTTCCTGCTCCAGAAAGTATTTGATTTAAATCCGCTCAATCTTGTTATAGTTTCCTTTACAGCAGTAAACAATCTCTTCCCTCTCTTAGTACTTAGACAGTCTGAAGATTTTATGTCATTACTGTGCAATCTTTGGTACTTGGTTATTCAGGAGTACCTGAAGGGATCTCTTCACCTTTCCTTGATAGCTATGCCAAGCTTCCACGTGATTACTACCTTGAAAAGGTTCTCCTAAAAACATTGGCATGAATTAATCCAGATGAAAAAAAACCAAAACATCTTTTAAAAAATTTACAGTCATAGGCTCTTTGACCTATGTGAAATTTATCAGTAACTGTTGGAGCATTTACAGTCCATCTGTGTTTAGAACCCTTTCTTGGTACCAGCCATGGATATACTGGTGCTGCCAAAGCAGAAGAGCTCAGGTGCCACTTCAGGTTTGCCCTGTGCTGAGCTTTCTACACCTCTCCTTCATTTTCAGGTGCATACAATATGCACTGTAACTGTCTTAAAAAATTTTTAACCCATATTAAAAATATAGAATTCAAACCCAATTGATAAGTCAATGGAAAAGAGAGCTCAAATACATGAGACAATTGATGCATCTTTACAAGCAGAGACTGTGCATCAGCTGAGCACTATGTATCCAGACTCTAAGTCCTTAATAAATACAATGAAAAAGCCACTATGGCATGGGCCTCTGACTCCAAAGTCAAGCAGTACATGATAACTATGACATATAGTCATAATAATATATTATGATGATATTCATTATTAATAAGTATGCCAACTAGCAGTATATTTCTACTTGTCTTAAAGTCCCTGCTTATAGTTTAACCCCATAAAATAGCATAGATAATATGTAAGTGAAGTGAATTGTCTTTGCAATTACAGAAAAGGACTTGATTGTATTCCACAAACACCTCCAAAGCTCAGAAACTGGAAGAGAAGTCATCATTCCCCCAAAAATTCTTTAATTCTCATAAATTTTGAATCACTTCCTTGATTTTGTGAGACCTGATTCAGGATCTTGGAAAGGCTGGAGTTATCCATATAGCAATTATCGCAGCTATTTTGTCATAAATAAAAGAACATCCCTTTTAGTGAAAACAAAGTGTTCACAGTAGCTTTCTTGCACCCTCCTACAACAGCTTTGGATGAAGCTTGACACTGTGATGGCAGCAAAGCCATGAGATGAGGTTTTCTCTGCTGACCATGAAAATCTTTTTTTCTCCAAATGTTAATGACATTCTATTATAGACAGACCTGGATGCACACATGCCTAGCAAGGTTGTCCAGCATTTCCCATTATGAGACAGTTTTCAGTTATTTGTTACTTTGCCAAAGTTTAATTATTTGCACTGAAATTTTCCACACTGAGCATCTGCCTCAGGCTGAATTTGGGGTTTTTTTTGAAAACAAATAGTGTAGCCATTTCTGAGATCAAGGCTAAGGGAAAATACATCATTTTCTTCACAAAAAAAACCCCAAACCATCAGAGTTATGCTGAATTGTTTTAGGGCTACCACAACTTGTAGAATGGGCTTAAAAATTGGCAGAGGCTTGCCTTTATTTCAAGGCTGTAGCTCTCTCAATCTCTTAAAAGAATTTGTCACATTTGGCTAAGTTCTGGTCCTTTGGGGGAAAAACCGAAGCAGCTCACACATGCTCAGTACAGAAGTCTCAGGTGTCAGCAGTTGCATTTCTCAAAGATGCTGTAATTATAGAACATGTTCCAGACTGAGGCTGAGCAGGATTTTCCTTGCAACTACAGCTCTACGTCATACTGGGCTCCAGTCCAAGATGGAGCGCAGAAGCTCTATTTCTCCCACCTACTCCAAACAGGAAGCGAGAAGGAGGAAGCTGCACTATTTAAAAGCAGAGCTTACAAAAAGCTGATCTGCCTGGAGATGAGGAGCAGACAGGAACCAGGATACCAGAGTGCAGAGACAGAGTGAAAGAAGAAGGAACTGGGATAGTTGTGGTGCTAACTGTGAGACAGTAAACTGCACTGGAAAAGAAGGTGAAGAGATTCAGAGCCAGTAGAAAAGACAAAAAAAATTAAGAAGAGTGGCTGAAATGTTGGCAACTGTGAGAAAGATTGAAGGATCACTCAGTCTGGGTGAGGGATTAGTGCTGGACATCAGTCTACAAGGAAATCTGGTGGAAAAGGGGCCAGGAGAGACAGAACAGATTAAAAACTAGAAAGAAAAGGAAGTAGTGGAAGGAACCGAAATGTGATGAGAAATGAAAATGGAGCTGGAAAGAGGACTAAGGTTAAGGAGAAAATAAGACTGAAGTAGTGACTAGTAGAGCCAGAAGTGGTTATCCTCTGCAGGAATAAAGTCGAGCATCTGTGTTCTGTGGATGTACATTCAATATGGACCCTGTAGTAGAGCCCAAGAACTTTGACTGCAACAATCCAGCCATTGTCAGAAAATCAGCCGGAAACTGTCCATTGAATTGTTCTATCATTTTTGCTGTGGACCACAGTGAGGATAGAAAATATTCCTAGTTATTCTGTTAGCTTAAATGTCAGGAGACTATGTGGGATATCTACATTTTCTTAACCCACTAATAAAACATGCACATTCGGGCATGACAGCTGGAACATGTGGGAGATTTTTAATTTCTAGTTTGGATCAAAAAAAAGAAACTTATCTACACTTAGAAAAAATATGATGAAACATTTTTCAGACTCCAAGTGTTCAGAAGTTAGGAAATGGAAAAACTAAAGCTATACAATCATGGAGACTGCATATTGTCTATTTTTGTTTAGGTGACACGTTTCTTAACTGTGTGATTACTTACCTGTTTTATTTCACAATGGCACTATAGACCTCATTTTCTCCCAAAATCCCAGTGCAATCCTTAGCAAGTCATCTAACTAAAGGCTTTTCATACGTAGTGCCTGGGTGCCTCACCTGCATTCCTATGATCTGGCTTACAGAAGTGTTGCACATTTGAGAAGCCAACAGGAATTGCAACTTGAATGAAAAAATAAACAGCTATTCTAAGGCTCACAATCATGCACCTTGAACAGAGCATGCAAAACTACAGGATAGTTTTAACCTTATCTCTGCAAAAAGCAGGAATATAAATATAATTGTAATTGCTAGAGATGTATCATAAAAGTAAACATATTTGTACATCAGAGAGTACAGTGATGAGAACCACTGAAAAGATCAAGAGGAGATTAATCATTCTGTGGTCAGATAAGATTTTACTACTGTGAAATAAACAAGGCAGAGGGACTCACACTGAATGAGGGCAAGAAAACAAAATATCAGGTATCATTTAAAATCTACATGTCACCCTTGGGAGCTGACTGAGGCTTGGATCTTGAAGACCCCTATGTGGATACAAAACTAAAGCAAAGTTTGCATGTAACCTGACTTCTGGCCTTTCCTAGCTTTTGATTATTCAACTTTGCAGCTTTAATGACATTATTAAAGCCTAGCATTTAATGCTTTATACAAACATACAGAGCCTTAGGAATCCTGCATATTATAATCGCCGGTATCACCAAAACCCCAAGATGGCATTATAGTTTTGTTTTACAGAGCTGTTTGAAAACAAACATAATTTTGTTTTTAACACTATATGTAGTTGAAATTATTCAAAACCTCTTCTTTCTCTCTTCTCTCCTTTCTGTTTCCATTTCTCTCCTTCATTCTTTACGAATGCTTGCTTTCTTCAAAAACTGCAGGACTAGCTCTGGCTCAAACAGCTGCAGAAACAGCTTGGCTTCAGACATTTACCACAGCAGATTTGCTTAATCAAACAACCATCAGAGCAGCTTTGTTCCAAGCAGTTGCCAAAATCCTGTCATGCTACAACTTCAAAAAGCTGCTCCAGCAGCTCTGCTGCACACCAGAGATGCTCATCATGCGTGGAGGTGACATCATACATTTCTAAGTAGGAAATCCAATGATATTCACATTCTCTATATTTCTGTGCTACAGTTTTAACCATCTAATTAAGATATCTGCAGTACCAAATGTCAGAATTTAGAATCCATGGCCACTTTATCTAGTCTGTATCTTTTCTATAAAAGGTGTTACTTTGTCCTAGGCACTTCCCACAGCTGGCCTCTGTCCAAACATGAATTACTTCAGAGAGTTTGATGAAAACTTTATCAACAACTTTGACCAGCCAGTTGAAACCACAAAAGCAACAGAGAGCTATCAGTATAAATGTCTGGGAAGCACGCCGTTTGGTCATTAAATCCCAGACATCATTGGCTATTGCATTTTTGGCATTTTTGATCACTTGTTTAACCTGTATTAACGTCTTCAGTGGCAGCAACTCTACCAGCTCCTGGGGCAAACCGACTCCAGGGTGTCAGTATCCCTTCTTTCAGAAAGATTTTCCAAACATGATTCTTTCATCCTGCAGTTTAAGTCCATTACTTCTTTTCACACAAGTAGTTTTGTCTCCATGGTCTAGGAGAACAATGTATACACTTCTCTCTAGAAGTCTTCGCTCCATTAGGGTGCACAACAGCAGTTCTTTCATTCATGGCTCACTGAACATGTTTTTTTGGCTTGTAATTATTTTCACTGATGTTCTCTGGACTGTCTTGAGTAGTCCACTTCTTTCTTGAAGAACACTGACCAGATCTGGATGCTGTTGTCTAGCTGAGGTCTTGCCAGATGTGAGAAGAGTGGAAGGATTACTCTCTGTGTTTGACGGCTGTGCTCTTCTTAAGAGAACTCTGCACATAGTTAATACCAGAAAAGATAAATACTGTATCCTAAATGTCACAGGCGCTTAGATCTCACTTGGGAATACTCAACAAGTATGCAGGAAATATATTAGGTCAGTGAATACGATTAGATTTTGAACATAGAAATAAGTTCTGGTAAGTATAAATATTTGTGACTAAAAAAAATGTACACATCAATTTCTCACAGTAGCATAACTAGCTTAGAAGTGAAGAACTGATCTGTGCCTGTGAACATACATCTCTCTGAAGTTTAGTAGTAACAGCTATACCAATAGGAGTTAAATGTTTGCATGGAATTCTGACAGATTTGTGTGAACTTTCTTAAATCTCTTGTGATTCGTCGGCAATTTTTTTGCCATGCTTTTTGCAAATTACATACATTAGATTCCTCATGGCAGGCCTCATGCTTGGGCATATCCATCATGCTGGGCTTTTTCTGTCATGCCCCTCTCTTCTAGACAGTCTTTACTGCGTATGCTTGGCTGTTTCAACTCGTACTTTGATGTGTAGGATACAATATCTCTACCTAGTTATTATATCCAGTGGGAGATGCAATTTTAAATTTATAACATCAATAATCTTTTCCTCAAAAGTTATGGAGCTTTTTCTAATGGTCATTCAAGTAGAGCAACTCACCAAAGCTCTTTTGGTAGTACCACTTCATCAGTACAAAGTACCTCCAGAAATGTTCTGGTTATTTTATACTTTCCTTCTGCTTCCTCCTTTCTTTCATTACTCAGAATATGCTCTTGGCAGAAAATGACCTTCGAGCCTCCATTTTTCACTCAATGTATGGATGACCACATTTCTATGTATTTTGTTTTTCACTTAGGAACTTTAATCACTTTGGGATGAGAGATGCTAAGTAAATGTGAGGGATTGGTACAGTATTATTAGCATTAGAGCTGCGTATTAATAATGGTAATGTAAATCTATTCCTCGGTCAGTATTTGTAGCCTCATAAATTAAGTGGCACAAAAATTTTGCTGCTTTATAATGACAGAGCTCTTTATCCAAGTAGCCTAGAATAAACAGTGAGGTTTTAAGTCTTACACCGAATCATGCAGATGGTGGAAAATAAAAAATGGATACCCTATCATTATTACTTATATACTACAGCAGCGATCAGGGTCCCATTGTGCAAAGAATTGTGCAAGCACTCTGTAAAAGGCAAACCTTATTCTGAAGAATAACAGCATAGTTGGATAGTGTTTCTTTCCTTCTTTCTATCATTATTTCCATTTTAACGGAGGAGGAAGTCACAGCAGGAAAGCGAGTTACTTGTGGATCAGAGGAAAGGGAAAGAGGCAGAGATTGAATCCTGAACCACTGATTCAAGTCCAGTTCTTTAACTGCAATTCACCTGCGCTGTGTACAGCATCAGAAACAAAATGTAAAACCTCAGACCCTCCATTTTGACAATTTTATAACTGCCCTATGAAAGACCATCCCTAAAGTAAGGTGAGGAGTAAAGAGCAAAGAAGGAGTAAGAGTACAATAGAATGTGTTCCAATTATACTCAAGTGCTACCAGTCCATCTAGACCTGGGAAGTCTCTTTCCTCAGAACAATGAATTATAAACAAAGCCTTGAACCAATGGACAAAGGAATCTTTCTATGGGATCAAATCTGCAGGAACCATCCTCAGTGTTGGTGTCTTGTAACCTTAGTGTCAGCAACACTGAGTAATCTGAACAGAAATAAAATTAGTCAACAGCTTTTCAAAGAGTTTAACCGAGAAATAATTATGGAAGTTTGATTGCATGGCAACGGACTAGGATCTGAAACTTAATAAAGTGTACTTAAGTACAACTACTACAGAACAGTTAAGTGGCTAGGAGTCTGCCCTGTCTGCATTTTATGGTTCAGGTGCCCTGTTGTGAGCCAAAGTCTGTGTTTTGATCTTCTACAGTTTTTCCACACCAATTCATTCCCAGAAGATAAATTCCTTGACAAAATATCACACCTGGAGTTTAGCCAGATACGAAGGAGCTGTGTCAAGTTGACATCTGAGAATAGAGAAAAATGTGGGTATCCTCCAAGTGCCTTCTTTCGACAAGCTGCCTTTTAGCTGCCTTTTGGTCCAGGAGAATTTGAAGATCAGTGTCTGGGCTCAGGTACAGATTTGTTTAGTTTTCCTGAGAAAAAAATCAAATCCAATACCTTTTCCCACAGCATGGTTCTTCACTTTAAGAGACAGTGTCTCATTTCAAAAATCTCAGCAATCTGTCTCTCCTGAAGTAACAGGTATTCCTGAAGATCTGTCTCTTTCTGTGAGTCCACTCACATTAGCTCCAGCCCTCTGAGCCAGCCACTATCTCGTGTGGTTGCAAAGGACCAGCTGCAAGGTGTCTGACTTGTGTGCTAGTTGCACCACAGACCCACACTCAAACGATTCTGGATGTCTGTAAGCTGGATGCAGGTCTCAAAGGACTGTCAGCTGGGCACTACAGGAGACTAATAAGCACTGGACAGACTGGAAGGAAATAGGAGTATGTCTGCACCAGGTGTCTTGCAATAAACCAGCTCTCTCAGCAAAAGGATTGTCTTACTGAGAAGATCCTGTGTTTTTTCAAGGACAGAAGCAAGAAAATAAACTTCAGCAATTTGCCCTACAGTTCTATTTCCTCTCAGATTTATTTTCTCATCTAACACTGTCTACTCTGAATGCATATGGCCCTTGTATATCCTCTAGGGTTTTTTTGAAGGGGTGTGGATAGTGGGAATAAGATCCTTGAGGGACAGAGGCAGCCCCACATTGCATGTTCCAGTAGCTGACTTTCAGGAGTTGTATACCAGCCCTGAGTTAGATGCCTACAACACAGAGCTTGAAGACCCAGAGTACTCGCAGCAGGAAACCAACAAAGTCAGCAAAAGATAGCAAGAGAATGGAGACTGAGCTCACCAAAGGATTTAAATACTAAATCTCAAGCTATCCCAATAAACTTCTTTTGGAGTTTACTACCTTGAATGTATGGTTGGGCTCACATGTTCCAAAGAGAGGCATAGTCAGAAGCTCAGTTTTATCCAATAGCTCAGTGGTTAGTTTGAGGACAGAAAAAGAACCATAATTCTTCTTGTTGAAGTTGCTTTACTTCACTGAGAATAATTAAATATTCATTAGGCAAAAGAGAGAGCAATACTTTATTGCCTAGCATTTGAGGCACTCAGCTACAAGAGAAGAGGTCTCAGTGCCTGTGTCAATGAAATTTTAAGTATCCTATATTAAGTAATCATGAGACCAGGGACTGGGATTCAGTCCTCTCTTTACTTAGGTGAGAGAGCTATAACCACTGAGCTATATTATCATACTAGTTTTCATATTACCTCGCTTCCTTCCCTGCACTCTCTCAGTCCTCACAAATATTTTGCTACTTTGTGCATGCTGGAAAAATGTAGAAAGAATGGATGTTGAATATCTATGCTCTGGAAAGCTGACTGAGCTCCTGATCTGATGAGTAAAAATGTAGGAAGAGTGATGAGATACCCCTGGCTGTGATTCCTATATGGCCCAATTCAACATGTCTATATTCAGGGTGTTTTCTGGGTTGTATTTGGGATGCAAGATAAGGGATGTAATATCTTTCTTGAGAAATATGAAGCTCAAGCATCAACCTTCCCAGTTTCATTCATTTAGCTACTTGGTAAATATCACCTATGAGAACTCGGGGACTTAGAGATTTTCTATGCCTCCAGGCAAAGAAGCATCTAAGTGAGGACTTTGAATGCCTATATTTGGAATTCAAACACCTAAGTATTCCTGGAGATCTGCTATATACACAATATTTGACGATAAATGTCTAGCAGGTGCACATGAGAATTTGCTTTGTTTGACTTCAATAAAATTTATCTTTTAACGCTATCCATTTATTGCCAGATTATTTCTGGGAGCCAAAGATTGAATAGCTGTTTCTAATACAGTGACTAGGTAAGAAAATAGCTTAAGGAAAGTGCTACGTTGTCCTGCTTAGCATTTGGAACGTTGACTTAGTAACAGTCATGTGCTTTAACATATTGTCATTATTACTTTGACGTTCCTTCCTCAGCTTTTATAAGTTGTGCATAGAATCATAGAATCATAGAACTGTAGGGGTTGGAAGGGACCTCGAGAGATCATCGGGTCCAACCCCCCTGCCAAAGCAGCTCCCTAGGACATATCACTCAGATAGGCGTCCAGAAGGGTCTTGAATATCTCCAGGGAAGGAGACTCCACCACCTCCCTGGGCAGCCTGTCCCAGGGCTCTGGCACCCTCACTGTATAAAAGTTCCTCCGTATGTTGGTGCAGAACTTCCTGTGCTCCAACTTGCAGCCATTTCCCCTTGGCCTGTCTCCACTGACCACTGAAAAGGGGCTGGCTGATTCCCCCCACATCCCCTGCTTCAGATAATTATAGACATTAATTAGGTCCCCCCTTAGTCTTCTCTTTTCAAGGCTGAAGAGTCCCAACTTACTCAGCCTACCCTCATAGGGGAGATGGTCCAGGCCCTTAATCACCTCAGTGGTCTCCCATCCTATGAATTTTGAGTTGGTGTGGTGCTGTTTTTTATGAAGAAAGAGGCATATTCAACTTGAACAGGACGATTGTACAAGGTTAGGAGCGCCGTCGAAAAGCAGCGTGCTTCCAGTTTCACTGGTGCTATTTCCACAGGGCGTTGAAAAAATGGATAGTTTATTTTAAGAATGAAGGAGCACACATCTAGTGAGTCTGAACCCTAACTCTGTTTTGATTAGAAATAGATTTGGACCGTGCAGAGGACTATCATTCAACTGTCCTTGGTTTTGCACCAATCGGCTCAGTTCTCATACAAAGAACCCATCATCTGAGTGAGAAAATAGGGCAGCAGGGAAATTCACAGACACAAAATAAGCTGAAATAACCAGTTTTACACAAATATAAGGATCATCCTATATGGTTAAGTGGAACCAAAATAACAAAATGGCTCGTATATTGTGCTTCCAGTTATGGTAGTTCAGGTCTTCATGAGTGCTATAATTTTAGAACAACAGTGCTCAATTGTGAATTAACATAGGTTTTAAAAGGACATTATTTAGAAATAGGGCAACCTTTTTCTAAATAAAAGCACTCACAGACAGTCAAAATCCTGCCTTTAGACAGGCCAAATTCCTTTCTTGGATATTTGGCACTGGCTGTTTATAGGATGTATAACAGAGGTATTGAGTGCAGTAATCAAAAAAGGCTGCTCCTGAAAGCCTACTGGCAGTCCTCTGGCTTTGGACTCTCAGTGTCTACGCTCTGAGGTCCAAAGTCTTCCTCTAACTGGAATGTCTGGAAAGTGAAATGGACCTAAGAAGGAAGTTCAGATAATGCTAAAAATATCACTTATGGTAAAGTGGGGATATCCAAGCAGGTCTTTAATATCAGAATATGATTTGTTGAACGGTAAGTGGAAAAAGAGGAAACGTGTATTTCAGCTATTTTTTTTCATTTTGTTATAAAATAAAAGCTTTACAAGTACCTGTATTTTAAAACCACTTTGTTTCTGTTTGCTGTGTACTTAGAGATCTCAAATAAATCTTTTCTGTTTTTGAAAGGTGTTTTGGATAGCTTAGATGAATGGGTGGGGATGGGAAGCTTTTGGCCATTAATCAAAGGGTTCAATTTTTCACCAGAGCATCTTTTAATACAAATATTTAAGCTGAATAAGCATTTGAGGCAAGAAGAATTTGAAGATGATTGAAATTGTTTTCTCCTTCAATTAAGTACATTTCACTTGACTCTTTGCTTGTATTACGAAAGAATCACAACTGGGGTTTTTTAGGTCAATTGAGATCAGACTTTCTCCTTTAAATAAATAAAAAACAAATGCCCCAAATATTCTTCTTCAATGTGTCTTTTTTTTTGAGGGGGAAGAAGGCCCTCATCCTGTATATGCCACAGAGCAGTAACAGAGACACAACCTATCTTCTCCAGCCTCACCAAAAACCTTCTTGCCTAAGATTGCACCTGGAGCCATATCAAGTTACACTTTGAGATTCTCAGGAAGAGCACATGCTTAATTTTAAGAAAATGCCAGAAAAAGTACGTGCTTAACTTTAAGAATGTGTGTATTTCTCCCTGCCTTCTGCAGATCTTCAGCATATCTTAATGAGCTGCTTTGCACAGGGATGATTTCCTGAAGTGGGACCCAAGTTTGTGATCAGATATTACAAGTTTCACAAGTTCCAGCTTCCCACAAGCCCCAGTATGAAAATGTTGCAAAAGGCACTTGTGGCAATTGTCAGGCAGCTCTGCACTTCTGAATCAGATGTACCCAACAGCCCAGAAAGGGGAAATTCTGCAGCTGGAGGATCTACTTTCTGGGGAAGGATGGGAGAGAGGGGAAGGGGCTGAATGCTTCAGGTAATTCAAAGTGTGACAGAATCTGTTGTAAAAATGGTGTGTGTGGTTAACCCAATACTATATGCCAAATTCCAGTGTAGTCAATTACAAGCATTACTGCATAGTCAAGACTCCACCAGCAATTTGTAAGCTGTGCTTGGCTTTAGATGAATTTATGTCATCGTCTATATTAAGTGGGGACAGTATTACTTAGAGCAATGAGTGGATTTAATCGTTCAGAACTAAGCACCTTTGCAGCAAACTGTGTAAGGAGTATCTCCAAGGAAACAATGGGTTTGCTTCCTATTTGCACAGTGTAACAGTGTGTTTGGTGGCTGATAAAGGTTATCGCAACTATCAGCTGTAGAAAGCGATTGGCACATTCCTTCTGCTCAATTTAACAGCTCTAGAGAATCGTGATGTTCTCCGGCTGCACTGATAACTGTGGGGAGATCCACGGGCACCATGGTTGTTACTTTATAAGGCACTGTAATTACATACCTATTGGAAGCCCTGCTAGCTGAAAAGTCAAGAGTGACCATATTATTTTTAGTCTAATGAATAAACAAAGACTCTTCGCTGCAATTTGCAGGCTTTGTCTGTAGATGTGGAGAGTATGAAGCTCTTGGTAACATTGGCACTTTCCAATCAAATGGTGCAGGGACACTGTTGGAGCACCTGCATGGGCTGTGCAAGCAAAGGTACCACTTGCTGATGTATGAGGGAGCTTTGCCCCTCAAGTTAGATCTTCCCTTGACGAAATATTTTACCACAGACAAAATCTCTGCATGAACACTGGAGCATGCAGAAATATCACTGACCTTACATAGTTGCTTCCATAGCAAGCATGTTCTTTTTGAATAGTGTTTCTTTCCACCTATGAGTATCTTCCTTCGTACTTTTTAAAACTATACGCAAACAAGCTTTAAACACAGCAGCAACATACACTACTAAGATAAATGTTTCTTTCATGGAACCTTTTGTAAACTATTGGTATTTGATAGCTTTAAATTTTCTCATCTTTTAGCAACTGTTGTGGTAGTTCTTTATATTGTCATGTTAATTTCCATTTTGGAGAGCTGAAAGTTGAAGTTCATAGCAACATTTTGGCAGTTTCAGTTAGATTTTCTGATACAGACAGACCTAGGGATCAACTCAGGAAGAGGCATGTTTAAAAGTCCTTCACACCCCGGAATTAAAATACTTTGTCCTAATTCAGATATAAAACGAAAACCAAAATCCCAACAAAATAGACCTAAATGTATCTAATACACTTGAGAAATAAGTAGCATTAAGTTTTGCCAGCTGAGAGACTGAAGTATAAAAGTGACTTGAGACTGCAGGCTGTACGCCAGTGGAAGCTGAAAAGCCTTGCAGATGTGATGTGGTCATTCTGTGTTGACGTTGGTGGTCATGCTGTTATCACAGCACTGCTCCCACAGCTGTCATTGGAGTGATGTTGGCAGAGCCTCTGCTGGGAGACATCTGCCTTGCTCTTCTAACTGGAGTTGAAATGCTATGATGACAGCTGCACAGAAAGTGAAGAAAAAGGGAAGACAATAGAAATCTGAAAGAAATATTGAAGATATAAATGGAAGCAACTATGCTAACCACTGTCAAGATTCAGACCAGAATTTCACAGAAGTTAGAAAATGCAGCTACAGGGGTGTCATTTGTATTTCAGTTACCGCGCCGTAAATCTGGGATTAAGTTAAGTGGCTCTATATTTACAAGAATACAATCAGAATGTGCCTTGGATCCCTATAGTAATTTTAATTCACCTCCCTTCTCTATGCCACAGTGGCTTTTCACAGCAGCATGCTGTCTATGATCACGCAACATGCACATGACATTTTATGGCAGCGCTACAAAAGAAGTTGACCACTGAACAAAGCAGCTTGCAGTCAACTTCCATGAGCGTCGAGAGAAGTTGTTTTCAGTGCACTCTGATCTATTGTTTTCCATTGGAAGGCTAGCAATGATGCATCAAATTTTATCTCTAAGCAACATCCACTGTTCTGGGAGTTAAAAACCCCACTATTACAACATACAGAAAATGGTATTTTTGTTGAGAACATAATGTCTAATTGTCTAATTTTTTCTATTGTTCTGTATATTAAGCCTTACCCCTACTTATGTGTAACTTAGTCCCAGTGGAGAAGCTGTTGTAACTGGTATAGATTTGTTAAAAGGCTTGGAGCATAAAAAATACTTCCAGAGCACATCCATAAACTAGATGAGCTCAGAGAAACACAGACCGTTTTGCTACGCTGCCTAAATCATGAATGGGCTGATACATTGTTCAAATACAACAAGTGAATGAACACCCCACATGCTAAATTGAACAAGTACCCTCTGCACACATGGTTTTCAGGTGCAAGAGGTTAAGCTGTAGCCTAAATCCTGGCTCTCTGCTGTGTGTGAATTGAGCCCTAACGCAAAAAAAGCCCACCTCACTCCATTTCACTTATAGCTCAGGTATTAGAGAATCCATACACTGGGGCATCCTTACTTCTGTGTGTGCTACGGACTGGACAGTGATGGAAAAGTGGACTTTTGAGGGACACACGACTTGAATCTGCATGACTTACAACAGATGGAGGAAAAGAACAGCCTGCTGTGCATGCGACATTACCTTACCTAACTGTATGTGGCAACATGCCAAATGTGTGGGTGTCCTGGCTGTCAAATACACGAGGAGAATGAGTGTTACCTTTACAGACATAATACCTTGCTGTATTTTCATGTAATGAAAGCATTTGGTTTCCTTCCTTTTTTTGGGGCTGACGCTTGGAAATACACACACTGGTACACGTGCCATGATATATAGCAGTAGCACTCCTCCACAAAATATGGGATGCCAAAGTACCTGTGGCTGAATACCTGCACATAACAAAGCTATGTAGTCACAGGATGAATGTATGTGGAAGTATGCATAACCAACAGGGGAGACAATGAGAGAGGCTGCACAGACATCGCGCTGCGTTAGAAAATAGAGAGAGATTTCCTGCAACAAACATGAGTAATAAGTAAATAAAACAGTGAAAGAAAATAATAAAACTGTCTATAATCATACCCACATTACCAAATTATGCAATAGTCAGTACTTATGGTTATCCCATTTTGTAGGCAAACATCTGCTAATGGTTCTTTTTTCTGTTTCTGAGCATCCATGTCTTCCTACTGAGATCTGGCTTGGATTATTTCCAGAAGCCCCTTTATAGTTTCTGTTCCCTATACACAGTGGTTTTGTTGTGGTGTTGTTCCTCTGTTTTGTGAGTGCAGAGGGCCATGTCTGTGTTTTCTATCCCTGTTTCTTTCCTCACATCCAGGAGTTTGCTCCAAGGAGCTGCAGTAACCGAACTCAGGCCATAGAACAGGATCCTGTTCCCTAGGTATGAAAGTCCTTGCTGTTCTCTGCCTCTCAACAGACCTAATCTTCTGTGTGAGGATATGTAACAATGAAGGTGCTATTATTTTCTCAGGATAATGTAACTCGCTCTGGTGCCTTAAATGTGGATTATACGTCTTTTCAGTTACATAATTTGTGTACAGCTTCCCTCAGTAACTCCTCCACATTCTCCTATGTGTCCCCAGGGACAGGGCCCCTGGGCTTCAGATCAGGCCACGGACCAGCTCGTGTCTGCCTTCAGTTTGTTTATGACCATGGAGCAGCAACAACAGCAATATCAGATAAGAAAAAAGGAAGTCGTCCCCAGCAAAGGTGAGAAGTCTTGGCAGAATTAACTGAGAAAAGGAAAAGGAAACATTATACCATAGCAGTGACTCAATATCAGATTCTAATTCAAGACCCCTGAAAGCAATGACAGATGTATTGTGGGGCTGCTCTGATGCAGGGTAATCCTTACAGAAAAGAAGAAAGAAAGGAGTTAACTTTAGAGCAGAAGTGATTGTGAGCAATGAGACCTTTTCCATTTCAAAGGAAAATTCCATGCCTTCCCTTCTGGTTGGCCTGCCATAGCAGATATGCTTTTGGAGTACAGCATGTACAGTGCATAAGCAACTATTGGCACTATTGGCATTCATGGTTGGCTTCCAAATCAGCAGTGCTTAAAAATATGAAGTGCAAACTTGGCTGTCTCTTCTATCCTGGGTTTTCTTTTGTTATTGTTGTTTTTGTTGTTCCTGCTCTGAAACAGTATTTGCTTGGGTTTTGGGAGGTTTTTTGTTTTGGTTTGTTGTTTTGTTGGGGTTTTTTAAAGATCTAATTTTAATTCTGTGGATGTATTTCTCCTTTATTCACTCAAGATGCTCTTCCTTTCTTTTTTATGTTAGTGGCAGACAGTTGGCAGTTTAGTGTAAAGAAACAGTGCTATAGCTGATTGTGCAAATCAGCCCTGCTCCTGGAGACATTAAATATAATCTCAGACCACCCCTGGAGCAATACTAGAAGGAATATCTCTACTAGAACAAGTACAATAACTATCCTGCCCTGGCACTGGAAGGTCTGTGTGGGATTTGCAAGAATCAGCCTGAGAGCTTCAGGTTCATCATAAGCAGTAATCTCTCCTAATTAGCAAAATACCTAGTTATCCATGCTCTCTTCCCAAACCAGTGTGTCTCACTGGAATGAAAAGACATGGCTCTGGGTGTTGTTTATATTACTCCAGTGTCTACACATGCTGGTGGCAAAGTGAGAGACTCAAGGTGGCTGGCAGTAAAAACCTTCAGTATGAAGATGACAACTACTGAGAGCCAAGCAGCAGGTCAGTATGTCCTTGGACACAGATAATGTTAACAACTCAGAAGTGTTCAAGAATGGGCTGTGCAAATGTGAGGAAATTGCTCTCACCAGGGCTGTGTCAAGAAGAAAAGCCAGTGACAGGATGACAGCAGGGAGCAAAGCTCAAGGAAGGGACTTTTTCACATTCAAAACTAGCTTCCTTATGTAGCTGTAATCTCCTATGCCAACAGATTCACATATAACCATGGGTGCAGATTAGCTAATTTGTAGATAACCAAGCAAGGAAGGCAGACCAAGGCTTTTCAAGCTTCACACCTACATATAAATATAAATATACAGTGATATTTTGGATTGTTCTAGTTATTCAGTATTCAGAAGTATAGAGGAATTGAAACAGGTATGAAATCCCAAATTAATCAGGAGAAAATGTGTGTGTCAAACTTATTTCATGAGCACATAAAAAACAATGTCATCTCCTACTAGCAGCAAAGACAAAATTCGCCAACCTTGGTTATTTCTTCAGACCTACCTCCATTTCACTGAATGGAACCTATCCAATGAAGCTATCCCTCAACCAGTCATTCTTGCAGAGATGACCTCTTGCAAGCAAAAATAACCACTTCATACAGTAAAGATGTGGAACCGTTGGAGAGGGTTCAGAGAAGCCACAAAGATGATTAGAGGGCTGGAGCACCTGCCCTACAAGGAGAGGCTGAGGGAGCTGGGCTTGTTCAGCCTGGAGAAGAGGAGGCTGTGGGGGGGACCTCATTGCAGCCTCCCAGTACCTGAAGGGAGCATACAAACAGGAGGGGAATCAACTTGTTAAAAGGGCAGATAATGGCAGGACAAGGGGGAATGGATTGAAGCTAAAGGAGGGAAGGTTTAGATTGGATATTAGGGGGAAGTTTTTTACAGAGAGAGTGGTGAGG
The DNA here is from genome assembly GCA_022605575.1 of Laterallus jamaicensis coturniculus. NCBI lineage: Eukaryota > Metazoa > Chordata > Aves > Gruiformes > Rallidae > Laterallus > Laterallus jamaicensis. The sequence continues at coordinate 12,327,592 of JAKCOX010000002.1, read as the reverse complement.
TCCTGGAGTAGGCTGCCCAGAGAGGTGGTGGATGCCCCATCCCTGGAAGTGTTCAAGGCCAGGTTGGATGGGGCCCTGGGCAACCTTGTGTAGATCCAGGCCTGAGGTTGGTGGCCCTGCCTGTGGCAGGGGGGTTGGAGCTCTATGATCCTTGGGGTCCCTTCCAACCCTTGCCATTCTATGATTCAATGATTCTATGATGATTCTATGATGATTCTATGATGATTCTACGATTCTACGATTCTACGATTCTATGATTCTATGATTCTATGATTCTATGATTCTATGATTCTATGACAGACAGCACTTTCATAGAACTGCTCTGATTAGTCATAAGGCTTTAGAAGAAAACAAATTATAGGCTGTGTTGACACAGATCACCAACACATGGTTAGCTCATACCAGCCTGACCTTCACTTCAGTGAGACTAGTAGAGACTTGCCAATGAAAACCCTCTTGCCCTTTTTGGTTTGAGAAAACACATTACAATAGGAAAAGTGTCAACTGTCATAATGTTAAATACAGTATTTCTCATACTGCAGGGAAAACCAGTAGTGCTTAAAAACTGTGTCCTGGCCAGAATTAGCCTGTGAACTGTGGGAGACAAACATGAATAAAAGTACCGTTCCCCTTTCTGTTCCTTCTTGAAACTTCACTGTATCGTGGTTGAAAACACGTTTGCTCTTTCTCACAGTGGGGAAAAGAACACCTAAAATGCCTCATGTATAAAATGTCCAGACGACAGTCTCTCGTCTGCTCCATACTTGTTAGCTGTGTGACTCTAACAAGGTTGTTATTAAATCAAGCCAGTTTAATGTCTATAATGATGTATTGATTTCATGTCAAATAACGACAATATAAATAACCTTTGACCTATGGGAAAAGGCCTTGTAGTGTTCATGTGAGGTACCGTTAAGACACATGAAGACAATTAAAAATTCTAAATAAAATGCAAATTCATTAAAAAGAATGTTTGTTTGGTTTTTTTCCTTCAGAAATGTTTTGGACTTTATTTGTAACTGGATTTAAACACACTTCGTCCATTGCCACCTTTCTTCAGAGATCCTGTGCTCTTGGATCCCAGGGTTTCTTCAGTTTTCCAGTCTTAGCATTTGTACCCATCAGAGATTTTCAAGTTTTCTTCAGAATTTCTTCTTCTCCTTCCTCTCCAAAGTCCTTGTTGAAAGCCTTCAACAAATCAAATACTTGACAGCAACTTCTTTTATCTTAATTTTAAACCCCTGTCACCTATGTTTCTGTAGAATGATATTTTAAACTAGCCTAGCAGAGTGATTTATAAGCTTTGAGACTGCTTTATGTGACCTCCTTCAACTTGAAAGGACATGTAAAAGGAAACAGAGATTCATCTTCTGCCATTCCATGGGGTCCCAAGCTCCTTTTCATTTTGAACAGGACACAATCATTTATCCGGAGTAAAATATTGCAGGTTACACAGGCTTTACTATCTCTATAATATATTGTGCTTTAACTTACATTTTTCTCATGATGTATTAATGTTAAACGCAGGAACCGGTAAAAACCTCCAGTGCCTTCATTTTCCTTTACTGGCCACTTGCCAAAGCATCAATCCTTGGTTCTCCCTTCACGACATTTTACTTTGCCACTCACATGGTCAAATGAGCTAAAAATAAAGGAACCTGCCTTTTTCTTTCTACTTGATAATCTAGACAGAAATTATGCAGTGGTGCAAAGAAGGGTTCAGGAGTCAGATACAACCAGTCATGTTCTGTTAGTTTCAGTGGAATAAGCGAGACTTCAGTCATAGGTGTAATGTGATCTTCCAATATAAAGTGTTAAACCATTAACATGGTTTGTGGTTTTAAGTACAGAAAGCTTAGCCTGCTCAGTCACATGGCAGCTGTGCTAAGAATACATGCCAAAGCTGGGAAGTATATTGATTAGTATGTACAAAAACAAAACACAAAGCATTTGGAAATTGAAATCAAGTGGTTAAACAAGACTAACTTAATCAAAATCTGTCAGAGTGCCTTTGCTAGACACAGGTTATTAATTTAGAATCCATTATGCTATCCAGAAGTCCTTCTTAGCACAACAAGAAAGGTTTAATTCTCTGATTCATCTTTCAGTTCATGACTGTAGGAATAAAGATTGATTTCCTGCTTTTGTTAATAAATATAGACAGGGAAAAGAGAAAGGATAAGGGAGTGGAAAGCAGGGGATGGTTAGCTGTTGCTGAGCTTTTCAGGATACAAGAGAGTATTCATAGAACACAGTTTGGAGTAGCCAGTCACCCTGGTAACTGTTAGCCTAGAGCCTAATTCCCTTGCCTTGGGCTATCCCCCACCTAGCCAAGTCTTCCTCCCTTCCTCCCTTCCTCCCTTCCTCCCTTCCTCCCTTCCTTCTTTGGTAGATCAGCACAGACCAACTCAAAGTGAGATTAAAAGCTGAGTTACAGAAAAAGACTAAAAAAGAGATTGTAAGGTGAAAGAAAGAGACTAAGAGAACATGGAGAGTGCAAGGCAGGGCCTCACTTTTGTCAGGTTGTTCATTTGTTTGGAACAGCCAGGTAACTTCTCATGTTTAATGGCCTGGATCTAGTGGAAGCTATGCAGTGGAGGAAAGAATCAACCAGTGGCCTTTCCTCAGGAAGTCCTTCAGAAACTTCTTCTACCATATGCCTTCTATTTTGGTTTTAAAGGATCAACAGGTGACATGAGTTCAAGCACGCAATCTCTTTGTTACTTCATTCACCTATTTTGGTCCACTGATTTCTCTCCTCACCAATTCCTTATCTGCCACATGGGATATTCATATCACCCTTGACTGAATCAAGAAGACCTCTCTGAATGAGTGAGTGTTGTCTCAATTGCTTAACCCTTCTGCCATCTTTAACTCTTACATCTAATTGTGGCACAGTATGAACTTTTACCAGTGTCTCAGAGATGATTTCACAATTACAAGAGACACACAGTCAGTCTCTCCATTTATCACAAAGGTAGGGAGAAGTCAACAACTAAGCAAAGAACTGTGTTTCATTTCAGCCAGGGATGCTTAATGGAATGTGAGGTTCCACTAGAGCAATTAAATCCCCTAATAAGGCAGAGAGGAAACTAAGGATTCTGATCTATCTGTCATGGCTAAATCTGTTTTACATCCCAAGAGCAGACTTCAGGATTTCCACCAACCGCTACAGAGTTCAAAACAACCCATCCAACCCTTTAGGCTGGTGAGTCTTTCTCCATGGTAAACGTGCCCAATGTTTCACAACACATGCTCTCAGAGATGGCAGTTAGCCACCTGGCAGCCAGTCTTATGAAAGGTTTTCTTCCTTTTAATTATAAAAATATCCACGCAAATGCCTCCCTTGCCTATCGTGTTGTTTCAACAATACAGTTCAAAGTGATTTATGAAGGAATATATGAACACATTCTTACTATGGCCATCATGGCTGTAGTTGATTGGGCAGTACCAAGTGCCACATTTTTGCAGTTTAGGTACCAGAATGATTCGGTCTGATTTACACTGACAATATTCAGTGCTGTCACCCTTACTATATAGCAACTTGTCAATGCCAGTTATTTCATTATGTAAAGCCGTTACCCCAAATTTATTAGTGATGAGTCTTAAATGGCAATTCAGGCCTGAAGAGTCTTATTTCTGGGGGGCAGTGAACATCCTTGAAACAGGCTTACATTAATGTGTTTTGCAATTGGGCAGACTGGGAACACTCACACAGAGTGATAGCTGTTGAGCGGAGCTTTGCAGCTGCTCCCTTCTGCTACAACCAGCAGAATGAAATATTCAGATCACCATAATATATAAAAAAAAAATAATAAAAAAGGAACGGATCTAGAACTAAGGCTGGGTTTTCCTCTTGCTTCAATGCATGGTTATACATAGACTCAGATCAGTACCTGCTGTTGCCTGCATGAATTTTACTATTGACTTCAGTAGCTGTATGACTGGTCCTCTGTACACCAGGGGGTGATTGACTAGTTATTTAATTAACTAGTTTAAGCAGCATTAACAATAATCTCAGCAGTACCCGATGGATTTTCTGCTTTAAATATACAGTGCACTTCCCTATTTATAGTAAACACCAGCAGTGGGATTCATCTATCCAAATATAGATTCTGCATTGTAGGTGTGTGTATCTGAGTTAACTGTCTAGGCTCCCCTTATAGTCAATGGAACAGGCCTTCTGAGGGCAGAGCTCCTCTCATCCCATTTCTGATGTCTAAAATAGATTAAACGAATCACCTTCATTTAGGAGATAGAGTCGGAAGGCCTATTTCTGTCCATTCACTGTGGAGGGAGTCTGGACAACTAGAAATGGTATAGATGCCTACACTGTAGAGACCACAACACTGAGAGGTACTCCCTGTTCCACAGTAATAATACCAAGAAGGCTGCAGCCATCAAGCATCCCCTATGTTTCCTCAGATGGGCCATTTACCACTTTGCTGCCTTGAAGAAATGTTAGCCTCTATCTCCTACTTTTTTCATTTGGAAGCAGGGCATGTCCAAGAATGGTATTTCAGACCCACCCGTCTTGCTGGCTTTCACTCTTCTCCCCATAGTTTCAACTCCATGGTCTCATTTTACTGCCAAGGAGGTAACGAGCTATTCAAATGAAATAGTGCTGCTGTGTAGCTGGTTGAGGAGATCATTGTTGAGCAATGTAACATGCTCTTATCCTTTGTCCCCAGAGGACTGAGCAAACGTTATGTGAGGCAATCCCATTTACTGCTGATGCCAATGCCAGGAAATGAACAATCTGTGTTAGCTTTTGACTTTTAAAAACAATGGGCTGGATGCAATGCCCTCTGAAGTTACCAGGAGTCTTGTTCTTCCTTTGTTTTCAAAGGGTATGGGGTCAGGCTCAGCACTAGGAGTTATTTTGCTTTGTTTATACACTTAATGAGACATAATAGTTAAAAGCAGGTGTAGTTGCAATTATGAGTAACTGATCTATATGGCAAAAGCAGAAAGTGACTTTTAAACAAACAATCAACTTTCCTAGTTAAAATGATTTTGTACTAATTGCAGATGGGATATTTTATCACCCAAGTCCTAGTTTAAGCGCTAGTTAAGGACATTATTACTCTCTGCATTATAAAATCTAGATAAACAATAATTTTGTTGTAAAGTTCCTGTTATGCTTTTGAAGAAGAATTTCCCAAACAACATGTGTATTGCTGATGATTCATTTGTGTAGCAGTTCTTCCCTAGATTGTCAATTGTTTATGTACATATTGATAAGGATTCTAACACTCATGTTCCCCAGAAGCACAGGCTTCTGATTTCACTGAGAGTCTGAAGAAACCACTGCAGTCCAAAACCAATTACCAACATTTCTGTAAGAATTAGTTACCCTGAAAAAAATGTTTATGTAGTATAGCAATGTTATTATCCTTACTTTAGTGGTAGGAAATCGAATCACAAAAGAAAATAATTGACTTATTCATGATCGCATGGACCCAAGAACAATCTTTCCTAAGGCCATGCCCCATTCCCTTAGGTGGAGAACTATATGCCCTCTGTCCTAGTTCATGCATATACATATCGATTTGTGATTGTGTTCATTGACTACACTCCCTATCTGTGATACCACTGATTTGCAGGAAGGGCTGGTGAGCAGGGACTGTAAACCACAGGGATGAGAACCACTTCAGCCACTGAAGTGATTGTGGCACTACTAAGGCTGAGCATATGGCATAACTGCCTACTAGGGTTTGGACTGCCTTGCCACATAACTCATGCATATCATCCCCTTAGGTCATAGGCAAGTGGATGGGCATAACCAGCACTAAGCCCGTCTTCAAGAGGCTTTCTTGTGTATGGAAACTTACATAACCTCTTCATAATCTAGCATCTTTCTTAGTATCTTTTAACACCTTTATTGTAACCTGGAGGAGTGATGGAGTAAGCTCTCATCAGCTTTGAAGATGTCACCATACAGGGGGAACCAGTCGATGCACTTTAGGGCAGGGCTGCCATTCAGAGTGGCCCAGATAGGCTGGAGGAACAGGCTGACCATAGCCTTATGAAACTCAGAAAGGGGAAATCTAAAGTCCTGCACCTGAGAAGGAATAACCCCAGCAATGATACAGGCTGGGGACTGACTGGCTGAGGAGCAGCCCTGTTGAGAAGGACCTGGGAATCATGGTGGGCAATCAGCATGAGCCAACAGCCTGCCTGGCAGAAAGCAAGCCAGCAGCATCCTGGGCTGTTTCAGCAGAAGCACAGTCAAGAAAGCTATAAACTCCTTTTACTCAGTGCTTGCCAGACCCCATCTAAAACACTCTGTACAGTTTTTGATTTCCCAATACAAGAAATCCACTGATACTTTGGAATACATTCAGCAGAGGGCTACCAAGGGTCTCAAGGGTCTGGAGACTCGTCCTGAAGGGAAAGGCAGGGGATAGAGTGCTTGTTCAGCTAGAGAAGAGACAGCTTTTGAGAGACCTAACTAGCAGCCTGACTGTATGTACAGAGAGGTGGCACCAGGCTCTTCACAGCAGCAAATGGTGGGAGGATGACAGATAATGGGCATAAGCTGAAACTAGAAAGCTTGAAGGTGGATATAAAGAAAAACTTCTCTGTGTCAAGCAGAGAGGCAATGCACTCCCCATTTGAGCTTTTCAAGACCTGATTGCATAAATTCCAGAGTAACCTTGATCTGATCTCAGAGGTAACCTTCTGAAAAGGAAGAGACCTCCTGAGGTTCCTCCCAACTTGAATTATTCTACAATCTTATGCAAGACAGTTGTCAGCAAAATATCTTGTCAGGGAAACATGAAATGATATTTTCAAGCCACACGCTTTAGGAAGAATACTAAATGCAAACTTAAATCTTACAGCAGGCACACACACTCTGCACAGAGCAGTTACTTCCCTTACATAACAGCCTTTGCATTGTTCCTATTTTTAATCCATTTATTATCACCAATCACCAGTAATGCAAGGAGTGAGACAGAAGGAGAGAGGACTGCCATACTGTTTATGATGGCTTTTGGATGCACTGCAGAGCACATACAAAATTGCTTATGTTTATGGAGAGATGTTCTGGCCTCTGCCTCACGACAAAAATATGTGCTTCACTTATGCAAAATCCTCACAAGTATAAAGTAATTAAAGTTGTTATATTTCTATCTAATATTTCACAGTCAGAAGTGTGCGAGCGTACAATATGCGACACACGGCACTGAGCCTGACACGCTGGAGAGGTGTCTGAGCTGCAACTGAGTTATTGTGCAAGCACATACCATCTGTGCAATAAAAAGGGTGGCCTGAATATGGCTATTTATCCATACCCTACTATGCCGGCCAGAGGCCTGGAAATCGTAGCCAAATGGCCATATTTATCATTTTCCACATGGACAATAAAATAGAATAATTGACAAAAAAATGAAGATGGGGCAATGTAGATGTAGGGTATCTCTACATGTGTGGTCATGTCTTTCTCTGATAGACCTTCAAATTTTAAGAAACACTTCTTTTATTGACCATGCTAAAGAGGTGTCACCCTTTTCTTGTCCAAGGATAAACATCACAGGACTACAACTTTCATTTTCTGTTCTTTTCAGTCCTGGGATGGTCTGACATTGGGGAGAAATAAATCCCATGTTGGTGGGATGTCCCAATTTGAAACCCAGTCTCGGTACTATTTCCTGCAAGGACTTTGCTGTCTGTTGCATCTTCTCTGTGAGGGCAGCAGTTCTTCAGGGCTGGTGGGAACAATCACTGCAGAGCACATTGATTTCCAGGTCCCAGAGCAGACCCAGTGTCTTACACTCACCAGGCACCCAGACCCCTCCTGGGCTTTCAGCACAGCTTTCTCCCATAGGGTCAGTGCTCTGTTTGTCTGAAAAGTGAAAAGGGCAGTGATAAAGTTGATGAGTGGCTTCCAGCTTGTTTTCTTTACTCAGGTCTTGTTTACACTCTAGTTCCCAGAAGCCTCTGTGACCAGTTGTGAACTAGTAGCCTCATTTCACCAGAAGAGCCAATGAAATAAACCAGGAGCAAAATGTGAAACCGATTACATTTTCACTGAGCTCTCTAAAATGCTTTGGCCTTGCCTATGGATGGGATTTTGTGCTGATCTAACAAAACTGATTTGGGGTTGCATCAATGTAATTAATTCACTGCAAAAGCTGTGTAACCTAATCCTTTGTTTCGGTTAACACCTATGTAACTCAAACATCTGAGCATTAACTACATAAAGAGCTCAATGGCATAAAAAAGACTGACCCTCTAGCCCACCAATCTCATTTTCAATTAAAGGCTGAGAAAGCATACTTCACTGTAAGGCAAGGAGAAACAAAGGAGCAGATGCTCCTAAAGTAAAAAAATCCTCATCTCTTGTAGGGACAGGCTAAAACAAATCAAGTAGCTTTCAGGTATTCTACCTCCTTCATAAAATCAGCTTTAAATGCCCCAAATATCTTTTTTGCTTGTTTGTTTAAATAATGCAAGCCACCTTTAAGAGCAGAGGGGAAGAGTCTCCTTGACAGTATGGTATGAGTCCCTCAAGGCTTTTCCAACACTTCATTTTAGTCATCTGGAACAATTTATTGATACATAGAAATTTCCAGAGAAATTAACCCACTATTACTCACCCTGTAAATCCCTAGGGAGCAGTTCAGTCAAAGCTTTTGTCTATAGTGGCTCCTACCACACACAACAGTGCCAGACTCATGGAAACCATCAGAGATTTCTGAAGAATCAACAAAAATCGATTGCTTTCCAAGTTTGCCCATTGGCAGCTGATGGCATCTTATATAGTAAGTTGGCCCCTCCTTCCCTTTCCAATTGCCTCTGTGGATCCTGAAAGGGAAACCTCAGGGAACCCGGGAGACTTTAAATTAGCTGAGGTGGAGGTTATGTGCTGATTTGTGTTTCTAGCAGAAACAGACTAAAATTAGCACGGTTAGCTCACTAGAAGTCAACAAGTGATGGCTTCTGTTGCTCTGCTGCATGAATGAGAAGGGGGCTTGGGAGCCTTTCCTTCTTACACTCTTAAATACAGATTAACCAGAAACCCTCTTTGCACTCTCCTGGAACTTAAAAGTGGGGCTGGGAATTAAGGAATCGGGACTGGCTCCAAGCAAGAATATATTCTGCACCTCTTTACAGTTATGTAGCTGTTGCCTTTTCCACAGAAGCCCTAGTGAGGCTCCCTGGAGGCACGCTGACCACCTCTTTCTCATTGAAAGCCGATTACTGCTGTGGTTGCGGGCATCCTTCCTTAGCTTGCCTTCCGCGGCTGCAGTCTAGGCTTACGAGAGGCAGCAGCCTCATGAGATGCTCTGTACTGCACTCACTGAACGCACAGCTGGTCAGCTAGCTGGGCTGCAGATCAATATCCTCTTCCTGGCCCAACTGTGCTCCCAACGTTCTGCCAACTAAAAAGAGTGGCACCAGCTAGAGCAGTAATGAACCCCACAGCATGCAGTGCCTTCGCTGATAACCGAGCTGTTTGGAAGATAACGCAAAATTCTTCTAAGCCTTTCTTCAAAATCTTTAACACCATCAATTTCATTGCTCTCAACTTCTCAAAAGTATTTTTTTCCCTTCCATTATGTCCATTTGTTTTTTGCTTAGTCACAGCTGTGACATTCTTTCAGGTATGATGGAATTATGAAGGGATAAGTGTAGTCAGAACTGGCCTCTGTTCTCATTTTGTTCTGACATCAGTTTTGTGAAGTTTCCTGACCCAGATCTCCCGGTCCTGCTTTTATTATTGTTGTGAGACGTGATGTTTGTATCAAAAGATCCTTGTTTACACCAGAACCTTCACGTTTTTTCTTTTGCTAAATAAGCCTCTCTTCTGTGTATAGCACCAATAAAACTTCAGTAACTCTAATTACTTGCACACTACAAGCACAAATGCTTTTTGTTCTCTGGTGAATACATATATTCCCCCCCTTAAAACCTTGTCTACATACATGCAAGCAGGCACACACGCAGGCCTAACCTGCCCTTCCAGTGGAAAGAAACCAGCCCTGTTCATAGAAATTTTCTGTGTTTACAGAAGAGGCATCTTTAGGCTCAGTTATTACAAAGCTCCATTATTTCTTTTGTTGCGGAATGGTAGGGCTGGAAGGGACTTAGGTAAGCCTCATTAAGCAACTCTTGCATTATGCATAATCATTGTGATGGAAGTTATAGAAGTGTTTATCATATTCTTACATGAATCAATTAAATATGGGACTTAAAATGATTCATCACGGTTCTGCAGCACTCACTTCCCATCTGTCTGACCTCTGTTCCCTACACAGGCATGCTGGATCTTCTTCCAACAACTAATCTGGACCTGGTATATAGCTGACAAGAACGCTGTATGACTTACATCCCTCACAGAATGAGAGCATGCCTTAAGCTTTAAGGTTTGTTACTCTGCTTTCAAAAACATACTCACAAATCATCTCTCCAAATGGTATAGAATATCAGCTCTGGAAGTACTAGTGTTATTCATTGATACCAAAAGGTTATGTGTCTTTCCAGCACACTGGCTTTATCTGCTCGTAGAGGAATACCTCATGTGAAGCTTCACCACCATCCTGCCCTCCAGTGTATGTAGCATCACACAGGATAGCATGCACAAACACTCTTCACTATATGGAGCTGTCAACTTTCTTTGCCTCTGGATAAGTTCTTTGCAATGAGGGGTGTGAGACAGTGGAACAGGTTGCCCAGATGGGTGGTGGAGGCTCCATCCCTGGAGACATTCAAGGTCAGGCTCTGAGCAACCTGACCTAGTTAGAGGTGTCCCTGCTTACTGCAGGGGGGTTGGACTACATGGCCTTTAAAGATCCCTTCCAATCTCATGCATTCTATGATTCCATGGTTCTATGAACCATGTTGCATTCCTAGTTGCAACTGTAGACACAGTAGGAGGGGCAGTGCTGCCAGCTCATTGTGAATGCTTGAAATCCCTCCACCCATTGATCATCAAGGAGTGTATTACAGCCTACACTTTTCACAGAAGTCAACTGCAGGAGTATTAATTCGTTTCCTTTCCCTTCACTGCCTGGAATGTGAAAAGCGGTGATCCACTGGGAAGACTAAGCCAGATTCAGCTGAGTAAGGTCAAACCAAAACACTTTGGGCTGTGACTAAGAGCTTGAAGAACCCACAGAAATGTGTCACCAAATGCACTTGCACAGCACAGCAGGTTCATGGTAGGAAGCTCTGAAGAGAATCTGTGTGCTGCCAATGCAACAATTAATTCCCTAAATTACACTGAAATTCAAAGACAGTTGAGTAAGTGTCTTAATAGTTCCTCTTGAAAGAGGAATTTCTGAAAAATTTCTATGAAAAATTTTCTATGAAAATTTCTATGAGAAATTTTCCCATTTCAGCAATTTTAAGGTACAAAAAAATAATTATCATCAAAGTATGGTGGAAAAATGCACAAGGATGTTTTATATTACCACAGTCCTTTTAAATAAAAGGGACTGATAAAGTAATGTCTGTGAACCCTCCATAATTCTCTATCACCATTCTGAGACTGCACAAGCACAGCATTTTTAATATCACCCCTTCACATTCTGACACTTGCACTCCCTACCTGCTCAGTAGTAACGGTGAGGACATTACAGACCTACCTCCTACTTCAGGAGCACTAAAGACTACTCAGGCTCAATGCTGCTAAGACGAAAGCACCAACAATATTGGCTAAAAATAAAAATAACTCCAAGAAGTTTTCAGTTGCATGAGTTCCCACATCTGGTTCATAGCACAAACCCCACATGCAGTTGTTCCAGCATAAACGAGAGATTAGCAAAAGGATGGAAAAGAGGCCAGTGCAAAGATACAGGAGCTGTTTATACAAGCCTTGCTGCTGGAAAAATGCACATGCAACCACAAATAAATTCAGTTTGTATTGCTTATATATGAACTTGACTTCTGGACATGAAGTGTCTACAAATGACACATTGCCCATCTCTTCTTTCATCAGTGTAACACCAATACTTATTTCACAGACAGCAACTCCACTGCAAGTCAGACAACACCTTGGGCATTGCTCACAAACTGAAGGAGAAAACAAATTGTCTTGAAGGTCAAACACTTTCGTCTATACCACTTCTTGCATGAGAAAGTGAATAGCAATGCAACGTATCTCCTATAGGCTGAACATTCCCTGGTTCCCTACGAAAGAAGCACTCTGAAACATGTACAATGTTCTCACTGCTGCTACGTGTTGCAGCTGTCAACCAAGGAAGAAAGTGCCTGCATGCTATCTTATCAGTATGTTGTCTGTATGACTGCAACAAATACTTGCTGCTTCCTTATTGCTGCTCTTGCAGATTTCATCATTGCTTTCAAGTGTATCATTAAAATGCATTATATTGGGGCTGCAAATTAATCATTAAATTTGAACTGCAGTCAGACAAACTCTCCTAGTTTACAGTCACCCAAAAGTTCGTTCTCCTGGGTAATTATTTCGTATGTGGTTGAAGCTGTCTTTCAATGTCATGTAGGAATGCCTTCAGAATTAAAAAAAATGGTAAGTATGCAGGGCCACTTAGAACTGCAGTGCTATGAAGACATTATGAATGACAGTGTTTTGGCAGACATGAAGCCACAACCACTTTTCCCAAAGGAAACGAACATTGAAAACATGCACTTTGCCTGGCCTCAGTATGTATAAGTCAATAACTTCCTATGATGATTCACTAAGACTTACATCATCATCACTGTTGTTATTTATACTGAGAGCTCTTCAGAGAAGGAATTCTCTTTTGCTGTATATGTGTGCAGCATCTGCCACGGCTACCACTTCAGAACATGAAAATGTATTAATTCTTTGTTAATATGCCTTTCCTAAGGAGCATTTCTGTGCTCAAATTGGGGGGGGGGATGGGGAAGATTTTAAAAAATCTAAAAAAAAGAGAATGGGCACATGAATTCCATCAACAGCTCTTGAGAAACCCATGAAAATATTTCGAATGCCTCTTCAGCACACTATAATTTCCATGTACACTCACATGTCAGCAGGTCAGGAACTGTCTAATGCTGAAGTAGTGCCCAACTGAGCACCATTGCTAATGGTGCCAGTCATTACTGCTCTCATCTTGGAGGCTTGGTCTGCAAACAGAAATGTCTCCTTCCTCTTCCCAAGGAGAACATTCCCTGTATAACTCATTACTTGAAAACATGCCTGTCTGACCAGTCAGTGCTTTGAACCAAAAAGCCACAGATGTCACCGTCCTACAGAACCATACAGACCGGGCTATTTCTGAGCCGAGCTCACCTGTGCCTAAGTGAATGCTTCCAGAATGCCCTACATCAGTTTGATGTTCCAGCTGACAGTACAGAAACTCCAGCAGATACTTTTTTGTCCCTCACCAACCACACAGTAAAAGTCAAGTATTTTTCCTGGCCTCAGTTATAAGAAAAGAAATTGGCAATGGTTGATGAAAATTTTCCTAGCACCTCAGCAGGATATAATCTTCCCTCTCACAGTTCCACAAGGCTCTGAAGGGCCCTTCAAAATTTGCTATAGCTTCAGAGAGAAGTGCCCCAGGAGCAAAATTCTGCAGTTCTGTGTAGCAGAAGGGCAGGGTGAGAACAGCAGTGAAGTGAAACAGTGGACATACTGCATCATTAGCACTCGTACACACATTTTCCTGATCAGTCAATTCCACAGAGTACAGAGATCAAGTGGATCATTAATTCTTCACAGTAGAATTAGAGGTCACCTGCATTTTAAAGCGCCATTTTAGTGAGAGATGTCTAACAACAGGAGAGCAAAATAAATAGCATATTATTAATGGGTGCTCTCTGCATTAGATTAATCAATTTAGTCATCCACTGAAGTATTCTCCCATCCTTTTGTATTCTATGTAGGCAAGAGTTGCAAGCATAAATACTAGGACAGGGAGATATTGTAGATAAAATATAATTTACTGGCACTGTGCTAGAGAATAATATCATGCAATAAATAGAGCCTAATGTATGTTATCACCGGCAAAAGAAATTTGCAACTGTGGAAAATGTTCTGATTCCACAAATTTATGACATCTGTCTACCAGAAAGTAGACTACACCACACTCTACCATTTTATGAGTTCCCAAATTTTTTTCTATTAAGATTGTCTTATCTCATACAGCTTTCCTTCCACAGCAAGTTGTATAAATCAGGTTTCCAACCTCCTAGTGAGTTCACTGCAGAGACACTTCTATGGTACCTAAGGGAATCAGAATTGCCCTATTCATCTTAATGGTGTACTAATTTGCCCAAGTATTTCCATTTTAATGTTTAATTTGCTGATGTGGTTGTCTAGAGTAAGACAAAGCATCATGTATAAATAATAAAGGAATAAAGAAAAGAGATCTAAAATACACTGCCTGAAAAATATAATAAAATATCTGTGAAAATCACAATTAAGCAGAGAAAACACACCATCCTCATGGTACACCAAGATCACCTTTTCATTTAGGACAGACTTTTATGCAGTTTAACACATTTTGTGCCAGGGAGCCTGAGTCCCTTAAGAGAGGAAGATGTTTAATGATTCTTTTCTTTGTATGAAGAAAGACAAGTTTTCTGCTGCTATTAATAAATATCACAGGCATTCCCACTAGGCAGTGGATAAGGTTGTGTAAGGTTGTGTGAGGTGTTCAGTGCTTCACTCCCACCTACAATCAGACTCTCACACAGGCCAGATCTCATTCACCTCAGCCACCTGCTGACTTTTGGATGACAATTTCCTGTAAATTTTGAATGAGAATGCATAATTTGGACAGAAGGGATCCAGAGCTAGAGGAAGGCATCCAAGACAGTGTCATAGCTCAGATATGAAAAAAAAAACACCCCACTTTAGCAAGCAAGGAAGAATATAAACTTAGAGGGTGTCTGTGGGAAGGTGCCTATGGGGAGTGCAGGTGCAGCCTCAGTGAGGAGTGGCCAGGACTGCCCAGTGCCAGACACAGATGGTTCCAGATGGCTCCATGGCCCCAGTGCAGGGCAGAGCCAAGCCCCTCAGCCCCAGGCAGGTGCCTTGGAGAAAGCCTGGGTAAGACAGGGCAAAGTGCCGCCTGGCAGCCAGAGCTGAGGGAAATGCTGTGAGAAACAGCCCTGTGAGCCTGTTGAGGAGACCATGGTGGAGATTCCACCATGAAGTGGGTGGAATCTGGCCTTGTTCTAAGAACCAGTATTTCCAAGGCTTAGCCGCTGAAACTAGTAACTAACCAAACATTTTGCAGCCAGGCTTCTCTGGAAACAATGGAGCAGATATCCACACCAAAGCACATGGAGGACCCCACACTGGAACAGGTGGACATGCCCTGGAGGATGCTGCAGCCCAAGGAGAGCGGGTTCTGGCATGACCTGCAGCCAATGGAGAGTAGTCCATACGGGAACAGGTCTACCCTGAAGGACTGCAGCATATGGAGACCCCACACTGTAGAATAGAACAAGTGTGAGGAGAAACAAAGCATCAAAAACCAGTTGTTATGTTCCCCACTCCCCTGTGCCATTCAGGGGGCAGAAGGTTGAGTCAGGACTGAGGGAGTAAAGTCAAGTCTGTGAGGAAAGGGGCTGAAGGTAAAGTGCTTTAGTTTTGTCTTTGCTTCTTACCATCCCACTCTGCTTTTAACTGTTAATAAATTACACCAGTTTTCCCCAAGTTAAGTCTGTTTTCTCTGGGAAGTGATCTCCCAGTCTTTATCTTGACCCATGAGCTTTTCCACATTATTTTTTTGGCCTGGTCCATTAAGAAGGTGAGTGAGAGAGCAGCTGCACGGGTGTCTGGCAGCTGACCCAGGTCAACCCACCACAATGAAATTTTAGTCTTGGAAGTTACAACACAAATAAAGAAATGTGGGAAACACAGAGTAAGTTTGTTAAAATCAGTGCTGAACACTAGAAATATGTTTTTCTGCCATAGGCAGAGCTTGTCTCTTCACATCAATCTTCTCATTATCCTATGCAGATAGAAATCCACCTGTAAAGCATCCACCGATCATTTCAAAGGGTTAATTTCTGCCATCTTTACTTATGCTGAGTTTTACAGAATCACAGAATCACAGGATAAGAAGGCTGGAAAAGACTTTTAAGATAATCAAGTCCAACGGTTCCCGTTCCGCGCTAAACCATCTCCCTAAGTACCTGATCTACCCTTTTTTTAAACACACCCTGGGATGGTGACTCAACCCCCTCTCTGAGCAGCCTGTTCCAGGCCCTGACCACTCTTTCAGTGAAGAATTTTTTCCAAACATCTAATCTGACCCTGCCCTGGCACAGCTTTGTGCCATTTCCCCTTGTCCTGTCCCCTGTCACCTGGCTGAAGAGACCATCGCCCACCTCTCTACAACCTCCTTTCAGGTAGTTGTAGGTGGTGATAAGGTCTCCCCTCAGCCTCTTCTTCTCCAGGCTAAGCATCCCCAGCTCCCTCAGCTGCTCCTCAGAGGATTTGCCCTCCAGCCCCTTCCCCAGCCTGGTTGCCCTTCTCTGGACTCTTTTGAGGACCTCAATGTCCTTATGGTGAGGAGCCCAGAACTGGACACAGTACTTGAGGTGTGGCCTCATGAATGCCGAGTGCAGGGGCACAATCACCATCCTAGACCTACTGGCCACACTATTTTTGATACAAGCCAGGATGCCATTGGCTTTCCTGGCCACCTGGGCACACTGCTGACTCAAACCACTGACATTACCACTGACTACTGGTCATAAAGTGGGAGGAATCTGGCCTTCTTGTAAGAACCAGTATTTCCAGGGCTTAGCCACTGAAACTAGTAAGTAACTGAACATTTTGCAGCAAAACTTCTCATATTGAAAGTAAAAAATGAACCTGCCATAAGGCAAAACAACATTTGTAATTGTACTACAGAATAGTATCTATAGCACATGCAACATTGGACCTCTCAGTATCAGGTGATTTGATCCTAGTTGAGGACCTTACCTGTAGAATCAAGTTGAGGAAAGCAAATACAAGTGAAGTTTAGGTGTATGGCAGAGCTAAGTGCACTTATTATGAGAGAAGATCGAAAATGGCATGTAATTCATGCCAAACATCAACTTCAGTGTAGTTGTTACAGAATAGATTTTGATTAAGTATAGTCAAAGACTTAAGATTAATATTCATCCTTACCAATAATAGTTCAAGGACTAACAAAAAATGACAGATCACTGTCTCAAAAAGCAAAACAAACATTTATCCATTTTAAAATTTAAACTCAAGGTATTTAAGCTAGCCTCATGAACTTTCATTGGCATAAATGTTCACAAGAAACCACTTTCAAGATGGTGAATCCAGTGTAATCTTGGGAGTGGAATTTTAAACTCAGGCACAAGTATTATTGCTGAAATACTTCCATATTTATGAAACTGGAGAATAGAAACAATGGGTTGGAATTTTTTTAATCAGTGTGTACTTAGATATAAAAAAACCCCTCTGGATGCTTGCACTCCAGCCACAGAGTCAAAGACATTTGTGCTAATATTCATCAAATACTCTAGAATAATGGGAACAAGCAGGGAAATCACAGTCTATTCAGTGACAGCCATCAAGCCCAAAGAAAGGCGAAATTTCTTGTCATTTTTGGTGAGTGCCAGCACAACACATTTGGATAGCAGGGAAAAAAACATGTCCCATGATTAAATTGATCAGGAACATGAAAGACAAAAAGACATAGTTAAAAGGTTTGAGAAGTAACAGCAGCTGTCACAGCCCCAACTTGTGCACCATAGCTTGCAACATGTTGGTATGACATTTATAGCAATGACTGAGAGTAAGCGTATGACCTTTACTCATCAGCCACGAGTAGAATAATAAATGCTGTTAAGGACAGCAGAGTTACAATTCAATTATGTCCAGATCAAAAGTAAGATACTCATAATATAAAAGGTCATTTATTTAAATGGAAGAGTTCTGAATTTCTTGATTTCTGTTGTTTTCCATCCTTAAACTGTATTTTGAAACAGAAACGTGTTCATTATATGAAAAAAAAAAAAAAAAGCATGAAATTTCCATTGGTTAAATCAAGAAGGCAATTCAGCCAGAAATAATTTGTTTATGCAATGGCCCTTTCTATTAATTGTGTATGGTTGATTGTATTATCAATGTAAGGGTTATAAAAATACTGAGGAAATGGAAAGGCGTGTTAAAAATCCTTGTCCGGTCATAATGGATCTGTTGCATTACTGTTACAGCCTCTTTCGCTGCCTTCCTTCTGCTGGTATCTTGAAGAGCCTGTATATTCCAGTGGCTCTGCAACCACTGGAAACGGGTGCCATTGGAAAAATCAAACACTCTACACAACTGTGATTTCAGCAGAGCTGCAACTGTGTAAAACTGGAAGCAAAAAGTGATGAACAAGCATTTACATTTTACTTAGGAGAGTTTTAATTCCCTGCTGTTGCCACTAAGGTAGAATCCCAAGGATGCACGAGAGAAGCAGATGGTAAAATTATACTGGATGCTTAGAATTGTTGCATTAATATTATGTAATTATGGATGCTTTCCTTCCAATCACACATATATATGTAGCCTACAGTCCTGATTCTTAAGCTTTATCTCCAGAAATGACTGTAGAGTTTTCCTCAACAGTATGACTGGAGTGCCAAACACAACCTTTTCACTGCTCATGGTTTCTGATTTATTCTTTTACTCCCAGCATTACCTACAGTGGATGCCTTAGGTTAATAAGTGAACCCTGTAACTGCACTAAAGGATTCTAAAAGAAATAGCGGTAGACATCTGTCACCATGGTATCAAACTGTACCTTCTTTTTTCTTATTAATAAGACTGCACAGAAGAGGTGGGAGGGGCATTTTCTAACATGCAGAGTAGCAACGCACTGTCTAACATCCTGAACCTAAGTGATGGAAATTTTTTGGGAACAGAGGACTTAAAGAAGAGTATAACAACCTATTTCCACTTGCGTTCACATATTGTCCACAAAGTCTTAACCACATCTACTTAAAACAGCTAGTTTAAGCTCTTCAGCTGTGACCTGCAATAAAAAGTAAGGAACAAATACACTTGATTCATGCAGTCATATATTTTTCCTGTTCTATTATCAGTCTCCCTGGTCTCTTTTGGAAGTAAAATGAGTTTATCCTGTTGCATGTTACCCCTAAAAAGGGATACTTTTCTTCAGAGAAGATGCTTGTGTGGTCAGGGAATCAAACTGACATGTTCAATATCTTGCTGAACAAATGAGTCAACTTCTTAGCCTAATGTGAAACACTTGGTAACTTTTTCAGAACAAATACCAACAAAAATACCAACACCAACATCCAATATTGCATTCTTTATTTACAGGTATTGACTAGAAGCAAGTCTCTAACAGTAAATATTCCCTAGCAGTAACATATTTAAAATCTAGAAGTAGGTCTAGATTCATATATTCTGAATTTTTCTGTCTTTAACATATACAGAATATCAGCCTTTTGGAGAGTGGTGAATATCATATGAATTTACAAGTTGCTTTTTTTAGGCTTTGCTCATGGTGTCTATCACTGTGGTATGTCAGGCAGCAATCCTGTATAGGCAGAGACTCCTGAAGAACTGAGTCCATAAGTGAAGTGGAAAAATTCCAAAAATAGACAAAGTGGATAATTCTGTAAATATTATCTACTTGACATATTCGGTCTTGCAGAACTTTCAGAACAGCTGCAGATATACTGCAAGTTGCAATAATGCAGTGTTTTCTACTCTACAAACTCCAGAAGTGAGAGAAGTATCTGATATTTGAAACTGACTTTGGTTTTTGACTTCTCAAATGGCATTTTTCATGTCACTTGATAGGGTAAACAGACTTTATAATTAGTCAAGGAAAACTGAGTCTGTCATATGTTAACATGGCAAAGTAGTGAGAAAAATAAAGGAGCAGCTCTCAGAATGAGGCAACAAAAAGCTTTCTTTTGAAAGGATTTATACTAAAAATTTTGAAAGAATTTATGGTAGAAATAGCCACCTGTGGCTGGTACCAGGTGATAGGTACCAACCTCTCAAACCCATACCTTATGATAAGTCTGGTTGAACATTGAAAATGCCTATCAATCAATGAAAGGAGCTTAAATGAGTAGGTCAGACTAGACACCTAGCTGTTTAACTCTTAAACCTGGAGAAAATTGATCTCACGTTGAGAATGCTTTAGCAGTTCTGCTGGTGAAAATACACTCCCACTCAGCCACTCAGGGAATGTCCAAAACCTTAGACCCTTGCACTTAGAAAAGAATGTTGCTCTGATGATCTGTTAAAGGTGATTTAAAGGTGATGTGTGATAGGATCATTGGTTTTTAATTCTTCCCCATGTCATACACATATTTTTAAACAAACTAGCTTGGTGAGAGCAAATATAAATATACAAGAGTGAAAAACAACCTAACTGTTCTTAGAAGGCAATGTCTCGCTTTGGCCACTCTATCTCTCTAAAACTATTCATATTTTTAATTTTTAGATCAGATCTATGTAAGGCATAAGACTGTTTAATAAAAGAATTCACTTCTGTTGTAGGTTTGGTTCCCCCTCCTTCCCAAGTGTTTTCTTCTGCTTTGGTACTCTGGAAGAGCTGCTGGTGCTTTGAAGATCTGTGTATATCCAATTTAGCAAATGGTTGATTTTAATCATTCTTGTTGTTTTAATAAAAATTGAAATAATTTTCTGTGGCACAAAAAGGACAATTTTGAAAACACCTTTAGTTCTCACCAGTGCCAGTGGTGTAATATTTAGTATTTGAAAAGCCCAAGTCTCCATGCAGCTATTGGACTTTTCACTTCAGCAGACAACAAAGCAGTCATATAACCTCAGAATTTGACATTAGTCCACACCAACTAGGAATACAGTCCTCCAAAGGACCAAAGATGTCCCTCCATCTATCCTCAGGTTACAAATGAGCTCCCTGATCAGAGCACCCAGACAACTGCATAGAAGAGTAAAGGACCCAGCTGGTGTACTGAAAGTTTTACCAAACAACCTAATAAAAGATTTGGGACCATCCAAATGACAGGGACACCATGAACAAGCATCTGGAAGACATTGTATTTAAAAAATATTCATGAGGAAAGAATGTGTCTCTGATCCAAACAATCATATAAATAAAACTTATTGCCAGTACCGGGAAAATACACTGATTCAGTAAACTCTGCCTGGATCTAGATCTCGGGGATTTGATGTCTCCAGTATTCCTGCACTGCCCAGCCTTCCTCTGATTGCTTGGGAGGCAAGTGCACCGCGCTGACTTCCTGACTGCACAGTGCTGGAACTGGCTTCCAGGACTGAGAAAATCCCTGCAGTGCATGCTGTGTGGGGACATGGAATGGAGCAATTGTAGTCTACAAGAACAGCCATTTGGTGGTTCCTGGACAAAAGGTCTCTGGGGAAGAAGGTCTTCATGATCAGTTGAAATGACAGACGTCCATTGTCTCCCTTTGTCAGTGGAAATAGGACGAGGGACAATGGCTGCAAGTTGGAGCACAGGAAGTTCCGCACCAACATGCGGAGGAACTTTTTCCCAGTGAGGGTGACAGAGCCCTGGGACAGGCTGCCCAGGGAGGTGGTGGAGTCTCCTTCTCTGGAGATATTCAAGACCCATCTGGACACCTGTCTGTTCAGTATGAGCTAGGGAGCTGCTTTGGCAGGGGGGTTGGTCCCAATGATCTCTCGAGGTCCCTTCCAACCCCTACAGCTCTGTGATTCTGTGATTCTGTGATTCTATGATAGAGCAGCTCCCTCCAAACACCCTGTTCATATTCAGTGTGGAATTCTGCACAATGTGCAGCTCCAGTGACTGAAGCATGTGCTTTGTTAACCTCATCCTTGGTAATTAACACTCACCAAGGTTTCTAGGTGTGTACAAAATATACCATTTTATAAGATTATCCTCCCTCCATTTCAACACAATATAGTCTCCCTTTTTCTATATACAGCCATTTAATCTTACAGGCATTTATTGTGAATCCAAGGCAACTACACCAAATTTATAAAATAGCCAAGAACCTCTCATCAATTCAAGTGTGTCTGGCAGTTACATGACATCATCTACACAAGCTAGGAAGCTCAAGTCTCTATCAGAGAGCTCAAACAACAAAAAGTTTTGTGGATGAGGTCTAGCCTGTCAGAACAATTTTAGCGTAGCAGTTCATTGCCTACTACCCACTTATCATAAGGCCCTTCAGACACAATTTGGGAGAAAGAGCTAAATGCCTTGAGTTTGTTACTCTCTAACTTCTTCTCTCAAATTCTTTTGAGACTGAAGCAACTGGACTGTATTCACCACATAGCAACAGTGTGAGCTTTTTGGCATCACATAATTTTCACGACCTGTGACAAAAGCACCCAGGAAAGTTGGAGAAAATGACAGGGTTGACTTGTATGACCATCCACACAACCAGAGACCCCACAGGGACCAGACTCAAAGTGACATCGCTATTTTGGTTACAACATAGACACACTGGCCTATGCAGGACAGAGGAGGCATTGAAGTAAGCCATCTTCATAAGATGTAGTAAAGCCTTTTCCAACAGAGTGTTTGAAGAACACTGCTCATCCAACATTGCACACTGGGGTTCATCACCACTAGTTAAAGAGAGTGATGAGGAGGAGCAGCAGCTCTCTTGCCCTATTTGTTCAATAGCCTTTGGAATGAAATCGTTGCTCAGTTGTCCATCAGTTCTTGTGAGACTGCAAGCGTCGTTACACACATATTTTAGCATTGTTGTCACCTTATCTATAGCCCCGATTAATCTGATTTAGTCACTTTTCATTGTGCTCCCTTTTTGATCTGACACTAATGTCATTATAAAATCAATGAAGAAAGGAATTGGTTTGGGATTTTTTAATATAAGGCTTTAAACCCTACTCTTAATTTTTTTCCAGTCCCCTGTTTAAACACACAATATTCCATCAATACAGTTTTAGCCAGGCTATGCTGCACAATTGTTCATCTCCTCTTTTAAAAGTAGCCTTAGTCTGTTCACAAGTACTTTGCAAATTACTTTTCCAAGTATTGCTGATAAATTTTATCTGTATCATTATTTGTATTGGCAAGACATTCTTTCCTCACAAATGCTTTCTAAATACAGTGCATTCCAGATGCTTGTTCCAGATGCTTCTGCCACCTTAGTGGTAATGTCACATGTTCTGGCAGCTTTTGCATTTTATAGTGTTGACCCTATTTCTTCTGTGTATGAAGACTGAGTGCTGAGATCCTTTGTTATTCTGAGAGCCATACCATCTTGACTTGCAAGCTGTCCTCTCCCTACTACATGCTCAGAATGCATGTGTCGCCAGGTACAGGAAATACATGTCTTCAAAACACCCTCTTTTATCTGTAGCACCTCTTTCTGACTTGTTAAGTTACTGTTAGCCATCCTAGCACAAGTAGTATTGGACCAGCTTCTATTCCAGGATTATTTAACCACCATGTAAGTTATTTTTCTAGCTAGTCTGAGGCATTCCCTAGTTGCCAAGCTTCCCTCTCCCAAATCCCTGCTAAGTGCGGTCTCTACAGTCTCTTTGCTAGTACTGTCTTAGCGATCGCTTTGCTGCTTTGATCATGCTCTGGCTTTGCTAGCAGAGTTGCCCTGTTTATGCTTTTCTTGTAGCACTCTATTTTGTTGCTCGTCCAGCTTGTCTTTGTTTGTTTATGAGTTCCAATAACTTCCTCTGAAGTATTTGGTATCACTTTCTCAAATATTTCCCATACAAGTGATAGTGAGATTTCTTCATCGTCCCAAAGTAATGGCCTGAAATGCACTCTCAGCTTCACCTTGCAGGTCTCCTTTGCCAAGCTATCTGTGCATTTACAAAGGATCAGAGAGACAGCAACACTCTTTCCCAGAACAGAACAGAGCAGTTCATGCCCATAACCACACTGCATTTCTACAGATCATAGTATCCCACTACAACTGTCCATATCTTTGAGAATAATGTGATTAATGTGGTCTTTGGTCTGACTCTTAGGGAGCATCATATGGCTTCATACATGTATATGTATATGAGAGAGTAAAAGAGGTATTAGGTGTGACTTTCATGACCTAGCTATGCCCTGACTTTTTATTTTTTAATTCAGTCCTCACATTCATACCATCAATTATCAGATTCTGGAAGCTTGCCTAGAGTGTGGTTTCATCTACCTTTCTGTGAGTCTTCTGCTGCTTTGATTGGTGCCTGCACCAGCGTATCATATCTATGCACGGTTCAGTGTACCAACATGCAATACCCATTTGCCTAAGTAACACTTCCCAGCGGCTCTCTGAGCAAAATGTAGTACTGCCTACTGCTGTAGCAATGCTATTGGCATGCTTTCCTTGCCCACTTGTATAGGTGGAGTTGGAAAAGTGAAATTTCTTATTATCAGCTCTCCTATATTCTGTTCTGAGAATTCCTGAATTCTCTAAATTCTGTTGCATATCAATACACTATTGTGTATATCACTATTGTAATATAAAGCAATCGAACACAACTGGATGCAAACTTCTCCAGATTTCTTTATGCAAAATATTTTTTCCTTCTTTTTTTTTTTTTCTTCCTAACCTGCATTTTGCTAAGACTGTTTTGTTTCCACTATGATTCACACCAGAGCAAATTAAGAAGTGTCAGAATCTCCCAAGAGAAATGAAATGCAGGGGGCTTTGACCAGATCTAGGAAGTCATTGACACAGACCAAAGTATATCTTTTCAGTTGAGAAAGTTACGTGCAAAATATACCTTGATGGGATGGTGAAGCTGGGATAGTGCTGCTGACTCACTGTGATTCTAATCTTTATGCTCAAGAAACTGTTGAAGCATGCAACTTCCTGCAATGCCCGTCGGGTCACAGCAGGCTCTGTACTGCCACATCTACTACACAAAAGTCCCACAGCCTTCCATGTGCTCACTCTCAAATCAGTGTGAGGAAGAATGAAGACATAAAGAATCTTCTCCCTTTGAGTGGCCACCATGAGGTCTCCCTAACAAGACAATTCTACTTACTCTAGTTTTCCTCCTTTTTTTAGAAGAGACAAGGGTGATAACATACTGCTACATCCAGTAAAGTGCAA
The DNA here is from genome assembly GCA_022605575.1 of Laterallus jamaicensis coturniculus. Classification (NCBI taxonomy): domain Eukaryota; kingdom Metazoa; phylum Chordata; class Aves; order Gruiformes; family Rallidae; genus Laterallus; species Laterallus jamaicensis. Next base: position 12,302,608 of record JAKCOX010000002.1, on the reverse strand, counting down.
GCTGAACCCCACAAACAAGTTTCTCAGCAGAAGCACCACCTTTCTGTGCTAGGGAAATAAGCAGACCTTCGCCCGTGTCGAAGACTAAGCAGCAGAAATATGTCAGAACATGTGCTGGAGTCTTGATCCTCCTGTTTTCTACAGTGGAGACATGGCTGCATAGCAGTGCTCTATTCTGGCCTATTACAGTCACATTCCCTTCCCATTTCCACTGGGAAATCAACAGCTGGGAGAGATGGTGTCTAAATAGACAGGTTACACTCGAAAGTGAGGCTGGGCTGCAGGCAACACACCTATGTGGACTTGAGATTTATGCTGCGATCCAGCTCAGGCTATTCTCAAAAGGAAAGTGGCTAGAGTATGTTTGTCATCCTCAAAATGTGGAAAGACTCCTATTTACATTGGCTCAGTCTGTATCTCTCAGCACTCCCTGGAGGGCAGTGAAAAGACAGAGCTGTTTGTGGAAGGTACCATCAACCAAGCAGGGCCCTGTGGGGAACAAGATATCAAGCATCTGAAGGCAGAATCAACCTGACAGCAAGGAGTATCTGAAGAGTTGTCACTTACTTTAATATCAGAGAGTAAAGAGTTAGGTATGAACCAGCAGAAGTTTGTATTCAGTCTAACGATTTGATTCTCTCACCACAGTGAAAGTGTAAAGAAACCACTAAGAAGCCACCGGTGTATAAACAGTGTAAGATGAAAAACAGAGCAGGAGGTATTCTCTAGTTTGTGGGTCCTGGTAATCAAATCCACAGTATTATTACAGCAAGGCAACTCCACTCAATTCAACAGAGCAGCATGAACGAAACAGCAGAGAACCAGACCATGTAACAAGCAGACAGTGACCCTAAAAACATTCAGGGCAAAACTGAGTTCTCATTGACAGTAGTGAAAACCAAGCAGAACTGCATGGATTTCAGAGCAGAACTTGGCCAGAAGTCACAGAACTAAGAGGCAGTGAGTCATTCTCACATGCCAGATGCCATTCGCCATGTACAGAGACAGCACATGTGCTGGAGCTGTTCTTGCTGAAAAAGGACACAGTAGCTCCAGGTGCTGAGATACAACAACAGTGTCTCTGCATCTGACATATTTAGCAGGATTAATATGAAGAGGAACTGAAGGTGCTTTCTTCCAGGAATGGTCAAACTCTTTTTATTTTAAATGCAGACAAACCCAAGGAAAGTCTATTAAAAAAATAAATCAGTGAGAGCTTAGCCACTGTCACTCTTCAAAAGTGAGGCTATTTCATGTCATTTGCATGGCAGATTTGTGTTCTGCAGGTTTTTTATATTGGGCCAAAGATGCTATAAATAAACTTGCCACAGTGTTGTAGTTTTGTGTGGCCGGGTTCTGGTGGAGAAGGGGGGCTGCAGGGGTGGTTTCTACAAGAAGCAGCCAGAAGCACTCTGCAAGTCCCACAGAGCAAACACCAGCCAGCTCAAGGCCAGAGTCATTGCTGACCAAGGCTGAGCCCATCAGTGATGGTCACAGCACCTCTGGGAATCACATTTAAGAAGAAAAAAAAATGCAGAAGCTTTTTGCACCGGAGAAGGGAGTGAGAAGATGTAAGGAGCTGTGCAGGCACCAAGGGCAGGGAGGAGGGGGGAGGAGGAGGCTCCCCAGGTTCTGGAGAGAAAGATGTCCCTGCAGCCTGTGGAGAAACCCATGGTGGAGCGGGTGTGTCCCCGCAGCCCATGAAAAAGGCCCAGACCCCACCTGCAGCCCCTGGAGAGGCCCCATGCTGGAGCAGGTGGAGACATACAGGAGATGCTGTGTGACCTGTATTGGAGCAAGCCTCTAGCAGCACTTGCAGCCCATGGAGAGAGACAGAGACACAGAGATGTGCCAGAGAGAGAGAGGTCCATGCCAGAGCAGGTTTGCTGAGGGAGAGGGACTTGTGCCTCCATGGAGGACCAGGCTGGAGTAGTCTGGGCTTGAGAAACTGAGAGACATTCTATGATGCCATGACTGCACGCCATAGAAGGGACCCATGCTGGGTCACATTGGAGAAGTTTGTGAAGGATTGTCTCCCATGGGTGGGACCCCACACCAGAGCAGGGGAAGAGTGTAGAAGAATACCACCCCTGCCACTCCTCAGCTAAGAAGGAAAACAACTCATGAGGAACTGACCAAACCCAATTCCCCTAGTCCCTGCCCCTCCCTGTGCCACAGTGAGGGGGGAAGAAGGGAGCAAAATTATGCCTGAGGTCTACTAAGGAGGGAGGGGGAGAGGGAGTTGCTTTAAGATCTGGTCATACATCTCATTACCTGACTCTGGTGTCACTGGGTGTGAGGTGCAGTGTCATAAATTAGAGAGTTTCTTTCCTTTATTCTGTGCTGAGCCTCATTTTCCTGTGACTCTAATTGCGGAATGATCTCTCCCTGGCCTTATCTCGACTCCTGAGCCTCTCAGTATATATTTTCTCCCCTGTCCAGCTGAAAAGGGGAGTGATAGAGCGGCTTCGGTGAGCAACTGGCCCCCAGACAGGGTCAAACCACGACACACAGAATCCAAGACAATGCACCCACGCCAGGGCTATGAGGACTCTACTGCTGGTGGCTTTGCTTCTAGACAGTTGGTGGACAGAAATGTTGCCTAGAAAAATGCTCATGCTGTGCCTGAAAGGAAGCTGAGGGAGTAAAATAGTCTGTCCCAAAAGTGCTGTCACTGCTGGAGAGTTTGACATCAGGTAGGTTTGCCCTAGAGAACACTCTGTTTTTCAAGTCTGTAATAACAGGTCAGTACTATGCACAGCTTATCTTCAAGCTAGATCTGAAAGAAATTCTTTGGTGAAGGATAGGCCTGGCAATCCATATCATGCAGCACTATTTACTTAGATTGGAAAATAATACCACTTAGGAACTTATTCCTGGGTACTGATGCCTCTGTATTGCCTAATCTTGTAACTGCATATTAAAACTAGATGACCCTCCAACAGACAGCTGTTACAACTGACACTCCAAAATGCAGGTTTAACCTACGCTCCACAGGCAGGGGAAACACATCTTACAAAGGAGCATCTGAACAGCGAGCAGGGCTTGCCAAGAGATAGTATCATGCAGCCCTGGGGTAATGGCATCTCTGTGATAGGGAAAAAGCAGGCCAGGGACAAACCATGGTGCCTGACAGTAACATCACACCAGCTGTGCTTTTGTGCTTAGCTGGTGCATCTCCCATCATGAGAATTTCCACTTAGGAAGTGTGAGATCAAGCTGTAATGCTGTTTTGTTCATAAGGTGCACATGGGATGACCACAGAGTGGTGCAAGACCACCCCATCAGGGTAACGGAGATTCTTGTCCACTGAGAATAGGCTGGGAAGCAAGAAGCAGCCTGAGGGGACAAAGCACAGGAGTTGGTCTGCACCAGCCTTAAAGAAGAATCCCAGGAACTGGAATTTCTGAGGAGAAATTCCCAGGTTGTTCATTTCCTTGCTTTCTTTTGAACTGTACTGTACTCAAACTCAAACCAAGCCACTTCATTATTTCCTAATTTTACACTGTTTCAGCACATGTTGGGAACAGATCTTCCATCCCATATTTTACAACTGCCACTTGAAGTCTCCCTCGGTGCACTTTTCTACAGTGATAAACAACAGTTTGTCTTCTGATCCAGGATAGAGACATTATATAATATAGCTGCACATGGAAAAAATAGCTTCCATCCTTTTTTTCAGGCAACCCTCCTGTGATGTCTGTAAGAACCACAGATTGAAAGCAGGCTCTGAATTCAGGCTGTTCTCTCTAAGTACCACATGTAGGTGAAATTATTACAACTTAATCGATCTCTCATGACAGCTAAGAGACTGGAAAAGAATAATACTCTTTTGTGGCCCTGCTGTCTGAAAATATATATAATAGAGGAATCTGAAAGCACGGGGAGATGTTTTGTTTTATTCAGAAGTGTTGCCCAGACTAGTCTCAGATAATATGGTCACAATAGAGGCTTCCATTATCAGCATGATACTTTTGTGCAAAGTGAATTTTAGAAAAAATCGTGTCTGATAGTTTTCACAAAATCAACTTAATCTAATTTCACAACTATGCATAACTTGAATCATTGGAAGACTGAACCTCTGAGATTATGCTTCAACATAAATAATTGTCCAGAACTTTTCCTGCCTTCCATGACCTTGGCAATGAATACAATGACAAGGAGAATTCCTCCAGGACAGTTTTAGGATTTAAGAACCATAAGGCAGATTTTTGTAGTTGGTCACACAAAAAGCAATGCATTCCACAGGCTGCAAAATAAAACCCCCAAACAACTATTTGGCAAAAGGCAGGAAAAGGAGCTTAGTTTGTTTCTGTCTTGGTCATCAATGAAAACAACTTCATCTGTGGTAGGAAAGGGTGAGAAGAACTTTATTTTTTCTAATTTCGGTATTTTTGCCTCCAATTTGGTAATGAAGATAGCTGCTATCCTTACAACAGTAACAGTGCCCCTTGCACCTAAAGATAACTGCTGTTTAAAGGCAAGGCAATGCTCTTGGCAACTGTGAGTAGCCTCCCAGATAGAGTTAAGCTAAATGCAAGATTTTTTAATTTTTTGAGTGCTAAGATATATTGTCCTTACAATAAGAGTTTATGAAGTAATTATTAACCAAAAACGAATTCTGGTTTTGAGTGGCTTACCTGACAGGTGTAGTTTCTATAACAGGAAAAATGAATATTCCTACTGGGATGTGACAACGAATGAATAAATTCAGAAAGGATGCATCAGTCTTCTGCACTGATCAGTAAGAGCAATTGAATTGATTTCCCATTTATATTTCCAAACACCAAAAATTAAGCAATAGGGACATTTTCTCATTGATTGACTTATAATTTAGTAGCAGTACCAATTTTATTTTCCAGGTATTTGCAATGTTAATATCTAATAGCACCATGACAGGTATATTCATTACTTGTATTAGGGGATTTTTGTCACCACCTCTGTGGAAGATGATGCTGGACTTCACCACCACTTAGCAAAAAATACTCAGCTGGAATTTGTAATTCGGACTCTATCTTTGGTTAAAACAACCATTTTTCACATCTTATATCTCTGCTAGACTCTTGAATTAGGGTTACACACATAATTTATTAATGCTTATATACAACACTGGAAAGAATTGGATTTCTTAAGCACATTTGTGATATAAGGAGCACTGAAGACCTATACATCAATTTGGCATTGATATAAAATCCTGTTTCACCTTATTGAAGTGAACTGGGATTACACATCTGTAAATCCTTACAGATTTTTTGTTGGTGAGCATATTATATCTAATTATCCTGCTTTATCCTAATTATCTTTAATCTATCCTGTTTGGAACAGTAGTTAAGAGGCACTACAAGTGGATTCCAAAGACATTAAGTAAGAATTTACAGCGAGACTTGCATGGTTTAAGGCCCAATTATAGTTTTTGTTTGAGCTTTTACACTTTATTACTGCATTACTGCTAAGGTTAAGTTACATTTTAATGCTACCCCACACTTTTTTAAAATTCCAGTGAGAAAAAATGGTTTTCTTGGACTACACTTATTGCAACTGTAGGCCCACCCTGGCTGGGAAAGGTTTACACACCAGAAATAAATCCACTGTGAAGCTGGAAGGAAAGGGGCTTTAGCAGACAGGCTTGTGTGTAAAAGAGAAGAAGGGAGACCATGTAGGTAGCTACAGCTGTCTGTCTTGCCTCTGGCAGGGAGTGCAGCCAGGCCCCTTGGGGAGGGGGTGGGGGGGCAAAGAGAATGTTTGGATTTCTCCTTTTTCTGTCTTTCTTATTCACAGCATTTGCAATCGGTGCTCCCTCGTGCACAGTGCTGTTGGCTGAGGTCACTGCAGCAGAGCAGCAGGTGATTGCCCAACCTGTGTGTTCTGTTGGCTCCCTCCCTTGCAGCTCTGTTGACCACCCTCACCGGGCAGCCTCTTGCCTGGCACTTGGGGGAGAGACGCTCAGGCTGGGGGGAGGGATGGGTTTCCAGCAGGTACAAGAACAGAGCCTGCAGACGTGGTGAATGGTAGTAAAAAGCTAATTACTAGTTTGAAGCTTGGCTGGTTTGAAGCACCAGCTGAGTGGTGCGATGAAGGTGCTACGCAAAGGTTTTTGCTGATGGTTGTAGAAGGATACACACATTTTACTCCCCCAAAATACTGAATTTCAGTGTTAAGAGGCTTATACAGATTTTCTTTCCAAAGCATTAGAAGATTCCATTATTAAATGAAAACTGTATGGGACCAGTCCTGTGCATCTTTAAAAATGGCTGCAGGGGAAAAATCAGCAACAGCTGCCAGCTCAAGCCAAAGGAATGGAGGCAGCAGAAGGAAAGTGGCCAAGAAGAGAGAGGCAACAAACCAGTAGACTTCTTATGGAAAACAGTACAGAAAGAAGACTGAAACATGCCTGGGGGCAAGGTTGTTATGGATGCTGAAGACAAGATCAGTTTTACATGCCAGTGTTGTAGCTGACCAAAAAAACCCCTCCAAAAAACCCCAACCACCCCCCCAAACATAACTCAAACCCAAAGCAAATAAAACAAAAATAAAAGCAGCACTTCACGCAAGAAGTAGGAATCTACAGATTTGCTATGATAAAGAAACTATCAGTAGTACAAGTTTAAAGCACCAACATTTTTGAACTACAAATGGCATGCCCTCAGTGGCTTTGTTTGCAATAGTGAAGTGAGATTAGTGACCTGTTTGATGGTGGCAGAGCTGTGGAGGCAGCTGTAACATGGCTGTAGTAACATGGATAAGCTGTCTGCTTGACCGGTGGCAACGTTACCAGTTGTGGGTGCTACAGACACCAGGAAAATGGAGACTTTGCAGAAATACTTCAAAGAAAAGATAAAAAATTACTTAACTCAGATGACTAGCTGTGTTCCCAAAAGGAAACAATAGCCTAGAAGGCGGCAATAAACTTTATAAAATTTATCAAGCAAAGCTCAGGGATAGCAAAATGTCCCAAAAGAATGAGCTATTGAAAGTTAACAGAAAGTATGAGAGACACGCTGCTTCTGCAGATTGATAGCCCTGCAAAGCTCTCAGGTCTCCAAGGAGACCGAGGGTCACATTATGCAAAGATAATGCCCAAATCAATTGCCAGTTTAACAGGGGTCTGCCATGGAAAGGGAAAGAGTGCCTGGCAGCAGCCACTGCCAGCTCCTTGTGGAAGGCTAAGAAAAGGTAGATTATAAGGATGTAAAGAGTGATATTCCCCTTATGACAATCCCCTGCCTTCTCACTGTCAGCCTTTAAGGAGCATTCTGAGCCAAAGGCTGCGATCAGAGCACGGCGCTTACCATGTTCATTGTCTCATGAATTAGTCTGATCCTTTTTGAATCCAGCTCCACATTTGCACCGGTTCTCAAATGAGAAGGTTTCATCAGTTTACCTTTGCATATGAGGCTGACATGCAGTACAATTACAATAAGGGAGCTGACTTCAGCTACAGCTTGAGATACTGAAACTACAGGGTGGTGATGTGAGGCTGCTGTAGCATGATGGCTGCTGATGAGGACAGTCAGCAGTTCACTCTTCTCATTTGAGTGGAATCTGAGTTCATGATCAAGATTAGCTTCAAGTTTTTCTCAGTGAGGTTTCTTTCCAGAAACAACACATGAGAGAAAGCCCAGTCTCAGAAAATCAATACGTCTTGTATTATTTGAGGAGGACATACTTCTCAGAATAGGAAAACAATGGTTCTGCATAATTAATGGTAGATTACACCTGCACATCACAGTATGTTCATATTTGCAATGGCAAGCTCCAGTCAGTTCAGTGAAGTGCTGAAAATTATGGGGAACCATCCAGCGAAAAATTACTTTAAAATCTTTTGTGAGCAACCAGTGATGGAGAACGCTGTCTCCTGCTAGCAGAGAGTGCAACATATTTGAAGTCAAGATTTGTTTAAAGGAAACCAATCCTGGTTAATCAAAGGAGTATACCTACAGACCAGACTACTCTTAAGGACAGATTTAGAAGTGTGTTTAGCTGGTTAAAAATACAAATAGGCATCTAGAGCATTTTGCAGAAGAGCTTAAGCACCCACAGCCTATTGGCTTTAGGGATTTCTGGGAGGGGAAATACCTTTGCAAGTCTGATCCAAAAGGGTAGTTCACAGGCAAACAGAAAGACTCTATAATGCCAGTAACGTACTTGCTCAGGCATAATAAATATCTGGCCACAAGACTAAATGTATTACAAGAGGAAGCAAAATCATAGGTGACCACAGGTAACCCAGGAGGAAGTCTTGCTCCTATGTACACATACCTACAGTATATCCTGAATGTCTAACTTTGAAATTATGGCTGTTCATAAGTAACTTTTTTAAACTTTTGGCTTCTAGTGCAGTCCCATTTTTAACCTTGGCTGTTACTTTGAGAAAGGTTTTCTGGATTGTACCATCTGTCTGTCACCAGTTACTGCTCAGTCATATGCAGTTGTGACAATATGTCCTAGAACAGCAGAATATTCTACTCCATCTAGTTTTTAAGCTCATGCTTCATAAAATTGTAATATCTGATAATCTCTTCCTGTTTTCTCCAGTAGTTTAACAGTCATGTCAGTGAGCCCCTTGATTTAAAACTATGCTTGTAAATCTTTACCTTTAAATTATGTCTTTTGGCCCATTTTTTTTTCCCTTCATCTGCTACAAACAACATGGTACACTTTATGTCACTATGTTCTGGCTTTTGGATCTCATGAGTGGCATAGTCTCAAAATATACTGAATAATAGTATACATAAATCCCCTTAATATGCCAACAGCCTATTTGTAGCATTATCCATGGATGAACATCGGTAGCTCATAAACCCCGACTAGTTCTTTCTCCTTACAGAAGTGAACGTGTATCATAATACAAAGATAACAATTCACAGTCATAGGATCACAGAATGGTCTGGGTTGGAAGGGACCCCAAGGATCACAGAGTTCCAACCCTCCCTGCCACAGGCAGGGCCACCAACCTCCAGGCCTGGATCTACACAAGGTTGCCCAGGGCCCCATCCAACCTGGCCTTGAACGCCTCCAGAGATGGGGTATCCACCACCTCTCTGGGCAGCCTGTGCCAGCACCTCACCACTCACTCTGTGAAAAACTTCCCCTTAATATCTAATCTCAACCTTCCCTCCTTTAGCTTCAATCCATTCCCCCTTGTCCTGCCATTATCTGCCCTTTTAAAAAGTTGATTCCCCTCCTGTTTGTATGCTCCCTGCAGGTACTGGGAGGCTGCAATGAGGTCCCCATGCAGCCTTCTCTTCTCCAGGCTGAACAAGCCCTGCTCCCTCAGCCTCTCTGTGTAGGGGAGGTGTTCCAGTCTTTTACGAAGACTCCATGGTTTTACCTGTATATTGCTTTTTGTCTAGAGGAACACAGTTAAAACAAACTTATTGGCACTATAATTTGTAAAAATCCTATGGTCAGATTTCTCAGCTTGGTCTCCCCCCAATGTACAGTAGCCTATGAAATTCAATGGTGTGGGTATACCTGCTCTTTACTTACACACTTTCGGACTCAAAGTTTAAGGAAAACTAGAATTTAGAACAAATAGTATGTTAGAATTAGTCAATTACTATGTAGAAATAGGATTAATAATAAGGTATTTACAGCTGTGTAATCACAGGTGTTTAAGCAAAAAGTAATAACCATACTAAGCTGCCTGAGTGTCCCTTGTATAGCCCTTTCCATGGAAGAACTAATCCTCAGTCAAGTTAATCAATAGACAGTTATAAACGAAGGATTGACAAGGGTAAATGCACAAATATAATAGAGATGATTGAGTAAAGTATTTTTTAGTTTAAGAGAAGAATAAGGTAATTTATGGTTAAGTAGAGTTCTAAGAATTTAGATGTTTAAAGTAGAACACTGAGACCTTTTCTAAGAAAGGATGAAGAGGAGACAGTGACCTCCGAGACAGATTAGCAGAATCTAAGATCCAAAGCCGAACCAAGGCTGAGTTATCAGTGGTACCCAAAGAAAAGAAGACAGAGAATTTATGGACTGTCAACCAACCAAAGGAGGAACACAGTGGAAATTTGTGGGGAACTTTGTCTATTGTGTGAGTGTGTTAAAAGAGCATATAAGATCAGAAACATAGCACCTGGGTTGCCACTTACTGAGGTGATGGCCCAACCCTGAGTTGTTAATAAAAGCAAATTCACTCATTGCACAATTTTACTGTATTTCTTTAAATCCACTGCTGCTCACAGGCTTGATCTGAACCGAATCACATTTTTCACTGAAGGTGTTAGCATAAATACACAGGAGGGCTTAGTGAACTGACTGCCTTCATGCTTTCCTACAGAAATGCAGAGGTCTGGACCAGTATTTCAACATACCTGGATTTTACTGAGGCTTGGACTTGGATCCACAATTGACAGCTCAAGGCTGATCAATAAATGGGACCTTTTTCCTACATAAACGTTGCACCAACTGAACCGCAATCAATGGCAGCATTTAGTGACGGGGGTGCAAATTCCTTTGTGCACATGGCTGAAAACCTCAAACCCTGCAAGGAACTGAATTAAATGTAATGAATTTAAGCTAGATTAAAATCTAATCAAGAATAACCCCATGGGACTTTGTAAGAATTTCACTTAAATTTTAAAGCATATATCTGGATAAACAGATGCAACTTTATATATAAGTGGGTCTAACATTACAAAATTATACTGAAGTAATTTTTTTAATCATTCAGCCTATTTTTAAGAGCCACAATTTTATCCTTAAATTCACTGTAATTCTTGTTAAATCCTTTTTGCTACATGCTGATCAGCTTTTTTTATCAGAGTAGAGGAAGGAGCACAAATAAGACATAACAATTTAGAATCTATCAGCCATTATGCTTTTGGTTTCTCCTAAGTTTTAATAATTAATGTCCTGAGAATAGCAGATGGCCCCAATTCTTTTTAAATTACTGTAGTTAAAAATATGTTGGTTTTTTTGTTTATAGCCCTCCAATATGTCACCAAATGTTACTGCTTCTGGCTCCAGCACTTCCTCCTTTCTGACTTACACTCTGATTTATTTCTATTCCTCTGCTTCAGCTGAGAGACAATTGTCACTCCAGATATGTAATATCTATTTTGTTTTAAACATGCAAACAAAGGACTACTGAGTCCACATTTAATCCATGTATACCTTATAGTTTGGAAATTGCACCAAAACAAATTCCACCAAGGTATTGCCCACAGAGGAAGACAACAGATATCACTTCTTGCCAATATATCAGTTCCTCTAGCTTTACTGTCACTCTTGTTCCCAAATCAGAGCATCACCCAGAAACAAGAATTTAAGAGTCATCAGCAACAGTCACCTAGAGTTATCAGTAACTATACAGTACATGTCTATTTTATAAAGTTCCACGGAAGTAGAACTCCACCCACTACAGTACACCACTAACATTGCCCAAAACCTCATGACAAATCTAAAACTTGCGGTAACCACAGCTACTATCTACTGCAGGACAAAAATTATCCCTTTCTGCAGTGTGCTATGACCCTGCAACAGCAGAGTAGGTCCTAAACAAAACTCCTGGTGTACGTTGAAAGGCTGAGAATGTCCCTCTCAAAAGAGAATGGCAGGAGGCCCAAAGCTAATGGTCCCTGATGATCTGTCCAACATGAAATGTTTTGCTTTCACTCTAAATCTGAGCACACAAGCACACACACAACGTTCTGACCTCTACAGGCAACCAGGGGAAGCCATAAGGTGATATTTTGTTACTGTATAAGTGTAGTGGAGATAAACAGTCAGCCTCACTCAAACCAGTGATTTTTGGAGATGCCAATACCTCGGGTACTCAAGGGATCTTTATATCACATCCCCAGAAATTTTCTCATTCCGTCATGTAGTCCTGCACTTAAATTTATCAAGTCCAACTTTAAGACAGAGGCATGCCCTAAAGATCTGTTAGGGCTTTTTTCCTCATTTTCGATCTGAAGTTCTTTGATTTCGTAATCATGTTATTCTGCAGTTTTTCTCCCCTCTTAGTATCTGCTACAGTATCTTGAACTCTCTTTTCATCTTCCTTCCTCTGTAGCTATTATCTTAATCTTCTCACTTCAACACTGGTGAAAATTTCCAGGCAATACTGCAGAAAAAGTCTTACTGGTGCTTTGTAGAAAGCAATCTCTGCATCCTAGTCTCTGCTACAAATACCTCAGCCAACACATCCTAATACTGCATTTCACAACTGCTTCAAATTGGTCATCAAGAGTCACCCTCCAATACCCAATGCACTGAGATTTTCTTCCACTTGATTCCCTGTGATGGATGGTATTTTATAGCAGTTTGTGCTGCTATGTCATATCCCTTTAAGAAAGGGCTGACTCATGCCTGCCTTGTGGAGAAGGGGACACTGCAGGCGCAGAAATCCTGCAGAGTAGTAGAGGGCTGGAGAGACTGCTCTCTAAGGAGCAGAGAGCAGAGATAAGGCTAGAGTTTTATACCACCTTCTTATGGTCCAAGAGAGGACCACTCAGAGTTTCTGCAACCCAGAAGGCCACTCAGTGGTCCGAAATCACAACTGGAAGGAATGGTCCAGCCAACAAAGTTACTGTGAGCAGAAGGGCAGTTGTTTATAAATTCGTTTGTATTTCTGTTGTGCCTCACCCCGACACTGTGCTGTCTTTCTTTGAAACTCGAACTGTTCGAGCACATATGCAAGTAAAAACTGGTCTTTGAGATTAAAAGGCCTTTTTTTGTTCCTACTCTGGAGATGTCACTATAAGGATGTCGGAGCAGATCTACAGAATCACAGAATCACAGAACTGTAGGGGTTGGAAGGGACCTCCAGAGATCATCGAGTCCAAACACCTTGCCAAAGCAGCTCCCTAGCTCATATTGCACAGGTAGGTGTCCAAGAGGGGTCTTGAATATCTCCAGAGAGGGAGACTCCACAACACCCCATGGCAGCCTGTCCCAGTGCTCTGTCACCCTTAGTGTCAAAAGTAAGGACAACCTTATTGCAAAATTCTGGCTGGCTTAATATCCCATGACTCTCTTACTGAAACCACTACCAATCCTGCCACTTGCCCTTAAGCTGAAAATTATTAAACAGGGTAGGATAAGTCCCAAGACTGTTCTGTGAGGAAGTATCAACAGATTGCTGCCTTCATCTTAAGAACTTCTCTTTTGATACTTTTCAGTCTCATGTTAGTCATTGCCTTATCGACCTAATCAGTTTTTGTGGTAATCCTCACCATTTCCACTTCAGTAATAATTTGCCTTCACACTACAACAAGTGCTGCTCTAACATGTGTGAAAATTCAGGCTATTGCATTGTTCCTGTGTAAAAGGTTAATTATCTTATCCAAAAAGATTTTAGTCTACACTATCTACACTTGATAAAACCAGGATTACTCCAATTGCATTTGCCTCCAGGGCTCTAATTATTCTTTCCTTCTCATATTTCTCAATACTTCTAACAGTGTTGCACTGAAACTGAAAGATTCAGAGTTATCTGGGCAATTCCTCTTTTCTTGGTTTTTGAATTTAAAAATGAAAGGAGTTAGAGAGTATATTTACATGAGTGTGTTACTCTGTTGATAAAGCCTGAATTTGTATTCAGTTGAGAAGAGCCATCTTTTATCATTTTTTTGGGCTTTTTTTATAGGTATAATACACTCTGATCAAGGTTTCCAAGGTTGCCAAGTCTTCAGCTTTGCAAGAGCAGCCCACCTACATGCCAAGTTCATCACAAATATAAAAGATTTTACAAAGAACCTCATTTCAGCAAAGCCTCATTTTTCAACAGAACACGGTGTCAAAAATATTAATCAGACTTAGCCATAGATTTCTTTTACTATATAGCCTTTTCCATCATCTCTGTAGTCTTTATGACAAGCTTAACTGGTTGAATTTATGTTGTTTGGGTACTCGTACTGTGACCATAACTTTACTGTCTAAGCTATTGCTTAATCATTTAAGTTTGGGGTAAACATAGGGTAATGTCACTGGCACATTATGTAAGTGCTTTTATGGTCTAGCATTTCACTAGAAGACAAATATTTCAGAATATTTCCTTGTACAAATTATCTTCATTTCAATAAAATTCAGAGTGATTGATGAGTAATTTAAGATGTATTGTGATACTTTTAAAAATGTGTTTTCAAAGCACTTTTCAACATATTCAAGCTTATGGAGAATTAACGGTGAATGCAGAAAAGTGGGTAGAGACTTTTTATTTCAATGAATACTTGGTGATTTATTTATCAGGCTATTCAAAATGTTTATCACATTGTGAGTAGATCCATCTACAAACAACATAGCTTCATAGATTTTAAACACAGAAGGGAATACACTAAGATACAATATTACACTAATGATTCCCTGTACCACAAAAGGCTACAAGTCATATAATTAATTCCTACTTCAAATCCAAAGGCATTCTTGCTTTGAAAATTTCCAGTGATACATCTCTTACAATTCTTGCTTAGATGTTCTGGTGCTGTTTTTTCTTCTCCCAAGACATTCTAGCTGTGACTTTCAACATCAGATCATCTTATATTTTGCTTTTTAGGTATAAGAGCTGCCTTCTAGTGTATGCTCTTCATAGAGAGCAATCAAATCACCCCTGTACCTTTGCATCAATGAGCTTGCTGCATCTCCCGCTGTAAGTCATGCTCCTCTTTCTTTAATCATCTGTGTATCTTCCAAAGCAACTATTTAACATTTTTCTCTACAGTGTATTTTGGATAGACAGGATTTTGGTAGACAGTCTACCAATGGTTATATCAGTGCCAACTCCATTATTTCTTACATTTGATTTTCTTAGACAATACTTTCCTTACTATTGTCCCACCTTTTGTAAGGACGACCGACATCCTTTAAGATGTCTGTGCTGAAATACATTTTGTTTGCTTGCAGCTGGCTTACCAAATAATTCATGTCACTGTCTTAATGTTCTGTCTTTATTATAATTCAGCACTCCCCCACAGTTTGTGAAATGTGCAGATTTTATCAGTAACTGCTTGATGATGATTTGCCATTTATAGTAAATATTTTTAAATCAGTTTATAACCTATCATATTGAATTGCACTCGGGTTACTTTTGCAGCTGATGAGCAATGACAGTCCATACAATGAATCAACAGGAGTGATCAGCAGAGCAGCCTGTATGAAAATGTGTTTTGAGTGAACTTGTACTTTGTGTAACAAAATCTGGCAGGCTGTGACCAAATCCTTCAGTGCACTGTTTCTACTCCGTGATTCAAGCTTGAGTTTTTTAATTGGAGATGAATATTATGCTTTTAAAATGTACTCATATTTTCAGAGAAAACAATTACTGCGCTAGAAAAGATGAGGTCATTTTGAGAATGGGAACATTTCTGCAGATAGCAGTAGTTGTCCAAATAATCCTTACTTTCCCAGTAATAGACACCAGTGACTTGAAAGACAAAAATCCAGCGTTTTTGAAAATATTTCAGCAGATAAAATCTCACCTGCTGTGTTTGTGTTTCAGAGGCAAGGAGGCCTGGAATGGGTGTGGTTGGAGGCACAGAAGCCCAGAGCACCAGCCCCAAGAACCTGTAGAACCAGTTCTTCCCTGTACAGCCTGGGAAATCCTGCCTTCAAAGGCATGACTTGACTGCTTTTACTAAAATATCCAACTCACATTCAGGTAAAATTCAGACCATAAATCACGGTCTTCTGGGGCCTACCTGGATGTAGGCCATTTTCATAACAGCACACATTTTCCTGCCATATGACAACAGAACTTGACTGACATGTTTTGGATATTCCTACAAGTGTGAAGCCAAAGAGAGCCATGGCAAACTTCTTTTCCTTAAAACTGTAGCATTCTTTTTTCCCCGGGAATCAGCTCCTGCCAACATGTATCTCATCCCAATCACAATACCATTTAAAATGCACTGCTCAAAATGCACTGTCCAGGTCTTTCACTAACTGCAGATGTTGGAACCTCTGGCATTTATTCAGTTATTTAGGTTCTCTCCATCTATCCTTCAGAGGAAGAGTGCTTTCACAATGTGTATGCTTTTTCTAGACAATGGAAGAAATGTTCTTTTTCAAAATTCAAATCTAGTTAAATGCTGCTTAAAAACAATAGTGAGCAGCACTGCATTTTAAATCTGCAGCATTCAAACATGTAGAATGCTTAATAAATCCAGGTATGTGTTCTTCTCATTTGATTGGACTACACAAGGCTGTTAGGTTCCCGTGTTCATTACTGATGAAGGAAATATGAAAAGAAATTCTGTCCAGCTTTGCAATTTGAATTTTAGTGACAGGTCTTTTTTTTTTTTTTTTGTAAATCTACATTTATAGATCAGTTTGATGTTGATAATATAGTTAATGCACATTTTTTTTCATGTTTCATTGGGATTACTGTATTTTCTCTGTGTAACCCATAGTAATTGCTATGTTCAAAGAAGGTTGTTGAAAGGCAAGGAAAAAGAGCATTGCAATTAAGACTAGTGATGATGTATTAAAAGGGAAGAGTCAGTAAAACATTATATATGATATACAGGGCAGAACAGACTGACCTAAATGGTTAACCACTTTTTAATAATGTATGCATTTCCAGCAATCTTTGGATTGCTCATGCATTCTCTCTTCACACCTAAGTTTTTATGTTTACATATTGTATGCATCCACGGTGATTACATTCATTCAAGAATCATTTCAATTGGAAAGGGTATGGTTTTCCAGATGAGTGAATCTATCCTACACAAATGTCCTCATGAGGCTTCTTTAGACTGCTATGATCTTTAAAATGGAATGTTTTGTTTTAAATGCTGAAGACAGTTTGTCAGGGGAATCCCCAAATACTGGGTGCTAAGGTAATTCTCAAAGCAATTCAATTAATCAACCTGATCCTGTATTATAGGAAGGAAAAATTTACTAAAATGCTAAATCTCCAACTGTAGGAAAACTTGGTTATATTATTTAGAACCTCAAGAAAGAATAATTTACTGAGGGAAAATATTCTTCACCTGAGACTGAAAAAGAAGAAATAGGTCAGGTAGAAACTGTAGGTTTGAAACAGATGAGCTACAAAAGAAATTTAGGACAAGAGGCTATTACATCAGACAATTAGAGGAAGGAAAGGATAGTTGATAAGCAGAGACTGCAGTTGCTCAGCAGAATTATTAAGGACCATAAAAAATCCTTTGCTCTTTTTTCATCAGTTTGCTCCACGCTTTTGTCAACTTGTACTTGATGGCTGGGAGTGCAGGGGTGTGAGCTTACTTTGCTCTAAATTGTCAGCAGACAAGAGATTTAAAGGATGGATCTGAGTCCTTCTTTAAGACACATGAAAAACAGACCCATTATAGCTTGATTCATATGGAACAACTCACTAGGCTGACACCCACTCATTTCCTTTCAATCACAATGCAGGGGAGTTTCCTGTTTAATCACTTCTCAGATGGTCATAATTTTGTTAGGTTCATCCTTTCATCTTCACGATCACCATGAATTCAACATTAGAAAATGTATGCTAATCAGGAGTTGCTGTATGGTGTGTATGGTGTGTACAGTAAATAGCTTAGCTGGATCAACAAGGAGGCTGAAATGATAAACACATACTGAGAGAAGGGGGAAAAACTGCTCAGGTAAAAACAAACAAAAAATCCTACCTTCATTGAATTAATGGGGGCTGCGGTAGCATACGTAATGTAAGAAGCTCACACATGAAATCTAAGGGCAGATGATTTAGGGTAAAGAATCTCAATAAAACCATCATCTGCTGTTGCTGATGCCGTGAAGATATGTTGCCTATTGGGAAAACTTTAAAAAAAAAAGTGTTGAAAATATCCAAAATTAGGTGATAGAGTAATACTTTGCCCTACTAGACCCCTATAATTCAGTAGCAGCTCTGTTTCCTTGTATGGATGTAGCCATTTACTTATAAACAAAGTAGAAATGTAAATTCGTGGGCTGGTTTAAAATGATTGATATCAATTATCCCTACATCACGGATGTGTCTAACACAGGTGGCAACATGTACACTGACAGTTTTATCCATAATAAGGCACATCCTGTACAGGGCTTCTCACAGCACAAAATCGTTTTTCCAGACAGCTTTCTATTCCACATAGAAAATATTTTCCATGAGTCATTTTGTTTAAATGTAAAAGAGAATTAACTTTGATTGTTCTCATGTCCTTTTATGTTTGCTGTCTAAGAACATTTAGGTGATATAATGTCTGCAGAAAGTGAATTTTAAAGACAGTCTCCTCATGCTCTGTTCAATGTTGTACATTAAACTCTGCAGTGTTTTCCATGCTCACCTAGTTATTGTGTCAAAGATTAACACGATGCTCAGAAATCACATAGTAATTTGATAGAAAGCAGACAGTAATTGCAGAGCTCCAGAGTTCCCTTCTCTGCCTTCTAAAATCCACAAAAATCCATACATTTGGATCATACATTCTTCATCTTTCACCAATCAAAGACTTTTCTACAGCCCTTCCCTTTTCTGATAAGAGTATTAAGGGAGCTCCTTACTTGCCACCACCCCACCCCCCAAAAAAAAGCCTGTTATTCAGTCCCTTGTAATTGAGATAGATGATCAAGGAGCGTCTGACCTACCTGACCCTCTTGTGTTATTTCATTACAAAAAGTACTTTGAGAAAATATCTAAGGATGTTGCTGAGATAAAAAAGTGTTAAATAAAATGAGCATGCATGGTTGGTCATTGAGAACAAGGGAAGCTGAAAATAGAACCTCCTTGTGAAAAGAAGCATCACAGACTTCAGAAACAGCACCAGAAAGAGTAATGCTGAGACAAAATGAGACTGGAGGAAGATGAGGAAGAAACACCTTGAGAATTGTGATCTTTCAGAGGGGATGAAAAAAAAAAAGCACCATGATGTTAGCTGGTGATTACAGAAACCACAGTAACAGCAGTAGTGAATCTTCAACATAACATACAGCCCCACAAACTTTAGTAGAAGGAGCTAGTGAGGGAGGGAAAGAGATCTTAATGTCTTTTTTAGTCAGGTTTCTCATCAGCTAATGCTACTGGCAGTCACCCTGTTCCGAGAGCCTTACATTTCATCCTAAGCCTATTAAAGGACCAATTGCTTACATGGAAAGAAGCTTGAATAACTTTTAACCAACAGCAAAGTTTATGGTCTCTTTCCACCAGAACTTGGCATAGAAGTTACACCATAATGCTTCAGCAAATCTAATGGTTCAATGCATGTCACTACCCCATCTCTGGAGCTGTCTCTGGCTGTCTTCTGACCTTGTGCTCAGCTCATTCACCTCATTAGAATGGGATAAAATGAAGCTAACTAAAATCAAAACAAAAGTTTTGCTTGTTTAGGAAGATTAATTGGTTCAGTCTGCAGCTGGAAGAATGCCAGAGCCAGTGCAAAGGAGGGAATGGGACATGCAATGCAGAGTATGTTGGAGAGAAAAGTGCAAGTGGGACCGATCCATTTTGTGACAGACAAAGTGTGAAAATTCACCTTTAGAAAAGGACCACAGTCAGAGAATTTAATCCTTTGAAAAAACCTGGAAGATTCAATTATAGCATAGCAAGGACCAGTGGTGGTGATTTTCCATTATGTGCTTTGAGAACATGATGGGAAAGAGGATACAAATCAACCCATGAAGAGCCATCATTGAAGTCGGGATCTGGCTTACACTATTTTCTTCCCTGAAACCTTTACACTTAAAAAGGAGAACAGGACACTTTGTTTTATGAAAGGGTTTGAAAGATCCAGTATTTGCACAACAGACAAGCCCTCCTGCCAAAGATAACAAAGACAAGATGACATGAAGTATTTTAAAAGACGGGTTGCTATTGCACTAAATCTTTCATTTCATCATCGAACTGTAATGGCCAAGCCCACCATTTTGTCTTCCTTAGCTTTTTTCTTTCCTTAGGTCTCCTTGACTTTACCAGCAGAGGGAGCAGGTGGAAGACCAAATGGGTAGGGAAAAGGAGCTGACTTCGATTAAACTTTGATCTTTGCTCTTTGTTCCAGACAGAGAAAACAAGGACCAGTTTCAGCAGCTGCTGCTAGTGAGTCAGAATACTCTTGCTTTGCCTGAGTTCTTCCCTCTTCTTCCATTTCCCGGCAGTAATGCCGTATTAGGAAACCTGACTCTTCCACCAGTCCTGCCTTACTTTCCTCCCTGGGCACTGTCAATATTTACCAGATAATCGAGGTGGAATTCTCTAGCTGATGACGTTTTAAATTCAGCTACATGCTACTTTCAACTCTTCTTCTAGCCTTCCTCGTCCAATTTCGCTGTGTCTCAACCATGTTTCTAGCACTGGGCTTTACTGTAAATCTGGAAACATGCAGCCTATTTATATAAAATGAAAACTCATAAGGAAATTCATGGCTGAATAATGCAGTGCTAGTTTCAATCTATTGGAGAAGCTTTTCAGTTCACCCGCCTCTCACAAGGGGATTCGATAAAATGAAGTCTCATTCAAAACAATTTTTATAAGCCATTAAATGTTTCATTTGACAATGGTAGGGTTTTCTTAAGAAAACCTGGTTTTCTTCTGGCCTCTCATTCCTACCTATTCACAGATAGCTTCCTATGCACCATTCCTGAATATGAAAGGGGTTCTAATAATGAGATGAAGCCATTTACAATCTCTTATTGTGCATCAAAGATCCTGCAATTTTTCTTTTTCAGAAAAACTTGGCATGTAGGAAGACAGAGATTAGCACTCCTTCTTGAAAGACAAACCTTTTGGCAATATGGGCTTTTTTTCCCTTAAAACAAATGTCAGTGTATGGGACATGCAAAACATGGTTTCAAGGATCAGTCACTGTTCTGTACGCAGTAAGGAGGAGGAAGACCAGTGGGATCAGGTTAGAGATTTAGGGAAATGCTCGATACCAGACTTCTCAGACAGACATTCACAATAAAATCTTACACAAGCAGGTTAGCACTATCATGAAGTGAACAGGCTTCTCTCAGTCCAACACGAACTTGCCCCCGTCCCCTTTTTTTAAAAGGCTCAGTTACACAGGGCTTTGCTCAGACTTATTCCATGCAGAGTATAAAGGTGAACACCCAGTAGGTCTGAAAACAATGTCATTTGCATCAGATCAAAGCTGAATAACTACTAACCAAAAAGCCATTGCCGACCACTTTCTGAAATTCTGACTTGCACTTTACAAGAATGATTCACCACACAGCACAGAGGAAATGGGCGGCTTTGTAAAAAGTGCAGATTCCCACAGCAGAGCTGTATAGAAGTGGCTTATCTGTCCTTCTCAACCAGAGGAGACAAACAAGGCTTTGAAGGAAATGAGCAGAGCCAGAGCCTTTAGCTCTGTTGCTGTACTTGGACAAGTCCACCAAATCCTCAAGAAACTCATCTTGAAGAGGTAGCAGTTATTTAGAGAAGGTACAGAAAGATCACAACCAACTGGAAGAAGTGTTTAAATGTGTTCAGAAAAGCTTGTCCAGAAGCAGATATTTGCCTGTGTTCCTCATCTAAAACTAATTCAGGCTATATTTGATTAGAGGTATGGTGAGATCATGAGTGATGGGGCTCAGGCTAGCCCGGTTATATTTATTTTCTAAAAAGTTCAGACAACCATTAATTGATTAATATTAGCATCCCATCCACATTATAGAGCCCCTGTGCTGCCATTTTTCCCTAAACAGAAGAAAGTTTTGATTGACTGACCTAGCTGCACCCTGAGTATTACACAGACAGGTAGTTGGCAAGTTTTTTCCAGTTATTGACTCCCCCGTATTTTCCCAGTGTAGAAGTGTAGATCCCTGAAGAGTGAATTCAAACTGACTGACAACAGCCTTGTGATTCTTAGGTGCCTTTCTTGATCACTCAGAAGTACCTGACCATGAGCTAAAAATTCCTGAGATATGTATGGTCATATATGGCCACGTGTGAAATTTGAAGTTCTTCCAAGTATAACACCCTGGTAAACGTTTACTTCTCCTCCTACCTTTTTTTTAGCCTCTTTCAAGGAACTATTCAGGAGCATCTCTTTTCACCTCAGTCTGACAGGACTGTATTCTTAAGGAATAAGTGGACTCAAGACAAGAGTTTAGAAGATAAAAATCTTTTACATGCAAATGCTATCCTCTTACTTGGTACAATCCCAGATCAGTCTAGTCTGTACTGTATTTTCTGTTTATAAAATAAATTAGAATAAATTGAAAGGACTGATCATCTCATTAAATAAGTTGGAAACACTCCCTCTACAAGGCCATTCAGATGGGAACAAAGGAACTTGAAACACATTGGCATCCAGTTTCCAAAAGAAATTCACAGTCAAGGTTAACCTAGCCCTATTAATTATGCAGTTACTAAGTGACTTAAATAGATGGTGAGTGCTACCTCTTTCCATATGGGGAAAAGTAAACATAATTAAAATGAATGCTGGCCCTGGTTTGTTTTTTTTTTTACTTTCAACTCTCTCCCTTACCATATTCCTGACATCTATTTTAACGAAACTGACATACTGAGGTTCTCCTTGTGGGATCCCAGTAAGCAGGCCAGAAATGCTCTACAAGCCCTGTAGAGGGCATTAACCTCTGAGTAGGTAATCACCAAGAGGCCACAGATAAACCTGGGATTACTTGTGCATCCTCTAAGTATCAGCTCAAGATCCCATCTAACTAGTCCATACATTAATATTCCATACATTAGTACTCAATAATGTATCTTGATGAGTAGATTAGAGAAAACACGCAAGCCAAAAACTGCTACCCCTGCAAGACAGGTCCTGAAACATTTCAGTCCTTGTATCCAGACCCAGGTTGCTAAATACAGGATGACCAGCCTGTAAAACCAAGATAGCATCTATGCACACTGGTAATTACCGTGCTGTAACACTGCTTGTTGTTTGCTAGGAAGCAGGAGGCTATCTCAGCCTTCAATGGATCTTGTCAACGATGCACTCCTTTCTCATTACAGAACTAGATGATTTTCACTATGATTGCAGTATGTATGATCAAGTTCTTCCACTGACAGCCCACATTGAAAACTAATCTAAAAAGTAAAACGCAATACTGTCCTGCATCTGACTCCCACCTACCAACATGGCATGGCTCACTGGTTCTCTAGTGAAACTGCCTAAAATAGTCCACTTAAATCTGGAGTTTATTTTTTCAACCACTGCTGAGAAATCTTCATGAATGGCACTCAGCAAACCTTAACTCAAAGAACTGTCTCTAGGCTCTGAAACAGCGCCAGTGCTTTCAAACGTGCATGTCAATGATCTGCCTGAAACTTGAGCATGTAAATAATCTGGCTTGGTGACATCTATTTGGGCATTAATTCTTAGGACTTTTCTGACCTTGAAAATAGCTTGAAAGCTGATTCACCATCAATACTGGAATTTGCAGTTGAACGCTTCGCTAGTGTAATTTCTCCCGTAATTCAAGTTTAGTTTTTCAATGGAATACAGGCCATATCTGGTCTAACTCATAGCTTCTCTTGACAGATCTCTGACTTACCTTGTCAATCTGATAACACTGGGTGTCAGTGTCAAGACCTGCAACAACCAACTGACAAAGTTTTTGGACCTACCATGCACAACTTCAAATATTTGCTATCACTTTGCTAGACAGGGACGTGTGATCTTCCAATTTTGGCCTTCTTGCCTTATGCTACATTAGTCAACATGCAGCTCCATGGAATTTCATCCAGTATTTTGCATCACCCAAGACTACTGCCAATGTCCTACTACATTTCTGTTCTGATGACACTGGAGATAAAAGGGTCATGAATACCAAAACCTTGCCTGACCTTCTGCTGAATAGAGCATATTTAGTGCTTGTTCAACTTCCCAATCTTCTGATGGCTCATATGGTCAGCGCTGTTACCCTGTGGTGTTTTGACAGCCAAAAACACAGACTGTGCTGGCAGCAAACTGTTGAAAACCCTACCATTTGACAGCCATTTTTTATGCTGTGATCTTCCCAAAATACTTCCAGATTGCTCAAAGCTTGAATGCTGCAACCAGATTCAGTTATGGCATAAGGAAAATCTGAACTGCAGGTGCAGGCTATGCTTCACAACATACAACAGAAATTCCCTAACTAGATGAGGTCTAAGTGCACCAGATTCTGTCTCTGAAAATGCTGAGGTTTCCTATGACTAGATTTGTGTATACAAGTACTGCTAGTGATATTATTTACATGATCACTCTATGAATGAACATGTTAAACAACCAAAAGAAATCCAGCCGATGTTTTCAAAGAGACTTAACGTATGTATTAGCATTAAGAAATCAGTATGGTTTAAAGAGGAATATTGCTGTCCAGTTGGTCAACATCTCAGTCTCATTTGTCGGTGGCATTCACATCATGCACCCTGATGTCTGACCAACAGGCAGGGTATTCTGTTGGGTGGTCCCATTGTCTGGCTCCACAGTTTTAGTAGATTTTCAGGCCCACAGGCAGTAAGCATGTCTACCTCTTCAAGGAGCCACAGCAGTCCTACCTGTGCAGGGATGTTGCTGTAAAATAAGCTGGCATTTCAATTTACAGTGTGCTAACTACTTCATATCATGCCCCCCCATCAATGCTCATCACACAGGCATCAATTGCAGAGGCAGAAAGTGGAAGAAAGAGGCCTCTGTAGCGATATTTCATAGTACGGTGAGCTAAAACAAGAATCACACAGCTCTTTTGGATGAATCATTTGTTTTCATGTTGCTGCAATACTATTTACAGTACATGTGGAAAAATAACAGCAAGTTGTAATTTACCCTCAAAGGAGTACAATGGAGCTACAGATGTGCTGAAAATTGCGCACATCTTTAACCTCAGCTGGACTGAGGCCAGCAGTGCCATGAGGAAATAAGATAATGAAGAAAGGCTTATATTTACACTGCTGGACTTGCCTGATCACATCAGGTATTCGTATCGATGCAGGTGTGCGCTGGCGATACGGTAGAGGGGATGTTCGCTATAGAACTGGAAACTGAATGTCTCCGTGTTTCTGCTGCTCATTACCTCCAGTTATGTCACTTCGATTTAGGAAGCATTTCTATGGAGTCAGTGTTCAGCTGATAACTTCTTCCACATGAATCACAATAATGTCTGTTGCTATTTGCATAGCTCTGGAAATTATCAAGATGAATAGAGAGTAGGAATGATCTTTTTACTCATCAGAATGGAGTTTGTTCTGGTTTTGTTTTTTTTTTTTTCTACTGGTAATTGGTACTCGTTGGTAATTGTTGAGGCAGATAACTCAGGCAACTATTCCAAAGGAAGCAGGACTCTGAGAAAGAGAGGTATTTCTTGAAGTAAGGGGATTTGATTAGTTCTACACAGTATTAAAATAAACACTGTCCAAAATAAGATGCAAACCAATACCAGCACCACTTTTCAAAGCAACAATCAGTAAGTGCTGATTAACTTTATTACTGAATTTCTATCAGAAGGGGTTTCAAGGGTTGTTTTAATGGAATGTGTAATTTGGTCTGGGGAGAAAAAGAAAGGTAATCATAGAGGGCTATATTTTCCCTTCACAGCTGCCAGAACACAATTTATTTGTGCATCAATTTGGAGTTTACTATGCAAAACTATTAAACCTGAGATTTCCTAGGGACCAACAACTGTAAAGATAAACTTAAAGATATTTGGACCAGATGCCTAAACTCTTACTATGTTTAAATAGCACCTTGTTCCTTTAGTGAGTCCACTGGAGTGAGGTACAATATAATTTATCAGAATCTGTCAGTGAGTGGTTTGCTTCATTATTAATATCAATACCTTTCAGTTCTGCCACCAGACGCTAAACAGTTACAGGAGAGTTGTTTAAGACCAATTACAACAAAATCAAAGCAGAATCTACTGATACGGTTTTCTTTACAAAGGCTGAAGTCTGATACCATTATTCACGTGACAGCTGGCTCAAATTCAAGTCACAAGCCTTTCTACGTGTAATCTATCTCACAAGCCCTGAAACTGTCCTGAAGACATGCTAACATTTCTGTTACCTGAATATTCATTTAAGAAAAGGCTATAGATGGCTTATTATGTGGCATTAATGGCTAAGCTGGGAGTCATGTGTGCAGTTTCTTCGAGACCACAATGAATGATTTGTGACAGGGCAGATCTATGTGTGAGGATATTGAGGAGGGGCAAAACAAATGTTCTTGACTGTAATTGACTATTAAAATGATTGAAAGTCAGTGGGCTTCCAGCCTGTAGGCAGGAATAGTTTTATTTCTTTCCTAAAGACAGCAGGAAAGAGAAAATGTAATAACAGTGAGGAGACTACAGCTTTTTGGAAAGCTTAGGGTTGCATTTTATGTGGAGTGATTTCAGTGAGCTCAGGATGTCAGCTCACATGTAATAGCAGATTAAATGAGGGTGGCTGAAGTGCTTACAGCTCCCGGCTGCCTGCATGCTCTGTGCTGGAGGCTGTTGCTTCAAGTGCAAGGAGAGCTGCAAAGGCTGTGTAACTTCTCCTGCGCCCTCATATCTGCAGTGCTTTATAGGTGACTGTTAGGGTAAACAGAAATTGGAGCTGCTTTACTGCAAGGGACAAGACTGTTACCTTCAGGGGTTCTTTTCCTGCCTATTGTCTCCACTATTTCTTCTGTATCTACCTCAGCAGGACCCTCTCTGAGGAAGAGCTGTTACAGGCAAAGGGAGGTGGCAACAACTTTTGATCTTTCAACTTAGTCCCCACAGGTGAATCACCATGAGTAGTGAACAAGCATCCCTATTAACAGGTCACCCCTGCTGGCATTACCAAACAGCCTGGATCAGCCTAGGTTTGCTCAACTCCTGAGGGACCCAGGAGGTTTATGAATTGTCCGTGTCCCAAGGAAGCAGAAGAAAATGAGAACACTGGGACAGAGAAGGAGCTCCCTATCTAATGTTCATTGTCCAATATCGCGGAGCAAAGGTGGCTTACATGCAGCCAGTACAGCAGATATGAACCATGATATCATTTTACATGGCCCACCACCATTTTATACATCTATGTGTACACATACACTCGTACATACACAGACATTTGCATTACTGTTGTGTACCACTAAAGTCTGTGTTAGTGGAAGGCTTGCTAAATGTGTTTCAAAGCATCTATGCAGCTCTCAGAAAGTAAAAATTTCCTTTCCCCCATCACAGAAGATTGCTTTTTTTAAATTCCTTTTTCTTCTTTTCCATTTAAGTATTTATTCTGCATTTTGAAATGAATAAAACCACATGAGGGAGGGAAAATACTGCCCCAGAAATGAAGAGTATAAGAAACTTGTAATGGGAACAAGGTTAAGGACACTAAGGGAGTGCAGCAAAATTTTCATGAAGTGAAAGGGTTTGTACCTCAAGATCTGTGAATCACAAACATGGACCACACACTACAAAGAACAAAGGCTACACATTCCCATATTGTCTGACTCAGATGAACATGACTGTTGGGTCAAAAGGCCACTTAGTTCTATAGCTGTGACAGTAGCCAGTAGCACATATTTCAAAAAGAATAAAAGAAACAGAGCAAAGAAAGAATGATATTTCTGCCCATATTTTCCCACAGCTGCTGTAAACTTGTAACATGATATTTCAAGTTTCTTCCACAAGTGTCTTTTCTCACTGTTTAGCTCCTTCCCAAGATCATTCCCAAACCTGAGTGGTCCCAACACAGATGCCCGAGAAACTCCATTGGAACTGTCAGCCCATTCCAAACATCTGCTTTGAGTTCCTAGTAGTGAGCTCCTAATACACAAAAAGGCCTTCCCTTCTATCTGGCAGGAGCTTGATTTCCATAGGACTCCTTTTTGAGTCTCTTGAAAGACTTTTGAAAATGCAATATACTTTGCTGATAACCAGAGAATCTTAAAACGTGACCTTACTGACTCCTTCAGAGTGTTTTAGCAGATTTATGAGATGTGACACCCCTCTACAAAAGCCCTGGTATTTATCTATGTATCCTCTAGCATAAATCCCACGAATTAGCATGCTATGGAGGTCATATGTACAGGTCCTTGAATCACAATGTGAGTCTTTCCCTCTCACTGAAGGTAGGTTTAGGTAAAAGAACTATAAAGAAGCCAGCAACTATCATGTCTAAATAGCTTTAAATCATGTTAAGTACTTTGAGACAGGTGAGGCAATACTATCAACAATGAGAACACTTTGGCACCACCAGGCAGATTGAGACTGTGTCATATCAGACATTATTTGAGTTTGATGAAGATACATTTCTTTTCAGTGAAAAGCTTTATTTGCAGAGGAAATGTTTTCAGTTACACAAACTACAACCCTGCCAGGAGTCCCTGCGGTGCTGTGGCTCACGGACAGTATCTCCTTTTCTCACCCCATCCCTACCTGGCAACTGCCTCCCTTTGGCACCTTCAGGTCCTCCCCCTCACCCAGAGGGAAAGGCCTTTTCAAAGCACAAATAGGATAGAGGCAAAGTGAAGAGCTCACCCTTACCTTGTTTTGGGAAACTTGACCTCCAGGACCAGCCTTTATTCTCACCAGGGACTATTTTAAAGTTCCAAAATCACCACTAACAAAACCCCTTTCCTAACAGGAAGCCTAAATGTTCTTTTTTTAGCATGAGTCAGTCGCTCCTGGTTATACAATCTGCTCTGTAACCCTGTGGAATTTCTTTCCTTTTGTAACCTCAAAGTACATGTAGATATGGATGCTCTCCCTTTAACTCTTTTTTATGATGTGCTTGAAAATGCATTATCTACACAGACATGACATTTCAAGTCATGCTGTGATTTGGTTTTGTTTGGAAAGGACTTTAGGAATGTAAGGAATCAGAGATAAAGGCAGGTGATAGTCTTAATGGTAAGACTCAAGGTGAGTTTTAGGGAGGTTAGGTATTATTATTTTCATCTTCCTAGTAGCCCACAGATGCCTGGGTGCTTGGGAAGCCACTGCAGTAGGCTCAGCCCAAACCTTACAAAGGTGGTCTTTCTCTGGGGATCTCAGTCAAGGATTTAGGCAATCTGATTTACATGATCACATAGGTTAACAGTGCCATAAGAGCACAAAATCTGGCCAAAGTTATTACTTAATCTACAAGTCCCTATGAAAGCAGTGACAAGTACAAACTCTAATCCCCAGCTCAGAAGCCTGGATGGATGTTTCAGAGCAACACTGCAGCTGCATACACATGTGCACGCACATGTGCACAAACACGTTGCTGGCTTGCCTCATGACACGGTCCTGCTGACTCCCCTGTGCTAACTGCTGTCTTTTAACCTTTCCTTCTGCTTTTCAATCGTGTGCTATGATGATGTTCATAGTATAAAATTGGCTAGCTTGATCCAGTGAGGTGTGAAAATGTAAATCCAGAAACTCTAGGGCTTTTCACTATCACAATGCAAAGCAAGACTTTAATATTTCTTTTCCATGATTTTGAGAAGTTTATATATAGACTCTGTGTAGCTTTGACTTTCACTCCTGGTGTACTTTGCTGAAAAATTGTATGTAGTTTCTTTGTCCATTATCACTATTTTTTCTTTTCTTTTGGTGCCACTGCTTTTTTTACCTCCCTTTTCTTTCTCTTGCATACAGTGAAGTCCCTTTCATCCACATTTGGTGGCTTATTTGTCTCTGTATCTATTCAGCTCTGCAAGCAACTTTCCTTTGCTAGCTCTATCCTAATATTCTCTCCTTTCTTCTCTCTTTCTGCCCCCAAGGCTGGCTAAAGGCTGTTCCTTTTTTTTAAGCACAAGTGTTCCGGAGAGCAGACAGCCATTCTTAGGTAGGCTGTATGCATTCAGTCCAACAGTGTGTTACTTCATTAAGATGACTGCTACTGATGATGGGACATTTGGATGATGCTCCCTCTTTGTCCTTGCTTGCTGGGGATCCCAGCTAAATTATGTGGTTTAGGGGAGAGGTAGAGGGGACTGGGAAAAGGAAATAAGCATCCCCTGTGAATATTAGGAAGGTTATCAATGGTAAAGAGAGCTATAAACAATTCATCCTGAGACAGATTAATATAATTTTACCATTTTTGTGACTGCCAGAGTGTGTGACCTTAACCATAAACAAAGAGAATGGAAATTAGGTTTAAAATGGAAAGCTATGTAGATAGTTCTGTTATGTCACTCCCTCTGGCAGGAAAAGCAGAAAGACTATGCTCTGATTTCTCAAGATATTAAACATGTGGTAGTTGTCTCAAATGTTGTTAATACAACTATGACTATGCATTCCAAAGAGTAACTATGCTATCTTCTCTTTTTTTTTCTGTGAGTTGAAAATACAACTTCACCCTTTTACATTTTCCCACTGAAGCTGTATTTAGTTTGAAGACATTTTCTAGGCTCACCTTTTAAGACAATTTATTCAGAGGAATCTGAGTATCAGCACCACTAAATGTATGGGAGAGCTGGACACAGTTACTTACGTCAAGCTGCTTGTGAGATTAAATATTTGCTGGATCAGGTCCTGTGTTTGCTAAGCTTAATATGATGAAATTAATAAAGAACACTGGAACATATCATAAGAACTGCAAAACCTTTCCTTTATGAAAGAACATTTTAACCTGCAACCCCACTGCACAAAGCAGGTGCCATTTAAAATTCAGAACATTGTCTGTGGTCTAAAAGAAGACCATTAAAAGGTCCCACTGATCTCAGTGTTAAAACATGACAACCATAGAATCGTTTAGGTTGGAAAAGATCTTAAAGATCACGAAGTCCAACTGTAAACCCAACACTGCCAAGTCAACCACTAAACCATGTGCCTAAGCACCACATCTACACACATTTTAAATATTGCCAGGGTGGTGCTACCACCGTTCTCATTTCCCTTCAGTAACTACTCTTTTCCTGTTTGCTTTTTTGTAGATGTTTGCATCTTCTAGTCTACATTTTCTGAAACCAGTCTCCAACATCTGTTTGCTGTGGCTAGAACCCTGTCTTTGAAAAAAATGACATCAGACCTTCTGTCTTTGTTTAATCAAGCAGGAGGTAAGTGCTGTTCTGAAACAGAGGTGATTTAGCAAGAGTAGCAAACAAAATGCAGAAGAAGAAAAAAAAAGCAAGAAAGGGCTTAAATACATGTACTTCTTTGGCTCACAAATAGCTGCAAGCACTCCCATAGGGTACCACAGATCTGTTCCAGCCCTATTTTCTCATATTCCAGGATTATCTGTTCTGTCTCAGAGCTGTGACTCTTGGATCTGTAATGTTACACTTGACATCAGTTTGACTCATGGGATATTATCTTTCCCATTATAAACTAATTCATCTTTTGAAAAAGTAGTGTCCTACTTTCAAATGAAATTGTTCTAGGAAAAAAATCACACTTCCAAACATCAAGCACATATACCTTTGTCTGCTTTCAAAAGAACTTCATCTCTGCTACCCTGAAATAATTTTAGACAGTCATCATATCACACTAACTCACCTGATCCAAGAGCTCTATTAAGGACAGACAAACTTATTTGAATAATACAAGAACTGGCCTAACCCTTAACATTAACCTCAAAACCACCATCAGAGTGAAGTTCAAGGAAGTTGAGCCAGCCCTTGCATGTTCCCCTCACCCACAAATATTTGCAAATACCTTAGCACATCTTTGTTTTAGAGAGAACTGGGAAGCAACGTAAGAAATCAGGGCTATCTTCTTTTAACTGAAGTCAGCAGCACCATAATTCCCATAGGGCCACCCAGGTACCATATTTTTCATCGCAGCCACTGGTGGCAGTGAAGATACAACTTCTGTGAACCATCAAAAACTGTGGATAAATTTAAAAAAACCCAAGCATCAAAATTCAAACTTTGTTAGGTTCACCATCATGGTGTGATAGATGAGAAGACATTATCTTTTAAAAAATTTCAGAGCAACAAGAGCAAAAGAAAAAACAATTCAACCAGCAGAGTTAAAATGAAAGATTGATGGCTCTTCCTAGCTGTATTAGAGACTGTTATGTGAAAGACCTTATGCAAATACTTAGTGGAAATTTATGTATAGTATTATCCTCTGGCAGAACTCTTTTTTTTTTTGCCTTCTGTGCATAGCAGTCAATTAGAGATCATTTTACATGCTCATCTACGAGCAGAAATGGAAAATATAGGGAGCTTCCCTGCATGATTCTTTTTATAACTGGAAATACATTTGCTTTTCTTCAGGTTTTATATGCACTAAATCATATTTTAGCATCAAAGACAGTGGGATTCTTGCCTGCATTCTCTGTCAGGACTGGGCCTATTGACATTTCTGACTGGAAAATACAGAGCCCAACACAGAAAGCTGCAAAAGAGAGAACTTCTATTCAGCCATAAAACCACAAAACTGACTTTGCATTTTGTCTACGAATATGAGAAAAGCATCAGATGACAATTTAGCAGGTTGCTCCATAGGAGGATTCCTGATAACTGCAAGCATCTGCCATTAAACTAGGATTTAAATCCCATTTGATGACCTCAGGCATGTTGGCTACTGATGCTCACAGGGCATGTGTTGAGAGCAAAGGCAGCGTTATGCTTATTATCCCTAACTTGATTGTGTAAATCTGTATTTCACACAGCATCTCAAGTCTCAAACCAATGAAGTCAGTAGGAGTTCTTCTGTACACTTTAAACACTTTGGTCATGTTTCATAGCTGTTGTATAAGCAGGAGAGAAAGCAGTCATAGAGATTCACACAAGCAGTGTGGTTAAGCCACATTCCAGAGAATGAGTGTTTAATTTAATTTAGTTGCACTAGTTGTTCTCTCAGTTTTGTTTTTTTCTCTTTCAGATGAGTGTTTCTGGTGAGCAAGACACATGCAACAGTAGGTAGGTCTCCTACTCCCCAATACAAGGAAGATGTAGAACTGTTGGAGAGGATTCAGAGGAGGACCCCAAAGATGATTAGAGGGCTGGAGCACCTGCCCTACAAAGAGAGGCTGAGGGAGCTGGGCTGGTTCAGCCTGGAGAAGAGAAGGCTGCATGGGGACCTCATTGCAGCCTCCCAGTACCTGCAGGGAGCATACAAACAGGAGGGGAATCAGCTTTTTAAAAGGGCAGATAATGGCAGGACAAGGGGGAATGGATTGAGGCTAAAAGAGGGAAGGTTTAGATTGGATATTAGGGGGAAGTTTTTTACAGAAAGAGTGGTGAGGTCCTGGAACCGGCTGCCCAGAGAGGTGGTGGGTGCCCCATCCCTGGAAGTGTTCAAGGCCAGGTTGGATGGGGCCCTGGGCAACCTTGTGTAGATCCAGGCCTGAGGTTGGTGGCCCTGCCTGTGGCAGGGGGGTTGGAGCTCCTTGGGGTCCCTTCCAACCCTTGCCATTCTATGATTCTATGATGATACTCTGAACTGCTGGATCAGCTTTTCCTGACCCCTTCACTTCTTTCAGTGCTGCTCAGCCCCATGGACGCCTCCCAGAACTCACATTCAATGAGCCACATTCAAGATTTAAACAAAAAACTAATGACTACACCAAAAAGGGACCAATGTCGTTTACACAGAAGACTGGTTTTGACACTTGTGCTCTGAAGCTGCCTGTTTGCATGGTGATTGATGCTTCTGTTGCAAAGCTCCTGTATCTAAGTGAACAACCTTGAAGAAAGGCCTTAACCCTTAGCAACATGGCTGGATCTCTGAACTCAGACACAGCATTTCGTGTTCACCCATGCGTGCAAAATAGTTTGCATGGTCTTCAGTCCTCAAGAGGTGCATACCTGACTGGTGAAATGGAGCTTCGGGGGGCTGACCCAGCTAACGAATGTATCCAGAGCTGTGGGCAGACTGGGACGCAGCAGGTCCCAGCGTGCTGGTCACAGGAACATTGAGAATTTCTTATTTCCTCAGTTTCTGCATTTGCTAGCACAGGTCACCTGCCAGTGTGACCGTTGTGGAGACACTCGGCTTGGTTTTCCTCTGCACCTCAGCGCAGTACGCAAGCCGGAACGCTGCAGCCCTTAGGAGCGCTTTGGAGCACAATGGCATATTTCAGAGATGACAGCATTGTGAGCTGTTCCAGAGGAGCTATTTGGCTTTTAGGACGACTGCTCTAGAAAGAATTCTCTGGCTTAACAGCACCAGGAAAAGGGCAAGGGAACTACAGATGCTGCAGTCTGGTTAAGGAAATGACAAGCTTCTATGCTGTAGTACTTAAGCTGGGTCTCTAGCCGACACCATTTATGAGCTGTTACATACGGCTGCAATCACACACGGGCTCAGCGAGGCTTTCCATAGGGCTCACATTTGTTTTCACATTCACTTTGTAAATGAGTTTGTAATGTGGTGCAAATGGTAGCAAATGGACATTAAATGAGGCTTGTATGTAGACTGATCCTTTGTAAATATATAGGCTATTATAAAAGCAAATAATAAGGCGGCAAGCTAAATAACAGCAGCCTCTGCAAGAGAAACCAGTGAAAACTGAGTTGTTTTACATCTAGGGCATTTTGAAATGTGGGTTTCCTGTTTAAACTGTCTTCACTCCAGCCTCAACTTCTCTCTCCATACTAAACCTACAACATATTTTATATTGCCATGGATACTTTGGACAGAAGACAGTGTGCACTAGCAATCAAATTTTCCGCAGGAAACTATTCCAAGAACCTGTCCCACACTGCAGCGCTCGTACAGAGATTTTGCTCAACAGTGTGCAATCTTTTTCTAAAGGCTACGACTAGCTGGGACTTCAGCTGCCTGTCTGCAAGTCTGGAACAGGCCCAAGGTGCCAGCATTCTCCCCGATGCAAACTGCTAACTGCATTTTGCTATCACTTGCCCTTGCTGGCTATTTACACCCTCCTAAACTGGGTCTGATAGGCTGCGAGGAAACTTTCCTTAGGGTGCAAAGAAGTGTGAGCTGACATTTTAAAAAATCATTGGGAGACTAAAATGTAAGCAAACACACAGTGGTGTGCAGGCACAAGTGAGTGCACAGGAATTACATGGAATCAAAGGGATTAGAGATTCAAGAGGGGAATAGGAAGCAGTAAATACTTATGATGTAAGCACCTCATGTAGGAAAAAAGGCTGGGTTTATTTTTTAATGTGCTGGTTTTGGCTGGGATAGGGTTCATTTTCTTCACAGGAGCGGGTGGGAGGCTCTGGTTTGGATTTGTGCTGCAAATGGTGTTGGTAACACAGGTAACTCAGTTTGTGTTACTGCTGAGCAGTGCTTACGCAGAGCCAAAGTCTTTCTGCTTCTCACACCTCCACCAGTGAGTGGGCTGGGGATGTACAAGGGGCTGGGAGGGAACACAGCTGGGACAGCTGATCCCAACTGACCAAGGGGATATTCCATAACATATGGTGCCACGCTCAGTACAGAAATCTGGGAAAAGAAGGAAGAAGGTGGAGACTTTTGGAGTGATGCTGTTTGTCTTCTGGAGATGACTGAACACCTGCCTGCCCATGTGATGTGGTGAATTAATTCTTTGTTTTGCTTTACCTGTTAAACTCTCTTTAACCTCAACCCATCAGCTTTCTCACATTTACTCTTTTTTGATTCTCTCCCCATCCCACTGTGAGGGAGAGGGGACAGGGAGTGAGCAAGTGGCTGCCTAGGGCTTAGCTGCTGGCTGGAATTAAACCATGACCAAAAAAAACCCCCCAAAATCCACACACCCCCCCAAACCAAATAAAATGGCTAAGTTAGAACTTTTACTTGCCTCAGAGGTCAGGAATGTGATCTGTTACTTCTCAATATCTGTCCCTCTTCTTCTTTACTTCTTCCCTAGCAATTTGACATGACGTCATTTGTCTCATCCAGTAATGGACTTCCCTCAGGGTAACATTCAGTTATGGACTGCAAGGCTATTGGAATTCTTCATAATACTTTTCCCCCTAAGCAATACCATAGTACTGTCAAGGTTATTTGAATAAGAGGTTGGAGGGGTCCCAAAGGTGGTATGAAGGGATCTTCTCCTCTTTTCTCTGTAACCTTCATGCCCAGGCAGTCCAAGTTCAGTGGAAGCTGAATAGACATCTCCTCAAGCTACAGGAGCACACACCAACTTCCTCCTCTTTTCCTCTAGCTGTGGCACAGAACAACCCTGTCACTGGAACAGCTTTTCCCCTGTGCCTTGTTCTTCTGGTATCCTGTGCCTACACACACAAAAGCTTTGCGCTGTGATGATACTTTTCTAGGAGAATCAGGAGAGCCACAAGCCAGGAGAGTGAAGGGGAAGTGCAGCCTGGTCTTCCTTCCCCACTGCTGGAGCAGATAGGTCTCAGGTGGTAATTCCAGCCCTCAGGAGGACAAGCGGTGTATGGCCACAGCAAACACAGGGCTGTGCAAGGCTGTGAACAACAGGGCACAAAATTAGATTCACAGATACTACGGTACTGACAGGCTAGTGTATCTAATGATTGTTTATTATTGTCATCAGTTCGAATACCTCCAACTAAACAAAACTTAACACTCCAGATTCATATTCCTGGATGCGTATAGCCTGTGCCTCACCACAATTATATCTACTGCCTTGGAGGGCAAAGCCTGATCCTGCACAGAAAGTACAGTAGCAACAATGCATACCTCGGGACAAGTTGTCTTACACAATTCCTCCTGTCAGGCTAAATTAATCTGACCCATTTGCTTCTCTGAAGTTACACAGTTCCTGCATAAAGCAGAAAACTTTAACTTATTTCCCAAGGTATTATTTTTAATATATCTTCCATATATTCCCTTCTATTTGATGAAATGATTTTTTGGATGTTAAAAGAAATGTTGCTTTTATTCAGTGGGATACAGCTGTTTGAGACATCCCTTTTGCTGAACACAATTCCTCTATCCAAAACAATCCTAACAAGTAAGATTACAAATACCTGGTACTCTACACTCACTTGTAGTATTCTCATTTCTCCATCTGCCAATGTCTTGGCACAGATTTTCATTTGTTTATTAAAGATACAGATCTATGTGACAAGTAGTTGCTGTACTCTCTCTTCCCTTTACATGCTACATTTGTCCCTGCTTCCTCTCCAAGGGAAGCATCATCTCCTCCTGGCTTGATCACATTAAATGTCTAATAATGTACGAGTGAAAACTCATTCTAAAGCCTTTGTAAAACTCCCCCTTTAAACCCTCATTGACTGCTTCCTTACTTAGCTTAGATTTTTAAAGGCATAACCACTCCTTTCTTTAAAATTAAGCTTTTAGTAAATAACGTTCAGCTTGGGTTCTGGACTTCTAAAAAGAGGAAGCTTTATGGACTACAATGCCTCTTGACTATTCTTTTGATCTTGCCAGCACACATTTCATTTTTTATATGGCTTTCACCATTGCTTCATAAATATTTCTGAGAACCCCTCCCTCAGTCATGTACTTTCCCTTGGTCACGTGCAGGAATTCCCTTCAGTCTCTATGAATATCAGCTGGTTGAATCCAAACTGCTGACCCAAGTCAGACCTACCAGGGCTGGTTCAGACAACCTGATCACTGCTGTGTATTTAGTGGTAAGGTGATACAGCAAGACACTGAAGGGTATGTATTATTCTTCAAGGAGTTATACGATATGTATCTTGTGGTATGAAATAGTAAATGGAGTTTCTAAAATCATGATTCATCACCCTCCAAATATCACTCAGATCCAGCACTATTAACAAATTTGGAACTGTTCTAAATCTCTTGCTCTGGACAGTACTCACCTGTCCTGATCTCTCATCAGCTGAACCTAGGACTTCAGTAAAATTGCCCCCAGGAAGGTACCTTCCTCTTCCCTAGATGCTATAAGAAATCTAAAAAGGTATAGAAAGAAAATGGAAAAGAGGAAACATTTAAGCTAGGAATTTTTGTTAATTTTCCCTTTAAGTAATTTATGATCACAAGCATCTGCCTCCTTCCTCTAGCAACTTGATTTTTCAGTCAAGCAATATATTGATGAATAAAA
The DNA here is from genome assembly GCA_022605575.1 of Laterallus jamaicensis coturniculus. Lineage (NCBI taxonomy): Eukaryota > Metazoa > Chordata > Aves > Gruiformes > Rallidae > Laterallus > Laterallus jamaicensis. The sequence continues at coordinate 12,264,885 of JAKCOX010000002.1, read as the reverse complement.
TTGCCACACCTCTCTCCCACTCAAGACAGAGCAATGGCTCAGTTTCCATGCTTTTCAGTTGTTTTTTGCTGGTACCAGCACAATGGCAGGTGTACCACTCTAGTCTTCATTTGACCACGTCTTTAAAGTTTTATAAAGGCAATTTTTCATTTGTTCTATTATTCTACTTCTATTACTTTACTCTTTTTTTTTAAATTTTCAAAGCATATCTGTTCTTCTCTCAACTTGTTACAAATATTTGTAAATCATTCTATACGCAACAATAAGGATTTTATTTTAATATTAATTTCATTCTTTAAAAGAGCCTCTGAAGATCAGGTCTTGTTAAGGTATTGTGATTTAGTTTTTTTTTGGCCCCCAAACATTTCCTACTATATATCAGAGCCCTAAAATTGCTGATGGAAGTCACAATTCTGGCTAATTGTGTTCCCATCAGTGTTCTCTGACAGTTCAATCCCTTCCCCTTGTCACCTTCCCAGAAATACAAATATTCTTTACTGCAGAAAAAGGATAAGAATTCAATTGCCTTAGTGGTCTTCCAGGGAGGGGTGGTTGGCCTCTCCTCAGGGAACAAGCGGAAGGTTCTTGACTGGAAGCATGGGTGAAACCATGGCTTTGCAATATGTTTGTTGAAGTCTAGTGTCCTGGCTCACTTCTCCTCTGCTATGACGGCACCTTCTCCTTCTCAATACTTTCAGCCTCAGGAAATCTCTTTTCCTACATCCATTTCCAGGAGTTAATTTGCCCCTCTGTTATTTCCTGTGATGTTCCACCTTCCACATCTTATTCTCACCTTCATATTGTTCTTTGGTCTTAATCAAAACCTCCTGAACACTCACATGTTTGTGATTTTTTTTTTTAGTGGTCTTCTTATCCCTGTATTTTAATTTCAGTTATTTGGGCTGTAAGATTGCTATGCAGTATCATGGTGCTCTTGTAGATGTCTCTTGACATCTACATCAGATTCAGGTTGTATTTCTAGTTTGTTTTCTTACCACACACAGTTCTTCAGGGATTTAATCTTTTCTTTCTTTTTTTTTTTTTTTAATGATGTGCCCTTCATATATAATAAGGTATTTGAAAGGAAAACTCTATATTTTATATTTGCTGGTTTTATATTTCCTGTTCTAAAGCAGGCCATAATATTGCTCACTTCTTCCTTTTCCTTTAAAGCAGTCACCGATGGACCCTGAAACATTTCTGGTTTATATCCTCCCCACAAAAGGGCTATAGCCTTCTTCAGAAGCTTATCCTTCTGTTTAGAAGAGCACAATCTCCATATTATGGATTTTTTGGCAGGGATACAGAGAGCTTCTGGGCTCAGTCTACAATGATTGCCAGATTTGTTTCCAGTTGCAGAAAGAAGTGAAGGTCTTGTCTGAAGTATTTAAAAGGTACTCCTTTTTTGACACCTCCTGTGAGCATCTTCTCCTCACTCCTGTATTACTTTTTCTTTTACGAGTTTTGTCTACAAACCTCTTTTGGTTTTATTCTTAATCAAATCTTGATTTATTTTGCAGCTTTGCTCCTTACTGCAAGATTTTCCACCCCTTTTACTTTTTCAGACCAATGACCCTGCCCACTAAATCCTTCCATCAGATTTAACCACACAAATCCTCACCTCTATGGAGGGTTTTCAGAGATCTGCTTTTTTGATAACTGGCTGGCGTTAATTCCTCAAACTCTCTGTGGTAACTGGGCTTGGTTTTGTCATTTTCCTTTTCGGGTCTCTATGGTTTCTTTACCCCTGCAGCAACCATCTCTGGTAGCACAGGCACTGTGTGTTGTTCTGTGCTATGATCTCTGAGCGCTTTTTTGGTCAGGGGGTGAGAGAGTAGGAGGAGATAGTAAATTTTTTCTCAGTGGTCCCCTACATAGAAGATAAGCAACAATGATATTTGGAAATCATATCATCTCCTCCTTAGAGCTCTGGGTTGAGCAGCCATCTGCTCCCGCAACCCCTGGTGGTCCCCTAACAAACCATTTCTAATGTATTCATGAGGTCAAAATTACTTCAGCTGAAGTCAGCGGCGTGGTTTAGCTATCCAGAGAATGCAGAAATGCATAATTCAGGCGTTTTGTTGTGGGACTATGCGAACAGCAGTTGCAGAAGCACATGCAGAGGCAGTGACAAGTTAAGTTTGAGTTCTGCATAGAACAATTTGTATCACATTCCTTTCTTGTTCACAGCTATTTCACGCCCCTGAACAGCTATAATTCCTCTGAAGTGAAGGAGCACTTAAGTGGCAACTCCCTGTGTGAAGAACATACAACAGGGACAGGGTGTATTTTTCTGCTCTCTGCTATCCCAGGCTGGATGCCGGCCCTGCACAGCCCTAACCTGTTCTGGAGAATCGGGTAGCAACCTGTGTCCCTACACCCCTTATCAGTAACAGCATCTTTTTATGAAGAGCAAAGAAATGCTTATTAACACAGCTCGATGGGCATCTTCCAACTTAAGTTTTTCACTTTAAAATAGAGCACCTGAAACACTCCTCTGACAACACTTTGGCTGTCCCGCTGTGACAACTGAGACTATGCTACTGGTTTTGACAAGGGTGACACCTCTGATTGAAAAGACGAGCACTGCTTGATTTACCCCTAGGGTAGCATACAGTCTGGTGACTGCACATAAGGTATAAAGGTTATGATTTGCTGCTACAGCTCATCCACATCGGAACAATACCTGCCGAGAGCACACGGCTTAACCGCCCGTGCCGCACGGTCATAGCGCTGCAGTTGCGCTGCTCAGTAGTGCCTGAGAGACGGTGGGTAGAGTTAGGATGGACCTTGAAAGGCCCTGAAGGTCACAGAAATGCAACACAAAGAGGAAACCAGAGGTCAGGCTTTCTGGTGAAACTCTTTCCCTTTGTACAAGTCATCAAAAGTCCACTATGTCAGAAGAGGGTCTTTAGGTTTTGCTGGATTTTTCTTCAAAAAATTCAAAATGTTTTCACTTGTATGGAATGGGAAACATTTTGCAAGCTCACAAAATGAAACCAAGTAGATATTTTTCCTGTTAATTTTTTTTTCCTCAAATAAGAAGGAGAGATGAACCTCTGGGCTGGTATTCTGAATGCCTGGATTCAATTCCTGATGCTTCTGCAGGCTTTCTTTTTCCTGCATTCTTCCAGTTGCAAAAATGGGAGTACTTCCTTCATCCTACCAGACATTCAATTCACCTCTTTGCCTGCACACTTCTTTGTCTCTAAGTCTCATCCTTAAAAGGTTCTGAAGTTGGACGAATCCTTTATCCTTTCTCAGAAGTTTGTTGTGACCTTAAGGAATTTTAGATAGTGTTAAGAAGAAATCTGTCATGCACAGGCCATATTTCAAACTTCATATTGAAACACAAGCATGGCATGAGATCATAAATCCAGCAGATCTGCTGAGCTAGACATATTTGGAAGGATCCAGATCTTTTCAATGGTCTCAATTATTTGCATTTTAAAAAACTAGGAAACTCTGATCATTTAAAAATTATCCACTTCTCAAAGCCATTCTGACTCACTGATCACAGATGAATCAGAGAAGCCAGGCAAACCATATTTCTGGAACAGTAAGTAATCCTGCTACAGCAGGGTTTGATTCTAAAGCTCGATTCAAGAAAACACTTGAGCCTGTGTTCCAGTCCGCTTTTGGGGAAAAAGAATACGATAACAAGCCCCCTCATGTGAGAATGTTCTCGGGAATAAAAGCAGCATGTAGTAGCCTGATGTGGAAATGTGAAGAAAAGGGTATAAAATTGATCTTAAACTTGAGTATAATACAGCTTTATCTGATGTCATTTAATGATAGCTACTGATTGTGGTATAGCTGCAAGCTAGGGCTGGCTGAACTTGATTCCTCCCTAACTGGCAGATCTGGTATGCTATCTGGGACCACTTCAAACAGCCCTCCTGGCCCAGCTGTGGGTTCCCACCCCTGCATTTACACTGGCTCCTGTAGTCACACAGCTGCAAGCGGAGCTGGCTCTGTTTGCTGTTCTGACAAATATCCATCCTCCACAGGAAAAAAAAAAAAAAAAGGGAAAAAAGAAAAAAAAAAGGCAGAAAAAAAGAGCAAGAAAGATAAAGATTTGTTTTCCTTCAGATCAGAAAACTGAGCCATTTCACCCTACGGCCACACAGTCGCTAGACTGAGAGGAAGGAAGAGTGTGGGAAGTTACAGCTGTGGGTAATGGATGGGGACTGCTCATATTCTTAGCAGCCTGCAGTCACACCGTATTAGGTGTAATGTGAAACTGCACCCTTGGTTGCTAAGAGAGATCTTTGCTGGCTTTCTTTGAAATAGCTGAACGACTCGACAATACTAATGTACATCACGCATGGGTGGGATTACAGGCGATCTCTACCACTGAGACCTGACTCAGCTGAGCGACCCGCTTAGCCACATGTTAACTGCTGCTTCTTTTTGCTTTGCCACTGTGCTATTGTGTTTGTGTTTAGTTCATACCACTTTAAGTAATCTTTTCTCTGCCTTATGGAAAAATACTAGTGCTTCAGCTAACCCCCTTGGGAATAGGGCTGAAAGAAAGCTTCTTGAACTAGCAAGGGCCACATGACAGTGTTAGGGATTTTCGCCAAACCCGACTGGAGAATGGTCCCTAAAATGCCCCAGTTGGTAAGATTTCTCTGCGGCTGTTACAGGAGTCACAGACATATGTTGGAAGACGCACACTGGAATTAAGATGTGAGAGCACATTGTAACTAGAAATGCTACATGGATGTTTTTTTCAGTATATATATTTTTTTCACCACCAGTTATGACATGCAGGATCTCAGAGTGTGAATACTTTTTATAGAGGAAGAATGGCTCTATCATTTTGGGTTTACTTGGTCAATCTATTTCACAGTCAACATTTATGTATTTTTTTTCCAGATGCTCATTTGTTTTTGTGTGTTCTTCAAATCAAATTTGCAAGTAATTAGTCTTTAATAAAGGATATTACTTTGCAGATGCAAAAGGGAATTTAAAACATGCTGCAGTGCATCAGTTTTGGAATACTGAGATCATTATGAACCCAAAATACAAAGCTGTTTTGCCTACTTAATTTGATGCTTAAGTCAGGTTTTGTGACATGTCCAAGTGAATGAGCATTTCAACTCACTTTGCTAAGTTAATTATAGCAGGTAACATCAGTGACCACAGTGGTTCAGATTGCAAGATAGTTTCCATGTTATGACACTACCTTAATGTGTTCACAGCTTTCTGAAAACACTCACTTCTTGAAATGAAACTTCTTATTCTTAATTACTGTCTGGTTGGTAAAGGTCTATTTTTTGTAGAGAAGAGCAATGAGGGAGTGTTCAAACATGTCGAAATAAAGGAAGCTACAGTAAAACACGTATTTGTGAGTTATTTTACTCATCCATTTCTGAACAGAGCATTTCTTGAAACTCACAGAACCTACAACCTGATCCAAAGCCCAGGAGAATTAATGGAAATACCCACAATAACTGCAGTAGGCTTTAGATCAGGGGCACTGTATTTAACAGGGTCATCCTTGTTTGGTAGAAAAACACTTGGTTTTGAATCAGAGACCTGCTAGCCTAAACATCTGCTGTTGTGGAGGTAACTATTGTGAAGTTGTTGGTTGCTAAACATGGATATGTGGTTTGCAAACAACTTTTCTAGACACAGAATATTGTTATTGACATCAGTAAATGTCGAATCAGCCTACTTATATAAGAAAAATTAAATGCACAAAAATGTCTTTACCAAACCTCACCCCATTTCAAAATTAATAGTCACATTGGAACAAAAATTGCATACCCAACTCAGAAGCTGAAAATCCTTATTGACAATGAATTAATGTATCTGTCATCAAAGTTACTGGGCACGGATCTTCAGTAGGAGTAGGGCAAGAGTAATCACTAGTGCTTTTGAAAGACGCCTCTTCCTTACCCCATATTTGAACCAGAAATACAACTCTTATTAACTGAATAGCTATTAAGCTTTCAAATTCTCTGGAAGAAAACACCAGACCAGTGATATATTCAACCTGAAGAACTTTTGGATAAGTCTTTTTCCAAACATCCAGATATCTAATATTAAGGAGAAAAAGAAATCTATGTGCCCTCCTCACATCTGGTTAGTCTATTATTAGATTCTTAATGAAATTTGCAGAGTTGCAATCACTGACAGTCTCAGGAAATGCTAAATGTCAGTGACAGCTGGCCATCCTTAAGACATAGCATCCAAGAGGGAGAACATGAGCTTCTAGGAGACAAGATTTGGCACCACAGAATTTTCTCTGCAACCTTAGATCAGTGATTCTTTGTGACTGATTTTAAGACTTCAAAAAATTTCACCATCTAGTCTCCAAAAGTCATCCAGGTGCTTCTATAAAGGCAGAAAAAACAACCAGCACCTACACAAAGTTTATTCTTGCCTGTCACAGGATGAGTACCTAAACTATTTTAGCATGGTAGAAGCCTAGATGACCAGTCCTCTGAGACAGATGATTTTCAGATATGAGATGGACTCTCCTCCTTCCCCTCCTAAAGGTTCACTGATTCTTGGCTTTCTCCCTACTGCATAGGGTTGGTTTAAAGATGAATACATGTAAAGATGGAAATAAGAAATAGGTAATTACCTAGAGAAAACAGACAAACTCCACATCTGTATCCTGTTGGAGGAAGGCTTCTCCATATGACAGGGTAATTTAAGCGAGCAGGAGTAACTGCTTATGCAGTCAAGCATAAGTATCTGGCTGCAGGATTAGGTCATGTCACCAGAAATGTTCTCTCTCTCTGTCTCTTGGGTTAAATGTCTTGCTCACTGCTGCTGTTAATCTATTCCATAAGACATACAGCTACTGTATCATGAATTTTGTATATGCTGATATTATGGGAAACACTAATTACCGCATGCGCCAACTAAATTTTTTCAACCTAAGTGTTGCATTAACATAGGTCTTTCCATTTAATGCCATAGTGTATCTAAAATACACAGTTCAAATTAAAGAAGTCTTAAAATATGCATTCTGTATTGGGAAAATCCACCTTTTGAAATCCACAGAGACTAGCCTTTTAATGTAAATAATTTTATTATTTCTAGAAGTAGATATCCACACTTTGTTCAACATTTTTGTTCCTGAAAACATTTGCCTTGACTCTTCAGTATTTAGGAAGCAGACACAGATATTTTGAGAAGTTTTCATGCAAATTATGGTGAAGAACAACATCGTGGGACATTAAAGCTGTATCAACAAGCCTCCAGGGCAGTGTATTTCATAAACCCATTCTCTTTCAATGCTATTTGAAATAGATTGACACTTTCAAACTTTCATGCATTGTGTACTGTGCCTTGGAAAGTATTCCTGATATTTTTTGCCATATTTTGTAAGTCAACACATGCATCTGTTTAAAACTTCAGGCTTCTGACCAAAACTGATCAAACAAGAAGTATTTCAGCTGTACAGTGAAATCATCCAGGAGACCCCAGTTTTTCAATTTTTTATTTCAGCTTTAAAGAAAGCACTTGTATTCAAAAGCCCAAGCCAAATTTCCAAACCAGGCATCTTTAAGTTAGAGGCTTAGCTTCAATTAGCACCTAAATAAAAAAAGGTCTGATTTTCAGACATGAAATCAATAGAAAATCCAGATTCTTAATATCATGGGTCCGTAAATCAGACCTATGTGTTTAGATAGCTAAAGATAATGACCAATTCTCAGAAGAGCTAAGTGGTCTCAAGTAGAAATAAACATAGTTACCGGGTGTGGAAAGCAGGCCCTGTTGTTATAAATTATTGATCTTTTCCTCTATGCTTGCTATCTTTTAACTTTTTATCTAGGATTAAAAGAAGCAACAAGAAAGTCTCTGCCTTCAGCAGGATAGATCCATCCAGCACATACAGGGCATTTCTAAGGAAAGCTGAATTGTGCCTTTTTATACACTGATGCAAGGTAGGGGTACCTTTCTTGAAGCTAATGGAATGACTTTTGCATTTTTTTCAGAAAAAAAAAATCCTCTGTTTTCATAGGTTATACATTTTATTTAATTTTTAATTCAAATGCAAATATGCATTTTTTAGAAACAGGATTGAGGCAACTTTCCTTAAACTCAAAAGGAAGAGAAGAGATTGCAGCAGGGAAGTCTTCAGCTGCAATGAGAAGCTTGGCCCTTCCACTGCAACATCTCCACAAATAATTCTCATAATACAGACGACAACCTGGTTTTACAGGCACTGAGATCTTTCATGGTGTTACCAAGAAGTTCATACATGAAACAAGGCTAAAGAAATACCATTCCTTATTGAAAAGAATATCAGTAGGAAAGGAAGTAAATGAGCCTGTGACAAAGCTCCGGTGAATTTATGTTTGATGAAGTTAAAACAACAAAAAAATTAACCCAGTGTTGAAGAGAATGGTATGAAGCTGCGACAAGGGAGGTTTAGGTTGGATATTAGGAAGAGATTCTTTACTGAGAGGGTGGTTGGGCACTGGAACAGGCTCCCCAGGGAAGGAGCCACAGCACCGAGCTTGAGTGAGTTCCAGAAGCATCTGGACGATGCGCTCAGTCACGTGCCCTGACTTGACTGGTCCTGTGTGGAGCCAGGAGTTGGACTCGATGACCCTTATGGGGCCCTTCCAACTCAGGATATTCTATGATATCTTAGCATGAGCTATTGGCAGGGGGGTTGGACCCGATGATCTCTTGAGGTCCCTTCCAACCCCTATGATTCTATGATTCTAAATGAGCCTGTGACAAAGTTCCACCTAAATGATCATGAAATTTAGAAGAACATAACACTTCATTCATTCTGAGTACCAGAGGCAGATTTAGCAACAGTTTTTTAAAGAACTCCACTCTTCATGCAAGCTACTAGACTTTATCCAATTGTACTGCAAAGTAGAAATGAGATGTTTCTTGTCAATTACTGAAGTGGCACTACCGTGTTCAGGACACCAAAAAATTTGCTTCTTACAGAAAATTGTTCCATGGAAACCAGTGAACGCTGATGAACATTTGACAATCATCTATTTTTACTCCTAACAGGTCTAAATACCATGAAGATAATTTTATCTCCATTTTCCAGAAATTTCTTTCCTTACTCTTCAAAATAAAATGCAATGTTTCCAATTCACCAAATGGATTTTCTCTGCAAGTGTTAAAGATAGATAGACAACGTTCTTAAAGCTATTAGAAATAATGATCTGGGATTTCTATCTATTCCACAGAACACTGGAATACTGTCAGAATTATATAGATAATCTTTACCATGTGATTAAAATTTGAAAATACATAGTCAGAAACAAGAGGATTTCTTCTCCTTCAAACATTTCTGAAGGATTTTTTTTTATTAATTGTTCACCCCAACATTAAAAATCTGCCAAAAGTTTATAGCAAGTACCTACTTCTCACTCCCTTGTATGGGGACCTCATAGAGGTTGTCTCCCTGATTTTTTATTGAGTGCTGTTATCTCTGTACAGAGCAGAATAGCAGCACATCAACTATGATGCAATGCCACAACAAGCATAAAAGTCCTCCTGAGTTTTATACTGGATCTATGTATCCCTGAAATATTAATAGATCAAACAGATAAGTGCAGAGGAGGAAAAGGGAAATCTTAGGTTCTTGGAGCCATTTAAAAAAAGTGTGGCTGATACACAGAGATTTAAGTGATTTCAGTAACTGATAAAGAAATCTAATTCATATAATGAAAAGCTTATCTTTCTCCCAATCCTTAAATTTCTTTTAAAATTTCAACTAAGTCACCAGTGAAGACAATGGGAATCTTTCCATTTACTTGAAAATGCTCTAGATTCAGCTCCAACATCTTGTAAGCCTGCTCACTATGAGATATAATTTCTCTGGGAATTTTGTTATTTTATATAATATACTTAGACTGCTTTAACTTTTTATTCCCAAATTAATACATGGTGTCTTCAAAAGTCTGCAGTCTCAGATTAGTTTTCACAGTTACCTGTTTTTCACAACTACTGTGACTATTGCATATAGGAGAGGTTCACCCTCTCTGATATAGCCTATACTAAATAATAACGTCAAAGGGTTCCTTTCTTATTGAACTTAAGCAGGTCTTTATTAAAAGAGCTATAAATAGAGCCATCACAGCTACATTTATTTTATGCACATTTTGTCCATATGCATAAAACTAACTTGATGGTGTCTCTTCCAGGTTATTCCTTCATGCAACCTGTGCTCCCCCTTGGAGTTCTGCACTGGTTTTGACATGTTTGTGCTGTTCCAGGGAGCCATTGTGGATGTGAAGCTGGAGTTTTTCCCTTTTATTTTTTTTTTTTTAATCTAAACCATGTTAAAAAAATTGTGTCATTTTAACTCTGTTAATTCACGATGGCATAGGGTTGGTGGGTTTATGCAATTTTTTTCCCCTGTTGGCATAGTCAACACCATCTTCATGCCATTTTATTTTCTTTTTCTTTTTTTTTTTTTACAATATTGAATTTGTTTCCCAGATCATAAATTCTTCAGAACACATGTGCTTTTGCTTGCCTGAGAAATTCACTCCTGTATATGTATATATATACACACACCACCTCTAGTCCAGCATGTAATATTAGTGCTTCTGTAATGGAGAAGCGTTACCAAGATCTAATCAGTCTAATCACTGACAAGTGCATATCCACCTTGTGTTTCTGACTACTGAGGAGTCATGCAAGTCAGTCACGTTGCTTGGGAGGTTTTTACAATAGATTTGTTCACCACTATTTGCATATATTTTTAAGTAACCATGGCAGTCCTCATGCCAGTTTGTAAACCTTTGCAAACAAATCCACTCCAAGATATTACCTAATCTTAGCTGTCCTCTTTCTTACTCAGTTAATTGACTAATGTCACAATAAACAAGAGATCACCCTAACACATGGGTATATTTTTCCAATAGAAAGAAAAAGGTGACAGTAGAGATATTTTACTGTTTTGCATCTGGTAGCATAAATTATTAAAGCATCAACTCATATCTGCCACATGAAGTCATATTTCTTTTTAATAAATTAAATAACTTCAAGCAGTGTTATTGTGCCATGGCTTTCAGCAGAAGATTTGTCAAGAAAGAGCCATCCTTAACTATTCACTTAGCAAAAGGGGTTACACTGTTGTATTCCTGGGGAATAAAAAAACCTCCTTTTCAATCATACTTGCATCTTCAGTAAAGCCCAAACCCTCTTCGGGCAGCTCCAGGGCTTAAACAACACAGCTCTGAAAGAGCAGAGGAAGCAATCTGCGTATTGAAATGTAAATATTCACTACAGTGTACTGTACATAGGAATTCTGAAGGAAAGCAGGATTCTGAGCATATTTATTCATCCATCATTACCCAGAATTCTCTCTCTGCTCTTTCACAGAAATGCTTTTCAGTTTGTTTGAGCTCTGGAAGAAACAGAGCTTGGGTATTGCTTTGGAATAGGCAAAGTTCTTTTCTTGGCACTTATAGAGCACTAAAACTCATTTGAAGGCTTGATTCAAGAACAGATGAGTCAGTACCTTCATTAACAGATTTTAGACCTTCACACAAAAGTTGCAGGTTTGGGTTTATTGGGAGAAGTAACAGGGCTGTAGGCCCGTTCCCTCCTCTTTTCCATTAGCACAGCCTCCCATGCTACAGCTGTGGCTGTGTGAAGGATTTAAATCAGTTCCATTTGTATGTTCTGGCAATACAGTTGAAGATGAAAGATGGGTAAGTAAGTGCCAAGCATTGAATGATGCTGATATCTGGAAAAATAAAAAATCATTTTAAAAAATCACTGATCTACGTGAGTCAGTCACTTTCATTTTTAAGGAGACCATTTCAGATGACGTTGGCAATAGAAAGAGCAGAATTTTGCCAACAGCTTGTTTTCTCATGTTACTGGTACTTTTGGAAAGGAAAAACAAGCAAATAAAAAGATCTAAGAAATTTAAGTTAGCCCAAAAAGGATTTTTAAAACACTATTTCATTCAGGCAAAACTGAATATTCCTTCCAGGCAAGTAAGATTTTGTTTCAGCATTAAACAACTTTTTAAAGAAGGATGTTTCAAAAAATTTACTAAAATTCCAAGAGAAAAATTATAACATCATGTGTAAAGGATGTTGAAATAAAACATTGCCTTATTTTTAATTAACAGTTTGGCAAATTTGTGAAACATGTTGCTGTTACTCCTACTGTCATCTCTGAAGGGGATCTTAGCTACAGTAATTCACTCTCTTAATGAAGAAGCTTAAAAGCAATGCAGTTGATAACCTTTTAGTTTCTCTGGCAAAAGGAGATATACGTAAAGACCATAACATTCTGAATACTATATGCATTCGTGAAAAGGAACTATTCTTTGTTCTTCATGAAGTGTTTAAGAAATATAAATAGTTATGAAATAAAAAAACATCTTAAATCCTGAAAACTCTTAACAGGAAGCTTGGACTGAGAAAATTATAGTCACATTTTCTATTATACTATCATGACAAATCCGAACCAGACTATTTCAATATAACTGAAATAGGTTATATTACTGTTTCTGAACTTCACTTGTTGATTCCTGTCTTTCAAAATGGTGGTGGATTATCTTTCTTAGTAAAGTCTATGTAAATGCTCTTTTTCTCAACAGATCTTCCACTGTATGTATTCTGAAGCCATTTAATGACAGAAAGTTTTTACTGTTACTAACAGTTAAGTTGCTGCATCTGATACAAATAACAGAGATCAGCTGAATTCCTTCTTTTGAATAATCAGCATAATTTTTTTGCAAAATTCAAGAGTTGGAAGCAAGAAGGAATGACATTTGACCTTCAGAGGCCAGTGGAGACAGCACTAAAAGTCCTCTGTCTACTTTTAAACTAAAGAGAGTTTACCCCCTGGTACTGTTCTTTGGGGCTGTACCTCTGTGAGTCAATGGTAAAGTAAACAAACCCAGTGGAAAAAGAAATGACCTGTGCTGTAGCTAGGCATCTTTACACTTCTCGGTCCAGTGGCCATAATTCAGTTGAGTGAACTGCAGAAGTGAAGAATAAGATCCTGCAGAGCAGCAAGCAAAGAAAATGCTGAAGAGTGGAGACAGAGTGGGTTTAAAAACCACAAAACTCTATATAGGGAAAATCTCCAATTACCTTTCAAAGAAGATAACTTTTTTTAAAAAAAATTTAAACCTGTTTGTGATAATAATTATTTAAACTGGAGTACAATTAGTGAAGAACAATTGGCTGAATTGTCAAGGATTTAAGCCTGGAATGCACAGGCAGTGTAAAAAGTATTAAGAGAGAGTCAGAATTTTAAAACAACCCAACTGTTCTTGCTTTAATGGGATGATTATAGGCTGATTTTTGACATGGAATCAAAAGCTACTACTCCATCTAAGAACAAATCCAGAAAATTAACCAGATAGCCAGAGATTTCAGAGGAGTAGATGGGGGACTTGGAAAATTTTTGCAACTGAGGATGTCCATGCACATCACATGCATGTTGAAAAGAAAAATCTAAAAAGTTAAGAAAGAAAAGGAGCTACCAAACTTGTGAACAGTGAAATAAAGGAAAATAAAATAGGATTATATCCTTTACTTCTGTGAAAATAATATGCAGTGACTTATGAAGAGGAGGTTAACCCAGCTGTAAGCTTTAATGTTCAGAAGAATTAAATCCTCAGCTTTGTATAACATTTGCAGTAAATTAAACTGGCAGTTATGCAATGTCTAGAGTACATCGTAACCACCCCATGATTACCATAGCCGGCCAAACCCTGTCCCCAAGCAGGCAAAACTCCTAACTGGGATCAAGGTTTTTATCCAGTATTTAGTCTCCTTTGACCTGATTCATTTCACCACCCCTACTTGAAAAGGAAGGGGAAAGTTTTGTTGCTGTGAAAAGCCAGTGCAGCTATCTAGGCCAAAATGAGGCCTAATGTAATTCCATCGGTGTCACACCAGGGATGGATTTGGCCTGGAGCGTCTAGGGAGGTTAATGCTCTTCCTGAGCTGGAGATCAGTTCTTGAGCTTTGCTGCAGCTACAACTGCAGGTCAGGCTCAAGCAGCCAAGGGAGTAGGTATCCTGGTTGCTGGGCAGAGGGAAGTGTGAGCTTCCTGCTGCCGGGCCAGTAGTGCTTTTTGTACCCTTTCAATTGTGACAAAGTGTTCATTTCCTTGCGAGGATACATTTCTTCACAAACCTGACAAAACCTCTCCTACCGGCCACACTTTTTTAGGTCCCTTCTGCTCCAGTCACTGCTGATGAAACCCTTTTGTTGGTAGCATTTCAAGCTACCAGGAGCTGCTGCAGGTCCCAAACTGCACCTCAACATTTCCTTAGCAATGCTTGCTGCCCTGTCTCCTGCATGACACATCTTCACAGAAACAGGGCTATCATATGCTATTTTAAGGGCTGGATTCTACTCTGTTATCCCAATTCATGGGATGGAAATGGTGCAGCATCTTTATAACTAAGAGTGGAATTTGGAGCTCGTGCTAAAATTGCCGTCTGGCCGGGAGTGCTTGCCTCCTGCATTTCAAACGCTCCTTGTCTGAGCACGCAGCCCAGCCGAAGAGCTCCCCACACATACAGATGAGCAATAATGACTTCTCGTTTAATGTCCTTTTCCCCCAAGACAGTTATTAATGTTGAAAAGGATTGTAGATTTACTGCAAGTTTGACACATAAATTACAGGAGAGCTATGGAGAGAGGCTGGGTGTCCGGATGACAACGTGCCACACCTTGTGAGAGAGCCCAGGCAGCGGCCTTACGTGACTCATTCGTCAGGCGGACAGGGGAAGCTGGGAAGCTGCTGAGTGCAGGAAATGCTCATCTCTACAGGCCTTGCAAATGAAAACAAAAGGGCATTGACAAACCTGCAGGAGGAAACCTCTGGTCCCCCTCTGGCACAGACCTCTCTTTCTCCAAAACACAACTCAGTGGGGTAAATCCTGAAAACAAACCTGGCTTTACACTGCTTTTCTGCTTCCATTGCCCTGGGCTGACTGACGAGCTGCTCTATGCTGAGGCACAGATACAGCATGGCCTGCCCACCGCCTGCCACCTCTGGGTCACAGCAGGGTGGTCTGGGCATTCTGCAGCGCGGTTTGTCTCATGTTTCCAAGTGTGGTCCCCTTCTACTGGAGGACTTTCAAGAGGATAAAAGGGAGATAATGATGTGACCTACACACCAGATGAGGAAGTCCTGCTTCATGATCACCTTCTGATAGCAAAATCAATCATCTGTGCAGCCATGAATCACAATGAACGAGTCTTATGTTGCTGTTAGCCTGGGAAACAGCTGGAAGAAAGCCCCACTTTTAAATTACAGTTGGACAGGGACACCAGGTTAACTCACAAATCCCACCAGTATTGACATATTCAAATCACCAGAATCCTATTTAGTATTTAAATCATATTTTAACAGTACAGCTAACAAGCTTCCAGTCAGTAGTAAAGCATGCAAGCTTTTTGTTTGCCACTGGAGACTTTCCAAATTCTTGTTCACAATCAGTGTAAGGTAAAGCATCAATACACCTGCCCTTCCTTTCACAATACTAAAGCCCTGCAATCTATTCAATTCCAGCACAGGCTCACCACATAAAATGCTGTGACCTAAGATTGTTGCTTTTCCTTCCAAGTGAGACAAAGGACCGACAGATCCTCTGCTCCTGTCTCCCTACTCCACACATTTTCTCCCCATTCACAACCTTCAGGTGAATATCTTGGGCTGTGATGACATTATTCCACCTGATTTCCACATGTGTGACTTTCTTGATCTTGCAATATCCCTCTCTGCAAGATGACACTCCAAATCTGGGGATAAGGAGAGGCTTGGCTTACTTCAGCCAAAAGGGAAAGAGCTAAAGCCATGAAAAACATCTTGATGCTTTCTTCCCAATGAGCTTGGTTTCGTTTCAATGGTATGGATCATGGGAAGCTGCCTTCTTCCTTCCTCTGTCAATGTTTCTCAGAAAACGTCATGTGAATCTCTAGAGTTGGTCAAAAGGATAAACTGAAAGTTGAGAATGACCAGGAAAGGAGTAAAGAATGTAACAGAAAGCAGCTTTATGAATCCATGCTGCACTCACAGCCTGAATAGTGAATGTGCTTCTGGTCATTCTGACCTATAAATATTACCAGACTAGAACTAGAAGTAGCAGACCTAGAAAAGGAACAGAGGAGAGCAGGAAGGATGGTCAGAACAATGGAAGGTTTGGCTCAGAGACTCAGGCCCTTCAGTCCAGAAAAAAAACAATCCAGGGAGATTATCAGATAACCACGATATCTAGAGTGGCAAACAGAACAACTATTCATTGTTTCCTAGAAAACAAGGAAGTAAGAGGCTCCCAGTGGAAATTATCAAGCCTCAGGATTAAAAAATCACGAAGGGAAGTGTTTTTCCATGGACTACAGAATGAAGCAGTGGGACTCATTGCCACAGGATATTGTGGAGGTCAAAAGGAAAAACTGATTAAAAAAGACTAAACCAATTCACAGAAAGGTCTACTGAGCCCTGTTAAATGTGATGGTCTGGATGTAAGCCACAAATCTAAAAATCCCTCATCACCTATTGTTAGAAGATGGAAAGGTGTACTACATGAAGGGTATACTTACCTTGTTTATTATGTTTCCCTAAACATCTATTACCAGCCCCTCTAATAGGCTGAAATGTGGCTTTCCAGTCTCATCTAGTAGGTCCATTTTTGTGGGGTTTGTTTCTTTCTTCCAGTAAGACTGAAAGATGTGGCCAAATTTTCCCATTTCCTTGGCTGAGCCTCCCAGAAGAAGAAATGCCAGTAGGACATTGCACCAGACCCCTTGCTCTGAGGCACTAGCAAATGCTCTGACTCATTACATGCATGTGATGAATCCAGAGTATATAGGTCACTGTCTCAGCTTTGCCCTTGGCCTGCTGCGTGCCTTGCTCAGTGATTATTCCAAAGCTTAGAATATTCTGTGCAACAAAGATTTACAAGGAAAAAGCCTGCCTGCTTTACCAAGAAAATTCAGCTTTTCCTATCATGGCTGTCAATACCTTGGGAGACACAGGCATAGAAGAGATTAGGGCAATACCCTAGCCACTGATGTTTGTCTGACTTTGGATTCACCTGTTCTGTGCTTTGGTTCTTCACCTAGAAGATAACAGCAATTCAGTGTTTTTGTGTTTGTGGTTTGCTTGTTTGGGTTTGTTGGTTGTTGGGGTTTTTTTTAGTATCTTGCAAGGGTTTTCTGTGGCTAAGTACGTCAGGTGTTTCAACATGTGAGACAGGAGTCATAAAAATACCTGAACTTACACTATATGACTGCAAATGAAGCTGTAGTTAAGTCCATCTCTGACATTTCCAAATCTCTTTTGTTGTCCCCAATTTAAAGCATCTAGTCTTCTTAAAAATAAAAGAAAAGCTAGCATGGTTCAGTAAGAGCACTTCTTTAGAAGCTAGAGGGTGGATTTGCCCCACTTCATATCAAACCGTTCATACCAGATGGTTGCAATGTCAATGTAAGGACGAAGCCAATGCAGATTTTAGAAAATAGCAATGCTGTGGAAAAAGTGCTCCCTCTGGTTATTTTGCTGGAGAATTAATTGCTTACAGCAGAGGAGAAGTAGGGCAGAGGGCAGTTGGGTTTACCTGCATTGTTTTCACCACTGCAGTCAGGACGATAGTATTTTTGTTTCCCACCCCCCCTCTCCCCCCAACAAGGACACCCGTCCCTGACACGCTGTGTTAGTTTCTGAGGAGGTGACAGCTCACTCTCAGAGGCCGTGCATTTTTCTGCATGCACTCGGGAGAGAAAGAGCAGAGTTTTGTACCCTGTGTGGGAGACACTCGTTTTACCTGCTACGTCAGCCATGTTGTTAGGAGCAGAGACCCAAAATGACAGACGTGGCTGAGGCAGCTGCTGAAACCAGCACAGCTTCCTTCAAACCCCCCTGATCTGACACAACAACAGTGCAGCATGCTGGCAGGCCTGGAGGATTACAGCATCACCGCTGACTTTCCTGTTAACCCTTTTGAGCTCACCACTGCTAAAAGATGTAACAAGCCGTTAGTGAAAAATAGTGAGGGCACCCAGCACTCAGAGGCCAAGTGTCTCTCCAGAGACAGAACCTTAAATAAGAACACATCTGTAAGAGTATCTGTTGCTAGTTTGGCACAGTCAACTCTACCTGCCTTAATAACAGAAAAGAAAATCACCCTCCAAAATTTTGCAAATGGAAAATGAAAACAGGTCATGCCAAGACATGGAGTGGAACCAAGGGCAGTAACTTCAAGGGTTATCTCTTCAGGAGGAGAGTTAGCATAAATAATTTCTGTGTGCACGCTTGGTCATTTGGATCAAGTCAGCAGGTACAGAAAATTCAAGTGCAGTGTGCTTCACTGCTGAGAAGGTATCATAGAATCATAGAATCAGAGTATCATAGAGGTTGGAAGGGACCTCAAGACATCATCACAAACTATCAATTGCCATTTTAAAAATATAAAAAATACAAGCAGTGCCTGAGAGCAGTGCTGAACTGAAAACCCCAGAGAGTAAGTATGATCTCAAAATTTTGGGACAGTCAGGTGGCACTTCTACTCTGCGGGGGGCCACCAAGGCTAATTTCAATCTACTTTACATATCAACAGCATTTATGTTTCTACAGCTCAGCCCATGCTGTCCAGGGCCAGGAATACTCATTTTGGGTGTCCAAACCACGTTGTGATTCCAGGATGCCCTCCCAAGCTAGGTGGTTACTAATAGGTATTATGATACCTCCTACTTTATGGCAATCATGTCTCTGACCACAAAAGGTTTGTGCTCAAGAGCAAATGCAGATTGGCAGCGCTATGTCTACATTTTGCAGGGGGTTACCACTTCTCCCTAGTAATGATCCCTTCTTGCAGGAGTACTCACTGATAGCCTGAGGAAGGATGAGGAAGATGAACTTTTACCAATACCAACCCTCAGCTGCGTTTGATGTTGAAGCATGAGTTGCTTTTCTTTTAAAATGTGTTAATCACCACATCCTTTATGTTACATAGTGCAACAGAAAATCACAGACTTATGTTACAGGCTGTACCTGTATGTGGTGGTTTATCCCTGGCTAGAGGCCAAATGCCCACCAAACCGCTCGCTCAGCCGAAAAGGGGAGAAAATATACATCGGGAGCCTTAGGACTTGAGATAAGGACAGAAGGATCACTCTCCAATTAGTGCAATGGGCAAAACAGACTCAGCACAGAATAAAAGAAAGAAAAGTGATTTATTACTGCTACAACTTCACACCCAGTGAACCAGAGTTGGGTAATGAGAAGCGCAGCCAGGTCTTAAAGTACCTTCCCCCCACCCCTCCCTTCTTAGCACACTTAAAACTTCATCACGATTTTACTCCCTTCTTCCCCCCCAACATGGCTTGGGGAGGGGCAGGGAATGGGCAGTGGGGTTCTGGCGGTTCCTCACAAGCTGCTTTCCTTTCCCAGATCTTAACACTTCTACTTCCCCCTCCCCCCCTTGCCTCTTCACACACTTGACTTTAATCATAAATTCGCTCCCTTCATCCCTCCCCTCGCAGCACAGGGAGGGGCAGGGAATGGGGATTGGGGGTTTTTCAGTTTGTTCCTCCCAAATTGTCTTCCTTCTTAGCAGGGGGAGGCATTCCACACACACACACTCAATTCCCCTGCATCACCGTGGGGTCCCACCCATGCAAGAGTCGTATCCATGAACTTCTGCAGCATGAGTCCTCTCTACTGGGGAGTCATCTCCTCACCACAGGCCTCTCAGCAGGGCTGCCTTCCATGGGAGCTGACATTTGGGCCCAGACTACCCTGGCCTGGTCCCCCACAAAGTCACAAGTCCCCCGGCAAACCTGCCGAGGTGTGGATCAATCTCTTCACAGGCCACAGATGTCTCTACTCCCCGTCCTCATCCATGGGCTACAAGGGGACACCTGCTTCACCATGGTCTTCACCACGAGCTGCAGGGGAAACTCTTTCCGGCACCTCATTCTTCCCCCCACCTCTCCTTTGGGCCTGGCCTTGGTGTCTGCACAGCTTGTAACATCTTCTCACTCCCTGCTCCAGTGGAAAAGTGCATCTGCCAGCAGTTTTTTTTCTCCTAAATGTGATTCCCAGAGGCGCTGTGACTATTGACGATTGGCTCAGCCCTGGTCAGCTGCAACTTTGGCCTTGAATAGGCCGATGTTTACAGTCTGGAGCTTGCAGAAAGCTCTAGCTCCTGCTTGCAGAAGCCATCTCAGCAGCACAGCTATGCAAAACTGCAACACTGTACCCAGTGTACTTAACAGTCTGCAATCCATGACTAGGAAAAAATAGCTGTTTTCTGTAAAAGGGTTTATAAATAACAAACAATGGAAAGTCAAGACTATCCTACTATGAGTTCTCAAGTCAGTTCAGTTTCAGCATGTAGCATTTTCTAGAATGTGACTTAACCAATACCCTAACTATTGATGATTTTGTTCTTCATCCTCTTTCTTCCACTTTCAACACCTTATATATCTACATATCGGCAGGTCCTTTTATGTCACTGTCATTCAACACCTTACCCCTCCCTCCTCTCCCTTCTTTGAGAAATTGCCTCCTCTTTCCTTTTTATAAGCACAAGAACACAGTTCATTCCCCATGCCGACTCTTTCATTATGGCCTTTTTTCTGAAACTATCAGTAAGGATGACATAAGTGACATTGGATAACAGTGGTTGGACAAGGCTACATTAGGAATTAGTCACAGACCAGCTGATATCCAACCCTCTCTTATTCTTCTCTTTTTCTTACATTTTTCTTTGAAAAAAGAAGACCTTTTCCCCAAACTCCCAAATGCACTAATCCATGAAGCATTCCAACAATAAGGAAATGAATATTTAATTACTTTAATTCTACTATGTTATTGAAAGCACAATTTCAAGCAAGTTCATTTTACATGTGGTGATATTAAGGCAGGCAGTTTCAGTCCCCAGGTCTCATCCCAACTGCTGAAGCCATGAATAGATTTGGGTATACGTTGCATTGTTTCAGCACATTGACATTCCGCCTGTGTGCGTAGTTAGCATTGTTCAGTACAAGTGAAAACCAAAGCTCTTCCTGTCCCTCACGATTTGCAAAAAAAAGGCTCTTCACCCCTTTGCTGCGAATGAACTCCACTGCAGCACACGCAGAGCCCAGCTACCGACGCTGTGTTCTGTCCCACCACAAAGGTGCCGTTAGGAAGCGCTCCAAAGCTGCGCAGAAGTTGACATTTCCGATTAGTCGGGCTGAACGATTCCATGAGGTCAATTGTCAAGCACAATTTGCAAAGGCTTCTGGCACTCTGACCAAGGGGGAATTCCCCAATTAATGTTATAACTGAGAGAGCAGCAGTAACATTTTAATCGGATGGTGGAGCCTGCTGGGAAGCCCCATTATAAAGCATTGTTATGCCCAACAGGACTAGTTCGGTATGGATGGGGAGTCTACAGTGGGCTGTGTTTCCTTAGTGCAGCCACCATGGCTATCAATACAAAATGAAACAAAAGATGTTTCCCTTTTCCCTTGACACTAACACACTACCGTAAGTGACTGTAGTAAATTACTCTCTCTGCATAACAGTATAAGCTATTTTAAGAGCTATCTGCTCTGAAGTTAGATCAGGGAATACCTTGTATGTTAACAAGGGAAGCCTCAATTAGAAAGCAGAGACTTAATCTGGAGAACTCACAAAACATGGGTGCAAGATGGATCCTGACACCTCACTTTGGGCACTTAAATGCATGTTAAGCATGAATTCTCCTTCTAGACTAAACCTATAAGTTATGTCAGTGAATAATTTTTTGCAATTAGGCCTTTAAATCAAAAGTAGAGTTCCTGGTTTGCTTTTATATTGAAAGCATTCTATCTTTTAAAGCTAATGAGGAATGAAAGGGCAACAATATCAGCCTTCATCTCATTGTCTAACTGAGGAGGACTCAGTGTAAAACCAAAAATACATCAAGGAAAAGGGAAGAAGAACAAGAAGAAAGAAACATAAAACTATGGATTCAGTAGAAAAAGAAATGGTGCATTTTTTAAAAAACCCACAATAGTTCAAATTGAGTAAAAAAATACATAACCTTGAAATTTATATACTATAAGCACAATAGTTCCTAAGTTCATGTTTTAAATACATGAACTAGAATTTTTCTTGAAGCAATTACAGTATTCCTAATTAAATTGTGGCTCTTGTACAGTAATATCAATTAGCTCTTTAAAAACCACATTATTAATTTATCAAGGAGACAACTTGATAACACGGTGAAGGCAATAAAATAGATCAGCCTGTAACGCCCACTGCTTGAGGGAACAGACTTCATACAGAAGTACATGGGCAGCAAATCTCCACTAACTTCCATAGAGCTGCACAGATTCACTCCTCTCAGGATGGGATCTGTCTTATTAACACTGAAACTTTCCTCTTTATGTATTCTGTTGCCTGTTTTCTCTATTCACAGCCATGACAAAAATCGTACTGCCATAGACTATGATCTGTAGTGAGGCTGTGTTTTAACGGGCTCTTCTTTGCTGTAAAAATTGGAAACTATTTTACCTACTGATAATGAAGTTTCCAGATGAAGCAGAAGAGAAAGGAGGATTGGGAAGTACTTCTTGAAGCTATTTCTGAACAGTAGACAGATGGTTGGGGTGGCTTGCATGTGCTTGACAGCAGCTACTCTGTGGAGTAATAAAGGAATAATAGACAACTGGTTAATCTGTTGGTGGGTTTGGATAGCATAGAACCGCCTGCACCCAAAGTGGCACTACTTTATGGGAAGAAAAATGTACAAATTCTCTGAAGAAGAGTACAAACAAACAAGCTCAGAGGAGGAAGTAGGACAAGCTTCCCCTGCTGCCACAGAAGTACAAATGCCTCAGTCTCTTTCAACGGAGTACTTTGTAGCACCTTGTTCATCAGGCTATTGCACTGGCAACTGTGTTGACATATATCTCTCTAAATCAAACGTTTGATGAGCATTTCTCCCAGTTCTCTATGTTACACCTCACCGATTTCATCACTCCGTTCTGTTTCTTCTTTTGACCGTATTTCCAACACTGTTTCCTTTAAGCGTTCTTTTAGAGACAAACTGTCTTCAGCAGGGCCCCACAAGCATCTTCCTGATTTGCAAAGGCGTCATCTGTATTTACATGCGTGTTTGTGGGTCAGAAACCAAGCTCCAAATCACTTCGGCATTTGCCTGCGATGACTCGGTGATGTCGACATAGACCCGCTTCGGGCCAAGCACACAAAGCGCAACGTACAGCTCCACCTGCTGCCGGAGGTGCCTCCTGCTTGGCTCATCACCACACCGCCTCCCCCAAACACACTGAGGGAGGACACAATGTACGCCGCTGAACGGTCTCTGGGGCTTCGCTGCGGTCTCCCGCTCAGGTGGGCTCGCAGGTGAGCCTGCCCGCTCTGCTCCCGTGCGCTCTGCTCCACACACAGGGGTGGCCCTCAGCACCTGGGGGCTGACTACCAGCAGACATCAGCCCCCAAAGCGGCCCCGGGTGCGCTTTGCAGCTGCTCTGTTCTTGCAAATCCCTTTCACGGGCAAACCAAGAGCATGGAGGAAATACTTCATTCAAAGACTTGAAAGCACACTTTTAAAACTGGAATGTTTTCTTGCAGCTGCTTTTGTAGACCTGGAAAGACCAGCAGAGAGACTGAAAGCCAACTTCACACTTTGGAAAACTGTTCTATAAACATTGGGGGGAAAAAAAATAATCTGAGCTTCTGATTTGGTTAAAACAATAACTATGAAATACTGATTTCAATCAGGTTTGTGTTAAACCCCTCTTTTTCTTAAGAAAATGGGAGGGGGGAGAGATGGGGAGAAAAGAATGGAAGGTAGAACAAAGATGTTTCTCTCGAATGAGAACATGTTGTTTAATCACAGCTTGGCATAATAACAAAGATCTAGTGCTCAAGAAGTCTGGAAGAGACTTCATGCTGCTCTGCGGCTCATTACCACAGCTGGAGGCCTCCAATCCCATCCTGGTCTTCAGCCCCAGCAGAACACTCCTGGCTCAACCCCGCCATGGGAAAGGCTCTGCTGAGCCTCAGGGGTTGGGGCTTCAGAGTCTGTGAGCCCCGAACGTCTCTGTCTGACAAACACCATCCTGGGTACATCAAAAATATGGTTGATGAACTCGGGCTCAATGAAATGAAACACTTGAGTCATGGAAGGGTCATGTTCTTGGGCAGGGGAAGGAATTCTCCTGGGAAATTTTTGATTAATATTTACCAAAAATTCAGGGGGTTTTGATGACAAAAGCCACCTGAATCCTCTGCAGTGTGACGTAGGAAAATGATCCCTACTCTTCTGAATTTCTTTGAAAGAAGTAGGTACACAGGCAGAAGCTAAACTGGTAACTAGGTATTAGAGACCCACCATAAGTTCCAGCAAGAGCGTGAACTATACTGCAAGACAAAGTCAGCCAGAAATTTAAAGTATAAATTTTGTTTTGTTAATTTTTTTTTCCAGGAAAGGTGTTTTTCTTGACAACAAATCAGCTACCTGGCAAGACTCTTCCCACTGTGTTACAGGTAACTAAAGTGGAATAAAATACAATAAAGCTGTAAAAGTTGAGAGTACAGATTTGGGAGCAAGGCTTTTGTAATCTTAACTGCTCAAAACAGCATTATTGCCAGAAGTAGGTGAAAGTTTTCAAGAAGTGCTTTCTTGCAAGACTTGTTAGAGACTATGCTTTGTAAATTATAGCAATAATTAAGACATACACCATGCCTAGGTATATAACTGATTTCCTGCTTGAAATTTGTAGATAATCACAATAATGAGCAATGATTTCAATATGACTGAAACAATCTGTGGTTCCCTGTGACAGCATTCCAGATAATCAGGCAAACTTAAAATAGTTTCAGGTTTGGAAGAAAACCAACATTTCTAGCAGGTTTGACCTGATACAGAATGTGTAAAACTCCACATCTGCAGCTCCTGTATTGAAAAATATACATTTAAGCTATGTCATTTTGCTGTTAAATCCTGAAACATCGCTGCTCACACAGTAGAACCAGAAAGAAGTAAGACTGAGAAAGAGCTCTTGTCTAGGAAACAATCACTATCACAATGCAGGGCTCTGCAACAGAAACTTCTGCAGTATGGCCAAAGAGAAGTCAAGAAACAGAGGAGAAAGACCTACTGAGCTGAAATGACTGGGATAAGTACATAAACCAAATGTTCCTTGCTAAACAAGTTTGATCAAATCCAGGAAAGATGGAAACAATTTCACAAATGGCAAAGCTCCAAAACATAAGGTTCAGGGAATGCTTCCTTTGAAGATAAAAGGTACTCAAGTGTGAAAGCTGTGACCAATATAGGAAGCGGAATGAAAAAGCAAACCAGCCCCAAACAAAAATTTCTGATGGCATTTTAATTCCACACTCATTAGACAGCACCCAGGGAGAAGACCAATGAGTGAATATACTTTAAACACACTGCATGCAAAAGATACAAAGTGTTCATCCTTGATAAGATACTTGTTTCCCTTATCAGTTAGGGGCTCCTTCATTTGCATTTCCTTTTTATTCCCTGAAGTCTTGAAAGAATGAGATTTTATAACATTAAATAAGTCTTCTCTTCTTTGCTACAGAGTATTGCTGATCTTTTTATGAACATTCAGGAGCTTCATGCAGCTATAAATATTTGCTCTTGAAGCATTTAGCAGCTTCAGGAAGTATCATCAGCAATTAGAAGCAGAATGCATTATATTTGGAATTAGATGGGATAAAAGCTTGCACTATTCCCACTGAAATTTCTTGAGGTGAAATATTGGCTGTATGAATTCAAGAAGGCCAGACTCCCACTGACACAAATAATCCAGTTAGGGAAAGCTTAGTGGATTGTCTGAAACAGCTTAAAACTAATTTTCCCTCTGCTATATCTTTCAGAAATGAAGTACTACCCAATTGGTCTCTTGATTAGGGACTGACCTAAGGAACAAAGCCTGGCTCCAAAGATCAATTTTCATCAAAACCTGACAACCATTTGGGTTTGGTTTCCTTCTGGCTCCTGGAACTGAGATACAAAATTAGACATTTGAATATGCTATCTTGTATCTAATGCCTGTTTTGCTGCCAGTTAGAAATGAGAGCTCAACTGGACACATATTTAATATCCTGTCCAATTCAAAGCATGTTAACAGTCCCATTGATTTTAATAGGACTAGAGTCAAAATGGTATCTCCTATGCCTCCTAACAAGAGAGAGAAGAGTGGCTGACCTCTCAGGACGAACTCAAACATAGACAGTCTTTTCTGAGGTGCAGTAAGTAGAGCAGTCATGACAGAAAGGTTTTTTGACAAATATCACTTGATGAAGAAAGATATGGGGAGCTATAGGCTGATCAGTCTCACCTCAGTCACGGGGAAAAAAAGGTAACAAAACTTCCTGAACATCATTTCTGGACACATGAAGGAGACAAAGACTATGAAATGACTGATTCAGTAATCAAGAGGCTGGAAGTGGATATCATTTACTTGGAGTTTTGTCAGGCTTTTGTCAGTCTCCCAAGGCATTTTTCAGCCTATCTGTGAAGATATGGCTTGTGTGGGTGGAAAACTAGTTCAAAGAGCTCAATGTCCAAAGGGCAGCCGTTTTCTAGCAATGTTTCTAAAGCATTGACCCATGTACCCACACTGCTTACCATCTGCATCAACCAAGGCACAACCAACTCACTACTGGCAACAGGACATGGTCTTGGCTACAGAGCTGCAAGGCTGGAGATGAGCCCAGTCCTAGTATAATGCTACTGACTGGTGCCAGTAGAAAGCATAAACAATAATTGCATAAACAAACATAACAACACACATCCCATATGTAAAAAAGGATATCGACCTCAATTTATATGCTGTTCATCAGCCTGAACACTTCAGAGCAAGGAACAAATCTACTTAGTTTTTTTGAGAAGTAGCCCCCAAAGTCAGTTGTGACCAGGATCTCAGGGAACTGTCATAAGGTTGGATACATTAAAGTACTTAGAGCCACAAATTAGGAATCATTTCTGATTTCTAGCAAATGGCCTCCCTGGATATAAGCTTAGAATTCCAGGATGGGAAAGATAGGTAGGTAGACTGGTAAAGACTCATTGGTGGATATGTAGACTCATAAAAAATGTATCAGATTTCTCAAATTATAATATGCAATTGAGGTGCCTAATTCACTGATTTCATGTACTGATATGATGTGTTTCTGTTCCAGAAGCAAGATGGCAATTGCTGCTTTCCCATTGCTTTTCTTACTTGTCAGAATATTCTCCGCTCCAATCTTTTGGATAACTTCAGACATCCTGAAACTTTTCTAAATATGAGTTGGCACTGTGCTGTGCAAGTCAGGTCATCCTGTTTGGTTCTTTTAACTTCTCTATTTCCAGCTCAAGTGACTAAGCATATTTGTCTAAGAATGTATACTGAATATACAAATATGAATTTGCCATCTTTCCATTTCCTTAAATAGTATTCTGAGATGTTAATTCAAATGCTAATGTAAGTGTTGGGAAAGAAACCTCTTTGATAAAATTGTGGGGTTTTTTTAAAAACTAGAAAATAATTTGTCTGCAAATACTATTTATTATTCCTAGGGAAGCATACAGCATTTAAAAAGAAAAAACCAGAACCAAGCAAACAGCCCCAAAAGATACCTCACGTCTCCTGCTAGTCTCTGCCATGACTGAATAGAAAGCAACTGTATGAGAGAATCCTGGCAGATGGTGTTGGGCATCTGGCTCATACCTCATCAGCTTCTGTCCTGGACATACAAGCGCTTGTAGTTTATTACTTTGTGTAGGGCTGTTTGTTGGTGCGGGAGCACTGCAAGTTTTGCTTGTATGCTTTGTTTCTGCTCTACACTCTCCTGAAAAAGCCACACTCTGCGCATCAGATTAGCAGCTCCTCTCTGCTACCTCCATTCAGAAAACCTTGAAGTGTATGCAACTCCTCCCAAAGACCTCCTTCAAGCCAAATACAATTATCTACAATAATACAACAAATAGCATCTGATGATTTGAGGCTGGTGTCAGGCTACTGTGGAGGGCACTGTGGATGAAAGGTATTGCATTCATATCTAATTTTAGGTCTGCTTGCTGACTTTGTATCTCAGGTGCACACCGATGCTCTTATTGACGAGAAAAAGCTTGGACACAAAGCACTGCCTGACTGAAAGCATCTGTTCCATGCCAGGTTCTACTGGAATTGAGCTTCCTTTAACTACAAAATAACATTCCCCTATTTTTCATACCTTGTTTACAATTTGAACTCATTCATTCAGGAATGATAATCATAAAGGCAAATAAAAGGCTCCTGCAATGTACCACTAACAGCAAAACCAACACAACTGCAAAGTGCCCAGAAAAAGCAACGACACCAATCTTGTGGTGCACGGAGCAATACATATTCTGTAAACTACAGATTGCCAAGCCTGTGCAATGAGTTTTAAGATCTGTTAAAAGGACTGTCAAAAGCAGTTGCTGAGCCCACTAATATCCATTGATTTCAACAAAAATGTAATCAGGACAAAATGAAGCACATCTAAGCACGTGTACGGCGTCTATCAGGAGCATGACTAGATCAAGACTGGAAACAATGCACTGAACTTTTGTTCTAATCCACAGGAAAAAAAGGTGCCATTTGTTACTGGTTTGTTCTCTTTTCAGTGAATATTAAGTAGAAATACAAATGGTCAAACAACACACTTACTAAACACAGCAGTTTCCAAGCATTCCCTTTAAAGGTAACTATATGTTTTTACCCATGCCAACAATATCACCAAACTTATTAATGTAAGTGGGGTTCCATCAAAACAAACACCTAAAAATTCAGCTAGTAGATTAATATTTCCAGTAAAACTGAGGAGTATTGAATTTTGGATCCTATATAAGGCTATGGATTTTATTTAGAAATACTCAAACGACTGGCTGAAGTCACCTCCTTATTATTAAAGACCAGGTTTTGAAATTATAGGTAGGAGATTTGTTCCAGCCTGTGAAGTTTGTTTTCAGAACAATGTCCTCTCCAATTAGTCCTGTAGTTTATAAACAAACCATTAGTACACTTGACTTTTAGTAACTGATGTTCATGATGTTTTTGTTGAAGGCATTCACTGCCAACTAATGGTTGGGGAGACAAAATGGCATGCATTTGAAAAAGTGCTCCTGTTTACTACATGTTAAATAGATCTGAAATTGACTTAAGGGAAGGCACAAATACTTGAACATTTTCAATATTCTGTTTTCTCACTTGCTCAAAAAGAATGGAAGGGCACAAATTGCTCTATGATTTGTTCATAAAAAACCATTCATATGAAATGCAATTATTACAGACTTCAATAGCTGAGCTGAGTTCAAGCCAGGTTCTATTTAGTCACATTTATGTAATCCTTCTGGAGTTAAGGGCAAGTCAAAGAACTGCGGAAGTCAAAGAATTTGGCCTTAAATTTATCCAAAAATATTAATACTCCTGGAAAGCTAAACAACAAAACAATCTGATTAAAACCATGGGATCATTTATAATAAAGCCTGCTGGCTCTCAAGATCTTGGCCCTGATTACACCTCTACCAGCACCAGTGATGTCCAATTCAACTGGAGGCAGTGTTAAATGAGTAGGCAAGCCCACAGTCAGGCCTTCTTAGACCAGTATCAACCTCTTTGCAACTTTTATTTAAAATAAATTTTTCCCCCTTTGATTCATATTACACTTTTCTTCCTAGAAATCCTGGCAGAAAAAAGAAGCCAGTCTGTCTTATTCTCTCTCTCTCTCTCTTTTACTCTTTTCCCTCAGAGGTATGTAGAAGTTACACAGCACTTGGAGAAGCTGCCAAGGACAGTTCATAAGTGTCATAACAGGCATCACATTTCACATGATCCTTAGCCAGCCTTGATGTCATGCAGGAAAGATCAGATGATCTTTGCAATATGCAAGCAGAGGACAGCCCAGCCTACCAGGTCACAGCTACAGCCGGAGGAAGCTGTTGTGAACACAAGGTTACTTCCTTGGAACTGTTCCAGCCTTGAAAAAAACTGAACATCCCTCAGGTCTGTGACCTCTGTTACAACTCAGAGCACCTTCAACCTCCATAAATACCGTGTTACTGACAGTCAAAGGTGAGTGTCTGGAGGAATCTTGACTAAAATAAAATACAAACCAGCTGAGCCCAGTTTTATGCCTCATCACCATGAGGAGGGCTGATCTGAATTCCCTTATCCCATCCCTTCCTTCTTGCCTGTCAGACACAGCTCCACCATCAGGCTATACCTGCTGTAAACGTGGCTGAATCCCACTTTTTATGAACATCATCAGTTTGTGCTTAGCCTTCCTTGTTGTTTCAGGAATTGTCAGTTGCTACTGTCATGGGAACAACCTCAATACTTTTACAGAAAACTTGGAGGGTGAATAAATAAATGAAAGAAGGACATTTTTTAACTTTGCTCTGTAAGAACCTGAGCCAAAGATCACTAAAGACAGCAAAAACAGCCTGTTGTAGCCACACTGTTTCCAGATCTCAGGTATTATCTGTATTCTAGACTGAGCTACAGCCTACAGAGAGGGTGGCTCGGGGGACTGGTTTGGAGATTGCTGTGTTGTTACCTGTGATACAGGCAAGCTGTGGGTACTGCTCTGAGACAGATGCAGATGGATTTTGAAACAGCATTTGTACCATCACAGCAGTAGTCAGCTGACAACAGTATTTTTTTCCAGAAAACTTTATGAGAGAATTCAGGAGAAAATAGGACTGTCCCTGCATCAGTCTATTTGCAACACAAGTTCCACAGCTTTTTTAGCATCTCCTCCCACTACAGATCTTAATTATTCATGTATCCAGCCTCATTTTACTGCATCTCAGACTCCTATAAAGGCTTTAACACTCTTCTCAAGCCTCGTAATTCTAATAACAGTTTTCAGGAAAAATAAGCACTGCTTCTGCTTACAAAGGTCTTCCTACATGGAATAAGATTTTTAAAGTCCTTCAGATTTTATTTAAGTAAAATGTCAAGCCACCCACAGTGAGTTCAGAGGTAGCAGTTTTCTGTTGTGATTTACTCCTTTGCACAACAGTTGAGATAGTTTAAGGCAGGAAGGGCAAGTTCCTACTGCACCAGCCAGAGCAGCAGAGAGGCTCCAGGGCAGTTGGGGAAGGGAAGGAGGGAGGGAAGGAGGAAGGGAGGGAAGGAGGGAGGGAAGGAGGAAGGGAGGGAAGGAGGAAGGGAGGAAGGGAGGGAGGGAGGGAGGAAATGAGAGGTGGGGTACACCTTTTTTCAAGACAGAATGAGGACAGTAAGGTCTCATCTCCCTTAGCAGAGAAACACAGGTTTAGATGGAACATCAAGTGCCTCTCTCAGGCATTCCTGCTGAATGCCAGATTATTCTATTGATGGCCAACTCATCCCCATTTGTTCTTGGGACAAGACCAGGAAGAGGCATATGCCTTTCCCTTATTTAAAACGCAGTGCTTGCTTGTTGACAATAAAGGCAGATAAAACAAAATGTTAATCTCATTCTTGTTTAAGCAGCCCTTTTACCTAATTAAATCCAGTTCTTACACTTCCCTTCCTCCCTCCTCAAAAATCTTAAGATAAAACCAAAATAGGCAAGAACTTGATTTCACTTTTACTTTTTTAAAAAGCTTGGGGTGTTTTCTTTTAAAAAAAAAAAGAAAAAAACCCGATTTCTTCAAATGTCAAGCAAAGTTAAAAATAGGAAGGTACCAGAAAAGCCTTTTATAGTGCAGTCATAACAGTACCACATCATTGTTGAGCACCACAATTAAAATGATACATTATGACAGTGATGTGATACATCTCTGCATTTGGTCTTTCAGGACACAGAAAAAAACCAGTACAATTTTTGTTCTGTCTGCCAAATGGGTAATTTTTTTTTCAAGGTAGGTACTCATGTACTTGGAGATGGTGTGCTTTCCTTTGGGTGCTGTGATACTGGTATTTTTTCAACACATTTTTCAGGTGTTAGAGTAACATCATTCTCTGGCCGCCACAGCCGTTAAGACAAGAAGAGGAAGACTAAGACACATGCTAGGTAGCTGCACTCAGTAGGCAGTTTGTTTGGAAGACTGAGGCCAGGGTAGATATGTTGCCTTTTGTGAATTAGATAAGAGTTGCAGGTGTGAAATTATTTTTGATATTTAGATAATTAAATTAATCTAGGAGACAAATACGTGCTGACATTTGTGAACATGGATGCTGCTACTGTTTACATTGAAAATGAAATGTGAAAACCCTTTAAAGTTGGAGCCATTTAAAGAGGCATTTGTGAATTATATGAATATTGTGTTTACTTTATAGTGAAGGACCGTCACAAGAGAACTATTTTCTTCAAAACCCAGTCCTATTCTATAATGCTCAAATGACTGTATATGGTACACTAAAATTTAAGCCAGCCAATCTTAATTTCTAACCAGCCTTATGAAGATACTCAGTACTATTTTGTTCTTTTATGCCACATGTGAATTAAGATCAAGGAAAATTGCAAAGTGAAATAAATTTTCAGATGCATTTATTAAGTAGATAAAAGGCAACATGCAATGAATCATGCCAGTGAATATGAAGAAAAGTTTAAGCACTCATAGGTACTTGTAGTACTGCATTAAAAATCGGTGAGAACTCCAGTGGTCAACCCAATTAAGACCAGTGTGTATGAAGTTCCCTGCCAAGCTGGTTTGGCAGTGGAATCATCTGTTTGTGACACCAATGTTATGTACTCCAAGGTGTCTGGTTGATACTTCTCTGCAGTGAGGACTTTCAGAGACTGTGGGGAGGAGATTCTGCCTACAGAGATGACACAAACTTGCATACGTCACGATCAAGGTGTCGAAATGAGTAGTACTCCATCAGTAGAAAAACTGGTGTAATAAGAAGGAGTAACCTCAGAAGGTAGGAGTCTAATTGCTGTTTAAGCTACATCACTATTCTTTATAACTCTAAGGACTGGGAAATGTACATTATTTATTTGTCCTGGATGAATCAATCAACGCTACAATTGGAAACTGAGTGACAAAAGAGGTATTGAAACTAGAGAGCAATTCACAGAAACGCACGCTACCGCTGTGACGAAAGCTCTCCACGAACCAGCACTGAGACAAACCAGAGATTGTAACAATGACATAGAACTCAGGAAAAAAGGCAACAGCCTCCCCCCAGGCATCTACCCTAAGTGGAGAGGAGAGTGAGGGTGGATGACATGTTAGTCAGGAGAGAGTTGGTTATTTTATATCATTACATCTGAAAAGGAACATTCATAGAAAAAAATTAATACCCTGATGTTAATTGTAGTGGTAGGAACAACTGGACTATGGGGCAGTATAAAAGCATTTATAGAGGCTACACTACTGGAAACATCCAAAAGTCAACTGAAGAATAAACTGAAACTGTTATAATTAGGGGTTTTCTTACCACCTGTACTATAACACCCCAGCCTGGGCAGAAGGATGCTGTGTGAGACCTTGTCACCCTAATAAAATTAAACAACTTCCACTGCTTCTTTCTCATCCTTAGAACTCGTGATTTCAAAATAATGTATCAGGTTGGCCAAGAACATCCCTTGGCAAGTCCACACTGCCTGTCCTCGGTGACCTTCTCGTCCATGTGCTGAGAACTAGCTTCCAAGAAGACTTGGGCCATAATTTCCTCAATATGTAAGCAAGGTTGACCCATCTGGTCCTTTGAATTTGCACAGGTTGAGATTTCTCAGGTGAATCCTGACTTGAACCTCCTCCACTACTAGTAGTTCTTTTCCTGTCTGAACCTGTCTTCAGACCCTGGAAGTGCTGGTAAAGACAAAGGCAAAGAAAGTGTTGAGTACCTCAGTCTCAGCTGAATCTGCTGCCACTAATTTACTCAGTCCAGTTAGCCATGGACCTACATTTTCCTCATTTGTTCTTTGTCTGCTAAATGTGCCTTTGATGTTCACTGTCAGTATCAGCTCTAGCTGAACTTTTGCTTACTACCACCCATACCAATCTGGGCAACTTCTATATTCATTCTTTGTAGTCTGCTCGTGCTTCTGCATCTTATATGTGTCCTTTTTGCACTGGAGCTCAATCATGTATTCTATATTTGGTTAAGTAAGTCTTGTGATACACGTACTCATTTTCCTGACTCCAGGTATGGACAACTCTTTAGTCCTTAAGGACAAAATCTTCTAAAGGAGTCAGATCTCTTGAGTTCCTCTGCCCTTCAGTGCTGCCTTCTACAGAATCCCACCTACCAGCTCCCCAAAAAAGCCAAAGTCTGCTCTTCTAAATCCAGGGCCTCTTCCCTGCTTTTTGCCTACTTTCCCCCTCAGAACCCTGAACATCACTGTGTCATGGTCACTAGGTACAAGGCTGCCATTGATCTCATCAACAAACTACGTCATCTCAGATCATAGCATTCAAAGTGCTGAAATTCTCAGTTCTATAACACACATAGTAGAGGCCATTTCCATACGGCTGAGGTCCCAGAACTCAAAATGCTTGCAGAGGAAGGTTCTTCGTGCAGCATGAAATGTTTTTATTTTCTTTTCCTTCCTAAAAAATGTAAGAAATGGCAAAGGCTGTTCTGTGTGTATGGATGGATTTAATGATTTAGGGGAATTTATATCATCTTTTACAAGATACAGTTATCAATCCTGTCATACCACATAAATACATTTATTTGTTACAGAATAGGTCACCGGGGGATTTTGAAGCTGTGCTCTTATCTGCTTTCTTTTAAATGCCCAGCAACGACAACTGTACCAGTCTCCCATGAATTCAGAGGCAGCTGTTTATTTCTTTATGCTTCACTGTCTTTCCCCACCCTGTTGTCTCTTAATTGTAAGCTCTTTGTGGCAGAAAAGTCTTTTTTTCATTGTTTTGTGGTGGAGTTTTTTTGGACAGCACCCAGTACAATGATGAATGAGCTTCCTAAGCTGTACCATAATATTAAGCAACATGTTTATGCATTATTTTTTAATTTTTATATCTCTATAGGTGACATTTTAGATCCTTTTTACCCAGCTCAGCCAAATTCCAGAAACTGCTCCATACAGAATCATAAGGTTGAAAAAGACCTTTGAGATCATCAGGTCCAAACGTACCTGTCTGTTACTAAATCACATCCCTGAGCACCTCATCTACCTGTCTTTTAAATACATCCAGGGTTGGTGACTCAACCCCCTCCCTGGGCAGCCTGTTCCAGTGCCCGATTAGCCTTTCAGTGAAGAACTTTTTCCTGATGTCTAATCTGAACCTGCCCTGGCACAGCCTGAGCCCATTCCCCCTCATCAGGGATAAGGTTTTTCCTCAGCCTCCTCTTCTCCAGACTAAACAACCCCAGTTCCCTCAGCTGCTCCTCATAAGGTTTGCTCTCCAACCCCTTCACCGGCCTGGTTGCCCTTCTCTGGACGTGCCCCAGGACCTTGATGTCTTTCTTGTAGTGAGATACACATATTCCCACATACACATATTCCCCAAGAGAGTGGTTTCAGCTACAGTGAGCAGACAATTGTTCCAAATAATCTCCAAATGCATGAACCATAAATACTGCCCAATATGTAACCTACAGATATAATTAGCTTTTTGATGAGGCACAGAGGCATTAAAAGATGACCAAGTTATGAGCTGCTGTTGCCAGAGAGAGCAAAATTATCCTTGTAACAGTAAGTGGTTTTGTTCAAAAATAACAGAAAAAACAAAACAGAAATAGCTTGATATTGTTCCCCATGAGAGTGGAAAAGAGTTCTTATTAGCTGCCACTGAAGAACTGGCATATTTTTTATTTAAGCTATGGTATACACTTAGGCCTAGAGAAAGGTTATGTTTTATTTTTTAAAGCTTTGGAACACCAGAACACGGCTGTTTCATCACACCTTCAATGACACACAGAGTCAGGTAGAATCAAATTCACCTTTAAAAAAATTACACACTCCTCACAAGTGAAGGTGCACGGTTCATGGATGGTGAGGAAAGTAAAACCAGCTTGTCTCTAAAGGCTTCACTTCCCATTCTCACAGGTACATGCACTGTTTCTTCTACAATCAGCTAAGTTGAGTCCCTTGCAAAGCTTATTAAGTGCTGCCTAAAATGCCATTACCTGCTGGGGAGAGGCAATAAAATATGTACCTCTTGCTTCAGCAGATTACAAGATACACATCAACAGAGAGGCGGCCCAACTACCTGACACCTGACCTGTTTGGGAAGACAGCAGGCCTGTCAGCGGCCTAGCTCTCTTCACCCAAGATATAGGCCCTGACAATATTCTCCTGTTCCCATGAGAAAAGTTATTCACGCTGAGAGGATCCTAATAATCACATTCTCAAAACACAGCAGCCTTGCTGATAGGGGTACAGGCCACCCTAAACCAAGAAGCAGTTATGGGAAGGGATTTGGGAGTAACAGAACATGTTAGGAACCAACCCTAACAAGAGGGTCAAAAGAAGCAGGTGTGCGGATGCTTTTGGGTATTAAAGGTAAACTAAGGATGTTTAGCTATAAGATAGGTTTATCACAGCTCGTTATAATTACTAACCAATCAATATGGTGTGAACAGTGTGTGTAACCAATTAGCAGTTTTTTAGCTTGCCACATTTGCAGTAAGAAAGGTATATAATATGTGTGATTTTCACCTAATAAAATGGCTGGCTGGCTGGCTTCCTGGCTTCACCTAAAATTCATACATTGAATTGCGTGTTGCTCCCTGCTGGATGCCACACTGACCCATGTTTTTCGGACAATTCATTACTGTCAGGTACTCTCATCCCAACAGCTCTGCAGCTGTGTAGTCTATAGCACATGGTTTCTGCAATCCTGATGAACGACTCCATTTCACGGCCTGTATGTCAGAACTGTTTCATTGTGGTGGTGCTTTGATACTTTGGGTGGAATGCCTTTTTGTTCCAGCAGTGCCTATCTATACTGAGCAAGATATGAATAAATTAGACTCTCCTTTTGACTATGGGAATAAATTCCCAACACTTTTAAGCAACTGCAAAAACTAAAAAATGACCGTTCTTGAAGCTTGGGTTGCACAAAAATTGGTACTCTGTGTGA
The DNA here is from genome assembly GCA_022605575.1 of Laterallus jamaicensis coturniculus. NCBI lineage: Eukaryota > Metazoa > Chordata > Aves > Gruiformes > Rallidae > Laterallus > Laterallus jamaicensis. The sequence continues at coordinate 12,227,921 of JAKCOX010000002.1, read as the reverse complement.
ATTTTTCTGGAGAGAATCTCTCATGATCTGAAACCTCAGTTTCTGATGCATGAATCTGTTAAAATTTCACCTATTTCAGCCTGTAAACCGTCTTAAATGTGTCTGCAACAAACTCCTGAAGCAAATTAATCACATTTACCTTACACCATGCAATTCTATCAAAGACTGAAAAACTAAAGGACAAGCATTATGTCTGAAAAGCTCTGTAAAGCTCTTACAGCCTGCCCATGCAAAACATTCAAGGTTTGCCTCTCAGAGTTCGTTTCTTTTATTGTTTGATAATTTGTTCCCAAAGTCTGCTAGTTTTCCTGAGATGCTTGTAATAACCATTTAACTTTAAGACACACCTTCCTTTCACTGCATGTGAAAAAGAAACAGCTGGATAATTTGAGCTCATTTTTAAATCCTGCAAACTGCAAGGGATTCTTGTGCATCCTCTTACAAGGTGGATTTTTCTCATGTAACTTACACTGAGAATAGAGCCCCTCACACCTCCACTACATTGCAGCGCTCTGCATAGCTCAGCTGAGGGCTCACAAGGGGAAAGAGACTAATGAAGCGACAGTTTTCCACCTGAACCCATCAGTACCAGCCGTGCCAGAACGTCATGCAAGACCGAAGTCTGTGCTGCCTTTTCCCAGCCAACACCAAGTCCCTTAGACACCAGTGGTGCCAAGGTCATTTAGAGGGGTGAGGCTTGTGGTATACAGGGTGGCATTTCCATATGAGCACCTTCTCCAAGATGGTGACTGAAGTCAACACTGAGTGCAGCAAACTCAGCACTGGTTCTGCACTACTGCTACTGCAATTATTTCTGTAATACTACCAAGTAATTGATGCCGTTTACAGCAACAGTGGATGCATGTTTGAAGATAAGTGCCAAAGGTATGGTAGTAGCAATGAAATAAAATCTAGTGCATGCCATTCTAAATGAGAACATGTAACATAAAATTCACACAGCTTCAGAAGATCCAGGTGTCCACCTAGTGTTATTTCAAAGCATTAATTTAGGGGATACTCTTAAGAGCTCCCCAGAGCTTCAGTCATATTGTAGATTCACATCTTGCCTGAACACCTGAACTAGACTTAAATAAAACAGATTCAATAAAGTGTTGCACCCCTGTTCTCAGTGCAAAAGTGTTCAAACACTATTGTGCCAAAAAAGCAAGAAAGCTATAATTCCAGCTAGGAAAAAAATTCTAGGAGGTGAGAAACAAATTCATGCAAAACAACAATACAGAGGCAGAATGTTTCTTTTGTTGGACAAGAAACAAATGCTTCAAGGCACAAAGAAACCACAAAGGATTAATTACTTCACTGACATTTCTACTTCAAGTGGGCACTTCAACCAATCAGTAGTACTGATGATGACATCTACCAAAAAATATTTAACACCATCTTTCAGAGTTACTCATTTTCACAAATCATACATTTATTGAAACGTTCTTTGCTTACCCATGAGCTGGAAGTAGTAATGGAAGCCTACTAATTTTTTGGGTGTTTTTCCTCAGTATAATGCCCACTATGTCCATATGAGTACAGGCATCTAACAAAATGAACTGCATGCAACACATGTAATTACTAAAGGATCAGAGAATCAAGGCACAAATGGCCAGACAAGCTGAACTACCCATGATACCTGTTTGTCTATGATGTACATACAATACCTTTGCCAGTCAGCCATCCAGTTGCCTACATACATTTTGAAATACAAAAATTTTGTTGTGATTGTATTTTAAAGCCCTTTTGAAAGCACTCCCTTAATCCTGGTGGTAAATGCTGCTTCCCAAACTGCAGGGGTTAGTTTTATGAGAGGACTAGGTATCACAGAATTGCTGACCGCCAGAACACTTGTATACAGACATTTGGATAAGCACTGGAATAATTCATCCAAACTCTTGCAGATGAGAGAGGCCTAGGATTCAGAGATCAAGAGGATGTTGCAATCCTGCTCAAAATACGGAAGATCCACCAAGCAGTGATCAGGCAGCTTCTAGCCTGTGAAACTAGTCCCACCAAATGTTTCATAAGAGCAAAGAGAAGACAGCTTCCAGATCTCCCTTGAAAAAAAAATATTAAAAAACCCAAAGAGAAATATCATAGTAATATATCTAATAGAACTTGAAATGGTTTTGGATCACATCTGAAAGAAAGTGTGCAGAGGTCTCAGGAAATAAGGTCAAACAAGACAGCATTCTTTGGACCATGCTAAGTATTGCTCTAATGTCCTATTTTTGCTCTGAGAACTGCCCTATTCCCCCCTCAATAGGCTCAATTTCTACAGACTGTGGCTGAAAAAACAGAATGATGCAACTTAAGGAAAAGAAGCAGCAAGGAATGCAAGTTGTGCTAAAAGCAGCCCCGAGCCAGGTTGGTATTATTGCTGGCATAAGTCTGAGCCAAAGAACAAACACTGGTAAGAGTAATTTGCATAGTTTGTGGAAAGTGCCTGGTCACTGGCAAAGCAAAAAAATACAAAAACCCAGAACTGATGTAGTAATCCATACATGCTGGGGCACAGCAATAAAATGTGCTGACAGGTACAACAGAGACTTATGAAAGTGTTTGGTTTAAGAGCACAGCTGAAGATCACAATATGGCAGATGAATGGGGTTTTTTGCACAGTTTCATCAATAGAATTAATTTTATCAAATGCTTGACCAAAAGAATACTTAAAAAGGTATTGTAAGCATAAGCAGGCTTGCTGTAAGCTAGCCAAAGACCACTGTGAAGAAGCCTAACTTGAAATTATCTGTGGAGGAGAGATGCACTCCTGTTCTTTTCCTCTAAATAGGTACAAACAAATCAGTTATTTCCGAAGACACAAATGTCCCTGTACTCCAACCAGGGGAGTAGAACAGTGAAATCCTACACAACATACCAGAAAAGGAGGGAGCATGAGGAAAGCCAAACCAAAGTTTAATAAGAGAGTATGCTTCCTTGGAATCACTACTTGCAAAACAGCGATGGGCCTTTGCAGAATTCCTACTGACAACTTGCATCAGCACTACTAGGGAAAAGCAAACCCACCATAGTTTCTGCAGGCAAGGTTATTTTATCAGCAGGCATCTTCAGAACTTGAGCAAGTCGGGAGTTTTCCCAGCTCGCTTTCAGAATTTGCAAGAATTCACACGTCAACTGGACACCCCTAAAAGTGCAGCAACTGATATTAGGGAAAGGCATTAGCAATTCTTCTGCTCCAGAAAGCTGCTATTTCACTCCAGTCAGCTCCTGCTGTGCAAAAGCTGCCTATACCAGCTTGTGTTTTATGCAAAGGTAAAGCTGCATTTGGGAGATTTCCGCAGTATTGGACCACTGTACCAGCTCCAGACAACTAACTAGCTGACTTGCAGCAAGTGACCAAGAACATAGAGCTGTATTAGCTAGAAACACACACTGTTCAAACGACCAGTGAACTAAAGGGTGTTAAAAATCATTTTGAGGTGGATTGGTGGGAAGAGAATTAGTAAGTTGTGTCAAAATTACATTTAATTCCTTATAATTAACTTATAGTACATCTAGTGGCCTTTCTCCAAGAATATACTGGGTTTAATTATAAAACAATGGGTATGTGTTACATTTCATAAACTGTGTTAAGAATCTACTGAAGAAGTATGGCTTAACCATTAGAACTTGTGCTTGCCAGTAGCAGGGGGGAGTAGGTACCATCATTAAAAATACAAATCAGTACTGCTATGTCCTAGGTTACCAAAGGCTACTCAGCAACAGAGATGTTCAGAAAGCATCACTAGAATTTATATTTCACATGTTAACATGTTACCAACTGACAATGTTTCTGACCTTGCTTCATTTACTTACTGAGGTCGCATTCAGCCCTGCATTTTGCAATCTGAAAGCTAGTCTACAGGAAAGCAAGCAAATAAACAATCTTATTTCTCCATACCCAGTTTAAGGATTTGACAGATTATGCATAATTAGACTGCTCTGTGTGTGTGTGTGTGTGTGTGTGTGTGTGTGTGTGTGTGTGTATACTGTATTTGATTACAAAGGGTAAGGGTTTACCATCTTCCTTGTTCTCATTCTTCATTGCTTTACCACCAGGAGGAGCTGTAAAGCGCCTCGTAAACTAAGCAGAAAATTCCCGAAAAATCTATGAACGCACAAGCAGCAAACATTTGCTCCAGACCCAGCCAGTACTGGAAACAAGTATTTCAGCCAACTGCTTACAGCGACACTTATCATCAGAACACTTAGCACGGCTGAAAAATCAAAGTCTCAGTTAGACTTCTGTCTCCTAAAATTACGCAATGTCTTTTCTATTCTTTTAAAAAACAATTTTGAGGTCACTAAAAAAAAAGAGCTGGAAATTATTTCTAGCTTCTACTTCTTCTCCCAAATGCAGGATGAGTGGAGCCAACTCTTAGCACTGAGATTCATGCATAGTCATACGCATGTGTGTGTGTTTGCAGAGGTCCCTTCTCTATGGGAGGTGGAGGGTTCTTCCAGCAAGTTGACCACAAGCCGAAGTCCATACTAAACTGGCTCTGCTCTCTGCAGAGAAACATGGAATGTGGATTAGCACATATTACTTTATAATGTCATCCAAAAATCTAGTGTGCACATTAGTTTTAAATCCCAGAGGAGAAATTACTCAAGAATTCTGTCTGAAGCCTATGGAGTTTTATGTTATTTCCTGCTCCAATTTACAGCAGCTTTACTAGTTAGCTACTGAGATGTAAACCACCAATAGTGTACTGTGAACACACTATTCAAAGGAACACTGATAAAAAACATTTTAAAAGCAAATCATACTTCAACTACTATAACTACAACATACTACAACTTTTTTCCTCTCAGATTAATGACACATTTCTTTATGAAGCAGAAAATGATGAGGAAATTACCGCAATTTTTTTCACCAATTAACAGGAGGTAAGCATATAAATTATTATTCTATTATATCTTTCCTCTTTTCAACCTATTTTCTGTGATTCAGCATCTTTCTTCTCTCCTGAATCAGATACTTCACTCATTTGCTGACGTTTCTGTGTCCTGACTTTTCCTTCTCACTCTCTTCCTCCTCATGGATGAACATCAGAAATCAGTTCATTCTTCAGGTCTGCTCATCCATTTTGCTTCTCTACTGCATGCTGCTGTCTACCAGCATGACAACTGGTGCTAGTGACTGGTACAATCTGGACATCTACTTGCTAGAAATAGCAAATAGCTTGGTCTAATTCCATCATATGCCTCTTTAGGACTGCATTTTACTTTGCGAAAGAAATCCCTATTTCCAAACTTGACATGTTGTTCAAATGCATCATCCCAGGACGTTCAGTCAATAATGAAGTTTCATTTTAATTGCAGGAACTTCACAAAGTTGCTTTCAGTGATATAATAGACAGGGCAATTTGGAGCACTGAGATATTTTACTAATTGCTTTCATCAGTTACGCTGAGGGTCTCTTGGTCCTCATATGTATAGGAGCTGACATAAAAAAAGCTGCTGTCATGACTATAGCTGAATAGACCATACACTCTTTCAATAAATTCACACTCCATTTTCTTTGTGTATTGCCAGAATAAATCCAAAATCTGCAACAGATATATTTAAGACCTCCAAAGACCTTAAAAATCTGCTGAAATCTTCTGAGAGGCATACTATGGCTCTGCATCTTCCGAATATGTAACTATCCAGTGCTAAGACACATAGCTGGAAAACATTCTCCACACACGACTAAAAGCATGTTTTAGAGCTGGACAATGAAAGGGCAGCCACTGTATATTACAGATAACTCTGTAATCAAGCTGGAGCCCAAGTTCTCACTTCATTTTTAGTCATGAGATCCCTGTGATTTCATTTGTGGTGCTTTCAAGCAATAACAAGGAAAGTAGCAATGGAAGGTCAGGTCATTGTCAAATGGATAAATGTAGGTAAATGCCTGGGTTGCTATTATAATTACTTCATGAATTAAAGATTTTCTCCATGATTTTAGCTGCCAAGGATTTGCACCAAAACCAAAACATTCTAAAATGTAATTGGGAAAAGGCATTTGCATAAACACTGGCTACTATGGAAAGCTTCTCCACCACGTGGATTACTCTGTCTTAGATTATTTTTGTCTGAATTGATGTAAAACAACTAGTGACATGGGAGCAAGCCTGAGGTTGGGGCAGGGGAAGAGGAAAGTGCAAGAGAATAAAGGGCAATTTGAGAAAAGGAGAGAAGATAAAGGGCAGAAAAACCTACAGGAAGAAAAGAGAGTAATCACTTAGGAGAAAGTGAAGGAAGACTAGATATTTAATATTGAGACTTGAAAATTTTGACCGAGTACTGCTATTATCCTAATGATTAATAGATTCCTTTACATAAACTGTTTATCGAGCCAATTTAAAAAAAATAAGGATTTTTTTAAACAAATGAAAGAAATCAATCTGATTAGTTACAAAAAAATTACCTCATCAGTTCAGAGCAAAGTACCCCTAGTATCAAAGCATCTAGGTAGCAGGTATATTTCAACTTAACCTCATAAGATGCTTATGATATCAAGGCATTTCAATCCATTTCATACAGATGTGGAATAAGGATGCATAGAGTCTGCTGTTCTAATTGCTATTCAGCACAACACTGATGTTACCATGGAACTATTACAACTCCATTATAACTCAAATTTTGACCCTGAGTAGAAATCAAGACTTTCGTTTCCCTATTAAAAATAACCATTTTCTTCCTCATATCATTTAACGTTTATCTGGACTGAATCCATTTACCTTTTTATCATCCAGTCACTCAATGTCACAATGTTCTTCTGCATATCTTTGCCACTGGCACACATCGTTCCTGCTGTGAATAAATCCAGCAGGAGTTATCAGGTCAGTGGATGAGTAAAGAGCAGTGCACGTCATTTATCTTGACGATAGTCAAGGCTTTTAGCACTGTCTCCTCTAACATCCTCATACAGAAACTGATGAAGTGCCGACTGTATAAGGAGATGGTGAAGTAGACTGAAAACTGCTTGAAGTGCTGGGGTCAAACAGTTGTGATCAGCTGCACAAGGCATACCTGGAGGCCAGTCACTAGCGGTGCATCCCTAAGACAGGTACTAAGACCTGTACCATTTAAACCAGTATGACAGGACTGAGCACACCCTCAGCAAGTTTGCAGATAACACAAAACTGTGAGGAACAACTGATACAGCAGAGGGTTGTGCTGCCAGTCAGAAAGACCTTGACAGGTTGGGGCAACAGGCAGACAGGAATCTTAGGAGCTTCGACAAGGTGCTACACCTGGGACCATGAAACACAGCAGCTGGAAAGCAGCTTTGCAGGAAAGGACCTGGGGGTCCTGGTGGAAACAAGCTGTCCATGAGCCATGGATGGGACCTTGTGGCAAAGGCAGCCAACAGCATCCTGGGCTGCATTAGAAAAAGTCTTGCCAGCAGCTTGAGGGAAATTATTCTTTCTCACTACAGCACAGATGAGACACATTTGGAGTTTTGTGCTCAATTCTGGACTCCCCAGTAGAAAAGAGACATGGACATGCTGGAGAGGGACCACTATTCAAGATGATTAAGGGATTGGGACTCGGGGCGGGGAGTCTTACCAAGGTGTGTAAATACCTGGTAGAGCATGTAAAGACAATGGAGTCAGGCCCTTCTCAGTGACAGGACAAGCAGCGATGGGCACAAATTGAAAGACAGGAAACTCTATTGAAGCATAGGAGAAAGCTTTTTTACTACAACAGCGGTCAAACACTGGCACAGGCTGCCCAGAGACGTTAGGGAGTCACCATCCTCGGAGACATTTCATAACTCAAGTGGATCCTGAGAAACCTACTCTAAATTTACCCTGCAGGGCACTTGGACTAGGTGATCTCCAGAGGTCCCTTCCAAACTTAAAAATTTTAAGACCCCTTAGGAAAAACATGCCAAAAGAGCATACCATATTTATCTATGTCCTTACAAATTCTGTTCCTGTTTTAAAAATATCTACCAACCTCACATAATTAAGAGGCCTTTTAATAGGTACTGACTGAAATCACATTCCAAAACTAAACTTGTCTTAAAGCAATGCAAAGAATTAAAAAGGAAAAAACTATGCATTAGGGTAGCTTCCAAGGACATCATCAACACCAAAAAAAAATCACTGGCTCACATTTAAAGAGGAATGATCAGTCTCTGACACCTGAACTTTGCAAGTGGTTCAAGCACAGCTCCTGACATAAACCTACATCACATGCTTGTCAGCAGGCTTGTGGTGGCCTGGAGTCTGACTGATCATCTAAGCCCCGGGCTATGGGAGGACATGAATTAGTAAGAGCCAGTCTCCAAATTACACTGGTTCCTAAGCTGAACATCCTGCACCACTTATCTACAACCCAGTTGTGCTTCACTGCTAAAATTCCTTCTTTCCCTAGTTTGCTGACACCCCTTTTCTGGCTCTTAGCTATATGAAGAGTTTGATGTATGATGCGTTCATGGGAAGATCAATTATCCCCACACTAGAGAGCAATTCTTACACTTTTGGTTAAATATACAGAAAATATTGATATCAATATAAACAATAAGAATGAGAGAACATGATTGTAAATCATCACTTAAATAAATCTATACCAAGACTGCTATGCTGCCAGAACACATGCATTTTATTTTGTTCAGCTGAACAGTCCCACTGAGATCAGCAAAAATAGAAAGCATGCTACAGTTCCATACCTTACAGAACTGATGACTTAGGAAAATTAATCAGTTGGAAATTATGAGCTATACAGCACAATTGCAATCAAAAAGAAAGAGTTGTGACTTCCAATGGTAAAAAAGCTTAACCAAGATCTAGTGACAATTTTGGTTGTTTAAAATAAATGCAGAAATCCTTACCTGGAAGGAAAATAATGACTTGCAACCCAGGCCAAATCTGAACTGGCTATTACTGCCTGATGACTTGTTGCCATGGCCTCCAGCCAGCCCAGCCGTGGCTAATTTAATTTGTCACAGGTACAGCAGGAATCAGCAGCAGGAGCCAGGGCAGCAGCCACAGGCAGAACCCAGCCTGCACAACCCAGCCACCCACTGAGAGCAAGGAGCTTGAGGAAGCCAAGGCTGAAAGGACAGCTCAAAACACATTTGCAGCTCCCTGAAGACACAAAGTTGCTCAGTTCTCTTTTCTGTCTGCCCTATGTTAATTCTATTGCCATGAAAATCAATGGAAGAGGACAGACTGTGCATGACTTAGGTGCCGTGGAAACTGTAGAACACTAGTAAAGCAATGCAAAAATAAATTTAAGGCTCTTTTGTAAGAGCTAGAGGCTTGAACCTAAGTCTCTCAGGGCCTGGCTGGGTGCTTTCACCTGTAGGTATGTGTAAAAGATGGGCAAGGCTTCCTTTTCCTGCTTCATCCCTTTCCCTGCCCTTCCTATGCTAAAAGAAGGAGAAGCTCTTGAAAGCTTGCCTTGAGAAAAGAATGTGTGCTTCAGAAATGAAGGGGGATTCCCCCTTCCCTGTTGAGGGAATCCCATGGACACCTTCCCTCATTGGAAAGTGATCCTGTCTGCAACGCCTGTGTCAGCTCTAGAGAGGAATGAGACTGGAAGCAGTCCCCTGAACTTAGGAATGCCAATGAGCTGTAGGCAGCTCTCTGAACAGCAGATAAATTTTAATATCATCCTTCTGAGATCTTTTTCTCTTGTACAAGTGCATGTGAAATTAAATGTTGGGCAACAGTAGGAGGTAATTCAATCCTTTTGAGGTATAAATCTCTGAAATTAAATGAAACCCAGGTGTGTGTGCCACTTTCCAATGAGGAACCTATCAGCAGGTACATAGACTTGTGTGCCACTGTGACTGTGGTTCCAGATGCTTTTCCACTGAGAAAGCTTTAGAGGATCAGGGCCTAGAATTTATTTTGTTGGGTTTTTTCCATCTGTTTAAAAAATGTGTGACAGCTCATGCATATCTACCACCACTTCCTCAGAACCATTGTTTCACAAAACTTTCATAGTATCATCACCAGTGGGGATCTGGTTCTCAGTGTAAAATAGAGGCTACAAAACTTATAAAATAGAAGCTTTTGAATACTCACTTTTCTACTTGACAACCATGAAGTACTTGACATGCTGAGACAACTGCCTGTTCCTTTGACCAATGTTGTCACTGCTATGTCTTGTCTCACTCAGTCATATCTGTATGTTGCCTTCTGATTTACAGTCCTATAAGGCACTGTAACCCTTATTCCTTTTGACAAGAAATGTGTTCTTGTCTTGTGTCTGTACAAAACCTATCACCATGGGGAGCAGCCCTATGACTTGTGCTACTGCAAGGTGAGTGTTAAACAAGGAAGAAACAAACCCAGGGTCTAACAACTCTCCAGAAAAATGATCACCCCACATAGTCCCCTTGAGAAATTCAGAGCTGTTCTGTGCTAAATGAAAACTAAACCATGCATATATGTATTGACCATAAGGGACAATTTAAGCATGCACCTGAATAAATCAAGGAGTAATTACAAATCACCTAAATCCTAAGAAGTAAAAAAAAGGATGAGCACAAAGTGCCATCTGGAATGCCAGTTCTCATTAAAAAATAAATAAACTCCTTAACCAAAAATTCACTACCATTCAAGAGCATTTCTAAGGAATAAATACCAAACTGGCTCGATTCCAGTAAGCTGCACTGCAGGAGATGAGCCCAAAACATTCTGACAAACATCCTTTCAGAAAAAAAGAATTGAAATATCCAAAATAGCTCAAACTATTAGTTGTTTTTTCACAGATGTTGCTTGTGATTACTTTGGCTACCTAGGTTAACAAAAAAATTTCTACAGAAAGCAGGAGAGAGACTCTCAAGGAAGATGAATATCCTGGAGATATCCTAGTCTAGACAAAAGCATAGAGAGATTAAAGGTCGTGGCTGTGCAATGTAGATATCAACAAATAATCACCAGAGCAGTATGAAACCTGTTTAATGTAGTGACATGATTTTATAGTTTATTAAAAACTGCTGGTTTTTCACTGCAGATTAACTCTCTGAATGTATTACCCAACTCTTAAGTCAGGAAAGGTGTGAAACTGCAGGAAAGCATTGCAACAGATCTAGATGAGTAATTGTCCATCATATTTGGGGGGAGAAGAGGCAATAGTGGCATACATACACTGAAGTTCAAGGGAACAGAGACACGTTTTGCTAGGCTGCAAAGTAACAGCTTGAAAGAATGGCAACAGTTAAACTTTGTAAGGAGACAATGTAATTACCAGAGAGGGGTCCTCCAGCCCTGAAATAACAAGGGCAGTATTATCTTAAGGGGATCCATGAGGGAACTTAGAGGAGAATTTTGCCTATACTGGAAGAGAATTTCCCTAGACAAAGAAAATCAGACCAAATATCCTCCCTTAGCAAAAGGATATACTAAGTACATGCTGAAGTATTTTGGGGACGTGCAGTCGGATTGAGACCAGCCTGAAAGAAATCTCTGCCCTTGACAAGGAAAACGGTCCTGCACAACAGCCAGCTTGCAAAGCAAATTACACACTGAGCAACCAAAAGACAGCATGTACAGCCTTCAGTCTGGGTTCTCACTGGGCCAGCCTGGGATTGCTCAAGTGCTGGAGTTCTAAGAGGTGCATTCCAAGAGTGGTAAACCCAGGTCTTAAATGGTTTATCTGCTCTGAGTTTATGCTGCACTGAGTTCAGCAGCTTGGTAGGAGTCATTAGGTAGCTGATACTTATCTCACTGATGGTCATGTTACTAAAGCCAGGCAGAGATTTACCCCAGTGGTCACCTCAGGGAAAGTGTGATGGTACGCTAACCTGGTGAAGGAACTAAGTCTTACTAGACAAAGGGACATAGTAAAAAAAGAAACGTTTCAGCAATTATGCCGTGTTGAATAGTCACTGTGCTCTGCGCTGTGTCACCTCCACGGTTTTTGTGGAGAGAGTAAATCAAAATGGGAAACTGATGGTCCAGCTGATGGGTTTTCTTGGGTGGGTTATTTTTTAACTGGATCAGTTCTCTGATCTGGTTCACTGAATGCCCTCACAAATACTGGTGTTGGCGCAGCACCACAGGCTATGCAAGGGTGAACACAAACAAGCAGAAGTAGAGATTTCTGTCACTTGTGATACATCAGGGCCCAGAGAATCCCACGCATGAGAAAAGCGTTTGCTATGACAATTGTTTGATGGAGGGTGAAGTTTGTGATGGAATCTTTTGCTTACTGGGACCATTAGTAGTTTACTTTCCCCTGTCAGCCTGAAGAAAATGTGTAGGAACTTAATATCTTCCTCTACTGCTCGGTTAACCTTGGTTTTAACATACTAATAGATGCACATTACTACCGCTTCGTAACACACTTCCTAGAGGAGCAAGCTAACAGCCCCATTTATACCTACTTATAGAGACACTTTCTGTAAAATGAGAGTAAAACATTTTAGCAATATAAACAGCCCAAGACAGAGAGCGTACCAAATCCCTCAGATGCTGTGACAGAAAGCAAAACAAATCCCTCAGAGGCAACACGTTAATGCTTTAATGTCATAAGCTGACGTAACAAAGCACTGCCACTGAAAGAAGCAATCCTACTGCCTGTCAGGCTCCCTTACATCTCCCTCCTTGGCAATGACTTCATTGAGCATGCACTCCCTTCTGTGATGAAAAGGATCAGGGGTTTGATCTGGATTACAATTAACCTTTATTCATTTACTTACTTGGTTTTGCCTGGTTAATTGTAACTCGGGTCAATTCCCCGAGCCAGTTCAATGCCCGGCCGTGAAAACAGCCGCGTCAGCAGAAAAGAAGGCATGGGAGTGAACTGGGAGGGACTGAGGAAAACAGAAAGACTGCTCTTTTCAGTAGCAGTGTTTTCTTACACTGGCTTAAAGTTTAAACTGTGAAATGATGGCCCAAAATATTTTTTTTTCTTTTTTAAAGTGTAAGTAGAAAAAGTAGGAGTGCAGTTCTTTGGCAGAAGAGTCTGATGAGCTCACAGCCAACACCTGCACCATTTAATGGTTCGGGAAACTAAAAAGGACTCCAGCTTAGGAAGATTTCAATGTCTTTAATTAACAACAATTCTGTTGTTAGTTGATTCATATGTAAAATAAGACTCCTGTAACCACATCAGAGAGATGTGGTTACTCCTGCCAACAACATTTCTTTCCCAGGTGCTCTTAGTGCGAAAGAAACGATGCAACCCAACATACCACTTTTGATGCATTCAAATAATACTTTCTCATTTCCTGCCTTTCACAGATTATTTTAAGTGGATATCTTGCCAGCATTGGCAAGGAGGATATGATATGTAACCTTTCCCATATAATTGTAGCACTTTAGAACAGCAGGATGAGACTGTACGTATTCCAAGATTGTTAACAGGAGTGGCAAATCTACCACATATTTAAAAACATATCAGTCTTTCAAAAGCCAAATAGATAGATTTGCTCATTTCCAGGTAAACCTCTAGAAAATCTCTTTAAGGCTGTTTGGCATGTTATTCACTGAGAAAAAAAACCCCACTCTTATTTGTAATTGCACTTTTGTTTCTACTGTGGTTAAATATCTTAAGAATAATATTCTTACAGTTTAAACGTTTCAGCCAATACGCTGAGCAACCTGCTGAGAAAAGCATAGCCATTTCTGAACACCAACACACTAGTTACAGAGAGAAGCCTCAAAACAAGATTATCAAATAGTTTATTTAAACAAGCAACAGTGACTTGTAAGAGCAGCTAGAGCTGGTGATAAGAAGCACTTGAGTTATTTGGACTACAGAGTATACAGGCTTCTGTTTCTGAATACTGAAAGCAAATGGTGAGTGACCAAAGTAAATAGGAATCTGCCCATGTTCTACCTAAGGAAAATTGTACTAGACCCTGCACAATACAGACACCTCCTGTAGCTGAATTGTAAAGGGATCAGAAAGACTGTACAGTGAAATACTGAGAAAATATTGTGAGACAGTAGAGCATTCAGGGAGGAGGACTAAGCAATGAAAATGCAATGTGACAGCTAACTTTATGGCACACTTGAGGCAAGTCCTTCAATGGTGGCAAAGTGCCTAAATAATTACAGCACTTGAGCCCTTCAGATTCTCTCATTCATGAACATTTTCAGGGAGGTATGCATAAACTTGCTCCCAGCTCCTATGATCTTGATAAAAATACATGTTGTCCAATTGAATGCCAAGAGTTTTGGGAAGATTTGTAATTCAAGATAGATTATGTTTTTATTAGAGAAGGATAGTCTGCAGCTCGATGGGGTAAACTGATTTGCAATCAGGGCAAACAAGCTGCAATGATTTGGAGTAGCAAGGATGGGTTTGGATGGACCAATCTTGCAGAGTGTGAGAAGACAGGGCAGCTCAAGGCACACACCATTGGTGGGTAGAGGTGATTAATGAAAATTGTGGACTAAGAACTTGGTATTTTAGATCTCAACTAAGTACAATGGTGCATAAAGGCAATTCCTCCAAAATTACTGGTTGCCTGAGAATGAACCAGCAATCCAGCCAAGAAAAGCAGAGCACTATGTAATTAGTAAGCTGCTGATTAGACTCATGTTTATATTTCTCTGTTGATAAAAATCTCTGCTCAAGTAAATGGGTCCAAGTCTAATTTCTTGGGTGTTAGGAACTGAGCATACCTTTCATGCTGAGGTAAGAACGTGGACTACATAAACAGAGGTTTTCAAAACCAGGCTTAGAAAGATGTCAGGGATCAATGCTCTTTGCTAAGGTTGTCATTTCTTGCACTGTAGCAGCAAAACTATGAAACCCCCTATCCCACATGTCAGAAATGGCCTGTCTTCATCAATGCAAAAAATGTGAAAATATCATCACACAAGTAAGTTCTGCAGGATACACTGGACTGATTTTTGAGGGGAAGGTGAATAAATCATCAAGATCTCTTTCTGTTAAATATGTATTAAAGTTCCCTGTAGTGATAATGCAAAACCATTTGCCATGGAAATCAAATCCTGAATAATAAAGTACCCGACACATCTGCTTCCTGGATAAACAATTTCTATCAAAGAGAGAACAGCTGCCTTGTCATGGTAAAGGATGACAAATATTCAGCTCCTTAATACTGATTTCAGTACAGTGACACTACAGAAAGCGTATTTCAGAAAATCTGTGGGAGAAACGGGGAAACACTCGACCTAAAGACTGCAGAAATTATTGCAAAGATGGATGAATTTTCATTACAGGGAAAAAAAAAAAAGATGATTGTGCTGGTCAGATTGTAGAGTATTTTGCAATCCTGAAGAAACTGGAGTTGCAGGTGATACAGTGATCACCTCGATGTAACTGAGTCATGTTCCGTGATGTCAGAACCATTCCTCCTTTCCACCATGAAGTTACGCAAAGCACTGTTTGTTCGGGCTTGTATCAGCATGCCAAAGAATGCTGAAACACACAGTACATAGAAATAGATTACAACAGCCAAACCACTCGTTCTGCAACCAAAAAACATCAGGAACCAGAGTCTGAAAACTTACTGCATGATTTTGTGTTTCATAATACCGGCACAATAGTTTCTCCAGCATACAGGTAGCTTATAGTTATGGTAGGAAGAGCAAGAACAAACGTGTGTAACAGTGAGCCACACTTAAATCCCATCCTATATGTGACTTTTCTGCCCCAAGATTCCACTTGTACAAGTAAAAAAATATATTGCAAAGAAGAAATAGTTAAAACCATGCTAAGAAAATAAGTTATGTGTGTAAGGAAACAGCAACACCACCAATAGAATAGAAAGGTGTTTATGTGACACGCAATTCACAAAATGCTTTTTAAATGCTCTAGCTCACCTGAGGAGTCAGATGAATCCCAAGGAGCTTAAGTAGCTGAAAGGAAGACAAGAAGGAAGAAAGAGAGAAGGAAAAAGGAAGGAGATGCAGGCTTCCAGAGACAGACACATACAGCAAACTGCACGCATGTAGACACAATAAATGGATTGTAATATGTTTCTTAGAGAGGTGATGAGAAAAAGAAGTCGCTGCGGTTACTATTTCTCTTTGACCCTCTCCAATGAGCACTGAGTACTGCTAGTGTCTGTCTTGAATTCTTAAAGTATACAATCCATCCTCAACTGAACCCAGAGATGCCTTTTCACTCTCTTCAGGTAAAACAGGAAAATTTTCATTCGACCACAGAAAGCTCCAGTGTGACTTCATTAAAAAGGCAGGCCTACTGAATAAAAATTCAATAGAAAGAAATAAAGGAAAATAAAATCTAAGATATTTAATCTCAGATACTTAACAACAAAACTTTCTGCAAATGGTATTGGGTGAGAAGGAAACTCCCAAATAAAGCTGTGCTTCGTATTTGCCTGCATACAGGCAACAGAAAACATACTGCAAGAGACTGTTTTGCCTTGGAATTGAAATGTGTGAGCTGGGTCTAATGAGTCTCTTTCAGTACTATTAGTTATCTTCAGCTGTGTGAATATATAAAGGCTTTTATGTTTTCAAGAAGGTAATAATTTAAAGGCAATGAGAATTCACTTTTTCATGCAGCTTCTAGACAGTAGCACAAAATGTGAAGCTGGACTATTTAGAACTAAAGGAAAGAATACAAGAATTTTACACAAGGATAAAAAAGCAATCAGGAAAAATCCTTCATTTTACCATTGACAATACAATGCTAGAGAGGGCACTGTCTTTAGGGACTTGTTTGTCAAACAATCAATCTGAGGCAACTTACCAAATGAGTTCTCTAGGGACTCCTCTCTAGATTCATTACATTAGTGCTAACAATACTACTACAGTAAACTTTCAGCTGATGTTCATTACATTTCTGTAATGATTTTTTCTAGCCTTTACAAACTACAATTCTAAAACTGCTGTGTGCATAAGTTTTCAGTAACAAACGTGTTATTATTTGACAAAACAAATGCTAGCATTTTAGAGACAGATTTTCTTATTCACAGGAAGGATCATTCCTATCTCTCAGAGCAAATTTTAGCCCATAGTTTGGTTTTACACATACACAATACTGTCTCTAACCAGGTATCTACTTAAAAGCCATGTGTTTGGCTTGATTCAGGGATCAATAATAGCATTTACTACAACATTTTTGGGAAGTTGTTTTCAAAGTCTTCTACAAATGTGAATTAATTTCACCTCGCAACTCTATGTAGCAGATAAGGAAATTGCCACCAGGAGACTAAAATGCAAATAAATAACTATTTTAAGTAGGTCAGCTAGAGGTGCAAACCAGTAAAAGTTGCGTCTGAAATTGAAAACCATGGCTTTTGGATCTGTAACCATAAGAAAAATTCACGGTGTATCAAGTTCAAGGAGAAACACCCATATTTGAACTCTAAGGCTATGTTAGAAAAAGCTAGCTATATGTGATTGGACCAGGGCTGCATCTCTTGACCTTGACAGCATGAGGAAAAAAATGTGCTGCCCTCATTGCTAGTCTCTGTCGTTTATCTACACCTTTGGGAAACTGCCATTAAACATTTAAGAAAGAAAAACCCCACAGTTCATTAACAGCTTTCAAACATTTATCCTTGAGGGAAAACTCAAACTCTTAAATACATTTACTTTTGGGGAGGGGGAAATAAAAACCAAACAGGGCCAAAAGGTGATGTTATCGAATGTGTTTTGAAAAGGAGACTGACAGAGCCCAGTACCCGAATTGTGAAGATATTCCCAGCACCTGACCAGAGACAGAAACATCTTTCCCAGAGCTGATCACGTTAGCAACGAAAAATTAAATACACCTTCACAACCTGCCAGGGAAGGAGTAAAAGCTTAGCAATAAACAGCGATTTTTTTCCCTAAATATATAATTTATGATATAATGCATATAGCATATATTGTGTTTTGTGCTGCGTATGATTTATTATGTGTATTCATGTATGATTTATTCCTGTTTCTGGTTAGACGGGGCAGACACGCTTATCCCACCTTCGCCCAGCACCAGCCCTACTGAGGGACGGACACCGGGCTGCTCAGCGGCCCGCCAGGCGATTCGTGCGGGGAAACAACGGCTGAGGTGTTTTTAAGAGGTACCAAAATAGAAAAGGAAGGCAAGCGAAGCCCCCCATTAACGACGTGGGGTACGCTACAAGGCGCTTTTTGGGGACCGAGCCGGGCCCGCGCCTGCTGCCCGCGGAGGGGTGCCGGTTTCACGCCCCCTCCTCTCCCACAGCCGGCTCCGTCAGTTCCTCGCGTCTGCCTGTTTCACCGCCGCTCACCCCCAGGTGCGTTTCCTAAAGGACAGCTTCAGCGCGCTGCCTCACAGCGCTGCGCTTTGCCCGCGGCGACGGGAGAGGGCAGGGGCTCTGCCGCCCGGCCTCCCCCGCCGGCGCAGACCCACACCACCGCCACCACAAAGTCCCCGCCGAGTCCACCCCCAGCGCCCCTCGGCGGCTCCCGGTGAAGCCACCGCCCGCAGGCCGGCCTCTTCACGGCGCTGGAGGCGGTGCGCTCCCCGGGGAGGGACCGGCCAACTGCCGTCTCCTCAGCCGAGGGTGTGGCGGTGGCTCCGGCGGGGCGGGATTTGCCGTCTCCTCCTCCTCCTGCCCTCACTTTCCCCCTCCCCCGTTATGGCGGCCCAGGCCCTGACCTTCGTCCGGCGGTTGTGCTGGCGGCCGCTCTTTGAAGCAAGGTGAGCGCCGGTCGTCTGCCCACCGTCCCTGCGGCCGGGGTCTTTGGCGCCGTCCTGCTCTGGGGGAAGGACCGTTCCGCGAGCCGCTGTCTCCCTGCCGCGCGCCTGGGGTGAGTGGCCGGCAGCGGGCCCAGGGTGGCCTTCCCCCTCCCGCCGCCCTGATCCTCTGAGGCTGCCCCGCACGGCCCCTTCACAGAGGAGCAGAGAGAGGCTGGGGGCAGCGGCGGGGCCGGGGGTGTGAGCGCCGTGGGGCGGCGAGAGGGCTAGTCGTTGCCTCAGGCCTGGGCAGCCCCAGCTCCCTCCGGCTGGGGCCCGTTGTGGCAGCTGGGTGCCCTCCTGCCTCTGCGTTCCCTGTGTGGCCCATACCCGCCTGGCTTATGCGTGGGACGGGGACACTGCTTTCACCCTGAAACGACAGACCCTTCCAGCTGCACCGCCTGCTTTTTAAGTGACCGAACACACTGTTGGGGAGGGAAACCTGAGTCTGATCCTTTTCTGTCATGTTTCTGCCTCCTGAGGCAAACGTTTAACCACCAGCTGAATTGTTGGGCTAAGCAGGGAGCAAGGCACCTGAAACCATACAGAAACACGGAGAAGACCGGGTCATTCTACATTTCTAGGTTGGTTTTTTCATTAGTTGCTCAAAACCAGGCTTCCCTGTGTGATGTTAGTTAAGGCTTCTTGCTAAGACTGCTCTGGCTTTCCAAATAGTGGTCTACCATTTCCTGCAGTGTGCCTTTACAACTTCGATATAACTTCATAACTTTTAAGCTGTTTTTCCAAGTAAAGTGTTGTGGGCAATAGTGTAGCATTAGTTGGGCTGTGGGAAGCAGAAAGGATGGCTTGGCTTGCAAATAGCATTGTAGGATTGGCATTTTTATTGGAAATTGTTCAATTGGATTTAATTTGCTTATGGATAAGTAACATCAATTTGAGGATTTTCTTCTTCCTATAAAAAAACTCAATAAATACTCAAAGAAAAGCAAGCATTCATGTGTTAGATTTACTTAGTAAGTTCCCAAATAGAATAATAAAACAGGCATCATCGTACCAGCAGATTAAAGACCTGTGATACTCTGTTAACGATATACAAATTCAACTGTTACAGTGCATGCTTTCGTAAGTGAAATGCTTTTATCCAAGTATCTCCATTAGGTAGGAGTGCATCTTGACCAGAAAACTCTAGTAATTTATGCATTAAATTATAATATTTTTCTCCAAAAGCTTGGTGAGAAATTATTTGAAGTATGTGCATGAACATCTTAAGATACAGGGAGAAACAAAGCGAATGTGAATTGTGTGATCAGCATGACTTCTGCCCTCATTTCAAAAATACAACTCTCTGGGCAAGCTTTTTACAGATAAATAGTATTCATTTAATACAGCTAAGTTGCTAGAGTGAGAGGGAGGGAAAATGAATCTAGATTGGAAAATGCATAAAGGACTAGCCTGCTGGATGTCATTAGGCTAGTGGAGTCAGATGTTCTCGAAATGGCAAGATTCTCTAAGTGAAATAAGGTCATAAATCAATATTAATAACAGGTTAATGTTGTTACATGTAATCAGATATAATACAGGAAAATGGGGCAATTTTTCCAACGGTGGAATACCAGGCAGGTCGGCTTTATTTTCTGTATCGAAAGTATACTTGCAGGATTATATCAGAGACTGGCAGCCTTGCCAAAGAATTTAGGAAGATTTTTTTTCAGTCCAAACTCAAAAAGAAAAAAAAAAAAAAAAGCATATTCTTGGACCCCTTGGGGAAGAAGGCTCTCTTACTAATTTTAGGACAAAATACAAGTTTGGGGTTTTTTTTGTGGTCTTGGTCTGTCTTTTTTGTTGGTTTTGTTGGCTTTTTTTTCTCCTAAGCAGGACATTCCTATTCCTTCTGGATGTGGAGATGTGAGTTCCACAGGCACTTCTCCCATGTGTCTGCTTCTTGTCCTGTCCCGTCACAGTATGTCATTTTTCTAAGTTTGACTTTTGCCTGAGGAAGGGGAATACTGACAGAACTGAACATTTGGACAAGGCTCACTGGGGCTGTAGGCATTAGACAGTCTCTACATTCAGCTGTTTGAGATCAGAGGCCCCACAACTCCACTGCTATGAGGCAGGCTGTACCTCATGTTTGTAGCGCCTCAGACCGCCGGGAGCACAACACTTGCTGCTGGAAAACCTGAATCCTCTCTATCTTTGTTCTGGGGGTTTCCTTCAGGCTGGTTGTGTTATTATCCCTGCACTAAACCCCTATCAGTGGCTGGAGGACGTCTCATGATTTTATGTAATCCGGAGGGGATCTCCTGCCTGTGTGCAAAGGCAGCTCTGTGCCACTCACCAGGGGAATTGAGTTGACATCAACTTAGGGACTTGCTCCAAGAGTGGGACTTTTACCTAGGCAGTTCTAAAGGAGGTCAGATCTTATAAAATCAACCTTTCCATGAGCAACTCTTATCTTTATTAGCAGCTCTGATGAGCCCTTTTCAGAGAAGTGCTGTTAAATACTGGTCTTCAAATAAAGTGGACTGAAAAATGGTTAATTTCCTCTTAAGCTGTGGCCTTGTTGGTCTTTGCCTGTGCCTGGAATACTTCCTGCTTACAGTAAATCTGTCTTTACTGCAGTATCGGCTTTTCAGCTCGGAAGGCAGCAGTTTTGAGGGCTCAAGTTTACTTCCATGCTGGCTTTTGAGCAGTGTCCCTAATCTCTTCTTGGCTTCCCTGCATCATCTCACAAGACATTGGTGTGCTTACAGCCCACCCACAGAGCAGGAGCTCAGGTGTGATTAAGTCCCAGCACAATGTACAACAGTCTCTGCAACCCCTTTCTGGTTTTGGCTGGGAATTAATTGAACTTGCTCCCTGAATTGCTTATCCTTTACTTGGTAGTGCAGCTGCATTCTTTGGTTGTTGTATCAAGGGCCTCTTGATACATTTATGGTAAAGCAGGACTTTATAACCCCTGTACAGGCTCCTTTTCCTGATTCCAAGTACAGACCTTGTAACTCTTTTCTGCTTTCCCTTCCACTAAGCCAGCCAGATGTAGGACCCTGGGAAAAGGCTAGAGGGTTGTCTTTGACCTGGAACAGTGTCTGTTATGAGGAAACTCCTCCATTGAGGGTGGATGAAGAGCTGATCTCTTGCAGCTGAGAGGTTATTTCTGGCTTCATTGAATGTCTGTGCTCTGGGGCCTCTCTTGGTGAGAAGAGGCTCAGCGTTTTAGGTCCTTCCCTGTTAATGCTTCTTTATTGCTGTTAATGGTCTATCGACTGCTTCTTGGGGTTTTGTTTGCTTGTTTTTAGTATGTGAGGAGGCTGGAAGCACAGTTTTCTGCTATGACATAGATGCAGTAAAGTTTCCTGCGCTTGGAAGTAATTGCAGATGTCAGCACAGTCACAGCATGTGTAAGCCTTGTCTTGTAGAAAACTTCTTGGAGACTACTAGTCTCCAAGTAAGAGGAGAGGACTAGTAAGTTCAGTGGTATCCTTTCTTCTGTCCTGTTACTTTTTTCTAGGTTTGGCAAGGAGAAGCTAATCAGCCTTGTATCCCTGTAGTGGGAAATGCCTCGTCCTTTCTGTCAGTCCTGTTCAGATAGCTGCAGCTGGACATGGGCATGCAAGTTTTAGTAGCTTTGTTCTGATGCTGTCATGCTGGCTGAGCAAAAAGGACACTATTGCCTCTTCACTTCCCACCTGCTTTCCTGCTGCCAAGCCCTGTTCCTGTATGGCAGCAGTTAACTTGCCTTCTCTCTTCTACTGTCACAGATCCCCTTTTACAAGGACTGGATTTTTGTAGGGTTGTGCTCAAGTGATATATCAGACTGTATTCCTGAAAGCTGCTAACACTCCTGAGTCTTCTTGTGGGTCTGTGCTGAAACCTCCAGAGCTGGCAGTAGGAGTGGCTCTTATGCCTGAAACGTTTTCCTAGATGTCAGATAGGTCTTGCCTGAATTGGATGTGGTTTCCCTCTTTATCTGAGCATGGCATAGGCTACTGGACACCTGCAGCCTCCTGAGTATCTGCCCACCAACTTTCCCAGCCACTAGCTGTCAGGTGGGAATGCATCCTGGCACGTTGACATAGGAAATGTGTCCATGTACAGGGTTGTGTGTGACCCACAGCACAAAGTGCATACCCTGAGCCTCCCCCGGGGGGGCTGAGGTCTGTCTGACCTGGGCTCTTGTCTTCTGGTTTCAGAGTCTCTTAAGTCATGCCTCTTCATGCTATGTCTCAGGCTGTATGAGCTTTACCTTGCTCAGCTGGTTGCTATTCCCTATCAGCCAGCCAAATTTACTAGTATTTTCCTGTGTCAGATTTCTGTTTACCAGCTCTCCTTGGCTTACACTGGATTCTGTACATCTCAGGTACTCTGCTTCTCCTGCTCGAGGTAGCTTTGCTTATCCTTTAGAACTTCCCTCCAGTAGGTCAGACCTCTAGCTCTAGTTGATGCTTGTGAGCCACATTGTCTTGCCCAGCCTTTGACTAGCTGTGGGCCACTGATTCTTGCCTGCCCACCAGAAAAGCAAGCAGAGCACATAACTGCCTTAATGTTAAACATTTCCTCCGCCCCCCCCCCCCACCCTCCCCTTCCCCCTTGCTAGACTTCTCTGTCTTGGTGCAGGTCAATAAAAAATTTAGAGAGCTCATTGTATTTCCCTTTTTAAGTAGTACTAATTTTCTCATCATTTATATTTAAAAAAAATATATAAATTACTTCTTTCCTTTCTTGGAACCTCCCCTGATTTGACTTTTGTGATTACTTTTTGCAAAATACTGATAAAATCACCTTCTTCTAACATTGTGACTGTAAGGTAACTTTCAGCCTTTCAGAAAAAGGGTCTTCATACCACTGATGAATCTTAACTTTCCCTTTTGGATTCTGGGATTCTGAAACACAGCCATTAGAGTAAACTCATCCACTGTCTTTTGAATATTGAGCCTAACTAAGCAATGGAAAATGAACAATTAAATCTCTTCATGGGAAGCTTTTTCTGCAAATACCACTGTTAATTGCATGAGTTACGATGTTTTGCTTTACCAAATCGATGTAAAAGACTAAAGGTAATGGTGAAATGATTGAACAGTTGTCCAGAAAAGCATCTTAATGTCCATAGTTAAGCACCCTCTTAAACTGTTTTGCACAGAAATACGTGCAGCAGTTAAAATCAGCCAAACCAAATGCAGAGCAGCAAGCTCACCGACTGTAGGCAATGGAGCTGGACGCGACAGTTCACAGCTAGTATCAAGCCAAGGTGCCTGGAAGTGGTGAAGGTGGATTGGCCTGGAACCCAGCGCTCTGTTGTAGGTAATTGGCTTTGAAGCAGCTGCTGGTTGAAGTCAGCCTGACCTTGCTGCCTTTGTCTGTGTAAGGCAGTGATCGCTAGGTGGTTCTGTAGCAGCTTTGCTGCTGAATTCAAAAGGATCTGATAATATGAATGCAAATGAAGTGGTAGTTAACTACAGGGTTTTGTAGCTGGATTTTGCTGGGCTGGAAAAGCCCTTGTCTCCAAAGTAGGCTCTCTCTGGTAGCTCCCACTTGACATGAGAAACCATGGTTTCTTTCTGCCCTTGCTTTTTAAGATTTCTCTCCCCATCAGAAGTTACTTTTGAGTTCCTCAAGGAGAATGTAAATTAATTTTTAAGTGTTTGGGTTGGGGTTTTCTTTTCATTTCATATGGTGCTAAGAATTAATTTTGAGCTTTTGCTGGGGTAGAAAATACACTAGCATCATTCTAAGAAGCTACTTACTCTTCTCTTCCCATGTATTTCTCACCCTGTGCAAATTATGTTCTGTCTGCAACGCAATCTGGTGAAGAGAGCAAGCTCTCATTCCTGCATAGCAGTCCTCATTAGGGTGGAAGTTGGTCTGTTTATTTCTAGCAGAGGTTTTGGGACAATGCAGGTATGAAGAAGTGAGAAACACTTGAATGTCAGAAGTTCAGAATTCATAGTGCAAAACATGACGTTCTACCTGGGCTTGATGGGCAGACTGAATTCACTGTAATGAACCGTGTTTACAGGTAACCTCCATTTGTAGTAATGCCAAAGAAGATGCCAGAGGTTTCATTGGTGGTTATCATTAGAGCAAACACATACAGTAAACTGAAACAGTCACATCAGTCTTCTCTTTTTTTTTTTTTTTTTCCCCACTTCATTGTTGTATTCAGCTTAGGAGAAAAAAAATCAGAAATATTCTATTTCCTGACTGTTCTATTTTAGAAGAATAATGTAAATGTTGATCAGTGTGAAGTGATCTAGGACTATTATATATTGATATTCAGTTCAGATAGAATGTTTCTTCATTATTCTGATGTAGTAAATGATTGAGTGTTTCTATTGTGATGAGCCCACTGATTACAGTAAACCTTTTTCAGGTTCCCTTGAAGTTCATTATAATAAAACTTAGGCTCTAATCAGTAAACTCCAGCAAAAACTGTGAGCTAAGATTTTAAAGGTCTTGATAAACCATCCTTTATTTCACAGAGAAACCAGAAACCATTGCCAGGTAACTCAGTGCTAGATGCTCTGCTAGAAAAGAGGACATGAAAGCTCTCTTGGAATGGGTTCTGGTTAAGACTTCTTTCTTACATCAATCTCCCTCCAGGTCAGTGTGTAAGAGGTGCTACTTGTTTGGCTTTGGAGAGGTCTGGCAGTGATTAACATGTAGCAACCCTGTAATCTGCCAATATCTTTGTGTTTAAATTAACCTTGTGGTAGTATTCTATCATTGTACCCATTATTAAAGAAAATACATTGAAGACAAAATCATTCTTAAAATTGTCAGAGTGGTATTTTATCAGCTAGTGCTTTTAATATGAGAAGTGTTAAGTAATGGAGATTAGCCAGGCACAGAGAGGAGACCACAAGCATTGTTGGTGACCTAGTAACTTCATTATTTTGTTCATAAGCTACTGTCTTTTCATGTTGACGTAAACACCTATGGAAGGGATAACAGCACGAGGTAGCAGTACATTTGGTAGGTTGGCAGATTTCATTTGTGCTGAAATGCAGAGAAAGCTTGTGTAATGTTTTGTTACGTTGTTGTTTTGCTGTCTCTATGAAAGCTACCATTTTTTCCTGATAATATAGAGTACTCCAGGTGGAAGCTTCTGTGATCCAGTCGGTGAATGAAGTCTATTTTAATTGCAGATTAAATGGGAATTACCGTGCTTGTTTAGGAACAAGTAAACAGTTTTGCCCTTAGTGCTATCTGACCACATAAGTCATAGTTGCCTTTTGACTGTGGTAGTGCAAAGCCACATTTAAACACAAACAAATTTAAAAACCCCTCACCTCCCAAACTTCCTCCTATCTGAATATGGTGCAGTCCTTTTAGCCTGCTTGCAAAAGTGCTGTCTTCTGTTGGCAGCTGACTCCTCAGAGGGAAAGGGTTTTTTTCCCCTCTGCTTTCCTTTCTCCTTGCCTTTTTTTCTCCATCTTTCTCTTTTTGCTCAGTAATCTTATTGCTCTGCCAAAAATAAGCTTAGGTTGGAGAAGGAAACCACACAAAAAATTGTTCCTTCGAGGTCCTGATGTAATTCTTGGTGTTTCATGTATTTTGTCCATAGCTGGGGTACCTTGCAGAGAACTTCATTCCTTGTGTCCAGAGGGCATGTGCACCCACTCTTAATCCTAGCCTGGTCTGTGAAAGCCCAAGCAAGGGCAGAGAGGGGGACTTTGCTTCTAGCATGTGGTGTGGTCTGAAGGAGTTCACAGTGCACTTTGCTTTGTGAAAGATCTTTACAAATTTAGGCAGTGGTGGTTTGGGGGGATTTTCTTTTTCAGTCACAATCCTGCAAATGGAGTGGACTTCCTGGCTACAGAGACTGGATATGTGCATTCCTCCCAGTCCTGTCTTTGTCCTTGAATGTAGATTGACTTTCAGAGAGCCTGCCAGCTGAGAATTTAAACAAGTCACAGTTTAATAGCAAATGTAGTCATCTTGTTTCCTGAGTGTCCTAGAACAGATCATTCCAATTCCTCCCCTGGAACAGAGTCTGAAGGCTTTTGCTTGAAGGCTGGAAGAGCCATAGCTTTAAAGTCTAGTCAGGAGATGAACTGTTTAAGTCATTGTGGGCTGCTTGTGCACTGCTTCAGTATAGCTAGCAGGTTAAATGTGTATTTTTCACAGAGTGGTTGAGGTGGGGAAGGGTGTCTGCAGGCCATCTGGTTCAAACCCCCTACTCAAGCAGGGTTAGCTAGAGCTGGTTGCCCAGGGCTGTCCTGGGTAACCTTTGCCAGTGCTCGGTTACCCTCACAGTAAGAAAGCTTGTCTTCATGTTCAGAGGGAACCTGCTGTGTTTCAGCTTGAGCCCATCTCCTCTCTGGGCACTACTGGAAAGAGCCTGGCTCTGTCTTCCTTATAACCCTCCCTTTGGAGGGTATGTTACAAGATTCCCCTAAGCCTGCTCTTCTCTAGGCTGAGCAGTCCCAGTTCTCTCAGCCTCTCTTTGTATGCAGGATGCTTCAGTCTTTTAATCATCCCCATGGCCCTTTGCTGGACTACTTCCCATGTGTCTGTGTGTCTCTTACTGGGGAACTAAGGACCAGAGACATTAATCTGCCTCACCAGTGCTGAATAAAGGGGATTCCATTTTTAATTTGGAATAAAAATGATTTACTGACAATTAGATTGTGTTGTATGGATTCTTTTCTGACTCTTGGGCCCTCCAAAAAAGTGGCTCCTGGTTTAAGAGGTACATAACTTGTAGATTGCACATTAATTCTTGACTAATTTGGTCATTTAGAAGCCAACCATTAAAATAGAGTAAAAATGTTTGTATCAAATGTGCTGTAATTTTATTCCACAGTGAATGTGCTTGTAAAATGCTTACTGCTTCAAGCATATCAGTACAGCAAGCCTGTTCCTGAAACAAAATAATCTTTCTGGTTGGTTTTGTGGTTTGTGTTTTTTTTTTTCTTAATAGCCAGTAAGATGTCAGATAAAACAACACTTCTGTACTGGGGAAGTTATTTGGGTTGCCAGCTGCTTTCTCAGGCCAGTAGTTCTTCATAATCTCTACAACAATAGCAGGAGCCAATTTGACTCTGCACATGTTGTATCCCCACTGATAACTGCCACAATCCAGCAGGAGCCTCTGACCTCTGTCTTGGGAGCTGCTGCTTTAGATGCAGCATCTAAGTGCTGTGGTTGAAGCTTTTTGCCATGTTTTAGTAAGACAGGACTTGAAGTCCCTTGGAACATGTGTAACTTTAATTTGTAAGTGACAAACCTTCTCAGTGCTTTATTTCATACACAAGGCTTAGTAGTGTGGCACATCTGTTTCTCTAAGAGAAAGGTATATGACAAAGGTTATCTGAAGAGAAAGTTACCAGTTAGAAACTGATAAAACTCTTCAGTAACATTATTCATAGAGCAGATGCAGGTACATTTGTGTCACAGCAGAATCGACAAGTCTTGCCTGTATGTGAGAACTTCAGCTCAAAGCCCAGGTCACCATCAGATTTTTATGAGTAAATTGGCCTGGGCCTTTACAGGAGATCTGTAAGTTTTTCTGATTGTGGGTGCTGAAAATAGTGCCAAAACCAAGAGCAGTGTGCTCTTGTGTTTACACCTAATTTTCTTAATTCTAAATTATCTGAAAGAATTCTGGATTTGGACAGGGTAAGCCATTGGCAAATACTGCTTTGTTACTGTGATGTGGATTGATCAGTATTCTTTGTGTCTGTCCTCACTGTATCTAGGTGTCTTGGATTCTGGAGTGAAAATAAGCCTCAGACAAACTGTTTTGTTGGCTTTTACTGGTTTAGCTGAGCTAGCAGGAGTGTTGGAGGGTTTTCTAATGTGGATGGGAGCTCCAGCAGCTGGTTGTATCCCTGTCAGAAACCTACCTATCTCAGCCAAAAACCATTAACATCAAAGTATACACTTCCTTGCTTTCCATACAGTCAGCAGGATTTGTCCCTGGAAGCCAAGTAAAAATGGCTTTTTTCTTTCTCCATCAGCAGCAAAATTATTTTGAGGATTTGTTCATATCTGTTTTGTTGAAGTCAACTTGGATAAGGCTGCATATACAGAACCTACTTGAGTTTGCTCTCCAAATAGTACCATAAACTTGGAGTGATTCTCAGCACGTCACATGTGTGTGTATCACAGCTGTGTGTTTTTCTGCTGACCTTCATGTTTATAAATTTTGAATGTGTTTCAAAGGATGTCTGTCTGTAATTCTTCCTGCTTGCAGAGATGTCTTACATGGACTGAGCATGTACAGGAAATACTCTCATGCCTGGTGAACTGATGTCTGCTGGAAAGAGAGAGCTGTTGCAGAGATTTCAGGACATGATCCCAGTTTCCTTCCCAGCAGCTGTGATGAGAAAGTATTAACTGCCTGTATAGAGCACAAAGAGCAGACCATTTCAGATCTCAGTGAAGAGTAATCTGAATCTTTTGATTCTTAGCTGTTCTTTAATATTGGGGGGGGGAAAACCCCCACAAAAACCTATCAGGCACAGCTGAGCCATTTCCAGTAAACAACAGTGATTCAGCACTTCAATTTGCCAACAGACACATCATTATCTTCTGGGTTTTCTATGTCAAAACAGTGTAGGAGTATAAAATGGTAAAAGCTGATAAGGATTTGTACACCAAACTTGTGTTTAAAACAACTCTTAAAATGTTCTAATGTAGAGGAGGAAAAGATTTGAGTTTCCTTTCTGGTTATTAAGGTACCAGTAAGTGAATTGGTTCTGGAGTATTTGCACTGTTCTTTTCTGCTAGTTAGATGTAGTGGAAGTACCAGAACACTGGAAGCATCCCTATTAATGATAGCAACACATTTTAGTTACTCCATGCTAGATACACTACGAGGGGGTACTGCCAGGGATCAGCTTGGTGGAACAGGGTGGGATCACTATTTTCTTATGGTTTTAGGAAAACTGGAGTTCTGTCTCCTGAGTCATCAACATCTCCATGTTATCACCTTGGTTAATAGCACTGTGTATTTCACCAAGTGAAGCAAATGTATTGCTTTCTAGAGAGTAACCTTGGTTCTGACAGGACTTTCTTAGGCTGCTGGCTTCTAATCTAGGAGGTGGTTCTGATCTCTGCAGGAGCTCAGTGAATGGTTGCACAGCTTTACCAAAGGGATGGATGTGTCCATTGGTTCTTGCTGCACAAAGAAATAACGTTACTCTGGCTGCTGAGATGGTGTTAACCCACTGCGACCTACTGACTTGGATTGCTACTGACCTACTGCCACGGTGCATGTTAGCAGGTGACAGGGATGCAGGGCTTAACAGAGTGAGACTGTGCTCTCATGTGGGGAAAGCACAGACCTCTTTCCATGCAGTACTTACAGCAGGTCACTTGACTTGGTTGTAAGGTGTAAAGGTTTCTGTCAGGAAAAGTGTGGGCTTTTGGTTTTAACTTGAAGGAGCAACTCAATTATTTAACTGTGTTTTCTTGTTTTGTAGCTACTTGATATTAGAAACTGCACCAGTTACTGAAATTTGAACAGGAAAATATTGGTAGAGGTAATCTTTACTTCACTGTCTTCTGAATGAAGACTGAATTTCAGCTGCCTGTGTTCTGACCTGTTTTAGTTTTAATTAATGGGAGAGGATCTTGTAAAAGGTGCATACAATTAAGGGGAAGTGAAAGTTTTCCTGTGGGATGGTTGGAAGCAGATGTTGGCTTTTTCAAGATGACAGGAGTCAAAGTTTGTGCATCAAATACGGTTACTCCCCATTTCCCAGTATAAGAGAAGAAACTTGAAAGGAGAGGACTAGAAATTAACAGCTGAAGTAATTTGACTTTATTAGTGTAAGAACTGACAAGCTGAAGTTTCTGTAGTATGACACTGTCACTGCCTTCTATGCAACTCCTATTTGTAAGAAAGTCTGCCAGTGCAACTTACAGACATACTGCTTTCCACCTAAAAGTCTGACAAGATGCTGTAACAGACACATTCATTTGATAGATGCTCATGAGGAACAATATTTTGGGGTTTGGAGGGGAAGGGGAAGGAAACAACCTGAAAAGAGCATATGACAAAGAAATGGTGTGTACAGTCAAATTATTGGAATTCTTTGGGAGAAACCTGTAATGTGATGGCATAAAGAGAGGGTTGCCCTGCTGCTGCAGCCAGAAGAACCCCTGCTCAGAATTTCTGTATGAATTAACTCTCTGCCTCCCACATGCTGCTTTTTTTTTCCTCCCCTCCAGCAACACAAGGGGAATGACTGCTGCAAACACCCCCCAGGCTGCTCAGTTTGCTTTAGCGCTCTCAGGTGCCTCTTCTTTTCCCAGCTCAGCTCTACTTAGCTCATATGGAGAGAAGAACCAGAGGACTGAGAGGTGTGGCAGAAAGTTGACATTAGCCCTCTCCACCTTCAACTGCATTGGGAAGTCTCTTATGTTGCTGTGTAAGTGCTTGGGCTGTGTGAAAAATGTATGAATCCTTTGTGCTGTGTTACTGTGTAGGTAAGTAGAGGTTTAGATTCAGTAGTATACAACCAATGGCATGATGAGTCGTGGTTTGGGCAACTGCAGATTAAAATTTGTAATGATTTCTGTACTGATGACACAGACAGTATCTCCTTCTTGCTCAGCAGTATAAAGTGAAGTATGACTTTAAATGTGTTGCATGCAGAAAATGCTGCAATTGAATATGGAAAACAGTAACAATATTTTCCTAGTTGCAGAGAAAGCTATGAAACACTGGCACTGCTAATGCTTTGCTTGTTGTCATTATTTGGTATCAACCTTTCTTCTTCATTTTTTTAATCATCTTTTTAGAGATTCTACTATCAAGTCTTGGAGGGGGGAAATGAGAGAAATCAGTGATTTGGGTTGAAGTCGTTTTTCTAGGCAGTCCATTTATTTTTCTCACAGTTACAGTTTAAATACTGGCTTCTATTCCACTCACATGCCTCATTTTGTTAACAGCTACTGCAACTGCCAGTGGGGGCAACCCTTTTCCACCAGTGCTGTCCCAGCATCCCTTGATGTAGCTGAACTAATGACCCAAGTTTGCCATTCCTTCTCTGCATCCTGTTCTCCTCCATGGAGAAAAGTCAGGATAATTTTGAAGGAGGATCAAAATGGGAGGAGTGCTACAGAAAGAGGGGCACTGAAGCCTGAGACTCCACCTGGAGCAGGAATACTCCATGGCTAGGCTCCAGCAGGCAGAGACTTACCCCACTCACCCCACCAGGGAGGGCACATGGTTCCTCTGCTGCAGATGTTTGTGTGTCCCAACAGCAGGAGGACAGCGAGCGAGGAGGTCTTATTTGATTGCTCCCCTGGTTGAGTGTGGAGTAGCCTCTCAGAGCATTGGTTGCTGGTGCCAGAGCAGACCTGGTAAAGCGCTTGGGATGAGTTTTGTGCTCCTGAAATTTGTGGAACAGTTGAGGCTCTGGCTGGTGCCATGAAAGTAGAGACGGGATGGGTGGGACAATATGTGCTGTTGCTTCTTTGAAGGGACTCTGGAGAGGTATGAAATCAGAAGCTTGTTCTGGGGTATAACCACATGCTTGCCATTTTGAGGTTTGTGTGGACCGATTGCTTTGTGTCCTAACTTAAAAAAAACAACCCCCAACAAAGCAAGCCATGCAACTCTTTACAGCAACAGCAGAAAAACAGTATTTTGTTTCATTTTCTCTTGAGGTCCCTTCCAACCCCTAAGATTCTGTGATTTTCTCCTAAGATGGAAAGAACACAAGCAGAAATATTACCACCTTGTGATGCTATAGTACCAGGTCTGTATGAAGTGCAGGGGGTGGTTACTGTGCTGCTTGCTGTTCCACGTATGGGAAGTGCATCACAGAAGAGCACAGGGCCTTGTGATAGTGATCGTGGCCATGGAGAGGTGTCCCCTGCGTTATCTGAAGTGTCACCCATGGTGTGCAATAGATAGCCACATCGTCTATTAAAAGCATGTTCCAGGATTCATCCGAGTGACAGTTTAATGTCCTGCTTATTTCTGTCTGATAACACTTCCTGTTCTTTTTTCCCCCCCCTTCTCTCTCCAAAGCTAGTTACAGTAATGTGAAATGAGCGTTTTCCAGGTCTGCTGGGAGTTTAACCCACGTGTTTCTAGCACCACCCGCTGCTTTTAATCCTAATAGGCTTTGTAACTGCTTTTGTCTGTGCTTTATTTCCCCAGGATCTACTAAGGTTTGAAAGAAAACCTTTATTAAGTAAATGGAAGATGGAGTTCAGGTATATCCCTCCCTTTCTTTTCCTGAGCATGTCTAATGTTTCCTGTGCTAAAGAGATCTTTTGGCTTCCGTTTACTCTTAATGAGGAACCTGTGTAATTGCTGTAAAAGTTAGAAGGTGAGCAGCCAACACTTCACAAAATGTTGGCATTTTTAACTCTATACAAGTCCTTATGCAAGTGACAGAGCTATACTGTAACATGCTGCACTGGCTTTAACAGGCTTTGCAGCCCTTGCTGAACAGTGAGAAACTACTTTCAGTGTCATTGACTTCAAAAATCCCAAGAGTTTTATGTATGAATGCCTATCAGGAGAATGAGACGTGTTTGAACAGGTAGAATGAATAGAATGGGCTTGCAAGGTCCCCAGAATGACTGAAGTCGAACAGAGATGTCCAAGGCAAGGGAATAAATAGGAAATGATTGTCAGCCTGGGTGCTGCAGGTGCAGGCAGTGATGCCCAGGATGTATTTCTCTTTTCAGAATGTACAGCTTGCAAAGTACCAAGTGAGCAATCTTGCAGGACTGCACAGGCATTTGTTGTGGACTTCGTGGCTGCTCTGCCAAGTTGTGACTTCTCTTACTTCTCTCCCTCTGGTGTGAGCTGGCTTTTTACCTGGCTGGGAGAGGTTGCCAGACCTTCATTGCTCTTCTATGGGTGCCAGGACAACAAAGGTAATTCCCGGCAGTGGCAGCTGATTGCCTTCAGGGTGCAGGGCAATAAAGAGAGGAAGCTTTGCAAAGGAAATCATTTAGCTTTGTTGGAGCAGGTAGGTGAGAAGAGAGGGAGTGCAGAGAGGTTTTTGATTGCCTTTCCCAGGTTTCTTTTTCTGCTTGGATTGAGACAAGTGCAGGTTGGACACCAGTAGTTTGTCTATCAGGTTCCAAGCTGTCTGACTGCCTTTCATGGTTTCTGCAAAACCTTGCGTGGTTTTAGTGAGGCCACTAAAGCAAGGTCTGGATTTGCTTGGTTAAGGAGTAATAAGGATTCAGTATCACAGCAAGGGAGCAAACCTTCCCCATAGTGGGCTACAGCAGCCTCTCCTGCTCCTCTGTCTTTGGGATTGTGGCACAGTGTCAGTGTGTGGTCCCAGAGATGGCAGTGCTATGCTGTGTGCTGGCAGGTGGAGAGTCATCATCTCTTTGTGATCTACCTGGGGTCAAGGAGCTCTGCTTCTGCAATTCGTGTGTCTTTCTGAAGAATGAGGTCCTGCCCAAAATGAATAAATTGTGAAGTAACTTAATTTTTCCTTTGCATTTTCATCCTTTGTGATTTTAATAGAGAAATAGTAGCAGTCAGCTTAGCCTTTGCATGTTGAGAACTGGTGATCAGTGCTGGTGTATAGTAAATGTTCTCTGAGATCAGAAGGCAGGGAGAAAGGAGTGAATCATAGATATCCTGCAGAGAAATGAGCTGCCAGCAGCAAGGAAGAGCAAAAGAAGAGAGGCCTTTTTTCATAAACTTTAACAAACAGTTCAGTTGCACAATCTCCTATTAGAAAGCAGGAGGTAAGGAGGTAAGAAGAATGAAAGATGGAATTTTTGAAGTGGATAGTTAACATATTTTACCCAGACATTTTTGTAGCTAAGAAATAAGAGTGGATATAACCAAACAGCAAGGGAAAGTACCTCCAAGTCTGGTTTTACCAAAAGATCATTCTACTTTTCCCCACCCAAACTTTTAGTAAGGAAGAGAACTTGTGACCTGCTAAATGCCAAAAACCCTTAACCCCAAATATATTTGATACCTTGAGGCTGGCTGCTATGTCATTCCCCTCTTCCCAACTGCCCATCCTTGACTCTTGTTAATTTATGGCCACTATCAAACTGTATTTAAGAGATTCCTAAAGCCTATTTATAGCAGTGACCATAGCTAAGCTGGAGTGAAGTCCAGATTGTCAAACATGTTGTAAACCTAAATCTTACTTTTTAAACATTGAATCCACTTAGACTGGCAAAATACTTGTACCAGATACACAGATCATCTTGAGGACAGCAGCATTTCAGTAGTTCAGAGCTGGCTAGCAGAATGGGAGGGGGAAAAAACAAAACCAAAGAAACCACTAATCTTACTGCATTCTCATTTTCTTCCTGTAAACGTGACTTTAAAAACATGTTTGGGGATAGGACCTGAAATTGAGAATTGTGTTCTGTGACTCCAGGGCAAACTAATCACAGAAACTTGGTATTAAAAAAAATACCTGCCTCAGTTTACAGAATCACTGTGTTGGAAAAGACCTTTGAGATCAAGTCCAACCATATCCGCCCTCTACTAAACCATGTCCCTGAGTACCTCATCTACCCATCTTTTAAATACATCTGGGGTTGGTGGCACAACCACCTCCCTGGGGAGCCTGTTCCAGTGCCTTTCATTTTTCCTAATGTCTAATCTGAACCTGCCCTTGGTACAGCTTGAGGCCATTCCCCCTCATCCTATCACCTCTTGCTTGGGAGAAGATACCAACACTCATGTCTCTACAACCTCCTTTCAGGTAGTTGTAGGCAGTCTCCCCTCAGCCTCCTCTTCTCCAGGTTGAAGAACCCCAGCTCCCTCAGCTGCTCCTTGTAAGGTTTGGTCTCCAGCCCCTTCTCCAGCCTGGTTGTCCTCTGAACATGCTCCAGGACCTCAATGTCTTTCTTGTAGTGAGGGAACCAAAACTGGACACAGTACTGAAGGTGCAGCCTCACCAATGCCAAGTACAGGGACACAATCTCTTCTATGGACCCACTGGCCACACTGTTTCTGATACAGGACAGGATGACACTGGCCTTCCTGGCCACCTGGGCACACTGCTGGCTCATGTTCAGTCAGCAGCCAACCAACATCCCCAGGTCCTTCTCTGCCAGGCAGGTTTCTAGCTTGGACTCTGCACTCGGCCTCCTTGAACCTTATCCCCTTGGTCTCAGCCCATCGATCCAGCCTGTTCAGATCCTGTTGAAGAGCCTCCCTACCCTCAGGCAGATTGACACTTTCTCACAGTTTAGTGTCATTTGCAGATTTACTGAGGGAGCATTCAATCCCTTCATCCAGGTCATTGATAAAGATACCAAACAGAACTGGACCCAGCAGTGAGCCCTGGGGAACACCACTTGTGACTGGCCTCCAGCTGGATTTAGCTCCGTTCACCACAACTCTTTGGGCCCGTCCATCCAACCACTTTTTTACCCAGCAGAGGCTGTGCCTGTCCAGGCCAGTGGCAGCCAGCTTCTGAAGCAGAATGATGTGAGAAATGGTGTCAAAGGCTTTGCTGAAGTCAAGGCACACCACATCCACAGCCTTTCCCTTGTCTACTAGGCAAGTCACCTTGTCATAGAAGGTGACCAGGTTAGTTTGGTAGGACCTGCCTTTCATAAACCCATGTTGACTAGGCCTGATCACTTGGTTGTTGTGCATGTGCTGTGTGATAGTGCTCAAGATGACCCATTCTGTTTTCTTCCCTGGCACTGGGGTCAGACTGACAGGCCTGTAGTTTCTTGGATCTTCCTTCTGACCCTTCTTGTAAATGGGCATAACACCTGCCAGGCTCCAGTCGAGTGGAACTTCTCCAGTCAGCCAGGACTGCTGGTAGATGATGGAAAGGGGGTTGCCAAGTAAATCCACCAGCTGCCTCAATACCCTCAGGCCTCGAGCCCCATAGACTTGTGAATATTGAATTGGCCTAGCAGGTCTCAGACCGTTTCCTCCTGGGTCATGGGAGTTTTGTTCTGCTATCTGTCCGTGTCAGCCAGCTCACGATGATCAATACCCAGGGAACATCTCACCTTAATAGTAAAGACTGAGGAAAAGAAGGAATTAAGTTCCTCAGCCTTGTCCTCATCCTTTGTGACTAATGTTCCCCCTGCAACCAGTAAGAGCTGGAGATTGTCCTTGACCCTCCTTTCACTGTTGATCTATCTGTAGAAAGATTTTTTTAATGATCATTATCTCTCACAGAATTGGCCAATCTGAGTTCTAGTTGGGCTTTAGCCCTTCTGATTTTCTCTCTACATGCTCTTATTTCATTCCTGTAGTCCTCCTGAGATGCCTGCCCCTTCTTCCAAAGCTCATACACTTCCTTCACTGCTCAGCCAAGCTGGTTTCCCCCCTCCCCAGCTCATTTTCTGACACACGGGGACAGCCTGTTCTTGTGCCACCAGGATTTCCTTCTCGAAGAGCATCCATCCCTCCTGGGCTTCTTTGCCCTTCAGGACTGTCTCACATGGAACTTTATCAGCCAACCTTCTGAATAGTCCAAAGTAGCTGTTCTTCTTAGTCCCCTCCTCAATTCTAGAACTGAGAATTCTGTCATCTCATGATTGCTACGACCCAGGTGTCCTCCAACCGTCACATCTCCTGCTAGGCCTTCACTGTTCAGGTACACTCTTTCTGAGGGCATTTATTGATGCTGGAGGTGAAGCCCCCAAGTTGGCTAAGTATCCCTTACCCAAACTGGGAGGCTAAACTTGTTAAACTCTGTCAGAGCATTCTGACCCCATCACTTTGAATGTTAATTAGCCCACATCTGTCTGGGTGCACTGCTATGCTATTAACAGCCAGCAGCTGATCAGTTTAAGTCAGAAGACTTTCTGTTCTTGCAGCCTTGTTGGATAGCCTATTCCATTTTGTATTGTTCAGATAGGTTTCTTTTTGCAAGCATAAGATTATGAAGCAGGTTCTGGAATTCTTTGGTTTTGAAAGAATTTCTTTTTGTAACAGAAAATATTCTTTTTGTTTCTGTCATTCAAACTTGGTAACACAAATATACCAGGAATGTAGATTTTTATTAATGTAGAAAGGCTGGAAGGAGAGCATAAAACCAATAGATCTTACAAACATTTTTACAAGACAACTAGAAGCTTCTGTCTGCATGGAATAAAAGAGTAATAAAATCCACTGGACACAGTTGGCATCCTTGACATTTCCTGCCTTCAACTTTTTAGGCATGCAATGAAAATAAATTTTATTTAAAAACCAGGAGTAGTGAGGAAGTTTTCAAAGTAGGCAGAATTTCTCTACATTTCTCAGTGAGTATGAAAACTCTACCTTTTTGTTAGGTATGACTTTTAAATGATGGTTCTGTAACTGAAATGTTAACACATGGAAATAATTATTAAATATTCTATCAGTCTGCATTGGAGATACTATTTCAAATATGACTGACTGTAAAATCTACCATATTTGATGATCTAACATGACAGCTGTGTCTAAGAGACTGGGGAAAGTTGGGGGGGGGTTATACTCTTTTTACTAAAATAGAGAAGGAACATTGATACATAAACTGCTAACATTTTAAAAAAATTAAAAATCCTGAACATGTATTGCAATTTAACCAAAGTAAGTTGAGAAAACATGATTTTGCCCTGTTGAAATATAAGACAAAATTATTAGACTCCTTAGCTTTTGATTCCAAACTCTGTTGAAGTAAGCCTACAATTAATAAAAATCTTCAGTGTTTCTTATTAGTTTCTCATGGACAGGACCTGTAGGGATCTGATTTATTCCACAAACAGCAAAACATTAGTTTACCACTACTGCCATTTAGTGGTCTATGTATGATCATCTGGTATGTTACTAAATAGATTCTTTGTCATCTGCTAGCATTAAACTTAGGACTTTACATACTAGAGAGGGAGATAATGTCATACTCCCCAAAGTTTCATGTTGCAACTACAGCAAACTTCTAAAGCAACTTTCTTGACACTTAATATCTTGCATTTTGTTGTTGTTGTTGGTGTTTTCACTCTGTGCAAGGACAAATACTTAATGTTTTATATGTACTTTTAAATGTCTTTCAAAACCAGCCTATTTGTTTCTCCTCTAGTCTTACACACAAACCAAGCAGTGGGATTTTTTCCTGTTTACCAACAGGTCAGCACAAGCTGTTTGCATTCCAGCAGTTCACCTGCACATGACTGCAGCCACCATGCAAGTCAGCCAGAAGGCCTTTGAAAAGGCTCAAGAACAACTGAAGCTTTTGAAAAAGGATCCTGGGAATGAAACCAAGTTGAAGCTCTATGCTTTGTTTAAGCAGGTAGGCTTGACTGACTCTGTTTTGTAAGGGCCATTTGTAATGCAAGGGGATGGAACTGTAAAATGTTGACTTAAAACAGGGGTTGTGCAAATGTATTGTGTCTGAACAAGCTCTTAGGTCAAGCACTCAAATCCTGTTCTTGAACTGCCAGCCCTTCAAACCCTGGCTGAATTCTGAGGGCAGCCAAACCTGTTTCCTCTTATAAATGATGCTTTGAATAGAAACCTTTATTTGAAGAAATAGAGCAAGTTGACATCAATTGTATGATGCCTTCCAGAATTACAGCATATATTGATGTAGCTGTGGAAAATGGCTTATGCCTAGCAAAAATGAACGTACCTCATGCTTCCTCTTAAACTTCTTGTATCTCCAGACACTCAGCTGGACCTTTAATATAACAGTGAAGGTTTATATATAATCAACATTTGAAGGTTGAATATAACATTTGAAGATTGATTTCTGGAATTTTTTCTTTCTTTGTGGTTGTTACAGGTTTTTTGGTTCTGTCTCTTTTCCTAAATTCAAGGAACTGTTCCTCCACATTTGGAGTGAAAGTTATTCTTTACTACAGCATGGAAGGAAACCTTTGGAGAAGTAGTTGCAAGTTCTCAGTGAGGTTTGTACTGGTATTTTAGGAAGTGTTTGTGGATCAAGGCTGGCTGCAGGGTCAGTACAGACTGTGGCTTGTTATGTTGAAAAAGGCAATTGATTACTGCTTTAAATACAGACTTAGACAGCTGACTGTTCCAGGTAGTTTTACTAATTCATAATAATGAGCTCATAAATGCATTCTTTCTTTCTTTCTCACCTTCTACTTAGAATATTTCTCTCTGATCCTGTATTTTTCTTCAGGAAAAATGATGACAGAGTACTTCATTCATACTCCCCAGCAGGTTTTTCATGTTCACCACAGGGACTTTATCCCCCTTTACAGTCCATGGGAGTTTTGATTGGGCAGAGCCAGCTCGATTGGTAGATCCCCTGGAATTAACTAGCCATGTGGCTTTGGCTAAGTGCATATCCCAGTTTTTTAGGGTTCCACCACCCACTGCTTTAAGAGTAGTTTATAACAGCCCATTGTACCTCTCAACTTTCCAGGATGCTGGTGCATGGTTGGGTGTATGATACACCCATTCAGTGCTGTGTTCTTTGGCCCAGGTGTCTATGAGATTATTCCAGAAATGGGTTCCATCATCTGACTCTATTCTTTCTGGAGTGCCGTGTCGCCAGAGGACTTGCTTCTCAAGACCCAGGATGGTGTTCCAGGCAGTGGCATGGGGCACAGGATAAGTTTCTAGCCAGCCAGTGCTTGCTTCTACTATTGTGACCTTATTAATGTCTATAAATATCTTAACTATGGGATGCAGGGGGAATTGCCCTG
Organism: Laterallus jamaicensis coturniculus; assembly: GCA_022605575.1. NCBI lineage: Eukaryota > Metazoa > Chordata > Aves > Gruiformes > Rallidae > Laterallus > Laterallus jamaicensis. Next base: position 12,187,790 of record JAKCOX010000002.1, on the reverse strand, counting down.
CCCCTTTTCTTTGGTCAGTGGAGACAGGACAAGGGGCAATGGCTGCAAGTTGGAGCACAGGAAGTTCTGCACCAACATGCGGAGGAACTTTTTCCCAGTGAGGGTGCCAGAGCCCTGGGACAGGCTGCCCAGGGAGGTGGTGGAGTCTCCTTCTCTGGAGATATTCAAGACCCATCTGGATGCCTGTCTGTGCAGTATGAGCTGGGGAGCTGCTTTGGCAGGGGGGTTGGACCTGATGATCTCTCGAGGTCCCTTCCAACCCCTACAGCTCTGTGATTCTGTACCGCTTGCCATGGCGTGTCTGTGGGAGAGGGATGGAATCCATCTGCCAGGCCTCTCCATATTTGTATTGCAGCCATCATCCTCCATACCACAGAGGCTTTAAAGGCTTGGCTTGCTTGATCAAAGCATGTTTCACATTGATGTGTGACCTGTGAGATAGTGTTCATGGTCAAATCCACCCCTCAGTCACGAGCCCATCTGTATGTGGCATCTCTTGCTTGATGGCCTGAGGTGTCATGGGCCCAGCAAGCTATAAATAATTTGCCCTTACATTGCCAATTGAGGTATACTTGAGCCACTTCAATCTTAGCAGCCTGATTGACCTGCTGGTCATTTTGATGTTCTTCAGTGGCTCGGCTCTTGGGTGTGTGGGCATCTACATGACATACTTTTACAGTTAGGTTCTCTAACTGAGCAGAGGTGTCTTGCCACAGTGGAGCAGCCCAGATGGGTTTGCTTCTGTGCTACTAGTTGCTTTGTTTCCATTTCTGCAACCACCCCATCCATGGGTCGGTACAGAGGTACAAATTCTGCCACTTTCTCATTTGGCAATGCTTAAAGCCAGCTGGATGGCTTTTACCTCTCCAAACTGTCTGGATTCACCTTCTCCTTCAGCAGCTCCTGCAACCTGTTTGGTAGGACTCCATACAGCAGCCTTCCACCTCTGATGTTTGCCAAATATGTGACAGAATCCATCATTGAACAGGGCATGGTTTTTTTCTCATGTTCTGGCAGTTCACTATACAGTGGGGCCTTTTCAGCCTGTGTCACCATGTCCTTTAGTGATATTCCAAAATCTTTGCTTTCTGGCCAGTCTGTGATCACTTCCAGGATTCCTGGGCAATTGGGGTTTCCTATTTGAGCCTGCTGTATGAGAAGTGCAACCCACTTATTCCATGTAGCATCGGTGGCATGGTGTGTAGAAGGGGCCTTTCCTTTGAACATCCAGCCCAGCAACAGCAGTCAGGGTGCCCAGAGGAGCTGGGCTTCAATTCCAGTCACTTCAAAGTGGCTCAAGCCCCTTCATATGCTGCCACTATAGTCGTAGAATCATAGAATGGCATGGGTTGGAAGGGACCCCAAGGATCATAGAGCTCCAACCCCCCTGCCACAGGCAGGTCCACTAAATGCAGGCCACGATAGTCCACTGGCAGCCTCCACTCTCCACTGGACTTCTTCACTGGCCAGATTGGACTGTTGAAGAGTGGGTTCTACCAATCACTCCCTTACAAATCTTTAACTTTCTTTTTAAGTATAAAACTTCAACAATTTTTGAGATAGAACTTGACATGCATGGATGTTTTGGATACTTGTATTGGTTAGGTGCTTCTGTAAGCCCAGCACCTAATACCCAGCAGGTATTAGGAAATAGAACTGAAAACATCGTGGTATGTGAACTGTCTGGATATTGCCCAATGACTAGGTAATCCTTCAGACTTAAGAGTTGATTTCTGTTTCCCAATTAGGTAAATATTCCTAAGTCATCATCTTCTCTACCAAAGCATCTGAACTGTTTAAATAAGTTTTGTTTCTCTTTGTTTTCAGGCTACTGAAGGTCCCTGCAATGCTCCAAAACCAGGTATGCTGGACTTCGTCAAGAAAGCCAAGTGGGATGCATGGAATTCTCTTGGCAATTTGTCTCAGGTGACAATACCTATAATTTCACTTAAAATCTTTTTAGATTATGCTACCTTGAAATGTCTGGTCTGTAAGTGAATGGCTGATGTCAACACTAGTTGAGTGACTCTGCTTCAGGTTCCAAAATAAGCCAAGTGCTATATTATTACTACCAATTTGTACCTGTGTAAGATGTTTTACATATATGTTGACTTTGAATAAAAATAGTGTCTTTCACACTATGTTCTCTTCTGCTCTTCCCTTTAAGAAAGATGGATTGAGCTTCTCAGGTCTTACAAGAGCTTCTCAGTTCTTACAACAAAGAGCAAATTTGTGAATCCAGCATATTGGTAACTTCCTTGTTTTAGAAAGTCAGTTTCTTATTGCACTGACTAAAAAAATAGAAGAACTGCTGTATTAAGATCTCCTCTTCATTCTTTCTCACTATATCTTGACATCTTTAATACCTTTCCTAGCCTTTAGGGAAGTCTTTACTCCAGGTGAAGTGAGGAGAAAGAATATAGATGCAAAGATACGTAGGCGTTCTTTTTCCATGCAGGCTGCAGTAAGTCTGACGCTGCATACAGCTGTCAGGTTGTTCAGGTGCTATGAAGTGAAGAAGACACAAGCTTTACAAACCAGCTGTGTCACTGCTGCTCAGGAGTAGTTTCTGAGGCCAGACAAGGATGCTACTTAATGCAGAGAGGTGTTTTGTAGTCGTCTTTTAAAAGAAAACATGCTTGCATAATTTCACAAGCAAAACGTATTCTTGTGCTGCCTTGGGTTTTTGGAGTGTGTTTTAGGTTTTGGGGTGGTTTTGTTTGTGGAGTGTTTGTTTTGGGGTTTTGGAGGGGGCTTGCTTGGTTGGTTAGTAGGGTTTTTTTGGGAGGAGGTTGGTTTTTTTTTTTTTTTAAGGAATATCCAAGAAAGACTTAAGGCAAAGGATCTGCTCTTGAAGTTAAGGTGGAGAGGGAATAGGCAATTTCATGTGCTGCAGATTAGGGATTGTAGAATCATTCAAAGTATATTATCCTTTCAAGAAAATAGGTTGTAACAGCAAAGAACTTTAACAATTCTTTTAAATCGCTGCATCCTGTGTAAATAGGGAGGTAGGATTGTTTAGGCTTTTGCATGTCATGCTTGTGCTAAATAAAAACTGGTGTCTTCAAGCAACTTTAAAATGCCATTGACCCATTTTAGCAGTCTCATTTTCAGCAACATGTGTTCTAAAATAAAAGCTCCTATTTTGTTGGAGAAATGTCTGACTGGAAAGCAGAAACAAAGGATCCATGTAAATGTGTAAATGCTGGGCATATGGCAAAGGTCTCTCTGGTCATTTTGGGTGTGGACAGGGGCACTTCTACAACAAAGTAAATGTCATTCCAGCATCTGCATACTTTTATTTTACAGAGACTTTGCTACTATTCTCCAGATGACTTTTAAGTGTGATCTGCAGTGTTTAAAGACATCATGTTCCTATTCTCATCCTAATTAGAATACTTCCTAATTAGGTGTGTGTAGTTGGTTTGTTTGGTGGTTTGTTGGGGTTTTTTTTGTCTTGAAGCACAGTGCTCCCCTGGTCTATGGACCCATTTTATGAGTAGCATAACAAACTGATTTCCATTTCAGTCTTTGATTTCAGTCCTGTGGGTTTTTTTTAAAATTTCTTCTTCTTTTCTTTCCTTTCATTACAGGATAATGCCAAACAGAACTATGCTGAACTTGTCTCAAGTTTGGTCTCTGCAGAATCTGCTGACCAAAAGAAAGATGCTTCCCCAGAAGGGAGCACACATCAAGGCTATGAAACGATACTAGTTACCACCAAAAACAATATCACCAAGATAATGTTTAACCGACCTGACAGAAAAAATGCCATCAACCATAAGGTAAAGGACTAAACTTGGGAGGATTAATTGGGATTTTTTTTCTTTCCTGGGTAAGCTGCTTAAGTTTTTTAAAGAATCATTACTACAGGTTTAGCAGAACTGACTGAAACGTGGTGGTGTGAATGTTATGAGGGTTCAGTAGTTTGTCTCCACTGACAACCTAAGGAATAAATATCCAATAAAAATCAAACCATTCAGCTAAAGTTTTACTGATGGGGCTTTTCTGTGTCTTTTGGTTTCTTTCAAACCTACTCATGGGTTCCAGTCTGCACTAAACTAAAATGGCAGCCTGTTGTGTGGATACAAGGCTTGACTGTGTCACAGAGTGTGTGTGTGGCCTGCTTTTGGCTCAGTAGTGTTGTGTGTGTGTCTGGAGAATCTCCTGGTTCCCGTAGCTGTCTTCATGAGGAAGTCCATCCTGTCAGCAACATGATTGTCCCATGTTCACAACAGCAAAGATACCAGCACAGGGGCTTCACCCCACTGCTGCTAATTCTTGAATGTATTATTTTGCCCACTTGAACTACTCCTCAGGTCTTACATCTGGCTGGTTCTGGTTAATGTCTGTTTTCCAAAGGACTTTATTTTGTCCTTTAGGTGTGCACTGGAAGTCTTGAGTATTGCAAGTATATGTCTTTATGGCCAGAAATACCTCCCACGTAATACCTTATTTTCTGTGGATGCAGGGGGGCTGTTTCCACACTTAAAGGGACCAGAGTTCATCTGTGCCTCAGGTTCCATGTTGTCAGTGGGAATCTCCTTTCTATGGTCTTTTGCAGCATCACATTTGTATTTTGTTGATCTTCCTCTTCTGCAGATGTACAGAGAAATTATCAAAGCGCTTGAAGAAGCTGGAAAAGATGATTCTACCATAGCAGTTATTACTGGTACCATACTCCATATGCCTTTCTTAGATTGGTTTCATACTGTGCCAAAGCACTGTACTGACATGAGCTATCTACCTGTATTTAGAGTAAGATAGAATCGTGTGAGGAAATTCTTTCTCCAAGATTTGTTTTCTTTCAAGGTGGTGTTTCAAATTCTTTAGCAAGATTGCTCATCTATCAAAATGTCTTTCTGAGATGAGAAGATAGACATGAAATACCCCTAAGGGCTTTATTACTTTGGAGCAGCTGACATATCTGGTCTGCAGCACCTTCACTGCTGCTTTTAAAGTTCATTGGTGTGGGTTTAGTCAGGTTTTGATTTCCCTGCTTAAATTTTCTCATGTCTTACTGTGTGAACGATTGTGAATTGGCAGAAAAAAACCTGAGCATGTATGGAGGGGGAAGAATTTTATTTTCTTTTACTTGATACTTACATAAGAAAGAAATTCCCCCTCAGATCTTTCAAATTTAATATTCTTTGGCTTTTTACCCCTTGCTTTTCAGCGCTTTGGAAGTCAAAATTTGTTTTTAAAGTGTAGATGTCCTTTAAGGTAGTGTGTATACTTTGAGACAATCCCTTTAATCACTTAGTAGTGTTAGACACTTAGAATGAGATTCTTCTGTAAATGTGATAAAGGGAAACTTCTTACCTCCTCACAAATCGTTGGTGTGCTTATTCTTGTGTGTTCTCTGCAGGAAATGGAGACTACTACAGTAGTGGAAATGATCTGAATAATTTTACTAATATCCAACCTGGTGAAATGGAGAAGATGGCAAAAGATGGAGCAGTATTACTCAAGTAAAACATCTTGTTTTCATATCTGTATAAGTTAATCTAATGGGTGAAATATAATTTGGAGGCATTGTTAGAAAACACGACAGGTAGGAACTCACCCAGTTGCGCTACGATACATCCACTGAGATGACTGTGTCTTAGGGGCTCATCATGTGCATAAACACAAAGATCATGTGAGATAAGTAGTATCAATTGTGTGAAATAAATGAGGAAAGGAGATGAGTATTATAAGCCTTAAGGACAGTGATGCTAAAGAATCTATTTTATTTTTTGAGTACCCAAAGTACACGCAGATACAGTGAGACAGGCATGATTCTGACTGTATAGTTTGTAAGCTGCAAGGAAAATTTTTTGGTATCCAACAGTGTCAGGACATGCCAGAACATCTTCACTCTGACTTCTATGTAATGAACTTCATAGAATCATAGAATGGCATGGGTTGGAAGGGTCCACAAGGATCATAGAGCTCCAACCCCCCCTGCCACAGGCAGGGCCACCAACCTCAGGCCTGGATCTACACAAGGTTGCCCAGAGCCCCATCCAACCTGGCCTTGAACACCTCCAGGGATGGGGCATCCACCACCTCTCTGGGCAGCCTGTTCCAGCACCTTACCACCCTCTCTGTGAAAAAAACTTCCCCCTAAGATCTAATCTCAACCTTCCTTCCTTCAGCTTCAATCCATTCCCCCTTGTCCTGCCATTGTCTGCCCTTTTAACAAGTTGATTCCCCTCCTGTTTGTATGCTCCCTTCAGGTACTGGCAGGCTGCAATGAGGTCCCCCCGCAGCCTTCTCTTCTCTAGGCTGAACAAGCCCAGCTCCCTCAGCCTCTCTTTGTAGGGCAGGTGCTCCAGCCCCCTAATAGTCTTTGTGGCCTCACCTCTCCTCTGAACCCTCTCCAACAGTTCTACATCTTTCTTGTATTGGGGGCCCCAGATCTGGACACAGGACTCCAGATGGGGCCTCACGAGGGCAGAGTAGAGAGGGACAATCATCTCCCTGTCCCTGCTGGCCACCCCTCTTCTGATGGAGCCCAGGATACCATTGGCCTTGTGAGCTGCAAGAGCACACTGCTGGCTCATGTTAAGTTTCTCATCCACTATGACACCCAGGCCCTTCTCAGCAGGGCTACTCTCAACTCAACTCAAAACTGTTCAGGAATTCTGAGTTCTTGGTTGCATTTTTGAGTCTGAAACTACCTCTTAAACAAATTTGTTTTCTAGGGCCAAGGAGATCAGGGTCATCATCTGACACAGTGGCTGAAATGGGGTGTGTTTTGGGCAAACATGTTTGTTTCTTCCCTATTTAAGCAGATTTTCTCTTACTTTTTACTTCTATATGTGATGATTATATCTGAGCTATGTGTGCAAGTTGGCTTGCTTCCTCCAGCACTTGTCATTGATGGAAAACCGTAATTACACAGCAAAGCAAACAATGCTTTTGATTTGTGTTTTGAAGAAGAGCTGCAAGTGAAGTACTCCTGTTCGCAGTTCTCACTTAGGCAAGCTGTCTGAGGGTGACAGCTGCCCCTACAAAGGGATAGTCACCAGTCTGAATCTGTTGCAGAGATGTTACTCGGTGGGTGGAGCCTGGCAAGCGCTTCAGCCTGCAGTGCTTTGTGGGGTGTTCCACACAATGCATAGTCTCCTGTGTGCTTTGTGGTCTGTATCTTGCAGTGCTTCCTTACAACTGATGCACAGAGGTGCCAGAGAAGTGGGATTTTTACAGCACTCTTTGCTTTTGAAATAAAAAAGCAAGTGTAAAGTCTTGCACCTGGGGAGGAACAAGCACATGTATCAGTACAGGCTGGGGGTTGTCCTGCTGGAGAAGAGCTCTGTGGAGAAGGACCTGGGGGTCCTGGTTGATGACAGGTTGGCCATGAGCCAGCAGTGTGCCCTGGTGGCTAAGAAAGCCAATGGGATCCTGGGGTGCATCAGGAGGAGTGTAGCCAGCAGGTCCAAGGAGGTGATCCTCCCCCTCTACTCTGCCCTGGTCAGGCCCCACCTGGAGTATTGTGTCCAGTTCTGGGCTCCCTGGTGTAAAAAAGACAGGGATCTCCTGGAGAGAGTCCAGAGAAGGGCTACGAAGATGATTAAGGGCCTGGAACATCTATCCTGTGAGGAAAGGCTGAGAGAGCTGGGGCTGTTCAGCCTGGAGAAAAGAAGACTGAGGGGGGACCTAATCAATGTTTATAAATATCTTAAGTATGGGGTGCAGGGGGAATTGGCCTGCCCCTTTTCTGTGGTCAGTGGGGACAGGACAAGGGGCAATGGCTGCAAGTTGGAGCACAGGAAGTTCCGCACCAACATGCAGAAGAACTTTTTCCCAGTGAGGGTGCCAGAGCCCTGGGACAGGCTGCCCAGGGAGGTGGTGGAGTCTCCTTCTCTGGAGATATTCAAGTCTCGTCTGGACGCCTGTCTGTGCAGTATGAGCTGGGGAGCTGCTTTGGCAGGGGGGTTGGACCCGATGATCTCTTGAGGTCCCTTCCAACCTGTGTTTTGAGGATGTTTGTTGCATCTCTTGGATGGAGAAGGAGCTGTCAGATGACACACACCGCTGTTTCTCACACCCAGGCAGAGCAGCAATAGGGGTTTCTGTATTGTGGCAGAATTTTGGTGCCTGATGGAGCTTCGCAGCAGAACAGAAGAAGCTGAAGGGAATGGATATCCCATGGGTGGAGCTGGGATGGATGTATAGGCAGATAGACAGGCAGGGCAAAAGTCTGTCCTTGCTAGTGAGCTGTATTCAGTAACTGTAGCTGAAGAGGACAGCGCTTCCATAACTTGATTGCAGGAGCTAGGAAAGCTGTGCTGTCATGTACGTGTTGCTTCTTGGTGTGGAAATGCAGGTATTTCGACTAGTTCTTAGTTTCTTTGTCAGAACTCATTTGAGAGAGGGGCAGAGGCACACACTACATAGAATCTAGCTTGTGGGTTTGGGTGTGAAGTAACTTGAAGGTCTATATTTGCTGAAAAGATTAGGCTGTGTCTCTTACATTCTGTTTTCCCTTCTCTCTAGAGAGTTTGTGGGTCACTTCATTGATTTTCCTAAACCATTGATCGCAGTGGTCAATGGCCCAGCTATTGGAATCTGTGTAACTGTCCTTGGATTGTGTGACGTTGTGTATGCTTCTGACAGGGTAAGTACATTCTGTAGCTGATCCCAAGGCAGGCTTTAATCCTCTTCCTGTAGCAAATGTTATTTGCTCTGGGCTAAGCTGACAGAAAAGAACACAGGAGTGAAAAGAATGGTTTTGTTGTATCACATCAAGGAAAACCAATATTAATCACCAGCGCTGGGGTTCATCAGCCAGTGGTTAATGTGCATGGAGCTTCCCTGCTCTTATGGTTATCAAGTTACTGAGAGCAGACCAGAAATTCTTTACTGTATTGGTAGCTGATGTGAAATTGTGGTTTTAAGGCCCCTTTCAGGTGTGGGAGGGGGAGCAAAAGATTGTTTTGGAATGGAAGTGCAGTAACTGATGCTGTAGCCAATCTATGTTCTAAGGTAACTTGGGAAAACCTTTAGTTTATTCAGCTTAAGATTCCTTTTAAGGTAATTTATCAAATGCAAATAGAACCAAAAGGTATATGAAGGCATAGCACAGAATCCCATTATATGGGTTATTTTTTTATGTTCTGCTCTATTAAATGGACAGAGAACTTAGTCCAAGGTTTAGGCAAGGTTTTGCTTGCAAAAATGTCCATGATGGTTGGGTGGTACTTTGTTTCCTGCTTTGGCACCACGCTGGATTTTTCCTTGAGGTCTCTGCTGGATTGAGTTTGTCATTGTGAGACTTAAAAGAATTCAGCTGCAAAGAACCAGCTCCTCCTTCTTGCCCCATAACAAGATCAGCTCTGACCATGACAGATGCTTGTACAGTGTGCATCATTTATTCAGTCTATTCCTGTCCCCAGATCTCTTCTCTTACTAAAAAATTCTTTGGTTCCCCCTCTTCCTCCCCTCCCACCTGATTTCTTTTTTTTTTCTGCAGGGTGAACTTATTGTTTCTTGTCCCTGAATTTAAAGAACAGATTATTTTCATCCTCCCTTACAAGAGCCATAAGTGTGCTTAGCCATCAGTGCACGTAGGCTGGCAGATACAGCTCAAGTTTACATTCACTTTCTTGATCTCCTTTTTTTTAGCTAAACAGCTGTAATTCATTCAGTTTGTCTTCAAGTGCTTTTAGGTCTGCAGTCACATTCCTCTGGACTCCTTCCACTTGTTCTGTGACTCTTTAAGCATAGTGGTACAAACCGGGCACGTTGCTCCAGCTCCTCTCTCACCGATGGGAAGTGGAGCAGAGCAACTTCTCCACACTTGGCAGCCCATGGTTCTGTTTTGACATCCCACAATGTTACTTAATGTTTTACATGCTTGTGACCTGCTACAACACCTGGATCCTTCACTGGAGAGTTGCCAATTAAGCAGCTGTCCCTATTGTGTACTTTATACCAAGTTATTCATGCCAGATAGCATCTTCTTACTCACACCTCTCCACTTTATTAAGACTATTTTGAATTCTAATCACTTCCCCTCTTGGCATAATTTTTCCTGTGGCTGTAAGTAGCATAGGTTTAGTTGAAGTTTGGTTGAAGCTTATAATTAAGTTGAGACAATCTGTTAGTATGTTCCTACCTGCACTGGAACTGCTTTGGCTTGTGCCCTTGGTAATACTTCTTTGAGGGTTTGTGTAGGGTCTACCTTAGCTTTTCATTTAGCTTAGTTTTCATGAGAACTTTCCTGTTAACTTCAAGTTTATTGACACCTTCTTAAAGGAGATTGTTCTCTATTTCCTTCCAGGGTTGTGAGCTCCTGTGCAACAATGTCATTCTTGCCCAAGTTCCTACATAGTTTCACAATCTCCAGTAGGGTTGACATGTTTTAGGCATTGACTCCTTAATCCAGAAGTGGCCAGTTTTTGCTGTGTCCAGGCTCTCTCTTATTCTCAGCCAGGTATTCCCAGAGCAGATCACTACCAAACACATTTGTGGGGCACTGCCCAGTCTGGCACCACATCAGCATTTTGGGTGGTCGCTTAACATTGCCTTCTGCACTGGATTTTGCGCCAGCTCCTGGGGCACCAGTTTGGAGCCCTGGTGTAGTTCATCTCCCCTTGCCGAAGCACAGCCAATTGCACTAGCCTGTGTCCTGGCAGATGTTGTCTAATCTTTTCTTACAATGATACAAGTGTCACTTTCTTGCCAGGAGGCCTGTTGATCTGTCTTGGTCTTGCATGGCCACTGGCAGCCCAGTAAGAGTGTCAGAGTGAGTGCCGCGCCAGCAACGCGCCCGCTCTTGGCGTGTCACTTCCTCTTGTTACCTGGAAGCAAAGGGCAGCAATTTGTCTTCCTTGCTTAAAGCTGATGTGAGTTGTCAAAACACAGAACTCTCTAATTCATTTCTAGCTTGTAGCTAGGGTATTGGTTTTAATCAGCTCATGGTGTGTTTCTGCCACAGGTTCTTTGCATAAGATTTGAGGAAAGAAGATCCAGTGACTTGACTTTCTAAGGAGTAGAATAAACACAGTGTGCTCTCAGAAAGCAAAATGCTCTTTACTGCTTGAGTTATTTGGTTTATGTATCCAATAACTTTTAGGGCAGGTGTGGATAAACCTCTTTTCTGTAATGATTTTGCACATGCAAATTAGTTTCTCTGAAGTGCTGTATTCAATTAAGGTTAACTTCATCAGTAGGGTTCTTAGAAGGGAATTGAATTGTACAAAGTCACCTCTTGGGTGCATTGAGAGGATGAAGCAGTGTTACCAGATGGTATTTAAAGCCTATGATGGTGACAGCTGAAATGTATTTCTTGTGAACTCTGGTACAGTAGAAGCTTTAAAATGAGAAGTGCATACTAGGATTGTAGTCCCATACTCTGTTGTGATGTTTGGTTTTGTTGTCTTTTTTTTTTTCCCCCCAGGCTACATTTCACAGCCCATTCAGCCAACTTGGACAGAGCCCAGAAGGATGTTCCTCTTACCTGTTTCCAAAAATCATGGGCGTAGCCAAGGTAAGAACATGTGTGCTGTATGTGGGGGTCATCTGATGTTTGTATGTTGGTATCCTTCACCTGTAAGAGCAAGTGGAGCCACAGCAGGAGTCCTCAAAGAAAGCTGTTGTTCACATCTTGTGAAACAAAGATCAAGGAATTTATTGACAGTGTCAGCATGGGCACCATGAGAGTGAAGACCACTTCTAAGGCTGTCCTGTGGTGCTGATGAAAATTGTCTTGCTTGTGGCTTCCTCCACCTTCTTTAGACAACTTCTATACAGCAAAAGGTTGTATCTTTCTTCCAGCAGTGGGAGGGAATGATGTAAAAAAGGGTTTAAAAAAAAAACCAACAAATAAGAGCAGTCTTAAAAATTGTCATGGTAGACTGCCAATGTCAGGCAAGAGAGGAAGTGGTGCAGTGCCAGCCCTGTGGGAAACTTGTGTTCAACCATTCCTACAAGTGTGAATGTGAAGAAATTTTTTCATGTATTTACTTCCAGACTTTCATCTATTTTGTTCTAGTGTGTGTTGGTTTTCTCTGTCTACTGCAGAAACAAAGACACTAAATAGTAGTAACTTAGAGAGGGCAGAATCTACTTTTTCATTTCTCCCAATGGCATCGCTCCCTTTCTGCTTTTTTGATGACCCCCAGAAAAAATCTAGGTAGTTTCAAACACTTCTCTGATGTTCTTTCCTGTGTTAATGTAATGTATTTTTGTTGAGCACAGTTTAAACCTGTAAGGGGTAGAGCAGGTGCTTCATAAACATCCAAGGGTAGCCTGTGCAGTGAGATAAAACCTAACAGCCCACATTCTAGAAATCTTGGAGTCACTGCAAGAAGTGAACAAGCACATTTACAATGAGGTAATTTCAGGTGACAGTGTTGGAACTCTGCTTAAAAAGACAGATAGACTCTTGGTGAACAGGAGGTCTTGGAGGCCAGTCACTAGTGGTGTAAGCCCAGGGCTGATACTTGAACCTCTTCATTATGGCCCAGATGCTGAGACTGAGTATGCTACCAGCAGATGATACATGTTTGATGTGCCAGATGCACTGCTGTTCAAAGGGACTGAGCAGGCTTTGAGATTGGCGAGTCTCCCTTTGAGACTGGGGAATCTCATAGACTTCAGTGAAGGACAAGGCAAAATGCTGTAGCTGGGAAGAAGTAATCCTATGCACCAGTGACCACTGGTGGCTTACTGGTTGGAAAGCAGCTTTGCAGAGATGGATCTGTGTGTCCTGATGTCAAGAAGCTCTCTCTCCATGAGCCAGCAGTGCAACCTTGCAGCAAAGGAGGTGGATGGTGCCCTGGGTTGCATTAGACAAAGTGTTGCCAGCAAGTGGAGGGGAGTGATGATTCCCTTCTGCTCAACACTGGTGATACCACAGTGGAGTGCTGTATTTGGGTCACAGATATACTGGACTAGGCCCAGCAAAGAGCTACAGGGAGGATTAGGGCACTGGAGCATATTACATGTGAGAAGAGGCTAAGAGAGCTGGGACTGTTTTTCCTGGAGCAGAGGAGGCTTGGGGAATCTTACCAGTGTTTATAAATACCTGATGGGAGGGTGTAAAGAAGACAGGGTCTTGTCAGTGGTGCCAAGAGGAAAGGGATCAAAATTAAAACACAGAAAATTCCACCTGAAAGTAATAAAAATAGTTTTATAGTCAGGGTGGTGAAATGTGGGAATGAGTTGTGCAGAGATGCTGTGAAGTCTTGATCCTTGGAGATACTCAAAACCCAACAGGGCAGAGTCCTGGGCAGCTAGCTCCAGCTGACCCTGCTTGAGCAGGGGGTTCAAGCTAGGCAGTGTCTGAGGGTCCCTTCCAACCTCATCTGTTCTGACTCTGTGCCCTCTTCAGAGGGCAGACACTAACAAGCAAGAATAAATGTGACCCAGAAGCTTGTCCCTTTTCTGTCAGATTTGTGTCCATTTGACTCACCCTTTCTCCTTTTCTTTCTATAGGCAAATGAGTTCTTGCTTTTCAATAAAAAGCTGACTGCAGCAGAAGCCTGTGCCTGGGGACTTGTGACTGAAGTCTTCCCTGAACGGTCTTTTCAGAAGGAAGTTTGGGAAAGATTAGAAGCTTATGCAAGCCTCCCCAAAAATGTCAGTATTTTCAGTGTTCCTCCACATTGTAAGCCTGTAATATTCCCAGTCCTCCTGCCAAACCTATCCTGTTTACTTGGTTTCACCTCATCCTTGATTGAAATAACAAGGCTCAAAATACTTTCCTTCAAACACAGATCTGTCCCTCTTCTGCTGTGAAACAGATAGCTCTCTACTACCCTGGCTGAATCCAAGCCAGTGCACTGTATGCAGACATTCAGTGGTGAAAAGCTGTAAAAACTAATTAATCCACTTGCAGTCTCAAGTGTGCCTTGGATGCCTTCTCTTCAGTGGTTTAATTTGGCCATAGTGAAGAGCCTTACTGCTGGTTCTGCAGTATTAATTGTACTGTGAGTGCTCAGAACGATGCTGGGTGGCTTTACTTCTTGCTAAATCCAGTCATCCTGCTCCCTACTCCAAACCTACTTTGAAAACTAGATCAAAACCTACTTTCAAAACTGGCTTTGCAAAACTACTTGAGTCACAGTGGAATTAGGTTACGTTGGACAAGGAGGAGACACCTGTGCCAACTGCTGGTAACGTAGGTTGTGTTTGGCACTGCAGGCAGTGGAACAGGTTTCACTTCTTAATGCCCATCTACCCTGATTATGAGCATTTAGCTGGCTGCTGTTTCACTTCTGTGAGCCTCCTCTATCTTAGTTGCAGGCTTAGTAATCAAATGCAACAATTACTCTCAGCAAAGAGGTGACTAAAAAGTACAATGTTAATGCAACTGTGAATTCCAAGCTGTGTGTCATGCTATTTTCTGAGATGAAGGTGTGGAAAGCAGAGCTTCCTAACATTCTGCTCTTTCTCCTCCAGTCCTTGGCTGTGTCAAAGCAACTGCTGCGAAGTATGGAAAAGGAGAAGCTCCATGAGGTCAACAGTAAGGAGTGTGAAGTCCTGACTGAGAGGTGGCTGTCTGATGAATGTATAAATGCTATTGTCAGCTTCTTTCAGAGGAAATCAAAACTCTAATTTTCACTAGTAGAATAATTCACCTTCTGGCAATAGCTTAATCTGCCCTCATCCTTAATGAACTTTGTTGTCAAGGACTAATTCTTACGCCCTTTGAGGTGGGTATTTCTGTTCTGAGTCCTGGGTTAAAACTGATTCACAAAATGAATACAGTGTTATGTGCCTTGGATCCATTATGGATATTTAGGGTGGGGGGAAAAAGGTTGGTTACTCTGTAGGCAGCAGTGATGTTTCTGGTTGTTGCTGAAGCAGGTTGTCTTCCACTAGAAGCAACAGACTCAGTAACAGTGTGTTCTGATAGCTCTTCAGTAGTGTCTCACAAGTGATTCTTTCTGTTCATGGGGGGGAAGGAAATACTTTGTTACTGAAAAAATAAATACACCTGTTTAATTACTGTTGTGCTGATTCTTATTACTTCTGTTAAACACACTATGTGAGGGGGAAAGTAGATCCTGGAGGTGCATTAATATGTAATGGTGCTACAAAAAGTATTCACTTGTCTAACTTGAAGATTCTCAAAGGTGTTTGTTGTGAGCCTTATAGTTCTAATCTTAAATATATTTTTCCATTAATTGCTTCGTTTTGCCCTTTTCCCTGTGGAAAAAAAATCCTGTTCAAGATGGTATGATCTTTTGTTGTAGCCATTTTGCAGTTAAATTAACAAAATAAGTCTTTTTCAAGACAGAATTTCTCCACTGGTGGATGTCTTTGGTTGGAGAGGGGACCAGGCACCGCAGAGGACAGGATCAGGCTGCTGGAAGTAGGGGGCCATTTAGCTCATGCCAATGAAAAGAAATCATGGAGAAGCAGCAGTTACTGATGAAGAAAAGCCCCCCAGTGAGCAGGAGCTAGTAGTACAGCAGACAAAACCCTTTAATTTCAGTGCTCGAGCCACTGATTCCAAGAGTGTTGATGGTGACAAACCCAAAAGGCAGCAGGCACTCTGGTCCCGGCCCTGCGTGCTTGGGCAGGTACGTGCATAGACTCAGGGTGCAGTGGGCACCTATGGCTGAGGCAGAGGGAGGCTGGTGTAGGGGCAGCAGAGGTTGAGGTGGGTCGTGTTTTCTCATTTGGATGCAAGTGCCAGAGCACCAGGGCACAGGACACAGCTGGGCACTGCTGGAGCAGAGCAGTGAGATGCCAGAAACGGGTGGCTTTGGGTGCTGCTGCTGTCCCTTAGCACAGGCCTGTGGGATGCTGCTCAGCAGTGGCACCGCTGGTGCTGCCCTTGGGGCTCAGCTACTGAGAATGGCAGAGAGCAATGTGACCAGAGGGAAAGCGAGCTGGGGTACAGCAGTTACATTTAATGCTTCTGGCCATCACATTTATTTAGGGCCTTCCTGAACCCTCTGTGAGAGCCAACGCACAGCATTTCCAGCAAGAACAAGGCTGCTGCCACACACAGGACAGTGGAACCAAGGCTGATGGAAGCTGGGAGAGTGAAGCACTGGAGAGGTACAGGGCTGAAGGAGAGAGTAAATCTGCCAGGGAGAACAGAGATCAGCCTTGGACGCTGCTGGAAGGAGGGTGAGGGAAAACAAAATAATTCCCTGTTACCATTGAAATAACATGGAAAAGGGCTGGGAAGGGCACTCATCCAGGAGATGTGAAACAGCCCCAGGACAGTCTCTTCCACCTTCTCTCCCAGTGCCTGGAGAGGGGTTATGGCTGCCGTCCCCGAGGCATGTCAGTGGGAGAAAGGTCACAAGGCTGTGGGGCTGGTGGCAGGGGTGAGACTTGGGGGTGGCTGAGGCCCAAAGGATGGTGGCAGGAGAAGCAATGAGGAGAGTGGCTGAGGCAGAGACCCAGGTTGGAGGCAAGTGCCACTGGCAGGTTCAGCAGGCTCAGGGCCACTGTGAGTGGAACAGCCTCTGCCATCCCACTCAGGCACACCCCACTGCAGACAGGGCAGCCATTGGGCTGCTGGGAGGGAGCCACGCAGAGGCAGGGGGTTGCCTAATGGGGTCCCACTGGTTTTGAGCAGGCCTTGGGGCAACCCAAGGTGTAAGGCCTGGTGCTGGCTGCAAAATGTCAGCAGTCGTGTGGGGTGAGGAGGAGGCCAGGAGCTGTGTCCCTGGGCTTGTGGTAGCACAGGGGTGCACCTTCAGGACTGGAGGGGGAAAAGTGACTTTGTCTTGCCAAGGCTTTTATGATGTGTTTGCATTTTCTCTATTTTTTTCTTTCCCCCCTGCCCTCCACAAGAGCCCAAAACACTTTCTGTGGGGTTTCTGTGGCACCGTGGTAGCTATTGTGGACATAGCTGGGGATAAACTGTTGTTTGGTCTTTTGAAAGCTCTTTATCAGCTATAATGTTTAGTAGATTGAGTAGCACATGAGCTCTGTCATCAAGTGTATTTTGTGTGTGTGTGTGTGTGTGTGTGGTGTGCTTGCTTCCTCAAGGGAAAATGCAGCCACTGGTGATATGTTGGTGGATAAAATAGCAGAAATGAGGTTTCCTTGACCAGTGGATGCCAGTTACACCACTTAAAGTAATGGGACATGAACTGTTGCTGGTTCTGTACTGATTTAGTTCTGCTGAAATGATTTTTTTCTCCTGTTCTGTTTGAGGAATGAGAATCAATCAATATTGCTTCTGGGGAATGGAACTCCTGGGTGTTTGCAATTACCTTTTTGAAAAGTTAAATCATTGTCTCAGAGCACTCACTTAGAACTTTTTTTGTTCATAAAATATTTGTTTCTGATTGAGCAGCAACTTTAGTGAGTTTTACACTTTTATACATGTCTGGTATCAAGAACAACAAAACAAGTCTGAGGAATCTCTTTAAACAATTTCTGTTTACTGAAATACAGTCACTTCCTAATGATATTTATTTTAATTGGGCTGTGAGGATTACATCAGATGTTCCTGGATGGTCTTTATGTTCCCTTCAGGGTATCATTGCTGGCTGGTGTCCAGGGGCCAACATGCAATAGCATTCAGGTCACACGTAGCATAATTATACATGTGATTAATAATCTGCCCCTGTGTTTGAGTACAGTCCCTGGTAAATGCTCAAACAGAGAAATATCAATGGCAAGATATGTGCACTTAGTTTCAGAAAATCAGGTGTTCTAAGCTTACACTGAGTGTAAGACCTTCAACATTCACTGCTGACATTCGTTCTAGTTGCTGCTAATGCAGCACCTGTTTTGTCTAAAAGCAGATTTGAGACCAGCAGTTAGAAATCCTGCAGAACTCTGCATGGGAGGGAATGCTGAAGCACTGCTCATGGACTCGGTAGTTTTATCATAAACACTCTGGCATTTTCAGGCTGCACCATGATGCTGGCTCTTACCCTTCCAACACCGAATTTATGGCTCCATTGTAAATACCCCATAACAACTCTGCTGTGTTAAAGTGTTTCCACTGGGCACAAACACATCCATGATGGTCACACAGGAGATCTT
This sequence comes from Laterallus jamaicensis coturniculus, assembly GCA_022605575.1. NCBI lineage: Eukaryota > Metazoa > Chordata > Aves > Gruiformes > Rallidae > Laterallus > Laterallus jamaicensis. The sequence goes on along the minus strand of JAKCOX010000002.1, from coordinate 12,169,832 downwards.
GTATCTGAACACAGACTTCTCATTTTCTCAAATGAGTAAGAATTTATGACAAAAACCTCTAAATCATGGCCAGCCTTCCAAGGTTTCCTCTGTCTATGGCCTTTGCTAGATATGTAGGGGCAGACAACCATGCATGCTGTGTAATCTTGTAGTGACTCAGTGAAATACTTACATTCACAGAAATGTTCCTGGAGGACTAGTTTTCCTCTGATTTGCAGCCAAGCAAACGTTAAAAGGTGCTCTGTGTTGCCTGTAACAGGGGGACTGTCAATATGTGGAATAGGTGTAGAACACAACATCTGAAGCCTGGTGGAGGGGGAACAAACCAATTGGCACTTCTCCGTTGTTGTAGTTTTGCATGGGGGGGGGTGAGGGTGGTGGTCAGGGGGTGGAGCTGAAGCAGTGGCTTCTGCAAGAAGCAGCTAGAAGCTTCCCTTAGGCTCACAGCACAAACACCAGCCAGCTCAAGGCTGGAGTTGCTGCTGACCAAGGCTGAGCCCATCAGCGACGGTCACAACACCTCTATATTTAAGAAGAAAAAAAACCACAAGCAGCTGCTTTTTGCCACCAGAGAAAGGAGTGAGAAGATGTAAGGAGCTGTGCAAGCACCAAGGTCAGTGAAGGGGTGGGGGGAGGCACCCCAGGTGCTGGAGAGAAAGATGGCCCTGCAGCCTGTTGAGAGGACCATGGTGGAACAGATTGTCCCCTGCAGCCCATGGAAGATGAGGAGGAGCAGAGACCCCACCTGCAGCCTGTGGAGAGGCCCCACGCTGGAGCAGGTGAAGACACATGGCAGATGCTGTGACCTGTGTTGGAGCAAGCTCCTGGCAGGACCTGTAGCCTGTGGAGAGAGAGAGAGGCCCTCAACTGGAGTAGGTTTGCTGGGGGACTTGTGACTCCATGGGAGCCCAGGCTGGAGTGGTCTGAGCCTGAAGGTTGGTACTCCATAAGCAGTGACCCACGCTGGGGCAGCTGGTGAAGAGCTGAAGCCCCGTGGGAAAGGACTCACGTTGGAGAAGTTCATGAAGGACTGTTACCTGTGGGAGGGACCCCACGCTGGAGCAGGGGAAGGGCATGAGGAATGTCCCACGCACATTTTCTGTGCTGAGTCTGTTTTGCCCGTGATGCTGATTGTGGAATGATCTCTTCCTGGCCTTATCTCAACTCCTGAGCCTCTCAGTATATATTTTCTCCCCTGTCCAGCTGAAAAGGGGAGACATCGGTGGGCAACTGGCCCCCAGACAGGGCCAAACCACCACATCCATTCAATACAAACAAGATGTGCACAGTTGAATGCGGGTTGTATAGCATGTGTAATGCGACAGTGCTGTAGTGCATCTGTGCAGGGGAACACACCTGTGAGAGGAGTTCAGCAGCTTCTCCCCAGACTTGTGCAGCACAGGATGATGGTGACCAGAGCTGGCAGCAAAGCCCGCAGAGTTTTGCTAAGCAATCAGTTCGGGGCTTGCAGAGGGCTGGAGCATAACGGTTAAGACTGTGATTGTCACATCATCTTTGTCATTGGATACAAATATAAACCTGCACAACTGAAAATTCAGCAGTAACCCATCAGGCAGTTGCTGTCACCTCTATCAAGATGGTTGGGGCTTTTCCTTTTCTGCTAGGAAGCCCACAGACCCTCCCTAGACCTCCTCTCCTCACCATCCAAAGGTCGAATTGAGAGCCGATAGGACACCGATGAGGTGTGGGGGACTACGGCAGGCCCCTAGACTCCTGGATTGAGAATACAGAGCTAGGCCTTGAAGATCTCAAAGTGTACCCATGAGAAGGGTGTAGGACATTTGGAGAAGTAAAACAATTTTAAGGAATTTTCTGACTGCAGATGAAGGAACCTGGGGAAAAGATAAACCTTGTTAGAGAAGTGAAAAATGTCAACCCATTGCATGTTAGCATATACCTGAGAAGCCAGTAGTAAAAGGACACACATATAGTAGAAGTGTATAAAAATAAGGATACAGAAATAAATCACATTTGCTCATTCTTTTTGCTTGTGCATCAGACCTCTTGTACATGTTGTTTGTCTGTCTCAGCAGCAACAAGGAGGTTCTTAATGCCAATCAGTCTGCCCCAAGTGCCTCACGAACCAGCGCGTTGCGTGAGCATGTGGTTTACATTCACCTCTATAATGCTGGAGATAGGGCATGCTAAGGATAGAAACGAAACAAGGTTTGTAGCAAGAAGTCATATCCTTTGTTTGGGTAGTCAGTGTAGTGTAAAAGGCAGAAGATGTGCCTGGCCTGTAGCCCTTTCTTCATGTGGCCTCCAAAAAAGCACGTCCCTCTGACTACAGTTGGTGGTTTTATAGAAGTTCTCCCTGCCTAAAATCCCCAGTTGTTCAACTGCAGCTGCAACATTTGAACTGTGTTACTGAAAGCCAAGTTCAGCTCACTGGAACTGACAGCAGGATAAAACTCCTGTAGTAAAAGATCAAAGAAAAAGAGTCAAAATGATGAGCTCTGAAAAAGGGTTTCCACACGCGCTGTACCCCACGTGGGTTTGTTCTTTTCAGGACTCTTGCAGGCTTCCAGCAGAACTGTTGCCAGGTTTGGGGGCAGATTTATCTGAACATAAAGGTAGCACAAAACAGGTGGGCTTTGTGGGCCAAATGAATTAGGTCTACCTTTTATTTTTGTGTTCCTTGTGCTCGCTCTGAAACATCTCACTGATGTTTCACCAAAACCCGTTTCCTTCTTTTATCTAGCTAACAGTACCAGCAAGGAAAGAACCTCTCATGCCTGGAAGAAGACACATGATGAAGGCCAATTTGCTGTGAGCAGGTAAAACGTGGTTTTAATAAGTATCTCAAATTAAATTGAGCACTTAATGTTGTAGCCAGCCAGCCAGGCTGAACAGGTGAGGGCAATGTATGTGAAGACACGTTAGCACTCTGCAGAATTAAACGCCAACAGGTAATTACCAACACGTATATCTACCTATAGTTTTCCAATGGGAACACTCAAAGGGCTTTCATCGATCCATGTAAATTTGTTTCCATGGAAGTTAAGGAAAGGCCCTGTGGAAGTAGCAAAAGGCACGTCCAAGTCAAAGCCTTTATTCTCTCACAGAGCATGTTACTTTGCCCTGTAGTCACACCCTGAGGATGCCTGTCGATGTCTAAGTACACAACTCATTAACTCTGTTGTTAGTGCAGTTTCTTCACTAGATGCTCTGTAACCACTGATGCTGGTTTTCATTACTAAAGGAGTAGTATACAACAGAGAGAGGGATTTCTGGCTGCCTGTTTTATTAGTTCTGGACTTCTTTTCCCCATTTATTCAAGACCCTTGAACTGTTAAGAAACACGTTGGCACTTTTGATTACAAACAAGGTTCCTTATGCATCACATCTAACACATGGGAAACGTTTATGCAGATTGAGAGCTTCCACCTGAGCTGTGAATAATTCACTCACCTCGTTTCCCCTAGTTGTGTGTGTGTAAATAAACTGATGTCACCTCCGGTTTGTATCCCTTGTGACACTGTATGTTCACCTTAATGAGCTTTTTGTGATGTGTAGGGTTTCATGGTTTTCCAGCCAGTAAAATATCTATTGCAAATTTATCTTTACCTGGCATTTTAGATACAAGTACTGGAACTACTCACAGGCATGAAGTAAGGAATTCTTTGCCTGCTGATATGGAAGTAAATTTAAAAATTGGGAAAAAATTTGCACTGATATAAAAAAATAAATAATTGAAGTTAAAGTACTTACAGAAACTCCATGGAGTTTGTAACAACAAACAGAACATTTTGGTAAGTTGTTAGAATTCACAGTGATTGAAGAGATATTTTTGCACTGCTGAAAGCTGTTCTATTGCTTTTTGGGATTTGAAGTGATTAGACCTGAGTAAAGTTTAAAAACTTCTTTTTTTTTAAATTTAAATAAAGTACCAGAGGAACCAAAGGGTAGAAGCTGCCTGATCCTAGCCCTGATCTGAAAATGTGTGGCTCTGCACCCCTTTTGCAATGCAAAGAGGGAACACTAAGGGGCTTTTTATCAAGGTCTGCTATTGCTCGAGGAGAAGCTGCAGTTAAGCCTAACAAGCTGGTGGGGAGAGTTTCTTGGGAATCTCCTCCCTGCTCTGCAGCAGGAAGAGACACCAAAACAATGTCTGTATTTGTCAAGGACAAGCAGTAGGGAGCTGATCTGATTTCCTTCAGTAGTGTGGCAGGCTTGGTGTGCAAGTGAACGGCAGTGAATGTAATCTGACATGCAGAAAGGTTTCTGTGCTGTTCAGCTCTGTGGCTGCCCTAAACGATGCCAGGAAGCGCGATCTAGATTAGGTCACAACTGGAGGGTCAACCAGAAAGATGCAGGGAAATGCAGGCAGTGATGCATGGGTGGTAATTTGTCACCTTTGTTTGGATGTCTTGGTCCATGCTGGTGTTGTGTGCCTAAGCTTTGCTCTGCTATTGGTGTATGAGAAAAGCACAAATGTGTGCTGCATCACATATCCAGTAGGAGCAGCCTGGAAAGGGCCTTCTGCAATGAATGAACATTGAACAGCATCCCATCCTGATCTTCAGCAGACACCAACAGTCTGCTGGACAACAGGAGACTGGGGTATTTTTCCAGTACTAGAAGTGAAGCTGTTCTGTCTAACTCATCGTAGCCAGCATGTAGCGGTGAGGACACCTTCCCTGAGAATGAAAAGGTGATGGATGGTTTGCCTAAATATTTCAAAAGCATAGATTGGAAGTTAAAGCCATAGGCAATAGAAACCAATGGAGGAACGAACATCCAGACATGAAACATAAAGTATTCCTCCCGCCCCTGCCATTCATTAGCCTTTACAAAAAGGTAGTCCTTTTAGAAGCAGGATAACCACAAAAAAGCTTTGATCTGCCTCCAGAAGGCTCTGATGTCAAATTGTTCTGTCATCTATTGGAAATGGAAGGGATGCAGCATCTGCCGCCATTCCAGGAGACCAACACCTCACGGCTTCTCTCCTGATGGTTGTCAGCAATCAACCTATTTCTTCAAAGTCCTCCCCCCTCAGCCAGGCAGGGCTGTCTCCTTCTCCCTGTCTTCAGACAGCTTTTAATTGTGAAAAAAAGAAAAACCCAACCCAAAGCTCTACCCCCAGAGCTGCTGCCTGCAGCAGAGGACGTTTCCTGTGCGACACGGCGAGCAGGTGCGTGGTGGGACACCTACCTGCCGCGGGGTCAGCCACGAGGGACGTGAAGAGCATCCACCACGTGATGCTGCGGAGGGCTCTAAGGCACCTACAGGGTAACACTCCAACATACATCTGTGACGAGTGTTCCTCTTGCTCTGCTGCTGACTCAAGCTCTCATTCAGCTGGCTTGGCACCTTCAGAGTTGGGTCACCAAATGCAGCACCCCCCCTACTCTTTCTATGCCATTGTATATGAACAACATGCAATCCAGAAGAGCTCAGCAGTGAGCGTTTTTCTCAGGAAGGTGCAGTCTGTTGCTTGCCCTGGTGAAGCTGAACTACAGGAATCCTGGAAAACAGGAATTTCTTTAATTCCTACTTGTGTCTCATTCAGCATCACCAGCTTTGTGTAGTTTGTAACTTCAGTCAGTCAGTGTTTTCTTGCTGTTTAGAAGTGCTGGGTAATAGATCACAGAATCACTGAGGTTGGAAAAGATCTTTAAGATCAACAAGTCCAACCATTAACCTAGCACTGACAAGTCCACCACTAAACCATGTCCCTAAGCACCACATCTACACATCTTTAAATACCTCCAGGGATAGTGACTCAACCACTTCCCTGGGCAGCCTGTTCCAGTGCTTGGCAACCCTTTTGGTGAAGACATTTTTCCCAATATCCAATCCAAATCTCCCCTGGCACAACTTGAGGCCATTTCCACTTGTCCTGTCACTTGTTACTTGGTAGAAGAGACCAACACCTGCCTGGCTACCATGAAGTCCCCCCTCAGCCTCCTGTTCTCCAGACTAAACCCCAGTTTCCTCAGCTGCTCCTCAAAGGACTTGTGCTCCAGCCCCTTTCACCAGCCTGGTTGCTGTTCTCTGGACACGCTCCAGGACCTCGATGTCTTTCATGTAGTGAGGAGCCCAAAACAGTACTCAAGGCATGGCCTCACCAATGCCAAGTACAGGGGCATAATCACGGCCCCACTCCTGTTGGACACACCATTTCTGATGCAAGCCAGGATGCTGCTGGCCTTCTTGGCCACACCACTGGCTCAATGCCTCACCAGAATTGAACAGAGCTGTTACAAATAATCAAATCTCACTCATTTTATGTGCCAGGATCTTGAGCCATGTTCTAAGACATCTTTATTACAAAACAAGCCAGCACAGAAACATCCTCCAAAGGCATTATCCTCCCCACAATTACAGCTTTTCTCCAAATATTCATAAAGCAGACTGCTTCTTAATTACAACTGAATTACTTAGCATAAATAAGGCCAACTATGATGACTATTCCAAGCAAACCCCCTTAAACATTTATGAGGTAATTACATACTTTATTTCATCATTTTGTCTGTAAGAGGGATATTTCTGTTAAGAATGGGTTTAGACTATCTCCAGTTCCATCTGTGTACCAGAGCTTCCCCCACAAAAACTCACCTGTTGCTTCAGGTATGCAGGTCTTCCCCGAGAGGTCTTCAACTGCTCTTCAAGGCATGTATGCAATTACTGAGTAATTAACCCCATGGGAAGAAAACTTCTAGATTATTTTTAAAGCAGAAAGTCCATAAGAACAAAGCACGTGGCTCCAGGCATTCGGCCTCCTCACATGAACACAGCTGGCTTGTTTTTTACTACACCTTTCTGAACAGCAATAGATCTATGGCTTGTAAATAGGAGAGGCCTTGGTCTGTTAGCTTTAACGAGCTAGCTGTTAAATTGGGGTCAGGCTGGGACATCCCCCTTTCCTGTCCTGCCTGGACACTCTGTAAAAGAGGCAGGGAACTCCCTGCCCCGATAAACCTCTGCCAGGTTTATTTAATGTAAGCCTCCCCAGGAGCAGAAGATGGATAGGCAGTGTGTGTGTTTTGGATTTAACTTCAAAACTCCCAGGAAGAGTGACTGAACTGCCACCTTCCTGCCTGCAGGAGACCATTCAAGGGAGTTGCAACCGCTCACTCGCAAGGAATCTCCGTTCCAGAGGCTGAAGGGGCTGGCGGCCTGACTGGACTCAGCCAGCTGGGCTGATGGGTCTGCCCTTGGCTCGGCTCCGAATGCTTTGTAACGCTGGGCATGGGATGGCCCCTGTTTCCGGCTGTCTAGCAGACACAGAGGTGAGCACAGAATGAAGTCAGCCCAGCTTTAGTCAAGGAGACCTTGTCTCCTTCCCAGGGAAAGGCTGCAGCCAGGTGTTTTTGGGATGAGATCTGATACAGGAGACAGTCAGTCTGCTAATCTGAGTGTTTAGGTGCTTTTAGCTCAGGTAAAGCTCCGTTTAATATGTACCAGGTGAAGTTCAGCTTCCCCCTTTGAGGACAAGGTTTAGGAGCAGAAAGCATAAATTCACAGCTGGCCGAGTGTGACGCCTCAAAGCCAGTCAGCAGCATTTGCAGAAGAGACTGATTTTCTGTCAAAGATCGGGGTGTCAGCTCTGCTGCTCAGCTCTGCTGCTCTGCTCTGCTGCTCTCTTACAATGGTGCTGAACACGTTATTGCTCTGTGCTGGAGCTCAGCTCTAATTCAATAAACTACAGGAAGAACATTCTTCCCTTCATTCCAATCAAGGGTTCAATATTTGGTATTAATGAGGCACAGGACTTAAAAGCAATAGTGATGTTCAGCACCAAAACCTCACTCCTTGCGAGGCAGCATGAAAATCAATGCTGATAGCAAATGAACCCGGACAAATGGTACAAACCCCTTCAACTCACAGCAGTCCTCTGCCCTCTCTGTTCTCTAGGTCATCAGGGGTAACCACAGGCTGCATCTTCATAAACATTCATGTAATTTCACTATTTTGTGAATAATTAGCTGATAGCTACACTTCACATCAGTGTTTGTGAGGAAATAACTGTTCAAAAGGTGCTCTGTGGAAGGGCTGGACAGGTTTTTCATTTAGAGGAAGTAATTATTTGTCATATGTTTGAATTCCATTTTAGTTAAGTAATTGGATGAGCAAACTAAGATGTGACAGCCTAGGGATGGGGTTTCATAGCTGTGCTTCTGTACCCACATAACAAAGAATATACTTTGATTAATCATTTGATACAAAATTCACACCCCGTCCCACTTCACCATATTGCTGCTCCCACCTGAGCCGCCTCTGCCCTTTCTTACAAAGATGAAGCTGTAAATATACCTGGGTTCCCTTCACCATGATACAAAGTGATTTCATCCCCAGGTCCCACAGGCTAGGACCTCAAGATGAAAAATGAAAGAAAATCCAAGTAAAACGCACAGGAGGCAACTTAACAAAACAAGGGCTCCCTTCCATGTACATTCCAGCCCACTGTTTCCACAGCTTTGTTAGCGCCTCCCACACCTAAGCAGCCTCATTCAAAGAGCTTCGGGGTTCAGCATATTAAAGAACTGTCCCTACCTTGAGCAGCCTGGCCCCAGGACACTGGTAAACACAACAGAAGACAGGATGCAGTAAGTTTTAAGCACGCTTTATTCATTGCGAGCAACTGCCACCTCCCGACATCCTCGGCCCGGGTCCCGGCTTTACACAGGCTGTCGCACACGGCTCTGCCCCCAGCAGCATCGCAGACCGCTCTGCCTCCGCTGTACGGGTCAACACACACATAAAGGCTCTTCAGAGGTTTAGTGCCACTTACCCTATGTGTGGAGATAAAGTATGGTTAAACAGGTTTCAAAGGAAGCATGGCATTCTAGCAAAAACTCCTAAACAGTCTTTAAGGTTTAGTACTATAGACCAAGGTAAGAAAAACCTGCTCTAACTGCATGGGGCTGGCATCTGTTTTTCTCCTGAACGCTGGGCAGCCTAAGTACACGAAACGGGAAGCTCCTCATCACCGCAAGGGAGAAGGACACAAATTGGGGCAGCAGCTTTAGCCAAACTTCCTACACATGGGAACCTGAGTGAAGATACAAATTACATCTTCACCAGTGGGAGAAAAGATAAATTGCCCTCCCCTCTGAGATGGCTTGATAAGTAATCCAACATGAAAACTGTTGTGCAGCTGTTCTGTCTGCACCAAGCGCAGACCAGGGGCTTACAGGTTCCACCAGGTTCCTTAACAGTGGCAAAAAGTCCTCAGTTCCACAGGCTTTGGATGCCAGAACTAAAGCTATCCTCCTGTTACCAGCAAGAAGTATCAGCTGAAGCTGATACAAGGCAGAGGACTGATACATTCTTTGTTTCAACTAAGACTGGTCAGGTGGTCTCTGTACCAACAGTAAAGTCTGATAGAAGTAAAAGAAATCATGAACCTGCTGAAGTTAAAGGAAAAAGCACAGCACCTGCTTTGATATTCACTAGTTAAAATGCACGTATTTTAACAGAGAGAAAGCAGTTTTTCCCTAAATCTCACCGGTTTTGTGCTGATCATCCTATCGTTTTAAGAGAACAGCTTTCAAACAGTAACGCTTATTTACCTACATTTACTCACAGTAAAAGCCCCCCTCCAACCAGAATTGGAACAAGCACATCTACGTAACAGATTCCAATACAGCAAGTAGGTGTCAGGAGCTAGCAGTGGGGCAGCAATGCTAACCACTTGGAATGCTGGAAACCAAAAGATTAAGGCAGAACTACACGAAGAGTATTTTTCGTATCTTTTATAGGACAGAAACCTTTGTTCATGTCTTCTGGTAGCCATCATCTTCTTTTGAGCTGCACCTACAACACAAAGAACAAGTAAACGAGCAACTTTATGCTTCTTCAGAATAGCTTACAACAGTTCTGTAGGCATTAAGGGGCATCTTTTCTACTGCTCTGTTTCTGCCTCACCGACTCATTTCATTGTTTTATACTCCTATTTTAGGAATAAACTACAAAGCAACAGAATGAATAAGCTATTGCTACATCTGTGTAAAACTGCCCTCAGAAGCGCTGCCTATGCTGCAAGAGTACTGTCTGCAACTAGTATTTCATTAACTGTGAAAGCTATTATTATTTCCTTTACCAACAAGATACCTTAACACGCGGCTATAAGGAGAGATTACTTTTTATTAAGAATTTGACAGTATAAATTGAGAAGAGACAGGCTGCAGGCTCCAAAGAGGCATACAAAACCACCCATCTCCCGCTCGTTGGCGTAGTTAGTTCATTTACATCTCCTGGGTGGGGTATTCCCCACCAGCAGAATGACTGCTTTGCCTCATTTTTCCATTCTTGAGCGCACTAAGAGTGCATGACTGTTGCCATTATGTACCTAGATGGACACAAAAACCCTTCTTAGTTCAAAGAGGTATTTATAAATAATTATGTACGTGAAACCGGTGCGGTTTTCACAGCTTTTCAGAGTATCTTAAATAAAAACCAACAGGTGAACTTCTTAATACTGTCAGAGAGAACATTTAAACTGCAGTATGGACCTGAAAGCTCTGATTCGGGTTTCCTCGCGCTGCATTAACCAACTCGAATGTTTCTAGCTGTTTTAACTGGTTGCTAAATGTTTATCTACACATGCTCTCAGAAATAACCTTGTTAGGAAGGTGAAGTTGGTGTCTCAGCAAATCAGACCCATGGAGTAGGCGTTGAGTGGCCTGTGACTCGCTTTCCTTTTTCTCTTTCAGCACCATCAAAAGGAAAAGTGAGAAAAACAGCACAAACATTAGTCAAAGCCTGAATTTAATCCCATGTCCTACAGGAATAATTTCATTACAATGAAAGCAGACAGACATTATCTGTAGGGGGGGGGTGTTTCTTTTTTGCTTTAGCAGCGATAATTACGTATCTAATTAACGTAGCCTATGGCTCTCCCAAAGATCATAACGTTTAACAATCCCTTTAATTAAACGATTAATAGGAAATGCAGGGGTGGTTCTTACAAATTACCTGATTTACCATCACTGAAGACAGATTCTTTTAAAAATGGCTACGAATGCCTTGTTCACAAAAGACTTTATTATCTAATGATGCATACTGAAAACATACAGAAATCTGCATGGTCCACTTTACATGCAGCAGAACAATCTTCACTTTACAATAAGTAAGTGTCAACTGTTTTATGCAAGAGACAACACTTTAAAGTCACATTTCTTAAAGAAAAGCTTCATTTACAAAAGAAATAAAAGGTAAAGAAGCAATTACCGCTTTTAAAAAGCAGCTGCTTTGTTCAAGAGTGGAAGGTTTATGCCTGCATTGAAAGACAACATGATCACAAATAATGAAAAACAATGAACAAACGAAACACTTTTAGCATAAAGCAGTACACTTTCAAAATGACATACAAATAGTTAAAAATTTCATTATGTCTTCTATCTATCCTTTAGATATAAGGTCTTTCGAATGCGAGTCCAACGTATGTAATTACTAAATGAAAACTCTCCTGTAAGTATCGGTTCTATGTCATAGTGAATCGTATTTAACAAAATGTATACAAAGTCTATAGCAAGTTGATTTAAAAAAAAAAAAATAATTAAAGTAATAAGAAACAGTACACTGAAGGCGCTCTATCCATCAAGTGCGCTCTCTGGGAATTTTAAGTGTGATGAACAGAACAGAAGCTGTAACTATGCCACGGTTGCAATGCCAGAAAAGAAAACAAGATCACTTATCAAACATGCAGGGAATTCTGCCACAACGCTATTGTCTCTCGCTTGTCAGTTGTTCCAGTAAAATAACAGCTTAAACACCGGTGATGTTGATGGGTTAGCTTACCTTCAGTGTACTGAAAGTTGTACACAACCTGCTTTAAAAGAGGAGACCATCCCTGCGGGCAGGCTCAAGAAGGAACAGACCCCCTTCGGCACTGACTACACCAAGGGCATGCTGCTGTGGCCTGCACACACACACCTAGGAAAATGTGAATATAAACAGCATTTATGCTGGCCATTTTTCAAAGACAAAAATGAAGCCAAGTCTGCTAAAAACAAATCAACCACCCAGTATTACTGCTCTTTTTTTTTTTTCTTTTCTTTCTTTTTTTTTTATAACAGAGGCTTTTTTTTTTCTCTTTATAATATATACGAACTGCAACCATATACATTAGCATTGTACTTCTGTGCAGTCTTGGCAATTAAAACAGTTCTACAGTGAAAATTTTCACATAAGACACAAAACAGAATTACTCTAACATTTCTAAAAAGAAATATCAGCCTTGATGTTAATTCAAATGTATCATTTCTTCCTCAACTTTGCAGGGGAAATATTTATGTTTATATACATTAATAACTGCTGTGAAATTTCTTCAGTCTTTGTATCTTAATTACTCAAACCCTTTGAACTTCTTCATCTGGTTTAAATTTTTTCCTGGATGAAGGCGTGCTGCAGAGCCTGGTTGATGCTAATCCGTTTAGCTGGGTCTAACATTAGAATCTGGTCCAACAAGTCCTTTAGCTGGTGCACTTTTTTACGCTGGTCTTCAGGGAGTCGTTGGCACCCAATCAAGTCTGCTAACAGGTCCTTGGTTGGATTAATGGTGCTCATAACAGTAACTTTCTCCTACAAATACAAAAAGGGCAACCTTGTAGGACAGAAGTGAGGCACAAAACCCCTATATCCTGACCAGCCTGTCACACGGCCTCTAAGGCCGGCACACAGAGCGGAAACAAGGCCGCAGAGGGGCAGGCCAGGCCAGGCTGCCTCTTCTGCCCACGCACTGGCACAGGGAACCTGATGTCCCAGTTAACACGGAAGCACCACGGGGAAAGTTCCCCCACGTGATCACTAGTTCTGTGATTCTTGATAAATCTAGCTCGATAAAACGATGCGGAAAGTAACCGCGAGCTCCTACGGCACGAGCGTGTCATGCTCGAGTTGGACATCCTTCTCTAAAACAAAGGCAGGATTTCTTCCATTAGGAATTTAAGGACAGATTATGTGGAAACAGCCCGTCTACCTACCGCGACTGAACTTAGCTTTCTCTTAAGAGAGTTCCTAAACCGTAGGAAGAAGCCCCTTGTTGCCAGTTTATAGGCACGTGACCTGTCCGCGCTGCCGCAAAAGGACATTCTAATAGTTTGCAAAACCTTGTTTTAAAATGACGATGCCAGGACGTCTCTGAAAGACCACTAAGAGTAGGAAAGCTTGGGAAAAAGTACCAGGTTAGTCGGCATGTGAAGGACTTACCCTTTCTGTCACTTTATCTACTTCTATATACATAAAGTTGAGATTTTGATCAAAGTGCTGATCTTTGAACACACCTTTTCGAATCATCTGGAAAACGAGGGAGAGGAAAGAGTTTCAGGCAAGTTCCCTGTGTCTTACAAATGCCACAATTGGCATCCATGTCTACTAACTGACTGCAACGTAATTGAACACTAATGAAAAACATAGCAAAAGAACAGAAGAAGTCCAGACTGAAGTAAAAAAAATACACTTCAAACCAGTTGAAAAGGGAAACAGTATCTTCCAGTCACTTACGTATTTTATTTTTTTTCAGGTCAGTGCTGAGAAGGTTTCAGCTCTAAGTCTATGAAAAAGAAGCTGTACACTTTCACTTCATAAGATTTTAAATCAGTATTAATTACACAGAGTGATGTCTGACTATTTACTTGCTGTTAAGAGAAGATGCATATGGTAAGAAATAGAATTCAGGGAGAAAAAAACAATCAAGTGCTTTCTACTGTTTGTTACAGCAGGTTCAGATATTTATTAAACATCATATACTTATTTTTCTTACCTTGTTTGGCATCTTTCCTTTGAGATCCATGGCTAGTTTCAACATATGATTATTGGTTTTCCCAGGAAAGAGTATTTTTCCTGTATAAAGTTCATATAATGTGCAGCCTACAGACCACATATCTATACCGTAGTCATAGATTTTTCCTATAACTGAAACAAAGCAATTACAGTTAATTCCATAAAAGCAGCCTCACATGACATAATACTAGAAAACCAGACAGATAAAAAAAAATAAATCTGATTTGTAAACTACATTTGTGCTCTTCCTCTCAAGGAATAAGCAGCCACCATAAAAGAAGGATGCAAATCTTTTAATTATGAGTATCCTCATTTAAGAGAGGGGGAGGTTTGTACCTAGCACCCAAATAGATCAGCATGAATTAAGTTTGGAAAAAAAACAAGAAGCCAGAACAATACCTCTAAATTAAAACATAACTACAACCAATCAGAATGCCTTCTCCCTGTCCTCACTGAGCTGACCACCAACATACATGACGAGTAGTCACACAAGCATGCTTTCAAAGTCTCAATTTTTGACTGCCATCACATTTCCAGAGTGATGTTTTGCTAAGACCAAACAGAGAGTAAATTCAAGTCAAATTCTCATCTGCTAGCACTGGCACATCCTTGCTGCTACTGCTTAGGACACAAGTAGCCAACCCAAATGCACTTACTGATTTCTGGAGCTCGATAAAATCTACTAACTAGATAGGGCGTGATGTCGTTATCTGCAACGTGTGAAGCTGATCCGAAATCACAAAGCTTTAATATCGTTTTAGACTCGTTTACCTGAAAATTAAAACAGTAAATACCCATTAGTGCTATTTGTAGCCAGAATTACCAAGAGGAGCCATAAATTTAAGCCAGAGATAAGAAAAACATTCAGCATCTAAACTGGAAGGTTCTTCCCATATTTCAGTCCTTCCTCTCTGTGTTCTGAAGAAATTGCAAAGCCTGCAAGTGACAGTTAAGGGCTTCAGATCCTAGGAAACACAAATAAGGTCAGCTTCACATACTTTTTTTTCCTTACCAAAATACCCTTCCTGGACCTGGATTCCACTCCAGATACTGAAACTGTATCTCTTTAGGCCTGCAGCTCCAGTAGCCAGACTGCCACTCAAAGCAAGGTATTACTTGCATCTCTGACACTTAACAGTGATTTTACTGCTGCTACAGCAAGTAGTGAACGTTTTAAATTCAGTAAAAATCTGAGCTTTTCACAGGGAAGACCACCAAGAACACCAAAGGAAACATGTTTGATTTCTCTGCTGCATTGCTCTTGCTCTGCTAGCCCAAATGTTTAATGGTAACAGGAAAGGAAAAAAGAAAAAACATTAAGGCCCTTTCCCATTATATCATGCACAATCCCCAAAATCTTCATTCAGACTCAAACCACTTCCATTCTGCAGAAAGCAACTATTGATGGGAAAAGTTCTGAGATTTCTCCTGAGAAAGTATACACTACTTTGGAAGATCTGCTTTCAAAAAAGATACAACTGGATGTACTAAATAAAAGATTTCATTCAGATGCTGTATTATATTTCTTACATACTATTTACATCACAATAGCATTTTAAAATCAAAACATGAACCCTTAACACTTTGAGTTAACATTTGATTTTGACTTCACCTAAATTAACATAATGATGCTAATTTCAAATACCTAATTTTACATTACAGACAGTGCAAAATAAAATTCCAATTATTTACTACTTACCAAAATATTATCTGGTTTAATATCTGCATGTAGGATATTGCACCTTTTGAGAAGCTTTAAAGCCAGGAACAACTGCTGGCTGTAGGAACGCACAGCTTTAATATGGAGTCCAACATCTTTCCCATACTTTTTCAACACCTCTCGTAAATTCATGCTATTAAAGGAAGAAAGAACAGGAAAGAACTTAAGTTAAAATACAGCAGCCTCCTGAATTGTGAGACAAACTTCAAGTCAGTTAGCTCTAGACATTTTTAGAGAAAAGCCACATTTAACTTAACACACATCCCCATCAGTTAGCTACAGCAACAAAAGTGCTGGTCAATCGGATCTGTCCGATACTTCTTGGACTGGACTTACTTAGTTTGGGACACATTTTTAATCAAGCTTAATTCAGGAGGCTTTATTTGCATGTGAACAGCATTTTCTCAACAATGGTACTGTATGAATTTTCTGAAGGAATAAATAAAAAAAGGAAGCACACAACAGATACAAGCAGATGAAAAGGCCACAGTTTTGGGACGAAACCATCTGTGATATAAGTAATGTACATGTGTGTTACAAAAAGATAGTGCAGCACAAGAAAACAGTGTGTTGTATGGCTTTTTAACTAAAAAATAATGGTCATTTCATAAAACCTGCTTTGCTTCAGCATATAACTTATTTTCACCACAAATATGGCAAAAATTGAAATATTACATACATGGAAAACTTTAGGATAGGAACAACTGATGTCTGTAAGCAGGAATAGGAACTAGGACAATATATACACATCTATCCTAAAACAAAGTGTACAATTAACCTGTCAAAAGAGCCTAACTAGTTAAAGGGAAGAGTGAGAGCAGAAAGCACTAAGAATTTTTTTCCTTAGACTGCTGTTGTAACAGATTCTTCTCCAGGAATGCAATCTTAATCCAGATCCACAAAAGAAAGAATTATGAAAACTATTAAAACTATTGTGACATGTACAAGAGCAGCACTGGTGAGATACACCATCTTTTAATAACACATTGTACTCTGTTTCAGACATTGTCCAGGCAAAGTTCATAATGATGCTTTAAGTAAAATAAATAGTTAGTAGTCTGTGGATCTGTGCCTCCAGATAATATTTTAAACAAAACAAAAAAAACCCAAAGAGCTCCTTGCATTCTTCAGTCTTGGCAATGGAACAAGGTATCAAACAATGGCCAAGAACAGAAAGGTAACGATCCCTCAATAGTACTTTACTTTTTAGAGAAATATTTGTCGCCTTACCTGAGTGGCTCAAATACCAGACAGAGATGTTGTTTGTGGTAGAAATGCCTGAACAATCTTAGGCAATGAAACTTGTCATCAGGATCTGCATCGTTAAGCTTCTTCAAAAATTCCAGTTCTTTTAGGCCAGTTTTTTGCCTGAAAACAAAGCAATACCATTAGGAAACCAACCAGTGACATGCTACTACCTTTTTAATCTAGTCATTCTCTTGCATGGCCATACTCATCAGGAAATGAGAAGCACCTTGTCATTATTTAACCTTCCACTGCTTAAAAAAAAAATAAAATTACAATAGAGGCTCGTGGTCTATGTCGACACATTAGATAAGTTCAATTCTTTCACCTTCACTGTCCTTTAACCTACTTATCCTTTCTTCCACCATTCTGGTTCCATGTAAAGCTAAAATTAGATTTCCTCCTGTAAGACACCACTTCAGATTCGAACAGCACTCATTTTTGAAGCTTACATTAAAAAAACCCAAAGGTAAAATTTTTTAAATAATACACGTGGTTAAGCTAAACTGACTATAACATCAAATACATACCCAAGCTTACTAGCTAAATAACATACCAAAGTGAAACAGCTTATCACCCTCCCTCCTTAAAATAACTTTTCTAGATACCTACTCATATAACTCAAAATAACCCAGTTACACACAAGCAAGACAACTTTTAAAACTTTCAAGGTAAAATACATGGAAAAAGACAGATTTTAAGTTGTCTTTAATGGAAGAGAACATAATACGTGACTGGAAAAATACTAAGGTGAAGATCAGACAAGCCCTCACATAGATCATATACTTCATTCGTTCTGGAAGAACCTCCTTTATTTTTATTTTGATTTCATCAGGAAGAATCCCAGCCCTTTCATCTACATGCAAACATATAGAGAATATACCAAAATAATCAGTGTACAGCGGTATTTTTCTAAGTTGCCGATGATCAATTAGGATCGAACCCATAGCCTGCCAAACTGATCCGGTCCATCAAACCAACTCTTGTACAGTCCACGACTCCCATCTCAAGAATTTTAAGGTCTGGACTGGCCTCATAATTAACTGTAACCTTGCTTCTCGCTACTGGTGTTCCCTGCAGTTTTGCAAATGAGAAAGTGCCTGATGAAAATGCAAGTACCCTTCTCCTGTGATAGCTGTAAAGAAGTGTGGATACCAGAGTCCTCAAGCGTTCCCCATTATCTGGCTCATATTAGCAGAAAAGGCAGGAATCACAGCTGTAATCTGTTACTTCGCTTGAAACAAAGGGAGATTCAAATCACATCGTGTAAAACTTCCATCACATAAGCTTTATTATGAAACAAAAACATTACTTACATAAGTTCATTGTTCCTGATGATTTTAACCGCTACTTCTTGGTTTGCTCTTGCCATGTCCCTGGCTCGCACTACGTTACTGAAGACTCCCTGACCAGTGTAACCATAGACATTGTAACGTTTATCTAGAACTTCACCTATATTAACACCTGAGGGACAAAAATCAAGCCATTTAAAGAGGTATGAGTGACATACAGAAGGAAACTTTTTATGAAAAATAAACCATTCTGTCTATTTCAGAAACACAGAGTCACTTAGTTTCCTAGCCTACAGGGTTTTGTACCAGTGAGCTTTGTGGAAATTATGGGGAACAAACTGGGATGTTGAAGTGAGGTTTAACTGGGGTTAAAACCTGCACACCCATGTCAACTGTTACATTACAGGCTCAGCGAGGGCACTGTGGTACATTTACACTACAATACTGTTGGACTTTTTACACAAGGGCCTTCTCCATTCAGCACCCTCACTCTAGCTGTCCTGGCCAAGCAACAAATGCAACTTACGGTAATAGCCTTCTGCATCTGTCCAGTTATCCCTGAGATTGGGGTTTTCTTTGAAGTCTTTTCCAAACCCAGCAGCCCGCAGACGAGCACTCTGAAATAAAAAGAAAGGCAACAGCTTTGCTGGTGTGCTCTATGTTTCTCCTTGTTTACTTACCCAAAGCCCCGTTTTCCTACTGAAACACTGTTCCTCTCCACAGTACAAACACACTCATCTTGCAGGAGACACAAACTACTGAACACAAAATATTATTTACATAGCGGTCTCTAAAGACTGATGCAAGGGAAGAGGATGTGAACAACCAGTAGAACTATTATTAAGCATAAAGAGGTAAAATTTCAATTAATGCCCACAAGAAATTTATCCAAGTCATGTTAGAATGCACATGTTGGACCTTCTGAACAAGACTTTTTACTTACAGTGTGTTTGCAGTAATCCAGTTTAGCAATTCGTGGGGAAAGTATAACTGTTTAAGCCTTGAATTTCTGTTCATTCAATGCCCCTTCACAGATTTCCTACTATTATATTTATGATTATAGAATTACTACAATTGCTGTTGACATCTCTTAACAGATTTGCCAAAATACCACAAATTCAAATCTATGATTACCAAATAGTATCTTCAACTGGAAAAATTTCTGGAAGGGAGAACTGCTCATTTACAAGCTATTTAAATCCCTATGTTTAACTGTCAAATATTAAAAGCACAAATTGCCCCACCCCACTATCCTTCAATTCTTCCAGGTCAAAGGACTTTTGAGGGTTTTGTTTTTATTATTATTACCATTAGCATTGCTAGAGTGACACCATGGCAGTCGTTTGTCATCAAAGCTTGTTGTACCTCACAGATGACATCTGCTATAAATCAAAATTAACCAAATAACCTGTAGATCTTTTAAGTCAACAGCAAAATTATTGTCTTGATTTATTTCTCAGTGTTGTGCATCAGCAACAACGTGGTAGATTTACTGAGACTAGCAAATACAGTCTCAAAACCAGTCACTGAACTGCCACTTCAGCACATTTACAGAAAAGCTGCTGCAACAGAGCGAAAGTAAAAACAGGAAACATCTCTTCATAAAAACCCAAGCCAAGCAACAAACTACACCACCACCAAACCAACCATCACGTTACTCCAACACGTTATCATTAGCTGAATAAAAGATCTTACACAGACACTTTTCAATCACGCATCTCTGACAAAAGCACACAGGTAGGACCGAGCAGCATGGTAACATTAGCATAAAACACAACTTATTTAAGCTTCTTACCATGTGCCATTATAGTCCTATTCTAAACACAGGCAAATTCCCTAATTACTCTAAACTCTCACTAGTTTCAGCAGTTTTTCTTTCACTGAAGTATTAAGTGAACTACTTTGCCTCAGCTGATCAAACGATTCAGAACATACTATCCACTCGGTTACATGTGCTTTTCACTAATCAAAAGTTCCCACAAACTTCAGGTGACAGTAACTCCCTAGAAAAGTCCAAACTCAGGCAAAAAAACCCCAAACCATACATTTCATCCCAAAGAATTACCTACATCAAAGTATGCAGCGAACATATCATCTGATTCTGTGAACATATCAGGAGCTAGCAGTTTCTTCTGAGATGAACCTTTAAAATGAAATTTAGATTACTCAGCATGGAAGAGACAAACTAATAGTTCTGTTACCAGTAAAATTAATGACTTGGGATCTTTGCAATATAATCCATGCTCAGTATGTTGGCAAACAAGTAGTTCTACTGATACTTCTAGCAAACACCATTTTACATTCTAGAAATACGAAACTCAGACTGGGTAAGTTCTTCAAGCACTCAAAATAATTTACACCACCTTGAAAAATTAGTAGCTCTCAATTCACACAGGAGAAAGCAAAAAGTACATACTTACATAATCCCTACAGGTAATTACTATATATATGTATAAATAGAAATATAAAATGACTGCGTGCATGTATTTTAAAAATACAGATATATTTTCAATATACAAGTTCAGGCTTTTCTGCTAATCACAGGTAATTTACTAAAAAAACCCGAAGTTGTAAAGCTCCAAAGTTGTTTGTTTATTTGGAAAATGTTTTCTTCAACCCTGTCAAAAACTCTGTTATGTGTGGCTTTTAGTCACAGACAATGTTAACTATTACATTAAAGAGAAACATAATTAATGCAGGCAAGATTATCCCTTTCTCACCTTTTATTCATCTTTAAAGTCCCAAAGATATTTTACTTGGTTGATAAGATAAAAGCAAAAAAATATAAATTAAGTCTGCATTAGTGAAAGCAATTAAATTTCAATCTATTCCATAACACACATTAGGTTAACACCCCTTCACGTGAGCAGGGGAATCACAGATCCTGCCTTAAGCACATTAAACGATGGAGAAAAAGAAGCTGTTAACCTCAGGTGCTTGAGGTCTCCTGATGCATATAGACAACCACTTTCATACAAAATAACTTGACTGAAATCTCCAGACAGCATTGAAAGCTCTCATCCATCATGCTGACACCACTGTTTCGAGGTACAGACCTGTCACCTGACACCACGAGGAGGCAGGTTATGTCACTGTTTCAAGACATAGACCCTCCTGCAACTTCCTCCAGTTTTCTTTTCAGTGCCAGTTACTGACACTTTCACTGGGCTAGGATGAGTTAGGTATTAAGTAGCTCCTTATCAACTTTCTATTCTGCCTCTACAGGAGGTCAGGATATACAAACAAAACCTTCTGCAAAGAAAGATGATCCAGTGGTTCCATATGTTGTTATGGCCAACCACCTCAAAATCAAAATCCAGGAATATATGAAAATTCTCAGATATGCATGTAGCTGATCTGTTCTTAAAAACAAACCTTTCTTGTATCTTAGAAATATCCATGTCGTTACCTAGTTATATTTTCATATACTTCAGTGGACAAAATCAGAAAGTGCCTCTGACAAAGGAGAAAAGTGAAACTGTGTTAAGCACATGAAGACTAAGTCTAAACTTGTGGCATGCAAATAAAGTACATGAGAGTTGTTTCCACCTACACTGCAGCAGAACAATCCAAAACCACTGGGAACAGTCCAAAACCAAGGAAACTCCAGGACAAACTACAGAGCAGTATGCCAGTTCCAAAGAGATGCAGCTTTGTTAATTTGAAGAGAAGCATCCACTAGAACATAGCATATTTAGCCCCTGAGGATACATCTAGTGCATGGCATGAAACAGAAGCTAACTGTCCAACCATTTCCTGAGGGGTTGGGCAGGTTTCACAGCCCTTGTTAAGCACCATGCGCTGTTGCAATTAAACCGTAAAGTAGCTAAAACTCATCCAAGTATGTGCACACAGCAACCAGTCACACCTTTTCACTACTTGGAAGAGGTGCAGTAACCCACTTTCACAAGGAAAAAAAAAGTGGAGTCAGATTTCAGGTTTTCAATATTACAGGGTGCACGGTGAGATAATCTATCTATCTTCCTTTGCTGCAGTGGCACAGGGTAAGTCTTACACCAAGATGTATTTCTTTTCAGTATTGCTGTACAGTTGATTACGTGCAAGGAGGAAGAGGGAGGAGGAAGTAGACGTTTCTTTGGCAAGAGATTATGCCACCAAAATGGCCTTACTGGCAATGACTCTCAAAAGCCTACATCATTCTAAATTATTACAGACCCACCTAAATTCTTCTAACACTTTGGCTTTGACCAGATGAAGAAATATAAGGGGCACAGGTTCAAACCCACCCAAAAACAAAGACTAAGACTACACTAGGCTTCTAAGAAACCAACACACATACATGAAAGGAAAAATCTGGAAGTTGAAAAGGGCAATTCTTAACTATAAAGACAGATACCATTATTTGGTGTTCCAAATTTATGGCGTGAATTGCACTAAGAATCACTAGAAATACAGAGAACATGTATTCCTTAACGAGCAAGCTGTTATAATGTCCTAATTACTGTTAACATTCAAGGAAACATTCTCAAATTCTGTCTAAAAAGCCAAGCTACTGCCAAGTCTGGAAGTATATAAGGAAGCTAAGCAAAACTCTTCTGAGGCGCCCTGGTTAAGAGCTGAGCTTTCATAAGCTGCACCACACAGCGAGGTGTCAGATTCTTACCGTTGTTCTGTTCAACTGTCATGAGGTTGTGCTTGGCTTTTACTGATGCCTCAAAGGTGTCTACGTTCTCCCGCTCGTACTCCTTCACATCAGCAGCCACTCTTTCCAGGATGTCGTCTGGCGAGTTCGAGCGACTCCGCGTGCTACTCTGCGGACTGCTTGGTTCAGATGGCACAGATATATTGCTGTCCTCTGTCTGGCCTTTGTATTTCTAAAAAAGAAATGTAACTCTAAGTGTCTCACCATCACAGCTCACCACAATTTAAAACATGTTTATACTCGCTCTTTCAATGGTTTGTGCTATACCTTAACCTTCGCTTTCCGATCACCTACATCGCTAATGGCAACAGATCACTTGCAGAAGGGGATACTGCTTTTGAAAACTTTTTCCTGTAGTGCACCAGAGCCCAGACCATAAAAGATGACTGAAAGATTCATGCATGTCCCTTTAAGCTTTTACAAGGTCTGTAAAATGCTATTTTTACTGAAGATTAACTATTTTGTTGCACGTGACAAAATCTCAGTACCAAGAGGTTTAGTACTAAGCCATTCTGGCACAAGAGAAGTGAAATAAAGTCTTTAAAGGAAAAATGCTAGAATCTGTTCCACTTTTGTTAGTGTTATGGTACAGAAAAGTAGGCTTTAGATTCAGGGGTTTTTAATTTGAATTGGAAATCCTGTTTGTTCATTCATTCCTGTTGCAAAAATTCAGAGGCATTATAAGTTCAAGACAGCACTTTTTAATGTTTAAGACAGCACAATTTTTAACTGAAGTACCATGACATAATACAAATGTCACCTCCTTTCCCAAAAGTTAAAAAAAAAAAAGTGAAACTGAGTAAGTGCTGATGCCACTCAGTTATCAAGGTTGAACTATTCAGTAATACAAGCAGAGTTTTCTCATTTAGGGAATGATGCCCTGGAAATCGTTTCCTTCATGGACCAACAACAGGTAAAACCAGTCTTTTAAAATAATTTTGTTTATATGGCTTTTCTCAGTCATAGTTCTGAAGGATTTTACAAGGGGCTTTGTATAAGTCAACTGGTGAAGAATATGCTTAGTGCTGTTTAAAATAAGCAGGCCAATATAACTGGTGGGTTTTGGGCAACCGGGTCTAGTGGAGGGTGTCCCTGCTCATGGCAGGGGTCTTGGAACTGGATGATCTTTGAGGTCCCTTCCAACCCAACCCAGACTGTGATTCTGTGGTGGTTTTATAACTAAATATTAAGTATGTACACTACAGCACGTTGCTTACTATGTCCTAACTGTGTGACAAATTCCAACTTTTAAAAAAGTTTGTGCTGTAGAATTGCATCCCCTTTGGCCATAGCTCCCTTTTAGGGGGTCTCAATCACTTACTACGTGTCACTACTGTTACCCTCTTACCAGAGATAAGTTGCTCATGGGAACTCGTATGTGTAACTGAACATAGATGAGTATTCTTTACTTTCACAAAGAGGGAACCCATGTCAGTGACTTTATGAAGTTCTGGAAATGGAGAAGGACCGCTTCTACTTGAAACTGACCAGTTAGGTTAAATAGTATATAACAATCCTTTACAGACATCATGATATCAACAATACAACTACAAGGAAAACCTACAGATTAAGGTAACTGAAGAACATTTTTACAATGTCAGAATCACAGAGAACATAACCGTAGCACAAAAATTACTCACAGAAGAGTTGCTTCAGTCTTAAAAGCAACACTGTTGCAAGAGAAGTGTAAAGCTTAACTGAGACTAACATTTACAATAAAGTAATTGGAAAAAATACAGTAATAGTACTTACTATCATAAAGCAGTAATAGCCTAAGACCATTCCTTTATCACAACATTTTACACTAAAAAGACAAAATTAGTTTCTGTAAGCCACATAATATAATTGTGTACCTGAACAATTGCTTGCCGCTGTAATCTTCTTTGCCTTATCTCTGCTTCTTCATCCTCTTCTTCCAAATCAAAGTCTTCAAGACTACAAAAACATCATTACTTTATGTATAACATCATAAACAAAGGTTATCTTACTGAATTTTACCAAATGCAGGTCTTTGGTGCAGAACACACACAATCTATTAAATAACAGATGCTTGACGCACTGAGAAAGCAAAGGTGTATAAATCCCAGTGTGTGTATCTCCATCTCTTTACAGAGAAAATGTGTTTTGGTATCTCATCAGGAATTTGAGCATTTATTTTTTAACTGCAAAAAATGAACAGTAACTGCTTTTAAAGAGAAAACAGCAACAAAAAAACTTGTTCATTTTCAACCTAGCATCGTGCTTCCTTGTTAAGAATGCATACTCTTGTGCAGTTGGATAAAGGAGATGTTTAACAAACATAAAAACAATCTGCAGACAGCAATTAATCTTTTCTGTTAAAGAAATTAATTAATCAATTAATTACATAAATTAATTCATTAATCAACAGACATTAATTCCTGTTACAGAAATTAATCCTAATCTGTTACAGATTTTCCTTAAGTGATAACCTTGAGGAAGCAGACCAAATATTGTCACAAGATACTGAACAAGTTGAATTTAGAAACTGAAAAACGTATCACACCCTCAGTTCTGCCCACTAGCTTACAGATCTTGATTTTTCTTACATACTGCAAAGGTTTCCAGGTCACCCATAACAGTAAGTTGGCAAGATCATAAGTACTAAAACATGATTAAAGTATTAGCAACAACATCATGAAGATAAATGATCTGTATTTTTTAGATAATCAGCACAAGTTAGAAATTAATTCTTACTTTTCATCCGATGAAGACTCCTGTTCAGCTTTCATACCCTCAGAAAGACTACCTTTGAATTTGTCTTCTTTAACTTTGCTTCTACTCCTACGTCTATGGCCACCACGTGACCTGGACCTCCTTCGAAGGCGAGATCTACTTCTTCGGCCTCTATCCCTGGTAACAGTAAGAGGGGTTTGGGTCTTTGGGTTGGTTTTGTTTTTTAGGAAAAGTAGGAAAACCTATTCATAAACCATAAAGTTACACAATGACAATGAATCACAGAGGACGAAATTAATTTTGACTTTTCTAGCATATATAAGTGTGGACAAAAATGGCATTGTCTTTTTACACAAAGACATAGCAATCTTTATCCTTTAGTAATATTTTATAAAATACATTAAAAAAAAATACAGGGTGCCTTTACCTCCTCCGAGGGGACCTACTCCGCCTTCTTGGAGATCGGCTACGTCGAAGGGGTGACCGAGACCTCCTTCTAATAGGAGACCGAGACCTCCTTCTGGATGGGGACCACCTACTGGGCGGGCTAACATCCTTAGATCTTTCACGTCGAGACAAAATATCGTCTCTGGTCCGTGTCCTTAAAGCAGAGGAAGAGAATGGTAGTAAAACCAGTAGCAAGCTGAGAACAAAAACCACAGTTCCCTCTAAAAGCTCACTTCAAAATCTTAACTGCAGGTGAGGGAACGACCAGACAGGCATCTGAGGGAGGGATGGAGAGGTATGCAGCAGAGCTGGCTGTTAAATACCACCACAAAGCTCTGAGAGGTTTTAAAACAAAGCTCTTGCTTAAATAGAGATTTCTTTTCATCTCTATCAGAGAAAGCATTTACTCAATAAATAAGCCCCCCAAACTGATTCTTGATCTTCCCAGCAACTTTACAACACAGCATTGAGGTTTCAGACCACACTACTCCACAGCAATAACTTTAATGTCTATTTCAATTTGGGCACTAGAACTGAACAGCTTCAACATTTCACATATATCTAATACACCAGCTGAAAACTGAATTTCTTAATTAACATGCAAACTAACCTTCCTCAAATTATAAAAATGAATATTCAAGTTTTGACACTGTTCAAAAATTGTTCATTATTGTCTATACAGATTCACAATTTTTCAAGGAAAAGAAATCCTTGATGTGACAAATGAAAAAGCTTAACTGTATTCCATGATAGCAAGACTTCAATCAAAAACTGGATAAGGACAAAAGTGTAAAATATTTAACAATTATTCTAATGAGGTTGCAACAGAAACTCTTGGAAAATATTTCCACACTTCTGTTCAAAGAAAAAATCGTAATGCTGCTACTATATTTTCTCCCCTCCCCCACATCCCTTTTTTTTTTTTAAACCAAATTGGAACAGGTTTTTTCAGGTGTTATCTCTCATCAATGAATATAATCTCCTGGGTCTGAAAGATTATTTACCCCACCCCCCATTCTATAAGGGTTTCTTTTGTTTGTTTTAAGGCAGCTACATCAGCTTCAGGTACCTCAGCTACATATAATGACCATACTGAACTCATACAAAACAGTAGAGAGAGCAGGATAGAAGGAAACTTTATGCAAATGCAGAAGCACTGGCAGCTTCTGCAAGAAATTACTGTGGAGTCAAATGCAGGAGCAGGCTCAGCCCTTTAACCCACTTAATTTACATTAGGTTCTTGTGAACAGTATTAGACAAAAAGTCACAGGATAAACTGACATTGCCAGTTTCCTAGCTAACAAAGCAACTGTACTGCCAAAAGCAAATCAAAATAACTCTAAAAAAATTAAAACAAAGATAAAACTTAGAAGCTGATTAAGAATTCATATTAATCTCATATAATGAGTTACTTCAGTCAAAAACCTCAGAAGTACCTTACAGGACTGAATGCTGGCAACAGACATGAAAAACAACAGTACTAAGAGTTTTTTGGCTAAAACTGTTCATTAAAACTTCCAAAATTCTCTGACAGCCTCAGTAATTACAGGTAGTAAAAAATCCAACATAGCTAGAGTTCATTCAGGATGTCCCACAAGATATTCCTGATGATTTGCAAACATTTCTAGCAGAAAGTATTTCTTACTAGTCCCCCGCTCATGTAGTGTTATGCAAGTACAAATCTGAGAGCAAAATCCTCAACACATGCATCACCTGAAACAGTGTCTAGGCAACTAATTCAAACTGGCTGCAGTGCCATTGCAATGCAAGCTGCCTTGAGAAATGACAACTGAAAGATGCAAAATGCCACAGAAAAAAAGTCAAATACTACATCAAAGAAACGCAACGGCTGCGCCAACACATCCCTGCTTCACCAGGAAGCAGCCAGACAAACCACTAGCATTTACAATACTTGCTTAATCTGATTAACAGCACTGGGGCCACCCTCCAAAGCACCTGCAGTACTGCTGAGCAGTAGCACACACAAATAAGCCGATAATACGCCTGCAGAAGATACCACGTAATTGAAACCAGAGTAACCTTCCGTAATGCAGGCAGAAAGACTTCCACAGTTATTAGGATCTTATTCACTGAGCCAGATCCCTTTGTGGTTCCAGCACACAGT
This sequence comes from Laterallus jamaicensis coturniculus, assembly GCA_022605575.1. Classification (NCBI taxonomy): domain Eukaryota; kingdom Metazoa; phylum Chordata; class Aves; order Gruiformes; family Rallidae; genus Laterallus; species Laterallus jamaicensis. Next base: position 12,141,894 of record JAKCOX010000002.1, on the reverse strand, counting down.
TTTCAAGTCATACTTCTTCATTCTTAATTCTCAGACTGGGTGAAACCAAACCCCATGTTAGAACATTTCAAATTACTCATTATCCAAAAGCAATGCTGAACTCTTCTGTCTGCTGAACTTCTTACGCTTAATGAATTAACTTCCAAAAACATATATACTTGTATTGCTCTCTGCTTGGGATCTACTATCCAAGCCAGGCCTACCAGCTTCAGAATGGATGCTAGTAATTATTGCCTCATGTCTTGTAGTCAATTTCAAGGTTGCTTCTTACATAGGCTAAACTGTCTTTTTAAAAACATCAAGACAATAAAAATATTTCAGTCTCTCTCCTTTAAGTGTATGCAAAATACAGTAATGATACACAACAGGTTGATAATGAACCAACATTACCATACCTCTACCAAATGAAAAATACGTAATGTTTAAAGAAGAAAAAAAATCATTGTGAGAAGAACATCTTGATATAAAAGATTTGCCTACATTCACACATTCTGACTTTACCATTAGGGATTTTTTTGAGCAGGAAAAAGGGGCTAGTTACCCGCTTTTAGTCAACATTGGTATGTAAGGCTAGCAAGGACTCCACAGAAATTCCTGAAAGCAACAGAACTGTTAACCAAGAAACAAAATAGAAGCCAAATTCTGAATCCAACCAAGTGACAAAAAGGAGACCCTGAGCTACGAAATGTTTTCCCAGTGATAATATGATATAGTAATATAATAATAATAATATTTTTCCAGCAAATAACTCAGCACTTTAACAACCAAAGCCAAATTTGCATGTCTGACAGCTGGGGGGAGTATTTTTTTAAAAAAAAACTTAGGGTAGGCTCCTAATACAATGCATAATCTGATTACCTCCCTAAATAGCTATTTTCAAAGTGAAACAAAGAAATAAACACAGAACTAGAAGACAGTTCATCCTATAGTTTTTTTGCCAAGGTTCATGACATCTTTGAGTTACCTGGGAGAAGAGAGACGCCTCCGTTCTGATTCTCTTCTTTTCCTTTCTGCAGACCTACTCCTCACTCTTCTAACTGGAGAGCGGGTTCGAGAGGGGGATTTACTCTGTTTAGATCTACGATCATTAAAAAGAGGGGATCTGCTTCTTCTTGACCTCTCACGTGGTTTGGGAGATAAGCTTCTTCCTTTTGGGCTACGGCCAGGTCGTCTAGGAGACCTGTTTTCTTTCCCTGAAGAAGCATCCTTAGAAGGAGATTTAATTGGCTTTTTTTCTTTGTCAGTCTCTGATCTCCTAGGTTTCCTATCTTTGGACCGTGATCTTCTATCTTTGGATTTGCTTCTTAGTTCTGTTGGAGATTTAGATTTTCTGCCACGATCTCTGCTTTTGTTTTCATTTACAACTGGAGACTTTCTGCGATCTCTTGATTTATTTTTATCATCAGCCTTATTTCTGTCCTCTGGGGGAGATTTTGACTTTCTGTTTTTCTCCTGAGATCGCCTTTTAAGCATTGGAGACCTAGACTTCCTTGTCTGATCTTGAGACTTGCTTCTCTTATAAGGACTTTTGGATTTCCTCCTCTCTTTTGACTTGCTTCTAGCTGTCTTCTCTTTGATTCCATCAACAGCCACCTTGCCCTTCTTTTTGTCAGATCTGTGCCTAGTCCTTTCTTTTGATTCACTCTTACTTGCTTTCTTGGAACTAGTTTTATTGTCCACAGGTTCTAATTTCCCCTTAGTGTTTGACTTAGCCGTAGGTCTCGTTCCATTTCGTACTTTTTCATTAATCTCCCCCTCTTCTTCAGATCCTGACTCATAACCTTGCAATATCAATCCCATCCCAGATTGGACTTTTCCTTCCATTAACTCATTTTCAAGTTCAGCTTTCAATAACGCTCTTTGTTTCTCCAAGTCTTCCAGAGGAGCTAAAAAATCAATTTTAGTTCTTTTAGCTGGTCCATCTTCCTTGTCGGAGGCATTGGCTACCTCTTTCCGTTTATGTTTCTTATGTTTGTGTCTGTGTTTATGTTTTTTGTCCTTATCTTCTTCTGAAGAATGTTTATGTTTCTTGTGTTTACTTCGGTGTTTGTGTTTCTTTTTTTTGTGTCTGCTGTGCTTGTTCTGAGGTTGGTCTGCCTCTGATACTTCCCCATTTTCTTCGTTTACGCTTTTCTCGGACGCATCCGCATCCTCCACCCTGCAAAACACAAGAACTACAGATCAGCACCCTCCACTCACTGCAGTCCTTAACTCTTGGGTTGACAGTCTCTTTTATGATAGAAACTAACTGGCATTTAATTACCTACCTCTGGGAGAACTAAAAACGTACAACTACAGACCAAGTTATAACAGCAGATACACTTCCTCAGGAACATACACCTATGATAACAATAAAATACCAGGGAAGAAAGAGAGAGCAAATACACTAACAAAACAAAGCACCTGGGTGAAATAAATGGTTATGCTTCTAAGTTCAATACCAACAATATCTGTTAATAGTATACAATGCTGCATACTCATGTACCCTGTCACTCCATCATCTATCTATCTATCTTAGCTTCTGCTAAACTCTGATGCCTACAACAATACTGTTTAAAGTATTTTCAAATGGCAGGACGCAGTTGTGCTTTAAAGATCAAACTTATTTGAAGGGATGACACTGACCACCTAATGAAACTCATCTTGCAAAATCTTATGCAGAATCAACTGGTTCTCTTCATTACACTTCACTTTTTCTGCAAGTGTACACAACCTGTTAGAAAAATCAAGAATGGTTCTTATCACCCATTTATGATATGTATGCGATACAGGGAATACTACTAAGGAACAGGATTAAGGAAGTTAGACATCAGAAAAGCTTTCTGATAGTATACAAGAGACTACCAACTTCCCAAGCAAAAAGCTGTCATTTTACATCTGTAAAATGGCATTGGTCAAAAAAGCAGAAAAGCAGTACAGTAGGTTTTGAAAATAATAATGCATAGTGTTTCTTTTTAAAAAATAAAATTAGCTAGCCACAGGAATGAGCAATTTAAATAGTGACTGCTTCACCTCAAAAATGAAAAAAAAAATCAGCCCTGACATTATACATTCACTTATCTTTCCTAATGTTGAAAACTGTCCTACCAATATTTTTTTAACAGATCTTAGCAAATACCTCCTGATCTCCTTCAGAACATCATTTAAGTTACTGTCTGTGGCAAGACAGATATTTGCCTTTTAAAATCTTTGCCAAATATAGGTACCAGAGTTCACCTTTCTACAAACTCACCCCATCTAAACCAGTTTTGGAGTTCACTAACACACACTTTCACAACTTAAATATAGCTCTTCCTGAGACCCAAGCCTCATTCATTGATAAGAAATTCCCCACACACAACAGTCAGGTGTGGCAGGGGGATGTACACAGAGATGCAGTTATCTTCTGCACTCTACCAGCTCCATATGGCAGATGTTTCTTAAGAATATGATCAATGATCCAATAGAATAAATAGATCAGAGGTTTTCTAAGGCAGGCCTAAAGGATGGCACTTGACTATAAAATCAACTTGTGTCTTCCTAATTAAAGGCAGCATCTTCAAACACTGCACAGTTACTCTCTCCTGCTTGAGATATTGCCAACTCTGGTGCTAGTAAGTAATACAAAGTTTTCTGCACTGCTAAAACCATTCACACCTTACTGTTCTGAAGTGAGAAACTCCCTAAAGGAACAGACTGTTTGAGATTTAAGTCAGAATGCTGTACACTTTTTCCTCTACATCCTCCCCACTAGTTCTGCCTACTCAAAAGCATGAAGAAATACAGGTGTTGTTCTTAATTGCTTCCTCCTGATGCTCCACAGCATTATGGCAACTGAGTATCAGAAAGACAGAGGACAAACTGCCTTAAAATTAGCTTGCCCAATGCTGCAGTTGGCACAAGAGACCCAAAAAAGCAGGAAAAACTATTAAACATAAAACTTTTTCAACTTGGATTAGCAATCCAGAGCAGTGGATTAAGACACCGAGTCAGTGATGTAAATTAGGTAAGTGGCAAAGAAATGTCACATGGCAAATTTTACAGGAACTATGCATCTTTCAAGAGCTCTTTTAGTAGGATACAGGATGCTGTACATAAGCCCCTGACAACACATTAATACGTTATAAAAAAAGATTCTATGGGACAACAAAAATCACATCCGTTCCAGCTGCTCCAGATTAGGCCTTCCTTTTCATAGCAGGAGAGTGACAGTGAAATCTACAGGGAAATTATTCTGTTATCATGTGTACTTTAATATTACATAATAACCTCCCCTGACATTCTGTAAAAGCAAGCTGGTACCAGACCAGACACAGCACCACAGCAGCATCTCAGCCCACGACAGACTGCTAACAGGAGTGCCAGCTCTCTTTGCATTTGTAGCTCATCTACGAAATTACTATTAACTATTTCAGAGCTTATTCATGTACAGGAACGTTCATTTCAAGTAATTCCATCAAAACACAGAGAAGCTTTTACTTCATTTAAATGCTTCAGAGGTGTAATTACATGGATGAGTAGCATTTAAAGAAGATTTCAGAAGGTGAAGAGGCAGGTAGGTAACGGCACGTCTAGATCCCAGCGGCTTTAACTAGGGAGCAACCACGACATGACCTTGCTGCAGCCCCTGCTTTTTCTTACTTCTGAATTCAAGGAGAAGAACGATAGGACGTTCATGAGGGTCTGCACACAGATTTCACCCATCTTTTCCTACAATCAGCCTTCCTACTGCCAGTTTTCACCTTATTAGCTGTGTTTTCCTAAACAATACTAAATACTCATTGTGTGCCCACAAGTTTTGCATGGTTCACCTGTACACTCACTGCTTTGCCTCACCTGTTTTCTACTCCCAGGATTGATAACAACAAAAGGCGGCTCAAACCACTACTTTTAAAGGGGAAGAAAAGTAACGGCTGAAGTGTTTGTATACTTAAGAGCAGCAATAAAGTAAGCATGAGGTTGTCAACTCCGGGCAAAAAAGTTCCAGAGAGGAAAGTGTTCGTGAGCATCGACAAACCTAAATCTCACGACGACGCTAACCAGGGTGCCAGGAAAATACACCCCCGGATCCCCGGTCCGGCGGGAAGGCGGCAGCTCGATCTTCGCTTCCCAGCGGGAGCCGGGAGTTGCCAGTCATTTCGAAGGGCTGGAAGGAGGGGCTGGCGGCGACAAATCGCTTTTTGCTTCCACCCGCGCAGGCACCTTTTCATAACGCGAGAGCGCCCAGGACTCGGGGGGAGGTGGGCTCACCGCAGGGCGGGCAGCGGAGGGGCAGCCCCGAGGCACCCGCTGCTCCGGCCCGGTTTCCCCTCCGCCCCACGTCCCGACCCCGCTCGGACAGAGAGCCGCGGCCTTGGGGGATGATGGGGTGGGGTGCGTGTGAGGCGTGCGCATCCCGGGGACCACCGGCCCGGCTTCGCTTCAGGGATGCCCGAGCTCTGCGCGCCGCCGGGCACCCGCCCGGCCCGGGAAGGAAGCGGCCTCGCAACCACGCGGAGGAAGAGGATTCCTCACCCCCACCGCCCCTTCCGACCCCCCTCTAGGCGAAGCCGCTTCCCCAGGGAGGGGCGGGAGGTGTCGGGGCAGGAGCAGGGAGGGCAGCACCGGAGCCCCCCCCCCCCCCCCCCCCCGGCCATCCCCACCCCGAGGCGGGAAGGCGCACGCGGAACTGAGGACACGCGCCCGCAGGTCCCGGCTCCGCTTCCCCTCCCCCCACCCTCGGCGGGCCGGCTCGCGCGCGCACAGACCGCGGCCTCCCGCGCGCGCCACCCCCACCTCTCCCCCTCCAGCCCCCAGCCGGCCGGAGGAGGCTCCAGGGCCCCGGCCTCGCCGGGCCGCCTCACGGCGGGGCGGCCGGCGAGTGGCTCCTATAGCAACCTCTCTTTCCCGGAGCGGCCACCTTCCCCCATCTCCGTCCTCCTGCCCTCGCCAAACACCCCCCCGGGCCACTTCTCGCCCTCCCCGCTTCCCCTCACCCGCGCTCCCCCTCCGCCTCCCGCCTCCCCGAGGCACCACCGCCAGCAGCCTCCCAGCTGATCTCTTACTCGGGCGCTCGCAGCTCAGGCTCCGCCGCGGCGGCCATTTTGAACTTCCAAACTCCTTCGCTGCCGCTGGGGAGACGCGGGGCCGCAGCGCAGGCGCACGGAGGCGCCGTGGGGAGGGCGGGTTGAGGCGGCGGCAGCGGGCCGCCGGAAGTGAAACCCGCGGCCTGGGTAAGGAGCGGGACGGAAGCTCCGCCCTCTCCCCCCGCCGGGTGCCCGCGGGATGTGGTCCCCGGAGCGCGGCGGGGCGGTAGCCGGGCTGAGCGGCGGTGAGGCGGCGATCCGGTGCCCTCGCTGGGCGAGAGGAAGCTGGAGCGAAGGTTGCGGTGCTCGTTCCCGGCACTCTCGTTCGTGCCTCTGCGTCTCCTGGCGTGGGCCGGCCGCCCTGAGGGGAGCTCGCCGGCATCAGGCCGCCGCTCCCAGCCGCTCGAGCTCAGAAGGCGCCCGGCGGCGGGGGGGGGGGGCGGTAGCCCGAGACGGGGCTGCCGGCCGTGACGGTGCGGGCTCTCCAGAGGCAGCTTGCGCGTCTTGTAAGGCGTTGTTCCTCGTCGTTTGCTCTTCCAGGCCCCAGCTGCCTGTACCGAGCCGTACGGGAAGGGCCGTTAGCGGCGGGGTACCCGGTGCATGGTCGCAGACCGGAGGCCGCTGTGTATTAGCGGTGCGGCCTTGTAGCCAGCGCCCTTTGCCTCGAGATTAATACCGCCCGTCTCGTAGTGGGGGAGCTGTTACAGGCTTAACGCAAGAACGGTGTAAGGTGATTAACCTGTAGGTCATAACTAATTTCCGCGGGAGATTGGAGTAATAGCTCGTGGCACAGTTTTTCACCCAGCAAAACCCTCGCTCCTTTCAGGTAGTCTAAAGGTCTGCAGGCATCCCCGTGGCTGGAATCTGAGTCTGGATGTCATTGTGGCTCAGAGTTTTGATAAAAGACGTTTGAAATCATCAAGTAGAGTTTAGCTGTTGGGTATTTTTGGTTTGGGTCTTTTTATAGATTTACCTACGGAAGATAAATGAACTTAAGTGCAAATACCAATATATTGTTATTTCAGTGAACCTGCATTGCTGCAACAAAATTGCAACCTCCTAGTTGTATGCTGCCACGCCTGAAGGTTGTGAAGCCCAGGCTGCCAGCCTGGTGGAAAGGGTTCTGGTGGAGGTGTCCAGGTGCAAGCTCTGCCCCTTCGCAAGCAACATCGGAAGTAAGATCAGGACCCACCTGCCTCACATGCATGGAGCAGATACAGCATGTCAAATTTCAGGCTGTCCTAAAACGGAGCAAGATGAAAATGAGTTGTGCAGTTTGGGAGATGAAGCTAACCAAAGAAATAAAGACAACAAAGAAAATCTTGCAAAAATTGCCTGTCTAATTAGCTGTGTATCAGATGCTTCAATGTATGAGTCATCGCTGTTGTGACATTAGCCCAAGCAATCAGTTGTCCTCATGTTTCTCACTCCTGTGAGACACTTTGTCTGGAGAAGCAGCAGCTCAAACTGCAGCTTGAGTAGTCCTATTCTGCCTGATTTGCCTTTATTCCAAGAGCAAAGATGAAGAAGGCACCCAGTTTACGCATCCTGGCCTCTGCCTGGTTTCCAGCATTAGAACCCAGAGTTTAGCTGGAGAGATAAATCCCCCTAAAGCTGAATCAGGGTGTAAAATTTACAAAACTGTCAGAGAAAACTAAATGTGACGGTAAAGAGTGAGCTCATTGTCTTAAAGATGCTTGCACCTCAAAACTGTCAGAGGAAGCCTCATCTCTTTCAGCGCACAGCATATTCATCATCTTTGAAGACTGAGCGGATAAGAAATCTTCACGTAGCTTGCCCTTACCAGAGCATGTTTAAATGCCCACACAGCGATTTTACCAGTAAGTCAAATTTCATTTTTTTATTCTCATACAGTTGCCTCAGCTATAACGTTCTGTGTGCACATGACTTTGTTAAATGAAAAATTTATTCGAGTTTCAGTATGAGCTGTAAATATTGTCATGAGAAGCCACAGTAACATGTCTTCATAGTATTTTAAACCAAGAAAATAGAAGTGCCAAAAACTTTTTAAAGTTTTGTAAGTATTTTGATTCACAGAATGTTCACTTTTTGATGATGCTACTTCATTCTGCAAAATGCTGCCCAGGGAGGTGGTGGAGTCTCCTTCACTGGAGATAGTCAAGACCCGTCTGGACGCCTATCTGAGTGATATGTCCTAGGGAGCTGCTTTGGCAGGGGGGTTGGACCCGATGATCTCTCGAGGTCCCTTCCAACCCCTACAGTTCTGTGATTCTATGAAAATCCTGTCTCTTTTTTGTACTGTGAGTTTTGAATGTTTCTATTAGTTGATGATCATATTCCAATGATTGCAGTATTACTAGATTTTTAATGGCCCTGTAACATTACTGTAGAGGTACTTCTGTCAGGGTTAAGGCTTTTCATCTCTAAGTTTTGTGACACTGGTAATAGCTATTATCTCCACTTATGAATGGAGACCCTTGGCAGAGTAACATAATCTGTGTCTCGTAAATCACAAAAGGACACCATTCCAGTATGTCAGTGCTGTTCCCTTTGCACTGACTACAGATGTTACTTCTGTATTGATAGTACTTTATTTAAGCAAGGAGGGGAAAAGCATAGAGATGTTTCTGTTATTAATGGCAAGTGTTTTGTCCTCAATAAAGCCATGCATTTAGAGCTTGCCTTCAAGTCTATGGGTAAAATCTTCCAAGATCTGTATACAAAGGTAGTCTGTGTGTTTTCCTGATTAATGATTCAACATTGCAGTGATTGATTGATTGATTAATTGCTTGCTCGCAGAGATTGACTGACTTGATTTTAGCAAGGTTTCTAGGGATGCTACTGTAGACCAAATTCTTGCTGTCTGGATTGACTCAGTTCTGGTTGCTCAGCAAGGCTTGTGCAAGATCAGGTAATTTATATAAAATAAGATGGCTTTTGGCAGTGTTCTGGAGGTGTGGTGTCAGGTAAGAAAACAAGAGGTGCTAGGAGCATCAGGGAATGTGAAATAACAAGGCTTTCTGTGATTGTAGCCAGGTTGGGCACTGCATCTGTGCTGTGGTGTAGGTTTTGAGAGGTTTAGATTAGATCACATGTTCTGCCGTCTGATTTTGAAGTCTTTGCCTTTAGGGTAGATAGGGTAGTTTTGAGTTTTTACTGTTTAAAAGGGCAGGATGTAGAATTTTCACAGAATGTTATTGCAGAATTTCTGCACAAAAAGTAACTAAAAACCTGGTCATTTGTAGAACTAGAAGAAAAATTAGTATATTACTTGCTTTAAAACATATAGTGTCTCTGCTTAATGATATGCAACCATAAGCTGACAACAAGGCTGCTGCTCTTCTTCTCTAAGAGGTTGGGAAGCAGACCACATGGACAGCTAAATCTATCTCCCTTGGAACTACAATGGGAAAGCAACCTGGGATTAGGTTTGCTGGGATACTTCTTACAATTTCCATCATGTTTGGGGGCAATGGATTTTGAAGATTATAGTTTACCATTCGCTATTGTGTTAATGTATACATGAAGTTTACTTATTTTTTCAATAGGAAGCTAAAATTAAGTTGGGTAAATACTTAGTAACTTTTAAAACTATTGGTAGTACTACAGAAGTGCAAATATTTTATATTTGTTTTGAATATTATTTGCGTTTTTGTGATAAGTGTGAGCAAAGGAAACCTTTCTAAATACCTGTTTAACACCATGCTTGTTTCTACACATCTTTAGGGTGGAGAAGAAACATTAATGAAACTATGAGAAGTCTTCAGCTTGCTAGTGGTTTTCAGAGTTTAATTCCATTAAAGGGAGTTTTACTGTAACATTACAAAGAACTGTTGTCTGCCAATTTAATATGCCTGTGGAGCTACTACAATGAGTATGCAAGTCTCTCTGCTTGCTGTGGGGTTATTTTTTTTTAAACAAGTTTTGACTGCTGGTTCTTAGCATGATGCTTGTGTTTAACTAAATGCTGAGATTTCAGCAGTAATTTCTGACATTATTTGCTACAGTATGCTTGTTATAACTTTTAACCTACCTGAAAGCCCAACTGCTTAGTGGAAAAAATGGTACAAATTGCTAAAGTACTTTTGTAGAGTATACTGAAGTGTCATCTTAATTTCTTACTTAGGACAAAGCTATCAATTCATCTTGCTGCAAGATTCTTGTATGTGATGTTACTTGTTCACTTACCTAAATTGAAACAGCTGTCTGTATTTCCTTAGGCTGTCTAGTGACTGTATAACATTCACATCAGGGATAAAGAGGCAGAAGACCTGTCAGACTGATTGTGCTGCCTGTTGTAATTTTGGTCCTTGAATCTTAAATCTTAAAAAAGGAGCCTAGAAGTTGCTCAGAAGTTGAGTGATTTTATATTAAAACCTTTACAGGAAAGCCTTAGTGTTGGTAATTGCATTTTCCAATAAAGAGTAATCTGCTATGCAAAATCCACAACCTCTGGCCATGGTCTCTCCAGACCAAATTTAGAGTGTCATTAGTTGTGCTTCAAAGAAAATGGACAAGTGTATTGCATCTCACCACTAAAAATAACCCTTGGGAGCTTGGGGATTTTGATCTTTCCTAAGTATCTGTCCCTTCAATAGTTTTCATATGCCCCATAATTCACATCAAACTGTCTCCACTGCCAGTATATATTTTGCCAACTCATTTTAATTTGTGGTTTGAGATCTCTGAGAGCTGGTTGTTCTCCTTGGGATTTTTTTGTTCTGTTTTGACATTACAGTAGGAGAGTGTGTTTGGTATCCTTAGAACTAAGCTTACCTTACTTTTGCTGCCAAAGTCCCCATGGTCAAATTCTATCTTTGTAATTAATAATTGGTCTTCTGAAATAATTTGCTTCTCAACCAAATTCAGTGTTAAATAAGTACAAAACACTCTAAAACTACATAGGAGTTGTTTGAACATTTCTCCACGTTAAACAGTTCTTACCATAAATTTCTTCTATATCAAATTAATGCATTTAATCTGATTTTAAGGTATTATAGCAAACTGTGGCTTTTAATACAGCTAAGAATGGATCAAGGCCTGCAAGCATCCATGCAGCCATGGTTACAGTTTCAGACTGCATCTGTGTAATGAATGTGAGAGGTTTGGAAGATGTTTTTTCCAAATGTAGGTGGATTTTTTGGTTTTTGTTTGGTTTTTTAAAAAAAATCTTATTCTCCCCTAGCTTCAGTAGTTGTCTATGTTTTTAACTGCTTAGTTTATAAAATGTAGCAAATGCTTTGTCAACATGAACATGTGCTGGATTTCTGATTATAGAAGCAGACAGAATGAAAACATTTAGAGTGGAGGTGAATTTCCCAGTGGTAAATGTTTGCTTAATGCAAGTGTACATACAAGTACATTTGTTCTAATTGGTGAAAGAAGGCTTTGCAATTCATTAGGATAGGTTGAAACTGTGGTTTGAGGGGAGGAAGAGGATTAGGGGCTTGCTTGAAGGCACTAAATGAGGATCCTCATCTTCAAAGGTTGCTTGGTAGAAGTGGGATGTGGCAGCTGCACTGAGCTCACAGCCGAGTAGAGGAGAAAAGGCAGCAATGATGGTGCAGGGAATCTGTATGCAGGACATCACCCAAATATACTTTAGGTGGATTTGTGTTTGAGGAGCCTGTTTTGGCAATTTATCATTGTTTGGTTAGATAACCAGTTGTACCTTTGTTTAAAATGAAATTCTTTAAGCTAGTAGTAGTACATTTCTCTTATTTCTTCAGTCTTGCTCTGTCTTACTCAGAGAGCACTTTATTTCCATCTGCAGTAGATAGAGATTCTTGTTTCACACAAGGGATACTCTGTATTCCCTCACAGTTCTATTGCTTTTTATTGGGTTGTTATCAAGCTGGATCCTTGATGAGAGTGGGGAGGAAGGGTTACTGTACTGCTTAAAATGTCAAAGAGGAAGATGCCTCATGTCTGAAGCTTTTCTGGCTTTAGCTTTGTGGCAATATGACTGGAATAATGCCAGAATCATAATACTCTGAGTGACAGCCAGGCAGGCTCAGTCTACAATTTAGGTCTTTTTTTGGCCAAGAATTTGGTCTCTGATTTGTTTTTGAACATTTAATGATGTTAGAAGCAGTCACTGCTGTTCTTACTGTTAGTGGTTCTAGTTCCTCAGACCTTGACTTAAAAAGTCCTTTTACAAAGACATGTGGTTAGAACAGAACTGTGGGGAGAGACTTGTCCCAGGTCGGACTGCTGTCTTTGGTTACTCTTAACTGAAGCAGGGTGAATCTGATGAGGGAATGTATAGCAGCCTATCAATCAGTATGTATGTGCTTTAGTTGCTTCAGATGAGCAATACTTAGAGATAACTTCAATATTTCTTAAATCCTAACCCAACTTTCAAAGGTCTCTATCCAGCTTTGCCCCTTGCAGGCTGAATGAAAAGTAGGGGTGAGAGCTGTGCATGCTTACACCATCAAATTTGATTTAGTGATTTATTTTTTTAATAGTGGTAGAAGCTGTACATCTGTAGCAGCAGTTTCTCTTCATGCTAATTAATATACTTTCCCCCAGATTGTGTTAATGAACACCACTTCCTCTGAAATCAGAAATGGGGTGGACTCATACCTGCTGATCTCTCTCACTTCTGTATTTTAACTGCTTGATTTGTATTTAGTGTTACAAAACCACACTACATGTTTTTTACTAACAAAGCAGAGCATCTCTGCATTGTTACAAATAACCACAGGTATGAAGACACTTGCTTTCCTTTTCCTCAGAAACTGAACTCACCAATGGGTCTGCACTTTGTAGTATTGCACTCAAATGTAAGTAATAAAGCGTGTATTTGTGTGGCTGATTTAGGATGGGTACACTGTAGATGAGGACACTGCACCTTAAAGAGGTGTCTTAGGAGATATGGGTGAGACTAACTACATCTAACTACATTAGGTACAATTAGGTGCTCGCAGGTCTGAAGCAACCAAAGAAATGTACAGTTCAGTGCCAAGACAGCAGATGATCCCAAGGAGGATATAATTAGTGGGTGGAAGCCACATGCAAAGGAGGGTCCTGCATAGAATCTATATGAGACACTTTTTCTTTCTAGATTAGAAGGCACTATTCCCTTAAATAAATGACACAATAATCTTATCTTCAGATTACATTATAATGAATTCTGGATTTGAGAAACAAGATATTTAATGTGTGTAGTGTTTAGATAAATAGGGTAGTCGCTAGTGTTATGTTACAATGTTAGGATAAGGCTGGTTTGGGTTTTTATAGTCTTTTCCTGCCTCTTTGTGTGAATAAAAATTATTTTTATATTTGAAGACTGTTTAATGCCAGAAGTGTTGGTGGGCAGAGTCTGTTGGTATAAAACCAAGACTTCATCTGCATGTCCAAGTACAAATTTAACCAAGGCAAACGCTGCTACTTTCTTTAGTTGCCTGCCTGATCACACTACACCTTACAACTGTTGGTCTTGCCCTTTTATTTTTAAATAGTGAAGTACTGTTCCTTTCCCATGTTTACACAAGCAAAAGAAAACAAAAGTGAAAGGGCACAGAAAAATCTGCCTTTTCCTGGAGTGCTCTGCTCTTGCAGGTGCTGCAAAGACCGAGCAGCATCTCTGCTTTGTTACTGATGTTGCTGCTTATTTAGAAATGACTGTTCTCTTTTGCTCACCTGTCTGCATTTTTTCTTTGTTTGTTTAACCTGTATGAGGTGAATTTTTTAAATGTTGGTTCTTTGCCTCCAAGTGATACTTTTGCTTTTAAAGACAGATCAACCAAAATGATTCAAGCAATTTTCTAGAACGCATGTGGGGAAAACTTTCTGTTCATAATGACTCCAAGTGGAACCAGTAGGGCTGTGGATACCTTTTATTTTTAAAAGCCCTAATATTCCATGGCTTGCAGCAAAGATTTAAACATTTTACAGATGGTGTCTTCTGTTAGAATAGAAGAAAGTCTCACTCCTGATGCAAAAGTCTGCCGAGCTCTGGCCTCTTCACAGCCTCTGAAAAATGCAGCAAATGCTGAAGATACCTTACTGGAGGAAACTAATTCTGACTGTTTTAGGGAGACAGGGACAGGAGCTAAGAAAACTTGCCAGATTTCTTCGGTACCTGGCTGCAAAGTTTTTTAATTCTTTCATATAAAATATATTTTAAAAGTTGGATATTAAAGACCAGTGGGGCTGGAAAGACTGTGAGAAGTTGCTAGAGGACATGAGAAGATGAACTTAGGCGGAATTTGGCACCTTAGGAAGTCTGCTAGTGGGACAGGGCATAGTTGGCAGGGAATAAAATAAAGTGGGGAAAAGGAAAGGCTGAGAGAGCTGGGTCTGCTCAGCCTGGAAAAAAGAAGACTGAGGGGGGACCTAATTAGTGTTTATAAATATCTTAGACATGGGTTGCAGGGGGAATTGGCCAGCCCCTTCTCAGTGGTCTGTGGGGACAGGACAAGGGGCAATGGCTGTAAGTTGGAGCACAGGAAGTTCCGCACCAACATGCGGAAGAACTTTTTCACAGTGAGGGTGCCAGAGCCCTGGGACAGGCTGCCCAGGGAGGTGGTGGAGTCTCCTTCCCTGGAGATATTCAAGTCTCGTCTGGACGCCTATCTATGTAATATGAGCTAGGGAGCTGCTTTGGCAGGGGGGTTGGACCCGATGATCTCTTGAGGTCCCTTCCAACCCCTAAGATTCTGTGATTCTGTGATCTCAAAGAATGGAAATAACAAGGGCAACAGGGTGGGCTGAACTGGACAGAAAGGATTTAGTTTCACATACATGAGCCAGCATTAATATAATCACTTCTGCTTTCTGTTGCTGTCATTACCCAAAAGGCAATTGGTTCAAGCGTCAGAGGTTTCTGGTGTACCTAAGGGTTTCAGCAATGCCAGTTGGCCCAAATATAATCCCTGTTGTGAAATCAGGAATTTGTTTTAACTTCTTAGGTATTTTGTTTTTAAAAAATCAAGCCTAAAACATGTTAAGCATGTTTAAAAAAAAAAAAAAAACACAAACCAAACCAAAAACCTCCCCTACCAAAAATATCAAGAAAATGCACAATAAAGATTGCAAAGCCAAACATTCATCTCTGTGTGTGGGTACACTTCCACAGTTTTCAGTTGTCTGACCTGATTATATAATTTTCTTTCTCTCTCACGTGGTCCTTTAAAAAGTCACAGTGTAGAGTAGGTAGTGCTTTACTAGCCTTTGTTCAATGAGCATAGAGTATATACACAAAAAGCAACAAAAGTAAGGTTACCAATGCAGCTTTAATTTTGGCAATTCCTAATTTTTATTTCTTGACTTAGCAACCTTAATGACCTGGGATTTTGATTTTTTTTTTTAAATACATGATTTATTTTGTGTTTAGGGAAATATGTTTAGAAACTATGTTATACTAAAATAAATTAATAAATCTGCCATCAACTTTAGCAGTACATGATGTATGTTCTTAGTTACTAGGCTGTGAGACCGTATAGTACATTGATATATAAAAGTTCATTTCTTTCTCCCTTAGGTCTTGTGGACACCTTGGCTCTTTAGGGTGACAGGCTTTGGCTCCATCATGACATCCTAACATATTCTTTGGTGGTGATATATTGACCACTCAACTATGCAGAAGCTGGTGTACACTGAGTGGAGGTTTGGGTGAGTGTTTATTCATAATGCTGTCTTGTGTATACCATCTCAAAAAAGCATAAGATGTTTTAAATTTATTTTTTTCTCTGTAGATGGTCATAAAGTCGGCAGTTCATCCTCCCTCCTCCCCCAGTCACTAGAGGCTCTGTAATTCGATGCTTGCTGTGCTATCATGTTAAAAGGAATCAGCAATTTAATAAATAAGGTATGATGACATTGGGTGAAGAAAACTTTATTTTTTTTTCCTTCCTGTGAACAGCATTGTGTTGAGATGTCTTTACCATTTGATATATACTGCTTGAATTGATGGATTTTACAAATCAGCTTCAGAGCTTGTGCAACTGTTTTGAGAGTGATTCGTTTCTATAGCAATTAACAAGTTTCAGTACTTTGTTGCTGAAATAAATAATGTGTGTGTAAGCAGTAATATGCAAGCCATATCAGGATGAAAAAAATGGAGGAAATGAAGCTATTCTGTGCCAAATGATATTTTCTGTGGATGAAAGTACTCTCCTTGCTGTGTGTCATGGTTTAACCCCAGCCAGCAACTGAGTACCACACAGCCACTTGCTCGCCGCCATCCCCTACTCTTCTGAGAAAATCAGAAGAGATAAAGTAAAAAAACTTCTCTTCTGAGAAAATCAGAAGAGTGAAAGTAAAAAAACTCCAGGGTTGAGGAGATAAGGACAGTTTAACAGGTAAACCAAAAGCCACACATGCAAGCAAAGCAGGACAAGGAATTCATTGACTGCTTCCCTTGGGCAGGCAGGTGTTCAGCCATCTCCAGGAAGGCAGGGCTCCGTCGCACATAACAGTGCCTTAGGAAAACAAACACCCCTTCCTCCTTCCCCCACCTTTACATGCTGAGCACGATGTCATAAAGTATGGAATATCCCTTGGGTCAGTTGGGGTCAGCTGTCCCAGCTGTGTCCCCTCCCAACTCCATGTACAGTCCTGCCCACTTGCTGGTGGGGGAGTGTGAGAAGCAGACACGTCTCTGTATTAGCAGTGCTGATTTCGAAACAAATCCTCTCCAGAGTCTCATACTAGCTACTATGAAGAAAACTAACACCATCACAGTCAAAACCAGCACACTCTGAAACCAATGCTGGATATCTTCTCAATCATCTAATGGACTTAGGTATTTTCCTAGTTTTACAAAATATACTATATATTTAAAAGTGCATGCAGCACTGCATTTTTTAAAGTCTATATTTTAGGTTGGAAATGGTTGTGATTTCACTGATCTTGATACTAGACCGAGTGATGTAATTAGAATTTTATGCTATTTTAACAACAGTGTAACAAAGGAAACTATATTCCCAACATAAAAATAAATCAATTCCTTGCATTGTAATAGCTGTGTCAGTAAGTTGCTTGTTCTTTATCTACATGTATAATATATGTACCTAGAATAATATACATATATTCGAAGTTCAGCTGTGGAAACTTAGAAAATACAACTATTTAAAATTTCCATTGTTGAGTAAAACATTTGTATGATAAATACATTGTATCTAGTAAGCGACTCAGGTCAAATGAGATTCCTTAAATCATATTTCCCCTTCCTGCTTTGTAACTTTTAACAGGGATATTTATTGTGCTGGTGTGTCACACACAGTAGTGGCTTTTCAAATGCATCTTTTTCCTCATTCTGACTTGTGCTTATTTCACTTTACTTTTCACTTTGTGCTAAGCAGCACTGTGGCAATTTTATAATGAAAGTGTGCATTCAAGAATGATAATCTGTGCTCCTAGGGTGGGTGTAAGTGGCAGTTAAACATTGCTGAAAGTCATCTGCCTATTTGTTTTATTTGCAATATATGCAGAAGTAAAATAGAACAGTTCCTTACTCAGCATAACCTGTATTTAACACTTGGATCTAATTCTGCCCTACAGTTTAAAAAGCAACAACAAAGAAACCCAAAACAACCCCCACCAAACAAATGGCTCTTCTAGCTTTTTCAGGAAGCAGTTATTTTTGTAACTTTGCATGTTTGTGTTCACAAATATAGCATGGAATGATTGGCAAGGTTTTTCTTCTGTTAGTGGAATGAATTATGATGACTGAACTCTCTCAAAAGTCCCTCTGCAACTTTGTCTTTCACTTGATAGTGTCTTCTATCAAATTCTTAAGTCTCTTTGATACTGTATTTCAAGTTTCTTTTTGAATTAGCTTGCCAATTAAGAAATAAACTATCTAGAGCAGAGTTGAAAGAGAATATGGGAAAATCTGAAAACTTCTGTAGTCCTCCTGTCTTCATTTTGGGGTCAAGTACTTAAAACCAGATACCAGATGAATGGACATCAAAAACAGATCTATGGCATGGTGGAAGAGGAACAAATGAGAAACAAATGAAAGAGAAGAAAGAAGGCTGAAGAAATCCTGTGTGCTCAACCACAAAAGCAACTAGAAAGAAGGATTCAAGCTAATTTGCATGTAGTACCTACAGTAGGTATGACCCATATTACAGCAAAACTTGCAATTTGTTTGTTATCCTGCAAGAACCTGTGTAGCTCTTCACTGCAGAGCAGCTGATAATGTGGCACATTTAGTGATTGATTTACTACTTTATTTTTACAAGAGAGTTACCTACAGATAGCCCGAAAAAAGCTAAGGTGCCCTATTCAAATAGCAGTCTTCATTTTAGTTTGTGGTAGTAGTAGTCTTTTGAATGAATTAAGCAGATGCTGAGCAGGTGTTTCTGAAGTTTTCCTTTTATATTTTGTTAGAAGGAATAGCAAAGGAGAGCTACTGAGAAGTGCTCTTTGAAGAGCTGGGAGATGTGCTATGAGACTTCTTGGAATTCTGCTTATAAGCAGTGAAGCATCTGTGTCAGTGTCCAGCTGCCTTTGAAGTCATGGCTGCATGTTCACTGGAGCACCAGTTTCATCAGTTAATGCAGAATTCCACTTACCTGCAGTGATGAGAGTCAACACTTAAGACTTTGACCTGGAGTGCATCCTCTCTTCCCAAGAGAACTTGAGAAGGCATTTCGCCTGTTCCTGTTACTCATAAAAGAATTTTGTCTTTCATATAGGAGATAGTGATCTCTTGTAGCCACCCATCAATGAGTTCACATCATGCAATATTTTAACAGTAGCTTTTCTAGCATTCAAGTAGAGAAATTAGCCTACATTCTGTTTCTCTAGGTTTCTTCTAAGTATGTGGGCTTGGTTTTGGGGATGTTCTTCTTTTTTGTTGCTGTTGTTTATGGCGACACATCAGTTATATTGTCAGAAAAACTTTCAAAAGAGATACCTTCAGTTTAAGCAGGGAAATAACTTTTTGACTTTAAAAGTTGTGTATTATTATCTAGTTAGTTAAAATTGTTGAAGTTGTTTGGGTTTTTTTTTCCCCAAAGAGCTTCTTTGCCCTTTGGATTTCTAGGACTGAAGTACTTGTCTATACTGAATCTGGATTTCCTGGTTTGAAGTTGTTATTGCTCACATAGAAAGAAAAATACATGTAGCTTGCTGAAGCTGCTGTAATGAAAAGAAAGAAAAGAATTTGGGTTTGAGTAGTCAAAAGCCTGATTACTACCAGCTTTGCTAGCACTTAGGGAATGGGCCATGGTGTTGATGCTGTCCCTTTCACATAAGCATCTGCCTGTTCTTTGGGGTTTTTTGTTTAAATGAAGTAGGTAGTTAACAAGCCTTATCATAGTCAAAGCACGGTTCAGTCATTAAAGATTCACAAGCAGTTAGGCACGCTGCTCCCACGTTCACTGTGAGGTATTTTGAAACAACTTGCCTCAGTTTTAAAGAATGATAAGGTGAAGCACTTTACACTTCTGTGTCATTACAACGGTTATTTTTGGAGCAGGGGAGCACGGCAATCCAAATTTAGTCAGAGGTTATGTGAAATGTGTCATTATCTGATGAAAGCCTTACCTCTCTGTTTCAGAAATAAAAGGAGTATTTACAGGCTGGTTCTCTGGAGCTTTCCCTGGAAGGATGCTTGTAATTCCTGTGAAGGTTAAGAAACTACTTGAACTTCTCCTGCCTCCTTCTGACCTGAGGTTTGCCGTACGGCCTGTGCAGCAAAGCAAACTTCATGTTGACGCTGTTTCGTTCTTGCAGCCTCTTTGAAGGGCAAACTAAGAAAACCAGCAGTTAGATTAACGGGCTCATTATATGGAAATATATTTTTATCGTCTATCGATACTTTAAAATTAAAACTTGGAGGGGGGGAGGTGACTAAAAATCCTTTAAACTGGAAAAGAGCTGCTGTCCGAGGTTGAATTATCAGAGAAGTGTGGGTAGCGGTTTTGGGGAACTGCTGTTCTCCTGGCTGCCCTGCTGGGTTGCTTTGGTTTTCCCAGAGGGGGGCAGCAGATGGACAGCATCACACTGCCCAGTACTCAAACTCTTTTTCAGTGTTCCTCTTTGCCTGTAAACCTCAGTGCACAGGTTGTTGTAGTTTCAAACGATGATTTCTACCTAATTTATCTGCTACAGGGATAGCTGGAATGTATATACTGGAAGCCTTAACCTTGCCAATATTAGGCAGTAGAACTGATTTAGTAAAATCTATTTCAAGTTTATAAAAAAGGCAGTTCTACAGGAAGGTTTAAGGCTTTTATGACTGTTGGCATTAAGTATGTGTATATTTTAAAGGATAAAACACCATGCCATTGTTAGATAGCATAACCTATTTCTCACACACATCTTTCAAATATTTACTTTCTATATTTCAAGTTAAATTGATGTAATACTATGATTCAAAATAATGTTTTCATGGGTGTTTTTTCTAATTAGAAAACAAAACAGAAAGCTCACTAAATACAGTGATTTTTTAATTCAAGTATTAATGTGTTTATGTGCAAGAATGGCTTGTGCATTCTGCTGACTGCATTCTGCTGACAGTGCAGGTCTCAATTCACAGGGAATACTAGTGATGCTAAACAGCATAACCAAATTTTTTATTTTTCTTATTTCACCAACAAAATACAGTTTTATAACCTAAACTTTATGGAGGCATACCATATTACTGATTTGGAGTATTATTTTTGTTACTGTATGGGAAAATGCTGATTAATACCGACCATAGTGAATTTCTTGAAAGCGTGTGACAGTAATTCTGTTTAAATTGCAGACCAAGGAGCTAGCAAGAAGCCACAGCAAGAGGGCAGTCTCACCTTTTCAGTTGCTGAGTTTAATCCAATAGCTCCTGCAAAGAAGGGAATAGCATAGTGTTATCTGTAAGGATCAGCTACAGATAGTGTTCAATAACTAACTGGGAAGAATGTGACTGATTTACTGATAGTCTTTCCTGCCTCTTTCATTAAAATCGTAAGTGCTGTAATGCATTTGGGACCTTTATGGAGCCTAAAATTTGATCAAGAGTTCTCAGGACCCTTTGGTCTTAATTTGGGTGAAATTTCCCACTGTCTCAAACACACCTTATTTACATCTGAAGGATGAAAGGTTAAATCATCCATATTACAATTCCACATTCCTTTGGACTTTTGCTCCTTTATCTTAGAAGATTCAACCACCACCCCTAGCAACAGTGCCTTGTTTTCTTTTCTCCTTAAAGAAGAAAGAACACACGGGTATTTGTGGGGAGTTTGCACCACAAATGCTGCATATCAAAATTCTGACATCTGCATTTAAAGCTATTACATGTGCTTTTAATCTCCTAACAAAGGAAGGTCATTCTCTTAGGTCAATATGAAAGTCATGTCCTTTAACTGTGTAAAAATTGTGGGTTTAATACTGATTTCAATGAGTAGAAATAGTAATGAAGATCACTTTCCTAGTTTGTGAACTGGCATGGTTATGTCTTTGAACTGCTGTACTTGTACTGTGGATTCCCAAAGCTATTACAGAAATTAGTCCCTGTATTTTTAGTGTCAGCTTCATAGCTGTAAAAAAAAAAAAGTCCTGTAGGAGTATAGAGTGTAGATATTTGACAGAAGTTTTTTGGTGATCTTTTCTCCTCTTGAAACATCACAGATGTTTGGGGAAGAGTTTTTCAGAATGGCACAGCTTGCCTTTCAGAGTTGGCTTCCATTTTGATGCCTGCTGTTTAAATCTCAGATATTTCCATATAGACCATTATTTCTACCAAGATCATTGTTTTAGCTTTCACATCTTCTATACATTGGACACTTCAATGACTCCCTGGAGTACTTAAATTCCCTCATGCAAGTTCAGGTCTTTTATTCTGTGAGCAAGGTAAACTTTATTTCTCTGGTGCAAGAAAGTGTTAATCCACACAAATAACTGAGGATTAAATCCCCTTTTGTGTCTTTCTTGTTTTGAATACTTAATGTTGCAGTAAGTAATAGCTGTATGATTCACCCTTAGTTCAGAATTACCAGGAACTCCTACCAGTAGAAGTCTTGAGTACAATAAAAACTGATTTTGTTGTTTTCTAAAATACTTTTGTTTTCAAAATAGCAGGACTTTAATTACCTTCTCATCCATGTCATGAAAATAGCCATGTTTTCATTGTACAGTGTTTAAAGAACGAGTAATGCAGTTTAATGAATGAGTAATCTAACATGTAAGTGTAGTGCATGTACTTGGAAGTAGTATTTACCTAGTAATTAATTATTTACAGGTATGATTCAAAAGGGCACTGCTTCCTTTTGCTGAGTGCTGGTCAATAATCTGGATAGAGATGTAAGCGCCATTTACACCTGTTATAGTTGACTTCCACAGGAAAAAGATTTTCAACTCATTCATTTCTTTCTGTTTCTCCCTTTGAAATGATCATGTGTTCCAGCTGTGGCTTTGCAGCATGGTAGACTTTTTTGCAAATTTGTGAACAACCAGTGCTTCCTTTGTTGTTGCTGAGTTTTGAAGAGTTTTAAGTACTTAAGACATAGTTCTGGGCAGCTTTGAGGTATTCTAAGTGTGGTATGTGGAAGAATCTGGAAAATCAAAGAATTTGGGACAGCAGATGTGTGTAGGTCTCTTCAGATATCTTACAATTTTTGTTCTGTAGGAATCCTTGCTTTGTGAATAAACACACATACAATTTTCATAATGCATTTTTCTAAATTTTATTTGATTGCCTGGAAGAGTAGCACTTCAAGCAATTGAGGAAGTAGAACCTGTCCTCTTAATCCAGACAAAAATTATTTAGATTTAGGTGGACTATTCAAACATCAAAATACAACAATCCAATATAATCATGTTCCATTTTTCAGTATTGGCTGCCAGTAAATTGCTCCCCATAGGAAAGTGTGTCATTCTGGGAATATAAATAAGTAGTTGAAAGGTAATAACTGAAGTACTTGATTTTAGACAGGTCTGATAGGAGTCTTTGCGCTCTCACCTCTCCCATAATGATACCAATCTTTCCTAACGAATAGCTTTAATCACTCACGATAAAAGACATTAAAAGCCTAAATTAACAGGGTAACTGAGCAGTGTCATCCCTTCAGACCGGTTGTACGGGAAGAATAGATGATGATTTTCCAGCTGTGACAAGGCTCATTTCCTTTCCGACAGGAAGCTCTGCAGGAACACATGGGAGCGCATGCTGGCATCAAAGCCTTCTCCTGCCAGCACTGTGAGTACAAAACAAGGCTCAGGGCCTCTCTGACACAGCATGTTAATGCATACAGGTGGATTACATGTGTATCGTCTTTGTTACCACTTAGATAAACTGCTTGGGGACAAAACAGGCTACTTTGCAGTTGGATATTGAATGCTGTGTAGGAGAGCTGCTTTTGTGCTGTGGAAAGGATTTCTCAAGAGCAAGGATTTTTTTTTAGCTATTGATAGTAGCTCTCCCTCTTGTGTTGACTATCCAAAACCCAAACACTCTGCTCCTGATTTAACGAAACAGGCAGATTTTTAAGCTAAACGTTTCTTGTGGCATTGAGGGGATATTGATCTTTTAAGGATATGTTTGATCTGCCTTCCAGAATACAGGTGTGTTTATGGAAATCCTGGTTTAGAATCTATATTCAGAAGACACCTATATGAAGGATGACATACTGCAAGGATGAGGACAGCTTCTGACCTTGGCTCATTAACAGAGAAGGATGCCTATGCTATTTGAGATGTATGTGGGCTTCAGCCAGTTCATAGGTTGAGGGTTTTTTTTGTTCAGTGCTGGTATTCCATGGCCAGGGAAGAATGTGAATGTCTGCTCAAAACTTTTAAAATCAACTTGCACCTACTGTTGTATTTCATGATTTTTAATATAGTAGATTGTTGTTTGTCCCCCTTGGCTGTGTTCCCTTTCATTTTCTGGAAAGCTTCCTGCTTCAGTTCTCTGTTTTAAAGTTTCATGTTGAACCTTTATCAAAGGCCCAGCCTCCCTGTGACTGATGCTCTGGAGTTTGTTCTGTCCTGGTCAAGTGATTTGTTTACATAGACTTTGTGTTGCCATGGTTATATGAAGTCCATCGGTCTGCCAAAAAAGGGCACTTCTGAATTCACACAGAATTCTGAATTTACACAGAAGAGTGTACTTTGCATCACTGTCTGCCTGGAACTGTTGGATCTGTTCCATCTTGTTGGTATTTAAAAAGTGAAGCCTTTCTCCTTATTTGTGAACCCAGCGTTTTACAGGATTAGAAATTAAGTTTAACTGAATGAATGGGATGGGAACTGTGATGTGGCGTTAATGGCCTTCTGAAACCTGCTGAAGATGCGTGCAGTGAGTTGGTGGACAGGTCAGTAGGGAGCCAATTAACTGCTTCTGATAATAAATAAATCAGCTTGTGGAGAACTTTTCCTATAGGATATGGCAGCCTAGTGAGTAGGGAATATCCACCCTTGTCCCTACTGGCAAAATTAACTTTTTAGTGAGTTGAAGAAGGGAAATGCATTGGTAGCAGCTTGGCAGGAGCACGGCGCTCCGGCAGCTGAGCAACGTGGGTGGTGCTCCATCCTGCAGGGCTGGAGCCCGGCGTCACACATAGCGGCAGAGGAGAGTAGGCAGATGTCTGGCAGGAAACATAGGTGTGAAGGAGGTTGATAGACATCTCGTGCTGCAAGGACAGATGGCTCTCATCTCTGTGGTAGCAAGTATGCTGTCTTCAAAGACAGACATTTGCTCTATTAAACATTCTTAGCTTATGTAGAAGGCAACTGACAGGGCTTCAGAATTTCGTACAGGAAGAGGAGAGTTATACCCAAAGGAGAGAGAGCCAACATCTAGGAGGCTGGCTAGGCAGTATGACTGGTCACTGTTCAGTAGGCAAGTGACCAATCCCATGCCAAATAAATTAAACTTTTGCAAAAAATGAACAAAATAAGTCACTGTCTAGAAGAAGGATTGCAAATCCAGAGCTGTCTCCTATTCCATGTGGTTCAGCTTACCTATAGCAAACATATTTAATGAGTTTTAAGAGTTTTAAGAAGGTGTTTATTAACCTATGAAAATGTAATTTTTTATCTACCCATCAAGCCATTGATGAGAACTCCTGAAAATGTCATCAGCTTCTTCCTTTTGCTTCCCCGTTGACAACTGGGTGTAAACATAAAAAAACCCCTCAGATTTCCACATCACACTGCCTGTTCTGTGATCACACAATGTGATATCCCCTGCAATAATGCTTAAAAAACTACACTAATACTAAACTGAAGCTGGAGAGTTACTTGTAATAATGTTGGTGTGAAATGTTGTCTGGAGGAGAATTATTACTATACAAGGGTTGGTGTTAGGACTTGAATTCTTAAAATATGTTAATTTAAGTCAAATCTATTCATTTGTTTGGTTTGTGTTTTTATTTTTGGCTGCAAAAATGAAAATAGGTTTGTCTGTCTGGGGGTTGGACTAAATGGCCTCCAGAGGTTCCTCTGAACATTCACTGTTCTGTGATTCTGGGGGTTTTTTGTTAGTCAGTGATTTCTTTCTGGTTGGGTTCATTTCATATTGTCCACTGTAAGGTTAATATTTCAGAATTCTAGTACATCAGAAAAATATTAATATTGTCAATTAGAAACACTGTGAATGCAGATGAACGGGGAGGGTAGTCCTTTAGGAATGTACTCCTTAGTGGTTTTGTTATTGAAAGCCATTGTTTTCCTTTGTATTTGTGACCTAGATGTTGTCCTTGCTGTCTTTACAGAAAATTCTCTGTTTTCTTCACCAAGTTAAAATTACTTTCCCTTAATGTCATTTCCTTTTGCCTCTCAAAAATTTCCTGTTCTACTACCTTTCCCCTTTCTGAGAGAATTTGTTTGTTTTTAATAGGTGACAGAGTACCCTGAAAGTTGGCCCTTTGAACTTTGATTCAGAAAAAAAGACCAAAACTAAATTTAGAAATGGTTCTGGGTTTTTTGACTAGACTTAGGTGGAAGCCGAATTTAGATGCAGTAGGTTTCCTACTGGTAGAACAGACTGTAACCTTTAGCTGCCTAGACCGTTATGCAAGATAAGATCATGCTTCATTAGCAACACCATCATGTGAAAGATGAGCCTTGGCTCTGAGGATGTGCTGTAAATGATAATCCATGGATGCTCTTTTGAATTTCCCACACAGGCTTTGTGTTCCCATGGAAGATAACACATCCTTCATGCTCTTTCCATGTCCTGATAGGTGAGAAGCCTGTCAAATGTGAGGTCTGCCCTTATGTCTCCATGGATGCAAGCTCTCTGCTGCAGCACTTTCAAACATGTGCTTATGAGAGGCCCTGCAAACGTTGACCCCGTTCACATAGTTGGTAAGTGTAAATAATCAGTCAGAGAAATTTGGTGGATTTGAAAAAACAACATCACCAAAATCCCACACTTCACAGTATGCACCCCTACCCATTGATAAAGTCCAAGTCATACATTTCAATATGTTCCTCTTGGGAGCTTGGCTCTATGAAGATATTTTTGTTGGAAGGGATCGCTTTCTGCCCCATCTTTACAGCACTTTCTGTATGTAAGTACTGCATAGGTTGTGCTGGAAGATGTATGGAATGCTACTGTGACAAATACAGAAGTACCCAGCAGAAGGTGAGAGTATCTGTCTGTGTGAGGGGATACTGGGACAAACGGTAGTGAGTTGTATAAAGCCAAAAATGTCTTCATTCACTAACTGTGTATATCTTGATTTGCTGCATTAGGTGTAGTGTGCTGCTTCTTCACTGAGTGTGTCTGCAGCTTTGCTTGTGGTGTTCTGATGGCACCCCCCGCCCCCCCAATTGGGGAAACCATCCCATTTCTGACTGTGCCTTTCATGTTGCAGTGTTGGCAGAGCGTGTCATGTGATGAGTGGGAGCATCAGCCAGTCTTGCTAAAGCTGAAGTACACGTTGAAAATACGTACTTAGCAGCCTTAGAGGCTGTTTAAATGTTAAATTATTGTGTGTTTAAACTCTGTATGCTAAATGATGCAATGCTTACTTTGGTAGGGTTTTTTTAAGCTTGAAAGGTTTAAACTAAGATAAGCTAATGTCCACAAGTCACTTCTTGAGGTATGCAGTGGTTGGTGGAGAGATGGCTTGATTAGTTTTGTTTAGTTACTTGCATGGAGGAAAGCTTAACTTGATCTGTTTCTTTATCTGTCATGATAAAGATAATTCTATTCACAAAGCTAACCTTTTGATTCCAGAATTTAAATCTGCAAATTATCAAAAGTGATAAGATACCTTGAACTTAAAGGAAGTTCCTTCCTCACTGAGAGCTTTTCAGTATCTAGTAATGAACTAATAGGGGAAAAAAGCTTTTATTTTTGTGGCAGCTGTGTGAAAATGCAGAATGGTAAATGTTACCCAAATGTCGTAACAAAAATGTGAAGGACATTAATAAAATGATCACTTACAGGAATATTAGTTTGCAGATATTTACTATCTAGGAGGGATCATCTATGTCCTAATACATGAGCAGGAGAATAGTGGTTGGAAAAATTGTGGGAAATGTTAGTGGTGAACTCCAGACTATAGAGTGGGATATTGGTTGCCTACTGCTATGTGTGCTTTACTGTAGTGGGCGCAAGAAAGCCAGTTTTCTCTCCTATCAGATAAACTTTAGTTACAGGATACAGCCAAGAATGACAGGAGGCTGTCATTGCCTTGTACTGCTAAGAAACGTCTTTTTTTCTTCTTTTTTTTCTTTTTTTTTCTTCTTTTTTTTCTTCTTTTTTTTCTTCTTTTTTTTTCTTTTTTCTTCTTTTTTTCTTTTTTTTCTTCTTTTTTTTCTTCTTTTTTCTCTTTTCTCTTTTCTCTCTTTCTCTTTTTCTCTCTTTTCTCTTTTTCTCTCTTTTCTCTTTTTCTCTCTTTTCTCTTTTTCTCTCTTTTCTCTTTTTCTCTCTTTTCTCTTTTTCTCTCTTTTCTCTTTTTCTCTCTTTTCTCTTTTTCTCTCTTTTCTCTTTTTCTCTCTTTTCTCTTTTTCTCTCTTTTCTCTTTTTCTCTCTTTTCTCTTTTTCTCTCTTTTCTCTTTTTCTCTCTTTTCTCTTTTTCTCTCTTTTCTCTTTTTCTCTCTTTTCTCTTTTTCTCTCTTTTCTCTTTTTCTCTCTTTTCTCTTTTTCTCTCTTTTCTCTTTTTCTCTCTTTTCTCTTTTTCTCTCTTTTCTCTTTTTCTCTCTTTTCTCTTTTTCTCTCTTTTCTCTTTTTCTCTCTTTTCTCTTTTTCTCTCTTTTCTCTTTTTCTCTCTTTTCTCTTTTTCTCTCTTTTCTCTTTTTCTCTCTTTTCTCTTTTTCTCTCTTTTCTCTTTTTCTCTCTTTTCTCTTTTTCTCTCTTTTCTCTTTTTCTCTCTTTTCTCTTTTTCTCTCTTTTCTCTTTTTCTCTCTTTTCTCTTTTTTTCTCTTTTCTCTTTTTTTCTCTTTTCTCTTTTTTTCTCTTTTCTCTTTTTTTCTCTTTTCTCTTTTTTTTCTCTTTTCTCTTTTTTTTCTCTTTTCTCTTTTTTTCTCTTTTCTCTTTTTTTTCTCTTTTCTCTTTTTTTCTCTTTTCTCTTTTTTTCTCTTTTTTTCTCTTTTTTTCTCTTTTTTTTCTCTTTTTTTCTCTTTTTTTCTCTTTTTTTCTCTTTTTTTCTCTTTTTTTCTCTTTTCTCTTTTTTTCTCTTTTCTTTTTCCCCAATAAACTATTCTGTAATACCTCTCATGGTATTTTGCCTCTTTTTGTCGCACCACTTTCCAAGTATATACTTTTTTGTTTATTTGTAACAAGCCAGCCCTTCTTAAAGGGATCAAAGAATTTATTGCTTGCTTGCAGATTAACAGTGTGCCTCGTTCCACCAGCCTACTTTGCCCTGTTAGATGCATGTTAACCATCATAATATAAACGCTTGCATGCTTAATTTCTGCTCTGGAACCAGTTCCATTTGAAGTTAATAATAATTGTTCTTTAGTAAGTCAAAAACATTACGTAACGAGCGCCTGTGAGATCAGGAAGTGAATGTTTTATCCAGTATCTGTAAGAGTAAATGATAACATTGTCTGAAAATATTCCTTCTTTGTGTATAAAATCTGTGCTTAAAATGCATTTCGTTCCTGTCTGCATAGTGGTAACTACAAATGCCTGCATCACATTCCAGACTTCTAAATAGTGTAGGTGGTTGAAATGTCCACTTGTGAAAGAGTTTGTCTGAACTGGGTAAATACAGTTGAGGTGGCTTTTTGTTTTGGGGTTCTTTTTTCTTTAAGTAAACTATTTCAGGTCTGTAATAGTCTTAAGATTTTTAAGCATGCTGGAATGTAACACACTCTATTTCTGAAACTGTATCAAGAACAAAATGAAATGTGGGAATACTAAAGAAGAAAAAAAAGAAAGAAAAAAACACCCAAGCAAACCCCACCCTTTTCCAGTCCCGAAGCATGTACTTTGCACCTACAGAGAACTCATTCACTTGATTCAGCAGACTGTATGCAAAGTGCAGTGTAAAGGATAGAAATCACACATGAGCACACAGATGTGGGTGTAAGCAAGAATAAGGATGGTATAACTGCTGTGATAAAATATTCAGGAAAAGTGTCATCTCTAAACTTTTCTGGTATTCTGATGTACTTAGGGAATAAATATATATTGATTAGTGATATATTCAATTAGAGAAGAGTTTCGTTATTCAGGCTCATTATTGGGCTTTGAATTTACCAGAATAAAAGAACCCTATAGTGAAATCTGCAGGGACTACTGCTCATTGAAATTCAGGATTGCAGTGAAATTTAATTTTTAAGTGCATCTCTCTGTGTACTGGTATGTGTATGTATTTATGTGTGTGCATGCATAACGAACTCAGGACTTTAAATTTGTACGTAACTGGGCTGTTTAGCAGAGGTAGAGGTTTTTTTATTCTAAGGGTTTTGTCTTACCAAGAGCTTAGAGCTATGTAGAAGAAGAGATGTGAATTTGCTTGAGATCTGCCCTTGCTTAGTGACTCGGAAGATTCAGATGACTGCTTCTGATGGCACAGAATCCGACAGGTTCACAGTTTTGGTAGATTTGCTGTCAAAGTCTGCAAGAGGGTTTTCTGAAAGCTGTGCATTCCTGATGATAATAGAGATAGTGAGAGTTTTGTGCTGCTTTAATAAGAATGTATGGGAAAATATTTAATCTTTTGTGTAAATCTTGGCTTGAAACCACAAGTTTTTCGATGCCTGTGTAGTAAGATATTCTCCTACATGCCAGATCAACCAATTACATTGGTTTTGTTTGTTGTGAGGGGAGATATAAAGTATGCTTAATCAGAAAAGCAAGTCTAGTCTTTTGCTTGTTGCACTCATGTAACACCAGCAACTAAGCACCACAACCCCAAATACAGGAAACCCTTAAATATTTGCAGCACCAAGCTCGAGTTTTTTAAACTTTTGTTGGACACATTGCTAATTCTAAGAATTAATTTTAGCCAGCTTAGTTGTTTAGTGTGACCACTCTGTGGATCCCTTTGTGCACTTGATGGAGACTGATGAACATTCCCACAATGCACCTTAATTTCACGTGAGACATTACTTCAATGTGTGGGCTAATACATCCCCATTAGGGTTACTTACTGCCTGTCTGCAGGTAACTTTACAGAGGAAATCTAGAAGATAGGCCTGTTGGCTAACATTATGTGTTATAAATATTACTGTAGGTGATTGTTTTAATTTCCTAGCTCATAGGACTGTATATAGTTGTTGGTGAAATAAACAGATCCTCAGTATCCGGTCAAGGGAAACAGTAAATTCAGAGAAGCTTACATTACAAATTGTTATTCCTGGAATTTTAAAGCAATGACATTTTGATTAAGATCAGTTGATAATTCCACTGTCTCAGGGCATCCATGTGTCATAATGCAAAACGGGTAAAATGAAATGACAAATGCAAGACCAAAGCTTTTCAGTATATTCAGTCTGCTTTGCAGCTTTCACTACACTGAGCTGGAATTACATCCAGGTACGCATGCACATGCAGTTGTGCACATCTCAGGTGTGTGTGGCTGTGTGCTAGTGCAACTCTGTCCTAAGGATGTAAATGCATAGGTCCTATTAAGACTAAAAAGTAAATTGGGATACCTGTGCTTGTAGGAGTTTAGATTTTGGTTGCCTGTACAAAGGCTTTATTTTAAAAAAATCGATTTATCCACAGGTGTACAGTTGACACTAAACCAGAAATATTACTGCAGATGTAGTACAAAATCCACAAACTTACTCCAGTGGTAGGGGAGAAAAAAGGCAGAAGTCATAATCTTGCTTGTATTGTAGGTCTAGAAACCCTCACTTGGGGATACAGCTAGCTGTAGGTTAAATTTTTAGGCTAGCAGTCAGGAGACCTGTGTTCTGGTCCAGCTCTGCCACTTGGCAGAGCCATGAGATCTCCCTAGGGACAGCTCATCTCTTGACCTACTGTTTGGCTAGTTTGGATTTGTGAACATTCCAGCTAGAGACTGGGTGCCTGTGTTCATGCAGTGCTTACTGCTACTGATGGGACTAATGTCTGATGCGGTTTTGTTTGGTTTTTTTCAGCATTCATAAGAAGAGCTTGGACCTTCACATACCCTGGCATCACACTGGTGAGGCATTTGACTGTAGGTTTTTTGCTGCTGTTCTTCCCCGGATGAATAGCTTCTCCAAAAACATACCGCCTGAGTTCAGGAGCCTCACTGACCAGTTCCCAGACCACCTTTACCCTCAAATCACTTCCTGTGGAACATCAGGCTTTTAATGCTTAAATTTCCACCAGATCATTGCAGCAAATGAAGCTGTTGGCATTATCAGACTTCTGTGCTGAAAGCCAGGGTTATCTGGAAGAAGAGAAGGAACGATCCTTACGTGGCAAGTAAAAGCACTTAGTATTGACTTCCCAAAACGCTCTGTGTGCGTTAGGGTACAGGGGGTAACTCCAGTGTGCAGAGAGGAACGTGGAAGTTTGTGTTGCACAAAGGGTGGACCTGTTGGGTTTTGTTCTGGTTACCTCATGCTAGAATATTCTGCTTACAAATGAAGAGTTTGATATTTCAAGGCAGAACTTCTTGAAATGTACCAAAGCTGACAGTGAACCCTACAGGTGGTATTTGTACTGCATCTCATTTTTAATACAGGTTTCTATATAAAACAGTAAATAATGCCCCCAAAAAAAAATAGTCTCTACTGATGCTGTACAACTCAATATGGTTAAAAAAACTTCATTAAAATTCTTCATGGTTTTTTTTTTTTAAACAAAATGTGTCATAACGTAATCCCATGTCAAAATAAAAATATAAGCTTTTGAAATATGACATAAAATAAATTTGACATGAAAATTCTTTGATTAAATACATGTGTCCCTTATTTAGCCAAATAGAAATTGCTCACTTTAGGAAAAAAAAAATATATTGGCAGAGTGAAGTACTGTCTAATTTTGTGTTCTTAGGGGACTGGTTTTGCTTGAAGACTTCACTCTTGGAGTGGGTTTGTGAAGTCTGTTATTAGCTGCGAATGTTACTCAGGAAATTTAGCTCTTGCTAAAAGTAAAAAACTTAATATCACAACTTCCTACCAGAGAGAAACAAATAGTTACTGAAGCCATGCTTCCACTGTCCTCTTAAACACAGTTGTAAAGAATATACTACTTCAACGGGATAAAAGTTTCCCTTCAGGTAAGTTGTAATCCCTTCATTTAAAGGAAAATCTTAGTAAAAGAGTTATGTGGAGAGTAGCTACTGGCAAACTGTGGGTAGAATCTTTATTCAAGAATTAAGGGGAAGCTTTATTCAGAGAAGAAAATGCTTATGCTATTAGACACTAATGAGCATCACAGACCTCATCTTCCTGTTATATAGTTGGAAGAGAAAAGGTTGGAAATGCATTGCAAAGCAAACAGTTCTTTATCTGGAAGTATAATAATTGAGCATTTGCAACTGAGCACATAAATATTTCCCATTAGTATTTATGTTCTTTCCTTACTACAGTTTTCATTGTGGCATTTCAACTTGTTTGTACAATAGCCTGATGGTTCTTTAACTTGAAATTGCTTGAGTAGTGAGTACTCATTTATGACAATGGCAGTACTTTACTCCGAGGGGTTCCGGCGGCTTTTCACTAACTTTGCGTTGGGGAAATATTTTGATCCTTGTTGATGTTAGGCCCAGAGGACATTGACTTTAATGTGTGGATTGTTTAATAGCATTTAGCAGTAGCAAAAGATGTGAACTGCAGAGGGAATGTAGATATGTGGAATTTAATTAACCAAACTGGAATTCAGCCAAAACTCAGATCAACAGTCCCAATCTTGCAAAAAGCACGAGGGGCCTTCTAATAGTTGGTAAGCGAACTGAGCTTTCATTTTGATGTCACCTTGACAATTGTGGTGTAAGCAATCTAGTACCTACTTTTCTGGGGAATTTATTCAATGATGTTGTGAAGGTCGGTCTATACCACTTACTAAATTACTAGTAATTACTAGAGATTACTTCTGGCAGCATTCTGTCCTGGTTTTGCATCTTCTGCCTGAGCACCAAGTTCAACCTTAGCATTTGAGAACAGGCAAGAGAACATACAGCTTGGGGTCGCAGAGCTGCAGGCGTAGCATGGTGCAGTTGCATGCCCACTGGAATTTTTAATATGATGTGTGAGGTGTTTTTCTTGTGGGTTTTTTTTTCCTCACTGTTAGTGCAGGCTGTAATATAGGCTTGATGAGTTTATTAGGAGTGGGATCTTGAATATAAAATCAGTGCTTTATTTCTTTTTTTAAAAATGTATTTTTCAGCCTATTGTGAGTGAGACAGAAATACTAAGCTGCTTTATTGCAGACTAACTGCTGATAGCAGGTTTTATACATATAAGGTATGATTTATAGAGCCACATTCTAATCTATTCTATATATCAGCTTCAGGCAGTTATTCTGCAGTAAAGTGAAGGATTTTGGTATATCCTTTTAAGTGATCTTTCAATATGAATGAAACACAGTCTATCAGAGCTACTTCCTTGCTCTCTTTGAAAGGAACAAAGTTTAAATACAGAAAGTAATAATTTTGACATGGGTCTTGTTTATTGCATAAGGCATCTTGGAATGTGAGCCTTTTAGCCAAAGTCTACACACCTTGGTCATTCAGGAGTAGCTACTATTGGAAGTCTTAAAATAGCTATTATGTACAGCTATCATTAATGTATTTGATAGTTACATCTAGTTCAACTGTCACGTATCTTACAAATCTTCCAAGTCTGTTTCAGGATCCAATCACAGTTTTTCTAGGAACACCTTGGGTTCATATGCTTTACTTTCTTTCTGTGTAAACCAGTAAACAATAGCGTGTGTGTCAACTTCCATGAGTCCAAGGGAAAGCTGTTTTCCATGTGACTGTAACAAAGGTATTAAATGAACTGTGCTTCCTCTTGAGAACTGCCCCGCACATTCCCTCTACTCCTTGTTTCCTCTTGACGTCAAGAGAGGCGCTTCATAGAGCAGTCGTTCCACAGAGTGCAGCCTCCACACAAGTTAGGGACAAGAATTGACAAAGGACTCTTTGTCTTGTTATATTCAAGCAAAGGTTCTATTGCTATAAATAAAGCATATTTTAATTGGAATCTGCATATGGAAATATCAGACTCTACAGGCTGGTTGATTTCAGTATAAACTCTAAGGGGCAGATTCTGCTTACTGCTGAACACAGTCCCCAAATTTGTTGTTGGTTGTTTTTATAAGTAATACCAGCACTAGCGAACTGCTTCCTATAAATTTAGACAGATGTAATCTCCAGGTAATCATCTGGTAATTTCTATCACCATATATAGTGAAAGTGGCCTAAAACACTATTACAAGACTGGGTGGCCGTTGATGTTCAGAGTCGTAGAATCCATTTCCCTTGATCAATGTCGATGGGATCATGTACCTACTGAAAGTAAATTTAGCTGCAAGTAGGGGATGAGTTTGCAAGCAGGTAAAAAAATATACACATTTCTTCCCATACTTCCATGGGATTAATCACACTGTGTCTCATGTTAGCCACAGGTTTAGGCTTGCATGTGCAATTACTAAGGCTAAGCTGATACCTAATTCATGAAGCCAGAAGACTAATCTCATCTAAGAGGATGAGCGCAACTTTCTGTACTATTTTAATTAAATTGGTTTAAATCCAGACCTTAAGACCTCTTCTAAGCATAACACCCTACCAACGTCAGTAAAGGTGTCTGACAGTTACCAAAGTGGTGCATAAGTGTGTGCATACAAACCTGTGTGTAGGCCATTACTTTACTTTGAGATATATTTATTTTTGCTTGAATTTGGATTATTTCCATTTGCATGCGTTCACTAATCTTGTTTTAAACTCATTTAGCAGTGTCAGAATGAATTTTGCACAGGTTTTTTTAGTAGCTTATAGATAGTAAACTAGTAAAGGACACACACCATATCATCCCCCCAGTCAGGAGGCTGATTTCAAACGATGCTGTAGGAAGACTAGGCCCCGTGCTTTGAGTGCTTAGAGTAATCCTGTATCCCAGCCCAAGTATGTGTTGAGCTAGAGGTGAGGTGGGTGTCTCAGAGTCCAATCCAGATGATGTTGACATCAAGCAGGGAGCCTCCTAGTTAGGAGGCAAAGCAGAGTGTAGGACTGAGTTTCACCCCTAATCTTTGGTTCTGTGTACCTCAGACTGGTTGTGAGTCACTCACGAACTCTTACCTGCTTGTTTGGTGGCAGGAGTTAGCTTTGACAAAGCACAACCAGGGAAAGCACTGGTGCCTCTACTTTAATTCATTTGCATGTGCGTAGAGACCACATGGCAGTTAGATCACTTCTGTGCACAAGAGTTTCCCAGGGGAGTGGACAAGGGTCAGACGTTTTGGAAATGGGGTTTGTCAAGTGCTCCTATGAAAGTGTTTATGTGTAAGCAGACCAGGTTTCTAATTTCTGTTCCTGAGAATATTAAAGTCTTCTGTGTTTAAATGGAACAGGGATTAGGTCTCATCATTCTGTGTAGAATGTCTTAAGTCCTATATTGTATAGACAATCTCTTCTTTCTCCGTTGGCTAATAATTACTGGATTAGTCTGTGTTCACAGCAGTGGTTTCAGATGGTCTTTTAGCTTTATGATCAGGGCCCTTTCTTTAGGAATGTTGAGGATACCATCAAGCAGAAGAGGTTTTACCAATTTTTTTCCTTCACTGAGGCTACAAAGTGAATAGGGGCAGAAGTCAGGCAAGGAAAAATAGTTCTGCCTTGTGCATCAGTCTTTTCAAATGCACCTGTCCTTAGGACAGAGGTAAATAAAGGTAACTTCCTTTCTTCTTGAAACCAAATTCATATAGCTAATAAAACTAAAAAGACAGCAAGGAGAAATCTGACTCTGATGGAATTACTCAAACATTATTTTTGTTGTAGGATTGATAGTTAAAGCATTAACTCTGCATCCTGCAAGGTAGTGCATTGTTTTAGTATTATTTATTTTTATCATAACTGATCAGGACTTGCAGATATACATGCACATTCTTGGATTGCATTGCTTGAAAGCATCTCAAATAGTTTTTCAAGTTTATTGAAAACTTAATGTTTTTTACTTGACATTCCTCTTTTCAAGGGTGATCCTGTGTACAACAGGAAATGTAAAAGGCCAACAGGAATAAGCACAGCAGCAGCAGCAGCAGAAAATATCTCTAAACCATTTATGGATTATGTTTTCTCATTTACAATCTATTGATTATTTTCACACTAAGCAGCTGCTGGTGAACTCTCAGAACCAGAAGACGTGCCAAGAGATGGCAAGTAAACATGAACTGACAGACAAGGGGTAGGTGAAACTTCCACGCTGTGAACTGATGTTCAGCGATCTTTGGGTCATTGCCTTGATAACTCCACACCCAGTGAGCAATACTGTCACACAGCAGTGACGTGCTGCCAAGTCCCAGGGAGAAGGAAGCTCCCTTTGCCTTCCTAACCAGGCATATTCAAAGGTATGCCTATAAGCTGTTGCTGAAAGTGCTGACTGCATCTAATTGGTGTTAATTTATTCTGGTCTGGATTCTACTGATTAATAGCTGTTAGCAGGAGCAGAGGAATTTTTCTCTTTAGAGGTGGGGCTCAGAGCTTTGTCGATTCAAGTCTTGCTGGAGAACAGTCTGCTGCTATAATTATGCATAATTCTTATCCCCAGGGAAAGGAATCCGTAGCATTCCTCTTCTGTGTCATGAGGAGTACTTTGGCCAGAGGTTTGTTCTTCTTGCCAGTATGACTTGGCAGGAAATCGTGGCTCCTTGTCCCGTCTGTCTGTCCAGTGACCCTGCCACCAGGACTTTGTGCACTGGCAGCTCTTGCCCAGAGGGAGTTTGCTCAGGGAGTTGTTCCCAGATTTTTGCTAAGGACACACTTGCTGTGAGACAGCGTCTCTCTTTGGCTCCTAGTTTTTAGGAGTGGGTGTGTCCTGTGTTAGAACATGCCATGCAAGGGGAAATAGCTGCACTGCTGTTTGTTTCATTACTCTCTGTTCGTAGGCAAATACAAGGAAACAACAATCTAACTTAATCTCTTTACATGCTAAGAAAGCACCCCTTCCTTGGCAATAGTTGGTGCCACTGGCTCAAGGTGTTTGATTGTTGTCTGAATTTGGGAAATGATGTCTTGGTGATTGGAATGCTGTCTCTTGGCTTGCCAGCTGCTGTGTGGAAGTGCAGCAGTTCCTTTTTCATGTGGCAGCTTTAATTTCTCTTTCCTTAACAGAAAGTGAGCAATGCAGCGTGCCTTTTGCAGGATGCAATTAAACCTACCTTAGCCACTGCTGGAGGAACAGGCAGAAGCAGGTCACTTAAGAAACTGTCTCTAATAGAACTGAGACAAGTATGTCCTGTAAAAGATTTGGGGAAATCTCTTCAGGCAAAAAACCTGCTTCCTAAGGATGTGCTTTGCATGCCCTTCCTTCTATTGTGCTTTCCTTCCTGTAGATGACAGATATGGTTACATGCTGGTACCAGTCATGTTATTCAGCATTAAGCCAGGGTTTCAGGCACTATGTCTGCAGGCAATGGCTTTGCTCCCTGGCCTGCTAAAAGGGGTCACGCTCCCTGTTACTGGATCTTCCCAACCTGATCTTGTCTTAATTTGGAATTTTCTTTCAGCCAGAAGTGTTATTAATCTTTCCAAGCTTTAGTGGCCCAAGAAGTCATGGATTCCATCTCAAACGAGGCACTTGGACAGCCAGCACCTCAGGTCTCTGCAAACCTGATGTTGTGACCGGATCTGCAGAGTGATCTCCTTCCAAGTTACATTTTCACTAAGATGAAATGCTGTCAATGCTCAAACTGGTTATTAAAGGTGCTTTAGGGGATCTGTCTGAAAATTGCAATGGTATTTAAAAACAGTCCCTACAGCCTAGTGCTGAATGTGGAATTAAGAAGAGCTGTATTGGCCATCATGTTGGGTTTTTTCTGCTATGTTTTAGAGAGCTCCTCAGACAAAGATTGGTGAAAGATCCCTTACTATATGAGAGATTTGAAGAAAAATAACACACTAGCTTTAAAGGCCAAAAGAGATCATCAGAATAACATCTCTCAGGTAGCATACAGACCCCATTAAGCTCAGAAGATAAACTAGCCATACTCATGGCACTAAATTGCTTTCATAATGTTCTCACTTAAGAAATTCCATGAACAGCAAAACTGATGAAGCCTTCTTTCCAGCATGCATATGTGTGTGTCTTTCCTCCTTCCATGTGGATATGTATTTTAAAAAAGGGCAGGTCAGGTACTTCGGGATGCAGTTTAGCATAGGATGGGAATGGCTGGACTTGATGATCCTAAAGGTGTTTTCCAACCTTGTGATTCTGTGATTCTCTTGTGTCTAATGCTGTGGCCATATTCTCTGTCTTTTCTCTGTTTTCACAGAAATTCTTGAAAGGTTTAGTATTTTCTACATCCCCCAACTTTCTGTTGAAGTTGGTTAAAACTGGCCACTGGGTTCCAGGTTTACTAAAAAGCAGTGGCCAGACCCATGTCTATGTAGAGCACAAAAACGCGTGTTTTATTTTCATAGGAAACTTGGCAGCAAATTTAGAGTGAGGGGTGTGGTGATGTGTTAGAGTATTGAGAAATGACTGTTTTCCAAGTATGGTTGGCCCCAAGAAGTACAGAAAGGTGCCTGTGTCAGTTCTACCTCAGCTGTTCCCTGTACTCCCTTCCACAGACCTTCTGTGTGCCAGCTCTCATTAGACAAGAGGTGGCTTGTGTTTTATGAAAATACTGTATCACTTAAAACCAAAAAAGAAATGTATTGCTTCTGTTCACAGTCTCTCTCAGCAATGCGTCACAGTCAAAATGTTTCTTATTTTATTCCTAACTTGGTGTTGTCATTTTTAGTTTGTAATTTTTCACTACTGATTCTTGCAACACATTCCTCTGCTAGGTTAGACAACCCTCAGAGACTAGCTGTTTTTCACTATGAATATGTGTGTGCCACGATGGGATCATTCTCAATATCATTTTTGATAAATGAGGCACATTGAACTCTTTAGACCCCTGTTGGTAGGTCATTTTGTCTAGACTTCATACTACTCTGGCTTTTCTCTTCATGCTGTAGTTGCAACCATTGTGGTCAAAAAAGCAATTTATAAATTACTTGTCAGAGCCTGCCCTCAGTATCCTTTCTGGCTGGTGCAGACCCTGCAGAAAGAGAGCAATATCCTGTTTCCTATCTGCAACATCAACTGATTTTTTTTTTCCAATGTGACTGTGAAGATGCTAGTACAGTACAAGCTGTAAAACCAGCTAATTTATGAAGTTGCATCTTTATAATATTTATCTTTAGTTTTGCTTTTATGACTCCTGCATTCATTAGCAAGCATTTGTTGAACCATGCTGTTCCTTTGAGACCCTCAAATGCCCTGCTCAAAGCCAAGCAGTGTGTGCATTCATGAAGATGTTGGCCTATAACACTTCTGCTTTTCTCTCTCTGAAAATCAATTTAAATTTATTATTGCCAGCTGTTTCATTCTATGGTGTGTTTTTTATGTGATTAGTGATCCCAATTGATTCAACTTCTTGCCCTGCAGAGGGAAAGCATCAGGGCTGTCCATTTATGTTAACTTGTCTGGCAAACTAACATCATGGAAGATTTAAAACCATGAGCATAAAGTGCATGTGTTTGACCAGACTTTCCTCTTTTAAAAATGCTCTCTGAAGTAGCAATTATTTCTTGATTAATTCCAATAGTAAATGTGGCTAAGTTTACAGTTTGTCTCCATTTTTTTCCTAGTCATAGAACCACAGAATCATCAAGGTTGGAAAAGACCTTCAAGATCATCAAGTCGACCCTTAGCTCTACACCACCGTAACCACAAAACTACCTCCTCAAGCCCCTCATCTACATGGTTTTTGAGCAGCCCCAAGGGTGGTGACTCCACTACCTCCCTGGACAGCCTGTTCCAATCCTTCACCACATTTTCAGTGAAGAAAATTTTCATAATATCCAATCTGAACCTCCCCTGGTGCAACTTGAGACCGTTTCCCATTGTCCTATTGCTAGAGGCCAACACCAGCCTCACTGTAACCTCCTACTCATCCTGTTGTGTTCTTCTTGGGTAAATACTTGGTGGAGTTCTGTTTGCTTGCCCCTGACACATGAGAGCATCATCTCATTGACTGCTGAACCCTCTTGCTCATGCAATGATGACTGTGCCGTGCAGGCACTGTGATATGCTTAATCTTCAGTCTCGACAGTGATCAATAAATTGAAGTTAATCATTTCACCTCATGGCTAATCATTAATTATGCAGACTTTACTAGGGGCCCTTTTTTTTTTTTTTTTAGAAACATTTTAACCTTATGCATTCAGTGATTACATGCTGGCAGGTCATTTTGTGTGTGTGTGGTGTGTGTGTACTGCTGCAGGGCAAAGTTAAACTTGGCTGGCTGCAGCTGTGCCTCTAGCTGGGTGATGAGTTGTGTGGGTTTAAGACAACCCTACTGACAAAATGGATGGTTTGAAAATCAGATTCTTTTGTTGTTACAAAACAGCCAGGCTAGAATGAAATGGCAGTGGTTCAAGCACATGCTAGACAGACCATATGTTCCTTACAGTGAAATGAAGCAGTGTTGTATATCTGTATTGCTAAGCATAAGGACAACAGCTCCAGCTTTCAGAACTGCTGGCAGGAGTCCTATGTAGAAGAAATGTACTCTTCCTCTATCCTTTAAAAGTCATTTAGGAGTGAAGCCAATGTCTCTTCTTGCCCATCTCATGCGAGACATACTAGGAAGACACTCCTGATGTGAAGGAGTGGGCATCATTAATATATTAAACTATGTATGCAATTAAGTTCTAAAATGGTCAGCTAAAATCATCACTGAGTGATCACTTCTGAAATAAAGGACTGCAAAGGATCTTTTGGGTCACTGACTTTCATCCCTGCTCTCCCAAGAGTTAAATGAATTCTGACTAATTTATCAAATTCCATTTTGAGAGTTGTCATTTTCCCAACATACTGGAAAGCTGCTCTGGAGTTGGGATTCTCTCCTCCCTAATTCTCAACACAAATTCTAGACCTGTTTTCTGTATTTTGATGTATGTTTGCATTTGCACTTAGAGCTCCTCTTTCTCTTCTTGGTGCTTCTTTTGAAAATGCTTTTTTAGAGAGTGTGCTGTCTTCAGAGCTTCTAAGCAGCTAGAAGCAAAACACTTCTCTGTGACATCTGTTAAACTTGTGTTTTAGGTGAGACCCTCCATGAACTGTTCTTGACACCTTAGAAGTGAGTCTTAAGTTGAAGAAAAGCCTGGTCTTAAGAACATGTTTACATTAATTCTAGCACATTACTGTGGGTTAGAACCACATTGCTTCCCCCCTAGGGTTCCCAAAAAATATGGTTTTAGACTATCACACTAATGGTGAAGGAAAATAATAATGGGAGCAGTCAGATGTTGTGGATCTGCTCTTTAGTGAAGAAGGAATGAAGGATTCTTCACTGAAGATGTGTTCAGCCGTCCTGTGGGTTTTGTGGAACTCCTGTCTGAAAACACAGGGACCACACCTATGACATCTCCTTGTAACCTGGTATCAATTTGGATGCCAGCAGTTTCTGGCTGATTTCTCCCTTTTCTTGAGCTATAAAGTCTGCTAGAAGGTTGCTGGTGGTGGTCGGATAGGGTTACAGTGTCAGAAACATGAGCCTAAGTGTTAAGTCAGCTGTTTGAGTGCAGTTTAACTGAGGTAATTATGGCTGTAAGGTATATTGCCTGTGTTCCAGGTGAAACACTGTCTGCCTGTGTTGCTGGACAGTGAAAACTTGTTCTAGAAGGTGGAAACAGCCCTCTGCTATATTTGCTTGAATGTTGATATTGAAACTAATGAAAAGTTAATTTTAGTTTATTAAAACTGCATTTTACTCTTTTTTCCAATTTAAGTCACTTAAAATCTAACTCCACAATTAAGTGTTTGATCTGGGATAGGAGTGTCTCAGTTCTTGTCCAGATTGCATAAGG
This sequence comes from Laterallus jamaicensis coturniculus, assembly GCA_022605575.1. Lineage (NCBI taxonomy): Eukaryota > Metazoa > Chordata > Aves > Gruiformes > Rallidae > Laterallus > Laterallus jamaicensis. Next base: position 12,099,503 of record JAKCOX010000002.1, on the reverse strand, counting down.
AGTATGGGGTGAGGTAACGTACACTGGCAGAAATCAAGGTGAAAAATCATCCTTGTATCTTCTTCAGGCAAGGGATTCTTCAACATGTTAACTATGGCTGATGCTTCTTCACTGTTTCTTCTTCCTGTAGAGAAATCCTCAGTGAATAGCAAATGTCTTGCTCTGTCTGGGAGCTCCATTTCTGTACTTCACTGCTGGCTGCTTGGGGGTGCCATTAACAGCATCTGAGATTTTGGGGAGAAGTGCCCAACTGCTTTGTGGCTGGGAGAGAAGTTTGAGATGTGACGAGTGGAGTTTGAGTAACCGTGCTGGTTGCAGACCCAGCTGTTGATGTGTCAGAGCTGTGTGGTAGAAAAGGCTTGCACGTGGTGAGTGAGCAGAGTCATCCTCAGGTGGGTTTGCTGGAAGGCTGCAGGTTTTCTCCTCCTCAGGTAAAGAACCCCAGATCTTTTAAAGGTAGATCATTCCAGCTCTGCAATTTGTGTGACCTTAACGAGCGACTCTATACACCTGGATTGGTAAATCTCCATAGGATAGTCATATAATCTCACCCTTCTCACAAACCCACTGTCTCTTATGGGATGCTGTAAATTGGAGCAGGGATAAAAACAAGTAAGCCCTGCTGTGACTCAGGCATGAGTAAGACAATGACAACACAGTCAAATGCTGAAGCAAATTGCTCAGACTATGAGAAGTGTAGGTCTATGCCCTTCATCACCCCACCTTGCCATCCCCACACCCATCTTCCACCCTCGGGATCTTTCTCTGCTTGTTTCAGGCCGTGATGTTCCTCACTCTGGTGCTGTGCTCCGCCTGCTCGGTAGAGAATGAAGTGCACGTCCATGTCAGAAGGTGAATCTCATGTGTTTGCTTTGGCTTTGCCTTCTGACTTAGGCACTCCTGGGTTCAGTTATATCAGTTGCTAAAAAGCAGAAGGGATTAAGCCATTTGAAATAAGTAATTTCCTTCTTTTTTTTTTTTAATTTTCTTTTCATGAAGTGCTTTCACACATCAATCCTGCCTGAAGTTGTGTGTTGTGCTGGTGTGCTGGCTGCCACCCAGGAAAGGAGAGAACAATTTAAACACCTTTCCGTGCAGCAACCACTGAAAAAACAAACCTGGGAACTGCTAAGCAAGGCTGGGGAGCGTGAGGGGCATGTGGCTTACTGGTTTCCTTGGTGCTGACAGCACATGTAAGGGACCAGTTTGGTGCTAACACTGCGTGTATTTGACAGAAGTAGTAGAAAGCCCACAGAATTAGAAGAAACTAATGCATACCCCAAACTTTGTCACTGATGGGTCTACCAAGATTGAGAAGCACAGTGCTGCCAGGAGGAGACTTGGTGCTATGAGAGATGGCACTGTGTTGTGCTGTTTGACTCATGCTCTGTCCTGTACATCAGTGTGGGGTTTTGATGTCAGGGCTGCAACTGGTAGCGATCATGACAGTAGAAAGACACGTTGATGCACATTTCCCTTGTAATCTTTAATTCTAAATGATATGGCAACTGCAGAGCAATTTGTCTTCATTGGCATGAGGCAAAAATCCTAAACACCTGGATAATTTAAGTAAAAAACCCAGCACGTCTTCAGATGAAGATGTAACGCAGGTCCAGCTGCAAACCACCCATCCCAATCACAATGAGAAGTAGTTCAGAATTGGACCTTGCAGCAGCATTGGATTTAAAGCCAAGTTGTCTTCTGCACTTGCACTGGTGTAAATTTGGGTCATATCCAAAGAAATCAGTGGGCATGCACTGGGGAAGAGATCGATTGTCTCTACTGGAGTGTTTGGGCATCTTCTACAGAATAACAGTTCCCTTTCTAATAAGTGGTGGTGTCCAGTTAGGATGGCTATTTATAAATCCCTTTACCTGCTGTAAATAATGCTGTGCTGTGTGGAGTGAACAAAATCCCTTTGAAGAACCACATGTCAGGGTCAGCTGCAGCCAGATCTATGTCACAGCCTTCGGTTGGCACAGAAGTCTTCAGCCAGGAGGGTGAAAAGGTGGGATCTCTGGCTAGTGGAGCTGTGCTAGGAAAATCTCCCAAAACAAATGCAGTTACACCAGTGTAACTACTATATACTTATAGGGTGGCTTTCAGAAGGGTTGCCAAATACAGTGGTGATGCTGCTGTTAAGTTACATCCACAGCAGGCTGCATAAGTTGACATAGTTGCTCCATCAAAAGGTCCTATCAGTATAAATCAGATACAGACCTTTGAAGACCTGACTTCTTTATCACAGCAGTTAATACATAACAGGCTTAGGGCAAACAGGGCATCTAAGCTTTCAGCAAACTGTGGGAGACAGGTTAGGGCTGCCAAAATCAGCCCATGAGTCAAGGCATTTGTGAAGCTGTAATTAGTCCCCCCTTGCTAGCACAACATGGAAGCAAAATAGTTTTTTAAAAAGTTAACCATATTTTAATCATAACCCAGTGGATTTTTTTTTTCAATGGTGGTTGTTGTCCAGTTACCAAAGTACATGATGTATAATATCAAGGAAAGTAGAAATGGTTTTCAGGGATTTGAAATCATAACAGTGTTTGGTTTTGAGTGATGAAGAAGCAATACTTGCATCTCATCTGGATATAGATGCTTACCCTGCAATCTGACTCCCAGGGTTTTTGGAGCTTTTCTGTGAACCCCATCCCAAAACCACATACATTCCTGGGAACAGCAGATGCTTCACATCTAACAAGAGTTCTCTTCTCCCTCTCCATCCTTATTTATGGAGCATTTCTGCTGGTCTGGAAAAAAGTACTGGTGATCTTTTCCTAGTTAAAAATAAATAGGGTTCGAGAAATGAATAATAAACAGGGCTAAGAATAATAATACTAAATAAGCAAGCTGCTTTCTTAGAGAAAAATAAGAAAATCTAACTTTTTTATAGCTTTTTGCTTTATTTTGGCAACATGATTTGCAGTAATGCTTCCAGCACAGAGATTCTTAGAGAGTTATAACTCTTCTGCTCTATAATTTGCGTCAGTTTTGGACAACCTGGGTGCTGATACTGATGGCAGAATGGGGAAAGTGAGACAAATTTGTTCTGATGTGCACACTAGCACTAATCTCTGGTTTATATGCGTGCCTGGAAGGATTCACATCCCTCCCCTCCAAGTATGGTCTCCATGTGTCTGGGATTTGTTAGATTACCGTCAGTGCAACATAAATCCTTATCGGATAGGTTGTAATGATTCTTACTGTTCAGCAAGGGCATGTATCTGATGACTGTAGCCAGTTACTAGTGAAACTTAAAAGAGGCTTCTACTGAAATGTGCAATAAAACAGCCTCTGAATTTTTAATAGCCCTTATTGCGTAAGATAAGTTTTTTTAATTCTGCCCCTTCACACTGACTTCTTATGGCATCTCCCTGCATATGTTGCCAAATGAAGGCATTGCAGAGAAAAATTTCCAATGAGAAAAGGAAAAAACTCTCTAGAGCTAAAAGGCAAAAGAAAGAAGTTTCTATATGTGTGATCTGCAGTGGGAGGGGGGGAGAACTAGTGAAGCAAAGTACCACCAGGAAAAGCACAGCAGTCAGTGCTGCTGGGAAGAGCTGCGGCAGAGCAGCTGCCTCTGGTAGGGAAACTAGGAAACTTTGAGGCTCTGTTGCTCTGCAGCACATCTGGGACACTGAAACCCATTTTTTAATGACATGAATGCAAAAGGATGGAAAATGAGCCTCAGCAGTTAGTTTTAGTAAGTTAGTTTAGTTAGTAAATGATCCTAGGGCCTGATCCAGTAATGTGGGGAGCATTCTCAAGTATCATCCAGGAAGAACAGGCAAGAAAAGTGAACTTCTTCCAGACATACTCCCACAGCTCATCCAATGCATGTCCAAATGGTTCGTAAGAAAGCATCCCAGCTAACAACATTTAGGGTAAGCGGGACCATGGCTATGAGCTCCTGCTGACCCAAAGTTTATGTAACCTATGCTTTGTTTTAGAAGGAATTTTCTTTAGAATGACCCTACATCCTTTGAGGAGATAACCTTGGAGGGGGAATGAATTTGGATTTTACCCTTCAGGTTAGTTCTGTTTGTTATTACAGGGTTTCTTGTGAGAACCAATGGAAAGTGATTTTGCAGTCATTCAGTATGGCGCATCCACTATGGTTTGGCACCTGTTTTGTTGCTGATCAGCCAGTGAACTGACCGGCGTGCTCATCACAGGAGGCTTCCAGGAAGAACAAGCAGATTTCCAGAGAGTGAGGGAGGTCTGTACTTTAAAAATCCAGTTGGGCTTTGTAGAAGGTGTTACAACTCCACACATGTATTGTGGAAAGGGCTTTAATATTTGAAAACTCCAGGATTTCACCTGAATTTTACCAGTGAGTCAATGTGTTTGTCACGCTACGTTTAGTAAGCCCTGGAGAAAAGAATGCTATCTTGCCAGCTATTGTGTGATTTGGCTTGTGTCACAAATGTGGCTTTATTTCACACTTTACTCATAAACAACTGAAAATGTCTAAATGTAAAATGTTGAATTCGTTTCCTTCCTGGCATGAAAAAGAAACTGATCACCCCCTTGCCCCCGGACAGAACTGGTTTGTAGGGGAGCGAGCTTTGGAACTTAACCCTCCAAAGGAGATCAACATTTTGATATCCAAGTGAGCTTTACTAATTCAAATAATTATGTAAGTTGCAGATCTCTTTATTTACTATTGAAGTCCTAGATGGCAGCCTAGTAACTCTTCTTATCACCAAACTTACTCCCTCCTATCTTATTGATGGAGGGACTTAAAACCAGATTCACTGTAAAAAATGTATAGTACAGAACTGAAACTAGCTAACAGACAGGAGAGTTTTATGAGTGGATGAGAAGATGAGAAATTTTACAAGCAAAAGAAGATAAAGATTTAAAACTTGTAGTAGCATTTTTAAAAGAATTTTCCAAAGCTTCTGCTGATCTGGCATGATGAAAAAACCTGACCAGCTCACCTGGAAATGGAAAGCACCCCTAAAGAAAGTTCAGGAGGCCATTCCAGTTTACTGGCTTTCAAGGTACAAGATCTGTCCAGATGTTTGAGTTATTATTGCAGCATTTGGAAGCGTGTATTTTCTTAAGAGGTTTAATGTAGTCCTGAAATATTGTGGTTTGAGGAACTCTGTCATTCTCATTACCCTGAGAAATGGATAAAACAAGCCGGAGACAGACGTGGTAACAGCCACCTCTCTGAAAAGCCCCTGATGGTTCATTCATAATATTCAGTAACCTTGTTACAGTTGTTCTTCTGGGCTTCTCCTTGGAGGGATATTCCTAGTGCATCATAACTCACCTAACCAGCTACAGTAGTTTGAAAGCATCGACTGTGACTGTGTACACTGAATGGAAAACCTATCATGGAGGTCTTTGTTAGCTTTTCTAAGTTTGCATTAGCAAAACTGTATTCCTAGGTGTTCATGGTCATTCTTGCAGCCCTGCTTCCAAACTCTGCCCTCAAAGTCAGTGAAGCAAGATGCCAAGCTTTGACATCATTAGGTCATGGCAGCAGGACAGGCTATATCAGAGTAAACATAAACCACTTTTCACACCACATATGAGTGAGGCATTTGCTCTAATTCTTATGCCCTGGGAGAATATGGTGGTAGACAGAATGCCAGGGTAGATGTAACTCTGAGGCCTTGCTGACCTGTATCTGTCATCATGTAAGCAGGTCATGTTCTGCCAAGGCAAAACAGTGCAGAAGACTCCGTAGCATCGGGCAACAGCAATATGGTCTTAACTGTCTTTGAATTTTCCCACTTCTGACTCTATTTTACTTTTTTTGAGTTGGAAGGCACCTTAAAGATCATCTACTTCCAACCCCCCTCTGCCAGGGCTTGTGAACATGAGGCTGCTCCTATCTGTCTATAGAGGGCCGCCTCTGCTCAGTCTTCCTGGTCATGTGGCCTGTAGCAGACCCCCACTATAATGTCCCCTGTCCTCCCTTTAATCCTGACCCATAAGCTCTTGGTCATCTCTTCATCCATCCCAGATGGAGTCCATGCACTCCAGTTGGTCACTGACATAGAGCTCAACATCCTGTTGCCTCCCCAACCTTGCCTTACTAAAGAGCCTGTATACTTCCAACCCAGCACTCCAGTCATAGGAGCCATCCCACCACACCTCGATACCTGTAAGATCATAGCCCTGTGTCTGGGTGTGCATCTCCCAACTCCTGTTGTTCCTCACTACGTGTGTTTGCACAGGCGTTTAAGTTGGGCTCCTCATGAAGGTGACTGACTGGCCAGAATTCCTTTGTGCATGCTGCTCTCCTGCTGACCTGGGCTCCTTCTCTAGGTTTTGGGCATCTATTGCTAGCACTGGCATCGAGCTGGTAGAAGTGGGATGGATTGAGGTTCTCCTCCCATGGTAACTTCAGTTTTAAAACCCTCCTCACTGGTTTGGCAAGGCTATGACTGAGGATGCTCCTCCCCATCTTGGACAGATAGACCCCATCAGCCCAAGTTTCTCAAAGCAAGTCCCATGGTCTAAGTAGCTGAACCCCTGGCTGTGTCACCAGTCCTGTAACCATTTGTTGAGTTGCCAGATTCGGCTGTCCCTTTCATACCCCTTCCCTTTGATCAGGAGGAATGATGAAAAAAAATGTGTGTGCTCCACAGTCCCTTACAGTCCTAGGGCTCTGTAGTTCTTCTTGATACTCTTCAAACAGCTCCTGGCTGTATCACTGGTGCCCACGTGAAACAACAGCAACAGATAATAGTGGACTGCAGAAGGCTTGGTGGTCTCTCAGTGATGCGCTTGATCCAAGCCCCGATAGCAGCACACCTCTCTAGAGGTAGCATTGGGTTGGTGCATGGGTGTCTCTGTACCTCTCAGAGTAGAGTTGCCTACTGTTACCACCCTTTGCCTTTTCTTGGTTGCACTGGTTGTTACGCAGGGAGCAGATGGGGCCACCTTACTCTGCTCCAGCACCTCTCCTGGTGTGGCAAATCTTTGTTCTTTAGTCTGTGGAGTGGTGAAGCAGTTCTTCAAGGGCACCTCAGGCTTCGAGGGAAGTCTTCCCCCTGATGGTCCTTGCTGTCTCAAGCTTCCATTAGTTTGCATTATTTGGCCCCCTTTCTCCTGTGTGTGCCGACGGGGGAGGTTTTGGCTGGTTGGCTGCAGACTGCACTTGAAACCATCTAACTCCTTCTCAGCCTCCCTGGTGAACCACAATAGAAGCTTCCTATCAATAGCATTTTTCTGCATCTTCTCCTGATCTTAAAGAAATTTTAAGCCCTATACAGCAACTGAATCACCAGGCAGCATGAGTTACCGCCCTGGAACAGTGGCGTTTCAAGTCGTTCAGTTTCAAGCTCAGACTTTCTGATCCAAAACTTTTGGGAGTGAGATGCACTTGCCTCTACAGACAGCAAAGCCTGGAGGGACCCAAAGAGATGAGGAGCTGCTCCAGCTTTGCTCCTTGTCTCAGCTTAATGCTGGAAGTATGGTTGCAAGGAGGTGCAACATATGGTAGTTTCGAGTGTTTTGGACTTCATTTCCCATCAGTCCCTTTTTGCTTCTTTGTGCTGAACCTGTCTGGATCAGAAACAACTCCAGAGTAAAGAGTGAGAGGCTGCCAAGTGAGGTACATGTGGAAGTACTCTGTCAGTGGTAGAAGAATGGTGATGGTGCCTCTACTGTCACACTACCTGCTGCTTTGAAGGGACCTGGGTCCCTTTAGTGCTACACATGGCACAGTTTGGGGACTCCATTGCAGGTAACGCATTTTCTAGAAGGAAACTGCACAGTGTTCAGTCCCAGCCTGAAGTGACAAGCATGTCCTCAAAAATATGAGAGTCCTCTGATCTCTACAGAGCTCTTTCTGCCTTGCAGACATGCCAAGTACTTAATTGCTGCAGAGGGCTAGAACTTTTTCTTTCTTCTTGAAAAACTGCTGAACTTCCAGAGAGAAATGAAGAAGCTTCCTATCAAAAAAAGCTTCCTATCAATGAAGAAGCTTCCTATAAAAAGAAAACTTCCTATCAATGAAGAAGCTTCCTATCAAAACTTCCAGAGATGAATGTTCTGTTCTGGGCCAGTTTGGGCATGTAGCAGGATGCAAGTTGCAAGTCCTCAGCTGATTGCTAAGCATCATTTCACACTCTTCAGATAGTCTCATCCATTGCTAAAAGATCAAATTCCTCAAGGTCCTTAGTGCTGTGCACTGTATCTTAAATTACATTTTCTCTAGGTTTAATGCAGATTTTTTTTGCAATTTTTTTTCTCTCTGCTATTACTTGTTTAAAAACATTGAGGGGGGGATGTAGAGTTTCCATTTGAAAACTAGGAATGATAAAGATGTTCTTTGCTGAAATGTAGGAGATGAATGTTCTGTTCTGGGCCAGTTTGGGCATCTGGCAGGATGCAAGTTTTAAGTCCTCAGCTGATTGCTAAGCATCATTTCACGCTCTTCAGATAGTCTCATCCAGCATTTCTTTTGTTGGCTTGTGCTTGTCCCACTTGTTCTTGGTACATCAACAGGCTTTTTCTCTTTCTCTCTGGAGGTTCAGCAGTTTTTCAAGAAGAAAGAAAAAGTCTTTGATTGTCTTCTTCAGAAAAAACAAAACCACAACGCACCTTAGTAACACTTTTATACTGATATTTTATATTCTTATACAGATATATGACCTCAGCAAGAGCCAATGGAAACATGGTTGACAGTAACCAAGGCTCTGATAAAGGGCAACATTCTTAAATACCTTCTGAATTTTTAGCTTCTGGTTGTAACTGGACATGAAGCACGCTAACATGAGCCTTAAATTAGGGGTAGGCTTGAATTTTTTTACTGGACTGCTATTCCTCAGTAGCTGCTCTGTCTTTTGGTGCCAGGATGAGGTAGGTTCTCAGCAGATTGAATCAACTGTCTCTTAAAAACCTGTTTCTTTTGCATATACTGTTATTGGTTGTACAATAAGCCAAGTTGTGTCTGCATTTCATTAGCTTTGCCCATGCATGCGTACATAAAGGGTATGGCGATGCCCATTGAACAGACAGTCTCTCAGTACCCCATTGTGTCTGCCCATGCATGCATAAGAATGTTGCATTTTAATATATAAAGGCTCTTGTAATGCTGTCTGAGAAGATGCTTGCAGAAATAAGCGAGCTTCCCTGAGCCTCCTGTCTCATGCTGCCAGCAGCCCTGTCTTAGTGCTTATCTGCACTGGGCAAAGAGGTTTGGCTTTCCAGACCAAACACTCTTGCTTCACATGGTGAGATTTCTGTATTAAGATTAACCTGCCCTCTTTCCTGGACTTTCCTACTTACCTTGTTCTAAAAAGTCCTTTTCACTTTAACCCATCATGTAAATTCTCTGGAAAGAATTGTTCAGACTGGACAAAATGACACCGATCTGTGCAGCAGAATTTTCAAGGTGGGTATCAGTCCCACACAGAACCATAAAGAAATTAAATTGGTTTAAAATGTTACTGCATTTCCAGCCACCATCTTTTCGGTGGAGGCAACACAACCGGGTTCTTATAAGAAGTCTATCATAGTGCATAGTGCAGTGGAAACATGATTAATAATTTAATTAGGGCTCTTAAAAGTGGATTTCTGTGTAGGATAAGAGACAGGTGATACTTAGGGGTGTGAACCAGCAATTAAAAGCTACCTAATATATACATACTTGCACTTACATTAAAAATCTGTGTAGTGGAGAACATAGGTGGTGGAGATAACCAGTGCTGTAAGAGGATGCTGAATTAAAAGTTTATGGCTTCCCATGAATGTGCATTGGTGGTGAAATAAGTGATAACTTCCTCCTGTTGTGGTCTAGAGGCAACTGTGGAGCGGTGATGACCTTCCTTGTTTGTGTGATAGTGCGGGGTGTTATCAGTGGACAGCTAGGTCACTGCTGCCTCATTCAGGCCAGATTTTATTCTAATTCCAGTTTAAATACTTATCATGACAGAGGGAAACATTTTACTGAACTGCTTGGCCTGCAGTCTCTTCCTAGCCATCCGGGCAGACCAGTAATGCCACTCTCCCCCAGCTTTCCTCACGGTTCCCCTTGCCCATGGGATGTTTCTGTTTCTCCCCTGGCAGGGCTGGTTATGCTGACCCCTCTGTAGGTGGATGTGTTGATGTCTTCTGAAGTCAGTGGGCATCTGTTTATTTAATGAAATGATTATCAAAGCCAGACCCTCAGCGTGGGCTATTGCAGGGCTTTCTAGAGCCAGTGGAGACACATTCACTTCTGATCTGGCAGTTTTTTGGTACTATCTGCCCAGCCAGGCTGTCAGCGCTGCTCAGTAACCCAGCCAGTATTGTTTGAGGCTATAGCATAGCTGAATAAGAGCAGAACACAGGAGTTTCTTCTCCATCCTCAGTTCTTGCTCTAAAGCAGCGTTTCAGGAGGTTTCCAGCTGATACAGAAAAATCTAAGAAACAAAAGTAAATAGAGCAGGGAACGGTGACGACTCTCCTCGTTTCCTCTCATCAGCCTCATCATTTTTATGAAGACACTGCTCCTGGAGGGAGACAGCCAGGTGGATCCTGGGCTTTGCTGGGGATGGCTGCATAAAGTTCCAGGTAGTGCCACAGGCAGACACATAAGCTGGCAGATAATGCTTAAGTCTAGTCTAAAAGTGAAAGCTGCCATGACCATTCATCAGGTTTCCCCACTCTGAAACAGAAGCCTTGAAACCATTTGGGTTGCTCAGAAGATTAGACTTGATCTGTCTGTAGGTTTGTAGGGGGAAGATCAACGGTTTTATTTCTCTGCTTTTAGCTCTGCAGTTGTGCGTTATGCATTATTCATGGCATCAGTGTACGGTGCTGCTGGCATTTGTCATTGTGGGTTTCATTATATGCAAAGGTGCAACCCCCTTTTGTAGGCCCTACATGAGGCTTTTTTTCATTATGTGAAAGAGTGAATGTGTAATTAATGGTGTACCAGTGAAACCAGCGCTTACCTGACCTATCATAACAGGAATCTGTTCTTCTCTAATAGCATTTTCAGTTCGTTGCACACACTGCACCTCCTTGGGATATGAGTAATCACCTTGCCTTGCTTGAGTCAGGTTCAAATCACATTTTTTCCTCCCCTTATTGCTGTTAAAAGGGGTCTGAACACTGTTGGGCATGGTAATTTAAACTGCCCCTGTTCAGACATTGCTGACCGCCGCTGGTACATAAGCCTCTGCAACATCAGGCGTTCATTAGCCGTAGGTATGAGACTTCAGGCTCTGAACGTGGTTATCCTGATACACCTCTGGGCTATGTCCTCTGAGATCCACAGCCTGACTGCAGATGTTGGGTTGTACCTGGGGTGGTGGGGGGAGCGTTTTGGGAAACAAGTTGAGGCAACGGGTATCCTGTGAATAAGGCCTCTAGATTTATGTGTAAATAAGGGAGGATTTTGGCTCCAGAATACCAAATGATACTCGGGGGATGGTGCTTTCATTGCATTTATTTTAAGAAAAATATGCTGTTGGAGCAGGAGCAATTTAACTCTTATTATACTAGTTCCTATGTGGCTCGCTGAAATACTCCCTGCCGGAATATTATTCAGAGCTTTCTTATCCCTGTAAAAAGCTTGTCATTTATTTAAACGTTCTTAGGCTAAAACCTAACTTGCTAAAGAAATCATTACAAGAAGCGCTTTCTGTATTTCAGAATCCACCCATCCTTTCAAACAAAGACAAAATATTGCCCTTTGCCCTGCTCCCCTTTTCTCTAGCTCCATGCTCACCCTTCCAACATGGTGCTTGGATAGCCAGGTTCTGTCAACAGGCCTTTGCAGGAACAGTAGGGGAATAGAGAAAAAGTGATTTACACAAATCATTGTTATTTCAGGGTGGAGGAAAAACCACCACGGTGCCATGCCTGAGAATCTTTCTGGAGCTGCTACAGTCTGGTCCAGGGCCTGAGTGGGGAGATGTGGACTAAGTCAGCCCACGAGGAGCACAGACATGCTTTGCAGGAGTCTTTCCTCCCCTCAGCCTCTTGTTTCTGCAAGCTCAGCATTAAAGGAAGCAAGAACGGGGAAAATTAAATGTCTGCTTTTGAAAACATTCTGGGTGTACTGTCTTCTAGCCTGTGCTGGCTGTACCAGGAGGCAAAGCTTCCCCGGAATATTCGCAGAAGTTGTTCAAAACCTGTTTATCACCCCACCCCGTCTCATTTGGAATTTTCATTTTGGCCAAAAAAGGGATTTTTCACTGATAATAAAAATGTTTCATTCAAAAGTCTTTACAGCAGAAAATCTTTTTGCTTGTTAAATTAAAACCAAAACATTTTCCTTCAGAAAACCCATTCTCCCCTTGCTTAAAGTCTCCATGGAAAATAATTTGCAGGGCTCTTTTTTTTCAGTGGGTTGTTTTTTTTTTCACCAGCTAAACTGATGTACTAGACCCTTAGGAATATTCTATTTTTCTTGAAATAGCTTACCAAATGAAGGCTTCCCTAATCTGTGATTCCATCTCTATTACCTCCACACACGCCGTAACTTCGACTGTACTCAGAAGCCATTCACTGTGCTGAAACCCGACTGAACCCGGCCCTAACTCCCTACTGCAGCTCGGTGGGTGAGTTTGCCCTCTGAAATCTCCAAGGCAATTTAGCAAACCTCACTTGCAGGAGGGATCGGGTGAGAAATTGTTGCTGTTCTATGTAATCTCATTCAGTTTTCCAGATGAGGAGGGACTGTGTTGATCCTCCAGTTCTGCAGCGGGATTTTCAGTGCGTTGTGGAGATCAGGCGTGTGAAGGTCACACACAAACTGCTTCAGCTGAGTGGTTTTTACCTCCGGAAACAAGAACTTCTCAAAAAAAGGGACATTTGTTATTGCTACTTATACTTATGCCTTGCAAGAGCTGCCATTATGTAGTAAATTACAGTGTTTATGTATGGGCTTGGGACCTTGAACAAAAATAGAGAGTTTTCTTAATCCTGTTTGTCAGAAGCTAAGATTAAGTGTAGATGATCCACTAAAAGAAAAATTGAGAGTGTCTGGATTTGATCCTAGCCTGACAGAAGTGTTAAACTAAAGGTGAAGCTATTCACTCTTAAAGCTGAGCCAGCAATTCTCCTGGAAACCATTATGGCTTATGATAAATTCTGTAGAAACCCTTAATGTATGAAAATATTGTACACGCGGCATCCAGAGAGATATAAATGAAGCCAAGCAGAATTCCTAGACATTTCTGGCACTGTTGCACAGAGAAGTCTTTGTGGTGTAGTGAATAAAAAAGTATTTAACCCCTGGCAAAAGCAGTTTGCAAGTACCGTACGTTTCAGAGTAGACGGTGGCTTTACAACGTGGCAAAGGGAGAAACTGTGAAATTCCACCCACTGCGACCCCAAGTATTCCTCAGGGCTCAGGTAGCAACCCTGAGACTCCCAAAGCATCTTTTGCCTTGTAGGAACGTTGTGCCCTTGCTAGGGATGAGCTCCTGCCAGGCGTGGAGCCCAGGCTTAGAAGGCACAGCTAGAAGAATGAGCACAGCAGAAAGGGAGGGAGAGGATTAGACTATGTGAGTTCAGAGGTAACTAGGCCAGAGATCGTAGGTCAGATCTCTGTTAGTAGTAGTAGAAGACTAGTACTGCTTTTGTGTGTGTGCAAAACAACACACGTGTTCTGTAAGATAAAGAAGCTCCAAGGAAAATACGGCATCTGCACTGACTGTTTGTGCCTGACATTTAAAGGAACTCTATACTAGTATTCCTCCCCTTTAATGCAGCACATCAGAAACCAGCCCTGAGCTCGCCAGATTATTCCAGGGAGAAAAAAAAAGAGATTAAAAGGAGGCAAAACTTTTGTAAACGTTTCTCAGGGTAGAAGTTTTCAAGCCCAGCACCTGAGCAGGCTGCTCAGGCTGAAGCGAAGGAAGCTCTGTAGAATTAGTTGTAGTACAGGGTGGGTTTTGCAATGTCTGACTGTAGTGGAAGTGCATATCCAAAATTTTGTAGTGTCTGTTTCAGGATTCAGATTTGTCCTTGACATGTAGGAAGAGCTTGGATGCTTAAATGAGGCTTCAAAGGTGATAAGTTTGTTGAGAACTTTAAAGCCATTTGGAGCATCTGTAGAAGTACAGAAGTAAGTCTTCTTGCTCAAAGCATTTGAGAAACTGAACAGGACAAGGTACATGAGTAAGTATTTATTAAGAGTTTTCAACTGAAACTCACACATCTATGACACAAAAGAAAAATATGTGGCTTGCTTATGGCTGAAACTGTTACAGCCTTACGGTCAGCAAATGCTGAAAGGCGGCTTATGTTATTGCCACTGGAAGTGATCACTGTGAGAAGTCACTGTGATCAGCAATATGTAGCCTTACTCCCAGCAGGAGAGGGAAATGCTCTTTCTGCTTTGAAAAACTCAAGAGCTGACTTCAAAACAAGTCATTGTGCATCTATTGCTACACAGGAGTCAGAATTTGGCCACGACATGCTCTGTAAAAAGCCCCAGATGAACTTTCTGTGATGCTGTAAATATGCCTTCCTTTCCAAGAAAAATCTCATCATGAACAAAAGTGGAACAATGCAGGCAGGCCATATCTAACACTGCTGCCAAAAAAGTTCCCTGTTCTAGCCTAGGAGAGGAGCAGAAGTACAAAAGCAGGTTAAAATCCATGCAAACTTATCAGCCAGGCCTGGATCACTGCTGTTCCACAGAGAGTGGTGCCCTCATCACCATTTCTGCTTTGCCTTTGTCGTTTCTTTCTGCCAAGTGTAGAAACAGACCTTTACTCACAGGTACTGGGGATGAACTTCCACACCAAGCACGGTTCCTACCCCACAAAGAAGGCCACTACTGTCTTATTTAGTGGGCACTGACATGATTTGAATGTTTTTGAATGGCGCTTTTCAATTTAACTCTTTTTTCTCTGCTTCTGGGCCACAAAGATGATCAGAGGGCTGAGAGAGTTGAGCTTGTGCAGCATGGAGAAGAGAAGGCTCCAGGGAGATCATAGAGCAGCCTTCAGGTAACTAAAAGGGACCAACAGGAAAGCTGGAGAGGGGCTGTTTACTAGGGCATGGAGTGACAGGGCAAGGAGTAATAGTCTTAAGCTGAAGGAGGGTAAAGTTAATTTAGTTATATGGAATAAACTCTTCCCTGTGAGGGCAGTGAGGCCCTGGCACAGGCTGCCCAGAGAAGCTGTGGCTGCCCCCTCCCTGTCAGCGTCCAAGGACAAGTTGCATGGGGCTTTGGGCAACCAGGTCTAGTGGAGGGTATCCCTGCCCATGGCAGGGAGTTGGAACTAGATGGGCCTAAAGGGCGCCTCCAACCCCAAGCCATTCTATGATGATATGATTCTATGATTATCTATGGCTCTGGTCGTACTCACATACATTCAAATTATTTTGTGGATTTGAGAACTGCAGTAGTTAATGCTGAATGCAATGAAGGATGATAATCATTTACAAACCCTTTCAGTAAATCCTTCTGAAATTATCACAGTGCTTGAGAAAGGTCCGGAGCAGACAGGATCAGCACCCAAATTCTCTTCCTGCCATATTTGTATAGGAAGGTCTACTGTGGCAAGGTCCTTCTTATTTTACTGAGGTGATCCTTTGCATGTGACTGACTGAACAGGACATGGACAGGGCTTGATAGCTGCTATTCCTGGCTCCGCTGGTGAGCTTCTGGCCAGCTGCCCTACCTACCCATGCCTTGTCTTCTTCTGCAGAATGGGGACAGCGCTACTAGCTGTCATCGCACACCTTTGGAAAGCTCTCTGAAGGGATAAGAAGAGCTGCTAGACAGTTACTCTAGACCCATATGCAAGCAGCTGTTTGTGTATGTGAGTACTGCTATCTCATCAGTGTTACTCAGCCCTCACTTGGGCTATTGGTAGCTCAGAGAAAGACTGTCTCTGGCCGTGTTGCATAATTCATACCGTAGTCTCTGCCATTGGTAAGTAAGTGGATTTCTGTGTTGCAGGATGGGCTCACCTGGTTGGTACTGAACTCTGTGAATGGAGTTGTTGCCCTGTGGTTACCCTAGAAGTATATGATGAAATACCCTTTAAAAGACAGGATAACGTTAAAATTAATCTTCTAGCTTGCTTCAGTGTAAAGCTTGATTAGCTGGTAGCCAGAGCAGTGCAAAGCAGAACTGCTTCTGAATATTGCTATTAATTATGTATTGTCATTTATTAATAATAGATATTGCTTTTTTAGACAGGCACAGGGGCTTGGAGCTAGCTAAATGTGCCTGAGAAAACGATCTCCTCAAGGAGGGGTTGGAATTGGCAGGAATTGCACTTGGGGATCAGTGCGGACTGCAGCCCTGCAGTTTGTTGTTGTTTGTGACAGTGAAGGTATTGTGGGGCAGGAAGGGAGGGAAGGGGAAACAAAACCACAGCTGGAATTTTCCCTCCTGTGCTCCACTGCCTCCTGCGCAGCGCCTCGCAGCAGAACAGCAAAGCTCTCTTCATCTGGCACAGCTACTGCAGGAGTAAGCACGGGGTGCAGCAGCATCCCCAGGCTTGCTCTGTGGGGGTGAATTTCAGTCTGCCATGGCAGCAGCTGAGCTGGGACGTGCCAGCAAGAGGGACCGTGGACTGCTGTGTGCTGGGGAAAGGCAGTGAGCGCCGGCTGAACAGGGCAGCTCCAGGACAGGGAAAAGGGGAACCCTTGGTGTTTTAGTTAATGCTGAGTTACAACCCCAGCTTTATCACTTGTGTTCATTATAGCTTCTTTTTTGTCTAACCCTTTTGGACTGGAGGAGAGCCGAAGCCAAGATCTCATTTATGAGCACTGTCTGCTCTTACTCTCTCAGGGTCTGGACGGAAGGACCCTGCATCTCAGCCGTCGTGGAAGTGATGCCTCCAGAGCTCTTTGCCTTTTGGGTCCATTTCAACATGCTGTTAGCAGCCAGCAGATTTGCTGAGGGGCTGAGCTAGAGAAAAATCAAGGCTAGTGTAGTAATTTGTAATTTTAAGGCTGAGAATCTACCTGGAGAGGTATATCCAGAAGTGTTCCTGTTGTCTCTTTCTGACAAAGATAAAATAGTCCCCAGGGAATCCCACCGAGAAGTCAAAATCCCAAGCAGTTTCTCATGACCTTTTGTTTTGGATGATGACTTTTAACCATGTTTTGGTTAAAATTCCTTAACAGTTTGAATTACCTGTTTCTTTCAAGATACTTAATGGCTTTGTGAAACTGTCTTAAATGCATGACAACTCTTAAAGCCCCTGTTCCTCTGTGAGGTTCAATGATTTTTAACAATACAGAATACTAGAAGAGGTCAGTGCAGACTTCACTAATCATATATATCAAATATTCAAGATCCTTTCTTCCTGGAAGGACCTAGCTAGAGCATCCTTCAAGTTAGACTAGATAAATAACGAGGACATTGCTTCTATTTTTCATGAGTCAATATAATAATGTGTCAAAAGATAAATATGCTCTCTATAAAAATTTTTATTGTTTGTGCTACAGGGGATTTATTACTTCACAAATAATAATATTTAACAGATGTGTATGCTATTTTATAATTGCATTAAGTGAAATAAAACGGCAGTGCGATGAAGACAGTGTTTTGCTGGGGTACAAGACAACTGTGCCCTAAGAAGATTTGAGGGAACAGTATTATAATAAGACATTAATTAATGCATGCACCACTACCAGAGAGGGGATCAGAGACGGGAAACATGGATTACAAAAAATAGTTAAAGACATACATGGTCTAATTTCAGGGAGAACCAGAAGAAGACCGCCTAGAACACAGGTGTTGTTCCTGGTTATATCCTTTAATGAAGCTACAGAAGTATTTTCATGAGTTATCACAGTGCACTGTTGCTCAAGTGAAAACTCCCACTCTATACCAAAGTAGTTTTTAATGTCAAAAAAGTGGCCATGCAGCCCTTATGGTCTGTGCTATAACATCTTCAATTGTCTGCAACCCTTTCCTTCTGAGGACCACTCTGGCATCTCTTGAGTAAAAGCATCGTGGGTATATGATGGTTCAGAAACCTCAAACTGAGAACTGCTGCTATAGACAATCATATATTTCTTGTCTTTATCCATTGTAGGTAATGATTTTGGTGGTAGCTGGGGCAGAGAACAACAACAGAAAAACAAAACCAAAAAAAATATAGCCTGGATTTTGAAATATTTGTAGCTTTGCAAATGTGGTTTCAGCACTGAAATGAGGATCTTATTGTTATTTTTTTAATTAATAAGAGCCCTGCAGACATTTTTCTCTAATTGGAAGCTGCAAATAACTGAGCAAGAAAAGAATCTAAACAGAATAGAGAGCTGCAATGGGGAGCCAAAACTGTGGGTGGGCCTTCCACAGAGCTAAAGAAATGAAGGGGAAAAAAAAGGGGGGGAAATTAGGCTATCTCTGAGGGATTTTCTTCAAAAATGCTTTTGTGAGATGGGAATTCAGCTACCAGCAGCTGAGGAACCAAAAACCTGAATGACATGCACACTGGGGAAAAAAAAATCTATGGCTCTACTAGCACAGCATTGTTTTCTTCATGCTGGCTGCTTCAGAGCTCGAACACTCTAGTTTTGGGTTTTGTGGTGGGTTTTGTTGACCTGATGTCCCAGAGTTTACAACTTATTTTGGAGCAGTAAGGTTCATGTTGGTGTGGTGCCATGCAGTCCCTGCCTGTACTGCCCTCAGCTCTTAGGGCTGTTGATTCACTGGCGTTGCTGATAAAATCAAACAAATATAAGGGATCAGAGGGAACCATCCTAAATAGGATGCTCTTCAGAGAGGCTCTTGATTACTAGTTAGTTGGACTGTGGTTACTTCAATTATTACTACGTTTTCACTCTATTGTTTTCCTGTCTAGGAGAGCTATGCTTTTAAAAGCAGATAGCAAGAGTCTTTTAGATGTCATATTACATGTCAGAGATTTTAAGATGTGCAGTAATAAAGACCAATAAAACTCTGCAGTTCTATTGCTTAAGCGCTGAGCTTGTGGTTTGATCAGATCAGCAATGTACTGGCCTTTCTCTAAAACACTGACAAATATGACTACAGTAGCGTATATCACAATGGGGTTGTATCCCAGAGATCAGGACACAGCCTCCAATATTTTTTGCAGAATAGTTTGAACCACTCTTAGGAACAACCAAATGCTGGAATAGCTTCTTTTAGTGCAATGTTTTATGTATGGGTCTCCGATGGGTACATAGCTTAAGGCTAAGCTCTCCCTGCTGAAGCTGGTCTTTTCAATAAATATTTTGAAGGTGCTGAGTTGCTGAGGGGACTTCATAGAATCATAGAATCATAGAATGGCAAGGGTTGGAAAGGACCCCGAGGAACATAAAGCCCCAACCCCCCTGCCACAGGCAGGGCCACCAACCTCAGGCCTGGCTCTACACAAGGTTGCCCAGGGCCCCATCCAACCTGGCCTTGAACATCTCCAGGGACAGGGCATCCACCACCTCTCTGGGCAGCCTGTTCCAGGACCTCACCACTCTTTCCATAAAAAACTTCCCCCTAATATCCAATCTAAACCTTCCCTCCTTCAGCTTTAACCCATTCCCCCTTGTCCTGCCATTATCTGTCCTTGCTGTGAACTGGTGGCGTTCAGCTGAGCTGGTTGCAGGAGAGGAATTTTGAAAGGGTGTTTGCCTGCATTTCCCTAGTGCTGATCTTTCCTAACACATCCAGATTTTAAAATCTTGAGTCATATTTATTTTCTAATCTCCAAGAGTTAATTGCTTCCAAGAGTTAATTGCTTCCTCGTGGAAATCCCAGAACAAAATGTACTCCTGACATTGTCCTTGGAGAGAGGCAGAATGCACATTCCTTGGTGTACATTTCTTATTCTGAAGCTCTTCATTAGTGATTGTGTCGTTTGATTCATTTTCTTCACTTCTTGATGATACAGGTGAACGAGGAAGGGGTAATGATCCCTCCTCAAACTTGCCTTAGAAAATTTAGCCGCTTAATAAGCCCATGACTGGCAATCAGAAGGCACATTTGTGAAGTGGCCTCTATGGTTGTGGCCACAAACAACCCAAGCAACTGGCCACCTGTGTGCGATGGCCCACCTCTGGTCTAGGGAGATGATTGTGAACTCCAGAGGCTTGTCGCAGGTGAACCACCTCCTGGGTCCCTGGACCATTCTAACTCCCAGACCATGTCTGGTGATGGATAGAGGAGAGTGTGGCTGGAACTGATAAATCTGTGACAGAGAGGATGTTAACTGGTGGAGAGGAGCACACTGAAATGCTTGGGAATGCCCTTGGAGATGGATAGTGAGTGCTGATGCTCTCTTTCATGTGGAAACTGTATCATAGCTCGCAAGAGCATTGGAATAGGAGTTGGAAAAGCTCATTTCTAACTGCCTCAGAAGCAGATCTATAGCTTGATATTCATCAACATAGTCAGCACTGTGCCCCTGTCTAAAAGCTTGTAGAAAATGACATTTCTTAAATGACTTTTGATCATATCCCTACCACTGCTATTACTGCTACGTCGGAGGAGTCTGTGAATCTACACAGTCTGGCTGTGGCCAATACTTCTGCTCCAGACAAGGGTGATTGCAACTTCAACGATACCTGACAGGCAGGAAGCCAGATTGACAACGTTAATTCTCAGAAGTTTGAGTACTCTTACCATTATATCAACACATGTGAATGTTAGTAGTCGTTGTAAAATTATGCAGCCCTTAAAAAAAAAAATCCAGACACATGCCAGTTCTATTATAAACCCCATCTGTGCATCTACTGGTTCAAAATGGAAAAAAATCCCTTGCCTAGCATGTTGATCGACTAGTTATTATAAACTACATTTCGCAGTAACATCCTGTTTCAGTGGTGCACAGCTGTTTCTGTCTCTCTGCGTTTCTTTCTCCTTTTTGTGTCTTTTCCTAGGCTTCCTCCTCCGTGCTTTGTAGCCAGTGGAAGAATTGATAATGTCTTTAAAATATTTGATCTGAAGTCTTGATCTCAACCAGTGCATTCAGTTACAACCTTTCAAATGAATTCAGTTGGCTTTAGATCAGTATCTAATCATAAAAGGCAAGGAGCAATGAAACATAACCTCTGCTTTTTTCCTCCCTGCAAAGCTACAGATTTTTTTATGTTCATTTGAAGGTGACAGGGATTTAAATCTGCTTCTCTGGCTGCCCCATGGCATGGCATGCTCAGAAGGGTGCTGCAGCAGCAGCAGCGCTGCCTTATGAAGCTCCTGTCCCCTTTGGTTTCACAAGCCGTTGTGCTGTCAGCAAGACTTGCTCCATCTCTGCCTGCCCTTATTTCTCCTCCTCCCTTCCATGCTCCCCAGTCTGTTGGGCTAACACAGTGGCTGGTGGGATCCCACCCAAAATGGGCTTGGGCAACCAATTAAGGTTTTAACTCTTCATTTCCCTCCTCTCCCTCAAATTTCCATGCTGTGTGTTTTTTAAGCTGGACTCTTCCCCTTACTGGTTTTACTGCTGAGCCATGGTGGTGAAGCTGAAGAGAAACAGCATGGGGTGAGGAGTAGGGAAGTCAGGGGAATAAGCTGTTTGAAGGGTGTTTTCTCCTGATCAGTCAATGAGGAAGCCAGGGAAATGGAGTTAACCCAAAAGACTAAATTGTGAGGCTGCTGCTCAGCATTCAGCTTTTACTCTGGGTGTACTTCCACTGAAATTCCTGCTGCTCCCAGGAAGGAAGCGTGAGCGCAGCCTTTCTCTGTCAGCCCCTGACTCCAAGGCAGGCCCATCTGGTGATGGATCTCTTTCAAACATGAAGTAAATTTGGAGTGATTTATGCTTTTACCTAAAAATCACACAGTACCTCCAGAGATGAATATTCAGTTGATTCTGAACCAGGGAGTGTTATAGCTGTGTTTATTTTAGTTGTTTGTCTTTGCAAATCAGCTCAGACTGAAGGCAGAGAAAGATTTGCATGAATGATTGCAAACAAAAAACTGCTGATTTCCCCAAACTCTAGTTAATTGACCATCCACCAACTCCAGGAAAAACAGATGGGAGCTGTGGCCAGAAAAATATTTTTAAAAATAAAATCCTTGAAACACCAACAAAGAACCTGCAGCGTAAGTCCATAGCAGTGGCTGTCTTTTGGGGATCTTTAACATTCTTTCAGGATAGGCAGTGAAGCAGGGCACACATGACCCTTGGGACCTCACTTCTTGCTGGCTGAGAGCCACCCAATTGTTGCACAGTATAAACATCGCCTCCTCTTCCTTGGCACTGGCAGGTTTTCCCACGGAGGGTCAATGCCAGCAGCATCAAAGGCTTTCTGAGGGTTTCTCAAAGAGGTCACGTCTGAAAACTGGAGTCCAAGCAGCAAGCCAGGGTAAGATCTCTGCAACAAGTCATCTAGAAAAGATGAAAACCGCTTTGTCTTAGGAGGAAGCTCTTTGCCCTGAGTTTCAAAGACTATCTCTGAGGAAATGCCTGTGGAGTCAATGAATATACCCAAGGAATCCTTCTCCTGTCATGCTATTACTATTTGGATTGTGATTTTATTTCAGTGTATAAACCAAATCCAAGATCTAAGTCACTATTCCCTATTGGTCTCTTGGCTGTTCACGTAGGAGGGATGAGGAGAGAACATACAAATGTCCTCATCTGCACTTCTTGTTTGAAGGCTGTATTGTGCAGTCTAGACAATGGGGGAGATTAGTCTGCTTGAAATAAGTTGTATATTAAAGATAATCTTTGGGAGATGTCTAGTCCTGAGGGAGGGATCTGAAGCCTTTGTCAATGCCTGAGGAAGAGAGAGATGCTTAATGTTTCACTGCTGGCTAACCCTTGACATTCATCTGCTGGCCCTAATCTCTAGGCTGATGACACGACACATGTTCGTCTTCAACTGCTGGAAGAAAGAAGCAGCTTTGTGCAGTGACTCTGCTGTGCTGGGACTATTTCTGAGTTCAGTGAGAAAAATTATTGCAGAAAAGAAAACAATGGGATAGTATTTTTGAAACTCCTGCTGTTACCATTTCAGGTAAGAAGATCCATGGAGTTTGCCCTGTAAAGTGAGGCCTCTGAGGAAGTCTGTGCACTTGAACCGACTCCTTTTTTTTCCAAGACAAAAGTTATTTCAGATGCCCCAGGGGACAGAGAACAAGGTCTTCACTTGCCCTTACATGTCACAACTTACAGAAAACTTCCCTACAAATTAAAGATGTGATACCAAACATCAAAATCAATGACTACTGAATGTGCTCCAGGAAGAGAACATGAGACATGAGGGGACATATCTCTGATATTTTTTCTCTGCAGTTTTAAATCATTCCACAGTTTCCAACCTCAGGGCTATTCCTGCAGTGACTGAAAATACATTACCATACTTGCTTGATGAAAATAAGGATACTTTCTCCACACCTTTTCAAGGCAAACTCAGATTTCTCCCCGCTGCAGTTCCATGAGCACTTGTAGCTGTCTCAGGTTTCACAGGGATCTTTTCTTCCTTGGAGTGCCTTAAGATATTTCTCTGTTTGAGCTTCACAGATGTGAGCAGCATAACTTCACTCTCCAGAAGGTGTGTGTAGCAAGTCCAGGCAGCAGTTAGAAAATAGGTAGCTTAATCCTCAGCCATGAGGCAATCAAGTGATGGTGTGTATGAAAAAAAAAGGCATTACAGGCGGCAACGAGGGCTCAGCTGCTCAGGAAGTACACCACCATACTTCATGCACCCTTTTTTTAATACCTCAGGCTCCACTGCTATCACTCACTGCATCTCTTTTAAATCTTCCAGGTCATTGCATGAGTCATGCCTTGGTTGAGGCCTCCCTTCTCAAAGGAGGACTCAGTTTCATCAAGGCTGAAGCTGGTCCAAATCCAGCTGGCTGTGAGTCTGTGCTTGCTCCCACTCCACGTAGTTCTGTTATCATGCAGTGAAGTGGTTCAAGGAATTGATCTGACTAAAAATGAGTTTGGAGAAAAGTAAAAAAAATAAATATTTTAAGCCCCTCCAAGCGGGTTATTTTCCATTTGCTATACTACTTACAGCAGGCATAAATTTAAAGGGAGGGAGACAATCTACAAAGGTAGAATATCTGGATGATTCAGCATCCTGCAATATGCTTAAGATCAGATTAGACACAGCCATAGTGATTCCCTGCCTGCTGTTGGATAGGGATTTTTCAAGAGTTGTGGACAGAGAGTTTCTTTGTGAATGACAGTAAGGAAGCAGAACTCCATAGGGAAGTCGAATTAAATGTCTTTATTATTGATTCTGCCTATGAGTTCTGTAGGAATGTTACAGGAGTCTCGTGAAGGATGTTCTGCTTGTGAAGATCAGAGCGGAAACAGCCAGCCTAGGGATGCAAATTCAGCTATTTTAGTCTACTTTAGGAGAGCTAAGACCATTCCAATGTGCTCTTCTAACTCACCCAGCAAGCGTGGTACAAGGGGAAGCTTGCTGCACGGGCTGCTGCAAGATAAACAGTGGTGGGAGGGAGCAGCTGGGCCTTGCTGACTCAGCCATAGCCACACCAGTGCTTCCCCACGGCCTGCTGCTTTACATCCGCAGTGCCAGTGTCACTGGTTTCAGTCACAGACAGGTCACCTCCCGCGGTCATGAAACGCAGACAGGGAGTGGGCCTATGAACCCCCTGCCACGCAGACCTACACCCACAGCAGCAGCGAGCAGATCCTGGCAGCTGCGCATCAGCGGTGCCCTTACAGCTCACGCAGCTGCTCTGCATCCGAGGCAGGGATGTCCCCTGTGCCGCTCTGGCAGATGTCAGATACGGCAATTTAAGGGACAGGGTGCCACTGCAGCCCCAGCCAGGAGGCCTTGAAAGAAAGGGCACAAAGCAAGGCCGCATCTGTTCTGGGACAAAGGACATCTGTCCCTGGCCTGAGCAGCTTTTTGGCATGATTTCACAAGGACAAAGGCTCAGGTTGACTGATACAAGGCTGGTACTCCATAAAACAAGCCATAGGGTCTTAGGCTGTCCAAATGTGTGCTGACAGTGAGACGGCGCTCTGGTAGGCATGAGGTTTTATTCTCTCATCTGAGAGGAAAGTGTATCACGGGATGGGGACTGTCCTGCACACAGCCTTTAACCACACATCTGTCCATGCTTTAAGACCTCTTTGTGCAGTACAAAAACTAGACTACTACCAGATTATAGACAACAGATGTTCTGTTCAAGTAGTTTTGTGTGTAACATCCTCGTAGCAGGAACATTTCTTTTGCTTCTTCAGAAGCTGGGTTCATCTGCTGCTTTCCCCAGGTTGTTCAATTTTAGTTGTGGGCAACTTATTTATTGAAAGGCTGCAAACCACAGATGCACATCTGCCTTCTGTGTGAGTGTGGGTCTTATAGGAGAAAATCATTTAGAAAAGACACGTTTCCAATGTGCCTTCAATAAAGGATTCTGGAATGGAGCTGATCATAGCAGATTCTAATTATTAGCCTGCTTAGCCCTACTGTTAAAAATATGCTGTATCTCCTTCCTTTATCTGTTGGTGCCAGTAGTAGCTGTAACACTTTTTTAGCTGGGGAGGGAGGGGGAATCACAGCAGAAAATTTTGTAGCAGGGTGTGCACACTTGTGCACACAAGTGTAATGCTGTAGGGAGTTAGGAGAGCAATATCATACAACACCAGAACAGTCAGGGTTGTTCATTAGTAATACTGTACTAACAAGATGAATATATTTAGCTGTTTTATATGGAAAACCAGAAGCAACTGACCATTAATATTTTCAGATCTTGCAATTTTTTCCTGCACACTCCTTTTTATGTTCAGCTCAGGTTGCCACAGGCCTGTCTTTGTGGGGGACAGTCAGCAAAGTCTTCACTGTGGGCTGCTGCACAAGTGCACACATCAATGAGGACTCTCTAATGCATTTAGACATTAAAAAAAAGAATTATGGAAACTTGTTACATGGTGCCTCCTAATCACATGCTGTCTCCATTGCATTATAGGGTCCATGCTTGATAGTGTTAAGACAAAACAATGAAGAAGGATTTTAGCATGGTTTATAAAGCTTTGGTGGGGATGATATACCCACTGTTCTGCAGGTCAGAGCCTCTGGCCTTGCATCTTGTAGGTTTTGATGGTCACTGAACCTGGTGGCTTTGCCCAGCTACTTAAGAAACTGATTTTCCTGCTGTGTCTTTGAAGAAAAAGAAAACGAAGTGTATTCAAGGGCACCAAGACCAGAGATAGGTATCCTCGCTCTGCTCGGTGAATGGGAGATATGACTGAGAAAAAAAGGAAGTATTTCAGAGCTGTAACATTTCCTCTAGAGGGTCTGAAAGTTAACACCTGCTGATGCATCTGCTACGTCTGCAGCCTGCAGTGAGAGGTGTGAGGCACAAAATTCACACTGTGATCCAGACAAACTCTGTATACCACAGAGTTAAAGAAGGTGGATATCGTTCTTGTGTATACAAGGGTATCCAGATAGAATTTCAAATGTCCAGTTATTGTATAAGAAACTACAATAAGAGAGTGGTTTAAAAAAAGGTGTAATTTTCAACTGCTAGCTGAAGATTTTCTTCTGCAGAACAATTTGTTACATACTGCTGTTGGATGGCTTTTGCAAACACACATCTGCAATAGTGCTTTTGGGATTTGAGTGGTCTGCAATGTTTGAGCTCCTGCTCATTTCTTTTAGCCCTCAGAGTGACAAAAGACATGGTAAATACAGAGACATATATGGAGAGTTCGCTTTGTCTGGTTTTATTTTCATCCAGCTTGAGAGCCTAAAATAAAATTGCAGACATCATGCACAGCCAATGGGATCTTTAGAGAGTGACTGAGAGCGCCTAAATTATGGAGCTTTCCTCTCTCCACTCCCTGTACAAGCAGTTTAAGCATGAGCAGCATGAGTTCTCCTCTTGAACTGAGCTGAAGTGCTGGATGCTGAGATATTTCACAGAATCACAGAATGGTAGGGGTTGGAAGGGACCTCTGGAGATCATCTAATGATCTGAAGTCCTTCCTAGTGATTTTATCCAGGTCCTGGACAGAGGAATGGTCCCTGGCTAGCACATACTGAGCACAGGAGGAGGCAGAGCCTTCCTCCAGATCACTGTGTTCAGGACACTGATCTGAACACAGTATCACTGGCAAAGGATGAACTCCTTGACTTCTCTTCCTGGTTCTTGCTTGGGAAGCTGCTCCTAGTTTTAATTTGTGGTGTACACAGATGTCAATCTGCTTCATCACCAGGTGAGACAAAGCCATCAACTTTGTCATGAACCAGCTTGATAGAGGCTTGTGAGCATAGATAGAGAGTTTAAGACATCTGTGGCCACTTGTGATGCTAGTGCCACCTTCAGCACTGCCAATCTCCTCATTTTTGTTTCATTCTTAGTTATAATGGTGAATCAGATCAGAGAACTTATTTGGGTTTAAAATATCTCGATTTAAAACCTGGATCAATTCCCTGATCAGTTCACATTGTGGCGTTTATAGCTGCATTGTGTAACCACATCCTGAATGAATGTTCCCTAAGAGCAAAGCGATACTGCCTGAGGTTCATTCGAACAGGAGTTTCTAATCAGTAAGTGTCCTGGCACCACTGAGGGGGTGATGAAGTAGTGCAAATGAATAGCTGTGAAGGAGATAGGAGCTGGTGGAGGTTTGTGTGAGCACTGCCACTAACAGATGTCCAGGACTCATGGTTTGGGTGGATTATGGCTGTCATGCACTATACAGAGGCCACGAAAATAGATGTTCCTGTATTACCATTAATTAAGAAATGCAGAGGTAGGTTTCAAGCTTCTACTGTAGACCTGTGCATTAATCTGCTGGAGATTTTTCATTCCCTAAATTCCTCAAACACTCCAGCAGTTATATATAGCCAAAGTTGTTGGAAGGCAGCCATTTACGAGGAAAAGGACAGTAGTTGGCACGTACTGCTACTGTGACTGGCACTCAAGAGAAATGGTAATGATATGCAAAGTCAAAGAGGTGTTGTGTTCAAAAATAACAAATTCTTTAAGCCATCTTCATTATTAAGTTTTCACTCAAGAGAATGAAACTATGTTTACTTTATTAACATATAAGAAAAGCTGGACTTGATTTTTTTTCTGGTTTTGAACTGTGATTTGGAAAAAAAAAAAAGCCAGAATAAGAGGCATTGTTTATTGATTTAAAGCCAGTTTCTAGCATGGAACTTTTCTAAAGCCAGTATTGTAAGGATCAGTATTTTGCAACATATATTTTAGCCCTTTTAACATGTATTTTAGATTATGTTGCTTCAAAATTAAGTGCCTGAGGTATTCACAGTAATGACAGAGAAATTACGAAGATTGATATCTTGCAAAATGTCATTCCCACTCTTCTTAGTTAGCCCTAGTCCTCAGCCAAAACTTATATCCAAGTTATATACCACACCCCAAAGAAAGACTAATCTTTTCATAAGAGGAAAAAAATGCTTTGGGACCGCCAGAATAAAAGCTTCCAGAATTATCTTGGAGATTGAGTCATAAACAAAGTCGCTCTGAAATGGAGGGATAAAAGTCATAAGGATTAACACCAGATTTTGCATGTTTGCAACTGTTAGTACTTCTCCAGTCCTGCTGTGGAGATGAACAGATGCTCCAGATGCAAACCCTGGGCTTGCTGAGTCTGGAGATGTCCAGGTTCAGCCCCAGTTCTGGTTCCTGTTGCGCCCTCCTGTCTTTACAGCTAGCCAAATCCAAGCTCTAGAGCCAAACAACTCAAACCCTTGAGTTGACTCTGAGACCTGAACTACCCCACTGGCTCCTGTAAAATCCTGTGCCCTAAAAAAAGTCAGAGTGGATGTATAAGGAATAGAAAGGAGATTGTTTATTAATCCTATGAGTAGCAAATAGAATCCACCATTTCACCATGTGTTTTACCATTATTTAAACACATTCTGGATGTGTGTCTACTGTCACCAGAGACACCTTCCTCGGGCTGGACAAAGAAGTTCATTGCAGGTCTCTTGCTCATTTCTTGACAGTTTTTGACATGACAATGAGACATACATTATCCAGTGGGAAGTTTAAAAAACGAGCATTGGAAATTCTTAAATAAAACAGCACAGTTTTAAAGATTGGAGTGCACTGCCTCTCTGCCCCAAATCCTTCAGTGCTTCCAGTTACAGATGAATGGCAGTAAAAACACAATATTGTTGCTTTTGTGTTTTGTCTTTAATAGATCTTTCTCCATTTTATTCTGGGATTTTCTGTGTGGGTGTAACAGAAATCTGAAAGCTGTAGGTTTTATTTATTTGTGTACCCACTTACTTTGCCATTAAACTCCAGGTATGATCATTTGCTTTCTCTCTGAGGAGTCGTTGATTGTGTTACCACAAATTATCCATGGTTATAGAGGCTGTAAACCATCTGTTGGTACAATGACCACCGTGGTAAAGGGTAGAAAAGCCTCACTGTGGTACCCATTAGCACTGTTTTAGTTAAGAACCCATCAGTCTCCAATAAGCTGCCCATTATTCAGGATTTCTGAGCAATCTATAAATATTTACTCCTGTACAAAAGTGCTCTGCTGAAGAGCTCTTATTTTTAGCTGGAGGTTAGGTTTGTTTGGTTGTTGTTTTGTTTTGCATCTCTTTTTAAAAAAGATGCTCTCAAGGTTAACAGAGCCATAATCTGACCTCCCTTTTTAACACTGTGCGTGGATGTCTGTGTATGTGAGTATTCCCCTGGCAGATGTGTCACAACATGAGTCACTGTGAAACACGCAGACCAAGCAAGACTGAATTCAGCAGTAGCCAGGGCACAGTGTGTCTTCTGTCACAAGGTTTTAAACCTTTTTTTAGAAAAAAAAGTCTTGTCATTAATCCTCAATGCCTCTTTTAGGGCCTAATCATGCAATGGGATGTGCCTACACTGGCCTAAATGCTCAGTGAATGGTGTCATCATTTCTTGCCCTGACCCAACAAAGCTCTTTAGCCGGGGGATAGCTTTTGTGACACATAGTCTGATGGCTTTGTCTTTTATTTAATGGTATGTAAGTTCTCCTCATGAAGGTAGTGGTAAGGTTTTTTTTCCTGACTGCTCATAGCACAGCAAGCCTCCTAATGGAAGCAATCAGAATTATCATCAGTCACAGGGAACTGAACTGAGTGCAGCTGTCCTTATTATGAAGGGCCCAGACCAATTACTTTAAAGGCCAGATCACATCTCATAAAGCTCCTCTGGTAAAGAATACTGTACGTTTTGACTAGTGTTTGTTGGTGTTGATCACATAGATGATATCCTATAGATAGATAAAAGTGTAAAGAAGAAAAAGGTCTGTTTGGGCCTTGCTAGTCTGTCTCTGATTTGGGAGGCAGAGTGCAGGGTAGGCTTTTAATTGTCAAGCTTTTCGCATTCCATATCACATTCTACACTATATTACAGATCAACCCTGCATGGAAACAAATATTGCTAAAGTCCTCACCCTTGGGAACTGGGAAAACTAAGAATTAAGGTCACGGGTGCAATCTGAATTTGGCCCATTTGGGCATGCAAAGCAGAATAAAGTCTTTGTTGACTATTACAGTTTAAGTGCACGTGACTGAATAGATATGTATCTAAAAGGTACAGGAAGTAAAATCATCTAACCTCATCCTTCCTGCTTCCCTGAGCCTTCTGCAGGGTCTGTGGGAATGCAAAGAGTGTTACTTTCTGCAGCGACAGTAGGGAGCACCAAGCCAACCTGACACTCTGATCTAGTTAAAGGTGCCCCTGCTTACCGCAGGGGAGTTGGACTAGATGACCTTTAAAGGTCCCTTCCAACCTCACACATTCTACAGTTCTATACAGAAGTCCATGTGACCCCATGGGATGCACCCAAGAGTGCGAAGGGAGATGATTGATGGCATAGTGAGGCTGATCTCTCTCTTTTTTGAAAAGTTACCGTGACTGAGGTATGGTCCAGATGACTGGAAAAAGGCATCACATCTGTTTTCAAGAAGAGGAAGAAGGGTCCAGGTTGCTCAGACTCACCTCAATCCCTGAGAAGACCATGGAAACTTGTGAGACCACATCTGGGGTACTAGGTTCAGTTTGGGGCTCCCCAGTGCAAGTAAAACAATGACATACTGGAATGAGTTCAGTGGAGGGCCATCAGAATGGAACACAAGGTGTGTGAAAAGAAACTGAGAGAGCTCGGTCTTTCCCGCCTGCAGAAGAAAAGGCTGAGGAGAGATCTTACTGCAGTCTGCACCTACCTAATGGGCCAATGGAGAAAAGGTGGGGCACAGCTGCACAAGCCCCTGAGCAACTTGCTTTAACTAAATCTGCTTTGAGCAGGAGGTCAGACTAGAGACTTTTGGAAGTTCCTTTCAACCTGAATGAGTATGTGCCATTTTGAAGGAAATAAGGTATTATGTTCATTTCAGTAATTTAATGGGACAGCCTAGATCTTGTGATTGGGGTTAAAAATAGACTTTGGAGTTTGCCAGGCCTCTAATCAATCGCATCTGTGTTTCCAGTTTTGCTTTCACAATAGGAGAGAAGTTGCTTTCCTGGAATTGTTTCAAGTGGTGCCTGGCTGTGGGAGGCAATTGCAATGACACGGCAGAAAATGATCATTAGATCATCACATGTCAGCAAAAGGTTTAGTGATAGCAACTTAGGTCACGGCCAGACTTGACCTTAGAAAGTCTATTTTTAGACTCTCTCACCCTTGTTGTTCTAAAGGAGCTGGTTCATCACAACCTTTCTGGGGCTGTGCATTGCAGCGTCTCCCCTGTTAACTGTGGGATCGCATCATGTATATAACTGGAGCACACTAAGAGCGTAGTGAGACCAGAAAATGCCAGATACCTGCAAAACAGCACACTATTAAAGCTGTATGTATAACAGCCTTTCAGTCATGATTTGATTTGACTTGGTAATTTTTGTGAAAGGACTTCGGCTGGGTTTATACCACTATATTAAGTGTGCATGGGAATGTTCCCAGCCATCCAGGCCAGCTGGCGTGGAACAGCCTGCATCTCTGCTGGCGAACTGGGTTTGCTTGCATTGGGTGGCTGCAAGCAAAGTGCTGCTTGGGTGTGGTTCCTGGCACTCTCCCACCACCAAAACAGGTCCAGAAGTTGCTTGGGAAAGTACTAGCTGGAACAGTCCGTGTTCATGCCAGGGAATTCTCTCACAGTCTATTAGCATAGGGAACTGTGCTGGGGAGCACAGGCACATTGTGGGCACGCTTGAATTTACTGCTAGAGCTTTATGCTCCGAGGCAGGTGAGCTAATAAGTCCTTGTGATGAGAAAGGGAGACCTCAGTACCTACTCCTGAGACATTATGTACTGTTAGATGTCCTGAATCCTCCTCCAGTACTAGCTTGCAATAGACTTCTCAGGGGAAGGGTTCAGCCTTTTGAGATGGCTTTCAAGCTCTTGCAAGAAATTTTGTATTTACAGCTTCTTTAATCTTTTTTCTCTTTGGCAATTCCTGGTGTGTTGGGCCTTGGGTCAAGAAAATGTAAGCAAGTTTAAAACTCAGTTAGATTTCTGTGTCTGTTACAGTTCTCTCCATGAATAAATAAGCATACAGAGTCTCCTGCAAGTAAATAAAGCAGGCATGAGAGCCAGGGCTTGTCTCTTTGAGACTGACTTCACCCAGTTCTGGCAAAAGTGTGTTTCATTTACGTCCTTGTGATCCCTTGAAAAATCTTTTGTGATACAAACAATATGTGTCTTTCAAATATCTTCAAGTAAAAAGGGCTAGAAACAAACATTTCTTGTCTCCATTGCCAAGTAAACCAAACTAAATGTGCACTACAGACCTCAGAGAGGCTGAAAGTTGGAAAAGTTAAAACCCAAGGATGTTGTTCCCCTCTGCTGTGAGTAGAGCACCAGTGCATGTCTGCATAAATCTAATCTAATCTACGGTTGGAATTAACCTGGTCCAGTGAGGACAACAACTGGACTGTGGAACAGTAAGCACTGAAGTGGGGCAATTGCTTGAGTTAGCTGTGAGGCAATTTTCCTGCTCTGAGCTTTATTTCTGTTAGAAGCATGGAAGAAATCCTTCTATTTTTGATGGCTTCAAAAAGCCTAGAAGGTCTGGCCAATGCTCTGAGGATGTTGCTGGTGCTAGGGCTCCAGTGCCTGTATGTATTTCTGGTCTTTGTTCATAATAGAAATTTTCAAGGTGTAAAGGATAGAAAGGAGATGGCAGTGGGAATCTCTTGGCTTTCCCCTTTTCCCACTTGGAAAATGCATCTATGTAAGACAGAATGGTACCAGAAGGTGACATGCTCTTTCTCTGGAAGGACTCCTAATGTGGCTAATTGACAGTATCTGCTGTGGCTGCATTGTGCCATCTTCAGAACTGAAGGCCTCTACCCTGGGACCGCAGCAACAAAGTCACTGAAATGCTTGCCAGATAGAGACATTTTGCTTTTCATTATGAGGGTATTTCTACATCTAGCCTTAGAAAATATGTCCATGGTCTTTCATAAACTGATTTTGAAAGCTTCTGTGCATGTCCAGCGATGCTCCTAGGGAAGCATTGCACAAACTCTGCTCCAGGGAACCTCTCTGTGGTCAGAAGGCTACAGAAAAATTGCTTTGGCTGGTTGCAGGGGTTGCATCAGGGCTTATGTAGGATGCATCCCCATAGGTGGCAAATGCTGGGGCTGCAAGGGTGTACAGGGCCTTACAGCCATTCGACAGGCCATGCACCACACTCTGGTCCTGCCTAAAGAAAAAAAATGTTGTGGACTTGCAGAGGTCCATTGGTTCAGAAATATGGAAATCACTCCTCTGGAGCAGGTTTTCTGCCCACTGACATCAGCTCATAGGCTTGCACTTGAGTTCTCCATCCGTGCCTCAAGCCCTTAATCCCATGTTCAGGGACAATGTCACAATGACACAGTAGACATCCCACAAACCTTACAACTTCTTTTCTATCAACCTCTTTTTGAGTGTGGGATCAAATTATAACACAATTATACACGATATTAGTAGCGATGAACAATTGACCATCTAATCCTGAGACAGAACAACCATATAGCACTGTTCTTTATGTCTTTTTCCACAGACATAAGGAGGGAAAGGGTTTAGTTCCAACATATGCTATAAATGTTGGGGTTTTCTTTACAAGTTTTAAGCTGGTCTTCAAAAGTGATCCTTTTTCTCCCCATTTTGAGGTTGCCAATATTAACTCCAATACCACATATAGTTCTGATCACTCCCTTTGCAGAAAGGTGAATTGCAACTGGCAAATGCAGAAAAGGGCACTAAGAAAGATCAGCAGAGCAGGGATCCTGTTTTACAGTAGGAAATTGAAGGGAATGATTTGTTTAACCTTGCAAAACAAAAGCAGAAATGGGGTATGTTTGCTGTCTGGAAATGCATCAGGCAGGTAAATACTGGAGATGAGAAAAGGAGCAACCGATGCCTTAGAATACAAATGACCAGGAAAAAATTTAAGCTGGAAATTAGAAAACAGTTCCTAGGCATTTGAAGGGTAGCCCCACACATGGGATTCGTGACTGCTTTAGATAGATCTCACTATGGCTATGAACGGGAAGGGGAAGGGGTGGTGTGGGCGCATGTATCAGCAGTGGGTTAGACTGAAGGACTTGGTAGCAGCCAGCTGGTTTTGTCTTCCTCTGCTGAAAAAAAATGACTGGGAGATGGTCATATGGTGATGACAGTGAGATACATATCCAGCTGATTCCTCCCTTCTTTAGCTGGAGTTTCTCTTCCTCATTTTAAATTCTCCTTTGCTATGGGTTGCAACATTTCCTGGTTTGACTGTTTGCCTTAGGGAAAAAAAATCCTAATACTTCTAGAGATGGGCTTGATAAGTTTTGAGGAGAGCACTTACCTGCTCTAGGGCAGGAAAGAGAACAAGGACAAGTTGGGAAAGCTCTTTTGGCCCTGGCCCACCTTAGACATCCTAATGAAGTCAGAACCTGCATCCCATAAAGCTTTTTGTGGAGAGAAACTCACAAAACTTTTCAGTTCATCTTGCTGGGGATAGCTTTGCGAGGGCACAGAACCTGCTTTGTCAAGGTGGTAGGTACACTTGTAAAGGAGAACAGCACATTCTACAACAGCTTTCTTCACAATGCAAACAGATATTCCTGGATATTTGAACAGATATTCTTATGTGCTGATACACGTGCTGATTCCTACAGCAAGGATTTTTCAGAATTTCTTGGGGGTCCAGGCAGCAGTATCCTTGTGAGAGCAGCTCTTCTGTGTACCTGAAGATTTCTACACAGGGGAAATTGGGGATGACCTTTCCCTCTGCAGATTGAGACATGCTGGTTAAATTCCAGTGGTGTATGAGGACAAGGCTGATTATTTTGAATTGTGGAAGAAAAACAGAGGTGAAAGGGTAGGTTGACCCAGGCTGAAAGAAATGTGAAGAAAGCAGATCCAGAACACTGGAAACGTAGGCTGCCCTACAAACAAGACAAATGGGGTCCAGTAAGTGACAGTCCAATTTCATCTGATGTTCCCAGAAGCTGTGGGAAGAAATTATCCTCTTAACACAGAGTCAAGGCTCATCGAAGGGAATGAGAAAATAGGCTGAATCACACCCAGAGGGTGTTAGTGCCACAGTTTGCAGAAAAACTGACTTAGAAGATGAAAAGGGTAATGCCTTTCTGTGGAGAATGGAGCGGGTGTATCTCACGAGTAATGACCAAGCCTTGAGCAGCTGAGGCACTAGAGACAGATTCCCTGAACTGTGGGGGCCTGGAGGGGAAAGAAAAGCCTTAAAAGACTCATTGGCAAAGTAACTGAAGAATAGCTCTCCCTGATAAATAAATCCAAATTGTAGAGAATTATCGTTTTTTTTCCCTTGCCTCATTCCTTTTTTGTTGTATTTTTTTTCTTTTATTCTTGTGGATGTTTCAAGGAGAGCTCTTTCCTAGAACTTTCTGACACCAGCTCCAATTTTGTTCTAGAACCTGTAGCAATGGGTGGCAGAGCTGCAACCATGAATGAGTTTGTGATCTCGGAGGTGATGTGGAGGTGTCCAGAAGGAAATGGACGTTGCAGGTGCAGCTGCTTTGCATGGTATGCTCCCACAGTGACAGTTCTGCTGTGGAAGTGCAGACCTGCCAGGCTTGAAACTGTTTTCACAGCTGCACGTATTGTAAGTGCACCATGGGTCAACTAATCCAATTTGGCAAGACAGAAATTAGTAAGAGAGCAAAGATTCAGAATGGCTTATATGGTGCATTCAGATGCAAATTGTCCAGAAGAAGTGGTGACCCCACTAATCAGGAGTGCCTCAGGAAACCAGTGTCAGCCCATGTACACAAGTAACATCAATGTGTAACCAACAAAACATTAATGTTTTAAATGAGTTAGAAGTTGTTTGTGGCATGAGCCATCTCAAAGCTCCTATCTTGCCTCAAATATCTAGCAACCCCACACCTACACCGATGTCTGCTGTGTAGATCAGTCACGTAGGGTGACAATAGGCAAGCTGAATCTCTCTCACAGGTCTGAATGATTCTTGTTTTGGTGGACATCTTGTCAAACGGATCCATGAGAAATTTGGCCAATTTATTCCCTGGCTTGTTTGTTACCTTGCAGTGTCACTCCCACACTTCTTACAGTATGTCAAACCTCTGTGACACCTCTCCTTGCTCCTGATGCTTAGATAACAACTGTGTTAAGTGTAGTTCATCCAATTCACCTAATCTTCTCAGTTGAATGCATGTCACATGACAGATAGAACACGCAGTCCTTTATTCTACTCACATTTTCAGCGCAGACGTTTTGGCTGTGTTGGCATAAATATCTATTCTTGCCCTTGTCTTCTTGTCTTCTGTTTAACATAGAGATAGGATCGACAAAGATTCCTCTTTACTTCACAGGAGTGTTTGAAAGCTAATGTGATTAATATTTGCTAAGTATTGGCTGGAAGATGCTAGGGGATTACAAGGTTTTATTGCTATTCCAAGTGAGGTATTTGGTGTCTAACGCATACCTACAACAACACAAAGTACAGCCGCTAAAAGGACTTCATTCCTCTGGCTTGCATTCAGGCAAATCAGCTTGGAATCCTCTCATCCCAACTTCAGTATAAGGGTTTGAGGAATATATGAAGTTATACTGAAAAATATTTATCAGCCAGCTGCTGGTGGTGACATCAGCTTGGCCCGCTCAGGGAACAAAGCATGCATTGCTTGCTCCTGCTAAATAAAGCAGATGACTTTTCTTTTCCCCCTTTTTTTAAAGAGCAGATTTCCTTATGGGAATATAATAAATAAATAAAAGCCAACACCAAGGCAACCGATCACATTCCAGCACTTTCAGGTTCTGTTTTTGTTGCTCTCAGCTCCCTCCTACTTCCAATTATTTATGGAACAAGCTGTATGTGAGTCACATGGTGGAGCTGGAATGATTCAGGAGTTTGTTGAGCGAAGAGAAACAGGAAAAGAAGGGCCTGGCAGTTCAGGCAAATGACATCAGTGCTTCGGCATCCCATCTCAGGCCTTGGAAAACTCAGCCCTTGCTGTGAGAAGGGTTGCGGAGTGATGCTTGGAGGCAGAAGTGGTGTTAGCAAAACAGCACTTGACGGAGTCTTGCAAGGTTTATCGGTAGTGACAGGTCAGGTGGGTGAGTAAATTTGGCAAGGGCAACAGCTGGAAGTATTGAAGAAAAAAATCTCATCCAAACAGGTGATTACACATCTGTTAAAAAGTACAGAAAATGTGAGGAGTGCCTAATCTTTACATTTCTCAACTGATTGCCAAAGCAGGTTTGCTTGGCAGGATTTTCTTTTCTTTTTTCCTCCTTAGAACAGGAGTTATACCTAGGTGATAGTTCCTGTGAACTCTGAAAATACAAAGCTGGCAAAGAATTTATCTTAGAGCATAAAGAAAAGGCAGCTGCCAGGTGCTTATCACAACCCCATATCCTTTATCCTTGGGTTCTTGAAACTGTGTTTCAGGTAGATTGTAAGAGGTTAGCTGGGACGTCTTGAGATGCTAAGGCAGCATGCTTGCCTTCCCGTATTTTCCTTTCAAAGTGGGACTTTGGCTTAAGGACCATTCAGTGACAGAGCTGATAAGACTTTCTGAAAATCAGCATGTTACAGCTCAGCAGACAGTACCTAGGACAATGGTTGACTCTGCAATTGCCACAAGACAAAAATAAAATAAAAATCAGTGTCAATGCCCATCCTGGCATAGAAGTGACAGAGGTACAGCAGTGGGGAATGATATCAAGTATGTGCTGACTTAAAAATTGTTTTTTGAGCTTCATTTGTGTAAAATTATGTGCAGCAGTACTGGTTTTCCCATCCAGTGCGTTGTGTTTGTAAGGAATGTATGAGTATGTACTCAGTGATGATGTTTTATTGACACCTTACACTGATCTGGAAATCACACCTTGTGGCAAGCCGGTGAATGACTGTTTCATTTTAAACAGGAGGCTCAAATTGTAGAAAACATTTTACAAACCCACAGTGATTCTGTGTTCTGCATGGTGGCCTTCCTGCTGCAAGGACCCAAAAAGCCCAGATTAAGCATCTGCGGCATGACCGGCAGCTCTGCCTCAGGGGTGCTCAGCTCTGCTTCAGAGACAGTGATGCCAAAGCACAGTCGTTGGACATCCAGCCAGTGCACTCTGGGGGTGTGCACACCCCCAGGGCTGCTGCAACGGCTTCTGCTGTGATGCCTGCCACTTTTACCAGGCTCTCTGTATTGTGCTGGGGGAGCGTAAGAAAAGGGGCAGGAGAATCACAGAATAGCAGAATCGTAGGGGTTGGAAGGGACCTCAAGAGATCATCGAGCCCAGCCCCCAAAGGAGGAGGAGCAGCCAGTTAAACTGCCTCTCTGTCAGTCCTCTCAAACTCTGCTCATTCACTATATGCACAAGCAGCGGCACCAAGTCAGGGTGAAGTTGAAAGGGTGGGAGCAGGCAGTGATAATGTTAGCTCAGGGGAAAAGATAGCTCAGCAGCAGGAGGAAGCAAGCATCCCAGCTTGCTGGGTGCTGTGCTTTTTGGGATGAGGCTGCAACAGCTTGCCGATGGCTTGCAGCCATCACAATTTGCTTAAGTAAGTGTTCCTGGCAGCTGTGGCTGGCAGCAGAGCTCTGGTCATTGCCTGCTGTGGCAGGTGAGGATGCTCAGAAGGATGTTTATTTTGGTCAGGGGACCTCTCTGGCCCTGCCTGCAAAAGGCACTTTAGGAAGCTGGTTGGTGCCAAGGACCTTCTGCAGGTGGTGGATGCTCTCACAGAAGGAAACCCCAGTTTGCCTCCCACAGTATCCTCACCAATAATTACTGGCTTTCTGAAGAGCTCCTTGTCAGGTCAGCAGTGCCTGTGCTCTATTCAAAGCCACGGCTGAGGGTCCCTCTCTGCTCGGTGCCAGCAAGCAGCCCCTTCTTTCATCTTTAAGATGTGGTTTGGCAAGAGGAAGAAAAAGTGGCTCAGAGAAGGTAACTCATGTCATCTGTTTTGGAGGAGAGGTGGCTGTCCCCACAAATCCCTTCCCTGCCAGCAGCTCTGGTGCTGCTGCAGCAGGCATGGCTGGCACAGGGGTATAAAATAATAAAACAATGCTTCTTGGGGAGGAAATCTCAGGAATGATGACTGTTAAAAGCCAGCTTAATTAAAGCCTTATATTTTGTTGCTGCAGGCACACTTCCAGATTGCAACAGGCCTGGGAGTGTGAACGTAAGGCTGAGGAGAGAAATGCTGCAGCAGCGGATGGCTTTATGTTGGGGAGGGAAGTTACAGTTTCCCTTGAGAGTTCAGGGAGTTTGTACTGGGATCAGGCGAGCGCTCCTGCCGCTGCCGCAGCCCATCAGAAACCACTAGGCCTCATGTGGGTTAGTCATGTCAAGTCACAAGATGTGACATGGACTGGTGACTCTAGCACACACTGCAAATTGCTTATTTTTGTATGTGGGAAGCACAAATAAAAGCAATTAATTCCCCATTTCCTTTTTTTTCTGGGGAAAATAAACAAAGAAAACAGGAAACCCTTTTGACTGGATAACATATTTTGGCAGCCTCCAAGATTTCTCAAGGCATTTACATTTGTTTGAAACTCCTTTAATTCCCTTCTAAAATTATATTTAGTCAATTTTCAAAATAGAAGAAAAAAATATTTGAGGATTTCAAAATAATTGTTTTGGCTATCCTAGTTTTTCTCCTGT
Source organism: Laterallus jamaicensis coturniculus (assembly GCA_022605575.1). Lineage (NCBI taxonomy): Eukaryota > Metazoa > Chordata > Aves > Gruiformes > Rallidae > Laterallus > Laterallus jamaicensis. The sequence goes on along the minus strand of JAKCOX010000002.1, from coordinate 12,059,559 downwards.
TCTTTTAACTTGCTGACTTATGATCTTATTCCAAATTTGTAGGCCACTTACTCCTTCCACAGAACTTAATTTTTTCAGTGTTTTGTATTATATAACATATATTTTAATATATTTTACAGCTATTTCAGCCCCAAAGTGTGCCCAGATCCAGGTGTGTGCAGGCAGCTTGGTCATTCCCCTGCTTTAGTCACTCTTTCCTGAATAAGAATTCAGGCTGCTATACGGGTCCCCATGGATAATTTGTCTTCACCAAAATCATTCATTATGAATTTCCCAGGAGCAACAGTCTTACCTCTTAATTTCAAAAATTTGACACTTTGCCTACAAGTGGCTGGATTTCCAGAGCACCAGGCCTTTTTTCCTCTCTGTGAGACATAGTAAATAAGGCTATTTCTAATGAACCCAGTGGGTTTGCTCTGATGCCAAATTCAAAACTGTCTGCAAAATCTGTTTCAAAGCATGTCTCTCAAATGCAGAGCGATACCAATTATTGTTACTATGAAATTCACATGAAACTGCCTAGTTCTTACACTGGCTAAAGATCCAACCTGTATTTACGACTGTGGGTTGATATGGGATCTGGATGTTTTCAGTGGTATGATGTATTACAGCTTGGGGTTTTGTCTACCAGCACTTTGAAAGGAGAGACATAACTATGGGGGGAAAAAAAGCACCAAAGAGTTATTTTGCATTTGAAGCCTCCCATCCAAAAGGAGCTGGATTTTGCTTTGAATGCGTACATTATTGGAGGAAATCCACTCCAAGTTAAAGGAATAAAATGCCTTATGAAAACTGAAGAACATGTAGATGTTCCTTGTATACCATAGTGTGAAAGAAGAGGATTGAAATTGAATAGTTCCTGTGTTTTCAGCCAGGACCCTGACAGCTGAGAAAATAAATGGCTGATTTAGTGAAACTGAAGTTGGTTGAAATGGGAGAATATTTGTAATTACCAGCAGAATTCAGAGCTTCTGCACAAGGCCAATTACAGATGTCCCATAACACCACAACTATTTTTAATTAGCTATGTATGTGGGAGAGGAAAACCATCTTCTATTTGGGTACATTGGCAGCAAGAATTCAAGAAACATTATTAGCTACATGGCTTTGTCCTGGACTTGGCTGAGACAGAGTTAATTTTCTTTCTAGTAGCTAGTATAGTGCTGTGCTTTGGCTTTAGTAGGAGCAGCCAGATGAGTAAGTTTTGCCCCTTTCTCTCAGACAGCAGTGGGTGGCTCTAATGCGTTTCCTCTGGTCTGGGTTTTTATTTTGTAAATGTGTTATTGATCTTCTTTTGTTGCTGTTGTTAGCTATTGGTAGTTTCCATTTCACCCCGACAGCTCTTCTAGATACCCTCTCTATTCATAGAAAGCCTATTTTTGCTTCCTACAGGTGATGTGCAGCATCTGGTTGAACCTGGAGGGCAGACACCCTGCTCAGATGCCCCAGCGCTAAGATTCTTCTCTCTAATGGAAATGCCCACGTGAGACCCCAGGGAAATCTGCTGTGGGCAGTTGCTCAGATCTATTTTCCTTTGTTGTTTATTTCAGTGGTTCATGCTGCTTCTGCAATCTGTTCCCAGGAACATTCTGAGGACAATTTTACTGCCCTGTGTGCCCGTGGTGTGATGCTGTCATCAGATGCAATCTGGGCCATGAATTAAAATAATAAATATGGGTGCCTCAAGATTTTTGCCTGAAATTTAATGGTCTAGCTGAAGCTCTGTCTTCAGTCTTTCATCTTTCTTGACCAACATGAATTCACGTATGCATCCATTTTGAACAGCTACGTGAATGTACAGCAACGGTTGTTAAAGAGTCTTTGAGGTCTTGTTATGGGACAGCTGTTTCCAGGAAGTGAGAAGATGCATGCAATAAAATAACACTCTGACTGTTCTACTTTCAAAATATTTCATAAACATTTGCTTGTTCTCAAAACACTTGTGTGAATTAGAGCAACTTCATCCACCATTTACAAAAGAGGGATCTGAAAGACGAGCTGGAAATGTCAATGAAGCTCCTGACTCCCACATAGTTTCATTGGCTCACTACAATTTGCTTTCCTTCCAGGCACCAAAACATGCTGTGCTTTCTATAAAAAAGATACTGCAGGCCTTCTGAGCCTACAGAACTGGTGTCCCCAAGGAACCCTTGACTATTAGAGCAATACTGAGCTTTCATCAGGTGCTTGGTGGCTGCTTAAGTAATTTTCCTTCACAAGATGGTCATGACAGATTGATGCTCTCTGTAAAGAAGGCATTGGGCGTCTTTGTCCTTCTGAAGCTTCCCCCAGAACCTTTTTGCCAGCTGCAGAATAACCTCTGCATGGGCAGAGGGGGTCCTAGGTTGTCTCCATCCCTTCTTCCTAGCAATGGGTTGCTTACACCACTTCCCACAGTGAATCTAATGTTCGTGCACCGGTCCACACAGTCACTGCTATCCTTCAGAATCACAGAATTGTAGGTGTTGGAAGGGACCTCGAGAGATCATCAGGTCCAGCCCCCCTGCCAAAGCAGCTCCCCAGCTCATACTGCACAGATAGGTGTCCAGACGGGTCTTGAATATCTCCAGAGAAGGAGACTCCACCACCTCCCTGGGCAGCCTGTCCCAGGGCTCTGGCACCCTCACTGGGAAAAAGTTCCTCCGCATGTTGGTGCGGAACTTCCTGTGCTCCAACTTGCAGCCATTGCCCCTTGTCCTGTCTCCACTGACCACTGAAAAGGGGCAGGCCAATTCCCCCTGCACCCCATGCTTAAGATATTTATAAACATTGATTAGGTCCCCCCTCAGTCTTCTTTTCTCCAGGCTGAACAGCCCCAGCTCTCTCAGCCTTTCCTCATAGGATAGATGTTCCAGACCCTTAATCGTCTTTGTAGCCCTTCTCTGAACTCTCTCCAGAAGATCCCTGTCCTTTTTATACCAGCGAACCCAGAACTGGACACAATACTCCAGGTGGGGCCTGACCAGGGCAGAATAGAGCGGGAGGATCACCTCCTTCGACCTGCTGGCTCAGCCTACAGCCAGAATTTGATCATGAAGAGAAAATTAATTTGATTGAAGTTGCTGACATGGTTGGAGTTTGATCTGACTGGTCAGTCAGTCTTATCTGACCCCTAGAAGCCAACTGCATGAGGAGGGGCCTATATGGAAAATTCCACACCCAGATTAACTTTTCCAAGATTTGTTTGGGACCAGAGCAGAGTTGTGTGGCTGATTTTTTTGGTCTGGCCCATGTGCCATATGAAACATAGCTGTTGTGGGACTGGGAAAATACATGGAACTTTTCAAGCATTCATGAGAAGTTTATTTGCCAGGGAAATAAACATATATTCTATCTGCTTCAGATTTTATGGATATAGTTTGTCTTTTGCTGTCTATTTCTTGAGAAAATTACTCCTTTCCAAGGCATATGTTACCCCTTCCCCATGTCACTGCCATTACCAGGGGCTGCATCATCGCCTCAGATGGTCTTTATTCGGGACTTGAGGCATGATGCTTGGGTCTTTATCAAAGCCATAGCCCTATCACATTACCTCATTCTCATACTTGACTGCCGTCCTGCACTGCATGTTTCCCTGCATGTAGCTCCATCCCATACCCTGTTGCATGCCCTTGGCTGGGGCTGTTCCTCTTCAGCAACAGCCCATGTCTCACAGGGCCTGGCCTTTTTTTGCAAGGGGTGCATTTTTATGCTCTGTTTTAACAGGGGTTTCATACAAAGTTCCTTTGAGGGATCTCCAGGCTTCCATTGGCAAATGTTCTCCGATGTTTGTGGGAAGTTCTCTAATATTTCATAGCAACATAGGGAAACATGAAGGGGTCGTTTCCATCTTACTTCTCGCTCCTTATGGATGATCCATGGCAGAAGAGCCAAGAGCAGCCATGAAACTGTGAAAGCAGTGCCTCTGAAAATTTGGACCAAATACCAAATACTTATTTATAAAAAGTAAATTTTCTGACATCTGAGCTTTTCAGTGAGATGCTTTCTCAAAACAGATATGAGATTCTTTTACTACAAATTATATGCTTTGGCCATATTTAGATGTTCCTAGAATTACTTCTTTTTTTGTTATTTATCCTGCAACCATTTTCTTGCAGGAGCTGTGCTCTCCTTATGTTGCAGAGCTCTCCTGACACTACCAAGGACTTCATGGTCTGTTGTATAAATCTGCTTTCCTGAGTGACTGTTATTTCTCATGTGCCCCTTTTTCCCTTTGATCCAGACACATAAAGGAATGTTCTCCAAGAGGGTCTTTGTAGACAACAGGGATATTTAAAGATATTTAAAGGATATATAGAGATAAATCACATTTCCCTTCCAAATAGTTGTAGCTCCAAAGTAAACACTTTGTATTATTGCTAGGTGGCTTGCTATTTGAAAGGACCACTCTGCCTTTGTGTCTTGAAACAAATTGGATCTGATAGATCATCAGATAATTAGCAACAGTGTATATGAAGTACTGCCTGCACGCTCTGGCAGGTTTATCACATAATAAGTGGTTTGCTGCCTCTATTATGGCAGAGTAAAGGGGTGAATCCCTTTGAAAAGAAATAAAACTTAGAGAAGAAATGAAGCATAGATTGCTAAATTTGACAGTGCTGGTGATGAATAGGGGTCTGGGCTCAGATTTTACAGGCTATTGGGTGTCCTTCCACTTTTTGCATGGCCTATGTGCTGCAGACAGGTGAAGCTCACCCTAGGCTGTGACTCTTGAAAATTACATTTAAGACTTATAATGCCATGAAAATAACACTAATTAACTCTAAAAAATGGAGTTGTGGTGCTTTCCTCTGCTTTTGTGCCCATCCCTCCCTCCTGTAATTGGATGCACTAGAAGTTAATTAAGTTGCCAGTGTAAATGATGAAGCTACCTCTAAGTTTGTAGCAGCTGGAGTAGGTAACACTGATGACTCCTTTTCTGCCAGAGGGGAAGGTGTGTTTACTGCAGGCTGGGAAGGCAGCTGAACCCCCTCAGGAGGTAATGTCACTCAGCATTGCTCACCAAACTTGGCTCTCCTGCGCCCTTCCTGTGGTTATCTAGGCAGGCTTCCTCACTGTGTGTTTGCTTTGATGCTAAGAGGCGGTGATAATTGCAGCATCGTGAAATACTTGGAAGATTGGCTTGGCTGAAGGACATAAATCCAGGAAGAGAAATGCTGGGGGGATGAATGATTTCACAGACCAAAGGCTTCACGTGTGGCTGTGACAGCAATAAAGCTCCTTGACTTGGAGCATGGCAATCTCAAGCGAGAGGAAGCTCTGGCTGTCTTTAGAGCGTGATGTGTTCAGGCTTTGTTGCTTTGCTTTAGCTTTGTGGTTGGTGCAGAGGATGGAGGCTGGCACTAACCCTCTTCCGTGTGAGTCAAAGCAAGAGCTCGCAGGGCGGCGAAGCCTGTGAGATCATGGAAGGGTGCAAAGACAGCTCTGGGTTATTATTTCATCTAGCTGGCAGATGCTGAGAAGATCACACAAGGCAATTATCTCAGCCTCCAGGTAAGGAGCAGGCACTTTGATTCCCTGCTGCTGACTGTGTAGCAGGAATAGTCACTGCAGACAGTCTTCTCTAGTTTATTTATTTTTCTTTAAAATTATGGTGTGAGTGTGCATCCTGGTGAACCTTCTGGATTAATTACTGGACACTCAGTTACAGATGTCAACTGAAAACAGCGGGCAGAGAAAGGTATTTAAGAACAGAAGGCATTTCTCTTGATGCTTGTTTCCCAAAGAGGAGCAGCACAGGCATCATGCTTTCTTTTCACCTCCAAACCTGAAGTGAGCTTTGGGATTCTTTGAAACATAGACAAACCCCATATGAGAGACACAGCAAGCACCAAAAGAAACATTAATGCCAGAGGAGGTTTGAAGTGATCAGGTTAAAAAAACATCTTGCATCACGTGGGTCTTCCAGCAGCTGTTAGCAGTGATTTAGTTGACTTCTGGGTAGTTAGAATTTGGGTTTTTATTTCTCTACTTTCTGCAGTGTTTCCCAAAGCCCTTATAAGCTGGAGACATTAAGCCTAGCGAATCCAAGGGTCTGCACTGCTAGCTTTTAGTATAGTTGTCCCTTGTGACACTTTGAATTATAGGACTGCTGCTGCTACTGTAGCATTGTATTTACCAACATTGCAAGATGCTGCATAGATGCTGTACTAAATAATAATACAATGATAGCCAGCAAACTCCCCATCCCAGAGCTTAATGTTTCTCAACAAGCGAAAAAATTAACTGAAGAAGTAAAAAGTCAGCACATTTAAAGGTTCAACCAAGGAAGCAGTCACTAACACAGCACATGCTTACTCTCCCTTGCTGTACCACAAATAAGCAATTCACAGGTCTCCTGAGAAGATGCTGCGTACAGTTAATCGTGCATTTTGTGAATGAGAGAACAATTCACCTTATGGTAGGAACATTTTCCTACTAAAAGTGGCTGAGGGAACTCTTTCTAGTTCTGTGCCTTTGCTGGTGTGCCTGGGTTAGGAAGCTGTGGGTGGCAGAATGAGAGATTTCTCTGATATAGTTTCTACCTAGGAAAATTTTGGATCTATTTGTATCTTTGAGTATTAATCAAAGCACTACTATAGGCCATTATTTCCCGCTGTGGAAATACCAGTCAATCCCTGTTGGAAAAGCAATGTTCAGGCTCTTGTACATTATTCAGGAGCTAGGAATACTTGTTGGTTTTCCTGTGAAAGAAGCGTGGGACTTCAGGCTCAAATGTGGACCTGCATGGAGAGTGTCCTAGGAAGTTAAAGATGTTAAAAGAGGAGAAATATTAAAAACTGGGGGCTGTGCCACTGCACTGTTCCTCCATGCAGATCACTTGCTATGGAGAGGACAGCTCAAAACCCGCGTGGCTGCACAATGCCACGACTGCGAAAGCCAGCACTGCTAACCCAACTCTGTGGGGTTTGCTTTTGATCTGAGTCACTCCTAAAAATCAAGCGGCCCCTTGACTGCCAGAAGAAGTGCCTGCCCCCCCCCTCCCCAGCTCAGCAAAACAGGAAAACCCATGAGGCTGGAAGGCAGGAGCCATGGGTGAGAACATTTCCCCAAAATAAGAGAGAGTTTTGAAACCATGCAGAATGGAAAAGAAAAAGGAGAGGAATGCAAGGGAGGAACAGGTAATAAAATTGAGGGTTTTTTTTCCAGGAGTTATTTCTTGGGTATCTGTTCCTCAGTTTTGTTTCACCAAAAACCTGAATGTTGTGTAAACTTCACACAAGTTCAAACTACCAGAACATGGACTGTGTTGGTTTGTGCTTAAAAATGAATCATGAGGATGTCAACAGGCTGGTGTCTGGCTCTCACGGGGGAGTCCACAAGACAGGAAATGGAACACAGCAAACCCAAAACAAAGGATTTGAGAAAGATATCATCTTGCCTGCCAGATCAGAGGCTCATGACAGCGGGCATATGCCAAAGGCTGCCGGCTGCAAGACTCTGCAGTGCGAGTTTCTTTTGGCTTTCTCTGTGGGACCTGCTGGTGAGGCGTGTTGCAGCTCTTGACCCAAGGGGGGATAATAGTGAAATTATTCAAGCCAGCTGGCTACAGGCCAGAGAAGGAGGGGAACCCTGAGGTGATGTAAAACCTGCAAAGAGGAAAAGCAAACAGAACAAAGGCAAATGCTGGTGCAGGCAGTAGAACTGTTTCAGAGGCTCCAAACTGGGATCTAAAGCAAAACGTGGAAGTTTGTCTTTCCTTTTCTGCCCCAGTGCAGGAAAGCTCCAGGGTTCTTCTGATGGAGGTTTATTAAAGAGATCACATTGCCCAGGGAGGGCTGAAAGACTGTCTTAGACGATGGAGGACCAAAGTGGAATTGAGCCCAGAGACAGAGGGAAGCTACTTGCAGACTTGGCAGGTTGTCCTGAAAGGCAAACCCTTTTCAGCTGGAGACAGAAGACAGAAAAGAGTGACTGGCTTTCCCAAAAGAGAGTAAGAATGCAGCTAGAAGAGAAATGGGATACCTGCTGTGGGTGAAGAGGTGCAGCACCAAAAAGGGTTTCAGAAGGGCAGTGGGACTACACTGATGGACGCCGCTTTCTTTTCTGCAAGATTCATTTCGTTTGCAGTCACAGAAAGAGGGTTGCATATTCTAGATGCATGGAATTGAGGCTTGAAATTAGCACAGTTATCTTTGTAGTATTCATTGGGTTCTGGTTTGAGGGTTTCCACATCATGTAAATGTAAATTTGGCATGGGTTTGGGAGAGCAGCTATCCTAGATACTAATGCCTGTGCCGTGTTCTATAACATGTAGTCATTCTAGTGAAATGTGCTCTCTTCATCTTCTGTACCAGACTGCAGTGCAGCCTAATGAATTTGACATAAGAGGTGTTTGGAAATCAAATATTGCCAGGTAAGGCACTGCAGTAGGAACAAACTCTACAAGAGACTGCCAACCTGATCAAGACATCCACTGAGGTTACCAAGCCAAAGTTAACCCTGGTGTGAACACTGTTCCAGCAGATGCAGGGGAAGCTACACAAAGGCTGTGATTGACCCTGGCATATGCAAAGCCCTCGTTGTGCCTTATTCAATAAACCTGAAAATGTCTCAAGGGAGAGAAAGAGGAAATTCCATGTTTTCCTTTGCAGTTCAAGGAAATTACTGTAGCTCGCCCTAAAGAAACCTGCAGCAAAGAAAGATTTGGCTGCACTGAAATCTGTAGCAAAATTCACATGATTTCATGAGCTGGTGCTTAACATCTGGTGTTTTTCTTCTTGGCAATTAACCTCTCTGACTTTCTCTGTCAGGCCTTGAATCTTGATCGTGACTGCACTTGTACTGCCTCCAAACAGGAAGGTGCTGTTCGTGGGTTGATACATTTATTGCAATTACCTCCTCCCTATTTTACATGGAATCTCTGCTCCTGATATTTTCTTTTCTCCTGATGAGGAACTTAGGTTGCACATTCTGCTTCTCACTTGTGGCATATGTGCATATTTTCCAGATGTCAATCCCCAGGTGTAGATGGTGGTTCTAGATAGGAGCAGAAGCTGTTAAGAAGATGGTCTGCTACCTCTTGGGGTTGGAGTCTGGCCTGAAATGAGCTTTGGCACAGCCCCAGAAGTCTTTGCAGAGTGGCTGTTGCCACTTCAGAAGAATTTTCTGGAAGCTTTTCTCAAAACTGATCTAGAACCATATTCAGATTTAATCCTTGGTCTACATCTCTATGGCCTTTGTGAGATTAGGAGGACTGTAACAGTTTACCGTAAAAGTCTCTTAATCTAACCCTTATCTGAAACAAACCCATTATTTCCAAAAGGCTTGTCATTTTATATCCAATCACCAGTGCTGGCTCTTCCTTTGCACACAACTTGTCTCATCTTATTATGCATGTGTACCGACATCTAAGAGGTCACCTGCTAAGAACTGGCATAACTTGGTTTTGCATTTGAACTACGAGGTTACACGCTTTGCTGCTCCCATAGGGCGTATTTCACGGCGCTGGGGAGGATTTTTGCATTGCAGGACTTCTTGTGACTACAAGCTTTCTGTGTGCCTTACCATCCTCCTTTAGAGACTCCATGTCCCGCAGCTGCCTGGCAGGGGCTGTGACTGTTGCCTTTTGCTGTACAGCCCCCTCCTCTCTGTCCTCACTGGGGAGAGGGAGTATGTGTGCCTCTCACTGCTCCTTTCCTCCCTTCCCTGCTCCATCCTGCCAGGGGTTTCTGATGTGCCCCAGACTGCCCAGTGGTTCCCTATCCCATAGAGCCTTTTAAGGTGTCACCTTTTGAAGTCTGCCAGGACACAAGCAGAGCTAAGGTAGTAAGTAAAGGAGGGAGCAGTGTCAGACTGGATTATTAATGCCTGTTCTTGCATGGTCTGCACAACTGCAGACCTGATGTAGGCTGCCAGCAGTATCCTAGCCATTCTTTTATCTCACCACCTTGTTGGGAAGGGACCTTAAACTCATTCCAATCCAGATAAATAGGTTTTTGCCCATAGATGCCTCCAGTTTTCATTATAATGTTAGGACTGATTACATTCAGCAGTGATGGAAGTTACAGAGTGCCCAAGAAGATTAGCTTGAACAAGAAAAGATTGTTTCTGTGAGCTCTTCTGCATCAGTGGCTCTTAATCAGTCTCCGTTACTTAAGGTAATCAGGCTGTCAGAGAGACCCTTTTGGTTTTAAAGCAGCAGTAGGAACTTAATCAAGGGATCATCATTGAATGTTTTGGATTGGGAGGGACCCCGCTCCACCCATGGGTAGGGACAATCTCCACTAGACCAGGTTGCTCAAAGCTCCATCCAACCTGGCCTTGGACACTGCCAGGGAGGGGGCAGCCACAGCTTCTCTGGGCAGCCTGTGCCAAGGCCTCACTGCCCTCACAGGGAGGAGTTTCTCCCTAATATCTAATTTAAATCTCTTTCAGCTTGAAGCCATTACTCCTTCTCCGATCACTACAGTCCCTGATAAACATCTTTCCTGTAGGCCTTCTTCAGGTACTGGAAGGCTGCTATAAGGTCTCCCCAGAACCTCTGCCATTAGACTTAGACTTTCAGAAGAACTGACCTGAAAATAATCTCTTTGTGGATCAAGTGTCCAGAGCTGAGAGCTAAGTCTGCTACTGTTGCAAGCCCCAGAGCACCAGTTGTCTTTGGTGGCAGCAAGTTTGAGCTGAAATTGTAAAAGGTTGTTCTTTAAACCTCAAAACTTCCCACATTATTTTATTTTTTATGTTCTTTTAAATTGTATGGTATGTGATGGCTGGCTAGAAATTATCTGAGTTGTGAGTATGAGTTTGTCAAAAAGCATCAATTCATCTTTTGCCAGACAAGAAGGAAGTGACATAGCAGCCATCAAAAAAACTCCCAAACCTGTCCTTGTGGAATGTCCTTAAAGGAACCCTTCTCAAATGATAAAAATCTAGTTTGTATATGTGCAAAGAATTTCCTTTACCTCTCCTCCTCACAGAGGCATTCATTATGTTTCAGTGGTCCCAAGCTGGTTCTGTGCTGGGCTCCTGGTGTACCCAAATACCTCTGCTGTCCCCAGTAACTAAGATTCAACTTGAGAATAGTTTTCTTGATGTAAGTGGACCGAATCCATGTCATCCAACATAGAATGTTAATGTGCTTCCAAGGATAAGGAACATTCCTCTAGATTTGCATCTGTGAAGTAAAGGCTGAACCTAGCTTTGAAGGTGTTCCAGACTTCCTTCTGATCTCAGCAACTATCACGCTCTGCAAGGGTGGAGTTACCTCCTTGCTGCTCAAGGAAGAAGTCTCCCACTAGTCTTGGCTGAACACAGACCAGCCTGAAATTTCAGCCCTTCAGTTAATTTGATTGAAGAAAGAAGTAATGGGCAAAGTGGAATCCCTTTCTCTTTGTGGAGCTGCTTACAGAGCAGGGTTGTGTGGTGTCTGGGAATGCCATGCCTGACTCTCATGAGCAGGAGCAACTTCTGATAAGGTGTTCTGCCAAATGAGCTGTTAAAATGCTTACAGTCTTATGGAGTGCCGATGGAAAACACATTTCATCTGCTGCAAACTTGCATAAAATCATGAAGGGAAATGAATAGGGTAGCAAAACGCTTTCAAATACCCCAGATTTCTAATGGAGAAGGAAAAAAACACAGTGTTTTTATGTGTGTAGAGAAACCATAATTCCCTATTTATTCATTCATTTATTTATTTATTATTCCCAGTGGAAAGAAGAGAAGCTGCTATTGCTTTCTATTACTTTTTATGTTCTTTTCCTGGAAAACATTTTGGATATGAAATTGAGGAGAAAAAAACCCCAACTTTAGATGTATTTCAAAACAACCAACCAAATACAGAAACTCTTTTTTCTGCTCCTTTTTGTAACGCATCTCAAAAGGAAAATGCAGACAAATGAAAGTGGGAAGAGGTTTCAATCCAAACTCATTTTTAAACAATTTTCTTTGGGCTGGGGAGGGCTACTTCTATATGAGGAAAATACTGCTTTTATCCTCCTTTTAGTTTTTGAAGGGGAAGATCTTTGTAGCATTTACTGCACAGGAGGGAGTTATTGCCTAGAGGTGAGCACAACTGAGAAAATAATTTTGACCTGCTCTATGGAAGTAGTGTCTAGACAGAGAGCATTTGAAGTGCTTCAGGGGAAAATCAGAGTAGGAACCAGTTACGACAAACTGAGCTTTTGAAGTGACAAACAGAAGTGAACACCTTTAAGCTGAAGATCTGATAAGGTGAATGTGAGATTTGCTGTTGACTAAAATGAAACTAGAATACAGGACCAGCTAATTCATTTCTGGTTTGTTTCTTCTGCCCTCCTCTCCCAAACAGGAGCCAGAGCGATTGCTCGTGGGGCCATGCAATGCAACCAGAAAGGTCAAAACAGTTTTGCTTTGTTTTGGTTTGGTTTTTGTTTTGTAACAATTCCAAGTCTTTCTTCTTTTGCCTGGTCCAGTCTGCAGTCACAAGGATTGTGGGTGTTTTGCCTTAGCAAATCTAAATGGATGCTGCATGGTGTTGTGTGTTACAATGACACCAAGAGAAACGTTGCCTGCATCTGGAGGAATGGAACCAAACAGTGGTACCTGACTATCTGTGCTTCTGAAATGTTAGAAGTGCAAATTCTTACTGGGATGAGAATTTTAATTATGGAAGAGAATTATCAAAGGCAAAGTCCAATAGTCAAACTGGTAATTTCCTGCTGCCTTCCCACCCCTTCCACCAACACAGTGCACACTTCACCCAAAAAAACCCCAAACCCAAATGCCCCCACCCCAAACATCCTGAAGTATAGATAATCACATTCAAGTTCTTGATCTGTATCCAGGCATTCGGGCTTGGTCTCTGCTAACCCAGTGAAGAACCTATGGCACTGACAGAAACTAAGGTAAGTTACTGAAATACTGGAGTTTCTCAGACTGGAGAAAATAGTTTCACTGATAATGCCGATTAGTATGTGCTCATCAAAAGTTTCAGGACAAACTGCTGTTGCTGGGGAGATTTGGAGGTGGATCTCCTTGATCCTTGTTCAGTGCTGTATTCTGAATTAACATTTTAGAGTGTCTGTCCATGTTATACTTGAACTACATTGTGAGTAGGAACATTCGTCACTGCTAAAGTACATTATTACTTATGCTTTCCGTGTACCTTCCATCATACTTAATTGGATGTGGTGTAATTCCTTGAATGAAGGGTTGTACAAGTACATAGCATGATTATAGTCAGTATATGTGTAATTGTTAACTATTTATCTATTTCAATTTCCTTCTGTCTGAATCAATAATGTAACGAGGCTTTTATGAAATCACTATCAATTACTGTAGAAGTGAGTCAGATGTCATCATCCATTCCAGCATTTATGACTGAGTTAAGAAGGGCAAATAAGCTGACTAGACTCAGGACGTGGGGTGAAGAAAAGCTCTCCTGTTCCTGTGATCTAAAACCACTTCCTAGTTGTATTTGTGGGGCACACACCACAGTGGAGGTCATCAGGAGGAGCAGCAAAGGGAGAGGTCGGTGTGAGTCTGGAAGCGTCAGGAGATCCAGCGCGACATGCTGTAATATTGTATCGTGCTTATCTGAAATAACTTGATCTCTCTTTTTTTAGGGGGAATAGATGTCAAGGAAATTTATTTATTAGTCAAAATGACCCCAGAAGATTTAACATTGTCCAAAACCAGGCCTTACTGCCACTTAAATGAGTATTTTGTTACTCATAGCAAGAGTTACACATCATTTAAAGCATCACGATAGTTTGACAGAACCTGTTTCCTTCTATACTGTCCCACCTTGGCTTTCAGGGGAATGTTGCCATCATGTATTACAGGACAGGGAGTGACCATAAGCATGGCACATGGCAGCAGAGAAGATGATGATAATACAGGCTTTAGCATTTCTGATATGTTTAAATCTCTTTGGGTACAGCAAAGACATTTGAGGTTTAATGCTTGAAAGTAGATTAAAATGAAGGTAAATTATGGGGCATGTGAAGTACCCAAGGAGAAGGTCTTTGAGAATAAATATAAAAATGAAATGTTTGCAGTATGTTCCTGAGATTTACTCAAGGCACAATCAAACATAACAACCAGCCTGTTGCAAAAGAGTAGTAAATTACATGCCAAGGGCAATGTACTGCATTAACAGGTGTTCTTGGGTTGTAGCTATAGTGCTCTACCAGGATTTATGAGAGACTAAGAAAAAATGACCTGAGATACTGCTAAAAAAGGATTTTTTTTCTAAAATTGTGTTACTTCTGGGAAGGTCTTGGTTAGAATCCACGGCAGGTGATCCGATCCAACCAGAATGACGGGGTCATGGGCATGATGCAAAGCATAATTTGCAAGCAAGGTATGAATGCTTAACAAAATATATATGATAAGACTATGTAGCAGTAGCATTAAAATGCGCTTCCTTTTGAACTGAGTGGTAAACACTTATCAACTTATCATGTCTGACCTGTATCACTGATATCTAGGGTATCACTATGCATGCCTATGTGGCATGACACACGATGCTGTGTGGGCCTGAGAATGCATTGGAATGAGGCACTGTTCATGCAGGTTTTCACTTCAAGTATAGAGAAGGTAAAATTGCTGCTAAATGCAGTTGAGAGCTACAATTACATCCTGCTTCAGGATGCATGGAAGGGGTTGTCAGCAAACACACTGTGGGTTTTCTCCAGCCCCCCATTACAAGACAAACCATTGCTTTTGCTTTTGACTTTGTCTCCCTTTGCCTGTGCCGTGGTTTAACCCGGCCAGCAGCCAAAAGAACCACACAACTGTTTGCTCACTCCCCCATCCTGCTGGGGGGAGGAGGGAGAAAATTCAAAAGGAAAGGAAAAAAAAAAAAGAGTAAAACTCACAGGTTGAGGGAAAGACAGCTTAACAGGACAGAAAAGGAAGATAATAAAAACAATAATGATGGAAGAATATACAAAACAAGCGATGCACAGCACCATTTCTCACCACCTTGAACTGATACTCAACTAGTTCCTGAGCCACGATCCCACGTCCCAGCTAGCTTTCTCACTTATATCTGGAGCATGATATCATACAGTATGGGATAGCCCTTTGGATGTCTATTTCTTTCCCGGCTGTGTCCCCACCCAACTCCTTCTGGACACTCCAGCCTACTCACTGGTGGGGCGGTGTGGGAAGCAGGAAAGGCCTTGGCTCTGTGTGAGCACTGCTCAGCAGTAACTAAAGCATCTCTGCGTTACCCACACCGTTTTCAGCACAAATCCAAACCACAGCCCATACCAGCCACTATGAAGAAAATTAACTCTATCCCAGCCAAAACCAGTACAGCAAAAATGCATTTTTTGCAGACAAGCAAAACTATGCAATGGGATTTCCCTTTAAAAATGTTACTCTTTATTTTTCTTTCTCCCAATGGCTGTTAGTAGGAAACCCAAAAATTCATACTGGAAACATTACAAGAAAGGGAAGAATTAAATCCTCTGAGCCTTAATAGTTCCATCTTGCACTTACTAGGATGTATATACAATGTTAAAATATTATTTTTAATTCTTGTTTTACACAACCACTTGTGACCGTTGGCCTTCGTCCCTTTTACAGACCATAGATATGTTTCTGCAACATCTTTCCCTGTTTAGAGGTGTATGCTGGGGACACACAAAACCATCTGGAAAAGAATGCAGCCCATACACATAATAAAATTCTCCCTTGGTCCCATTTATAACTTTGATTATAGTGAATGGTAGTGAATTTGCTATGAAGGAAAAAGTTTAATTATCCCTTGTGTTTTGCAGAGAAAAGCTTTGTAAACTTCCTGTAATTACAGGCTGCTAAACATTACCTAGAATTGAAATTTGCTCTTATTGAACCTACAAAAAATTATTTTTATGTTTATTGAAAAATCCTATATGAGCTACTTAAAGACTTCAATGCTTCTTGTTGTGTGGGTGAGACAGAGGACAAGGAAGAATTTTGCACCCGGCGTCTTTCCCTTTGAAATGTGGGAGCTGTGCATTACTGCATCCCAACATGAAAATGAGACCTACACCACCAACAAGGCTGGGTACAAGCCCTTGAAGAGACATCATAAGTGTGAAATCTTATGGTAGAACCCTTGTCAACTTCAACAAAGCTGGAAGTTTATCCCGAGGCTTTACCGTCTCCTTCATGGTCATGACCATTACAGCTTTAAGACTCAAGGAAGAGTGTGCTTTTTATTCCCCCTTATTTTGAATGATGCACCGTAATTATAGTCCCTATGCTTCATACTCAATTTTTTTCCTATTTTGCAAAAGTGCTAAGATTTTGAAGCAGAGAATATTCACAGCCGGGGCTTTCTTCCATAGAACTGCCAAAGAAAATGCCCCTTTTTGAAAGGTTGGCTTCTGAAAAGGCATTATATGTTTTTAGTATGTTGTATGTTGTTGTTAAAGCTCTAACCCGCCTACAAATTCCCCAAAGCATTTTTCTTGCAAGGTGGAGGGGGTTCATTTGGGATGCTTTTTAAAATACAGATATGTATGAAGGAGTACTTCAACTTGCATCGCCCAAGCAGGAACGGGAATTAATTTGAAAACAGAGTGTGGCATTTCAAAGCATGGAATGAGGTAAGTTTTCAGCACAGAGCTTGCTCTTCACCCTGCATGCTGGTCTTTCCAGAGTAAAAACCTTTAATACACCCAGGATCTAGTTAAAAATTCTTCTCCATGGGGAACCTGATCCCACACATCTTTCTCAGGTTGGTCATCGCTGATCTAGGTCGTTGTGATGAATTAAGCCGGGCCCCGTGCGTTTCGATGCTGAAAGAGCTAATGCAGCAGTATGAGCTGCAAGTGGTTTCTGACTCCTTCCACTGCTGCAAGAAGGCAGTACCCCGTCTAGCCCTTGGATGGTAAATGCAGTAAGCACTCTGGGTATTTCATGCACATCCAGGTACAGCTGAGCGGACTTTAGAAGTCCAGAAGGTGGAGAGCAGACTTCCCTGCTCAAGTCCCATGGACCCCTCTGGACAATTTATATGGCACGTGAATTTAGGAGGTGGGAGCGCTATGCAGCTTCCTACCTGTGCCAATAGTGATGTGCACTAACTGCTTTCTTTTGGTGTCTTTTCATTCTTCTTAAGCAATCCTTGGCTTTATTGGGTTTTTTCTTGCACAAGCATATCTGCTGAGATTCAGTTGGGCATGCATGGCTCGGTCCCCATGGTGCAGATCAAGAGGAATTTCTTTCTTGGGGAGTTGTTCAGACTCTGGCCAGTGTAAACAGGGTAAGAATCCCCCTGGATGACACTCATGAATTTAGTCTGGTTTTATGTCCGTAGAGGAGGGGAGCAGGGATTTTCTTAGAAGAAATAGGCAAAAGTCTGACTTCAAAAGCTTCAACAACAGCTAAGCTTTAATAACACACTCCTTTCTTTGCTTTGCTGTGAATACCTGCCAGAAGAAAGGAAAGGATTTCTTTCTTCTGCATCCCAAATGCATTAATCTCTGAAGCGACTGGCCAGGACGAAGTTTAAGTGTCAGATAGTGACATCTGGATAGATTTCAGTATAGCGGCTCAATATTACTGTTGTTGAGGGAGAGGGGGGTGTTTGGGTTTTGTTTTATACATTGCATCTGAACAATTCTGCTCTCTAGAATGGCAGTTCTACTCTGACAAGGGCTGTGTTATTTCACTTGTTTGTGTAGGTATCTTGGAACTTGTTTTGCTTTGTAATTTTCTATAAAACCATTGAAGTTAGAAGGGATCTCAGGGGTTCTCTAGTCAAACCTCCTGCCCAAAGCTAGATCAGAGGTGAGATCAGACCAGGTTTCTCAGGGGTTTATCCAGCCAGGTCCTGAAAACCTCCAGGGATCGAGGTTGCACAACCTCTCTCTCAGCAACCTCAGCCACTGCCTAACTGTCCCAAAGGGGGGGTTTCCCCCTTCTATCCCTGTTTCAGGTTTTGGTCACTATCACTCCTCTGTGCACCTCCGTCCTTACCTCTTCTCAAAGGTGCTTGGTGTCCCCAAAGCCATTCCTTTTCACAGCTGAAGAAACCTTGGTTCCTGAGCATCTCACAGACCCATGTGCCAGCCCCTAGCCCTCTCCTGCATGCATCCTGTGTGACTGCCCTCATTCCCACCTTGGGGCCAGAACGGGATACTAGATTCTAAGTACAATCTCATGAATGCCAAGTAAAAGGAAGCAATCACTACCCTTGATCTGCTGTCTGTGACACCATTGGTACAGCCCATGATGCTGCTGGCCTTCCTGGCTGCCACGCAGGCTGAGGCTGGTGCCCAGGTCCCTGCTCACCATCACCCCCAAGTCCTTCTCAGCAGTGCTGCTCGCCCGCCAGGCAGGTCCCAGCCAGCACTGAAGCCAGGGGTTGTTCCTCAGAGTATTCATCCCCGGCACAGAACCAAGCCCTTGAGCTTCCTGAAGACCATTTCTTTAAGGAGTTAAGAGCTTGGTGATTCTTTCTGAGCACAAGAAACCCGTAGCCTAATAACTATGATGGATTCCTTCCAGCTGTCTTTCCTCTCCTTGGGAAAAGAAAGGTGGTGATGGTGTTCCTGTTAAACACATGCACCTCAGTAATGATCTCAGTGAGACTGAGATGCGCAACAGGGGTTTCTACTGCATGCTGTGTCTTTTGAATCCTATTAGAGAAAGCAAAGTGCTACTTCCAAAATGATCATTAGCTGTTAAAGCCACCATTACTTTCCATAAATTCCATGGTGCAATAATAAGGCAAAAAGTATGGCAAAAACTGGCATCCCTAATTACTTACGCAGAGATGAACTCTTGATTCTGTAACTGGCATCTACAGTTTATTCTGAAGGAGCGGGCAGGCTGCCTGGAAAGGAATAAAGAGGAATGCAGGTCTGAATTCTGACCTCATCTCTGCTAGCTAGTATGCAGGGCAGCTTGGATCCAAATCTGGTTTAGGAAGGACTTTAAGATTTAGCTTGTTAAAGCTGTACAAAATGAATTACTGTAACAAAGGAAGAAAGCAAGCTTTGTAGTGATGGGACAATAAGGGTTTTATTCCTGTTTTTTCACAGAATTTCCTTGGTGATCTTGACATTTTTAGGCTGTGTGACATGGTCAAGCTTGAGTGCCTGTGGGTAGGCACCAGACATTCATATGCAGAGATGCTTCTAGTAAGCAGTCTGATTTTGAGAATGTTTGATCATCAAACCTCCCAGTTCTCAATGGGACAGAGAATATTGTGCTCTGGCCTCCTAATTTATCTGATGTGCTGAAGACTGACTGGATCTCCCCAAGTAAGCCACTGATGTTTACAGAACCACATCTATGCTTTTACGCCTTCTTGCAGAGAGGAGGACTGATTCAATGTGCAGTTATGCCTTAAAGACAGAGGATCAGAATTTGGGGCTCCAGTCCTGTTCACTGTTTTCAGAATTGTTTTTTCAAGTTTCTGAATCAGTGGGAGCAGCTGGTGTATTGTATGTTTCCAGTGCTGAACAGGAGACTCAACCGAGTGTCAACAATGCAAGAGAAAAAGAAGAGATGACACTTCACCTTCTTCCCAAAGAAATCAGCCTCTACTTTTTTTTTGGGGGGGGTGTGTGTGTGTCCGTTATGAGAGGAAACCTGAGCAGGATTTGAAGAGTATGATTTTCTAAGGGACTTCTTAATGTGTGTATTGAAGCAAACTGGAAAACATTACGTATTTTTGATGGGTTTATGCTGACAATGGTGAGAAGTAGGCTGGAGACAGTGGCAACTTTATAGCAGGACATGGACTGTTATGTATTCTGATATTTATTTCCTTTGGTGGTTTGCTGGGGTCTCTTGTCTGGCAGGGGCAGCCATGTGAAGGAGCAGCTGCTCAGGCTCTGTTTTCCATGATGGTCAACTCTGTCATTGCTCCAGCAGGCAAAGAAGGGTTGATTTTTCTGGGAAAATCAAGCAAAATCATTTGAGTACCAAACATGGCTTTGGAAAACTGCTGCGGGATAAACAGCTTTTGGCCTTACACTGAAATTTCTTTTGAATCACTTTTGAAGGTTGTGCATTGAGAAGGATATGAAGAATAATGACTCTGGGGCCAAACTGTTTCACCATCTCAGGTGTATCATCAATCCTTGGAACTGAGATCAAGATGAAAAACTATGGCCTCAGGACACATGAGCTCTTCTGGTTTATACCACACTGTGCCATTGTTTTGGGTCGTACTGTGGTAAATTTCTTTGTAGACCTTTTTCTTCCATCCATCTGGTTTTCTTTTTAAAGGGAGGTAATTCTTGCTAGCAATTGACAGAGAAGGTAAAAGGTAAATTTGCTGGTGATTTTCAGCACTTAGGATTACTAATACTTTCCAGCTGGAACCATGAGGTGCTGCTGCTATAGACTGTCACTTCTCAGGAGTAGATAGCAATGCAAGCATCTGTTTTAACAAATCTCTGCCGCTGCACCATTGACTGTAGCCAGCTATTGTTCTTAGGAGTCCTGCCTCACACAGGGAGTGAGAAGTTTCCTGTGATTTAGGACCAGAATTTTCTGGCAGGAAGCGGGGGAACAATTAGGAGGCAGTTGAATCTCTCCCCCCACCAAAAAACCACAGACGCTTATTTCAAATGAAAACTGTGTAGATGAGGAAGTCAAAAGAGTTTTCCTTGTTTTACTCAGCTGCTGCGCAAGGGGCTGACTATATATAAAACTGGTTTGCTCTTGAGTACTTTGGAGACGGGTTTTTTTCTGGCATGTGGAGGAATCAAGCTACTCTTAAGAGAGAAGTTACTCCACTTCTTGCTAGAAAGGAGGGAGCATTTGTGAGGCCAGGCAAGGCAGGAACAAAAACTTGCCACTGCCACACCTGCCAGAAGGACGGGCTTGTGTTCGTCCATCACCACTGGAATATGTGTGACTGGCAGCTCCCTGCAAGCAGATGGCTGACATTTCTGCTGTTTGCCTTTGTGTTTTCTTGTTTCCTTTCAGAACAGGATGATACAAGGCCGTGGCATTGATTTTTTTGTGCAGCTAAGACAAGAAAGCTGCCATGCTTTTGAAGCTTTAGACTGTAGGTTTTCTTATTCCCTGTAGGTCTTCCCAAGGTCTCTCACTCCTTTTCATCTCTGCAGATGCTTCTGTCTTCTCTGGATCCTTCCTAGTCACTCCTCTGAGGAAAGAAAAAGAAACTGGAATTCTGGTCCCATTGAAGCATTTTGATATAAAAGTCTGATTCTGTGCTTAATTCTGCATGGACTTATTTGATATCTGTGCTTAATTGCACTGACATATAGTCGTACACAGGAGCGATCAGAGCTCCATAGGGATTTGCACCAATGGATCTGTGTTTGTGTAGTTATGTCACTCCAAAATGTTCAGAGGCACAAAACCCCTCCAATTCTTATGGGGAACATCTTTAGGGCTGAGGGAGATACCTTACCCTGCTACCTTTAGTCCTCACAAACTGTTCCCCCTCTATTCCCATCCAGTCCTGCAAGCTGAAGTGTTAGAAATATCTTGCAGCAACTAACAAATCTTGCTTTACTTTTGGGACCCTGTGAGCAAATGGTACCCTTATAATATTGTGCCTTTAATTCCAGATCTTTTTGTTCAGAAAGTTCACTGCACAAGACACATTTTGATCAAGAACGCTATGAAAAAGCAATTGAAATGCAAAGAAAACAGATCCTCAAAAACAAATACCTGTTTGGAGGGGTTGGGGTTTTTGGTTTGGGTTGTTTGGGTTTTTTTAAACAGCACATGCACTGGGAGTACACACTATCAAACCTGTTTCCAAAAGTAAATCCAGTTCAAAGAAAATTCCACATAATAGTGGAAAGCACATCTCTTGTTTGGATAAGAAGCATCTAACTAACTGTATATACTTCCCATTTAACCTTAACTTTTTTAGTAGGCCTAAGTGCTGTAGTTACCATGAGTTAATACAGGAACTAGCATAGGATGTTGATTTGAAGGAGAAAAGATATGAGTACTAGTTTAGCAGCTGCAAGTAACCATTCTAGACAGTTTTGCTCACCTAAGCTTGCCTTAGAGTAATGGAAAATAAGATAACTGAGAAACCTAAGCAGCAGGAGAGGAAAAACAAGCCTCACTCTTTTGCAGGCAACAACTGAAGAGAAACAGCTTGACCACTAAACTGGCCAGTAGATGCTATTTTTACCGTACTTAGATTAAAATAAGATTAAATTGTTTCATTATATAACACAGGCAGAATAATACAATGTTAATGATGACACTGTCAGGGTCCGTCAGGAAAGAAGAAGCTGGCACCAAGAGGGTGTTCCTGAAGTTATGAACCCCTGTTCTTGCAGACGTTCCCATCTAAAGAGGCTTTGATGGTTACTCCCTGAATTGAAGTTAAGTGAGGTTTTCAACCCTTGTTGGTAAATTCCCTACTAGACTTCTTCAGAAACTTTTTTATCTCAGGGTATTTGTGATTTCTTCTTTTGTTAATTTTTGGTTCTGCTTAGACAATATGTGTTTTCTGTAAGAAGTCTGTATTGTATTAGACTTTGCTTACTCAATGTATTGCACCTTAAATTTTTTAAGTCAAATTCTTTTTAACTATTCCCATTAAAACCTAGTCCTTCTAGGGAAGGGCTCCTTGAGCTCTCTTAATTTCCAGTTACTTTCTGGGGTCAATGATTGTATGTACAGCTGCCAACTTCCAGCACAATTAATTTCTATTTGCATTAATTTCACTGAAGCAACAGAAGAGAGAGTTTGGGCTAAGGACTGCATTGAGCTCATGTGATGAATAGGGGTAAAAATGCTCTGCAAAGGCCTAAATAAAGCATACATTGCATTTACAGTAATCTTGCAGCAGGACATTTCTGCTGCGTAGCCTCTGCTTGCAGCAGAAATTCAGGATTTTTACTTTTGACATTAACCATAAAGATTCTCCCTCTTCCTAAAGATCATAGAATCACAGAATCATAGAACTCTTTGGGTTGGCAGGGACCTCAAAGACCATCTATTTCCACCTCCCCTGCCATGGGCAGGGACACCCTTCACTAGATCAGGTTGCCCAAAGCCCCATCCATCCTGGCCTTGGACACTGCCCAGGGATGAGGCATACACAGCCCTTCTGGGCAGCCTGTGCCAGGGCCCTCACCACCTTCATAGTAAAGAATTTCTTCCTAACTTCTAATCTAAACCTAACCTCTGTCAGCCTGAAGCCATTACCCCTTGTCCTATCACTACAGTCTCTGGTGAACAGTCCCTCTCCCACTTTCCTGTAGGACCCCTTTAAGTATTGGTAGGCTGTAATTAGGTCTCCCTGAAGCCTTCTCTTCTCCATGCTGAACAAGCCCAACTCTCTTAGCCTTTCTTCATAGGAGAGGGGCTCCAGCCCCCTGATCATCTTTGTGGTGCTGCTCTGGAGTTGGGTCGGTGCACCTTGTTGCCGTGTTTGTCAGCTTTGTCCCGTGAGAGGTGACAACATTGTGTGCTGAATCCAGGAGGCTTCTGTAGACTTTTTTAGCTGGTCTAATTTGGGCCTGACTGCAGTTGAAGTTTAAGCTGGTGTCCAGTGGGATTAGCACTGGAATATAATGAGCTTTATACCTGCACTGTATGGAAACAAGAACCAGACAACTCCCAGTGGTTTGAGTCCCATCTTCTCCCAAATAAAACAAACAACATACTATTAATGCTGAAACTCAATGGATTTTTGCACTCAGAGCATCTATGCAATCAAGCCCAGAGTTTTTTAAAATAAGTAGGGGGGGAGGGGTGGTCCCAGAAGTATGTACTAATAACACTGTATGTCTTTTTCTTCCTTCTTCATGAAGCTCTGAGGCTTTGGTGAATTCAGTTGAGAGTCAACCCTTGGTTGAAGTAACTGACCTTATTTGTTTAAAGGAAAAAACCCCCATTACTGGCACAAAAATGTTGTAGGTTCTTTGTTAACCTCCTTATATTGAGGATAACAAGTTGTCCATCAGATCTTGTCCTTTATTTGTAAGAAGGTGCTATGTTAACTTCCATGACCTTTTTCAGTGTGTGTTAAGTATACATGAACCAAACCATATGTACATTTAAGGTACTCTGGTCTTTATAATATGGCAAATAATAAAAAGGGCTTTAGGGAAAATACTTATATGTCTGTCTGGAAGGAAAAAAATACGTAAGGCCAACACAGTAATTGACTTAGAACACTATAAAGGGAAATATCCTTTCTCATAGAGAAAAGAGCCTCGATTCACACATGAGCTGCACCAAGTAGAACTGATGAATATAGCACAATAGTCCTAACAGATTCACTACAAGCCCTGTCCTGAATAAGAAGAAAAAGAAACAAAGAGGAAGGGGGCAGGGAAATGGTTTCCTTCTTGCTATTAGAAACAGTTAGAAAAAGAGAGTGCTGAGCAATATAGGGAGAAAAAGGAAAAATAGTCCCATATTATTCACGCTTCACTCATGTTTGGTACATTCACATGGGTATATTAGGCATGAAAAGAACTCTGAAATGTAAATAGAGACGTTCATTGTGTGGGTTTACTTTATTTTTTAGGGAGGAAGGGAACAGAATAAATGGACTCCCCAGTCCGCTGTTTCAGAAGGAATCCCTTCTGAAGCCATTCTGATGAAAGCACAATTAACCTTGTTTTTATTAATGGGTCTTTCCATTGTGCCTCAGATAACAAAAAATGGGGGAGAGCATGGGCCACCCTGGCGATCAAGGAGACACCGCAGAAATTGAGGATGAGGTTGTTGTGCACAAACTGAACAAGCAAAGGTATGATGGCCTCCAATTTAATACCCATAATTACACTAATGATGCAGAATATAGGCAGACTGAAATAGCTCAGGTTAATTACTTAGCATATTGCACTAGCTTTTGCAGTGCTAGTCATTGTTTACATCTCTAATTATGCCATGTAGACACATCAAATCACTCACGCTTGTTTTGACTTGAAGTATTTGAAGCAGCAAGCACTGATGAGCTGCATCTCACAGATGCTGCTATGTGAATGAATGCAATTCAGTAATACTTGTTCATCAGGCTCAGAGCCCGATCCTTGCGTATCTTTCATACTCAGCATTCCTGTTGCTGTGACTTCCTTACGCTCTTCTTTCAT
This sequence comes from Laterallus jamaicensis coturniculus, assembly GCA_022605575.1. NCBI lineage: Eukaryota > Metazoa > Chordata > Aves > Gruiformes > Rallidae > Laterallus > Laterallus jamaicensis. The sequence continues at coordinate 12,034,576 of JAKCOX010000002.1, read as the reverse complement.
TGAGAACCTCTCCTTGCCCTGAGCCATAGATGTTGAAGGGCTCCAGACTCACATAGCTCTGCACTTAGCGTGCCCTTAATTTTAAGAGAACAAGTAGTCTACTGCAGGTCAGCCGGACAGCTCATACTGTTTAAAGGAGAGTTACCACTGGTTAAGACACAGCCAGAGTTTTCAGCATCTAGATCAAGGCCAGGTGCTTATCCTGGGATAGTCTAGCCAGACCAAAGGAAGAATTTGTTCCAATTACTAACAACAGTAGCTAAAAAGTTTCCAACTTGAATGGTATCCTCCACCTACCCTTTTTAAGCAGTGATTTTTCTTCACAGTAATGAGAAAGAAAAAAAAAAAAAGGACACTTAAGCAGCTTTATCCCTTAAAAAAACCCACACAAGCCTAAGCTTTCTTAGGATGTGCAAATGGCTCTGGTGTGCATTTACAGCTCTAGTGGAAGTATGCAATGTGATAATTTTCTTCCCCTACAAAACACTATGTTCTCTAAGGGCTGTATGCGAGTCCGTGTGCCAAGTGCTACAAATACTTCAACCTTTAGGACAACCTCTTTCTGCAGTCCTAGGCAAGCTGCTTTCCCTGCTCCATGGCTCTGCCTCCCCTTCCACAGACTCAGAATGATAACGCTCATCTTTCTCAACACTTCAGGGCTTCCTATTTCAACGTGCAATGCACATTGGCATTGGTGGGCCCTGCAAAGGATCAGTGTAAAACATACTGAAGGCCAGTACTGTGGACCTTTGATTGCCCAACTGGCTGATTACGCTAGGGTAAGACTCTGAAAATGAAGATAAATTTGGTGTGGCATCTTTTTATCCCAATGTTTGGGTTTATTTAGTAATCTGCACGTATATTTAATTTATTTCAGTCTGTTGGAAACATAGTGAAGATATTATTTCTATGTTGTCTCTAGGAAAAAGGCTCATAAAGGGTAAATTGTTCCACCAGAAATATTCTCCTATTAGATGAAGCTAGTTTACCCTTTGGCAGGAATATACCTAGCTTTCAACTGCAGTTACAGCTCCATGAGCATTCATAATACACTTTTTAATGGAAAGAATTCCAGGCTCTTCTATTAAATCAAATTCAATGTCAACTCTAAGGGAGAAGAAGGGGTCTTTCAAGCATTTTTTTACTCAGAAAACATATTACAGATTCTAAAAATAGGTTGTGCATACATTAATGGCTATATTATGAGGCAGTGGAAGCTGGAAGGATGTTGAGTACTTTTTTAACTCCCATTGGCTCCAGGAGGGCTCAGTACTTCACAGAATCAGCCTGGGGGGAGAGAGGAGGAGAACAAAGTGAGAATACACAGTCCCAGCAGTGCTCTGGCTACGCATGCAAACCTTTTGCAGTCAAACCGCCACACAGGAGCATGAAAGGATGTTTGGGTCAGTAGCTCATTTCTTCAAGGGCTCCCGCTCACCAGAGGTGTTCAGTAGGGATGCTCCTGTTGTATGAACTAAAGACTAAACCAGGAGGGGCTGCTTTGCCTTTGGATTGCACATTAAGAAAATACTGCAAACCAAAACACTGTTAACAGAATGGTGCTCATCCTGGGAGAGCAGAAAAAGGAGTGCCCCCTCCTCGCTGTTTGCAGGTATTACAGAGGTGTGAGCTGCTTTTTAAAGCTTATTCTCTGCTTTTCACTCTGTGTGTAGGTGGGTAAGGCTTCAATCCCTCTTGCCTTCCAAATTATTTTTGGTGCTGTTGGGCAATAGGTGAGCATTTTCTTTATTCCAGCACCACACTGGCAACAGAGCAGAATGAACTAACTGAGCACCTTTGCAAAGGCTCGGGTCTCCTGGGTTTACGAATCTGCCTGCTGAGGCTGGACACGTGACTCTCTCCTTCTCTGTAGAGTCCAGGCTGTCCATATTTTCCCAGCAGGAATGATGTTAAAAAGTCACCAGGCAAGAGGTCTTTGGTGACTCTAAGCTGTGACTGCTTTGTAACTTGTGGCTTGATGAAAAATTTGGGTCTCAGATTTCTAATGGAGCCAGGCACCTTGAATGCAATTTCTGCTTTTTACAAGAATGTAGATGGACAGACTGCTTGAGCAAAGGAAGACATGAACAACCAGAGAGCCTCTTACCCCAAGGCAGGCACTGTCCCCTCCTGCCCCTCTCAGACTCTTTCCTGGGTGATGCACCAAAGCTATTCTGCCTCCTTCCTCAGATCCACGTTTTCCAATTTGAGTTTTGATGGCAGTATCAGCTAAGGAAAATACCTCCCATCTCTTCCCCTGGCTGGTTCTTCCTGCTCCACACCTCAATCCTGTGGCTTTAACCCAGATCACTTGGCAGGGGCAGTCACCATGAGCACTCTGACAGTGCTGCTGAAGCTAGACTGCCTTCAGCTCACAACTTGCCTCTCTCCTCAAACTCCAACTTGGCTCTTCCACGAGAATCATTTCCTTTAGGTGGTCCTGCCCTAGAGAGACTCTGCAACACCTCTGTTTCAGGTGAAGATGTATGTTGGCTGGTTAGTGGCTGCTGCTGCTTCAATAATCTATTTCCTTCAAAGAGGCTAATGATTGACTCTGAAGTAGTGAAACCTGCCAGCTTCACTGGTCGCACTTACAAAACCTGTTTTTTTCCTTAAGATTGAAACAGTAGTTTCCTCTTTCTACTTTCTTCTACTTTTCATTTCTACTAGTGTTTGCAGTAGTAGATACTCCTCATTAGTTACTACAAAGCCTATTGCCAAAAATTAGGACTTTAACTATGAATATGGTGCAAAAGCCTCTCCCTGCCCCATGAAGTATATAGTTCATGGATGTGGATGGAAAGAGGGTGAATCACCATGCCTCTCTCTCCTAAGGGGGTTAAAGGCATAATGGTGAAAGGGAGCCCTAAAATGATGTCTAAACAATAACAGGGCAAGATCTTCTTAGACGTTTAATGAAGTTCCTTCCATGTGTAAATGCTGTCTGGGAGATGATGATTGTTGGAGACTATAACTGGTGAGGGCAAAAGAGGGTGCTGCAGTGGACTGTAGGGTGTAGGACACATGGAGAAAATGTAGATAGTATGGAAATAGCTTTCAGAAATCTTCCTAGCCTGCCTGTGTATGACAGAAGGCAAGTATCCCTATCATCTCCACTACACCAATGAAGGGACCTGAAAAAACAGGGCTGACACATGTCAAAACGCAGCTCAAGGTTAGAACCACAGGGTCATTCAACTTCATTTGTGTTTCTAGCCATGGTTCACACTGCAAGTGTAAGAATCAACCTGCCTTTGGGCTTCTTTAGCCCCATGATTTGGCTCTAGCCTCTTCTCAAGTTCAGACAATTTTGCTGCATCATTTTGGTTGCATTTGCATCACAGGAAGAACTGAGAGTGAATTTCAGGGCAGAGGAACCTTCACAGGGCCTGACCCCTTCAGCAAGCTGATTAACAGTGGGTTCAGCTTTGACCAGCAGAGGGTCCATCTTGGAACCATCTGGCATTGGCTCTGTTGGACATAGGGGAAGCCTCCACCAATGCACAAACCACCCCGGTAGCCCTTCCCCTCCCCACCCCACCCCCAGTACCAAAACCTTGCCATGCAAACCCAAAATGGGTATTTTAAATTAATAAAATTGTTTACCAATTTATGAAAGTAAAATGCAAGTCTGGAAAGCTGTTAGGTAGAAACCAAACTACTAAGTGGCCAAGAAAATGCATGCAATGCTGCAATACTTTATGATTCCAATGAAACAATAAGATCACGAAAGTGCAAGGGGATAGAACACATATCCTGTTGGTATCCTTATTCTCTAAGGTGAAAATGCCACTAATTACTTTTGACTCAAAACTTAAATATGGGAAACAGTAACTCTGCATGTCACACAAGAAGTAAGAAAGCACGTCCTGATAAAAGCCTTTCTTTAAAGAAAGGCAGATACACGTTTCCATTTCCTGCTGCAGAGCGGCTGCTGCAGCGTCTCTGCCCGTGCTGCACACACAGGGGTGGAAAAAACCAGTCAAATGCAAACGCCTGCCCTCCACGTACTTTTTAAAAAGTGCATGGCAGATACAGTTTGTAGAGCAACAATAAAAGGTGCTGGTAATAAAAGATACTTTCATCTGCAAGGTGTCCACGTCCCTGGGGACTATCTGTCCTTCCTGCGCACCCATTTGACACTCCATGCTGCGCTGTGAGACCCGCTGTCCTCCTCAGCACACCGTTAGCTTAACACAAACATTGATTTTCTCTGCGTGAGCATTGCCTGGTGAAACTTTTCTGGAGCCACACAGTAGCAGATGATTATTGCCAACCCAACTTTCACAAACAGCAGCTGTGCCAGGATGTAGTGGCTGGCCAGCGTTACGCTGCCGTCATTAGGATGCTCAGGAGCACACCTGGGAGGTGAGAGGACATACAGCCTGAGCTGAGAACGAGATTAAATTGTGGTGGGCTACCGACTCACCCACCAGCCACACCAGAAGTCTAAAGCTGTGCCATAGTTATTTTTCACTCCAAAAAGGGGATGTTGTACTTCTGTGCTTACCGGCCTGCGATTCCTTTTTCTGGAACGGGATCGTCCTCACAGGGAAATAACAGACTGAGCCTGCATGAGCAGCAGTAGGCACAGGGGCACTGCTATCTTTCAAACTCAAAAAATTCAGGATCTGGCATCAATATGTCAGCTTCATAGGCCTTTACACAGAGAATTTTCAACGCAGGTTCATTTTCCATGGGCAGGCAGTGACAAGCACACAGGGTTTTGCACAATTTAAATATTTTAGTGAAGTTGAAAGCGTGGGACCAGTCAGACTGAAAGAGAAAAATGCTTGAGTCTGCAGGACAGTGCTCACCAGCACACCACCCTTAGCCCAGGTGAAGGCTGAGGAAGCTGAGGACCATCAACCTTCAGAATCCAGCTGAAGTCAGAGCTCTGACAAGGTGCTGAGAGCCTTGGAGGTCAACTGAGAGGCACACAGTTTGTGGCAGGCCAACGATGGCAAAAACCATTCTATTGCAAAGGCAGAAAATATTCAGAATAAGAAGTGCTTTCCTCACTCAAATAGAAGTAATTCAAGGCTGACATGTTTTAAGAAAGGCGGTTTACTCTCACAGTTCTCTTCCTAGAAGTTTTGCTTCCTTAGGATACATGGTTATTTCAGGTTACCACAGCAACTGCCAGAAGAGAAGGCATCTTATTTTCTTGTTTTGTTTTTACATGGAAGAACTGGGAAGACCACCATGTACTGGAACAAGAGGAGGGACTACAAAAGCCTGCCCCAAACAAAAGGACCTGTGTGGGGATCTTCCTACAGCACAGAGGTTCACAACAATACCTTTCCTCTGAAGCCACACTGCATACACTGAACAGCTAACACCGGGTACTTGGAGACATCTAGCCAGTGAAAACCCTTCTTGTGGTGATCCAAGGTGGCAAAGTGGGCAGGCCTCTGCTGCGTGCTTAGCTCGTGAAGGGGTACCCAGCTATCCTTGGAAAGCTTGTGCCTCCAGGCTGCTTGCTTTGCCTGTTTTCATAGGGTGGGCTATGGGCCCAGTGCTGTTCTCAGGGAGCTTGGTTTGGTAGGAATCAGAGCTGAGCGCCTCAGGGTCTGCTCTGACACCTCTAGTACTGCCCCTTCCTGTTCTGAAAGCTGTGGATCTCTCTAAAGAAACTTCTGCAGGTGCTGTAGAGTGAGGCTGCAGTAAACAGGCACGTGCCTTTCGGTTTGGAAAGATGGGGCTCAGTTATTTGCATTCTTTACATATGACTCTGCTTCAGAGCAAACCAAAACCAGTTTTGTTATGTAGAGCTTAAATTGAGAAAATATACAATTACGTATTTGAATAGGGAGACTAGGACATCACTATTTGTAGGTTTGCAGTTGGTTTACCACAGAGGCATGTGGCTCCTGAATGATATAGGCAGTAGCAGCATGTTTTCTATCAAAAAGAGTGTGATTTAGTTACTTAATTATGAACTTTACAGAAGACTATTAAGTATCTTTCAGCTTGGGGGCCTCTTCCCCCATCCCCGCAAACTTGGGCTTCTTTTTACTGTCCCAAGCTAATCCAGGTGGGATCTTCTCCTAGCACCACTTTTTGGGCTGACACCTGTAACAGTGGTCTTGTCTCCGGGCTCTACTGGTTTTTCTGAGGAGTTAAACAGCACCCAAATTGACGCCGTGTGAATTCCTGGCCTCCTGAACCACAGATGTCAACCCTGGCAAAACCCGGCTTACATATGATAACACCCCATGTGAGTGCAACGACCTCCGACCTCCCCAAATCACACCAACAGGAAGGATCTCTCCTGCCCCAGGCCACGGTATGACCCCGGGAAGTCCCCTCCCTCCCCCCTCAGCCCCGACGAGCCCCACTGCATCAGAAAGCTCGGTGCCGGCGGGCACTGCCTTGGTGCACAGGCCCATCCCGGGTGATGCATCCCACCCACGCCACTGCGCTGTCATTCGCTTCACCTCCAGTATGTGCATCTTAACCCTGCAGCTTCTCGGCATTTTCAGGCGTCCAAGTATCCCTCAGGTACTTCCTCGCTTTACAGCGCATCTCCAGTTTTGCCAGATGACTGCTGCTGACTGCTGCAGCCCCTGCCAGCCCTCCCAGCACCCTGCTCTCCGTGCATTAAGGGCAGCGGTTGGTGTCCCCGTGGAACAGAGGGGATGTATTTGCAAGCGTGAGCCTCCCCGTCCCCCTATCTCCAGTGATGCTGCCGGAGGCTCCCTTAGGGACGGCGTCCCAGCAGACTATTAAGATAAAGCTGAAAGGAATCCCAGGCTCCAGACACCTTCTCCCTTCCTCCTTCTTTTGCTCTCTGCAGTGAGCCTCCCTTCCTCCCTCTCCCGCGCCGTACCGGCGCGGCTGCCGGGGTCTCCGTTTCGCACCCCGGGGCACAGAGAGATGCTTGTCAAGCGTGTGCGCTGCTGGAGCCCGACCGCCCCGCAACCCGCAGCTGGAGGCGGCGTGAGCAACTCCTGCTCTTCCGCCCCCTCCGCTGCCCGGGATGGAAGTTTAAACAAAACAAACAAAATCCTCAAAAAGAGGAAAGAAAACCCCTTCTGGGGTCACTGGGAGGGGAAAAAATTGTCCTCGTCACGTCTGAGGCGTCTGCGAAATCGTCCCGAGAAGGAAGAGGAGGATCCCGCCACGGGGACCGCGGCTGTTTGTGCGGAGGGGCGGGAGTTGGCTGCGGGGCCCGGGGGGGGAAAGGCGGGGGGGCGGGTAAAGCGGCAGCTCCCAGCCCCGCCGCGGACGGGAGGCGTTTTGCCTTTCTGTGGCGCCCGAGAAAAGGGGGCCGGGCCACCCCTCTCCCGGCCCCGGGACGGGGTGAGAGCCGCCCTGCTCGGTGCCGGGGGCTCGGCGGAGCTGGGGTGCCAGGGCCGGCCCTTCGCTGCGGGCCGCCGTCTATGAGGCGCCGGCGGGCCCTCCCTCCAGCGCCGGGAGGCGGCTCAGCCCCGGCGGGCAGGGCCGGGTCGGGGAGGGGGGGTGGCCGTGCAGCGGGTGGCACCCCCCTTCTCCCTTCCTCCTCCTCTTCCTCCTCCTCCTCTTAACTTGTCCGCGGCGGCGCGGGGCGGTGCGCTTCGCCCTCCGCCCGTGGAGGGGGATGCGCGGGCGGCGGCGGGATGGCCTCGGCCGTGTTTGAGGGCACCTCGCTGGTGAACATGTACGTGCGGGGCTGCTGGGTGAACGGGATCCGGCGGCTCATCATCAGCCGGCGGGGAGACGAGGAGGAGTTTTACGAGATCCGCACCGAGTGGTCGGACCGCAACATCCTCTACCTGCACCGCAGCTACTCGGACCTCGGCCGCCTCTTCAAGCGGCTCCTCGACTCCTTCCCCGAGGACCGTCCCGAGCTGTCCCGCTCCCCCTTGCTCCAAGGTTTGAGCAGCCGCCGCGGGCCCGGTCCTCGCTGCTTTGCTGGCGGGAGGGAGGGTTTTCAGCTGCTACCCATTCCCCGGGGGTAGCGGCGGCTGCGGCGGGGCCGTGCAACCCCCTCGCCCCCGGCGGAGGGCAGGGTGTGAGGAGCCGGAGCCGCTGCGGGACGGGGAGGGGAGGGGCAGGAAAGCTGAGGGAGTGTTTTGCCCTCGGAAACTCGTCCCGGGGTGTTGATTTCTGTTGTGGGTGTTTTTGTTAAGCGTACGGTGGGTGTGAAGGGCTGCCCGGTGCCGAGGCGAGGCGGGAGGAAGGGAGGAAGCGGCGAGCCCCGCTGGCTCCGGGCTCCCGCAGGAGAGAGAGATCTCAGCCCCGCCGCTGCCTTCAGCTGCGCGGCAGCGGGGATGGGGGGCTCTGGGCTGGGCTGGGGGAACAGAGGGATCCCTGTTCGCGCTGCCCCTCTTCGCTGCCTCCGGTCTCTCCGAGGCTTCCCGAGGTGGGGGGTTGGGTTGTGAGGGGGTTGTTGTTGGCAGGAGAAGGGCTGTAGCTGAAAAATCTGCTCATGTTGGTATGTTGTTTGCCACAAGGAAAGGGAGAAAAAAAAAAAAGCCCCAAAGCCTAAGGCTGCGGCGCTTGCCAGTGGCCGGAGCGGAGCGGCTCTGGGAGCTGGCATCATTCCTCGCATAACTTCTGCAGAACCTGGAATTGCACCAGCGGCCGGAGCCGCGTTTTCGCTTTCCGTTTCCGAAGTGCATTAACCCAGCTCGGGGATGCTGCCCGTGCTCAGGGCTCCCTGGGCAGGAGCAGTGTGTATCTGCTGTCCGTGTTAACGTGTCAAGCTGTCTTGGGGGTTCGTTTTAATTTGTTTAACGTTTGGGGTGGGTTTTTTTTAAAAATGCGGTTAACGTGGTTCGCTCTAAAATCTCTCTACTGTGTCGAGTGGTGCGGTGCATCCGCTAGTACGAGAACGGATGTGTGAGTAGCACATCCAGCCTCCCCAGATGTTTGAGGAGCCACATAAATGGTTTGGTTGGGCAGGAACGGGGAGAAGCTGGTATTTTATGTACGGTCTCCTCGCACAGAGGATTGAGAAGTTCTCTGCCGGTGTCGTTTCGCCTCGCACCTTCCAAGTGTGACACCCCACCACCTCCCTTGCAGTGGGGTCTGCGTTTTGATGTTCTCGGGGCTGGCTCTCCAGCCTTCATACCAGTGACAATCCACCACATTTATTTCTGGGCTCTACCTATGTGACAGCGGGGTCTGGCCCCGGAGAGGGGACGCAGACCCGGAGAGGTCTCTCTCGTACTGACTCGCTAAGGATGTTCTCTAGGGGCATTTAAAGCGAGGCATGTGTCCCTTTTTTTCTCTTCTTTTCTTTTTTTCTTTTTTCCCTTGCCCCGCCAGACCCTTAACCTCTGGTTGTGCTGGTGGTTGTACTTCGCTTAAAAACGCCTGTACCTCTTCCTCTCGTTATCTCCCTTCCGCCGCGGTGGTGGGAGCCGCAGCCCGCTCCCCGGCGGGTGTCCCCCGGCGCGGGGCTTTCCCCCTTCCCGCTGCCGGAGAGAGGCAGCTGGGTTCCGCCGGTGCCGGGAGAAGCTCCGCCGCCACTCGCGGGCCCCGAGTGCCCTCTGCAGACGGCGAGGATGGGCGCAGGGCTGCCGGGGCGGCGGCAGCGCCGCATCACCTTGCTGCCCGCTCCGCGGTGCGGGGTGGGAGATGCCCGCGGGCGCCGGGTGCCGGAGGAGGCCTGTCTTCTCCCCCTACTTAGGTGCAGGATGGGAACGGGGGAGTCCTCAGGCTATTCCTGCAGATCCCTGCCCACCCCAGACACACACACACCTCACAGCCCTGCTATGTGGCCCCAAGGTGTTCTTATGATGGTGTCTCATGGGATTAGGTTGCTGACCAGGGTTCTAAAGTAGTGTGGAAAACTTATTATCCATGGCAGGTGCCCGACCTAAAATACTCCAGGTATGACTTTCAGTACTGCTGAGTGGCAGTAAATTCTACATAACATGGCCTTTAAGTGTACATGGCACCTGGGCCCTAGCTTTTGATGATGTTAGGGAGGTCTGGAGCAAGCTGGCTTGTGGCCTGGAGGTCACAGCACCTGCCCGGGTCACTGTGCCTAAATATGACTTCACAGGGTGCCAGTCACCGTTTCCCTTGTTGGCTTTATGGGGCTCTGAACAGTAGCTTGGCAGTCGGGCTGGGACAGGTAATGGGTCTGACCTCCTGCTCCTCCCAGCAGGCTCCCTCACTTAAACACAGGACCCCCTGTGTGTCTTCAAGCCATTCTCATTCCTCACCACTTAAGTGTTCCTCTCCTGCCTCAAGATCCATCACAGCTTTTGCAAAACCTTAAACTGTTTCTGCCTCTCTCTGAGGCATTGTTTGTGCAGTTGGAGCCATGTGGAATGGTAGTCCTTCCCACTGGCTTTACCGGACAGTCCAAGGTAACACGCACCATTCCTGCATGGACAACTGGGAAAGAGTAAGCATCCTCAGCCTGCAATGCCCAATTCCTGCCTAAGACCTGGATGGAGCCAACAACCTTCACTTACCCTTATCTCAAGAACAGGCATAGTGACTTCAGTAGAATCGGGAATGAGCAGAGATCTGCCCAGGACTTGAAAAATCAAAACCCAATAGAAGCAGATCATGGTCTGTTCAGCTTGGTGAGGAGGTGGGAGTTAACTGGACAGCAGAGATGGAATTTAAAAAGTAGGAGTAGTTTCTAAGCAATCACAGCATGCTTCACAATTTCAGTGATACGCTGTTTATGCTGCTCCTGCTAGAAAGAAAATTACTTCATCACTCCAGCATTTTAAAGGGACTGGCCACAGCCTTGTGTAACTTCTAAGCTGAAACGTAAAGATCTCGTTTAACTAAGTGACACTGATGCAAAGCTTTGGATGCCAGAAGAGATTGCACGAGGCATGTCCGGTCTTTAGAAAACTCCTAGCGTAAGCATGGTTTCTTAAAGTCCTGTGTAAAAACACACATCCTCCTGCCTACAGTAAAGCTCAGTGTGTTTAACCCAACAAAAATACCTGACAAAAGCGTGCTTCAGTGTGTGATAGCCTTCAGTTCTATGCATTTGTGTGTATTTTTATACACATACACATCTGTTTGCGTATGTATGTGAGTTTGTATACGTGTATGTGTTTATCTGAGGCTGCTTGAAAGAAGGTGAATATTAGTTGTGCCTTTTATCTGGAGGAAATGATGAAATGTTGCAAATCAAATTTGCATAGCATTGAAGGACTCCAAAGTTCCTATAGATTTGCCTAAGGAGCATTAAAAGGACAGGCATTATCCTACAGCTCAGTCAAGCTGCAGTGCATCACATTGAAGGGATATGGGTGAGGAGTGAAAGCTTGAGCTATTTGAAGTTACTATTTAAAAGAAGATTATTTTTTTCAAATGTCAGCAATATTAGAAGGAGTTGGTTATTACTATTATTGCTGGTTTCAGCAAACAGCTCATACTGAGCAGGAGTGTGCTCCTGTTCTTGCTCAGCAACAGCCAAGGGCTCTCCTTTTTCTACCCTCCAACCCCTTGGACTGACTTCCACATGCTCCCCCTCTCCGTATTTTCTCAGATAAGCAGAGCTCTTTGATGACAGACGAGGATGGGAGCCACAGTTTTCTGCACTGGCTGTTCATCTCACCCTTTCTTTGATATGAGAAGAGAGGAGGTCCCCGGGGGGATGATGGCATTCACACAATCTGCTCTTCTCTTTGATAACTAATAGCAACACCTGACAAAGTGCACTCTCTGCTTCTGGGGCGTACCATGATGCTAAGGGCCAAGGATGTTTGACAACACAAGGCATCTTCCCAGTAAGCTGGTAAACAAGGTGAGGTATGTGCATACCCGCAGGGTGACTAAATATGATTCACTGTGATGTTACCAGTAACCTGCTAGTATTTTATTTGTGTCTGAAACGGGCCCATCCCTCGCTCTAGGCACATCCACAAAAGAGGATCACAGAAAAACACAGGCTAACTCACTCTCAGCAGACCAAGAATGCAGCCTAATGTTACTAATCTGTATGTTTCTGTATGCAAAATAATCAACTTTTGTATTTAAAATAGCCTTCATGAGAGAGGCAGCACTACAGACTTAGAAGCCAACTTAAAATTGATGCTTTAGAAATAGTTGCAACAGACCAATGGTTTCTGGATGGGAAGTATGAACCTGGGAAAGTGCTCCTTTTTCCTTCCCCCTCCCCATTTTCTCTAAACATTACTCCTAAGGGGTTATTGTCTAAGATGTATCCTAGAACTTGATCCAGCTTCGGTGCAGCCAGCAGTTGGACACCTGCCTCCTGAGTTCGGCGTGGGCAGGATCAGGCCCTTAAGTGCTGGGCTAGGAAGCCAGAAGACCATGTTAGCAGCCTCTCAAAGCTGGGATTTGTTATGCCTTTGGAATGGCAGGGTGGTTTCTGGCAGTCCTCCTCTGCTGGTATTTTTGTTGCTTTTGTGGTGAGAACAGAGGCTCAGAGGCTCTTCCAACGTCATTGTTTGTATCACATCTACGTGTAGGGCTCGGTCCCGCTCTGATTCTCTGAACTGTCAAGTCAGAATCTCCCTTCAATCTTATGGGTTTGTTGATTTTATTATTTAATTTTATTTTTATTAGCTGGGCTCTCTCTTCCCACAGTGCTCATTTTCCTCCCCCTTCCTTCTTTCCATTCTTCCTCTGACTCATTTTTCTCTGTCATGGCCTTTTTCACTGCTATTTTCTATCTGCTTCTCCAAGTGGCTTTCCCTGAGAGACTTTCTGTTCCCTTTCTTTGCCCCTGAGTCTCCTCCACCAGCTTGCTGCCATCCATGGTTATCTGTGGCTCTCCAGAACGTTTCTGTTCCCTTCTGCCTTACCGGTGCTCAACCCCTGTCCATCCATAGAAGTTACCCAGTAAAGGCAGAGATTTCCTAGAGAAACTTCGCATCAGTAGCATCCCTCATAGCTTAGAGGTAGTCACCTCACCTGCAGCAGACCCTGAGCAGTCCATCCCAGGTAACTGATGCTGAGCTGTAGCTCTGAGGCATGGTTGCTCCATGTGGGAAGCAGGTGATGGGCTGCTTTCTGTGCCCGAGTGGCTGTGGACCAGGAAGCACATGGGAAGCTCCTGCAGGAAGGAGTTGCACAAAGCAGAAGGCAGTTCCTGGAGAGCCGGCCCAGGAGCATTATGTTTGCCTGCAAAAGGGCGCACTCGTAACTCCGGCTGTGCTATACGCTGCGCTATAGCGCTTTGTTGTTGTTTACAAGACCATCTGGGAGCGTGATTTATGAGGAGAGTGAGCTCTACAGAAGCAGCTCAGTGGTTTCCACAGACAGCAGCTGTTTCGGTGCTGTGACAATGCAGATAAATACACTGCATCTATTGTGCTCTTTTCATTGTTGACATTGTCAACAGTTCATTAGTGGAGCTTGCTCAGAGCTTCTGTCTGGCAGACAAAGGATGCAGCTCTTGGTTATCAGGCTCTAGCAGTGCTGTAAAACCAGAATTAAGTTTGGGGCTTCTGGGTTTATTTGTTATGAGCTGAATTTCATGGTTCATCGGTAATGATAGAGATAAATGAAACTGGCTGTGTTATAAAGCTAGGCACAAGTTGCCTGTTTGTGGTGGACTGAGGCAATGTGAGAGGCTTTTGATGGAAAGGAATGGAAATGAGGTGGTTTTCTTCATGCCAGTTCTCACCTGATAAGAAACCAGTGCTAAAAATGGTTGTAGGAGCTCACATTTTTCATCAGGCTTTGACTGCTTTTATCTTGAGCTGCTTTTTGTTCCTTCTGGATCATCAGGCATCAAGACAGGGAGCTCTGTGGGGGAAGCCTGTCTGCTGAGTTCTGTCACCAGGAAGTGTCATCTTGCCTCTGGAGATCCTGGGAGACCCCATAAACTAATATATGTATGGGAATCCCATCATCTGGAGGGTCTGGAGTTTCCAGCTTTTCATTTGCCTCTGTGCACAGGTATTTGCGTGTGCGCCAGTGTCCCTGGGTGGGCATGGTCACATCCCTCGCTCTGGGGGACTTCAGTGGGGCAGTTGTTTGGATAGGACTTTGTTCTCTCTGTACTTTTACACCGGCTGCATATGGACCCTGAAAGAAGAAATGTTGTGGGTTAGAGCTAGGTGTGGGTAGGGTTTTGAAAGGTCTCTGTCCTTCTGCACCTAAACAGATTTTCCTCAGTGTCTTCAATGAGCACACTGCCACTTAATGGGACTGTTAAAAGCTTGGAGTGACTTATATAAAAACCCAAACAACTGTCCCCGTTTTGTTGCTCAGCATCAAGTTTAAGATTCTTTTCAACTCCATCATGTCCTTTTAGCTGCTCCCCTAGTAACGCCGCCAAGATGGATCAAATCAGTGATAGTATGTAAATAGTAAACCATTTGCAAAGACTTTAGAGACTGTAGCAGCTCTTGTCATATGAGATGGATGAATTTCCCCATGAGGGGAAGGGGCCAGCGTGTCTGCCCCAAAAGAAGGGTGTCATAGAATTAGGCAGGAAGCATCAAAGAGGAGTTGCCAGGGCTGCCAGAATTAAGTCAGACCAGTGCAGCAGTTAGCTCTGGGATCCTGTCCCTAGTGATGAGAACCAGATGCTCCAGAAGTCAGCATAAATAACTAGCAAAGAACAGAAAAGTGACAGTCCTGAGCTCTAGTAATTGGAGATCTGATATCCCTGATTGCCTGTAATTATCTGCCCTTCTCTGGATCTTATCAAGTCTTTGGACTTCAGGGATTCCTGTGATGTTATTTCTGCAGAGTTATTGAAGAATAGTTGTGGGAAACAAGCTTTCCCATCTGCTGTTTTTTTGGGTTTGCTTTTTTTTTTAATTTCTTGCCTTTACATACCACTGAGTATTCCTTTGTCCTTCCAACAACCTTTTATCCTCTTCTCCCCTGTGAGAGGGGAGGCAGCTGTTACTGGGAGCTGTTTTGGCCTCCTCAGAGTCCAGTCTGAGATGGTTAGTGCTGTAGTTCCCAGGCAGCGATGTCCAGGGAAAGTGTGTCTGTGAGGAGGAGGGATGCTACCAGGGCAGCTGCTGCAAGGATAGAGGTGACGTGGCCATGAAACAGGGAAAGATGCCAGCTGAAGTGACATTGAGAGGAGCTGGTTCAGCAGAAGTAGGAGATGGGAAGCAGTGCAAAGGAGAAAAATAGGAGAGATCATTGGACTGAGTCTCCACCTTTCAGCACTGATCCATGTCCCACCTGAGCAGCTTAGTTCCTGCGCGATACTATGGCATATCTGTCTGTGGGATACTCAGAAGATGACAGGACATGGTCCCTGGCAGCCTGATCTGACTTTCTACTTGGTCCTTCTCTGGATGACTCAGATTGAACTCTTTCATTAGACATTAGTCTGTGATTTTTGTGTATCTACTCTTATGGCTGGGACCTTCCTGTTGTTCCTGTGTGTATACCCTGAGTTGCGTGTATGTGCGTATGAGTTAGAACATACCTGAGGAAAAGCAGAAGTGAGTGTACAGAATAAAAAAGATTGAGCACCACAGTGCTAATGAATATTGTGACTGAGGAAAAGGAGCGTTTTTCCTGTTGAAGCCATTCAGTCTGAGAGAGAGAGCAGAGCAGCAGTCTTCTGTGCAAGTTGGTTTGTGCCTTCCCTAAAGATTTGTAGTCCTTAACTGCTGGTCGTGGGCTTGGGCAAAGAGAGAAAGATGAGCTGAATATCTGAATCTATAGGCCTTAAATCTTTCTTGCAGTGTGGGTTAACAGAACACAGTAAGATTTCTCCCTGGATTTATTTGTTACTCCTTTTTTCACTTTGATATCTACTCTGCAGTGTTTTCATAGGGGATGGAGAGAGGATTAGGTAAGGAGGGCCCAATGTAGTATTTTAATCTTCATGCACATACTAAAATACACAGCATTTAGGAGTATCACCATTTCATCTTGCACATATCATCTTAAAGTATGCCTTGGTTTCTGCTCTTGCTCAGCCTTCTATACATACTGAACTGATTTTGAGAAAGTGGGAGATCCCACTGTGGGATCAAGGATAAACCTTGTTTCTCTCCTGACCGCAAGCCTGAAGTAGAGTCCTTTGGATTGGAGAAAGAGGGTTTGTCCACAGTCTGAGATCATGTATACATAGTGACCTGTACATAGCAACATGTCTCCAGAAAAACAGATGTCTCTGTGTCAGCATTGAGAGATGGCATAAGAGACAAACTTACTCTTCTTTGGAAGGCACTAGAGGATCAGTGAGATGGTGTGCTCACTGTCGACTGCCAGGACTGCACTGTGACTGCACTCTGAGCCACAGAGCACATGCTGCAGCTCCTGCCCTGCTTCATTTGGTAGAAGCATGCAGCGGGGTACATGCGGGTTGCAGATTTGCCGGCTCATGTGGCAGTTAGAGGACAGGCGTACCACCGCTGGTGTGTTGACATCAGGAGTTGGCTCCCAGTTCGCCCTCCTCTGCTGAGCTCACTTCCTGCTCCCTTACAGCTCTGGGCCCCTCTCCCACGCTGTGAGCTGGTGTGCCAGGTTCACAGCTGCTGGCCCACCCTCAGCCTCCTGCAGCTGCTCCGGCACCAGGGTCCCAGAACAGGAGGATGCTGCAGGCCTCCAGCGCTGGTTTGTGCTGTGTTTTTCCAGAGACACTTTGCAACATGCAGCATTGCTGTATGTGCCTGGTGTCAAACTGTGGGCAAATCATTTTCACGCAGCCTTAAGGACTCTGCCTGGGGCTCTAGGTCTGGAAAGGGGCAGAGAAGATGTCAGAGGGTTTGCCTCATCCTTTCTTCAAATGAAGTTTCTGGGTATGGGGGTGGGAGGGTGGAGGGGGGGGGGGGGTGTGGGGCGGGGAGTGGGGGCGGCTTTGTGCACAGCAGAACCCTGCTAAAAGCAAATATCCTAGATCCGGGTGAGTGCTACCCGAGGTTAGGCAGTCTGCCTGTATATGATCCCCCTCATCAGCCAGCACGTGGCCTCCTTTGTGCATAGGGTGAAGAAATCCTAGAGGGTTGTGGTATTTAGCAACAAGTTTTGTGGTGAAAGAACAAGTAGGGCTTCAGTTCACCTCCAGCCCTATAAACATAGGTGTTTATAGCATTTAAATCATTTGAAATTATAGTTAATTGTCTGAGCACAGTACGAGTAACAAGACAGAAAGCAAAGTTTCCCTGGGAGGAGTTTATGTGTGTTTTCCATTAGCAGTCAGACAGCGGCCAGGGCACAGGAAAAGGCATGAGAACAGTCTTTCACCATGACCTCACAAAGAGATTTCCCAGCTCTGAGCTCAGCTCTGTTGCATGACTGAACAAGTGGAAGAAAGCACAACTGGTTCCTGGTTACTGGTTGCTTTATCGGTGTCTTATTTTATAGCAAACTGTTTGAAACGGGGTTCTTGGGACCTAAAACAGGCATGTGTTTGTGGTCTGTGGGCAGGGACACAGCAGTCTCAGATGTTGTAGTTCTGCATGGATACTGCATACGTGGCCAGTGAGTCCTGTGCTCTCCAGATGCCTCCAGCTTGCGATGCGTTTATGTCGGGGTTAATGAATGGTGGAGGCGCTGGCTCTGAGCGCAGAGTCAGCTGGTGTGTGCCTGTGTGTCTGTCTGTCCAGGTGTTTCCAGCATCTGGAGATCCTATACCGGCCTCTGGCTTTTTAAATTTTTTTTCTTTCTTTCTTTCTCTCTGCCTCATCAAAGCTTCCAAACAGGATGATGGGCAAAAAGATGATGGGCAGGGAAGAAATGTCCACAAAGCAAAGAAGGGACAGAAAGCTTCTGTGGTTCCTTTTTTACAGAAGTCTTGATTCCTGCTCAAACCCAGTTGGGCTTTTTGCATGGGTGAGAAAGGAGTTTGAATCAGGCATCCTAACCTGCAGTCTCATCCTACTCGTGCTGAGGCTGAGGTTTCCGGAGGTAAATGAAGCCTTTGACAACAGTGGTTCGAGGTGTTCCCCGCTGCTCGCCTAATTGTGCTGGCAAAGCAGAGGCAGCCCTGTGCTGTGGTGCGGGAGAGGAAGTGACTTGCCAGGAAGGGAGACCGCACCTCAGACCAGTGTTGCCACTGGAGACTTCACCTTGTGAAACCACAGCATTCCTCATGCACATAAGTGCCGTGGATGATGACAGCAGCCAGTTAGAGGGCACTGAGAGAGCAAAAGGAGGGACTGGGGTCTCCACTCCTCCTGACTGCTTGGGCAGGCAGCGCCTTGCTCTGGTTAGCACGGATCTTGGGGTGCAAGCAGCCCCCTCAAGTTGTGGGATCACAGTATATGACTGAAGGAAAACATCAAGGGCATCTGTTAACTCCTAAAACAGAGACTTTTAGAATTAAGATAAATGCAGGCCTCACAGACTTTGTAGCTATTGCAGAAGAAATTACAGGGTTCAGTGTATATGTAGCCAGCCTGAGTGGTTTCTGTGCATCTGGGCTGTAGAGGAAGGCTTTAGCCCAGCCAAACTCAATTCCCTGTGTGGGGAATTCATGTAAGGTCAGCAGCTTTACACCCCAATGCTGTGCCTCTGTAAACTATAAGCACGTATATAGGAAGCTGGCCAGGCAGATGTATCACTCTCCTTCCTACGCTGTCTGCCTTTTGCTTTTGATATTACTAAAAACTTCAGTAAGGAACAGTTCTTAGCGTGTCAGATGTTACAAGTTGTTTCTGCCAGTTTCCAAGTCAGAGTGTGGGTTTGCATGGCTGGTGCCTTTCCAAGAGCTGGAAGGGGGAATAGACCAGATCTGGAAATTCCTGGTGAATGTAAGAAGCTGTAAAACCTCCCACTGGGTGATCTGTGACAGCACGACAGGCTGATGGCCTCGTCTGACTTCTCCAAATGAAGCATAAAAAGGCAGTGTGGAGCTGCAGATGCTTTCCCTGGTTACTAATGAGAGAAAATTCCAACTGCTTGGCTGGTTTTCCTCGCAGGATGAATGCTCAGGGCTGTTGGTGAGGTGGTTTTTTGCTTTTTCTTTTTTTTTTTCTCCACCCCTGGTCTGAGTATCTTCATTTGTTTGAGAGTATCCTTCTTCCTGGTTAAATATGAGCTTCAAAAGTTAATGCTTGTTTGGGAAGAGTCGGAGGTGGAGGGCGGATCAGAGAGAGCGCACGCAGGTGAATACCGAATCCCAAGCGGGTCAGCGATGAGACGTTTTCCTGCGAGGCGGGAGCTGCAGTCAGGCAGTCTCTGCTCTGACTGTGTCAGTGGTTGTTGGAATGGGGCAAGACCAGCAGGACCAGCAGAGGCATCCCGCAGTAGCTGGCGCTGGGGTGGCTAGCTCTGTTTTCTCTGATGTGGGCTACGGCAGGGCGACAGCGTGTTTCTAACATCATAGGTGGGTGTCTGAGCAGTGGGGCATTGGCAGCTTCTTTTTTTGGGAAGATGAAAACCCTTTTATTTTTGAAAGGTTCAAACCTCATTCAGTTGTGGGATGGGAACATATTTGTGGAGGGGAGAAGAACATCCACCCAGGCCTGTTCACACCCAGTAGTTAGGAAGATGAAGGGTGCTGGACTGCAGTTCAGGTCTGTAATGTCAAGCACAGCCCAGCTAATACATGGTCTGTGGACCCATGCAGATGAGTTAATTTGCTTTTACAGCCTTCCAGAGAATTCCCATGCAAAGTTACCTGACTGTAGTGTATGCGGGTCAAAACAAGATGTGAGGCTGCCTGCATCGTATGCCTGCTCTGCCCTGCTGTCAGAAGAGGGGGCGAGGTGGTAGCAAAGCAGAACAAAACCAGGCAAAATAAGGGGTGGTCGAGCAATAGAAAGGGTTACACAACCAGGCTACTTCTGTGGGACAGCCATTCAGTAAACCTGGTAGCTCCAGAGGTAATCTCTGGTTATTTTTAGAGCTGTAACTCAAGGAGATCTGACAACTTCAAAGTCATACTTTTGTCTGGAAAGTTTGTGTGGGATCATATCTGGTAGGTAACAAACAGCAAGGGCTGATGCAGACTGAAACACTTTATGGATGTTGTCCCCACAGTGTGCATGTTTGACAGCTCTTTCCATATGTTTGCCTTTTGAATAGGGTGGTGGAGACGCACTTAGAGTCCAGCACTTACAATTTTAGTATGTTGAAGTGGTTTCTCACAGACTGCTTTGCACATTTTTCGTTTTGATTTTTATTTAGATGGTTTTGATTTATTGGGTCTTTTTCACCACTAGCTTTCCATATTTTTTATTTTTGTTTACCAGCAAAGCTTGTTAAGTTGAATAGCCTCTTAGGTATTGAATTAATTAGGTATTCTGTTCCTTGGGAAAGCTGCCCAAATGTAGAGATGAATCAATGATTGGATTAGAAAAAAATAGGTTACAAAGATCAAAAATGAAAGGGCTGCTAGAGGGATGCAAGATTTTGGGGTTTACTTCTCCTCATATTCCCTGTTTGTACATATAGCCTGTGATGTATGTCCCTGAGTCTGCTACCAGAGAGGGAAGTTACAGATGTCCTGCAGGTTATATGTATGAAATATGGTATTACAGTTGGAGATCTCCATATTGATTGATTAAAAATTAGAAGCATTGCAATGCATTGTTCTGGTCAGAAGACTTCCCTTTTAACCCTTTGAATCATAGAATGGCATGGGTTGGAAGGGACCTCAAGGATCACAGAGTTCCAACCCCCCTGCCACAGGCAGGGCCACCGACCTCCAGGCCTGGAGCTACACAAGGTTGCCCAGGGCCCCATCCAACCTGGCCTTGAACGCCTCCAGGGATGGGGCATCCACCACCTCTCTGGGCAGTCTGTTCCAGCACCTCAGCACTCTCTCTGTAAAAAACTTCCCCCTAAGATCTAATCTAAACCTTCCTTCCTTTAGCTTCAATCCATTCCCCCTTGTCCTGCCATTATCTGCCCTTTTAACAAGTTGATTCCCCTCCTGTTTGTATGCTCCCTTCAGGTACTGGAAGGCTGCAATGAGGTCCCCCCGCAGCCTTCTCTTCTCCAGGCTGAACCAGCCCAGCTCCCTCAGCCTCTCTTTGTAGGGCAGGTGCTCCAGCCCTCTGATCATCTTCATGGCCTCGCCTCTACTCTGAACCCTCTCCAACAGTTCTACATCTTTCTTGTATTGGGGGCCCAGATCTGGACACGGTACTCCAGGGCCTGACGAAGGTAGAGAGGAACAATCACCTCCCTGTCCCGATGGCCACTCCTCTTCTGATAGAGCCCCCCCCAGGCCAGAGTCATCCTCCCCAAGCAGAATGAGCTGAATTAGCCCAGGTGAGCTGAATTAGCCCAGGCTGTTTCCAAACCACTTGACATCACTTCCCCATAAAAGGGGCTGGTTGGTGAGGGGTAGGGGATGGATGTGTCTAGGATAGTCTGAGTGTGGCTGGGGTGTTGGGTAGATTGGCCCTTCTGTTGGGCAGCACTTTGTAACCTTCGGGTTGGTAAGGTGCTCTGTGTCAGCACTTTGTGTGAGTGTAATTGGGTGTTATTGTTCTGTGTTCATGGTGCTTTTGTCAGTATCCTGTCCTTATCCAAACCCAGGGAGGCTCTGTCTCCTCTGGGACTGGGTGGTGCTCAGCCACTGTCTGGGCTTGAGCCACCACACCCTTTCTGCAGGATAATGATAATTCAATGGTTTAAAAAGCAATAATCCAAAAAGTTGTTTCAAACTAGAAGAGCTGACAAACCTTCCTTGGGCCCCTCATTGCTGGTTACACTGAGTAATGCAAACCAGCCTCAAAGCCTTGTGTTTAGCTTGTGTTTAGTCTTTTCCTCTTATCTGTGTGCTGTGGGGTTTTTTGTTGTTGGTTTCTTTGGATTTTCTTTTGCTTTTTATTGATGGGAAAAAAAAGATGAATCATGGGTTTTGGAAGCTGAAAATGGTCTGTTTGGTTATCACTGCTGATGAGCGCTGTGTAGTGCTCCCTCTCTGTGGGTGAGGGAGTAGGTGGTTCTACTTCTGCTTGTCTTGCAACTCCTAAATATGATCTTAAACAGCTGAATTTGTGTCAGACTTGCAACTCTGCTTGTAATTACACCCACCTCAGTTTGGGGTACATGCTTTATCATCAGTGTGGGTTAAAAGACGTTTCTGGGAGACATGATCTTTGAGGCTTCTTAAGCTGCCAATTCTGGCTGCTGAAGTGTGCGTGCTCATGGAACTGTGCTTTTGTCTGTGCTAATGATCTGTTTACTTTGTTTCTAGGGCTCATCACAATAAAAGAAGCCCATGATATAGAAGCCAGACTTAATGAAGTGGAAAAGCTCCTGAAGACTATTATAAACATGCCCTGGAAGGTAAGCCATGTGCCATGTTTAGCCTGGTTTGGCTCCTCCTTGATGGTGACACATACTCTAGTGCAGATTAGAAAGTGATGGGCTTTGCCAGACTCTCAAAGAAGCAGTGATTTATTGAGTAACTTGGAGAAGCACATGTGCCAGAGCTGTATAATGACATTGCCACATTATTGTTCGTAATGAGCCTTTCTGTTGCACTATGAAGGGATGTAAAGGAAGAAGAGAGACAAGACCAATCGCTGGTAAAAAATGTATGTCTCTTTTCTTTTTCTCTTTTTAAGTATTCAAGATCTGAAGTTGTCCTCACGTTCTTTGAGAGATCTCCTTTGGATCAAGTTCTAAAAAATGACAATGTCCATAAGATTCAGCCAAGCTTTCAGAGTCCAGTTAAAATATCAGGTAAGAGTTGTTAGCTTCTGACATTTGACACAACATTTACAAAACAAAAATGGCATCATTTGCCGTTCTCTTATTTGTTCTCCACCAGGAATTAAAAAAATTAATAAATTTCACCATAGTCTGCTTTATAATATAGAAGATAGAATTAGCCTTGGCATAATTAGCAACGTGCATTCTGGCAGTCAAGTGACAGGATGAAATCGGAGGCTCATAAATGCAAAGAAGTGGATGTGAGGAAGATGCAATCTTTGCTGTCATCACATATGGCAGTGCTGTTACCACTAAAGAAGGAGGTTTTGAGGCTATTGGTACAGTTCTGTGAAAATCTAAGCTCAGTGCCAAGCACTGGACAAACCCAATATTCTCACTGCTGGTTATTATTAGGAAAGGAGGGGAGAACAGAAGAAGGGAGCACAACCCTGAGTTGAATATGGGCTGGACTCTCCATCTCAGAAAGGACATAATAGAATTTAAAGGCATACAAATAAAAGACAAGGATTCAAATCATTGAACAGCTTCTCTATGGAAAAGGTTAAATAAAGAAGGCCACTTCAAATCTGAGAAGAGATGACAGAGTAGGTATATGATGGAAGTGTACAAAGCTGTGAATAGGAGGAGGTCTGTTATCCTGCACTTCTCATGAAACAAGAACTGTATGTTATCCAATAGCGTTGACAGACAAAAGGCTTTAAACAAACAAAAGAAAGGTTATAGTATTGTTTTGTTCCCACACAGAGCACAGTTAAGGAGTGGAGTTTATTTTTGTGGGGTATGGTGGAACTGAAAGTATAACTGACTTCACAAAGGAGTTAGACAAGTAAGTGGAGGAAACGTACATTGAGACCTGTCACATGTGGAGACATAGGATGTTTTTAAACCACAGGTTGTTAGTGGCTAAAATGAGAGCAGTACTACTCTGTCCTTGCCTATTCTTTCAGCCTGTTCCCTCTGCATTTGCTACTGACTGCTGTTAAAAGGTTTGTGGACTTCTGTTGTGCCTAATTTTGTATTTCTATACCAAAATGTTTCGTATGATCCCAATGGCAACTGCTGTTTTTTTGTGTGACCATGAGAATTTATTTCAGAGAGTTAAATAGAAGTGAAATACTACATAACCCTCCAAGGTGCATAAAGTGTTTAGCGTGACACTGGTGTCAGTTTTCTGAGGTGCTGACAGGGTACCTGTCCGTGGCCAAGCAGCCTGTCAACATGCTGAGGGTGTAAGCAGTGTGACATAAGGATTGATCTGAAACGTGGGGTAGATTTTTCGTAATTGGTCCTGAGCTCTGGTTCCAAGCAAACTACTCTTCTGTTCAATAAATATTCCTTTAAACAATAAATGGTTTGAGCCAACGTATAGCTCTTTAGAAGTGTACTGTGTAATGCAGAGCTTCTGTGAGAAGTGCAGTCTTGCTGGTGCCTCCTCGTAGAGCCCCCCGACCGTGCTCAGGCTGCAGCGCAGCAACTGTGAAGGGCACCATGGACGGACTGCAAAGGGCAGATCTGGCTTCCTGGGAACAGAGATGAGACCGTCTCACACCCTGCCTGTGGCTAGAGAGGTTTGGATGGTGTCTAGAATCGATGTGGAAACCTCAGGTAAAATTCCTACAAAGTGGGTCCTAGCACCTGCCCGTTACAAAATGAAGGATCCCCGAACTCTCTGCGGTAACAAACATTTCAAAGGGCGTCTGCTGGTGGAATCTTGTTCTTTTTAAACGGGCAACTCTCAAGAATAAATGTCTTTGGAATCACACTGGTTAGAAACTGCAGCGTTGCTCTGGCTTTGGGGTGTTTTTTTTCTGTTTGGAAGGGTTTTGTATCATTTTTGTGAGAGTGTGTACCCCCTCAGGGCACACATGCTCTGCGTGGGCAAGACTGAATGTGTCACTAGGTGGCTGCAATGTAGGGGTGATCAAGATGAACATAAATTCAAAGTGAGGGTGCCTGGCTGATAGACAGAGGCTGCCAGCAAGGGGAACCCTGCTGCCAGCCTCTGTGTTAGAGGAGCTGTGGAAACCACCTTAGTGGAATAATAGCGTGTTCCTTGTTTTAATTCAAATTAATTTTGGTAGAAATGAATTATACCTGTTACTTTAGAGGAAGATTTCCCTACCTACGCATCTCTCCCAAAGCATCTAGTGGCAATTAGTTTTAGCGTTTAAGTGATAGCTGCAAAGAACTGAAGAGCATAGGTGGCAAGCTGCTGCTAGCTGATGATGCTTGCCTGGCCCGGATGCTGCCAGTAGATGGCAGTAAGCGCTAAGGCCTAAAGCAATTAATGCAGCAATGGAATGCTGTAACTCTTAGGTCACGCCAAGGACACTAAGAAAACACTGTGGCATTCATGTTAGTCATAGTGCAGCTTTCTACGTGGCCTGCAGAATTAAAAAGCCCGTGAAAATGTTTAGTATTCCTAGGAAAAAAAAATCCAAAACGTCCCTCACGTGGTCTTGTTCAGAGTGGTAGGTGATGGGGAAGAGAGAAAGGGCTGCCCTCTTGGATTAAAGCTGAGTTTGGGTTTGTGGTGTAAATCTAGTTCTTCAGTACAATGTTGTCTCTAGATGAGTCATGACCGAAGCATGTCTCCACTGGGATTCGGGGTTTTTTACTACCCCAAACATGTTTTGCTAGTAGGAGTCCCAGTAAAATCAGGCTGAAAGTCGAAGATGACTTTCTTAAGAGAAAGATGGAAGTGAGGTTTGGCTTTCGTTAAGGTGGAAGCATGTAAATGCACACTCTTAAAAAGTTACCTCCCGTTCTCCTTTCTCATCTTCTGCTCATTACTTGAACAGGATTCCTTTTGTGCCTACCCTATTTTTCTGCTAATTTCCTTTTGTGCCTATAACAGAAGGGTGTAACACAGGGTCCTTGTACCTGGAGGCAAACCAGGAGTCATCCCACTGGTGCTGGTCTATAGAGAGGTGTATATTCATTTTGTGGTGGCCCTAGCTTCATCTAAGATTGTGAGACTGGAAGAAATCCTTGTGACTAGCCCAGTTTGTCCATCCATGGACAGACATGGATTAACTTCTCATTCACATCAAACACTGTTCTTTAATTATAAGCACTCACCATGGTAGTAAGTCGGTGGAATCAAGTGTAAATTTTGACTATTCCATATTGGAGGCTTCTTAAACAGTGAGGAACAAATAAGCAGCTGAAGACAATGTGGTCTGCTTTTCAAAATTTAAAGATGGTGGTTGAATTAGCTTGGAAGGTCACTTTCTCTTTCCTTTTTCCTGTCTTTTTGATTTTTGCTTAACTGGCTTAAGCCTGGGACTGTCTAGGAACAATAAAATTATGTTTTGGTGGTGGTGGGCTGCCATTCTCCTCAGGGTGATGGGAATTTTCCACTGAGAATAACAGGCTTGAAGATGGGCCTTGCTTCAAATGTTCTGTGTCATCAATTGATTATGTGAATAAAATTGCTTAAGGACTGTCAGTTTGCAGGTGTTAGATGCTATGAAACTGATTCTTCATTCCTGCTTTCACATATGGATTTTCAATGTCATGCATACTCTCTGTTCGTGACCATGATAATTGCTCATGATATGCAGTTGTCTTCCAGCCCTTCTAAAATGAATTTCCATCTTGTTTAATTTCTTCTCCTGACAGAAATCATGCGATCAAATGGATTTTGTTTAGCCAACACTGAAACAATAGTCATTGACCACAGTATACCTAATGGAAAAGAGAAGCACCTGGACGTAGACTCAGCAGAACACTTGTAAGTGGGGGTTTGTGCATGAGTAATGGTGTCAGCTATAGCTTTCCCACCCCCCATCCCCAACAAGATGCTATCCTCTGTCTAGGAGCAAGACTACTATAGCTGTCATTCTGACTGGGTCAAGATTACTGGGCCTAACTCCTGAGGCTTCACAGCTCCAGATAACATGTCTGTTGGGGGGAACGACTGACCCCACGGAGCTCAGTCCTCTGCGTGTGAAAAATGTTGTGGCTGTCATAGGTTTTTCCCTTCTCTTGTGACTCAGATGATTTGAACCCCAGTGTGGAAACTCAAACATCCTTACAAAAGGAATAGCCTACTACAAAGGGTATGCTTTAATTCAGAAGTAAAACACCATCCTCAGCGAGGGGAACACACCCCTGAGTGTAGTCAAAGGAAGTTAAGAAGTTGAGTGTCTGTTCTGTTGCAGCAGCATGCCAGGGCTTGGTGAAGCATGTGTGTCTCATTAGGAGAGAGGGAAGTCTTGTTTGTAAATTCTGCCTCCTAATGCATGTAGGTGTTCTGGGGTTGAAGACCTGTAACCAGGAGGGGTTTCACGCAGGTTTTCAGTCAGTACAGATGGCTATTGATGGAAATCTGCCCTTGCAGATTTCTGTTGTGGCAGGTGATTGATATTTTAATGAGCTCCAGGTAGTGAAGCATTTAAATATTTTCAATGAGAAACATTGACCTACTTTTTCATTAGCACAGTCACATTGATGGAAACAGAGCAGTGAAAGCCTTGTGGAAGCTTTATCTTTGAGTGCAGCACTCCCTCGTGCCATGTTTGAAATATGGCTATCGCCCATCTGTGGGAAGGTTTAGAGCTTGGCAAGATTTTGTCAGTGGCTGGAGTGTCTCTGACTCCAGTGTAATTTCTTGAAGTCTTTCTATTAATTTAGCACTTAGTGTTTTGAACCTTGACTGTGCTAACATTTAAACTTATAAGCTTCTATTAATGAGACTGAAGTGAGACACTGGCAGTAATTCTGTAAGGCAAATATGTGGAAATTAAAGTTGTCATATTTCATAGTGGATCACTTCACAGTACTGCGAGTGGCAAGTAACAGGAGCAAATTACCAAAGAAAGCCTCTTTCTGCCTTATTTGATTATTTTTTTTAAACTCTTGATTTATTTTTTAACTGTTTTTTGGAATCTAGCTTAGATTTTTAAAACAGGCTGCAGCCCAAGCAAAACGTACTGGTGTGGGATAAGAAATTGTCATCTAATTGCCATCCCATCAAAGTCGGAGAATATCCAGGCCAGAAAATATAAATATGATAACTATGTGGTAAGCATGGCTTCCCAGAAACTCTGGTGGAAGAAATAAATGACAATAACAGCCTGGCTTTCTGCCTTTGTATTCTAACTTTCCCAAAGGAAGTTAAATCAAGAATCAAGAAGTTAATAACTTTCAAATGTCTGCTATACTTGGTGCCCTAAATTTGCCCATCCTGTAGCTATATTTTAGATGTGAGAGGTAATGGGTCTTCTGAAGCACAGCTGTTTTGTAAATATTGAACTCCTCTTAAAAGCAGAAATTTTCTATACTGTTGTTCTAAAGGTAGATTAGCAATCCAGAAAGGAAACTGAAAAGTCTTTCAAAACCTTCTACAGCTCCTTTTTAGTCTCTATAAAATTAGATTTACAAGATCGGTGGTTTCTATTCTTAAATCAGAGTTAATTTCTTGTGGACTTGTATAACCTCAAATGGGAACTTCTCCCTTTCTGCAACACTAAACTCTTTTGGCTGCTGATGTACTTGAATCAGGCATTTTGCAAAGAAAACCTGCATTTTTTGTAAAGAAGGACTTGGAGCTTCAGCAGGTAGCAATCATCTCGCAAGATTCTTCTGCACTGGCTTGCTGTTGTGGCCTCCAGTCCTACCTACCCATCAGCTGAAAAGTCTAATACTTGCTCTAAATGAAGCCATAGCATTTTTGCAAGTTGGAATTGCTTGCTTTGTTCTGAAGTAGTTGCTTTCTGCTTCCTTCACTTTCTCTCTAATTTTAGTTGACAATACACCATACTGTTGCAAAATGTGGTGAACTAAGTGTGCTCAGTATCTATGTGCTATAAGTAGTCCTTTTATGTGTGCTTCATCAAGTACTCTGAAGTTCTTTCAAAAGGAAAGGTGGTAAATCAGTGCATCCTAACCTCTGCTTTGGTTTTGTTACAGAGGTGCCTTCCCCTGCCAGGGCTGTTTGCACTTTTGCAGCAGAGGCTGTGGCATTGGACATGTTCTCTTGGCAAATCCACTCCAGTACTAGACATGCATTTTCAGGCCAATGCTGCTGTCTTTGGTCCATGAGAGAGACTTCCATGGGTGGTGATGCAAAAACAGCAGAGAGATGATGAATTTAGACATAGAATATTTGCAGGAAAATTAAATCCTCCTCTTGATAGGAAAAGAAAATGCTTCCCCTGTGCTTTTCAGTCTTAGGTGGAAGGAGATCTGTTTAGGTACTGCTTGTACATAAGGTGATGAAAACAGCAGGGTTATTGTCTCATACCATGAGACACTTGGGGTTGCTCCTATGACTTAATGAGCTTCTGCTTACCTTGCTTCCCTTGTCTTCCTGGCAAATGTGAGCAATAACTCTAATGCGTTACCAGGAGTTAAAAAGCTAGGAAATGGGTATCTTGCAGAGCAAGGAATAGGTCCTTATGAAGGACACTGTCTGCCAAGATACTTTGGGAGTGGAAAAAATGGCAAGGCCAGAGTAACAGTTGGGGTATTGTGGTGTCTGCATGTCTGTAGAAGTTTGCAGAGTTAGAATAAACTTTTTCTGGGGAAAAAGACCTGTTGGTAACAGCCCAGATGGGGTGGCCTATACGGCTTCTAGCTGTAGTAAACAGCCGTGGTTTATTTGGTTTAGTTTTGTATGAGCTCTTTGCAGACTTCTGTGTCCACACTTCCTTTCTGGTGGCAAGGAAAGCTTTCTGCATAGCCATAGCACGTGAATGCCACTGTCTTGTACCTCACATGCTGTCTGTGGTACCCTGCCAGTGGGGCTGAAGCACTGCAACATCTCTGGGGCCTTCCAGTTTTAATCATCTAGTTGTATAAAACTGATGGGAGAAGGGGAGCAGAGTCTGAACAGCTTTTCTGACTCCTTTTCTGCTTCTCTCTTCCCCACTGGTATTTTATAATCTTGTTTCTGGATTGCTGGTGGTTTATAAGACAGCACAATGTGATCTGTGAAGTGTTTGCAAAATACCAAGTCAACTCCCTTCTGCACATGTTCCCACACGTGCAAGCAAGCAGCCTGGAGGGAGTAGAGGAATGAGGGTAATAAAGACTCAAAGTTCAGTCTCATTTCATTTTGGTTGTAAGTAAAGAGCACAGCAACAGCACTCCAGAAGAAAGCTCATGAGTTTCCACTCAAAAAACATTGCAATCCTCATAGATAAGAGGTGAGAAGGACCAGGCAGGAGTGTGGAAAAGAGCGGTGTATGTCCATTGCAGGATGTATAGATTATGCTATCCATTAACCCATGATACTTCAAAAGAAAGTTTTGGGCACATACAGGAGTGAGAGATGTATCTGTTGGGTCCTCTCAAATGCCTGATGCTTAGGTGTCTCTAGGGTGAGATTAGAGGGATGTCTGCAGTTGCTTGACTTAACTGAAGGAGTTCAACTAATTCATATATAGATGAGATGCAGTTTTAAACCAAATTACTTTAAAACTCTATCTGTTTAGTCACTCTTTGACGAGCAGATGCATGCCACTTTTAAAAGCTGTTAGAGACACATCCTGCAGTTAGAGCTGTTAGGAGTTCTTTTTCCATCTTGTGCAACTTCTCAGTTTCCATTTTATTTTTCCTCACTCTTATCAGAATTAATGCAAGTTCTTTCAAAACATTAAAGATGGAGCATGAGAAAAAGAAATTAGATATTTCTTCAGGTCCCTTGAGATTTAATCCCTGGCCTGCAGTGTCTGCCTGGGAAGAAGTAAGATGTTTTCTTACAATGGAAATTCAAGCCTCCTCGGAATGGGAATGTGTGTAACTGAGGAAAATGTGGAGTTTAACAAGCTGATGCCTTCTGGTTGAGAGAAGGCATGAGGCAGTGGGTAGTCCTTGCAAAAGCTCTGGAGTTAGGAAGGTGGGAAGGAAAAAACTGAAACAAGTGAAACTAAATTTGGGGATCTCTTTATATTCAGATGTTTTCTGCTTGTCAAAACCTAAATCTCATGCCCTGGGGAGGACAGCAAGGCTCTGGGGGAAGGACACTATAGTCATTGTTTCCTATTTGTTTTAGACATTGGAGTTCATACAAAAGCCAAACTGAGAGAAGATACCTGGGAAATGAAAGCATGAGAGCACAAGTTCAGGCAAAAGCAGTTGCCATTTTGCTTTTGTGAGGCAACTGAGGCATTTTATGTTGCTGCCAAATGCAAGGGAGAACACAATGGAAGGATGTGGGCCTCAGCTGTCTGATTCACTTTTCAAGAGCTCACTTACTGCTTCCTTCCTCACTAGTAGCTTGAAAGTCTGGGATAACATGTTTTGTTTACATGCACCATGGTTCTCATTGGCTGATGGTTTGTTCATATATACATGGGTGTGGGGAGGAGGAGAAGGGGGTGGGATGACCTCTGAGTACTTTCTGTGAATATTCTCTCATACCATGGTGAAAGTTCTTCTAGACTTGTAAAAATCTTATTGTAGAAGTACCCAGAATTGCCTGATGGGAAAGACAATGTCCTAGGAAATCATTTGTTAGCAGGAGGGGTGCCCTTGGGCCTGAAAGCAGGTAATTAATGTTTTTGACCCGTTTAAGTTCATCTTAAATGCAATGTGGTATCCAGATGTCAAGCAATACAAAGTTCAGGTAATTATAATGACAATATCTGAAGAGTCAGTGTCATATTACAGGAGAGTCCTAAGAGTCCTCTTTACTCAAGACTGCTCTCTAAAGAGAGGAGAACCTGCCCACGCTGCATAGCTGTGTCTTTGAAAGGGAGTAGCCATCCTGTTTTACTGAAAGCACAATCTTCGGCCTAGTCATTTCCATAGGTGTTAAAGAAACAGGCTTTTCAGTTTGTTTAAGGCCATGGGGAGCAATGCTTTCCATCTACTTCTCAATTCTCCGTAGGACGTGTTGAATCTTAGTTTATGTTGCTGGTGTCTCCAGGAGGATATGCTAACACAATCATATGGAGGCAGTCAGTGAAACAATAGCTTCATGATTCATAGTTGATCTTCATGGACCTGCCTTGACAACTTCTAGTATGAATCTGAATCTCAGGCTGCCAAGACAGGGAGTGAGATACTGAAGCTTTAGAAAGAGTTGGGCTCTAGAACTTTGTCTTGCAATCTGAGCTTCACAAAGCTGAAGCTGCAGACCAGCATTAGAAATATTTCTACTGCAACACTGTTCTGGTGTGAGGCAAATCCACGTTACATTTACTCAGAAATTTAACTAACAATGTCAAGAGAAGCATTCTTGCCTGCAGCCATTTTTCCAAGTAGTCCCCTCACAAATGCCTCTTCTCAGAATTTTCAGAATTTCCAGGGATTAGTCTTCAGTTATCCTAGCCTTCTCCCTCAGTACTTTTCTACCAACTCCTTTGATTTTTCTAAATGGCCATTAATGATTTAATGCCTCTTGGTGTTTTGCCTTTTGCTTGTTTGGGGTTTTAAAAATAAATTATTTATTTCTCCTTAGGTTTGAAAGTGTTAGCGACTTCACCTCAGAGCTAGAAGACAGTGATGATCCAACAGCTTATGTCACCAATTTAACATACTACCACCTGGTCCCATTTGAGACTGATATTCTGGACTGAGGCTGCTCAGTGAAGCAGTCAGCCAGCATCCAGCCGACTTCTTCATCCACAGGTTCTGCCTCTCCATGAACAAGGCTGTGTGGGCAAGACCAACAGCTGAGAAGTTGCAGCAAGTACCCCACTAAGCTGGCTCTGTGGTCTGTCCCTCTGTTGCATGGTATGGAGACATCTTGTAAGGAGCTAACTGCTTCGCTGCTGAGGACAAACTCTCCTTTGGTGAAAACAAAGCAGGGCTTCCTGGGGCTCGAGGAAATCTCTGCTGTGTCAGTGGGAACTGCTGCTCTGATGCAGCCATCGGAAACTTGTGCTGTAGGATGCTGTCACACATGCTCTTTGGCTTGCAGAGCAAGTTGAGGCTTCCTCTTTTAGGAAGCCATCAGAAACTTGCCCAGATGGCGTGACCACACTTTTTATGCTATGTAAGCAAGAAGATGAGCAAACCAGCTGAATTTTATCAGTTCCCTCTGCAGTTGCTTAATGGAGGTCTTGTGGGTCCGTTTTTGCTCAGCTGCCAGATGACTGGTGCCTTACACGAGATGTCAGAAATACCATTGAGTGCCTCCAGGAAACATGAGCTGACTGCTATGCTGCTTTTAATCATGGGATTTTGTATAATCACTGAAGAGGTGGCTACTCTTTCCTGGAACAGTAAAGCAGGCAGCAGCTGGCATTGCAGTGGGCTGCACATGATATTTGGGTACCCGTGTGGTTTCAGAGATTGGGAAAGCTGAGCTGCTTAAGAACGGTCAAGGTTATGACAGGCACTTGGATATGACTCTTTGTCATGTGGACCAGCAAGTATGAATGGTGCTTACAGCTGTTTACATCAGAGAGAGAATTTCCTATGCATGTTTCTCTCCAGAGGATGGGGAGGAAGACTGATATTTATGCTGACTTTTGGACTGAAAAAGAATGAGAAGCTACAGTTTGTCTACAGTGGTAGGAAAAGCACTCTCTGCTGCCGGCCTAGCCTAAGGAGTCTGTCCAGCTTTTCAAGATCTGCCTGCGGGGCCCAGGTGCAGGCCTCATTGTCATGTAGTGCCATGGATTTCAGTGGAGGTAGGACAGCAGCAATGAGAGTGGGAATGGTCCCTTCAGCCTCTTGACTACTGAGTAGTGCAACATAAAAATCTCCTTGGGGTGTCTCTTGGAGAGCACTCCAAAATCCCGGCTCACTGTGAGCGCTCAATACTCACCAACGTCACCTTTCCTTGAGCCTTCTGCAATCTGTTTGCAAACATGGATTTGAAGGGATTGAAATTGGAAGGAGTGCATTTTGGACTTGCTTCTTGGGAAAGGGATTTGACTGGTCCTGAAGAAGTTGATATAACTCCCTTCTGCGAACTATTCACTTCTATCTACAGAATAACAGTCAAACAGAATTTGCTAATGTAAATAATAAATTATTGAGAAGCCTAATTCTTTTACACAGTATGTTTTTAAAATATATTTTAAAGAAATAAAATATAACTCATGTTCAGTACACTTTCTACAGCTTAAAACAGTGGCTTCCTTTTTTTTTCTTAACTTTGAGGATGCTCAACATGCTGAGTTTTGGTAATTCTTTCTGTGCTTCACGTGTTGTTGTCTGTAATGTAGGTATAGAGTGTATTCATATGAAGCCTTTCAACCTACTTGTTGATCTTATGTCTAGGTGTATGTGGTTTAATGCCAGTGAGGTTAGTAGAGGAATTATGCATTTTCAAGACTTTAATTGAATCTGGCAGTTCCTCTTTTTTTAAGATAAAGATCCTTATATATTTAATTTCTAGAATAGAAAGGGTATGTCCTCACTCATGCAAAGGCTTTCTGAGATACTTTAATTGGAATTAAGAAGGGGGTTTTGCTTCTTCATTTGTTTTACTGTCATTAGTTTTAACTTTTGTCAGTGCTTTCACTTAACTATGGTGGGGGAGAAATAGTATCTAATAAACATGGACAGTGAATTGGGAGTTGAAATATTTTATTTCAATTCCTGGCCTTGCCATCAACCTACCATGTTCCTATAAATTTTTACCACATAACTGCTTGTCTTTTTTAAAGCACTTCAAAATCCATAGATTGAAAAATTAAGAAGTATTGTTAATTTTTAAAATTTACAACCTCATAACTCCTAAGAAAACCAACTATGTAGCATGGACAGTAAAGCCTTCAGGGAAGGGAATCTAATCCAAAGGAATTAATCTACAAACAGATGTTTCACCCATTTCACTTGGATTTTTCAAAAGCCATTTTGATCAAGAGATGGTCATGTGCCTTATTTCTCTTAGCTGAAGTGTGTTTGGTAAAGCAAAGGACTGGAAATGATCATGTGTATTACTTTCTCCATAGCCAATTTTTAAAAAAACCCACCCTCTGATTTAATTGCTGCAGCTTCCTCATGTGGACCAGGTCTCTACAACTGGGAGAGGTTCAGAGTGTGAATTAAGCATGTAGATGATTCATATGTATAGATACCTTACTCGTGATCACAAAATATAATTCTTAATTTGAACACATAACTGAAAAGGAGCACAGAATTTTCTGGGTTGGTTGTTGTGGGATTTTTTTTTCCTCCTAAGCAACTCTCATTGTAGACTAGTAGCATCCTGAGAGAAGATAACACAAACTCATTGTGCAGATATTCCATTAAAGTTTGACTTTTTATGTAGCAGAATGCTCAATTTTTCCACCCATACCTCTGATTCCATTGTGTTTGGGAGGATGTGTTATTAAGAGAACATACTAATAGCATCTGGGTTAATATACTAAGTCTGAACACTTTACATGTGAAAGGGATGTTGAAGCCAGAGGATGGATGTGCAGTAGTATAGCAGTATAAACACAGGTAGTTCTGAAAAATCTGCAGTCAGAAGAGAAGGCTTTGTTATCAAGGCAGAATAAGGCTTTTGTGTATAGCTCTGGGTTGGTTAAGCTAGAGCCTGAGACTGAAGATATTCCTCAGTCAATATAATGTGATAAAGGGCCAATAGGTATGAAGTACAAATGTATGCATGACTACAACTACATGCAGGTTATGAACAGTGTAATGATATGTAACCCTGTTGCTCATTAAAGTAGCCCTAAGCCTACGTGTTAGTGATGGGAGGGTGAACCTGGCTTTCCTGGGGTGTTTTTGGGGGAGTGGGGAGCTTGTATGGGCAGTTCTCACTGTTGGGAAAAGGAAGGCTCCAGCTGAAATGTTCATCTTGAACTACCCTGTTACTGAATCTCTCCTGTTCTGGGCCAGTGGTTCCCCAGCTCACTTTTTATATTACTCCGAATGACTCTGTGGGGCTGGACTGCCACATGGTTCACCCACAAAGCCAGAGGGCACAAGACCATGTTGGAGCAGGCACATACCTTCTGTTGTGTCTGATCAGGCGTTCATGCAGGGCTTGGGACAAATGCTTTTGTTGACTTCCCTGGTCTGTCTTCACCATTACATGTGAGTGAGAGGAGACCTGAGCGTTTGGTACTTGCCTCAGCTGGACCATCAAGCGCTCAGGAGACAACAAAAGATGGCAAAATGGAACCCCAACTACTAAGTCTGTGGGTCAAATGTCTGTCTACTTTTGGAGTGACTCTCTTTCAAAGAAGCCTCGCAAATGTCTGCTTGGGGGGAAGCAGGGAGGGAGGAGGGTTGCATGCATTTCTTCCTTCAACAGAGTCTTTTTGGGCATTTTTTAAGCCAGAGGATTTGTCTCACAAAAGCACCCTCACAGAAGCAAAACTGTTTTTCAACAAAGCAAACATCTAAAACCATACCTCCATATCTCAGCTACTTCCTCTTTTTTCACCTTGGTGACTGCAAAAAAAAAATCCTATCTTCTTGCAACAGCTTCTCTCCTGTAGGGGATTAAAATAAAAAGATCTTGAGAAACAGGTTTTCATCCTGAAATCTCTCCATTTTGGAGATTTGCCTTCATTTTTGTCCATGGCTGGTTGTGGCTGGGCTGCTGCCACTCCTTTCTGGATCCTACCTGTAGGAAAGAGATCACGGCTGCCCGATTGCACCAGAGCCCCGGCTTGCTCCTTGGCAGGAGTGGCAGGAATGCAAACTGATCCCTGGGCAGGGGGTCCTGGAGCACAGACAGGCTCCCCTCCTATGTTTCATGGTAGCTGGTAGGGAAGCAGCCGTTTCCATCATCTGGTCCTACTGAAAAGGAGTAAAAAGGTGAGTTTATACGTGACTTGCAGCGGTGGTGAGTTAATGAACATCCATCACTATGGTGATGCTTTGCCCATTTATGTGTACTGAGGGGCTAAACATTTGGGCAAAAGCTATCAGGGAAGTACAATCCCGCTGTTGCTGCACAGTGACTGTCACATTAACTGGGAAGAAACATCTTGGCACCCAGGCCTTCCCCTCTCTTGGCTTCCTGGGGTTATGGCGGCAGTCACAGCTGCCTTGTGAGTGGTCTTTGCCTGTGCCCTGGTGCCTGGACTTCAGGGAAGGGCATGTCGGGCCTGAGCTAACACCAGGCTTTGTGCCCGAGGGAGGACTTTGCATGGAAAGGCTCATTGTGGCAGCTGCCAGGAAAGCATTTTATAAACCAGGAAAAAAACTTTCCTTGCAGCTTAAGTGCTTAAAACATGCTGCAGTAACTGATTTTCCCTGCCATTATTAGGGCATGTTGGGTTTTATTCCTTTTCTTTTCTGCATTTCCAGTTGCTGGTGCTGGCTATCTGAGTGCTCTGAGGGCAGGTGGTGGCTGGAGCTCCCTATGGGGCCTTAAGGGCAGGTCTGGCAGCCAGGACCTGTCCCTCCTCCCTGCCAGGAACAGGGTGCTGGGGAGGAACTTGACTTTGGGCACTGCTCCCTGGGAACAGGTAAAAGACAGGCTGGGATGTGTGCTGGCTGCATGGAGCTGGAGACCAGCCCTGCTGTGGTGTCACCGGAGGAGGGTCTGGTGGCCCTGGGGGGCTGATGTGGGGTCCTGATCTGTGGGCAGGTGGGAGACCCCAGGGGTGGGTAGGGACAGCCAGGCTTTTGGGTGCCTTCAGGTCTTGGATGCTAAATGCAGGACTTTTCTCCTGCAAGTTTTGGAGGTGCATTTATTTTTGCCACAGGTAAACAGGTACCTTGATGTTCCGGATAGATGAAATGTGGTGCAGAATTCAGTTATTGCTGCTTTTAAAAGAAGAAAAGAAAAAAGAAAAAAAAAAGAGAAAAAAGAAAAACAAACAAGCTCCATTCTTTCATCATCTAGGGAAATAAAATGTGGCTGAAATAAAATTCCATCTCTTAGATTTCTCAACAAGACATCACCCCTGTGAACCCATTGTAAAGCCCCTTATACTCATACCTTCAGAACCCTGCAAAAAACATCACAGGGGCTGCAAAGTGCTGCCATCCATCTTGGTGGTGTTTCTTCAGAAATCTAAAAATGGACATGTAATTTTCAGCATTCCTCATTAGTTAGCATCTTAGGATTCTAACAGAGGGGAGTCGCATAAGGATTTCAGTCCCAAAGCCCTTTCTACAGTGCAAAGCCAACTCCTATGTAAACCACACTGTTAAAACCCTGGTCTTTATTTTCCCTGCTTTATTTTCCCTGCTTCTCCCTTCAGCACACTGACGGGGATCATGTGTACCAGTCCTTGCTACTAGCTGCTTGAGCAGAATAGAGTTGAAGTGTACTGGTATCTAGTGAAGGAACAGGAAGAACATGACTCTTGGGAGGGACAGTGATAACAAAATAGTTTGGTTTTTATTTTTCACGTCATTAAATATGCTGGCATTATAACATTTCCGAATCTTAAGAGAGTTACAGAAGGTAAGGGGGTATCACGCTACATGCACTATGTCTTGTCCACCAGTCTTTTGTTATAACAACTACTTTTTAAAAACTCAGCCTTGGATTTCAAGGCCATTCTTTACAGCAACAATACTCATCATCAAAGTCTTTTAAAAATATATATGAATGTTTTCTAATTGTTTTCTAGAATAATGTTCCTTCCTGTTCTGGTCAGCTATCCCTGAACTCCCTTCCCTACACAAATTATCCAGGCTATTTCACCAGTCAGCTTTCATCAATGTAATTGATGTGAATATTTCCATGAGGAATGGAAATGGAAATAAGAAATGGAAATATTCACACCCTGAACTGCAGTTCCCAAGTTTTATAGCAGAGAGAGCATTCCCATTTTAAGTGTTGTCAGGTAATTTCTTCATGCCCTTAACACCATTCCTGTTATAATTAACCTTCGTAGTAACATACATACATTGGGGGATTTAGTTAAGGGGAAAACCCCAAGGTAATATTAAACACAATATATCTAGATTTAATACATGGAGAATTTGCATTCACCTACAAGTCCGCAGCAGCAGCAGCAGTGAAGATGTGGAAGAAGCTTAGATGCAGTTAGCAATTGGATTGTATGATTTCAGACTTCCTTGGGGTTCCTAGCCCCTGCCATCATGTCTGTATTTCTTACAATTAATGTATATAACCCCACCATGCTGTAGTGAGAGAAAGAGCAGCTTGTACTTCCCTGTCACAGAAGGCAAGATGGGACACCAGGAGGTGGCTGAGACAGGATTTTGCAGTGCTTAGTTTTTGTCCTAGCAGGACATTTAACAGGCAGATGCATTGCACCATAGGGTGAGAGTTGCTACAGTGGTTTAGGTTGCCATTCTTTACTTGAAAT
This sequence comes from Laterallus jamaicensis coturniculus, assembly GCA_022605575.1. NCBI lineage: Eukaryota > Metazoa > Chordata > Aves > Gruiformes > Rallidae > Laterallus > Laterallus jamaicensis. Next base: position 11,995,919 of record JAKCOX010000002.1, on the reverse strand, counting down.
GTTGCTATTTAAGGAACCTGTCCAGGTAAGGATTCAGAGAAAAGCTCCTTACTCTCTAAAGGTGCCTTTGCAAATTTTGCCCAGTAGTAAAATTCAATTTCTGTTGCCTACTGAGGCTGCCTACATGTCAGGTTCCAGACCAGCTCTCAGCTGCACGAGGGCTCACTGCTGCCAGCAAGGACTAGATTAGACCCCAGCCCTCACCCAGGGGCTGTGGAGATGTCTCCCAACACACATCAGCTCGGTGTGTGTTTTTTTTCCAGTAAACTTCAGAAAGCAGAGGATTCCTCTCTAAAATCTTTTACGACATATGTTGGAGCTGCACATAAGACCTTGTGTGTTGCTCTGGTCCAGCTGCTTTTGACACAACCTGGCAAAAAATCAATACTTGTCCACAGTTTCAATGTGTATTTGTAAGGTCTGGGACTCATGGATCCTCCTTTGCTCCCCTGGCATCTCACAGGAGGTTCTCAACTCCTTGGAGACACAGGTCCTCTCTACAAAGCTCTGTGTTGTAACCTTAGAATGTCTCCGGCATTCTGAGGGGCTCCAAGCAGCTTTAGTAATTTCCATTAGTGAGTTAGCTTCATTTAGCATTGTAGTTTAGTTCAGAAACCATCTGCAAGTAATCACGACCTCTTGTCTAGTTGTGTCACCTTGTACCAGGCAGGCTGGACACAGAGATAATTACATCTATCAGAAGCCAACTTTGTTATGTAAAATGAAAAAAAACCCCCAACCCTACCAGCAGCAGCACCAGCAAAACAACCATTGTCCATTATTTTCCCTTGTAGCTATTAGGTTGAGCAGAACCCATGACTTCTGAACGAACACATGCTCTTTTCAAGACAGAAATTTCCCAAATTTTGCCAAGTTTCCTTTTGTGTCATGGGAGTTGGCTTCAGCAGTTGAGTGCAGCGATACCACATGCTGCATTCAGCTGTCTTGCAGTGACCTTCAGAGAGAAAAGTGAGCTAGCAGTGGGTGTATGTGGAAGGCTGGGATGGCTTGGAAGGAGAGGGATAGAGAAATAAGGGAAGGATTGTAGTGCAAACAGAGGAGACATCCAGGGATAGTCTCAGTCTTGAAGCTGCAGTAAGTCGTCCTGGTTAGAGTGAGGTTGGGCTTGTGTGGTCCTGTACTGACAGTGTCTGGGTGCTGAATCCTCACCCATTATTCTGCAAAGAGCAACATGAGCCCTAGCTGGTTTTGTTGAAAGGAGATGCCTGTGTCTGATCAGGAGCCCTTGTATAAAATGAGTGTGTTAAACATTTTGTAAATAGGCATTATGCAGTGACAAAACATATTGCTGTTGCCCCTTTAAAGCACCACACAGCTAATATAAGAGATTTAGCAATGCAGCTTGTTTCAATTAGTCCCTCATGCATCTTACACCTTCATCTCTGTACTTGAAGACTAAAAATGTAGGTGGCTGTAGGTGTGAGGGCATTGATGGGCTTTCACTGCCTGACCACCCTCACCTGGGAGTTCACCCACACCCTCTCATCATAGGCTCTACTTCAGCTCAGCCAGAGAGGTTTAGTCCTTTTCCAAGGTAAGCTACAGGACTGCCTGTCCTTAGGTGGTGTGGGGGTTTCCTGGGCTGCCCCTGACCTGGTGTGTATGCTGCCTGATGCTCCCTGGATGGCTGGGGGGACCTGTTGCTGTCACCACCCTGCTCTGCTCATGGTGAGTTCTCCTGTTTCACTTACTGTGATAAACCTTGTCTTTACAAGTGTTTCCTGATACGAGTGTGAACTTTCCTGTTATAGGGGAGCACTTCCCAGGGATGACTAAAGAGGCTATATGTTTGGGAATGTCTTCTTTGTACAGCGTGTGAGTTAATAGTACAGTTAGCTTGGTCTGGAGAGTGTAGCTGCTTGGTTGCTCAACTGCTAGAAAACACTCATTTAACACTGATGCTTATGAAGAGTCAGTGATGTTCTGGGGTTTAGAATAAAGTTATGACATATTTTTGTATCTAACTTCCAGAAATAATCAATTTTCAGGCTTTGAGACTGATGATTGATTACTGGGTGACATTCTTGTTTTCCTTTTCTGATGCCAGCCTGTATTGGGAGAGATTTTATCAAGGGATAGTTATTGGCATTGTATCTCTGTAGAGTGAGTAAACATCCAATCTGGGCAAACAAGCTGGGGTCACATCACAAAATCGAGCCTGCATTGGCTGTAAACAGAGTGACACTGGGTGGTAAACATGATTGCTGCAGGAGGAAGAGTAGAGGTGCCCATTGACGGATAGCCTGTGGAAGTCAGGGTTTTGCTGGGTAGGATGTCACTCTGCAGTCTGTGTAGTTATAGCTGGCGTTGCGTGCTCAAGCAGCACGCTTTTCAGAAAGAATTGGTTTGATCTCCTTTCTACCTAATCACTACTGGAGTACAGATGGGAAAATATTGGGTTTTGGTTGTGAACAGGTTAAGGGGGCTGGGAGTCGTGCCCCTCAATAGGGAGATAATAGGGTTAGTTAACTGATCTGTACTGAAATGCGCAGAACTGCAGCTTCTAGGCTATAAAAGCAATTAAAATTGTCTCCTTTGTGCTTAATAACCTGTGAAACAATGAAGGAGGCAAGCCAGCTGTGGAGGATACATGAGTGAGGGGAGAAAAAACAGGCTGCTAATGAGTGTAAGCAGATGTTAGCAAAGTGGGAGCAAGAATATCAGTCAAGGGATATAGTAGCAGGAACTGTAACAATATATAATTAACTTGTTAGGCTTTGGTTTAAGCAGCCCAAAGCGTTTGCAGAGGAAACATACTCTACTTTCCACAAGGCCACAGTGCTGGACAGGATTTTTATGAAGCAAGCAACAGGCAGGGAAATATATATCTCTGTGAGTCAGGAGAGAGTTGCAGAGCAGTTGCATGGCTGTGATATATAGAAAAGATGGAATGGTTGCTTTAGGTGGCTCTGAGATTGCAGAGCCAGATCCAGGGTTTTAGCTCAATCAGGGAATATCAGGTGCTGTAGTACCACCTAGAAGAGTAGGTGTTTCACCAGTAGAGTGCTTCAGGTTAATGAGGAAAGCGGGATGCAATTAGACTTTAGTGTGCAAGTTTGTTAAGCACCTAAATGGTGATTCATTAATAGCTGCGAAGGAAGATGGATGTGTTTCATATTTGATATGCAGCTAGATGCTCTCACTCAGGAACCTCCCCTAGCACACTTGATTAACCTGAAGAGGGAAAATATGCTCCCTGTGCATGGCTCTGTTATCGTTCTGATTGGTGAAGCAGCCTCTGACATAATGCACATCGAATGGGACTCTAGGCTGCTGTGCTAAAAATAGCTGCCTACTACTTGTGACTGCAGCAGAGGCTATGGTTACAGCTGGAAACACAGACACCGGTAGCGCTTATGGATCTTCAATTCTTGGTTAAAGGATACACGTGGGGCAGGCATTAGGAAGAAGTTGTACCCTCAGTGAGCTTTCTGGAAGATAGGAATAATTTCCCCAGGTGGAAAGAGCCAGCTTGCCACCTGGCTGTTGCCTCACTTCAAAAAGTGGTGAAATTGAATTTCTGCATACATCAGGACTTAAGATGTCTCACACCTTCTTGTTAGTGCCAGCAAAGGGTTTGTGGCAGGAACCTGCTACGCTGACTATAGATACAACCCCTTTCAGGAACCACCTTGCAGATTTAAGGTGTGCCCTGTTTATCTCTCAGCTCAACAACTTAAAGCTTTTGAATGCCAAGGGTCTGGGAGAAAGGATGTGACATGCAACAGACAATGGTGATTCTGCAGGGTCTTTTCCTTTGTTGCCTAAATTTATGAAGTAAATACTAAGCCCTTTCTGAGAGCCTTTTGGCTTTTGTGATTACTATCAATAAGTTTTCCCACACTCTGGGTAGATGCTACATGGAATTCCCTGTTCAGAAGCCAAGTTGGGACACTCAAACGTGTGGCTAATGCTAAGCATTAAAAGCAAGGAAATGACCACATTTTCATTTTAGTCTGTTAATGCCAGTGCTGCTTAGTCTTTCAGACTAAGACACTGCACAGATTGCAGGTTACAGACACTGTAATCTGATTTAAGACAAATGTTTTAGGCAGCTGAGTTAAACATAGATAGATAGGAATGTAGGTATGCCACCATTTTTGAGAGGTAAAGCTGCAGGGAGTTATGTTTTATTAAGAGCATCTGATATGAATGGCAGTAAAAAAGGTGAAGCTTTTAGATACAGCGTTCCTTAGACAGATGAGCTATCACAGTTACTATGTTCCTAACAACTCTACCAAATACATCTCTTGGTTTAAAACCAATCCCACAAATACTGCTTCAGCCTCCAGGTCTAGTTTTCCACATATTCCTATACCATCATGGCAATTTTTTTTTTTAAAAGCAATTTTCACCCAGAGCAGTTTCATTATAATAACACATTCTAATTTTTCACTCCACACACACCCCGCTCCCCCCATATTTGTATCCCTGTTTTTCTCCCCTGCTCCTTTCTTGTCTCTTTACCACCAAGAAAGGTGCAACAAAAGAGAGAGGGATGAGAGAAGGGAAAAAACCACTGTGCCAATTAAAATCTAGAACAGTGTAAGCTGCCTTAGTTTTCTTAAATGGAATCAGGAAAAGTTGCAAGGTATCTTAATAACACACACGCTTTATGCCAATAATCCTGGTGTTCTAAACTTTGGCCTTTCTGAGGTGCTTTCCCTGCTTCTGCCCCCCCCCCTTGCAGATGTTCATTTATAGCTTGCTGAAACGTGATGGTAGAGCTTAGATTGAATTTTATTTCTAAGTTTCTGTGCCTCAACACACAGTTAGGCAAACTGCATTAGCATTCCTTTTGAAGGCCATGTTGGTAATATTATAGGAGAGATTTTTCTGAAGCGTAGTGAGTGAAAGACTGTGTCATCTCCTTTGTAGCTTGGCATAGTAAAAGTGTTGCTGAAATAGACATTTTAAAGGAAAACCACTTCATGTGTTATACTCCCTAGTAAATTTTTGGTCCTTCAGAATGAAAAGCTGCTCTCTGCAAGTTTCTAAGTGTATTTTTACAAGGCTTAAGAATGGTATCTGATGCCCAACCTCAACTGCTACTGTGTTTATACATGCTGGGCACAGGAGGACCAAACTCTTTTCAATTGCTCATCTTGACTCTGCTGTGTAAATGAAGCCTCTTTCTTAGCTGGCTAAAGCTAATGACAAACGTGAAGTTTTCCCATCTCCAGTCAGTGCTGTTGTTGCTGTTTATTATAGGGAGGAAGGATGGAGCGTTCTTTCATTCTCAGGAGGAAAGTTTCATCTCTCTTTAGAACAAGAGAAACTAACAGGGAACAGTTAAGCAACAGATCAAGGCTGTGCACAGGGAATGTGTGGGGACTACACAGCTGCTGAGATTCCTCTGTTTACTCAAGGGTAAACTGGAGGCCCCTGTTTCTCCTATTTTCTGCCTCTCTCTCCAAAAACATTCCTGAGTTTTAATCTTCATGAGCTGGAAGTCATAGAATCATTTTGGTTGGAAGAGACCTTTAATATCAAGTCCAGTTTTTAACTTATGACTGCCATGTCCAGCACAAAACCATGTCCCTAAGCACCACATCTACACATCTTTTAAATCTCTGAATATGTGGTGACTCAACCACTTCCCTGGGCAGTCTGCTCAAAGTGCTTGACAACTCTTTCAGTGAAGAAATTCTTCCTGATATTCAATCTCAACCTCCCCTTGTACTAATTTGAGGCCACTTCCTCTTGTTCTATCAGTTCTTACTTGGGAGGCCAACCAGGTAGCTGTAGAGAGCTATAAGGTCTCCCCTCAGCCTCCTTTTCTCCAGGCTAAACAACCCCAGTTCCCTCAGCTACTCCTCATAAGACCTGTGCCTTAGACCCTTCACCAGCTTTGTTAGCTGTCTCTGGACATGCTCCAGCACGTCAATGTCTTTCTTTTAGTGAGGGAGCCAAAACTGAGTGTAAGACTAGAGATGTGGCCTCACCAATTCCGATACAGGGGACAGTCTTTTCCCTACTCCTGCTATTCATGCTATTCCTGATACAGACCCGGATGCTGTTGGCCGCCTTGGCTACCTGGGCACACTGTTGGCTCACATTCAGCAGCTTATCAACTAATAATGTGCAAAGCCTTTCCTCCAGGCAGCTTTCCAGCCATTTTTCTGCGAGCCTGTAGCACTGCATGAGGTTAGGACCCAGCATTGAGCCTTATTGAACCTCACACAGTTTGCCTCAGACCATCTATCCAGCCTGGCCAGATCCCTCTGTAAAGCCTTCCCCCCAGCAGATCAACACTTCTGCCTAACCTGGCATCATCTGCAAATTTGAGTGTGCACTCGAACCCCTTGTCCAGATCATTGATAAAGGAGATCGTGTTAGTCAAGCAGAACCTGTCTTTCATAAACCCCTGATGACTGGGCCTGATACCCTCATTCTTCTGCCCTGCAAAACCACAACAAAGACAAGCCACGGCAGGCTCAGGAGTCCCTGGAGAGTTGGAGAAGGGGGGAGTATTAGTGTGAAAATTCCTCCCAAGTGGCAATTACTCTTCCTCATTTACAGGCACTGTTGGGGGCAGAAAACTAGGAGGACTGAGGTCTGCTCAGCTGTGACTCTTCCTTTGTTGTTGTGATTTTTATTATTTTTGAAGACAAAAACTAAGGTGTTGGGTTTTTTTTAATTCAAAGTGCATCTGTCTTAGACATGGTGCAAGGTTGTCATACACTGCCATGAAAATTCAGCATTGAGTCCTTTGATCTACCAAATGATCAGAGAAGCTTTGACAGCACATGCATGCACATAAGAACACAACTGTAATGCTAAAGAAAAGCATTAGACAAAGTCCTCTGTTTTGCTGTCCAGTGACAGCTGACCCTCCAGCATCAAGACACTCTGGTTTTCTCCTGTCCTGAATATTCCCCAAGCCATAGGGAATGTTTCTGTGAAGATAAGATCCTGCCTTGCTTTTTGTAGATGACCTCCTTAAAGTATTTGTTCCTTGCCATCCTCCTGCTTTTCTGTTTTGAGGGAATTTGCCACGACCAGTTTCCATGGTTACGAGGATATATGGCTGCTCTTGGAGTCAGAAATCTGCAGAGAGCAAATACACAAACCAGTGCATCTGGGCCAGGGGAATGTGCTTTGTATCCCTGATGGTCATTCTGCCCTAGGTCAAAGCCAACATGAAACTGCCAAATAGATGTTGTTCTTAACCCCCATGTCTTATCATGAAGCACAGCACTCCTCTTTACCATTGGGTCTTTCTAGATTGTTGACAGTGCTTGGGTTTGTGTGGCCTCTTGAGAATTAAAGGGCAGGAAGCAGGGTATGTTGCAAAATATGCCACTAAACCAAGTTGTGCAATTTTCTTGTGTAAGAAAAGTGCTTATACAGAATCATGCACTTCCAGTTTGTTCTTGCCTCCAAATAAAGCTGAGAATCCCAAAGTTTTGGGAGCGATGCAATGGATCTCTCATTGCCTTGATGCTCCTTGGTAGCATTGGCAAGTACTTGCAGCTCTTCTCAGCTCTGACTTGTTGGACACCTCTACAGGCTTGCAGGCTGTGTTATGATACACACAAAAATCTTATGGGGAAGCTGTGTTGTTGCACACACACATCACTGAAAACCTGAAGTGAGTCCTGCCACTGCCACCAAAGAACTTGCTGCCTCTGGTACAAAATTTGAGGAAGGCTTCACTACAAACAGGGTGTGAGTTAGGAGGCCTGTCTAAAAAGGCCAGCACAAAGCCTGCACATCTTTGTAGCCTGGAGTGAGGAGTTAAGGGATAACTAAACCACCCTTTAAGAAAAGTTTTAATTCTGGAGTAGTAATTACTGACCAGGTAACTTTGGTTAATGCTCTCCTGCAATTCTTGACTCTAGTGAAGAGAAAGGGGAAAGAAAAGCATTAAATCCTACATCAGAAATCAAACTTGGTGACTTCTCATGTTCTCCTCCTCCACAGTGTTTAACTGTAGCTCTTTACTGCTTTGACACAGAACTGTTTATTTGAGCAAGCACCAACCAAATTTCCAAGGTGAGTGTAGCTGCATCTCATGGATACCGATAAAAGCACTTAGGGGGCTATCTGTGTTATAGGCAAGACTATCAAAGGATTCATTCTAACTTGGTTTATTTTCATTAATTGCTATAAATCCTTTATTTAACTATAGTTTAAAACAAGGCTTTTGGCTAAATGCACCATAAAAGCCTCCACATGTTAAAAATGGGGGTTTCTTGCATGTAAAGCCCAAGCTGTAGATGTCTGCAACTTCTACAGTGCATCTCTGCAGTGCTCAAGAAAAAACTGAGAGTTTGACAGAAGTGGCTAACCATTTAGAGGAGGTTACTAACAGTAGAGGATTGCAAATGGCTACGAATATTCAACCCCCAAGGTGAGATACTTCCAGGCTTCTATATTCCAACAAAATGATTAAAATAAATGACTCTTATACAGCAGGTGGAAGCTTAACACCCTAGGATATTTAATTTTAATAGGGTTCTTTCAATGCTGCCAGTGCTGAAGAGTTAAGGAACTACTTGCTGTGATGGATAGGTTTCAGCTGAGCACGTGGCTGGGCACAGCTTGGTGCCGATGCTCAGCCACCTGCCAGCCACAAGGCAGTGGCCCCTTAATAGAGAGGATTTTTGACAGATGATTTATTGGTGCTCTTAATCACCTGATAGAGATGTGTTCACTTCTTATGCTGCTGGAGATCATGGGGCACAGCTTTAGTCAAAACCAAATTTGGAGAGAATCAGGATTGTCTGAGATGCAGCATTTGGACGGGGGTGATGAGGGATCTCTTTTACTTTATGGTTATGACCTCTTACAGCTCTGCTTTCATCTTGAGAGATGTGCAGCAGCCCTGGAAAAATGCAGTGGACCTCTAGGTCATACAGTGACCCAGAAACACTTCTCCAAAAGACAGTTTATATCCAAGCAGTGTTTGTGGCTGGTTCCTCTTCACCCTCCTACTCTGTTGCAAGAGGAACCTCTGCCAGCTGTGTGTTAAATGAGATGACTAACATCTGCCACACGCTCATTAAACACTGCACGTTTATGATACACAACTCTCTGCCAAATCTAGTGCTAATTAGGATCTGTAATGAGTGTTACTTTCTTCTTAATTAATATGAGTAGGGTGGAATTTTCAGCAATATCTAAGCTCACATATGCTCTTCCAAAGGCAGCTTAAAGACAGAGAAGCATTTCATTGGACTGAAATGGTCTGTGAATGGCAGTAGCAGTGGCTACTTTTGTAAACTGGAACTGCCTGCACTGCAGCTGTCAACTGGTTTAAGTATGTTGCTCTGCTACAGTGAGTTTGGTTATCACTGGGTTAACATGATGGGTCTCCTTTCTTTCTGGCTTTCTCCCTCCCCCAAACCACAGATGACTCTATTCTGGAGAAGTACAGCACTTGAAGACTGAGTTGCTATTCCAGAATCAAATCTCTCTCCTTTCAAGAGCTTCTGTCCAAACAAACATGCTGTACTCCAAATTCCCTGTGACACAGGACTGTCTTGTTACAAGGTATTCTGGTTGTCTAAAGGCAAAACTGCAGAACATGAGTATTTGGTTTTTTTTTTTTAATTCATCATTCCTTCTGACCCTTGTTCCTATGTGCCACTACTTCTGAAATAGGAGGATCCTTATTCCATCTATGGTCACAGAAGTACTAGAAGATCAAGATGGCAATGGATATCTGTATAGTAAACCCATTGCACCAAATTCTTCAAAGCTGTCAAGCTGTGATCTCATCTGAACTGGAAATTATATGGTAACAGGGAAATGTTCCCTGTTTTCAATTTACTGAAAACACTTTTCAAGATGCATCCAATATTGAGTAGAAGTAAAATCCATGGAAAACTGGTACTAGATCATGTCCAGTTGTGACTGAGCATAATGCTGCATTAGAAAACACAAATCCTACTTTGTGCAAACAAGAAGGACCTGTGTCTTTTCCAGCTGACCAAGTATGAAAGATCTGATGGCAGTTTTTGGCACACAAAGTTAGTTCTGAAAAATGCTTTAAATGTCCTTGTTATAGAATTTTTTTCAAACATTCAAATTTTTACATATGTCTGCAAACTAAAAGCTGTCACAATCAAGAGTTAAAGCCCCATAAAACCACTATTTCCTTTATGCTAATTGCTACACTGTAAAAATTGCATCTCCAAATGTATTGAATAATCTGTAGAACTAGCTAACAAAAGAAGAGCTGATAGAAAGAATGTATGTGCATGATGGCTCTTGTTCCCTCAGTGTGCTCACCTTTCTCTGCTGAAGCATGGCTACAAATCTTTGCTGGGGTCAATTCAGCCTTTTTGCAGTTGCAGCAAATTCTGTGCAGCTTTTTGGTGTAGTGGCTGTGGGTGAAGGCCAAGGTCTTGATCTAGCTCTTGGGGAAGCAAGTGGTAAGATGAGAAAAGCTTCAGATGTGAATCTTGGCCCATGATGAGAGATTTTAATGGACCCTTTTGTAGTAGCTAGGTTTGCTCTGAATTCTTTGTCTATATAACTTCTAATGTGTGCAGTTCACAGGCTATCAAGAGTGGCCTTTTGGAGGAGCTGGGAAAGAGGTATTCCTAAAGCAACTCCAAATATTTAGGTATTGAGAGTTCTGTGTGCATAAGCCCATAAAAAATGCTGTCTTTAGGGGGAAATAGTAGAGACAGGTGCTCTAAAGGCACAGGTTAGATACAGGCTGAAATAGTAGCTATTAAGTAATGAGGAAAGCTGCTCTGTTAAAGCCAGTAAGGATCAGTGCTGTTGTAGCATATGGCTGAGGATGCAGCTGACCAGTGACAGATACAAAGGTTTGAATGTGCCAGACAAACTTGCCCCTACTCATCTGCCAGAATCCATCCTGGATCTCCCCTTCCAATGCACAGCATCCATGGGTCAAGCTAGAGACAATGTACAGGATCTGGAAGACAAGGGGATACCCAGAGGGTGTGATGCAATCCACTCCACCTGAAGCCTGTGAAATGAAGACATTAATTGCTTCTGAGAGGCAAGATTGTGTTTCTCAGAAGTCTGTTTCTGTGGAAAAAAGAGACCCTTGGTCCTGCTGGATCCCTGAGATTGGATGCCCTGTTGCCTTACCCAGCTGCAAGCTGCTTCCAGGTTCCTACAGCTGTCGTGGGTCAGGCTGCTTCCTTTGCAAATCAGTGCTCCAATCACAGCACCGTGTCCTTGTGCAGGGTGGTTTGTTACCCGCTGAGCTCCTGCGGTTCCCATGTAAGGGTATAGCAGCCCTCCTGCAGAGAAGGAGGAAGCACAGCATGTGGTCTTCACCTTAAAGTTCTCTGTTGGGGTTGCCTGATGAAATGTACACCTGGTCATCTGTTCCAGGATATGTACTGAGAGAGGAATAGGCATTGCACAGGCCACGGGCTGCTGCTGGGCAATGAAAACAAATACCCTGGTGAATAAGTTAAAGGCTGGAAAGGCTTTGAGCTGTAACCAGGTGCTGAAGCTGTTTGTAGGAAGAACCACAGAGGTATTCTCTCCCTGGGTTCAGCTTTATCATTTAAGTTGATATATTTGGTGAGGGTCTAACAGCTTTCAGAAGCAACAAGCAAACTCAAAGAGGTAGAGCAGGGAACAAATGTACCAAAAATCAGATCAGCAGAGCTACTCCGAACTGCTTTTTATTGGGTCTTATGAACCCAACTGAGTTGTTTGTAGAGGTATCCCAGCCTGTTTTGAGGAAAATAATGAGCTTTTGCTGTAATCCAAAAGTACTTTTGGGAATAAGAATGGCTGATTCTCAGATTAAGCCAGGCATCCTGTCAGATCTAGGGTTTCCATTTAGAAATATATGCTAGAAAAAAGCCCTGATACATTTTATTTCAAATGCAAAGGATGTGTCTCTGTTCAAAGGAAGCATCGTTACAGTTTTGATTTGATCTACCAGCATTAGCTCAGTATATGTTCTCTAGAAAATAGGTCACAGCAAGAAAGGCAGTTAAATTTAAAGAAAAGATGAGCAGTAGTGACTAGAGAGATTAAGGTGTTCAGTAGCTGAATGGCACTAACTGACAAGCAGCCCTTTTGTGCATAAATATTAACGCCTTCCATGTTCATGTGAGACAGAGCCTTTTATTAAAACCGACTAAATAACAAACCTACAGCCTGTGTTTCTGAGTTTGGAGGGCTTGGAGCCTACTGTGGCTGCCTGGTAGGAAAAATGTAAAGCTACTCTTGTAAATGATCACTCTTTAGTCACCTGTGAATTTCAAACCTGATCTTCCAAAATTTGGTTCCTTGCTTTTCAAGACAGTAGCTCACTGAATAAATATAAAATAAATTCTCCCATGGTTTCCTTGCTGCAAATATCCATTTATTCAGTAGTTGTATTCCCCATTCTAGCTTGTTCCCCCAGCTTTTTTTCTGTGCCTGCACTGTGAGAGTAGCCAGGGCTCTCTCCCCTTCCTTACTGTAATGCTAGTGACAATCACGTGCTGTCGTCTGGCCTAAGGCTCCTCCTGGCATAAGTACATGCTCAAGTACACAAATGGATCATTGCCTCCATGTAAGGATGTGGTGGGCTGTCACATTTGTGTTAGTAAGGTGCTAAAAGACCTTAATTCTCCTGTGTCCCTTCAGGTTTTGTGTAAAGCAAAACTGTCTGACTTAGGAGCATCCAAAAAAACACTATGTTCACCTTTCCAAAGTGCTTAGATGTGCTTTGGATGCAGCAAAGGCTTCTGTCTGGGAGAGAAATATGGCAACTACTGCCTACAAAGAAAAACTCTGTTTTCACTTGTGGTAAGGGACCAGGACTTCATAATAAAATCTATGGACTGTGGCACACATGAAGCAAGTGAAGGTGAAGTTTTAAATTTAGTATCTGTGTCCTGATAGCCAGTGATTGCAGGGAGCTGGTTTTGAAGATCTCTGTGGTTTCTGATGGTTCTGCTCTTTGCTTTTCTGCTGAGCTCTTTATTACTTCAAACACACACTTACGTGGTGTCAAAATCAAATGGGACTGAAGAGAGATATGTGGGGGGTTTTTTTAAAGGCATGGCTCCTGGGGAGTTGTGGTGGTGTTAGTGGTGCAAGTAGCTCTGTTAAAAAGAGTCAACAGAGATATCTCCAAGTGCAGTAGGAGCATTTTGCAAGCTGTATGAGTGCCTGGGGTACCTCCTGCACTGCATGCCCTCCTGCTGCCTTCAGACCAAACATGCCCTGGGTACACTCATGTTTCCGGTGTCCTTAAATAAAGGGGCAAGAGATTTGTACAACTCACTACAGCTGTATTTGTGTTCTGAGCCTGCTGTACTTACAGCTGAAGAGTTGCAAACTGAACCCAGGCAGGACATTGGCTGCTGGACTGGCTTCTGGAGCTCTAATTTCTAATTTTTATTATAGCTGTCATTATTTTTCTTGTCCTAAGAAAAATGTCTTAAAATATTGACTTAATTCCTTCTTACTTTATCATCTCAGCTGTTTAAGGAGTATAGTTTAAAACATATTAGGTGATATGCTCAATATTGTGATTGCATGTTGTTCTTGTTTGCAATTATACCATAATAATTACAATATGGCAATCTGGAAAGAGTCCACCATGTCAATCTCAGTGTAGTGCTGTTACTAGGGAAAAATTGCATTTTTGGAATGCTTTTTTCTAGTGTGATTGAAGCTAGTCAAATGTAAATATTTAAGTGTGTGTATGTATATTGGTAAGCATGTGTATTTGTGTATATGTATGTACATGTGTGAGTATTTGCAAGCATTTCCATGCTGGAGAAACTTCACACTTTAAAGGAAGAATTTGGATCTGAATACTGGGCTAGAATTAAATCAGTTAATTTCACTAATGCTGTCCATTCACTCTGTTTCTTGGCTGCTTCTCTCTCTGCATTTGTCTCTGGAAGGGAGCAGAGGACTCAACCAATGCATGTAGCCTGTAATTTTAAATATCAGGTGTATCAGGGTAAGGGCTTGATAGAATTTCTCAAAGGTATTGCTTCTACCCACAATGTTTGTACATGAAGCAGCAACAGTATGTGTGAAGGCACCTCACAGGGGAGCTACCCTGTGTTTAACCAGATAAAGCTCTTCTAGTTTAAGTTCAGAACTGTAAAGGTCTGTCAAGAGACCTAAGAAATCTGTGGTATGGTTTGCCCCTGAGAATTATCTACAAGACCCTGAGGCTCAAACCAGTTACTGTCTTGGTCCTGATATAGTGATTCTTGGTCTCCCCTATGGCCCTTAATGAAGGGGATAAGTGATGTTTCAGAGAATGAATTTCTATATGACTGTCCAAAATCAACATGCATGGGCCTACTTAATCTTGCTTGTTGGCAGGAGTTTCCAGTTCCTGTAAGTGTGTTGACTTTCAGGGAAGTAATTTTGTTGCACTGCTGGCTATTTTTGCTGCCAATGCCTCATCATGTAGGGCCCCAGGTACCCAGTGCAATGGTGGGAATGCAGCTGTAAATGAGGCAACAGGTGGTGAATTACATTCATTGCCACAGGAAGAAAACTAGCTGTTCCTCCATGTACATGTCTTGGAGAAACTTTGGGTGAATCATTGCAGTAGTTGTAGCTGGTTTTCTATTTCTTCTTGTCTGTCATAAATCTCAAAGATTGGGATTTAACATCCAAAGTCAGATGAGAAATTGTAATCTTTCATCAAGCAATAAGCCTGTTGCTATAGTTTTCTGCTGGCTGATGGCTCTTCATCAGTTTAGACTGGTAATGTTGGTAGTATGTGAGGATTTTGGTCTTTGTAATAGCTTCAGTAGGCTGTGAGTGTAGTGGGAGTTGTAAGAGGAAAAGCAATCATTTTGTTGCTTGAAGTAATTAATGAAATCACCCTTCTCCTTCCAGGTGTTTCCATCTCATAAGAGTGACCTTCTGGCCATGATCCATCAGAAAGAGGTGTTTTTTGTGGGCATTAGTCTTCGTACTTGGTCATGCTTATATGTCAATGACTGAACTCCAGGGCTTCACGTGCTTGTGCGTTAGCTGATTTTGGGTGACAGGTCATAACTGTGAGGAAATGCTTGCAGAGACTGTGCTTTTGCACTGAACAGGACTAGAGCTTTTTTACTAAAAATAATTTGAATAATAATGAAGACGCTGTCAAACTGAGTGATTTTAAAAGGTTTACAACTTCCAGTGAACAAGATGGCCACAGGATGGTGCAAAGGTGAGCAAAAAGAGATGGTGGAAGCAGACTTTCCAGGCCTCTCCAGGCAGAGAAGTTAGTGGCAGTCCCTGTATGCAGCAGTCTGTGGCTGTTGTTTTGCTTGCTCTCAAAGCTGCAGTTGCCCTGGCACTGGGGGAAAGTAGGTACAGGGGTGATGATCCTACATGCTGGTTTGCATCCAGGGGACAAGTGGGAAGGTACAGGAGTACCACAAGAATAAATCCCACTTACTTCCCACAAAGTGCGTAGAGATCCCACTAGAGTCAAGAAATAAGCCAGGGCAGCCCTTCTTGAGAATCAGTTTTCTTTCTTAATCTTTCCAGAAACTTGGCTCTGTGCAGGCAAGAGTTGGAGTCTGCTGCTTATACTGACAAGATTTCTTTTTACACTGATTTTTTTTTTTCTTAAAAGCAAAACCACATGGTTCCCCCTCCAAGTGCATTTGTGTGGCTTGATTTGTTTGTTTTACTGCCTGACTAATAATTTAATGATTTTTTAAGCATCTTTGAGGCAGGAATCATCATATTGTACAGAAGCTAATACAAGGCAATCTTTCCTCATGGTCAGAACGTCATAATAACTTCAAAATACTGATGTGTTATTTAGAATAAAAGGTTCCAAAGAATAGCTCTGACATCTTTCTGTACTGTCAGAATGACTCTTTTTGTGCTAGACAAAATACTGCAAATAAACAGTGAAACTGTCATTTCCTGGTACCCACTGCTGAGCTTTCTGAATCCTTTCACAGCTGTCTTCCATGTTAACTGCTCTAGTTTGCTGTTTCCTACTGACTGGCAGGTTAACAATAGAAGGATGGATAGGTAAATCACCACAGACTTTTTGTCTAGGCATTTTTTTGAAAAAGCTGGGTTCAGAAGTAAATTCCTCACATATCATGTCCACAGCTACAGAGATTATGTCCAGCAACCAGCCTCCATGAGGTCTTCTGCTTTTGCTGCATTCTCTGAAGCAGCCCAGTTGGATCTTTTGGATGTAGGTGAAGTGGAAATGCACCTTCTGATCCAGAGGTGCTCATTCTGACCATGAGGAAGCTGCACTCTTACTGGATGTATTAAGCTGCCTGTTTTCGATGTCTAACAAGACAGTGGAGATGACCAAAGTTAGATGCCTCAATCTTGTCTAATCAGTGGGGAAGAGTGGGTGATTTTCGTGGAGAAAGATACCTGCAGTATCTTTTAATTTGATGAAACTAATGTGTATTTATTATGTTTGACTGCTTTGTTGCCTTAAGAGATTCTATAAATGTGTTTAACAGTATTATCTATAGCTCTCACTCAAAGATCAATGCATACAGCTAATGTTAGAGACAAGGCTGAACCATACAGTAATGTATTAAAGCAGTCTTTTGCCTTTCCTGGTATGTTGCTAGATCATGAGGGGAGAAAGTTTTGAAAATAAACTTCTAACACTTATGGCTTACAAAGAAAAGATCATATGTTTACAGTCTGGGTGGGATGAAAAGGTGACTGGTATTTTAGAAAAAAAGTGTGTTTGTAGATTAAAAAGCTCCTCAAATGAGCTTGACCTGCACCCGTATTTCCATTACAATGTGGCTGATGAAGAAATTGTAGTAGCAATATATAGCTGAATTTTCTTATTAATGGCAGTCTGGGGAATTGAAGTTGCCTGAATAACTTATTTGAACTACCTATGTGTTATAGGAAATAATTTCAAAAACCCCACTCTCCTTTTGATGGCTAGGCTTGAACTTTGTTGATTTGGGATGACTGTGTTGGGAGGACCCTCAACAAGCACCAGGGTAAAGCGCTTGTCAGGTTCCAAGTATGAATGGGAAGATGGATCAAGTGATGGGAAGACTCCCTGAGGCCCATGGTGTTCTGGCTGCAGGGAGCAGATCAGACTATAGGGTCCAAAAGGAAAGCCCTTAGTGGGTTCCAGTACTCCAGTACCCTGGTCAGCAGCCGGGGGTTCGAGGGACTTAGCTTCAGGTCTCAGTTCTGGTTCACAAATAAGCAACTGTTACAACAGCTACAGCAACTCTTTCTGACAGGCCAAGCTATGTGGCAGGTATCCTTCATGTTGAAGAGGCTTGATAGCATGGATTTCTTGGGCTGAGTGAAACCTGTTTCCCTGCAGTGAAACGTACCAGTATGAGGGATCAGTACTGGGACTGGCACTGTTCAACATCTTAGTCTGTGATGTGGACAATGGGATAGAGTGCACCCTCAGCAAGTTTGCTGATGACACTGAACTGTGTGGTGAGGTCGACACGCTGGAGGAGAGTAATGTCATCCAGAAGGACCTTAACAGGCTAGAGAGATGGGCTCATGCAAACCATATGAATTTCAACAAGGGCAAGTGCAAGGTCCTGCATGTGAGTTGGTGCAATCCCAAGCACAGTTACAGGCTGGGAAGAGAGTGGATTGAGAGCAGCCCTGAGGAGAAGGACTTGAGGATTCTGATTGATGATAAGTTCAGCATGAGTTAGCAATGTGTGCTAGCAACTCAGGAAGACAACCATGTCCTGGGCTGCATCGAGGCCAGCAGGCTGAGGGAGGTACTCTGCTCCTGTGAGGGCCCCTGTACTCTGCTTTTATGAGACCCCACCTGGAGTACTGTGTCCAGCTCTGGGTCCCCAGTACAGGAAAGACATGGAGCTGTTGGACCGAGTTCAGCGGAGGCCCAAAAAGATGATCAGGGGCCTGGAGCACCTCTCTTAGGAAAACAGGCTGAGGAAGTTTGGCTTCTCAGCCTGGAGAAGAGAAGGCTCCAGGGAGAGATAATTACCACCAAGGGGTCCTACAGGAAAGTGAGAGAGGGGACTGTTCATCAGGGAGTGTAGTGATAGGATAAGGGGTAATGGCTTCAAGCTGAAAGAGGGCAGGTTTAGGTTAGACCTCAGGAAGAAATTCTTTACTATGAGCAGTCTGTGCCAGGGCCTCACTGCCCTCAGAGAGGTTGTGGCTGCCCCCTCCCTGGCAGTGTCCAAGGCCAGGCTGGATGGGGCTTTGGGCAACCTGGTCAAGTGGAGAGGGTTGGAAGTAGATGGTCTTGGAGGTATTTTCCAACCCAGAGCATTCAGTTTTTCTATGAGGGAGGCCCTGCTTAGCTGAGGAAGCTGATCAGCTCTGATATCATGGTTCTCCTCTGCATCCCTTTAACGTGTGTTCACAACCAGTCTGTGCATGTGCTTTTACTATGATAGTACCTTGCCAAGCAAGTATGTATGGTTTACTTGGTAGGACAGTTGTAGAGTGTCCCCTTGGAATTATTAGGCCCAATGTTCTAACACATCAGTTTTCAGGACCAGCAAGTGTATGTTTCTTCTTTTTATCAAGGAAGGAGGAGGCCAAACATGCCAAGAACCTGAGTCAGGAAAGTACATGTTTTAATGTGCAAAGCTTAAAACTTACATGTGAGCAAGTCAATGCTCTTGTATAAAAGTTATTCCAAGGGCTTAGGCAGGCATTGTGGATGGAAGTGCAGTCACATGCCCAAAGATGCACGTTTCCAGAGAGACCATGTTCATACCATACTGTGACTGCCTAGTTGGAGCATGATGGTATCTTACTTGACAAGACTTGTTTAGAGAGAATAAGCCCATCAGCCCAGATATTTTTCTTACATGGCTCCAGATTGAATATTTGGTGGCAAGTTAGCAGCCTATATACCTGGACATGGTGTCCATTCTGATGTAATAGCCTGGCTAAGTATATTCTATGGATGCCATTTACTGTGTATCCAGAGCAACAGATTAAAGAAAGTCTGGTAAACCAGGTTCTATTTTGACAGGCTTCCTTCTTTATCTCCAGTCATTTCCCCCACACTGTGATGAATCGTAGGGCTCTCATGGTATTGCTCTGCTTGGACTTGTCTGTGCCTAGATCTGGGTGTGTGAGGATTCATGGGTTTCAAACCACAACTCCATTCTCCTCCTCTTGCTAATCAACACCATTTGGCCCCTGATCAGTGAAGTCAGTCAGCTGGAGGTCTGCACCAGTTGTGGTTTTGATGTAGCAGTGCATGAGATTAAGTAGATAATACCAGGGTAGGCTTGTTGCTGCTGTAAACACCATTCAGGGGGTTTTTTTTGGTTTTATGGAAACTGCTTTAAAATCCCCTCACTCAGCAAGAGATTGTCTTTTCTTCTACAGGTATGATGAAAAGTTAAGTAGGCCATTTTTTATCTTTAAAATACAAACCTTGAAACCCTTCTCTGAACAGTCTGCACTTGGTGAATCTAGCAAAGGATATTTTTGTCATTCCTTGATGATGCTATCAAATAGAGATAATGCTGCTGCAATCTGGGAATAACTCTGTGGCACTGGGTCACTAGTCTTTTGTTTTGAAGTGGATTTCCAGTGCTGTGAACTTTCAGTAAGAAAGTAAAAATGTTGTCAAACTGCAGTGGGTTTTCAGTGACCTTGGTGAACAGCAGAATGTGGGTGTTCATCTTCTGCTCAGTGTCTGCTGTACCTTCCCTTTTAAAGGCAGTAGAGGCACAACAAATTAGAAAGTGTGTGGAAAGGTGAGACTCCTGCTTGATCTGGAATAGCCTGAGTTGCTGGCTGCTGGACAATCTCTCCTGAACCCCTGATATTCTGATGGCCACCACTTTGTGTCCTGAGTTACATGGATCTCTACATGAAGCTGTGGAGGTGTGCTTTAAAAATCCTGCTATTCAAGGAGGAGGATGTTTGGATTATGGAGAAGTTCTCTGCTTCTAACTGGTGATCACCATTTTCTGGGTGATGTTCAGGAGCACAGCAGAAGGCACCAAGTGTTCCTATTCAGAAAAATAACTTGCTTATATGTACATCCCACTGTTGTAATTTTGGTCAGGTTAGGCTGTAACTCCTTTTTCAGAATCTGGATCTCTTGCAAATATTACACTGTTCTTCATCTTCCAAACGTGATACATGTGTATGTATGTACAACTGCACGCATGCTTTTAGAAATAAATGCTGCCTTTTGGTGCCACTACTGACTTCTAGGGGCCTTCCACCCATCCCAGGGCATGGCACATCGCTGTGCTTGCTCCTGCCTTGACAGAGCTGCAGCTCAGAGCTATGTACTTGCGTAGGATGGGGAAGAGGCATTCCAGTTATTCTGGCTTTCTTTCACTGAAAGGTCTCATAAAGGCTTGAAGCTTATGTTAATTGTGGGTGAACAGAGGAGGGATTGTTGGCCCCCCTGTAAGACCAGATTGGTAGGTCACATTCCCATCTCATACAGTGGTCATAGACTAATGCAAGGATGGCATCTGTCTGCATTTTGGTGAGGACTCTGTCTGCCTCTGTAGCACTTGTTCACCTGTAGTACCTCTGCAACTTTCTGGCTGCCTGCTTATTGCAGGGACTTACACTGCCAGCTGTACAGGCTGCTCTGCATCTTTTCCCTTCCAGATCCTACCATATGTCAAGGTCTGTCTTGTAGTAACCAGAGCATACTCTCCTAGAGTCAAAAATAAATGGTGACAGCTTGCAAAAGCCCTGTGGACATCTCTAAAACCAGACCATTTGTGTATTTTACTTGCAAGAAAACACAGAAGACCAGAAGAAAACTGCTCAGCCATTTGTCCAGATTAAGTGGTAGACATAATCCCACCGCTTGCCCCTGATGTGATTCTGTCTTCCACTGTTCTGCTTCAGACTATGAAACTGTAGGGCCACCTTTGGCTCAGCAGCCAACGGTGCTTATGACATCCATCAGGGAGAGGTGTGGTCTGTCCTGAACTGTGTTTCTAGCCAGTAGTGTGACGGGGCAGATCACTTGGTCGTCGTGCCTCAGTTTCCCTTGTGAAGAATGGAAATGGTGATACGTCTCTGAAGTGCTAAATGACCTATAGGAAGGGAATACCCACAGGCAAGCCAAGTTTTATTGTTAGTCACTAAAATCTTGCAGCCAGGAGGAGTGGTGACGCAGTGGCAGGAGCCACTGGTATAATGCAGCGACTTCTAATGCCACTGGGTGGCAGCTGAGACTTTGTTTAGGTGTGGATTAATGTTCTCTCCTGTGGGTTAAAGGCAGCAATCTCTTCGCTAGAACAAAACAGATCCAGAACCAAGCCTGCTGCAAGCTCATGAACCCGCAACCATCTGAGATGGCAGCTTTCCTTTTGTTTACATTCTCTGAATCCCTTAATTTAATAGAGACAAGACACCATCAAACTGGCTGGCTTTGGATTGCCAGTCACTTCCAATATTTCTAAAGGCTTGTAAACCAAAGACACCTCAGCAGAAGTCTACCCGCTTCATGTGATGTATGTTAACGTGTTGCAGTCTGCATGAAAGCCTGGATGTGAGATGCTGTGTCAGTGGAGGAGGGAGATATACCTCAGTGAGCAGCACCAGCTGTGCGCATGTGTGGAGCAGACCCTGTTGACTGCAAACACCACTTTCCCTCAGCTGTGTCAGACCTGGGCAAAAACTGACAGCAATGCAAAAGGTTGCTGGGCTTGAAATTTCATTTTGGCTAACCCCCAGGATTGTGCTGGGGTGGGCAGTGCTCTGAAAGCACAACTCAGTGCACTGGGCTGCAGGAGGAGAGACTCTGCTGTGTCCTGTACCCTGTCTGGCTCAGTGTTATCTATACCTTCACCCCTCCTGCCCTTAGTGGGGAGTAACCTCCAGGTGATGTATACCACCCTGTCCTTTGGTAGCTTAAAGTAGTAGTTTTCCAATGTCTGTTTCTTCTTTGGTGCTGTCCGTGCCTAAGAAATGGAGATGTTGAGCAGGCCTGCAGGATGCTGGACCATTTTGGGGTTGGCCCTTGCTTTTCTATTCAAGGGGTAAAGCAAAGCCTCTGTAAATCATGGCAGTCTTATGGATTAGGCTGCAAAGTAGTGGTGAAAATAGCACAAAGCTGGTCAGATGCTGTATTGGTGCTTCAGGAGGAACTGCCGTTCATCTTTGATGGAAAGCCATGGAGTCTCACTAGCCCACTTGGTGGCTTTCCTCTAGGGACTAGAGCATCCTGTCCTCTTAAGCAGTTCTTCCACATAACCAAGATTTATTCTCATTTGCATGGAGGTAAAATGACCATTTGTCTTTGTGCTGCCTCAAAGTGACCACACCAGAAGTTTGCCATAGAACTTCTTGCTTTTTACTGTGTACTTACGTGCCTCATCTGAGGGTTGCTTATTCTCTCTTATCTAATTAATTCCGAGTTCACATGGATGTAGTGGGTAGAAAGGGGCTGTAGATGCTTTCTTAGAAGGTTCCCTGGCTCAGAAGAGCTTGCACAGCTGTGTAAGTTTGGCAAAGGCCATTTTCACACCAGTTGTTTTCAGGGTGTGTTGTGGTTTTGCCCCAGACAGCAGCTAAGCCTCACACAGCTGTTTGCTCACTACCCCATAGTGAGATGAGGGAGAGACTCGGAAGGGTAAAATTGAGAACTCCTGGGCTGAGATAAAGATAGTTTAGTAAGTAAAGCAAAAGCCACACAAGCAAGGCAAAACAAGGAATTAATTCACCACTTTCCATGAGCAGGCAGGCAGGTGTTCAGCCATCCCCAGAAAAGTAGGGCTCAGTCACCTGTAGTAGTGGCTTGGTAAGACAAACCCCATCACTCCAAAAGTCCCCTCCCTCCTTCCTTCTCCTGGCTTTATATGCTGAGCATGATGGTAAATGGTAAGGTATATCCCTTTAGTCAGTTGGGGTCAGCTGTCCTGGTTGTGTCCCCTCCCAATTCCTTGTGCAGCCCCAGCCTCCCTGCTGGTGTGGTGGGAAGCAGAAAAGACCTTGGCAGTAACCAAGGCAAAAACCTCTCTGTTATCAACAGTGTTTTCAGCACAAATCCAAACCATAGCTACTAGAAGAAAATTAACTCTATCCCAGCCAAAACCAGTACAGGGTGGGAGGGTGGGCAGAGAGCATGATAGGAACAACAAAGCTGTGGTTCATCTGCCACTCCTACAATAGTATTATACTAGGAGAGCAAATGAGAGCTGTTCTCTGCAGTTCTCTAGTGGTAGGACTAGGCTAAAAGGGATGTGGTACCTGGGCTCTTCCTTGCCCATCAGATCTTGTATGCCAAAGAGAAGCAGGCTGCCCTCAACATCAGTGCAGGGTTTTTCCACAGTGCTGTGTAGGGCTGGCCTGTCAGCATATTTGCTTAAGAATGTGGGAGGGTTTGGATGTGAGAGGAGACACCATGGTTATAATTAGAGGGTGAGAGAGTGTGGAGGCTGATTCTTGAGGATTCTTTGAGCATTAATAAAATTTAAACAAGAGTCACAGATGAAAGAATAAATGGTTGGAAAATGTAAGTGAGGCCAGCTTCAACCCTGAGACATCTCTCATTTTCCTGCTGAAAATGCCAGGTGAATGTGAAGATGAATTGTTCTGCCTGAATTGATTTTCAAAGGCATTTGGTGGCCAGTATGGATGGAAGTGGGACCACTGGTGAATAAGACTGTAGAGATGCTGACTGTCGTGTGGGAGCAGGTGACCTGAGAAAAGAGCAGGTTTAGCTTCAACTGTACTTGTTTTGCTTTGTTGTGGTTCTACCACAGACCAGATGAGGAAGTAACACAGGCTTTTCAACAACACAAGCTGACACTGCGTGAGTAGATAATGAGGATCTTTTTACACTTAAATGTTATGGAACACTTATTGCTACTAAGCAGTACACTAAAAGCTAAAATAAAACCCCAAAGCAGTTAAGTTCACATCAATTGCACTCATAAAAATGCTGTGTCAAGCAGTATTTAATACACTGGAAGGCAAATTTCAGTAATGAAGTGGGTTCTCTGCTGGGACAGCGCAAACACTCCAAATGCGACCCCAGAAAAAAAGTCAAGCCAGGGAAAATTGAAGCTAACTTCAACTCTGAATAGAAATTGAGCTGGAATGAAATGAAACATTGAACACAGCTTGTTGTATAGCTGTGACACCTGGTGCCCTCCTAAAATAGTACAGGACTTGAAAAACTTGTGCTCATGAAATGGAAAAGATCTCTCCACTGGTGATGAAATTGAGAAGGAACCTACCACCTGATCACCGAGCTGAAATATAACAGCAGTGCTAGATTAAGTGCTGTGTGCTGGAGGGGCAGTGTGCAGACCATGAGGGGATCCGCCCCTATGAGGGACAGGAAAAAGCCCGTAAACCTTTATAGGGAGTAGAGCAGGTGGCTGAGGAAGGGCAGAAGAGAGCTGCTTTCACCCTGCACAGCAGTGCTGACATGGGGAAGGTACGGTATGACCGTGATGGAAAAGTTGGGACTGGAGCCATTCACCTCTTCTGAAGATACTTTGTTTTCTTGTGGGCATCAACCCCTCCTGAGACCACAGACTGTCCCCTGCGTGGTGCAGTATGATGCAGCATGATGCCCTGTGACACTTGTGTGCCCTGGCTCAGTCTGCTTTAATCCCTTCATCTTTGCTTTCTCTCTCTACTAGCAAAGAGTGGAGCTGTAAAAGCAGCTCCAAAACCATTTTGGCTCCCTTTCCCTCTGTCCTGGCCAGCAGCTGTCTGTCATCAGGGGCCTGAGGTGTGCTGGTGGTGAGCCCCACTCCCTGGCAGCACAAGCTTGCCGGTGCCATGTGCCCCAGCAGCTGCTGCCTGACATGGGAGCACCCTGCTCCCCAAGCTGGTTTGCCCGTGAGACCCAGGCTGCTTCCTGCTGAGCCTGCAGCAGTCAATGCTCTAATTAAACAAGCCTAGCTAAGTAAGTGAAGTGGTTTGTCTCTTATTTTCGTGCTGGCAGCACCATCAGGTGAGGGCATAGGGGCCAGCTTCCCTGCTGCTCCTCTCCCATCCTAGAAATGAGAACAAATCTTGTTTCACTAATGTTATTTAACTTTATCACCTTAATTCTATAGATTTATTTAATTAGGTTTTATAGCTAATTAATCTGAAGGTGCTGATCAGGAGGAAAGCTAGTTTGGAATAATCCTGGTATCAGGAGCACCTGTTTTTAGTTGGAGTCCTTCCTTTGTTTCAAAATGTTTTCAGCGATGATGGCTCCAAGCTTTTCAAAACACCAGCCTGTTCCCTTGTGTATCATATGAGTGGCTAATAGTTTTGTTCCTAGGGTGTAGCTACACTACACACACAAGGCCATAATCAGTATCTGGGACAAACACAGCAAACAAATACGTACGTGAAACCCAGCACTTTGTAAATGCTCCATATGTAAAGCTGGTGGTCTCTGAGGTGCTGATTGGACTGAAAGGAAAATCTGTGGGTCAAATTCTTCTTTAATGGCATTTTTCTGATTCCTCAACACTGTGTGTTGAGCTGTTGTTTTTAAACAAGGGTCAAGTACTGCCTGTGTCACCCTTTTGTTTACCAGAGGGACAGATAGATCATTCACTTGTGCATTGCTCAATGTTTGAAACTCAAGACCATGTAATTGGGGCAGGGGATTTTGGGCTGATCGGTATAAATAGTTGAACTGACTTAACTGTATCAGTGGTGGAAAACATGGCTTGGAAACACAACTGGAAGCACAGTATTTTGGCCAATAGCAATTACGTGTTTAGTTTCAGGTTAACAAACTCTCAAGCTAAGGTTTAAATTGATATCACAATTAAGTTACCAACTGAAAGGTAAATTGCTCAAAGCTATAACTGTTATAAATGAATTCAGCTGTGTCCCCAAAGGAGTTCCTGAAGGATTAACTGAATCACTTTAATAACTGATTGAAGATAAACTGGTGGGAACTATTTTGCGTAAACTAGTCCTTGGGGCTGGGAGGTTTCATGGGGAATCAGGTGAAGGGCTGACATGGCAGCACCTGGGGAGAGACATCAGAGATGGTTTGGAGTTTAACACCCAGATCTGCCTTGCAAGGAGAGCTGTGTGCATCAGCAGAGCATCATTTCTTTTGCTGCTATTGGGAAGATACAAAGATCTTCCTAAAACTAGATCAAAAAATGCTTAAAACAACATGATACGTTGCTGGTATGTTCTAGTTACATCCTGATGCTTCAGGTTTCTTAAAAATATAACAGTGTATCACCTGTTTTTCAGCAGGCTCTGGTAGAGCAAGTACTTCTTCTCTGTACCACCTGGACAGATGCTTCTATGCTTTACAGAATAGCTAGATCCAGAAATTCTGTATTGTGTCCACCAGCTCCCTCTGGCAGAAATGTGTTTATGTGAGCATGTCTAATCTGGATCAGACTTGCACTGGGCATGGATTCAGTATTAATGATTTTTAAATCCTAGCTTAAGAATTAGCAGCCAGGAAATGTGTTATCCTACTCCACTGTTCCCTGGCTGAGATCACGCAGGCTGTGCCACATGCAATGGTATTATTTTCTCTAAAATATATTAGTATTTCAAAGAAAGGGTTGACTGAGTGGTAAGGAAGAGAAAAATATCCTCACTGGTCCTGCTGTGTATGGGTTTTAAAATGGTGGCAGTGAGAGCACAAGTCATGCAATTGCTAGCATCTTTAGAGACCGTAGGGCAGGTAGCATTCACTTGGGCATCCAGACACATGGAGTTCAAAACATCTTGATGGTAACAGGAACAGCTGTTTATGAACTTGTGCAATTGTAAACAAGGTGTGGTTTAATGGGCACAAAATCATCAGTTTGCAGAGAACAACCCAACCTCCCCCACCAGATGCAGGTTCCTAGGGCTGACTCTAGCTGAGCCTGGCCTGTATACCAGACCCCACCTGCTAGCGCTCAGCACAGCATTGGAGAACCACAAATGTGGTTCTGTGTGCCTGGCTCCTGTACCTCAGTCTTTTGCTCCACAGCACCACCTGAACACCCAAAAGCTGAGCTTGCCATTGCCTCAGCTAGCACAAAATGTCATGAACTCTCTTAAATCGTGAGACATCTGTATCATGCACTGATCACCTCTACCTGGCACCTTTGAGAGCCCTCTTAGCAGAGAGCTTGGTGACAAATTGGGCAAAAATATTGATTCTTTTTTTGTCAGGGAAAGAGTAAATGAGAATAGCTTGCTTGCTTGCCTGCCCTTACTCTGCCTGTGTTTTCTGTGACAATTTGGGAGCTTTTTGACTTTGTAGTCACTGTTCTTTTGGTGGTCGGTTGGGGGTTTTGCCAGTAGCAACCCCAGTGAGCAGTGCCAACCTCACTAGAGTGAGTAGATAGTACCATACCCACAATTGCATCCTGTTAGCCTGGAGCTTCTTCCTAAATTAACAGATGACAGGGCAGGCATCAGTTTCTGAGGACTTAGTATAATGGGTGGGAAGCAGTGTGATGTAGTCTCAGTTCACCTTCAGTAAATTCACTGAGCTGTGTACACATCGCGTAGACAGAGACTGTTTGTTCAAGAAAGGCATCAGGCTCCACTAATTCTCACCACAGAACCAAGCTCATTAGGAGCTTGCTAGCCTCAAAGGATAGTCCTTATCTTCTTACTTTAATTATGAAATCTACAAGAAATACGAAACAATCCCTGGCTAGAGAACACCAGCAGCATCTTGTGCTTAAGTGGGAATGCCCTGGATTTTTCTCCCATACCACTGATGATACAGCAAAGTTAATAATTGTAAGTGGTATTTATCACTGCCTGTAACAAAGAATTGTAATGACATCCTATTTATATCAAAGAAGGCTCTGTGCATGTGTCACCTCTGTTTTGATACAGCTGTCTGTCAAGCATCTTCTGATAGACATCTCTGCCAGTTGTTGTGAGGCAGTAGGAGTAAAATCTGCTAGGACATTGATAATAATATGGAGCATTTTGGTTTGACTTGGATTTGCAGCTGTGTAGTGCTCCAAACTGCACTTTGCTAGCCAGGTTTGGGTAAGTCTTTCCTTGCAGAGAAAGAACTGTGCTACCATGAGATTCTTAGAGTTCATTATGTATCATGAGGCAGCCCAGAGACCCACAACCACACGTGGAGTGCTAGCACTTGCAGTTTGCTTGGACCAGATAAAATAAAGGAATGCTAAAAGTGAGAGATGAATGGGACAAAAGGATATGGGTAAGAGCAATGAGGGGAAGAAGGGGTGGGATTGCACAGCTATGCACCCCTGAAGGTATGTGTGTTGCCTGAGTCATCTCATGTAGTCCTCCTGGCTAATCTCGTTGCTCCCACCGTGATTCTGGGGCTAGGAATGAGGATGTAAAGGCAGGTAGCCAGCACAGACCCCTTGTGGATGGGGAACGGTTGTGTTTTTAGATGATCAAAGCAGAAATCTGGGACAAAAGACCTACTCCTGTCCTTAGTCCTTTGTCCCAGCTTCTAACCCAAAAAGCAGAAATGAGGACAGGAATCGGTTGTTCTCACCAGATCCTAATAAACGGGGAAAGCAGCAGATGAGAAGAAACAGCTTCACAAATACCCAGAATCCAAAAAATAATTCCCTTCATGGCAATTTTTTGGATGGGCCAAGCTTTTTTCTTTCCTATTCTGAGAATTCCTCCCCGTGACATGTCATGATATGACATGTATCCTGGTGGATAAAGATGACAATTTAGCTTTTGGTTTCTGTGAATCACTTCATTTTAAAAATAATGTTGTTTTATGTTTACCCAGGACCTTTCATCTCAGGATCTTGTTGTGATACAGGCGTTGTACTTAAAACATATTAACTATCATACAGAAGGGGAAATGACAGCTCAGGCAATGTCACACAAAGCTTCCTCACTGCAGTTGGGAATAAAATATAAATCTCTTAGTCCTTGGTTCCCAAAACAAGATCCTCCTTAATGAGAAATCTTTCCATAAGTGTGATATTGCCTAACAACCTTTGTACATACTAGTAGCTGTGGTATGCATAGTCTATTTTTATAGAGGAGTTTGCCTCAACTGATGAAGTTATGACTCTGTATCAGATGCATTTTACTCATTTTCTTTACTGATGCATTTACATCACTTTCTTTACTCATCTGTCTTTTTGCAACCTTTGTTCCTGTCACACTGTTGGGTTTTTGAGGTTTTATAGGAGGAAATGCTGTCTACCCTGACAGGAAAAGAAAAAAAGGAAAGCAAACCTCCCTACTGCATATTATCTGAATTACTCTATCCTGTACCCAAGGGTGATGGTTTCTTTGAGGAAAGATGTATCTATATTTTTCTGAAACTTTTTTTTGCACTCAGTTGCAGTTAAGGATAAAGCTTTTTATAATCACCTCTGCAGCCATTTAAAGCTGTGCAAAGCAAGTGTATATCTAAAAAAAAAATCCTTCTATTTCACTCTGACAAAAATGACTGCACAAGGTGTGGAATGATAAAGAAAAAAAATTTTTCTTCTCCTAGTTGACTGTGTCTATCAGTGTGGAAGACTGAACATGCTGGCATTCAGCCCCCTTCAAAAGCAAAACTCCATGATGTGTTCTGTTTCAGCAAATACTGATCCTTTGTTGCAAGGCTTTCAGTATGCATCATCAGTCACTTGACATTCTGCGTACCCTAGAAACCTAGAAACAGCAACATCGATGTTAATATGTTTATATATTTTAAGGAACTTCATTTATGGCTTGACTTCAGACACATTACTTCACAAATTAACTTTCAAGTGCCTGACTGAACAGAGAATGACTGGAGAATATCCAGCCTGCCCCCGGCTTTACCATTTTTTCTCCTTATTCCTCGTTCCAGTGACTCAATTCACCCACAACACTAGGACCTCTGCAGTACTCAGGACCTCCCTGAAGCTTACTAAAATTATTCATAGTTACGATTCACTGGCTGACTGACACCAAGGACCATGTTCACAACGTAGGGACAGAGCTAAACTGCTTTAGCTGTAGGCTTAATCCAGTAGATGGAGCAACTGCCTGACGCTCTGGAAGGTACCCTCTGTCTTTGTCCTGGGTAACTTATCTGGTGGCCAGGGGCACCTGGTAATTATTAACTGAAATGTGGTCATTCTTATTTGCTAGCATCCACTGGCAGGAGGGAAAGCTACTCGTCACTGGATGCTTTGATGAAGTTTTACTACTTCCTGCTCTTGTGTGCTCCTGTTAAAATAGCTCCCAGTGTCAGAGTTTGTCATTGGGTTCTTAGAGCTGGCAAAGCAGATGGGGATCTCCACTACAGATGGTGTAAATCCAGTATGTCACCTGACACTGGCTCAACTGATGGAAACTGATCTGAGATCCAGCCCGCTGTGGGGCTTAAGAAAAGTAGGCAGTACCTGCTCATGTTCTATAATTATCAGTGTCTGCCTTTACAGTCGGAGATAGCCTGACACACCTTGTAGAGTTCATAGCTGCGATACACAGAGATGCCCTTACTTTGCACATAAGCTGTTCCACATCATCATGTGGGAATGGGAACACAAGGCAAACTTAACATTCCCAAAGCTTTGTACACTGCTATTGCAATATTTCCCCTGCTTCATCCTGGATCAGTTTTCTGTCCCATCTATTTTTTTGTTAACCTTCTTAGATGGTGCCCTGTTCTGTTGACTGGGTGAAGTGCTGCTAAATTTCCATCTTGGCATTGCAGCGTGTCCTTTAGAGATAATGACAATTTCACACAAACCATGATGTGATAGACCCTCATCCTAATGCTGTTTATATGTGTGCTTCTTCAGGGAACCAAAGAAAAGCAGATAATGATGCTGTCTGTATCTTGATGTTTGGCAGTGTTAGGTTCATGGTTGGACTCAATATTAAGGGTCTTTTCCACATGAAATGATTCTACAAATCTGTGTCTATGAGTACAAAAACTGTAGCTGTCCTGAACAAGAGAGCTATTGATTGTCACATTGGTGCCACCCTAGGCAGGTGGACCACATCCTCCCACAGAGCACAAGAGCAGTGCCTTTGCATCCTCTCAAGCCCCACTCATGGAGCCCAAACAGCTGTTGGGGAAGTTCAAGGCATTACAAAGGCAACATGCTGCCTTCCTCTGCTGGGGCAAACTTGGATTGCCTACTAAGGTCTTGCCTGCTCATGCTATTTAAAGCTGTTCCAGGGACATGTAGGGTTGTTGCCAGGGCAATAACACTGTGTAGAGAGACAAGTTCTCCGGTGGTTTGTTGTATGGGTTTTTTAATGACATTTAAATATTGGCAGAAGCCCCTGGAGCGATTTCTTTCTGTCAGTTTGGCTTATTTCACCAGCAGAACTGAGCAAGTTCTACCAGCAAAATCTCTGTTGCTGCATGTAATCTAGGAGCACTTGCCAATACAGAGCTATCTATATCCAACATAAAGGCCAGTTCTCTCCTCATGGAGACCATGGGCTAGTTTCCAGTTATAAGTGACTAGTGGTAAATCGCCTGCTAGATAGGAAACCTCTTTTGGCAAACTCCTGGACCCATTTCTCACTTGTTTTCTTGCTGTGTGAGTCAGGGGATGGCATGGGCATGATTGATCCTCTCTGCCCACGCTGGCCTTGCAGGAGTTTGGGCCAACGGCATAAATCAGATCACTTCCTGGACTGCTTCTGCTCTTTCCAGGCTTGGACTGAGCTTTCCCATGCATCTGGAGGTGGTGTCCATTTGCTCCTGCACTGAGCACAGCTCTGCTTCCAGAGGGAATCTGGCCCATTATGATTAATACTTCGGTTAAAGCCTAGGTGCCTTTGCTTTAATTTTTTTTCTTCTAAGACATCTTCTCATGTTGCAATATTAAATATCTAAACCCCTCAGGGATTCATTAGTGGTAAGTGATACAGGATGTAGGCTGAGAGCTGAGAAAGATCTTTATTGACAATATGCAGACACCATGTTCAAGGCAAGAGGCTGGTGTTCGGTGGAGCCCCAGCTCCTACTTTGCATTCCTGAACAGCAGGCTAATTTCTTCTTAAAATACATCATCCTCTCATTTTTTATGCTGTAGCTGTACCTTGTCTTGACTACCCATGATAGAGAGTGAGCACTTTAAATCCTTACTTTCAAATCTCTTTTTAGCCTCCATATAATATTAATAACATCTTAAAAAGAAAAAACTGAAGGCTATGTTCAAATCAGGTATCTTGCCTTGGTTATGCAGCTTCTGCTTGCTTTGGTAATGTTAAAAAAAATTTACTATGCTTATAGTAGATCTAATTTATTGGCTTTCTAATTAGCTGCCTTCCTTACGCTTCACAAAGGAAACTCATCCCTTGTGGATAAATCAGTGGTGTTGCTCTCTGCTCTAAAATTTAAGTTTGGATATGACCTCATGACAGCTGGTTCTGGAAAGGAACCTCTGCATTTTATTTTTTAAATCAAGCATTGTCTAGAGTCTAGTTACATCCAGTAGACCAGCTCCTTGACAGGGATGAAAGAGGATTGTCTTCCCCCACCCTGAGCTGGAGCCTGCCCAGCTACAACTCTCATCATTCCTCTTTTCTGAGTGCAAATTAGTGCCAAAACTGAGGTTTGATGTTAAGGAAACTTACCCATGTAGAACCAAATGGAGACTAAACTGCCATGCTGATGGTTTTGCTGAGCCAGTCACCTGCAAAGATGGTGTTTGCAAGATTACACCCTTCACCAGACATGCATGTGTCATTTAATCTTTCTGTGTGAATTCCCTTTTAATACAGTTTTTCTCTCTGACTTCTGCTGAGGTAAGAAACCCAATGTTTTCCTCACAGCCAAGCTTCAAAATCATCAGATGTTTGGAGAAATGTTTTTGAGGCAATAACATCAACAACTGTCTTGTCTCCTTGCTGATGCTTACACCACTAAAACTAGCCTCTGCGAGGTGCAGAGCACTTATGCCCAAGAGAAATAGTGAAACCTTTCTGAAGTTGACAAGCCCTGACAAGCTCTAGCTGATGTTTTATATCACTGCTTCTCTGACCCTGTGGCAGGGTAAGCAGATAGCTAGTGGATGTTACTTGGAAATGAGCCTTTCAAGCTGCAAAGGAGCTGTTTCAGAAAAGTTTGAGAGGGTAGACCCGATCCATGCCATTTCTTACCCAGGTTGTGTCCTGGTGCAGTCAAGCACCTCATTCGAGAGCGGGGTGGCTGAATCTTTTGGAATGAGAAACAGGCCTAGAGCTTTTCCCCCAGGATGAATGAAAGCTTTGTGGTGCATCCACAGATGCGTAGGATGAACTAATTTCCAGCCTGTTTTTATTATGTCTTTGCAGATGTTCACATGCATCTGGCTGTGCAGTGAATTGTTTTAGTTTGTTGGTGAGCAGGCGTTTCTGAGGCACTGGTCCTTGCTAGCTGACATGACCTTGTTTACCCTATCATGTCTTGTCCATTCATCTGGCAGCCAGCAATCAGTACAGAGAACCCAAGCTCAAGGTCAGACAGTGATGGAAGAGGTGGCAGGTTGCAATGATTTCCAAGTGGGTGAGGATTTGCGGGTGCAGAGGGATGACACCAAGGTCTTGCTTTAGCTTGCAATGTCTTTTTCCCACCAAAAATCTCCAAGGAATCAACACATTAAATCAGGGTGGGTTTTTTCCCTTTGTTCTTCTTCAAGGTGCTTTGGTGTTTGGATTTTTTGGGGGTGAGGTATGGTAGTTTTTGGGATGTGGGTTGTTTGTTGTTTTTTTTTTTAAATAACAAGTGCTTTTTCATGGGAAGCCTTAGAGTATTTGACGTTATCTGAAACCCAGAATTAATTCTGGAAACTTCAAAGCACCTAGGGAATACATACCACTCTAATTATGACTTTGTTCTTTTTTATTTAATAGAAAAAGGGGAAAAAAGACAAACCACCTCAATTTAATGTCCACGGTTTCCAGAGCTGAAATTGCAGCCATTTCATTTTTTAATTACTTTATTTTGGACAGTTATAGCAGTGTTTTCTAGCTTCAGAAACACTAGAGCAAGATTTTGGTTATGGTAACCAGAATGACACATGGATATATGCAGTGGGTTAGATTCTGTGATGGTTCAATTCTAATACAGTCCTACTGGCTTTTCTGGTGCTGCCTCATTATGGCACAATTTCTGATCACCCATGATTTCTTCCATTCTCTGCAGGAAGTGGAAACTTGTACAAAAGTGTGGTGAAAGCTAAGAGCTGGGAAGGAGATCTGTCCTGGTGAAGTTCCTGTCTGCATGTCTGGAATCCTTCTTGTGTTTTGGCCAACTCAGCACATAACCAAAACAGGTTGCTGGGGTAGTCGGAGACTCGATCAGAGCTAACCTATTCCTCTGCCTAAGGCAGGACCAGCTGTATCTCTGTTGTTCCTGACAGATATTTGAAGGAAAGTAGGGTTTACAAGTACTACTTGGTGCTGAAATACTACCTGTCTTCTAAAATGCTTGGAGATAGATGTACTTTAGCAGTCAGGCTGCCCAGCATAACCAGTGTTTTTATGGTGACATGTACCTCTGTGAGCTTTACTGTGATATTTATCATCAGCCAGCTATACAAAGAGCTATTTTGTCTTTTGGCTGTGACTTGGGCCCAAAATTTCCAAGGGCAAGAGCAAATTCCAAGCTAGCATCTACCTTGGGCTTGCAGCAGGCTCACATCAGACCATGCAGGTCTGCCATGTGAATAGCCTGAAGAAAGACCTATAGGGTAGAAAAGAGGGTGGATATTAAAAAGCTTGGTAGGAGTCCATGAGGCAGAGGTCCATAGGTCATGAAGGAAGACATTAAAAGTGAGAGATCCAGGAGACTCAAGCATGGGGCTTTTTTCCTGAATGAAAAGGTAAGGCAGGACTGAGAGGCAACTATGTGCTCCTGGAAGAGCTCTAAAGAGGAGGAGATGCTGACTCCAAGTGTTCAAGAGAGGCTGAAGGACCAGTCAGGTGAAACCATGTTAAGGGAAAATCTGATGCCTGAGGGAAAATCTGATGCCTGGAGAGGCATCTCCAGCTGAGACTTTGCTGGGCAGCTGATCATGGTTGTTCTTTATCAGGCATTTTGATCAGCCTGCAAGAAAAGTCTCTCCTGAAGGATCTTGTGTAGATGGAGGTCATGCTTCTGGTGCCCTCCATCAGACTTTGTGTTTGGGAGGAGTGGTGGCTTGGCCAACAGAATGAGCTTCCTGCTGTGTCAGATGTTGATGAATGAGAGAAGTTGAGGTAGGTGCTAGGCAGCCATAAGCTGTGTCCTTTTCAGGGCTCTTCTGACCTGCAGGTAATCTTCTCTTACATTTGATTGAAATCTACCTCTCTTATACGGTGAGAAGCCATCTCCTGGCTCCAATGTCCTCTGCTAAATCAGAGTGTTCAAAAGATAAGCAAAACTCTTAGAAGTAATCTCCTCAGCTATAAAATGTGGCTGAAGTGATGGCAGGCACTATTTTGATGGTTCAATAGTAAATGCACCCACAACCCAAACAAACTGACAGAAATCTTTGCTTTCAGAGGAAAATGCTGATGGAAAGCAGCTAAGGTGAACATGCAGAAACACACCCTGTTTCCAAAAGGAAGAAACATAGAAGTCTTACTGCTGATTTTGAGGAATGTATTATCCAGATTGCGGCATTATAGAGAAGTACTGGTCCTCAGACATAGCTGAGCATACTGCCAAGTTTGAAATTACTTTTTCTCAATACAAATGTGCCTGTGTGTATTGCCTAGCTATAAGCTGCTGCTTTAAAATCTCTATTGCCCTACAGTAAGCTGAAAATTAGATAAGTGAGTCTGGCTTTACAGTTTGAGCAGAGGCTCTTCTTGACTTCCCTATGCTATAATGAACTCTTAAGTACCTGGATCAGTTTTGCTGAACTAATAAGTTCTGAAATATCTTCCGTTTAATTTGGTGGCTTAGAGACATTTTGCTCTGGTGTGAAACTCAAAGATGCTTTAATTTCCTGGAGTACCTTAAAGAGATACAGGCAGTTCAGACTGTAAAAAAAAAAAAAACAAACCCACAACCTTTCTGTGCTTAACAGTGTCATCTGCACTCTATTCAACTCTATTCAACACTGGTTGAATGTCTATTACTATATTGGGTCCTGTGAAATACAGATCTCCAGGTAAATCTTAAATATGCTATTTTCTGCATAAAAAAATCAAAACGAATCATAATGTTTTGAGATATCTAAAAGCCAACCAATAGTATTTATCACTTTTTTCTTCTACAATTTTTTTCCAAAGGCCTTCGGTATATAAACTGCTTCACAATATCTTAAACAATGTGCTGCTGGAGAAGACAAGTTGGTTTAGGAGTACTCCTGACCACTTCTTACTTCTCTCTTTTCTTTGTAATACCGTGTGGCCAGGTGATGATTTTGACTCCTGGTGGAAAGAAAAGCATGTCTGTTGGGTTTTTTCCTCCTTACAGTCTAGTTTACAGTTTGGCCAATTAAGGTGCCGCTCCAATGTGGTTCTAATATAATGAAAGTGGGGTGTGTGTGTTTCTGGCTTGTTTGGGTTTGGTTTTATTTTCAGCGTAAGAGCTGTGGCTATCCTGTGCATGGCTCTGGCTTGGCTGCACTGGTTCAGCGCCTCTGTGGCATGACCCTGAGAGCTCCCGATTCTGAGAATCAGCCATAACCTTTGCACAGTACCAAACTGCACATGTTAGCATGCTGCAGTATCTTCCTCCAGAGGAGGGTAAGACCCAGGAGCCTTTCCCAGGCTTAGCTGGTAATGTGAAAATGCAGAGTGGTTTTATCTGCCCGGAACAGTGCAGAGATACTGGAAGCGGGTCAGGAATGAGGATCACAAAGTCTAGCTGTGACTGTTGCCTTGGTTAATAAAGCAGGCTCTTGAGCAGGACTTACTACTTCCACTCTTAGCCTAGCTTGAAGTTAGGGTTTGCGTAGAAAGCCTATGGGTGTAGAAATCTCTGCTGGATGTGTAGCAGCACTGAAAAGACTTGGTAAGGTTGGTCCTGAGACAAGAAGTAACGCTACAGCTGAGTTACAATGACTCTTGCGAGTAGTAGCAGAGGTTAGAGCATGCTATACTCTGTAAAAATGCTTTTAATGGAAACTATCATGGGCCTATTTTTGTATTCTAAAGATATTTATTCTAACATGTTGGTGGTGTTGGGGGGAGATGGGAGGAGAGGGCATTTGTCCAGGTAAAGAGAAGAAAACTGTAACTATAAAAGAAGCTGGAAAATCTCCTCTGGTGTGTAACTGAGTAAAAATAGTCCAAGACTTGGGTCTCAGCATAACTGGTGCTGGTGAAATGGTCAGTGTCACACTGTAGGACAAGCAAACACATGAAGCCTGCTTGCCTGTTAGCTTTTAATGCTCTCCTCTGTCATAGGTCTGTATGTATGGTGTTTTACTTATTTATGCCCAGGTGATATATGTGAATGAGAGCTGGCAGCAGCTGCTGAATAATGGATGAAACACCAGAATTCTGCTGGTGGCAATCTCCATGGCGTGGGGAGCTGTGACGAGGGCTTGCTGCTCCCCCAGCCCAGCTGTCTGCTCAAACACTCTTCCCTGGCAACAGCCAGAAACTTCCAGCAAGTCCTGAGGTGTCTCAGTGAAGAATGTCTTTCTGCAGACTACACCTTGACATCTTACACCACGGTCAGTTTAATTTTCTAGCTGGTTGCTCCCATTCTAATGAAGAGCCTGGCTAACTCTGGTCCGCAGGAATAGCGATCCTGGTTTCTTGCTACCTTTTGTAGCAGTTCCAAAGCATGTTCTGTAAGGCTGTTATGCACAATTTCAAGTGAATAAGCTTTGCTAAAAAGAAAGCAGAATTTTTTAAATTAGAGTAACCTAATAGGTTGTCTGAGCTCTGGATGTAACAGCGGCGGGAGATCAGTGAAAAGCTTCTGTACTTATCTGGCCTTAATCATATATCTTGGTTTCCAGGGCACTTGGAGGCTTTATTTTGAATGTTTCACTGATTACACTGACTAATATGAGAACAGGGTCATTAGTATAATAAATCTTAGGTAACTGTAGAACTAGCCTTAGGAAACCTTTCTATATTTGGTTTCTGGTATCCATTGCTGTAGTAGTCTATAAAAAACAAGCATTGACATCTGGTGAAGAGTACCAGTATGCATGTGTGAAATGCCAATCCTGCCGTTTTTCTGGCAAAACAGGGCCAGGCAGTCTCAGTTTTGGCAACACAGCTCTGCAATATGCCTTGCTTGCCCTAGAGGAAGCTGAGCTTTTCCTTGCTGAGCACCTGTCTGTTAAAGACAGCTAATGCTGGAGGTCTGATTACAGTTCAGTGACTTGTTCACACAGTGATCAATCTTTCTCTCTAACAGAGGAACTTCCTTCCCCAGCACAGCTGATGAAATAGGTATTTATAACCTCATTTGTAGGAGAGGTGGGAGTTGGTTGAGCTGTAACAGCCTGGTAAAAAACATCTGACCATCATCACCCAAAGCTGTGGTTGAGGACTCACTGTGCTTCCCACTTCGGCTGGGCAGGGCTTGTCCTCAGTTGGGACCTTATTGTTTCACCCATGTGATGACCCCTAGGCTCGCAGTGTGTGTAGGAGGGATGCTGGCTGGCTCACCTGCCTGTGTTTGCTTTTCTGCTCTAAGGGCTAATCACTGTTTATCCATATTTCAAAGCTCATATCAGGAGGCCTAGAGAGAGTGTGGAGGAGAAGCAGAGGAAACAAGCTCATGGTGAGACTCCTAAGGGGATGATCCAGCGCTGTGTGCAGTGAACCAGCTGCCCTCTCTCTGTGGCTGCTGTGCCTCCCTTCCAGCAACACTAGGCACATTACCAGGGAAGGACTCCTAATGCTTACCTGCCTAAGTCCAACCTGCTGGGGTTATCCCATAGTCTATCAATGATGAAGAAACACCTATCCCACCTCAGCCAAAGCAATCAAATAATGCTTAAGGACAGTGGGTGTTTTGGAGCACACCAGCAAGATCATTCAGTGAGCCTGCCTTTGGGCAGTGTGATTAAATCGCATCCCAGTGAGTTTGTTGCTAATTCCATACTAGCTTTCTCTTCTGCTGTAAACTGCTGGAGATATCTCTGCTGGCTCCCTTGCTCTGGCACACAAAGGCTTCTCTGTGTGTGTGAGTCTGTAACAGTGTCACTATTTTATTTCTTTTTTTTTTAATCCTTTGCTCCCAAATGATTCTGAGCAGATTGCTATTCCCTCTGTATAGCTTTGTACAGATAATACTGTAGTGAAAGCTGCAGGGACCCGTGGAGAACACTGTTCCTCGCTTTGGAGTTAATGACCATGTGCGAGCAGGGCATCCGGCTCAGGGAGGGACTGTGCACCCTCCCCACAAGGCTCATGGGCTGGGACACAGCTCTACTTTGCTTAAAAAACAGAATGGCTAAGAAAAGCTGCAAGGGGAAAGGGGGGAGCATTGTTACAGTGTGCTTGTGTCTCCTTGGGTCTTCTCAGCAGCCCAACTTCACGAAAGCTAATGCAATGTCCCTATGATACAACGGTTACCTGTTTCTGTGTCTGTATACATCACTAGGAGAAGCTTCAATTTGTCTCCATCAGCAGCTGCTCCTTTTTTTTGGCTCTTTAGCATGTGTGCAGCAGCTGATGGGGATGAAGTGCAGCAGTGTAGATCCCTTACAGCGTGGCAGGCGCTTGTGTGGGTGCAGCTGGCCCCCGCCCCTGCGGTGTAAGAGTGGGGGTTTGGAAAGCCTTTCTGTAGGGTCCTGTGTAAAGAATGACACCAAAGGGGCTGGGGAAAAGAGCTGTCTCTGGCACACTTGGTTGTCGGGGAAGGCAGTAGGCCTGTCAGCAGCCTGACTCTCCTCACAGAAGACATAGGCCCTGACAATATCCTCGCGTTCCCGTGAGACAGTAAATTTACTTATGCTGAGAGGATTTTGGTAATCACATTCTCAAAACACAGTGGCCTTGAAGGCAGGGGTACAGACTGCCCTGAAACAAGAAGGAGTTGTGGGAAGGTATTTGGGAGTAAGTGAACATGTCGAGAACCAGCCATAATAAATAGTCAACACAGCAGGTGTGCAGATACCTTTAGACATTAAAAATAAACTGTTTAGCTATAAGGCATGCTTATCAGAACCTGTTATAATTCCTAACCAATCAGTTTGGTGTGAACAGTGTGTTTAACCAATTAGCAGTTTTTTAGCTTGCCACGTTTGCTATAACAAATGCATACAATCTATGTGATTTTGCTTAATAAATGGCTTCACCTTAATTCATATCAAATTGCGTGTTGCCCATCGCCAATCTCTGCATTCAGTGGGTGGCACCTTCCTGACCTGGACATTGCTGCCAGGGAAGCCTGTTTGGTGCCACAAAGTCAGCTGCTGAGAAGAGGGAACAGGGTGCAGGGGTTGGGGAGAGCTCATCTGAGAACTGGCTCCCCTCTCTGCAGAAGTTATTGCAGAAATGTGCAAGTTAAATGATATATGACATGCTGAAATACCAGAGTCCTCAGACCAGCCAGAGGGTTTGCTTTGATTGGGAAGCTGTATCTTTCCTACTTATCTTCTGTCTGAACTTTCTTACCTGGATTTTCAACATATTTCACAGCATTCATGCACCTTCTCTATCCCACTTCACTCTGAAAATCTAGACCACAATGTCTTCTATTCAAGACAAAATTAAACTGTATGGGGAGTAAAGCCTGTTTTCTGCTCCCTCTCTTGCATACTGGATTTGCACCCCAAAATACCTGCCTCTAATTACTGCGCATCCTTCCAGTGGAGAAGGAGGCTGACCACAGGACCTAGTAGGATGGACTGCAGTGCTTCAGGGAAGGAAGCTGGCTGCTCACTGGTACCTGGCTGATAGGACTTGTGGTCAATGTCTTTAAGCAAATATTTAACAGATGCCCAGAGTTACTGGTAAAGAGAAGAAAGGCTCCAAATCAGTTTAAAAAATGTCTGGTCCTCTGTGGTGTAGTGGCAGGAGCTCGGGATGTAAGTGAATTCTAGGTGCTCCAGTACAGAGTATCACTTTCAATATAGTGAATTTTCTGGTTATAACACACAGTGTGTGGCTTCCCACCACCTTTCAAATAGGTTATCTTTAATCTGCAGTGAAGACGCTGATTCAGCACATAACACATGCTGCAATGTACCTTGCCCCCTTAAACAGGTAAGGTACGTGTTGCAGTCTTTGCCTCCGCTGACTCAGAGAACGAAGAGCTCTTTGGCTTATGTAATC
This sequence comes from Laterallus jamaicensis coturniculus, assembly GCA_022605575.1. Classification (NCBI taxonomy): domain Eukaryota; kingdom Metazoa; phylum Chordata; class Aves; order Gruiformes; family Rallidae; genus Laterallus; species Laterallus jamaicensis. The sequence continues at coordinate 11,954,924 of JAKCOX010000002.1, read as the reverse complement.
TTTTTAACCTTTTAACAGAATAATTTTTCTTTAATCTGGTTTTCTTGGTTACCCAAACCATTGGCCATTCACAGTAACTGGGGAGTCCCATTTCAGAGTAAAAAGATAGCTTTATTTACAGAGAAACACCTTTGGGGGGTTTATAATTACTTATTTTTAGTTATCTCCTGGCTTTTGTATTTATGCTTATACCTGCCTACTTGAGCTTTCTGGAAGGAACTAGACCACTTGTCCAGCAAAGCAGTTGTCTCCAAAGCCCAACTGCAGACTCAGCGCAAGGCATTTCATGGGGGCTTTCTTCCACAGGCTCCTTCCAAGCCTGTTCTCATCCTTCCTCCCTGGTCTCATCTATTTCACTGCTGAGTTTGCTTTTTATCTTTAGTATAAATGGTCATTGTTCAGCAGTAGAAAATAATTGGACCAGAAAACCTGGCTTTGTTCCATCTAGTCAGGTGCTTTTTTTATCCTGCTTGGGAGTGGGGGGTAGGGGGAGAGAAAAGAATCCTTCCAGCTCTGTTTTTTTTAAACTGGTTTTTCAACATCTGTGGTGATCCTTTTGCCTTATGGATGCTGATAGTCACTGTTGGAGAAGGAAAATGTCTTATCAGTGCCTCTCAGGGCTGCTCTGAGGGGGAATGAAGCCAGCCATGCTGTCAGCTGCCTGTGCACAAAGGCACAAAACCCAGTTTCTTCACTACATGTGTGTCACGCTATGGAAAATGGTTACTTTTTTTGCCTGTGAGTAAAACACAGAGCGCTGGAAATGCTGTTTCTGAAACAAAGGGGAGGAGCTATGGCTTAGGGGAAGGGTGATGCTTTCAAAGGAACAAATAAAAAACAGATGCACTATCTTTTTACTTCCTTCACCCTGTTGGTTAATAATCTGACTCTTTCAAAGCCATAAATAAAATTTTAAAGTTTTTCAGCATGTTAGCTTGAAAACATTGAGGAAAAGAGATGGGACAGTTTGGTAGGATTCCTATGGAGCTCTTCCTCTGCTTTCAGGGAGAAGTTCAGGCAGTCCCAGAGAGGTTTGTTATCGTTATTAGTCACTCCATGTGTTCAGTCTTTTAGAGGTTCTGTTAACTCCTGGTAAGAAAGGGGAAAGTCCATCAGCAGTAAATCTGGAAACATGAACACATGCCTTTGTATTTACTTGCATTTTTATTCCTGGGTTTGGCTTTACTGATGACATAAAAATTAGACTGAGTGCTCTACATAGTTAGTCTCTCTGGTATTGTTTACTGTTAAAGTAGGGAGATTACTGCAACAGGAGATTATGTAAATAAGATCTTATTTTCCACTTAATTACCCCCACATGTATATACCCTTCCCCTAGTTTTTAGGAGCCTAGGGCTGCTTTTTAACAGGTCTGACTATTCACATCTAAACCAGACTCAAGACATAAAAGCACAGTAATCTGCATTTGTTCTCATTGCAATCAACTGTTGCTTTTCCAAATGTTTTATTGTGCTTTTAACTAAAATTTAAATGTGTGTTTATAATGTCCCTTTTCAATTACCTGAACTACATCGATGTCTGAAGGCATGATACTCTTCCTGTGCGACAAAAACAAACACAAGCTACGCAGGCACTGATACCTCCCAGGGCTAGTCCTCTGCTGAGGGTTACTAGAGTGCAGCAAAAAAAGCCCTCTCTGAATAGGAGCCAGGAGGTTGACCCTGTAACTTGAGTGTTAGATGCAAGAGGAAGGTGCTGAGAGGATTAAGCTGCCTTTAAAATAGAGCTTTTTGAGTATCAGGCATTTATTTACATCTGTTTTGTTCATAAACTGCATCTAGACTGGTATTGCAGAGGCTTGACTGTTCATTTTCTTGCAAGGGAACTCTGAACCTCTCCATGTTTTAACGCTTTAAAAGTATTGAAAATGATAGTTCATGACTAGTGGGTCCAAGCTCAGGTTCTGTTGCAAAGTGGACAAGTTGGAGTATCCTGAAGGTCCAGAAGATGTAGTAAACAGATGTCAGACTTGCATTGCCCAGTTCCAGGATTTTTTTTTAAATAGTCTTAAGGTAAAATTTGAATGTTCAGAAGTCCCAGACACTCCCTTCTTTGTAATTTATCCTCTGTGGAGAAACGCGCACTGAGAAACAAAGCTGTCAAGTTTTGTTTTGCTCTGTGGAACAGTGCTTTATCTGGTTGGCAGGGAGAGTAGCTTTTAGTGCAGCCCTCCACTTCGGTCTACAAGATAAATATCCAGATTAAGAGGAAGGAAAAAATAAAGACCAGACTCTCATATGTGTCACTAGTCATGTGAGCAAACAAATTTGAGGGAAACAAAAGCGATACATGAACTTTAAAGTTAACCTTAAACTTTGATACGGTTGTTAATGAAAACTGTGTGATCTCACTGTGTAAGATTTTCAAAGCCTTAAATAATCCTTCCTTTAAAAAAAAAAATAAATTAGGAAATGCTGACCTAGCTGATGTCTGTGAATAAAGTCTTCTCAGTAAGTGTTCCAACTTGTGAGCAAAAGCTTTGAACTCCTCCCCGGCTTGTAATGAAGCTGAATGAGTTCAGTGGTAAATATGCAACAAGTGTAATGCCTGTTTCCGCTCTTTGTTCCCCTGGGAGTCATTGAAACAAAACAAATCCAGTGTGCGCTAATAAAGTGGGTAGGTAGCTATCGCGGCTTAATAGCCTCTGCCCGACCATTTTCCTTGGCAGGGATTTTAAGGAACATTTCCAGCTAGGTTATGATATCTTCATCGTAGACCATTATCAGGAGTTGCATTTCCCAGTGTCAAGTCCCAGCACTGACTATAGGCTGCTCTTCCAGAGCCTGGGGCTGCTCAGGAGGTAGAGAGTTAAATGCAGCGTATGTGCTGCTCCCCATGGTCTATTGTTATTGCTTCAGCCTTCTCCACTTGCACTCAAAATGTTTTCCAAACAGAGTGTGTATTGGGAGTTTGTCTGTTTGCTTTGCTTTTTTTTTTTTTTATTTTAAACTATCACTGGCAACCACTTGTGTCTAGCTAGACCATTTTTCTGCAACTCTACCTCCTTCAGCTTCATTTTAGTGAAGAACAAGGCGTAAACGTTCCGCTCACGGTGTCTCCTGAATCTGGTGCTCTGTGTCCAATGTAGCTATCTGATTAACACACACAACTGGTGCAGATTTGCCTGGCCACAAAGGATGAAGAAGTGTGCTCCTTTGGGTTGTCTCTGGCCCTCTGAAGCTAGCCCAGCTCTGCTGAGGAAGAGAGATGAGATGTGGGGAATGGGGTAATCCAGGAAGGTTTAGAAACAGTTCCCTGCTGCCTGTAGGTAAAAGGAGTGGCAGCAGATTAAGGTAAAAGGCTAACAGTCAAAATATGTGAGCTACTTGCATTGTATTTAAACACCTTAGAACAGTGAGTCTGTGGAAGAGGACCGTGGCCACGCTTAGGTCTGATTTCACCTCAGTTTTGCTGCAGCTGATCTGGGCAGTGTTCCAGCCTAGCATCACCAGCTCTTCTGTGCAATTGGGTGGCTCATTAGATGTGGCTCCCTGCATGGGCAGGAGGTAGGAACAGCAACTGCTTGAGCCAAAAATGCTATTGGGATTTACTTAGTGAGCTATGACCTAAGCCTCCCTCCTCCTACCCAGCTCCTGTGCAGGTCTTGTGCTGCATATGTGTACCTATGTTGTGAACCTCCAAAAAAAGAAAAGAAGAAATAAGTCTTCTTTCATCTGCAAATGGATGACTGTATTTTACTTTTTGAGTTTTCTAGTGATCGAGCAGTGAAGGAAACTAGAAAAAAAATGCTGTGTACTGAGGAGCTAATAGTACCTGGTTTCCAAAGAGTTTGTAGCTCAGCAGCCTTAAGGTTTCTCTTTCCTTTTGGGGGTTCTCCCTCATCTTCCAAGGTATTGGAAGCCTACACTGGAGCCTTCTCCCAGGTCAGGGCGCCAATGCAGATTTACTAATGCCTTCTCTACATCTTTGGACTCATCATCTAATGCAATAATAAGCATATTGAAATTAGTTGAAGGTGTCTGTAACTACTAGATAGTGAAAAGGAACAACTTCTTTTCTTAGGGAAATGATAATGCTGCTGAGTGCCCTCTAACTGTTGCTCTCCCAGTTTAGTTCTGATTTTTTTTTTTTTCTTTCCAGCTTGGTGTGAATGCATTTTCTTCTTCAAGATTGATCATCTAGAAATCATGCCTGAAAGATTTTTAATTTACCTTCAGCATCTACAGGAAACTGAAGTTCAGATGTGCCATATGATTAAGTACAGTTTAGTTTCAATCAGAACCTGATATTCTTGCCAACTGAACTCTTAATTGGAAAGGAGCAAAGCGTTTCTGGTGAGCAGCAGATTAACTGAAAAATTTAGAATGAACTGATTTGGTATCTTGGGTCAAATTCAGTCAATAGCTGAGCTGAATTAAGAAGGATCTTGAAAAGCTAACACTTGGAATATATTTTGATACTTAATTACTTATTTCCAAGGGCTTTTAAAGTTAAGTTCTAGGAAAGATTGAGTTGAACCAGTGTAAGACTGGGATTTCTCACTTTGTTCTTGGTTCTGTTTAGAAATATACACAACCACACTTTTGGTTCAGTCTAACAAAACAGAAAAAAACCAATAAAAATTGGGATTTACTCCCAAACAAACAATCCTTATTATATGCCAAGTGCTGCTACTAGTGCAAAGCTGAATGAGCTACATGTTGGTGGCCATTGTTTATAGCAATTTCTAGAGCTGAACTCCCGAGAGTTGTTTTTTTGGCCTCTCAGAACAGCAGTGTCTAAAATGCTGTATGTCAAACTATGTGCTGTGGAGGTTGGTTTTATGTGCCCTACTTCTTCAAATGGCACAGATCACTGATTTAAGGAGCTCTGCACAGTCCTTGGTGCTCTTGAAAACCCAGCCATTGCCATTGGTGCTCACTTGCGGTTGCAGAGCCTGAATTTTTAGCCTGGTAGCTTTAATGTCTGCATTGCATCTTACAGCATGTTTCACATCAGCTATACACTTGGTTTTGTTCTGATACCCTCCAAGAAACTGCACAGCTCCTCCCAGCCCCTCCCCAGAATGGTAGTGTTCATAGTTATGGTCTTCAGCCACCTGAAAGCCATCATGAGAGTTTAATAGAAGGCTTTTCTACTTTCCCCTCTTGGTAACCAGGTTCTGCCTATGGTATCGCTGTCTGTAAATCAAACTGGGCTGCTCTTTCATTTTAGTGGATCTACTGTTTGCCCTTTTTGTAGCACCTAGTTGCATCAAACTGTACTGGAGCCCTGGGGGCTCTGAGCAGGGAGCAGTGGTGGGATGCGAAGCTGCGCCCTGCACCCATAAGCATTCTGACTCTGAGACCAAGTGTGGTCAGGATTGAGCAAGAAGGAAACAGGGCTGAGTGCCTAGGGTCTCTGTAGGGAAAAATTAATCTAGCATCCAAGCTGTAGCATCTCCAGTGCATTTCTGTAGTTGTGAGGACTCATGGCTCCTGTGAAGCCTGCTGCATGGTGGTCTTCCATCCTGTTAATGTGGGCATCAATGAGCTGCCTATTCCATCCTCCTAAAAGAAGCCTGTTCTGCAGAAGACGTGATGCAAAGAAGCTGCAAGCTAGAAATATCTGAATGTCTTCCAGTTTCTATTCCTAGAAGTCTTGTTCTAACAAATGCTGTTGAATATACATACAGTGCAAGGGGGTGCAGAGAGAGGCACAGCAGGAGACAGGATCATACAATGCATCACCCGTCTTGGAGAGGCATGATTAAACAGCCTGTGCCAGATCTTTTCAGTCCAGCTGGAGTGATTCCTTGTTTGTGAAATCCTATTACCTGTCAGAGGCTGCAACAAGGTTCATGTATATGATCAGCTACGCTTTAGAATTTAGGGGGTTATTTTCCAGTCCTCCTGTAGTTATGCATGTGGATTTCAGGATGCACCTAAGCAGGAATATTCAACTTGTGTGAGAGCCAGCTGGTGCAAGGAAAGATGTTGGGAATTTCCCCACCCACTCCAGCAGATGGATAGACTTCATTTGTCAGTCTAGCACAAGGCAAAATGAACAAAATTGTTCCCCAAGCTTTTGTCTTCCTCAGACCCTGTTCACAGCAACTGATAGTTGACAAATTGTCCAGGACTGTTGTTGCTTGCTGAGTGTTTAGGTTCAGATGTTCATAGACCCAGCTTAGAAGATTACTGTAGCAGAGCCAAGTAGTGAAGTTTGCTAAAGGTAATTCTGTGATTTGAGAGGGAACTGGAAAAAAAAAAATCTCTCCCTCTGCTTTCACCAGTCTGGATGAGCTACTGACAAGTGCAATGGAGACTTTGGTCTCCAGACTCTGTCTGGCTTTTGTTTAATATCTTTAAACCTCGGTGTGAAGAGCCAGGCTCCTTACCTGGGAATAAGGTAACAACAGCAAACGTGCTCCCCAGGAGGGATTAAAGAACTACCTTGAATAACAGGCAAATTTGAAAAATAAGGCATAGCAATATAAACGAGCAAGGGAAGAAGAGCACAAATGTATTAGTCATCTCTTAATTGCTCTCAGAGCCCAATATGCTGAGCATCCTGAAATAGAAAGCCCATCGTTTCAGTTCTGCACATTAGGAATTTAAAAAGAAAGAAAGTGAGATCTCCTGAGAATGAAACAATATACATATATTCATCTTGTCAAGCGAGTGTTTTCCCTGTTTGCAACCTTCCAGCTTAAACCCTTGTGTTTTACTATATTCAGGAATTCCAGACAAGGGCTTTTTTTGATGAGATGAAGGTTTTGCCTGGGTTTCAAGGAAGCCTATTTCATATTCCACAACCTGAAAGCACCAACACATTATTAATTTAGGAAAAAAGGTTTAGGTGAATGAGTTTGAGAGCTGAGTAAGAGCTCTCAGGGTTTAAGGTTTTCTTGATTAGCAGAAGCCCAAGTATCAGAGATGAGGGCACCTATAGGGTCATTTGATCCAGCACAGCTACCAGGTGACCATCAGCAGTTGGGTTCCCATCTTTTAAGCATTTTAATTTTTCAACTGTGAACAAAATCTGTAATTTTTCTTGTCTCTTCAGTCATTTCTAACCTCAACTTCCTCTCTACCCATTGCATAATAAACATAAAGGAAATATCGAAGTGGAGCTGTTTGTTTTGTGCTTAATAGTCATAGTAATCTACCCTGTAGACTGCCAGGGACTGTCCTTTGTTCTCATTACTTTGGCATATAGGCTGTGCCAAAAATTGTCATCCTCTATCTTCTGTTAAAGGACATTTCCCCTCCCTCCCTGTCTCTGACTTACTTTTTTTTTGCTCATTCCTGCTTTGTACTCTGGCAGTATTTCAACTCTCAGGTGCCATGCTGAACCTTGTTCTCACCAACAAGGAGGGACCAGTGGGGAATGTGAAGCTCAAGGGCAGCCTTGGCTGCAGGGACCATGTAATGGTGGAGTTCAAGATCCTCGGGGCAGCGAGGAGGGCACACAGCAAGCTCACTACCCTGGACTTCAGAAGAGCAGACTTTGGCCTCTTCAAGTCCCTTGGTAGGGTACAATGGGACAAAACCCTGGAGGAAAGAGGGGCCCAGGAATGCAGGTTAGTATTTAAGGATCACCTGCTCCTCAAAGCTCAGGAACAATGGATCCAGACAAAGAGGAAGTCCAGGCAAAAATGCCTGGATACCTGCATGTGTAATCAAGGAACTCCTGGGCAAAATCAAACATGAAAAGGAAGCCTACAGAGTGTGGAGGCAAGGGCAGGTAGCCTGGGAGAAATGCTGAGAAACTGTCCCTCCAGCCAGGGATTAGGTCAGGAAAGCTAAAACCCAGATAGAATTATATCTGGCCAAAGATGTCAAGGGCAAAAAGAAAAGCATCTATAGGTACATTAACGTTTAAAAGGAGGACTAGGGAAAATGTGGACCCTCTCTGGAAGAAAATAGGAGACCTGGTTACCCACCATATGGAGAAGGCTGACATACTCAAAGACTTCTTTGCCTCAGTCTTCACCATCAAGGGCTTGAGTCCCACTGATTAAGTTGCAGAAGGCAAAGGCAGGGACTGGGAGGAGGAAGAACTGTGCATTGCAGGAGATCTGTTTCAAGACCATCTAAAGAACCTAAAGGTACCCAAGTCCACAGGACCTGATGAGATGTATCTGTAGGTTCTCAGGGAACTGGAGGATAAGGCTGTTGAGCCATAATCCATCATATTTGAGAAGCCATAGTAGTCCAGTGAAGTTCCCCTGCTTGGAAAAGGGGAAACAATATGCATTTTTAAGAAAGGAAAAAAAGGAAGACCTGGGGAACTACAGGCAGGTCAGTCTCACCTCTGATCACAGAGTAGTTCCTCCTGGAAACTTTGCTAAGGCACATGGAAAATAAGGATGTGGTTGGTAACAGCCGACGTGGCTCTACTAAGGGCAAATTATGCCTGACAAATCTGGTGGCCTTCTATAATGTGGTTACAGCATTGGTCAATGAGGGAAGAACAACTGATATATTGTGTACCTGGACCTGTGCAAAGCATTCAACATCATCCCACACAAAATCTTTGTCTCTAAATAGGCATGGATTTGATGGATGGACCACTTGGTGGCTAAGGAATTGAATGATTGCACTCAAAGAGTTGTGGTCAATGGCCTAATGTCCATTTGAGAAAGGTGATAAATAGCAGTCCTCAAGGGCTGGTACTGGGACTAGTGCTGCTTAACATCTTTGTCAGTGACATGGACAGTGGGATCGAGTGCATGCTTAGCAAGCTTACCGATGACACCAAGCTATGTGGTGCAGTCAACGTGCTAAGGAGAAGGGATGCCATCCAGAGGGGCCTTCACGGGCTTGAGAGGTGGGCCCAAGTCAGCCTCATAGAATGGTTTGGATTAGAAGGGACCTTAAAGATCATCTAGTTCCAATACGGTTGTACGCCTGCCACGAGCATAAAGTTCAACACAACTGAGTGAAAGCTCCTGTACATAAATCAGGGCAATCCCAAACATAAAGGGTGGGGAATAGATTGAGAGCAGCTCTGAGGATAAGGACTCAGAGGTGCTGCTTCATGAGAAGCTTAACATGACCCAGCTTGAAACTAAATAATATTTGAGGTCCCTTCCAACCCAAGTCGTTCTATCATTCTATGAAAAAAATAGCCATATGCTGGGCTGCATCAAAAGAAGGAAGGTTGAGGGAGATGATTCTCCTCTTCCACTCTTGTGAGACCCCACCTGGCATAATGCCTTCACCTCTGGGCCCCTAACACAAGAATGACATGGAGCTATTGGATTATGTTCAGAAGAGGGCCACAAAGATGATCAGAGGTTTGGAGCAGCTCTCCTATGAAGACAGGCTGAGGGAGTTGGGCTTGTTCAGCCTGGAGAAGAGAGGGTTCCAAGGGAGACCTTATTGCAGCCTTCCAGTGCCCAAAGGGGCCTACAGGAAAGATGGAGAGGGACTGTGCATGTGGATATGAAGTGATAGGACAAGGGCTGATGGCCTTAAGCTGAAGAAAAGCTGATTTATATTAGATAGAAGAAAAATATTCTCTACTGTGAGGGTGGTGAGGCACCAGAGCAGGTTGCCCAGGGAAGTTGTAGGGGCCCTTTCCTGGAATTGTTCAAGGCCTGATTGTACGGAGCTTTAAGCAACCTGATCTGGAGGGTGTAAAGATGATCTTATGGTCCCTTCCAACCCAAACCATTTTATGATTCTCTCAGGATGATTTGGTACAATTTCTGGGCATCTACTTTGATACACCTTGTATGCAGCTCTGGTTTGGAGGCATCAGATCCTTTCTGCATGATGTGCTGGGGCTGTGAAAATGGTAGGCTTCTGAATCAACTTGTGCACACGTTAATTGCGGGTGCAGGGTTAATTCTGGGGGATCGCGAGTGACCTATAATTTTGCTCAGCATTGCTTACCTAACAGCCTGCAACTGTAATCAAGCAGATTTATGGTCTTGACTGTGTTTCCTGTGAGGTGTTGCTTGCCAGTGATATTTCTGAGGATGGAGGAAATTGCATGTTGAGAAAAACCTTTGGCGTTTATAATTACATGGCTGAGATTAAACGGTACCTTGGTGAAGAGCGGTTGTTATATGAAAATGACCGATAATGGTTTAAACTGAAATGGTATTTCTAACTATTTGCTTGGAAATTAATGCCTAGTGCTTTATTTAGTTAGTTTGCTGTGTGTTAAGTATACGTCAAAGATTGTAGTGCCATAAATTTTAGAAGTACTTCCTAGTGCTAGATTAAAATGTTATTTAAACAGGGGCCAGACAAATTAACGAGCCTTGCTTGTCTGGTGTAAAATCTAAAGTCAGGATATTAGGACTAGAGGTCCAAAATCTGAACTGGAAGTACAGACTGGTTTTTAATTTTGGTCAGAATTCAAGCTTTTCACTATCAGCACCACATTAACATCATAGGTACCAGTGTTACTTAAGTCTTTTGGTTCAGGAACCAGCAGAACTTGAAGAAAGCTGTTCAGCCTCCAAAGAAATGGTCTATGAGACACAAAGCTTTCAAATTAAGTGAAAAAAGCCCAGTGAGATAACAGTCTAAAGGAATTACGAAGACACAAGGTGACAAGACTGTTCCATCCTGGAAGCAGAGACATTGAGGCATACAAGCTGCTACAAGGTCATCCAAGTGCTGAGTAGTCCGTGTGGTAGAGACAGGAAGGGAAGGAGGTAGATACACACTGACTGTATAGAGCTGTTTGTAGTTATGGAGAGCTACCTCAGGAGAAAGCATAAAGGTGCTTGTTCTGCTCTCTTGTAAGTAGGCAGTGAAGGGGCTTCCCTTACCCATGGGAAGCAGAAATTCAGACTTCCACAAACCCTTGTGGAGTGGCCAATGACTGCCAATGACTAGTGTGGGTTTTGTCCCTGTACCTTGATCACAGCTTGAAGAAAGCTTGGGTGAACAGTACATTTTGCTATACTAATTCTAGCAAGAAGCGCTCCCAGTCTCCATTCACTGCATCGTAGCCAAATGCACATACACCGTGCTCTCAAATGAGCTCAGTGGGAGCAGTGGCATTTGTAGCATCTGTTGAGATGACTTTCAGTTCTCCACTGATGGCAAATTCTGTAGGTAACAGTGGAGACAGTAGACAGATAAACATCAAAGGGAAGGAATTCAAAGAAAGAGTATTTGAAATGAGGTCTTTAAATGCAGCCAGTTTTCATGAATGCTTGCTGTGTTGCTGAGAGCTAATACTTAAACCAAGGGTCACTAAAGGACAATGAATAGGGAAAAGTAGTTTTTGATGAACACCTGGGAATAAGGTCCCCTCTATCAACTTTGTGCAGTGGGACCAAAGGGAGTACTTTGTTTCTCATTTGTACCTGGTGTTATATGCTACAGCCTCCTATTTCCCTCATTATGTCAGAGCAACAGCCCTGGAGATTAGCTGTGAGCAAGGGAAACCACTGGGAATAAAAACGATTTCTGTTATAAACATGGGATATCCACGGTATGTGGGACCTGACTTTTAGAGTGGAGAGATGTGGCGTTGGCATTGCTGTTCAGTGACAACTGTGAAGGGAGTTTGCACCTTGCCTTACCGAGGAGGGAACTGGACAAAACCTCCCACACGGGAGCAGAAAGATAGCCATTGGGCTTGAAAGGCTGAGCTCCTGGAATCATTCTGAGCGGTGCTCCAGGCCCACAGAATGCTAGCTGTGTTTTGCAGTCAGAGACTGAGGAAAGACTATCATTGTTTACCTACAACTACCTGAAGGGAGGTTGTAGAGAGGAGGTGGGCAATGGTCTCTTCAGCCAGGTGACAGGAGATAGGACAAGGGGAAATGGCACAAAGCTGTGCCAGGGCAGGGTCAGATTAGATGTTAGGAAAAAATTCTTCACTGAAAGAGTTGTCAGGGCCTGGAACAGGCTGCCCAGGGAGGGGGTTGAGTCACCTTCCCTAGATGTGTTTAAAAGTTGTGTAGATGAGGTCCTTAAGGATATGGTTTAGCACAGGACAGGAACAGTTGGACTTGATGATTTTAAAGGTCTTTTCCAAACTTGTGATTGTCAGGCTGTTTTGGTGATTACCTGTGCCTGCCAGATGACCCTGGCAGATGAATGAGAAGATCATTCAGGTGGGGGAGAAAACAGACGTTGTTCCTGGTGGAGCATCACACTGAGACCCTGGCTTCCTGCTGCAAAAACAGGAAATGTTTTTTTCTGGAACAATGATGGACTGAATTCAGTGCTGGGGTGCATACAGAAAAGTCCCTGCACCTTTACAATTAGGCAGTTTTCTGTGCCTGGTGTCCCAGGAATAATAACTAAAGAGAAAAAAGGGTTTTTTAGGCAGCTTCATCTTGTCTTCCCTCCCATGAGAGTATGTGTGCTCTGGTATTTTGGCCTATCCACTCCTAAATGGTCTGGCTGGTTGGACTCTTACTAGCTGTTCAGGAAGACTATTCTATAGTCTGTTTCACAGTGAATTGTTTTGGTATTGAAGTTACGTTTTCCTACATGATTTCCAATCTTTGTCCCAATTCCTGGAGCACCTGCAAGACACCTGATGGGTACGAATAGCATGGCTAGGAGCAGGAATGGACAGCTGATAACTTTTTTCCTTTTTTTTTTTTAAGGTGAGCTTCTTAGCATTGAACTGTCAAAACTACTTGCTTAGTTTTCTGCTGTAGACACCCCCAAGTGTGAATTCTTAGAGAATTTCCTATAAGCAGCAATGAAATAGATTATTTCAGATAATTTGAAAAGTTTTGAACATACATTATTAAAAGGCGCTTTCTTTTTCGCCTTCTTTCCCATTAGGGCTTTTACCCTCAGGCTCTGTAATATTAACAAATTTAATCTGTACTGATAAAATTTGAATATTCATCTGCTCTTCTAACTGAGGGAATCTGGGCTATCAGCTACTTTGCATGTGTAGGAGGATGATACGGAAACAGAAAGGTTCTTGTTGAGGTATGTGCTGATGGGTTAAGTATTTGGTATGACTCTGGGACAATTAAATTACCAGTGCAAGCTTTTGAAACTGTGTCACAGAACATAAATACCTAGAAAGACTGAACACAGACTGTACACACAAGCTGTAGGGGTTTTGTTTGTTTTATTTTTCGAAGCCAAACTCAACTTCATTTGAGCACAGTGAACTACATAAATGATTTCTCTTTCTATACAATTAAGCATTTTAAAATAATTATCCCCTTTTGTCCTTAAGATATATACACTCCTGCCTGATAGGTGCTTTCAACAAGCTGAAAGCACTCCCTCTCACAAATAAGCACAGTTCTCCAGGCAAAAGTCCAGCCCTTGCAGAGAGCCACATCCCAGGCAAGGTGAAGCGATCAACATTGAGATCTCCACTGAGCAGAGCCTCGCAGAGGGGAACTTGTTGCTATTTCATTCTGCAGCTGAAGAAACATACAGTAGTGGCAGGGAGCCTTGGGGCAGCTGATTTGAAGATTGATTTTTGTGAGCTGCTCCTTACTATCTGGCATTCATAAAATTCACCTTGAGTAACTGTTTTTCCTACTGAACTGTTTCAACTCTAGCCGGAAGAGCATCCCGCCGTCTGAACGTATTCAGACCCTCTCTTGAGCTACACCAGATGGTACCAGCCACACTGAAATCCAATGAGTACTGAATTAGTTTTTCCCTGCCATTTATAAGGATCTACCCTACCCCTTTTCTGGGAACTTTGCTAATGCGAACAGTAAAGGCTCTCCCCAGAGAGAGCATTCCACCAGCTTCAGCTCTGTTCTGCTCTGAGAAAATGAGGTAGGATTAACAGGACATGGTTGCTTCTGGGTAGTCGGTTTGTGGCCAGGCACGTGGTGGAATAGCTTGGATGTAAATTTTAATTTAGTGCAGAGCTGCTAATCAACATCAAAAGGGAGCACCAGTGACTGATAAATTTAATTGGGTGTTTGTTTAAGAGCATCACAGGAAGTATGTGCTTGAAGCATCAAAGAGTGAGTTTTAGAACTTCAAACAATCCCCTGGTTATGTTTTTGGGAAGGGCAGTCACCAGATCTGTGCTGTTTGGCTGCTGCAGTGATACCAATTGCATCAGTTCCTGACTTGTGTGGCGCTTACTAAAATACCTGTGTACATAAATAGACCTACAAAGAACAATACGCACAGAGTTATGGAGAATTATGTTAAAGGAACACCACCATGGTGGGCAGCAAAGACCTGGCTGGGCAATGCAAGGATGACTACCAAATCTTAAACTGCTCCTCCTTTCATCCCACCTCCATATACTGTGGATGCAGCTCTCGTGTAATCACGCACTAGATTTTTAGCAGGATTGTGAATGCAGGGAGTGGCTCTGGGGAGAAGCTGGAGGCTAGTTCCTCCAGAGGACTCATCTGCTCTCTCTGCCTGGGATAGAACAAAAGGTTTGAGCCATGACAAGGAGATGTAGGTTAGACTTTGCGAAGATACTGTGAATAGTTCTGCAAGCAGTGAAATGCTGGCATGGAGTCACTTGGGAAGATAGAGGAACAGTAGGTCCTCAGAGCTGAGGCATCAGGGACAAGGCAGAGCGCTCTCTTTTCACATCAAAGGAAGGAAGCAGACTAGATGGCTTCCAGGTCCCTTCCACACATTCCCATTCACTCAGAGTCCTTGTTTTCCTACTCCCTTTTTACTCTTAGCAGAAGTTACAAGGCAGGAGATGAATGAGAGGGGCATTGGTAGAAAAGATGAGCCTTTGGCAGCTGAACACAGTCCTGGAGAAAGGCATCCTTTCCCAGCCTGTGCCACAGAGCTCCTGTAGGTGCTGCAGATGTTTTGCAGCTACCAGTCATTCCTAGTCAGCGTCCTGGGTGTGCCCACCCGCAGCCTCATTTCAAGCATTAAACCTTAACAATTGAAGCTGGAGTTACCAGAACATGTGCTCTGAATATGTGATTTTTGACCTTTCTGGAAAGCTGCATCTTTCTGTGCATCAGCTGCCTTTCTGTAAAATGAGGGTAATATGGCATTTTCAGGGGGTGGAGGGAGTGTTGCATAAGTTTGTTAATACTTGCAAAGCCCTTGGATGCTGTAGTGATGTGCCGTGTGGATGAGGCCAGAAGGAAATGATGAATTTTGTTCCCACAGCAGGGTCTGAACAGTGTGCCATAAAGAAGGCCAAGGGCCACGTGCTGTGTGACAAGAAGAAAACAAAATATTGAATGACTGCTGATGAAGTGAATGCTTTTCCTTCTTTGTCTTGAATGAGACAGGAATGCCCAGGAAAAAAAAAGTAGCATGTGTGAGATATTTCAGTCTCCTTTTGCATAAAGATTAAGGTGGGTGATTTGACCCATCCTTCTGCAAGGAATTCCAAGCATTCTTATGATACAGGCAACCATTTATCTTCAAACTAGGAAAAATGAACAGCCCAAACAACAGCAAAAAAAAAAGCAGATTTGTAAATATGATGTCTCTATGATTTGCCACAGACAAGCTGACAGCAGTTGCAGGCTGACCTTCTCCAGGCTGATCAGTGCTAGGGAACTGGGGCATCCTTTGCCAGAAGTTGGACAAATGTTGATGAGTAGCAGGGGAATAATGAGGTTTGGCTCCATTCTGGATCTGGGAGAGAGTATACTGGAAGAGGCATAGCCCTTTTTAGTCCTTATCCTATGTTTTTTTCCCTGACAAAATAGGTTGTGTGGCTACTATCTTGGGCTTCCCAACTGTGTTGGATTGGTTTATACATAAAACTTTAAAATTATCAACTCCTGATACCTTTGATGTGCAGAAATGGCCAAACCATTGTGCTTTCATGTGAGAGGTGTTGGGCAGCTTAAGCATTGCAGCTCCATCTGCAATATCCTGTAGTGTTTTTGCTAGTGGCAGCAATGGCTTGAGGCTGTGAGGCAGAAACTGTAGGAAGATATTCTAAACCTTTTGCTGTAACAACTGATAGAGTTGAGGAAAAAAAATCTTGGCAAACATTATGACGTGAAGAGGGACCTATGCATCTGAGAGCTCATTTCTTTGGGTAGTTGTGCTGTGAAGGGCTACTGCATCACCATGCAAACCTCTCTGGTTTTTAGCATGGATGGCAGGGAGTACATTGGACACTGTGTTGCTGTAGCCCCCAAGGACTAAGAGTGATCTCAAAAGAGGGTGAAGGAAGTATGTCTTGGGAAGTAAGAGGCTTGGAGGTGAGGGTCTAATCTAATAAGACGACAAGATCTGGAGGTGCCTTATCTCTTTGTGCAGAAGATGAGGCTGGGCCGTGCCTTGTTTCAGCTGCCTGGAGCTGAATGAAAATCTCCCATGTTTTGATGTTTAGGTGTTCCTCTAGGCCCCAAGTACTGAAAGATGCAGAGATGAGTTGTAGTGGCCCCTCTTCCTCCTCACTCCTTCCTTCCCTTCTGCTCTATGCTTTCCCAGAGGCAAGTCACACCAGCTGGTCCTGCTGCAAAGCTCTCCTGACAGACACTGTCATACTGTTTTAGGTGATTAGCCAAAAATACACTGGAAGAAAAAGGCAGTGTTTTCTTTTCCCTGCTGGCATACCACAGAGAACTGGGAATGTCAAAATATGGCACAGGTGACCATGCCTTGTTGAAAGTCAGGGAAGGGAGAAACTTGCTGGTATTTCACATACATAGAATTACATAATTAATAGTGGGGAATTAACAGGGCTTGGGAATTTCCCTCCACTCCACTGTGAGGTGTACCACACCAGGGATTTTTCTCCATGAGATGCTGGCTTTTGCACCCATTGCTTGCTGCCCTTTTTTGGATGTAGCAATCAACAGGAGGAAAAGACAAGGTTTTTTTTTCCCCTAGACCTCCCTGTAAGCAAACCTCAGACTTCCAGATTTCCTCTGTACTTCAGGAACAGGGTTTCTATCCATCATCTGAGAATTGCTATGCATGGTGTAACTGACTGCTACTTTAAAAAAAAAAAAAGCTATAGGCCTCTGTTATGGGATAACCCTGTGTTGGTGTTTGAAATTCAGAAATAAAGTTTTGAGTCTCCTCTGAATTGTACATCCTTCAGGGGAACAACTGGAGGGCTTTGTTCTTCATTGCACCAATTTGCCTCCAAAAACCTCTCCATCCTTATTTTGCAGGGCATAACTGGGGTGGTATAAAATGCTAGGCATTGCCACAGCATGTGAGAAATGCTTTGGTTATCCACATGAAATTAGTCCATGCAATGGACAGAGTCTAAGATAATGGGTTTCCACGTGGACACAGCAGGTATGGCATACATATATGACAGAAGGGTATTTCAAGGGAGTTCTGTCTGATCACAACTCTCCTTCATTCTACCTCTTAAAGAAAAACCTGAAATAATGATGCAACCTCCAGTAAAACATGTCTCGTTCCTTCTTGCTGTTCCTCTTAGGCAAATGATGCAACACCTGAGATTGTTTACACATTGAACTGATCTCACAGCTGACTAATGAGGAGACAGACAAGCAAAAGGTGATCCTGAACCAAGTAATGGGCATAATGGGCTTGATGCCTTTGTGTAACTTATGATTAAATATTATTACATCAGCAGAAAAGAAGACCAAAAGAGATTATATTCCTCTGGGACTCCCTAATTTTAGATTACAAAGTGAGTTAATCAGATGAGAAATGCTTAAAATGAATAGTATCGCCTTTCTGGGCACGCTTGGGAATTCCTTCCTTCAATCACAAAAACCACTAATAGAGCAGTGGCAAAGTGAGAGCTGAAATTCGTTTCAGTCCATTCCTGCCCTCACTTGCCCTGGTGCAGACTTGTTCCTGCTTGGTGGCCTGGCTTAGCTGCAGCCAAGGACACTGTCACTCCTGGAGGATCTTTACCAATGCTGCTGATGCTTGCACTGCAGAGCAAGCTGCCCAGTTACAGATGGAAAAATCCATATTCTAAGTTGTTTTTTTTTTAACTGAGCACCTTAGCAGGTATTTAGTTAATGGTCCCTTTTTTGTTATGAAGCTTGAAATAGTAATATTTGGAATATAATGCAATTAATTTCAAGTTGTCCCATGAAATCTATTGAAATTCTTATTTTAGCTCACCCAATGTTATTAATGATACTTTTGAAGGGAACGTGGGTTTCTCTGACATTGTACTACGAGATTTTTATTGATTAACAATAATAAAATCTGGCCTGGCTTGCCTATCTGGAATTTCAAGTAAAAACCTGCTGGTGCAGCATCAACAACTAATTGACTAAATAATTTTCCTCCATCAGAGATCATAAAGATAAAAGAAAAGAGATTGGCCCCTAATTGTTTTCTAATGGAGGCAGTTGATACACAAACTCCAGTTGCATTAATCGAGCAGCACAGAGTGCTGTTTTCTGAGGTGATGAGGGAGCCAAGCTGAGCATGTCCACAGAAGCAGCGGCTGACATGGAGCAAGCAGCTCCGCAGCACATTACCAGGCGCTTTGCAGAACGCCATCAGGAGCAGATTACTGCTCTTCTGGGAAGAAAACCCCAATGCTGTGAGCAGACCAGAGTGAAGCCAACACCTGCTGCTTGTGCCACAGCACCTTGGAGCACAGCCATCCATCCATGTGTGTTCTCCCTTAGTGCTGTTGGTGAACAAGTGAATGCTTAAGCCCTAACCTATACTCAAAAGCAAAATCCCATAAATCAAGTAAGAAGCAGTGAGGAAATGGCAAAGCTATCTAATTACTTCCAGGATATTGTCACCCATGTATTAATAGAAACCAAGAATTTCTAGGCCAGGTACCTTAATCACAATATCACAATATCTTAAGTTGGAAGGCACCCATAAGGATCATCATCAATAAGCACCCCAATCTTTGAAGCAAGCCCTAGGAGTCCCACGTGGAAGCTGCAAGAGCTCTGTTGTTAAAAACAATGCCTGAAATGGATGGTGCACCCACACACTCCAGCATTCCCTCCCAAAGGGTGCCCATGTAAAAGGATGTGTGAGAACCCCATTCAATAACCCTTTGTATCTCAGTCCCACCCTCATCTTCAATAACTGGTTAAAGCCTGAAGCATGATGATTAATCTCTCTTCTTAAATTTGCATAATTATTTGTAACTTCATTCTCAGTAGCCACATAAATTGGTCTCTGAATTCTGCTGTGCTCACCAGCGCCTTGGGGCACAGAGCTCCTTACTCTTCTCAAGCACTCACCCTCCCTCATACTTTTGTAGTCATCACCATTTAAAATTACTAGTAATCCCCTTGCTGTTGTGTTGGTAGTTGGGGAGAACAGAACTTCTGCACCTTGAATCATTCGTAAGTAATTATACTTTTTCTTCTCCTGTTTCTAGCTCGGCCTTAGAGCAAGAGACTGAGAGCTTTAATCACTGTAACCTGAGCCTTTCTAGGTCTGAGACTGCCCCCATTATTCCCTTCTGAAAAACTTTTGGGTTATTCAACAGACATTTTTTTAGGATAAAGCAGCACTAAGTATGCTGTTCCAAGAGGCTGGCCCATTCGTTCATTCATCATTATGACATTTTTTGGTGTTTATCTTAATCTCATTTGTTATAAATCCTTCTTGTTGCCTTTTGACTGAAACTGGAGATTGAGCATAAATCTTCACTGAGCTGCCTGAATTTGAAGAATGTGTCTATTTTCCCTAATTTATCTATAAGCTAAGGCATAAAAAAAAAATCAGTGGATGGGGGAAAAAAAAGGTAATTCCTTCTTTCTTGCCCACTCTGCATTCTTTACTGTTTTGCAAAAGGTTTTAGGGACTCTGCATACAAATGTATAATCTGGATCTAACTGTGGCATATGCTCGGGGTAATTAGGAGCAGAAGCAGATCATTAGAAGACCTACAGTTTTTTATTTGAAATAAACTGTGTTTCAAGGTAAAAGACCCAGATGATCTCAGAAACACTAAACTTGTTTTCTTCTCTCATGGCGTTTCTTCAGACTTTTATTTCTGTAACTCAGCAATACTGCAGTTAATAAGGAAGCCGCTCAAGAGTTTGAGTCAAGCTATGGCCAAACATAAGCTGCAAAACTGTGGAAACATTTACCATTGCAGCAATATTAGCTTTTAGTCTCATTAAGATCTAATGAATAATTATAGTTCCAGGCTCTCACATATAGACTGATGCATTTGGGTAGTGGCACTTACAATCATAACTGTGTGCCGATATAAATATTTACAGCTTATCAGCCTTCCCCAGGTGCTGTTTTATAGTGTCAGCAAGTTTAACATTTATTAACCACAAGACAAAGCAGGAATCTGGAAGCAATACTACTTCTCAGTAGCTTCCCTGTTTACGGGGCAGCACTCACAGGCTAAAATCCACCTGAGACAAGAGGAAGGCTCATGTAGTATTCAGCATCCAGCACAGGTGAGAAATTACACGCGTGGCAGGCTTGGTGCCCTGCCTGAGCTTTGCACAGCAGGGCTCGGATCGCAAGAGCAGTGCCTGATGTGGGGTTTAATAAGGCAAGCAAAAGGAAAGGGTGATGGAGTCCTCACCTAAAACAGATTAGGATGCCGAGCTCATACTGGTCTGCAGACTGGCACAAAGAAGAGCATTGACCAGAGCCAGCAGAATCTCTTGTTTCGTTGGTGGTTGCCAGGTAGCGTAAGCCTTGTGGAGGGTTTATTATCCAAATAACAAAAGGGAAGGGTAAGTTTTCACTGACATAGAAAGATTACGTTGCTGAGGTTCATCTCTGCACAACAATTTTCTTCCTGTTGTTGCTTTTTTTTCTTCTGTCTTCTCCTAGCTACGAGTAGAGAGTGTCGGAAGTGGGAGAGGATAAGCAGAGCTCAGCCTGCAAAAAGAGCAGAAACTTGATTTCAGAGTGATTTAAAGAGATGTAAAAATTTTTTCTAGCTCAAGGAGTTTGCCAGTGTGTGCTTCTGTCTTGCCCCAGGAAATGTGTGAGACCGCTGAAGGCAGCGGAGCAGCTGCTTAGCTGTGGGGAAATAATCACTGTTGTGAAGTAATGGGCTGGTATGCGGTCTCGTACCCCAGAGTCCCACTCTCCCAGGGTAAGGGACACGGTCAGCATCAGCTTGTGTTAGGCAGTAGTAGCAGGTCATGCATTTCTGTTGCTGGTGCCCCCAATGCTCAGAAGGAGACACACAGGTTCCCCAGTGAGGGCTGCAGACCAAAAGAGATTCCCTTGTTTCTTACCAGGGTCTTTGCATGACCTGCTGGCCTGTCTCTGTCCGTTGAGGATTGCAGTTACAGCTACAGTGGTTTAATCAAGCTGCCTGCTCTCAAAACGCAGCCCCCAGCTCTCGGCTGCCTTCAACCTCATGTAGCTGACAGTAGATGTTGGAGGGGATAGGGATGTGTAAGGTGCTTAAACCCTGCAGAAGGCTAGAAAAGTGTAATTCTCTTTCAGGCTTGTTCCCTGGAACATCGATATCCCAAATTGCCAGCTTTTTAGACAAATCACTTGCTTTATTCCGAATACATCTGCAGGAGGACGACGAGGTCCCTGTACTTCAGAAACACCCACTTCAGAGCACAGCAGTGTGCTGGGCCAGGTGCTTCCAAGGGCTGGGATAGAGAAGTCTCTGCCATGTCTGTCCCAGGAATGTACACAAGGATGTTATAGCAGGAAAAACAACCAGCAAGCTGAGTAAGTATGATGCGAGACCTAGACAGGCTGGAAAGATGGGCAAGGAGAAACCTAATGAAGTTCAACAAAAGCAAGTGTAAAGTCTTGCATCTGGGGAGGAACAACCGTTCATTTCAGTACAGGCTGGGGGATGTCCTACTGGAGTAGAGCACTATGGAGAGGGGCCTGCAGTGTGCCCTGTTGGCTAAGAGAGCCAATGGGATCCTGGGGTGCATCAGGAGGAGTGTGGCCAGCAGGTTGAAGGAGGTGATCCTCCCCCTCTGTTCTGCCCTGGTCAGGTCCCACCTGGAGTATTGTGTCCAGTTCTGGGCTCCCTGCTGTAAAAAGGACAGGGATCTCCTTGAGAGAGCCCAAAGAAGGGCTACGAGGATGATTAAGGGCCCGGAGCATCTCTCCTATGAGGAGAGGCTGAATAAGCTGGGACTGTTCAGTCTAGAGAAAAGAAGAATAAGGGGAGACCTAATTGGTGTTTACAATTATCTTAAGCATGGGATGTAGGGGGAATTAGCCAGCCCCTTTTCTTTGGTCAGTGGAGACAGGACAAGGGGCAATGGCTGCAAGTTAGAATACAGGATGTTCGGTACCAACATGCAGAAAAGTTTTTTCCCAGTGAGGGTGCCAGAGCCCTGGGACAGGCTGCCCAGGGAGGTGGTGGAGTCTCCTTCTCTGGAGATATTCAAGACCTGTCTGGACGCCTGTCTGTGCAGTATGAACTGGGGAGCTGCTTTGGCAGGGGGGTTGGACCCGATGATCTCTCAAGGTCCTTTCCAACCCTGACAATTCTGTGATTCTGTGAATCAAAAACATTAAAAGCATCACTGCGTTCTTCCACCTGCTGCTTTTAAACTCCTATTCCGCTTCTCTTGTACACAAGAGTTTCCCATGAAGAATTATTTTTATTCCTAGTATGAAGTTTTCTAATAAGGCAAAGCTTAATTTATAAAGCAGCTGTCTCTTGCTGCAGTGACTCCATCATCCATTGTGTACCATCTCAGTCTGACCATAGAATCCCATTTAATCTTCCCGCTTTGGGCAGGCTTTTATGCTGCCTGTTGGCTACTCAAGTCTCATGGCTAAAAGTGCTGAATGTCGACATTCATGCTCCTGAATGGATTATACTTATCCTTGTACGTCCCAGGGCTTTTATTTTCAAAGCCCTCAAACCAGCCAAGCCATTTTAACTATAAGGTTTTGGGGGTAAGGCTGCCTCTTGGTGCGGTCTGACAGATTCTGGCTGAGCACACCTTCTGGTTTTCATTTGGTATTGTGAGTTATTCCTGGGAGGAAAAGGGGGTTATGAGGGATGAGAGAAAGAACTTGAAATTGCTATGCTTTTTTATAGCCTGCTAGGAGTACTTCCTATGCAGGCTGCTTTTCACATTGTGTTTTCTTCCTCTCCTTTGGGACAAACGCTGATTTTCTTTATCAAAAGGAAGGATGTAGTTGCTCACAGACCTGGGGGAGAGGGAGGTTGCCTCCGCTGTCTTTGTTGTATTCATTTATGGATTTTGTAGTCTGGTTTCTTAAGATAAGCAAAGCTTGTACAGTCATGTAGTCTGTCTGTCTTTCTACACAATTATTCTTGAATTTATTGGCAAATTTCATTTTAACTTGATAGAGGCACTTGAGATATCAATGATACTAAATTTCCATAAGCTTAAGGAAATAGATGGTAGATAAGCATGAAAGATTGCATTAACATCCTTACTGGGGGGACAAACTAATGAACTGATGTTTACATCAAAGAATCCACGTGGGAAAAATAGGTGTCTGTAATTCTGCCATCTGCAGAGCTACCGTGGAGAACTGGCTTACATGCCAAAGGGCATACAAAAAGTAAACACTGTGCTGTCGAGGCATGACTCCCAATAAATTATGTGTACAAGTGGAGCGTCCAGGGTAGGCTTTGGAGACAGGATGATGGTGCAGCCACCTCAGTGGGCAAGAGAAGAAGCAGCAGGTCCTGCAGCCCCACCTGCACGTGCTGAGAAACACTGGGCAATAGCCAACCGTGCTTCCTGGCTGCGGGAATCTGGGGGTGGCTACCATCTCAGTGAAGACACCTTGGGGAGGACTCGGACGGCTTTCTGACTTCACTTTTGTACTTGAAAGTGAGCTGCTCTGAGCCCCGGGGAGAGTGGTGCCAGTGCAGTACCTATGCTATTCCCAGACTCCACACATTGCAAATGTTCATCAAGAGCAGCAGCATGAAGGGCAGAGGTACTAGTTGCAGAGAAGGACAGTGGGTCAAAATCACTTTTGTCATCTCCTATAAATCTCACAGTTCCACTTCCAGGACTAAAACCCAAAACTGCCCAGTGTGCAACTTCTGCGTACAAGAGCACAAACCTTAAATTGCTGGCACTGCATTACCCTCTGCTTCAAAACCCACTGGCTGTATTTTTAACTCCACTTAGGTTGCATGCTGTCAAGGGAAGTTAGAAACCCCATCTCTTTGGATTCAATTATATTGATGATCCTTTAAATATCAGCAAAGTACTTGTTCTGTAGTGCAGCAGCTCATGGTTTTTTGTGACTTGCCGGGGTGTGCAGGGGAGGAAGCTCCTGTGCATTTGCCTATCACGGACTTGTAATCAGGTGTTACAGAACTGTTTCTGCAGAAGAGCAAGCCATTGTGTCCTCTGCTTTGTGACAATTAAGTTTAGACAGTTGGAATTTAAAAAAAAAAACCAAAAAAACCCCTGTTTTAAGACAAAAAGGTGTTTTTAATCTACCAGCTGCCTGTAAATAGCAGTTATGGGGAAGCTCCTTGCCAGCTGAGATCAAGTCCTCCATGGAGAAATGAGACAGGGCATCATCTGCTGCTGTGTGTGCAAATGGCAGGTCCCAATGGGTGTGACTGGCAGGCTTGGAGGGGGGCAGGGAATGACACCCTCAGAGGATGTGCCTGGTTGAGGTGAAATATCATACTGTTGCAATTAATAAAAGAATGTGCATGCCTGCCATGGAGTGTGTGACCTGTGGTCTGAGAGGCCTTTTTTGGCAGAGCAATATGCCTGCCCTATGCTGTTCCTCTGTGAATGATCAGGCTATCGAAACCACTGGTGTAGCTTAAATCTAAAATTCAAGGCTGCTCAATGGCTTAATGGGCTGGGCCCTTTGCTACTTTACAGAGGAACTGATGCAGATTTCCATATTCCCCCCCACATCCCAAATCTTACCCCCATAGGGACGTCAGTTCATTATCCAGTAGGTCACTTCAAATGCACTACTTGACATGAGTGAGAGCAGTGGAGCTTGGCCCGTTGGAAAATACTGCAGAGGCAGCGCAATGTCTGTCAGAGAAGGAAGCTAATTGTGTTGCTTCTAAATGATTGCCCTATGGTGCTTATATCCTGAAAAGTAATTGCTGTCCAGTGGTTTTTTTGCCCAACCATGACCAAGCACTTTCTTTCCAGGAGCAGCAGTGCAGGAGGAAGGGGTTGCTTGTCAGACCCCCACCAGGGAACTGGAAGAATCACAGAATAAATAACATCAAAAAAATAATCAGAATTTATTTTTTCTTTGTAACATCTCAAGATCCTAGTTCATTTTTGGCTGTCTTTCCAGCAGCACACTACTAGTGAGCAAACCAGTCAGCCTTCGAGAGATGGGCAGTTGGGATAGAATAATTGGACTTTATTTGCTGTCTCTTAGGGACTCATTACTGGGCTTACAAAAATGGACAGTACAACACAGTCTGTATTCTAGGTATATTTTATTGGTGTTTCACGTGTCTACAGCTACTGCATCAATTACAGAGTCTCAGTGAGTGGTTTGTGAGTGATAAAGATGCCTGGGAGAAGGCTTTGCTCAAACAAGGTTCCTGGCTTAGGCTGTTCTTCACTATCAGAGGAAAAATGGAGTTAAGGAAGATGGATGTGTCAGGAGACACTTGTCTGGTGTGCATTGCACGCTTAGTACTGACAGTCAGGATCCCTGGATCCTCATGTCAGTCTTGGCACCGTCAGGGTGGGACATTCTCAAGTCAGTGCTTGCTGTGCCTCCCGCGTCACACCTTCCGTGAAATGGTCCTGGGAGTATGACACAATGTGGTGTAAAGATTAGTCTTTGAATGTGGATTTATGATCTTTGAATGAGAATTGCTCTCCAGGTAACATGGTAACACAAAGAAAAGCATCGCAGTGAGGTTTCTCTGGTAGTTGTTGAGTATGGCCTGATAGAGAAAGCTACCTTTAGCATGTGTTTTGCCTCGTGATAATTTCCCTTTAACCTCGTTGAAATTTCACACCTTGAATTGCTCTCTGTGTCAGAAAATGGGTGTCACCTAAATATTCCCCAGCTCACAGCTACACACTAATTAGCTCTGAAGACATTTCTGGTGAAACTAAAGCCCAAGGATATGTGAGAATGGTAAAATATGAGCTGAGCCAGAAGTCAAGGGGTCTGTCACAATGGGCTCTGCAACATCAGACAAAACAGACGTTTGTTCAACAAGAACTAGCATTCCATTACCAAAGACTTAAATTCCTACATATTGTGGAACCTATTGGTGCCAACTGCTCACCTGAAGGAGCAGACAAGAGGGACACAGATACACACAGTTTTTCTGCTCTACCTTCAAGATGACATTTTAATGTGCCATTCTGACAAAAGATTTCATTAAAATACCTGTCTAGCACAACAGAGACTAGGGACCACTGCTGGATCGACCATTTTATCTTAATATTGACTTGATTGCAAATCCAAAGTGCTATGTGAGACTTTTCTCTTCTTGTTCCAAGAGCTTTTCTCCATCTCCTTCCTAAGCGAAACGAAGATTACAGCAATATTCAAAGCCTAATCTGTTGAGCTCAAGTTATCAGTTAACTTGCCCTGTACTGATAAGCTGTGCTTATTGTTCAGGTTAACTTCTTAACTTTCAAGCAAACAATTCAAGCTCACTCATACAATTGCATGAAATCCTGCTTGTCCTATGGGGACATTACTGCTGTGTCTACTCATATTGTTTCCATGTCATCTGTTTCAATGGTATCGCCACCATATTGCAGTTGGCTGGTAATACCAGCTACTTAAAAGTCCATTTTTGATCATGCTGCAGCTTAGTGTAAGTTGTCTTAAAGGCTCAGAAGGGATGTGCTCGTTTTCTTTGCATATTGCAAAGGCATCAGATAAACCAGGAGGTTTAACACAGCCATGTGCTTACAACATGCAGCTGCGTACAGCTACATCCTACATTAAAATCTTGGTAACTCGTTCAATCTCAAACTCCAAAATACATTTATACCCATTCCTTAATTATTCAACAAAATGCTGACAGCTTGAGTGAGCTGTGAAAGTGTAAGCTCGGGACCCATGGGAAGCCTTGCTGGCTTTCTGTTAGTTTCAGCAAACAAATAGAATTTGGAGTGCAATTCTCTCCCGTGGAGAGGATCGGCACAAAACATATGCATCTTGAAGGCCTATTTTGATGACTCAATGACGACTTAATTGGTACATTTTGTGGTAGATCATTACCAAGCATGAATTTCAGTTCAAGTGAGTGCAACTCCAGACTAAGGATTTTGTTTGTTGGAGTTATTCCTTTTAAGATCTTTACTTTTGTGTTCAAGAACAAGCCAAATTCTCTTCCCTGGCACACCAGCAGAATTGTTCTGCAATTCCCAGTGAATTACACTCTTCAAATCCTTTAAAAATCCCAAGGTTTCCATGGTGTCGCTAAAAAGCATCATTTGAAGGGAATGTCATTGCTCTTGCACAAAAGAGGGCAGAAATTACTCCGAGAATTTTTACTTTTACATCTTCTATGAGAAGTAAAAGGAAAAAAAAAAATATATTATAAAAAGGCTTCACTTGAATGCAATGACCCCAGACTGCGTCTGCAGCAGTAGCAGCTAGAGAAATTATCTTCTTAGTTTGCATACCGAGCGTGTCAGAGAGAGGCAAGGACTGCTGGCTTATACCATACTGCTGCTGCTATTTCTGCTGCAGTGCAGAACGATGCTTTCAGATGGGAGCCCCAAAGAAGGGAGGTGGTCTGCCTCTGGGGCAAGCTGGACTTAAATTCAGGTAGCATAAATTCAAAGTGCCCTGCCACCTCCACCTCAGGACAGCAGAGTGTGGCTCTATTTCCAGGCTACGAATGCACTGGCCCTCTCTACAGGTTGGCGCTGAACCTCACAGGTATGACAACACAGGAAATGTGCTACTCCATCCTATGTAGTTAAACTGGGGATTAGAGTCAGCAGGCCTCTGTACCCAGCGCAGCTCCTTGGAAACCCTGTGAATTCAGGTATTTTATCTTATAGGGATGACTAGTTTAATTAGTACTTATGCACACTCATTCTACTAAATTTAGTACCTGTGTCTGCTAATCTACAACCCAGCTGGAGGGCATCGGGTATCAAAAGAAAAGGGAAAGTAATTGCTCTGGCCTTAGGGATTAAAAGTTAAAGTTATGATGGACAATTTGGTGAATTCTTTTCCTCTCTCAGCAAAAAAAAATCCTTAAAAATTGGTTACATTTGTGTGGACAACAACCAACATGTTGAGTATCTGTATGCCATGTACACACAGTAGAATATACGGTATTGTTAAATTCTTTTCGGATCAAGCCACAAGCAGGATTTCACAGACTAATCCTGTTAATTACCACCTATTAGTTATCTGGAAGTAAGAACAGGGGAATGTTTTTTGTATGTGGACTCTTGTGGAGAGTCAAGGTCTTTCAGCACATTGACGCTTCCCACACTATAGAGCAGGTCTAAAACTTCACTGCCATTTGCTGTGAGCAGGAGGGTAGACGTATCTTCTGCTACTATCAGGAAGGACACAGGGTTAAACAGTGCAGTTATTTTTCACATTCTCTCAAGAAACACTTAAAAACTTGTTCTTTTCAGGCCCGAAAGAGTACAGACTCCTGACAGCCTCAGAGGGGTTTCAGGCAGATCAACTCTCCACAGAGTATCAGACAAGTCTTAGTAGCAGAGACCAAGCTGAAGATCCCTAAGGTGTGCTCTGGTTCCTCTCAGGCCTCCCTATAAAGTGAAGGAAACAAAAGTAAAGTGAAAAAAAGAGACGACCATGCCTGTGCTCAAACAAGGCTCTTTGTGTTGCTTCCTCGTCTCCTGCACCACATCCCTGATGGAGATGCTGCCCCTTTTCTCCCCACGGGTCTGAGGTGAGGCAAACTCACCCAGCATCTGCTCAGCTGTCCGGCTGCCTGATGGGATCCCACATCTCCCCAAGGAGAGCAGGGGAGGACAGTGCAGCGGGAGTCCTGCTTCACCAGGGCTCACTTGTGCAAATCCTTACCCAAGCCTCACTGTGCTGAGACACAGGGGATGGAAGGTGTCATCTCACTCTTTCATCTAGTTCATTTTGGGGTTCACTTTGGAAGGAACCAGAGAAGTCACTTTTCCAATACGATCAATAGCCAAGGGGAAGGATTTTTCTACCTTGCCAAGCCCTAGTCCTTGACAAAACCACACTGTATGAGTAAAGCCAGCAGGCCAGCAAAATAATTCATACTAGCTGAATACTGTGGATTTTTTTAAAAATGCATTTTCCTTTAAATCCTGCAATCCTACACTATTCTTTCTCCTTAAAGAATGCAAAAGAGAAAGTGTATAGGTTAAGGTTAGCAATACTAACGTGACCAACAGAAAAGGGTTAGTGTGGATAGACATACAACACCTGGTGTGAGGCCCATAGATTCATGTGCTCAGCATTGCTCTCTGGAGATGCCTAGCTCTCACCCATGGCTGCAGAGACACGTGAAGCTCCTACCTTCAGGCATCTATATTACATTTAAACCAGATGTTGGAAGGGCAAGGGAGATTGGAAATTGCTAAAAAAGTTCTTCGGTGCTAGCAAGTACAATGAAATGTCAATTGCCTGTTTGGGGTTTTGAGGTACTTTATCAGCCATAATTTATGCTTTGCTATACCCATATTTCTGGAAAACAAGGTTTTCTTTCTGTTCAGCCTGATTTGACTTTTTTCCACTATTCATGAATCAGTGACAGCAGATTTTGTTCCTCTAACTACAGATTTCAGGTGCAAATTACTTGTAACTAAGTGCCCAGAGAAAGCTTTTACATGGCTTTTGTTCCTTCTTTTTTAGGGGAAATAAAAATTTTAAAAATCTTGAGACAATTTCTGGAGGTGTTGGGCTTTTGTGTATCCCCACAAAACAGATGAGAGAGTTCAAAGTGAACAAAGTTAGTCATTGGTACGTTAAGTTTTCTGAATTCCAGGAAGAAAAGGGAAAATTGTAAAGTCCCAATGGAAAAATTCAGCACTGTATTATAGCTTGGGAAGAAAAAACCCCAAAACTTTCGCTGCCATTATGCTGTACAAGATGAAAATACACCTAAGTGGAGACATAGACATAAAAGTCTATTCAGCTGCTTTGTGTGCAAGTAGATTGTGACCCTGGTGTTCCAAGGAGTTGCAACAAATACTCAACTTCCTTTGTTTAAAATGAGATAATGGAAATCATGCCTCTTAAAACCTCAAGGGAAGTTTTTAAAAAAAAAAATTTACTAAATTATGGTGGGCAAAATTACAGCACTTTCTAATAAAGTACAAGTGGTTCTGCACCTGCTGTATGTGGGTAACAGCATGACTGCTCCTGGAGCATTCACTGGATTATAGAAGGTGGTTACAGGATCTGTATTACTGCTGCTAAAGCTAAGACTTACCAATTATTGAGAATAATATTATGATGCAGCTGCTCAAATGGCAACCTGCAGCCGGCTTTGCAGTCAGGCAGTCAGAGAAGGCTGTAAGCTAGGAACTTGGCACACAAGGAAACTCTTGCAGAAAGTATTTACCCAGGGGATACTCTTGAAAACGTTGATAAAATCTGAAAACAGAAGTGAATTAGATGTTTAATGGATTTGCTGCACTTTGGGACATGAAATGTAAAGCGTTACACTGCTTGTTTCCCTCTACCCTGTAAAACAACCTGCCAACAACAAAGCAGTTCACTTTTTGAAAACTTTGTTGAGCTGCATTTGACGTGGGAGGTTGAAGGAGGTTCAGAAGTTCAGAAAAGGCCCTGAAATACCCAGTCAAATCAGTGATACAGTCCTTAAACCCCTATTCCAGAAGAACTTAAATTTCCCTGTGATACTGCTCTGGGTTTAAAAAGGAAGTTGCAAACACCATGGGCTTCAAAATCGTGTCAGAAACCCTGCAAGGAATAGATGTGTTAAGAAAAGAAAGTGAATCACTTGTTCAGCTCAGTGGTTTCATGGACCAAATGCAGGAGAAAAGTGAATCTGGAGGAACTTGGAATTTCCTCCCCCTTAAGGAACTGGAAACTTCCCAGGGAAACACATACTGAACATGAAAACCCAAATACCCAGCTTTACAGAATAGCTGTCAAAAGTCACTTCCTCACAGAGATTGTGTGTGACACACAGTATCCAATTAAAACCTGATCAGAGGTTCTTCAAAGCTATTTTAAAGCTTGAGAACGTCACGACGCAAATTACACTGGCAACGCAAGATATGCTACAGATGTATGGGTTGGATTTCAACCCCGTGCAACTGGTGACTCAGCTTTGCCTGTTGCAAGCCAGCTATCAACTTACAGAAGGTCACTGAGGTCCATTTCAAAATATTTTTTGTTCAGCCAAACCAAATGCTGACTGTTTTGCAAAAAGGTGAAGCTGATACTAATGTTTTCCATGATAGTAGCAGCCAACCCTAAAAGTGGGAGGAATGTAGATGCCTGGTATCAGCGACAGCTCAGGAGCCTGCACCTCATGCAATGGAAAGAAAAAGAAAAGTCTGATTTAATGCTCATAGGAGGTTTAGGTAAATTAATTTAAAGAAAGCATCTGGCTTGGATTCCACTCCTCTATCTGTGTATTTAAAAGAAGTCATTGTTAGGTTTTTTTCCAGCTATTTTTATTCCTTCTTTTTCTGCTTCTGATAAAGCAAAGGAAAAGAAACTCTGTCCTAAACTTCAAAACTTACTATCTGTGATCTTCTTCCTTTTCTTAATGTAGGCTAATGCTCATTAAGCACTGTGTTGATTTGTTCTGAGGTCTTGGAGTGGTGGGTAGGACGTGTCATTCCCAGCAGAGCGAACAACACAGTTTGTGTTCACTAACTGGATAGAGGTTTGTCCTCGAATCTGAAAAGACCGGAAGGATGTGTTCAAATATCTAAGAAGAATACTTCAAAATAACTAGCTCCAGGAGCATTTCCCCTTAGCAACGTGCTTTTAAAAGTAATTGAGAGATGTTAACAGAGAATTGCAGCATAATTATACAAACACCTCTTCATCTCTTACCACTGCGTTCTTAATCACAGAAGTGAGTTGTGGAAAAGAAGCTGAACTGAGCACCAGTTAGTCATCTGCCCCAGGTAAGTTTATGAAAACAAGCAGGAGCCAGTGAGGTGCCTAGACAGAATAACTGTTTGACACTGGAAAAGAGATCGCAAATAGGTCAACACCGCTGTGAAGCTGGCCTAACAATCTCCCTCCTGCCTAAAGCCCAGGA
This sequence comes from Laterallus jamaicensis coturniculus, assembly GCA_022605575.1. NCBI lineage: Eukaryota > Metazoa > Chordata > Aves > Gruiformes > Rallidae > Laterallus > Laterallus jamaicensis. The sequence goes on along the minus strand of JAKCOX010000002.1, from coordinate 11,922,959 downwards.
ATAGTGTTAAAGCTAATGCATACAGAGCTAATACGTACAGAGCCCTTTGTTGAAATCCAGGTGGCCAGGAACACTTGATCCTTATAGAAAGAAGCTGGAGATAAGCAATGTCCTGCCTGAGGTAGATGGCAGGATGGTTTGCCAAGGTAGGTTCTGGCTCACTGCCTATCTCGTTCAAACAATCATGAAACTAGTGGAAGCCTTTGATGTTCCCCCATGACATGGTTACAAGTGGGAATAATGGAAAACATCTGCAGTCCCCAGTTCAGACTATTTTTTAAAGGCTTGCCTCTTTAAACTCACTGCCCAGTGGATAACTTCCTGGGGAAGATGGCTGAACCTCTGGCATGTCTGAAAAGAACATTTTCTTGAAAAGAAAACCAGGTTTGTTGGTGAAAACCAGCCTCCTCCTTGCAGATTGAGGCCACTGGTATTCTTGTTCTGCTGGCTGACCACCCCTGGGCCAGCTGAATAGGCAGGGAGAAGCAAGGAAAGGCCCCAGCAAAAGCTGCTTATCAATCATCCTCTGTTCTTTTATCTCTGAGTCACAAGCAGAAGTGTCATATGAAGTCCTGTTTCCCTTTCCACCATTATTGTATACCAGGTTTGCTTCTTCACAATATTATTTAAAATTTGTTGTTTTCTTTAAAAATCGAACAAACAAATAACTGGATTTGTGTGATGTTAGTTGTTGTTTTGTTGGAGTTTTGTTGGTTTTTTTTTAAAGCCAAACCTTCCCAAGCCAGGTGTTTATTCCCAGCTGACTCCTGCTTTGTAGGATTTCCCCATCCAGCTCATTCCATGGCCGCTGCTGGCAGTTTTCCCTCCCAGCAAAACTTTTCCGACTAGCTATTTCCAGCTGCAGAGGAACTCGAGTTTTCTGCATATTCTGTCTTTTCAGTTTCCTCAAGTGCAGCATCCTCACTGGGCAGCAGAGGGGAGGAAGGCTGGCACAGGTCTGCAGCAGGTCATTTGGTGCAGCATAGCTGGTACAGCTGATGCCTCTCACCTTTCCTCCGCTATGCTGGGTGTGTCCTAAGCAAACATCCTGGTAAGCTTCATGGGCTGGCCAGACCTTACTGGTCCAGAGCAAAACTAGCTGGAATTTCACCTTTGGCTTTGGATGCAGCAGATCTGGGGCTCTAGTGATGTAAAATACAGAGCCCTTTGGATGAACAAAGGGGACCACCTCTCTTCCTCTCACCCTTTCTCTTTTTTTTTGGTCTTTTACTTATTTATTTGTTGGTTTGTTTGTTTGTTTGTTTGTTTCAAAAGTCTATGGACTCCTTGATTTTAGGTTGCATAAATTCAGGCCAAAAAAAAAATAAATTTTAAACCCTAAAGAAGTGCTTGGCATTTCCAGGGTAGAACAACATTACTAGCATGCTGGAAAGGGAGTTTTGACCTCTGTGGGCTAAGGTATAAAGCGGTGGTTACGCCTGGAAAGACAAAGTCTGCCAGGCTGACCGTGCTGCAGAGCTGTGTTTACACAAGCTGGCCTGGGTTCCAGGTAACTACAAACCACGTAACTCAAGTAGCACAAGCCTTTTGCCTCTCAGATTTTCAAATGTTGAGAGAAAATATAACAAAACTATTAAATGTTATGTTATGATTTTTTCCCAACCTCTTTCTTTCCCTTTTGTTCTTAAGACGGTTGTTTTATTTCATAACAATTTTCTTGCTCAAAGCAAACATGCTTTTTCTCCAACTTGAACTAATTAATGCTCTTAAACCATATGCCCATGATCATGCTTGTTTGTATGTGGAAAATAGAGACTGTGCTCCTCTCCTTGCAGTTTTTGAAAGGATTACTCAGGAGAACCATGAGCTGAGCCATGAGCCACTGGTACAAGTGTCCCCTGAGGATGGGCAGAGAAAGAGTATCCAGGGCTGCATTTGTGTGGATCAAATTTAGCAAGGCCTGTGCAGGGTATCCCAGTCATTCCTGTCTGAGAGAAAGAAGGGAAGAGAAGAGTTGGAAGGGACCTACAACAATCATCTAGTCCAACTGCAAACAGGACTTGCAGGGTGAAAGCAGCAGCAAGTGCTGGTTAACACATAAATAGGTGGAGATATATATAGATATATGTCAGCATCACCTGGCTTCACAACATAGTTTAAGACTTTGCCCCGTCTCAGTCTCTTCACAGGTAACATCCACTTTGGGCCTGTGTTGAAGGGTAGAAGAAGCTCAAGTCTTGCTGCTGTGCCTTGGAGCTCCCTCCCAGCCCATGTCAGCACGGATTCATGGCAAAACTGTTTGGACACGTGGTGAGTTGACAATATAGGAGCAGGCATGGGAAGAAACTCTCTCCCATTGAGCACATCTCTTATCCCAGTGTAAAGGAAAAAAAGAATGAGAGAGAAATATTTCATGTGCAAATAAGGCTCTTGACTACAGGTTCCATTTGTATTAAATATTCCAGTTAGGTCCTGCAAGGTTGGAACTTGGTGATTCATACATTTGATGCAATTAGGCTTTGAGCTGCCATCCCCAACATTTGTTTGGTCACTTTCTGTAACAGGTACACATGCTCGCACAGTTAGTCTGCATGCAAGGTGCAATTGTCTGAGGGCTGCGCTCTGAGTCACTGACTTCCCTCAGGGTGCCCCAATTCCTTTCCTCTGAATAATCAATCCTTAAGGACTATCCTGGGTGCAGTTTGGGTTTTGCTTTCCCTTGGAAACTGAGTTAAAGAGTAAAAGTGTCAGTAAGCAGGGGGTGATTCCCATTGAAGGTGAAAATGTGCCCATCTTGCTCTTGAAAGAAGTACTGGTGTTCCAGCCTCAGTACTTCTGTTTGTCAGCTGCTTTAGAGGAGGATGCAGAAAATGTATACATATATTCGCACAAAGCGATTTTTCAACATCAGATGTTCAACTACCACCTTATGACCAAGAGAATGTAAAATAAATGCAGTTGGAAACTTTGGTCTTTTGAAGCAGGAATACAGCTCAAAGCTTGTTTAATTTAATTGTTCACTTAATTTAATTTATTTAATTCTAGTATTTGAAGATGTGTTTAAAATAGAAAAGCACTGGACTGACTTAATTCCTATTTGATTTCACTACATTCCATTAAGACCTTCAAACAATCTGTGTCTAAAAATTATGCACACTGTAGAACTTATGTAAACACTCATAGGTTTTTTGCATTGTTTTAATGTATACAAACACAGAAGAAGCCCTACATTAAAACACTGCGAAGAATGCAAAATTAAACACTTGAAAGTCAGAAATTACACAAGGTAAAATAGCTTGTGTAAATCTAATTTGGTCTCTCTCTGTGTTCACATAATGTCTGTGCATTATACGTATATATATATGGTATAATATTTGTGTATGCACAGTAAGAAAAGCCTTTAATTACATGACTGCCTACTGTTTTTTCCACAGACTGCTTGCTTTATTCAGTGAAGTGAACAGGATAGACCTGCTTCACATGTGGGTCACCTTACTATAAAGAAGGCTGTTCCTTATACGACACCACCTCGTTAATTGTAGAGGCTGGTGCAACACAAATGCGGTGGGAGACTGGAAGAAGAATTCACTGCTTCTCCAGAGAATCACATTTGTAACTTAGAAACTCAACCAGCTGGCTGCTGACAGGTATAGAGGTGTCTGAGCGAGCTCCTGAACTCCCCTCAAGGAAAATTATCAGGACAAAGTTACACAATTTAAGATGCTGATCCAAATGAACTCCCCTGATTTACCCTGCTGGAAAGTAAGGGGTGCAACACAGGAGCTGCCAGCCAGCAGATTGGAAGGGGAACTGCTTTCTAATTAGGTAATGGGCACAGGCTGCTGGTGGGGGTAAGTTCTCCTGGTGGCACAGCTGTGTCCAGAAGGTAGGGTAGAACTAGCTTGGGTTTATCTTTCTTACTGTACAGTCACTAACAGACTACATTGGTACCATTGTCTTCATTAACCAAATACATAACCTCATTTAAAAAAATAAACAAATAACATGGTAGCGTGACGAAGTTTATTTCCCTTAAATCCATGTAAAATGGCTCTAATTATCTTACCTAGTTTAAATTCTGTGTTAAACCAGTGCTGCATCAGCGGCTCCATCGTTTTGCCCAAGCGTGATGTCGGGCCTCTGTCACTTCCTCAAAGCAGCGGCGTTATTCCAGTTGCATTTGTCTCACTTGATGAGCACACGCCGTGGGACTCTGGAATCTGATTTACTAAAGCACTGCACATTCACTGCTGCCAACAGGAGATGTGCTTTGAAAATACAAAATGCTGCACCATGCTCGAGAATGCGAAACTGCTGGGAGCTGCAAGTAGCCACAACTTGATGGTTTTACCTCAATCTATCCCCCTCTGAGTTTCCCAACATGGAAAAAAGGGAATAAACCTCCACCTTGCGCAGACACTGTGAAAATAAATGCATTAAGATTAGCAAAACACTTGGAAAATTCATAGGAGAGAATTGTAAAAACAAAAAAAAAATCCCATGAGGACATTAATCATTAGATCTTGAGTGCAGGGTTTGATGAAGGTGCATTAAATAAGTCATGGGGCTCCATACTGAAAAGGGAGAAAACAAAATATTGAATTGTTCCTCATTAAGACCTAGAATCTCAAAGGTATTTTAAGTGCTTAAATCCTGCTGAGAGTCAGGGCTTCTTAAGTGGTCATCTTTTCTTTTTTTCTTTTTTATTTTTTTTTCCAGAATAAGGCAGGAGATCTGCAAAAAAAAATTAATAATATTACATACTCATGTAATTATAGGTTGCATCTTAATGCACTATTAATTAAAGGTTGCATCAGAATGCATGAGCACAAGATTTGGGGCATAAATTAACATTGCCCAAGCAATCTCAGTTACAGCATTTACCAACATCAGATTGCTTGACTTTGCAACATCTGTAATATTTCCAATAATTAATGTACAAGCAATATTCTCTGGTTTTAGGATAATAAACAAAGCTACCCACATTCCCTGATGGGCTCACATCCCTAGCAGATGGGGGATGGGAACGCTTCCACTGCTGGATCCCACCCTGCACAGGGTACAGATCTCTTCCAACAGAGATGACACAAGTAATAGGTTGTCATCTCCTATATGAACCAGGATTAGGGAGGGACATAACATTTTGCCCATGAGTTTCATTAATATTTGCTGACATTGGAAGAACGGTGTAAGTCAGGTATCTTTGGTTCAGTCAGGATCAGAGGAGAGCACATAAAAATCAGTACAGGCTTCTCTGCCTTTTCCCCAAGTGGCTTAGCCCCTTTTACCATTTTCAACACTTTCCTCTCTCTTTCTCTTTATTTTGCCTCACACTGAGCTCTTGCAGCATTTTGCCTGGCCCTCCTGAGCTGAAAAATCCCCTATAGCTTCTAGATAAATCCCTGAACATCCTGATCGGACCCCATAGCTGATCCTGTTTTGAGAGAAAGTGGGACTAGAGACCACCTGATCCCTTCCAACTTGAATTATTGTATGACCCTATGAAGACATCATGCGTTTCTCCATTGTATAGACAGTCTCCATTCCAATAAAGGGTTTTATTAATCAATCTGAGTACCAAGTATCTTCACTTTATTGTATTGCCATAATTTCATCTCCACGGCACATGATTCCTTTAGACAAAAAAGGCAGCCAAGCCTACACCCCATAAAACAATAAAATATAGCTAGGCTTGTTGTTTTCAAGAATGAGGCTGTTGCAAATTCCACATAAACTAGGAACTTATGTCAGGAGCATTTCAAACTCCTGTGGGCTGGCCTTCCATGAATCTGGAAATGTGAACGCTAAGGGTAAGGAAGCTTGATGTTTTCTTTCTTTCTCCTCCTCTCTCTAAACATGGTGACACTTCCCTGCATCTTGGCTTCAAACCTTCTGAGCCGTGGTGGGGTAGTAATTGACAGGATGCTTGTTCTGCAAGAGGAGGCTTCCTCTTCAACAGGGAGAAGTTCAATGGGGTCCTCCGCTGTCGTGTTGTCCCAGCTCTGAAGTTGCTCTGCATTTCAGCAGGGCTGAAACTCTTGCCTTGCCAAACTGTTGAGGACCTAGGTTATAGTGGTATGCAATTTCTTTAATACAAGTCAGTGATGTGGAAAAAAGTGAACTAAAAGACACTATTTCGCACTCTTCTTGAATCCAACTTCTCTTTTAAATTCTGTCTTTTTTAATGGGTATCTTCTAGCAAAGAGGCACCCCAGGATCATACATCATCTCTCTGAAGTCAAAGAGACACTATTGGAAAAGCCATGCTTGATCACAAAACATAAGGTCTCATGATGCCTTGCGCAGAGGAGAGAAGCTTGCCTCTGTCATCTTAACTTCTGTATTTACTCAGGTGCAGGGTCTACCATGCAGCTGGAATATTCCTTTTGGACCTTTCTCATTGCCTCATTCAAACGGAAAATGATTTTTGCAAGACTATGTAAAGGCATTTCTGTTGTCTGAAAGATACTTTTCCAGGAAGTTTTGCTTCTGTATTACTCATTTCATGAAAAAAAAATATTCCTTAACTCCTAGAAATGTATTTACTTTCCTTTTTTGTACTCAACCTTCTTGTACTCAGAAACAGTCTCTCGAGGACCAGGCTTTCAAGGGCAGGAGAACTTACACTATGTAAAAATATGTAACTCTCAGCAATATGCTACCTTTGAAATTTTTCAGTTCAAACACAATCTCAGGATGAAGGAGCAGCCCAGAAGAGGCATTTGGGACAAAAATGTTTGGTCAGCTTGTGTAAGGGTTGTTGCCTCTCATGATAGGTTGAATTTTTTTATACTGCATGATTTTATACTCTTTTTACAGGGTCTACTCATTCCCAGTCTGCTTACCTCTTTCTCTAAGGGATCTTCTTTTCCCTCCATCTCTTCCAAGTTTTCAATTCTTTGCTTTCTTCAGTCAATTTTATCTTTCCTCAAAACTTCAGCTTGAGACCTCTGTTCCCCTCTCCATTTCTCCTTGCCAAGAGGAGACCATGCCCAGGCCTTTTCCCCTCTGTAGGAAAAGACAGGCAGTGGTGACTCGGAGCTTGCAGAAAACCAAATGATCCCATCGCAGAAGAAAACCGGGAAGGGTAGGAAGCCACCGATCAGGCTAAGTTGTGAGCTCACAAAAAGGATGCACAGAGAAAATAGGTCAGGTTTCCATGGGGTAAGTACAGAAGTACCACCTGGCACGAGCACACAAGGACAAACACTAAAAAGCCAATACAACAAATAAAATGTAACCAGCAAGAGCATCACAAGTAACAAGAAATCGTTCGGTAAGTACATCAGTGGTAAGAGGAAGTCAGGAGCAAGCAGATTACTCATCAAAAGAGGGAAAGCTATTGACTGGTGCTGAGAAGGCTTCAAGTGCCTCAGACCTCTTGGCTAAAAGAGGTCGCTGTGATCAGGTGATTGACATAACACGTATTAATGACAAGGGCTTCAGCCCAGACTGGACGAGAATCAGTTACAAGGTTACATAGATAATTCAGAGGTGTTGAAACCAACAGGCTGGCTGAACTTCATGCCAGGCTACTGAAAGAAGTGGCTCAAACAATGTTGGAAACACTAGGGTTTGTCTTGGAGACCTCAGGGAAGATGGCCAAGGATCCTGCTGATTGAAAAGGGCAAAACTGATGCCTGTCTTTAAAACAGCCAATAGAAAGACAGATAGAGAGATGGATAGACAGAGAGATAGAAGATAAACAGACCAGACAGACATTTTTTCCCCAGAACACACCTAGTACACGCATTATTTGTACACAGATAGAAGGAAACAATGAGATAAGCAACTACTACTTATTGTCAATGAGACGTTGGGACAAGCTGGCCGAATTTCCTTTGGTGATATAAGAACAGACCTTTTTATGGAAGAAAGGAGCAAGAGCAGTAATCACCCGTGCCTTGGTTCGAATCTGTGCTTTTGTTCATAAATGAGGGAGTTCAGTTTATGTGAAAAAAATAAGGGCAGTGGGTACAAACCCATGGAAACAGCAGTAGTTGGTGTTTTACTGGCAAACAGGTGGATTACAGGTGCAATTCCGAAGGGGTCTGACCTGGGATGTTTCATTAGCAACCATCAGAGACAGCACAAATCAGGCAGAGGCTGCAAGTGCTTTGGAAGATGAAGTAAGAATTCAAACTAATCCTAAGATATTGCTCGAAAAGCACAGAACGTGACTGAAAAGCAAGAGGAGGAGTTGGGTTTGCAGGCAGGGCTAACCCCCCGCGCACACTGTGGGCAGCAGCTAAGGGAAACCAGAGGAGTGCTGGGGACAATCGGTGGCCGAGGAGGCAGCACAAGTGGACAAACTGCAGCTCTGGTTGTCATAAAGAAAATATGGCACGGGGACACGATAGCAGCCATCAGATGTAAAAGGGCACTGCAACGCAGGAAGGGAAAGAGGAGACTTCCCTGGGCAGGGAGCACGGGGTTCACATTTCAGCAACGCATGTTCAGATCAGACAGGAGGATGAAGTGTCTCCTGGGGAGGCTGTAGGGCTGCTGGGGGTACTGGGGATCCCTCGGAGCAGGGCTGAGGGAAGCCCTACAAAAGGTATCCAAGGCCACTGGCAGACGGGAAACCTTTTCGGTCTCCTCTGTGAGAAAAGGAGCTAAACGGGGAGAGATCCGAGGGGTCTGTGGTGTGCGATAACAACTCTCTTGCAGAGGCCAGACCGAGGAAAGGAAAATCCGCCTCGGCTTGCTTTTCCGTTTGTATTCGGTAACCACACCGGTCCTCTCCTGGTGCACACGGGCACTTCGGTCCTCGTGCACGAGCGCCCATCGGTCCGTCGCCTCTCCTTCCCAAGGGGAAAAAACAACCGCGCGGTCCAGGGGGGCGCGGGCTGCGCTCCGCGGTGGAAATAGCCTGAGGCACTTTACAGGCTGAAGTAAATATAGCTTAACACAAAAATAACCTCCGCCAAGCCAAAAACGCCTGCTTCACGATTACAGCCAGGTGCTGGCGTGATTTGCTGCCTCTTAACTGCGCGCTAACTTGACAGGCCGGCGGAAGCAACGCAGGTACAACTTCTCGCACCGCCCTAGGTCTCGGCGCCTCAGAAATGACCCCTTGGACCCTGGGTTCTTCTCCCTCCCCGGGTCTGCTCCCCGCTCCAGACACCCAAGGGTGCTCCTGCGGCTCGGCTCCCCGGCGCGGTGCCCCTCCGGCCCGCGCAGCTGCGGCTGCGCTGCATTATTGAAGGGAGACCGCCTAAATAATTGATGTGGAAACAGCAGAGCGCCCTGCCGCCGGAGCGCCTCCTCCTTCCCCCGACCCTCACTCTAGCCAGCCCGCCCCTGCTGCTGCCGCCCGACGCGCCGCGATACCTGCTCCGCCGCGGCCGAGCGCAACGCGGCCGCGGGGCGGCGTGGAGCCCGCAACGGAGCCGCCTCGCGCCCTCCCCGCCCCGCCGCGCCGTCCCGCCCCCGCCGGCGGCGGGTCCCTGCAGGGGGGCCGGGTCGGGCCGGCGGCGAGGCGGGAGCAGGTGCGGCCGCCCGGCACCGCGGGGGGCGGAGCGGGCGGGCGGCGGGGCCGGACCGGCAGGTGGGGGCCGCAGGGAGGCGGAGGGTGGTGAGGAGCCGGGCGGGCCGCTGGCCTCTGGAGGTGCGGCCGGCGGCGCGGCTCAGCGAGCGGCCTGCCGCGGGAAGACGCGCGGCGGCGGTGGTTCCCGCAGCCCGGGCCGCAGAGGGGTCGGTGGGGCCCCTTGCTACGGAACCAGATGCGCGGGACGGAGCGCTGCGAGGGGCCGGCGGGGGGGTGTTTGGGGTTGCCGCCGCCGCTGCTGCCGCGGCCGGGAGGAGACCCTTAGCCGTGCGGAAAGCGGGGAAACCGCGTCGGGATCTGTTATTTTCTTCTCCTCCTCCCTTTGCCTTCTCTCTCCTCCCTCCTCCTCCTTTTCACCAAAACCGGGAGAGGAGGCGTGTTCGCAGAGAGCCTCGCTGCACCGGTTTTGCTTGGTTTGTTGTTGCTGGGTTTGGTTCGCGGTGAGGGGGGTGGTGTTGGTGGGGTTTTGTAGGGGGTTATTTCCCCCCCCCCCCTTTCATTTCCCCCTCCCCTCTTCTCCCTCCCTCTCCTTTAGCCCATTGCACGCTCGGATCCGGCTGGATCCTTCCTTTTATTTTCGGCGGTGCCTCTCGGAGGGGGAAGGGAGAGCTGGGATGAGTGCAGCTTGACGCACAGGCGAGGGGGGGGGGGGGGGCACCGCCGGCAGCTGCAGCGGTTCGTGGCCGCAGGGTGCGGGTGAGGAAAGGAGCGAGCGAGGGGGCTCTCTCGGAGCCTCCCCCTTTCTTCGCCGCTCTCCTTCCTCCTCTCCTTCCCTCCCCATCCGTCTCCTGCCGGGTCCGGCTGGGAGCGTGTGTGCAATACATTACGTTGCAAGGTGTGTGTGTGTGTGCGCGGAGGAGAGGAAAGGAAGGAAGGAAGGAAGGAAACACTCGCGAGGGAGCCGGGGCTGCCCCAGCCCCCCCGCCTTATGTGAGCCCTCCCGGGCGGCTGGATGGCGATAGACCGGCGCCGTGAGGCGGGCGGCGGGGGCCGGCCGCTGCCGGAGGAGAACGGCTCGGTGCCGGGAGCCGCGGGGGGGGGCGCCGCCGCCCCCCCGGGGCCACCCCCCGCCAACGCCGCCGGGGCCGAGATCCAAGCGGTGCCGATGCCGCCGCCCGCCGCCGCCTGCAGCCCGCTGCTCCTCGACTACGACGGCTCGGTGCTGCCCTTCCTCGGAGGGCTAGGCGGCGGGTACCAGCGGACCCTGGTGCTGCTCACCTGGGTCCCGGCCCTCTTCATCGGCTTCAGCAAGTTCTCGGACTCCTTCCTCCTGGACCAGCCCGACTTCTGGTGCCGGGAGGCGGACGGGCAGGGCAACTGGAGCGCGTCCCTGGCGCCGGGCCACGCCAACCGCAGCGGCAACGGCAGCATCTTCCCCCCGCCCGGGCTGCCCACCCCCGCGGGGGGCAACGCCAGCGAGTGCGACTGTCACGAGTGGCACTACCGCATCAGAGCCGGCCTCGTCCAGAACGTCGTGAGCAAGGTGAGAAAGGCGGCTTCTCTCGTCCCGCTCCCCCTCCCCCCGGCCAGCCCTCGCCGACCCCCCTTGGCCCTACTCCGGTCCCCCTGGGCACCCGCGCTTCCCAAGGCAAGGGGAGCTGCTGACGCGATGCGGGTCTGCCTGTGCGCGCCGCTGCCGGGTCGGTCGGGCGCCCTGTGGGTTACCCTTCCACCGGGAGGAATTCCCGCATCCCCGTAATCGTTTATCTCCCGGGGTGTCACGCCGGGTGCCCGTCCTGCGGGTGTGTACCTGGGCGCTGGTTGCGGCACTGAGCTGTAAAGTTACGTCCTGAAAGGGGAATCCTCCGGTGGCAATTTGGTATCTGTCCCGCAAGTCTGGGGGTGCGGGCAGGGCAGACCGGCTTTCTGTGGGAAAGGCAGACCGGCTAGGGAGGCGAAAGGGTTTTGGAGAAGGCTTAGGGTTGTGATACCGCTCATCTTGGCGCAAGCATACCAAAGCGGTCATCCAAACCCAAAACCAGGTTGATCTGCGAGGAAGCTGGGGGAGGTGGTTGCTGTTAGGAGTGAAATGAGACCAAGCTCTGCTGAAAGCATCTTCTTGTGTACTCATCCCCTTGACAAAACGTTTCAGTAGATGGGGTAGAAGAAGAAACCGCCCTGGTGCAAGTCGTGCCCCAGAAGCAGAAAGCGCGGGCGCTGCTCTGCCTTGTGTTTCCCAAGGTAATGGCTGAGGCAGAGTGTTACTCGTGAGGAGGGGCTGCGCCGCTTTCTCTGCTCCACTCGTGTTTGCTGAGCAGCGCAGGCAAAAAAAACCCACCCCATCCCACCTTCTCTCCTCTTCACCTGAAAGCTTTGGCTTGGTAGTGGTACCTGCCCAGCGGAAGCCCTTGGCAGTCGCGTGTGGGCCTCGGTGGTATTAATGGACGCTGTGGAAATGTAGAAGGAAAACTGTTAAACCAGGACAGTAGTTCCCTCAATCTCAAGACGCTCCCACACCCCCACCCCTCCCCACTCCCTAAAATCAGCAGAAATTGCTTCCTGCCTGGGAGCAGCGTTTGGGATTAATTGTGCTTATGTAGTTGGGAGAAAGACAAGCAGCGATAATCAGATGACTGGTGCGATGGTGCTTTGGTCAGCCAGCACGTGTCTGTATTACTCACTGAAAATCTTTCTCAGTTTCTCTTGGTGCCCCTTGAAAGTGTGAGCAACAAGGGGGGGGAAAAGCAGGTAACGCGAGTCCCTCAAAACCTTGAGCCCAGAAGAGATAAAACCCAATAAATAAATGTAACCCAGCTATGCTCCTTCCATGAGAGGAACACAGGCACACAGTGGACTTGGATGGTTTATGGTGTAGAAGTGCATAACGAAATTTGATATTTAAGACAGATTTTTCTCCTGTTTATAAGCAGGCTTTAAGCTCTTCATATATTTTAGGGTTTAATGATGATGCTTAAGCAAAAATAAAATCTTGAAAAATTTCCTTTTTAGTGTAAAATGTGGGGAAAAAAAACAACCAACCCAAACAACCCATGTTGAAAATGTTTGAATCTTTTGAAGGTCGTTGTCAAGTTGGCCGCAAAAGGTCGAGGGAGAGTCAGTTTGCTATCTTGCGTGCTTCTTTAAAAATAATTAAAGTGTTCTTTGGAAGAACCTGCGGTAAAGGGCAGATCAATTTTAAGGGATAAATAAACATCTGTGGTCCCTGCTGTCTTGTTTTCTATTAGGAAGAATAATAATCATCTTTTGAGACTGCAAGGTTTTTTCCAGTGTGGAGTTTTTATTTTTGTTATATGCTCGCTTCCAAAAACTTGGCAGCTCTTTTGCTTTGATTTGTAATCCCATGTAATTATAATTAGGTTGTTTTTCTCGGGGTCAGGATTCCTCCTTAGTTTGTGCTTGGGTTTTGTTTTGGGGGTTTTCTGGGTGGGTGTGCCGTCTGGTTTTATTCTAATGAAGAAAGAGAGGAAAAACCCAGGCAGACCATCAGTGCAGCTTAATTTGCACTTCCTTTCTTATAAACCCCCAGGAGCTCTGACACTGTGGGAGTGATTCTCGTAACTGCTGACTCCTCTTATGTGCATCCCACTGTCCTTTGTGAGAGAGAGCTGCCCTGGGTGACTTCAGAAGACTGGATGTTCAGATCTCCCTTAACTCCCCTCAAAAATACATTTGTTTCTGTAATGTATTATGCAGTGTTCTCATCTTTCTAAATAGAGTTTTATTAAATCTTAGTCTAATATACGCTCATCTGTGTCGTAGCCAGGGGTTATATTGAAATATCATAAAGAGAGCCAAAAGTATATTAATAAAAAATGCACTTCTGTTTGGCCGGTAAATCCCCTTGATCTCATCTTCAGCAGTCCAGGCTAATCACTGCTGGGTGCTCCATCATTGCTTTGTTTTCAGAAACGAGGAAAACAGTTGTGGTGGTTTAGCACGGAGCCTATTTCCTGCTCAGCTTTTTGTTGCTGGACGCCCACGTGAGACGTCGCTGACCCCTGTTCCTCGGGAGCAGACAGCTGTCCTTAAACTGCCTTAAGCTCCACTCTCCCCATGGCCTCTCTCCTCGTGGTACCCTTCACTAGATGATGTCTCTCTGTTCTGGCTCTTGCAGCTCTCCCTTCCCCAGTACCTATTTTCTTCCAGCTCATTGTGGTGCCTGGGATGGATAGAGTGGAGGTCCTGCTGTTTCCATCTCCGCTCCGTGCTTTGCTTAGCCCTGCTTCTCTTTGAGTCTCTGCTGGAGCCAGAGGTGGCCTTGCACCTTCCCTGAAGAGTGGTGTTGCCACGTTGGGCGCTGCCATTGTCCCGACCTCCTCAACTGAGTCACTGGGAATGGAGCTTTTCATAGTGCTGCCAGTCATTAGAACTGGAAATGGTAATAAAGGACGTACTGCTTATTATTTAATGCTGTTGAAATACATATAGCGAAGAGGTCAGATGCATAATTTAACCGCAGGGATTCCAGTGGCCATATTAAATCACCCCTCTGAGCTAATGTCCTGACTTGGTACATAAATCTTGGACTTTAGCTTGGTTTGTACATAAATATCTTCTTCCTTTAGAACAAACCACTCGTGAGCCTTTTTTTCCCCTGTTAAATGCTTCTCTGAGGATTTCAATCTGGTCTTTATCACAGCATCACCGTTATCGCACTGTGATAAACAGAGTGCACGCGTGGTGCGTGAGAGATCCATACCCTGAGCTAGCCTTTAGGCAAAAATGGTAGTGAAAAACCAAATCTGTCTTTAAAGTGGCCTGTGTGCCTCACTGCTGTCCCAAGGAAGGATGCTGAGAAATACCTTCTTTTGCCACGGGGAAACCTGAGGTCTCATTTTGCCCGTCTGTAAAGCGATGCTTCAGGTAAATTGTTGGCATTACCACCGTAAGCAGCATAGTGGTAACTAAACATGCGTAGCCGTGAAGCCTGGCAGGAAGTTGGACTGTGACCTTTCTAACTCTCCCATTAACTTCTTTAGCCCTTGTATCATCCAATCTTCTGCAAAACCAGCTGCCCCAGTCCTGGGGCGAGGCTTTCACAGAAGCTCTTAGGTTCAGGATTGATGGCTGTCACTTTTCCCTCCCATTAACTTGTCTGCTGTTTTTGGTTGCATGGTGTGGTGGGGTTGTCTGTTGGTCTGAATGCTCATCTGTCTAGTGGACACTGAAGGCTGTTGTTGGGTGAGGACTGAGGCTCAAGTAAATTGCAGCAGTCGGTGGCGTCCCACCCCTCTGCATGCACCCACAGCATTCTAGATCGTTCTGCCTCTTGGGGGTGGCACAGAGGGAAGTGCTTAGTTGAAAGCTGCATTTTAATCACCCAGAGAAATTAAGTAATAATATTTCATGTCTAGTCACAAGGGAATTCCTGTTGTGGCTGCTTTTCTGCTCTAGATGCCTTGTTTTGCTGCAGTGTTATTCTCTTGGCTCTCAGCTTTCCGCTTGATTTGGATTGAGTCATCTCTTTCCCAAGTAACATGTCATCATTTTACCTATTTGCTACTGGTTCAATCGTTCTCATGCCAACTTTGGATGAGCCTCTAGCAAATTGTCCCCTCCAAAAAGCAGAGCTCAATTGAGGAACACCAAATGGTTCAGGGGCAGTGCTATCTCGGTACAAACTTGGATCAGTTCAGGCTGGGGATGTGATGCTCTTTGTCCCTGGAACAGGAGGGTATCTGTGCCCTTACCAACCTTTCTTTCCCTTACTTTTATGATAGTTCTGGCACTTTTCTGGACACGTCTTCAACTGATTTAGCTGCTAACGTGGTAGAAAACTTTCTTTTTAAATGCATTTTTAAAAAATTAGTATCTTTTGTTCCGCTATTTTAATGAAGTTAAATGGCCTGTGCGGCTGCATGTCCCCTAGACTTCAGTGCAGTCTCACAGGAATATTGCAGGTAACTGTGAGTAGCCAGAAATGGTAAAACACCCATCTCTCTGTGATAATAATGGTTATGATGAATTTGGCACTTCTTGTAGGGTGATATTTCTTGTGGTGTAGGGGATAGGTGTGTATTTGAAGTGGGCTCTCAAGACTATAGTTGTTAATTTAGGAAGGAACTTTTCAGTGTGATCCCTTTGAATTAAGACCTGTGCCATCCTTTTGAGGCCAAATGGGAGGAGGTCTGTCACTTCTTTTTCCCTGCATAACCTCCAGTTGGCTGTTCTCTGCAAAGGGAATTGAGAAGTGCTGGTGCTTCACACACCTCCACACGCTCACACCCAACACCCTGCGACTGTCAGGATTTGTCTTGTCAGTGTTGGTTCCTGGCTGTCTGGCTTCTATTTCGTCCCAAATCAATGAAAACCTCCTGTTGGTGTACCTAGCGTGGCAGTTGGGTCAGAAGTAGCAAGATTGAAGCTACTGTAGCACCCATACCCTGGCTGTCCTGGTACGGATTGAAGGGGTATGTAGGGACCAGCAAGGCAGATACTTGCAACGGACAGAAAGACTTCTAAATTCTTTTCAGACCAGGCTTTGAAATTACTCTCTCTGCTTCCTGTGGGTGCTGAAGGGGTCAATAAGTCTTGTAGTCAGAGGTACACAGAAATACTGGCAGACCAGAGCAAACTTCTACTATTTTCTGTTTGCATTTTTTTTATGGCTTCCTCAGCTACGGGAGAGATCCCAAACATTTTTTTTCCCCTTCCCTCTGCAAGTTAGCTGATAAAGAGTTAGCAGTTGCCGGTCGCAGCACTCCCAGGCTTGAGTAAACCTGCTTGTTAAAGAGGGAACAAGGGGCGTTGAAGGCCTGTTCTGCTGCAGCTGCTCTGGGTCCTGCCTGGAGATGGTCAATGTGGTGAGGGACTCTCCTGGTTATCAGGGTACCAAAAGACCAGGGTGAGTTTCTTTCTGAGTGAAGGAAAGGGACGGCTGTTGGGAGCAGTGCTACAATTTCCTGTTGCTGCAGAACGGTCCTCTGCCTGCAAGCAGCAAATTACCTGATGTTGGTCTCTGAGATAACCAAGTATGGTGATACTACCAGGCTATAAATACTTGTGAGCCTAGATACTGGCTTTATTTATTGTGGAAGAGGGGGGCTTTTATGTGTGGCCCAGAAAATGTTTAAGTAGCTGGTTTAGAAAACAGAGCGGGTTAAGACTGACATCAGAGCTCAGGTAGTCTTAGGTTTTCCACCTGGTAGGGATATCTTTTTTCACTAGAGATAACGTACATAGAGTTGATGTTTATTATCACCCTTAAGATAAAGCATCTCAGACACAGGCATCTGATCTAAACCTGCTAAAAATAGTTTGTAGCATTGGTAGGGTTATCAGTAACCCTTCAGGAAGGTAGTTCAATATTAGAATATCTTCATGTCTTTTTTTTTTAAGCTTTCCAAGACTTGCTGATAAGCCTTTTGTATTCCTCATTTTCTGTGTGCATGTCACAACTGCGTTTTGTTTGTTTCTTTTTTTTTTTTTTTCCTGGATGGACGTGATGTTTGAAAAGGTTGAGGTTTTGTTTGGTTTTCTTTCCACTCCCTAATATATCCTCTATCTCAGTCTTAGTTTAAATATACAGACCCTGCCCATGGATGTGGCAGGAGCTGCAGGCTATGGTGTATATTTACTGGCATTTTGGGCAGTCTAAAACCAAATTTCTGAAGTTGTCCCAACAGTTTTACCTCTTTCCCACTCCCAGCTACAAGAGTGTGATTATAAAAGATGACCTCATGTTTTTCTTAAAGCATTTGGCAAAGAGGAGAAACTGGCACTTAGGAAGACATCTAATTTGGAGCCAGTTCTGGTGGTAACCTTGAGGTGAGGGTTATGGGCCAGCTGAGCATGAAGGTGTTCACTTTTCATTAAATAACATCTGGAATAGCACAAGACTTGTGGCTTTCCTTAACTTAAAAAGTTTGGGCTGTACTAACGCCACAAAATCTTAAATGAAAACTTTCCAAATGAATACTAGAGAGCTGCTAAATTTAGAAAATGCTGAAAGGGCTCTGGTGCTTTTGTGTACCTTGTCTTTTGTTTTCCTTGTCAGCCTGTTTGTTTCTGCCTCTGTTTCCCCTCTGTGCTATCTGGCATCCTCGCTTGAGACGCTTGTTCTCACTCTCTTTGGTGCTGCTTCTGCCTTCAGAGTGATTTCTTTTGGGCTCCGGCCTCCTCAGTTCTGAAGTGTGTGCTTAGGTCTCATAATGTGATTTATTTTTATACTCTTTTTTTCCCAGTTCACTTTTGACAGCAGGTGACCTTATGTGCACTCTGAATTCCCTTTTGGAGTCAACAGGGAAGGAAGGGACCTGAAGGAAGGAGGATGGAGGTTCAAGTCTCTTCCAGACCGTGTCATCAGGGTGTGTTGCAGAGGTATCCAGGCAAAACCAGTGTCGGTGTCTGAAAACCGCTCAGCGCCGTACCGGAGCCATGCTGGCCCACACCCAGCACGGGCGCTGGGCGGCCTGCCGTGCCACCGGCCCATAAAACCTGGCAGGCAGAGATGATTAATGCACATGTTGAGTAGCTCCCACCAATCCAGGCCACGTCATACCTGCTGGGACCGTGCAGTAGGTCCACGCCTGTTCCCACGTGACTGGAGATGGATCGGCAGCTGTGGGAACTCCTGCCTGCCCTGTGAGCTGATGGGGCGAGGGCAGGTGTGCCAGGGGGACAGTGGGCTGGGTGGGACTCGCTTCTGTGGAGAAGATGGAGAAGATCTTTCTTGTTCTTTTTCTTTACTCTTTACAGGGCTTTAAGAATTTTCTTTTGCCTTTTAATTTGGGAGAGCCCCAAATGTTAGTTGCCTTATTGAAACACAAGAAGACAAGGCTAAAGGGAGTATCTCCTGTTACTCATTTCTGGGGCCTTTATTTAGATCTGCAAGATAGCAAAACCAGGAGAAATCAGGGATACTCCTTTTGTGATGCAGGGGAGTGGTACGTTTGCTTCATCCAGTAGCATGTGATTTATAGTTCCCCTTGCAAGCTGCTTTCAGAGCAGGGTGGCCTGGTTCCCTGGAAAAGGTTTTCATCTCCAGGCAGTTGTGGAGGAATTAATTTTGGCTCAAGTATCATCTCCCTGTTACTTTGCAGTGCTCTGGAGCAGCTTGGACTCCTCCTGGCCTCCAGACCAAAGTCCACGAGCATGTATGCAATGTTGCAACAAATATCATTATGGATAGGGAATGCAAATTAAGCTTTTAAGACCTTTTCCCTTGCACTGTTTACCAGGGCTGTGTAAAACATTGTCTGCTGAACAATACAAGCTTGACAGACCAGTTTCTTTCTTTGATTTGTAAAACAAGTGGTGTATCTTTCTTTCTTCTTCTCCATAATGTTTATTTAAGCTTGAATTAATACCAGACCCTCTTCCTTCCCCCCATCTTTTCTTCTTGCCTGAATTATAATAGCTGTAGTCCTCAAATGATGAGAGGGCAGGGTCACAGCAGCAATAATTGCCTGTCAAAATTAAGGTGTCTGATCTTTTCATCTATGGTGACTTTGAGTAAGCATTTCTCATGAGCAATGGCTTCCTCCTTGTTATCTCCTCCGTTTCCAAGTTTTTATGCCATGCTTAACACTTTGAATCCCCTCTCACCCCAACGCTCAAAAAGGCCCAATTCTTCCTATTATGCTCTTCCTGCATAAATTAGGTTTTGCCCTGTCAGCCCCCTCAAGGCTGCCTACGTGCAGGTATGTTTTATGCACACGTGGTTTTGTCAGCCTGAAAAAATACCAGTTCTCAAAGCGTTGTTTTTGATAATCAGATGATAGCTAATGTTAATATTTAACCAAAATGTTGGGGTTTTTTTTTTCATCCATATGGCTTCTATTTACAGTGCCTAGACCTGTTCTAAAAAACAATTTGAAAACTAGTTTACTTTTCTATTTAGCTTGGTCGCAAAGCCAGTCCGAGCGGCGTGTACCTTGATCGGGATTAAAGACTGTCATCAGCTGCAAGCAGAGGGATGGCACTCACACCCTTTGCTCCCTGTGCATGACAGGCGATGTTGCTCCTGGCCGTACAGTACAGTCGGAGAGAGACAAACGCCAATGGGTCTTAAAGCAAAGAATATGTTTAAAGTTAGTCAGGCTTGTGGCAGAGGCTCCTAATGATCTCAGAATGCATGTAGAAAAGATAATTACAGCGCTGGGATGTAAAAGAGAGATGGAAATATCCTGATCCTGCTCTCTGGGAAGTTATGAATACGGTGTTCGTGAAAGCTGCGAGCAAGTTTATATCTCCTGACTCTTTGATGTTAGATGACATTATGGAGTCGGTAACAGCCAAGTAGATCCCATCAGTGAGAAACAAGTTAGTTGACTAATCTGGGGAGGGTGAAGGCTGGAGAAGATCAAAATGTCTCGGAGTGAAGGGAATTGCTGCTACTGAAAATAGAAGAAGTAGTGTTGGAGCAGTGGGTGGTACATGGGTGCTACTAAAATTGATTGAATCGCGTTGAGTGTTCACAAGACTGTCATATGATTAACAAATCGTATTTTAATTGTTAGCATATTAGTGATGATTATTTACTTAGCAAACTTCCTTCTTCCCTCTCCCAGTGGGGAAAAGAAACAGATCTGTGATGAGAGCCAGGTTGGGAACAGAAGAGCTAATTGCTCCTGATTAAAGTGTGAAGTTGAAGGGTAGATTAAACTTTTCCTAGTTTTGCTGTGTTTCAGGTGGCATCTGATTATTTTGGGACTCTGCTGATGTGTTTGGTGGGTAGCTTGGAGGGTTGTTTTTGCTAATGGCATAGACATTAGCAAATAGGAGTAATTTAGTGCAGAGCATTCAATTTAAAATCTTTTCCAGTTTATTTTACTGGCTCTGAAATGAGGTTGATTCTTTTTCTGTTGTACACTTGAAGCTTTGAGCTTGTTTTGTGCTTGCAGTGTTGCTTGAGAACCATCTTACCATGCTGGGGAGATGGCTTTTGCAGGTGAGCCATGAATGAATGTGTTAGGTGTGACACAGGGCCAGCAGCCTGGTGCTGCTTCATTGGGCACAAGCAGGAGATGCTACAGTAATGCATCTGCTCTCAGCATTGCCTTACAGCTGCTAGGAGGGGGAACAGGACCATGCATGTACCCCCTGCGAGAAGGAAAGCATTTCCCCATAGGAAGTAGGGGGGACAGACAAGTTACCCTGAAGTAATTAGCATGGGAGGCAGTATATATCTGCCTTTCTGATGGCAAGCAGCTTGACACAGCCTCCACCTTAGTTTCCCATCTTCATAATGGATTTGAAGTTTGCCAACCAGGAGGAAGCGCTGGGCTTATGTATCAGCTTGCATGTGGTGATGAATGGCAGCACTGCCAGAGCCTCTGTGCTCTGTTTTTAAGGCTGAAAAACCAAACCAAAAAAACCCCAATACACTTCCAAAATTAATGTGGAAATTTCACAGCTAAGTCATGTACCTGAAAATGTAGTTTTGAAGGATGTATTTCAGCAGCATCAACTATGTTAAACTTCAGGAATCATTGGGGAAGTTTTTGAAGCCCACAGTTGTGTGGTCCTGTACTGTTTTGTGGGGATGGAAGCTGTTTTCATAGGTACATGAAACTGCTTTCATACAACGCTGCACAGTCTAATTATATCTTTCTTGGAAGACTGCTAAGCACGTGTCCTCTGGCTCACGTGCCCTCTTCTCTTTCTCTCTCCCCGGTCCCCTCTCTCCCCTTGTCCCCAAAACCTTTGGCTTTGTGGCAGTAGTTAAAAACTAGTTTCTTTGCTGTATTTTCCAAATAGTGCATTGCCTAGGTTGTCAGGCATGTCTGTAGTCAAAGCACCCTGACAATTTCTGTGTATGTGACCTTGTGCTCACTGTTCATGAGTGATTTTTTCCTGGGCTGCAGCTTTCCCTGCCAGCTGTCTGCCACAGTCAGAAACAGTTTGCTGGTTTCCAAGAATGAAAAGTGCAGAAAATGTTGTTCCCACTGCAAGAAAATTAATTGGACAAGGAGATGAACAAAACAAACCCTCACATCTGTTGAGTTAGCAAGCTCCAGTGTATGGAATAGGGATCCAGATTTGTTGAGCAAGGGAAAGAGGCAGATGTTGAGTAAAAGGTGATACTCTAATACCAACAATATCTCTTTTGCTGCCTGAAGAAAAGTTCTTGCAGTCTTGCATGGCTGTAAATTTAAAATACCAGTGTGTTCATGCTAAGTAGAAACATGTTTATTAGGAGAGTTTATCTTTAAGATGTCCTAAGCACACGGGCACTGGCTGAAGATTTGCAGCAAAAGCATCCACTTATGATAAAGCTGAAGAAAGTTTGATGTCCCTGGCACTTGGAGGTCTGGCATCATACAGAGAGGCAGTAGCTTAAGTCAGGTGTTGACTGGGTGGTGGGTTGAAGCATTCCAGTGTAGGTGGTGTAGGCTTCTTTGAGTGGCTGTTCAAAGAAAACAAACAATGAAACCTCTCAGTAGCTGGTTTGTTGGTTTGCTTGTGGTTGGGTGTTTGTTTTGTTGGGGTTTTTTAATGACTCCTCTGTTTTCTGGGGAAGTGCAGTTGTGCCTGATAAAAACCTCAGGCTTTTGCAAGGGAAAGATGTAGTCAGGGAGATGTTTGGTTCTGAATGTGGCTGGTCAAAGGAAGAACAGCTCTTCCATTTTACACCTTTAATACTTCTAGAATTGTTTGGTTTGTTTTCCAGTTGTCTTAATGTCTCCATTTTGCAATGTGACCTTCTGAATACTTCCACCCAACTGGATGTACTGGTGGTCAAAACAATGCCAGGTGTTCTCAAGAACGCTTTATTGACACTTAAAATAGGGATCAGTGCTTTGCCCACTGTGATCTCAAAGGAGAGGCATCCCTACCCTGAACCTTGAAGGTTAAGCTATTTAAATCTGTTATTGCTTTGGCTGAGAGGGACATATGGGGGACACCTGAGGGGCATGGTCCTGAGGCACTAAAACTAACATGACTTTACATGCTCTAGCTGGGCTGGCACATCTCTCTGAGAGGCTTCTCCTGCAACCTTTTTAGTGTGGTTAATTGCACAGTTGTTTTCTATAGAAACATATTCTTTATTTCACCATGCCATTTTCTGGAACTTTCACGCTTTCTTGAATAATAAAATTACAGCCAGAGGGTCATCTTTGGCTGGGGTTTGAGAAGGGGAGGAGAGAAGGGTTGTCCTGTACCAGCCTGGAGGGAAATCTCGGTGCAGAGGCCTCCAGTGGCAGAATCTGAGTGCTACTTGGATAGTTTAGTACTGGGAAAAGGCATCATCAGTAGTAACTGTATTACCATGGAAGTACTGACTGCCTGTTTTTTTGACTTTTCTATCAAGTGGGTTTTGGTGGTTTTTGGTTTTTTTTATTGTGCTTGCTCTGCTGGCCTGGAGCTTTCTCTTCAGGAGTAAATACCTGGAGACTGCTTTCCTTTTTGTTATATATATATAATATGGAAAAAACAACTTTTATTCCTTTTAAAAACAACTTTGTGGTTCACTTTTTTCTTTTTTAGAAAAATACTCTGAGAGGATCTGAAGGCATCATAAATTTAAGCTCTCGCTAGATGAGGTATTTATATAGAAGATGGATTCTAGTGCTGTGCAGGGAAAATTGACAGGGTTTGGCTATAAAAAGAAGCAGGCAAAAGAAGAACAAAGAAGGATGAGACCCAACACACACGGACCTTCGTGACAAATGAGAGCTTTTTATTTTCATTTACTTGTCTTTAAAATCACCATCTAACCTACAGGCGAGCTTGGGGCTTTTCCCTAGGAGGCATTTGGGTCTGACACAGTAACAGTGTATGTGATGTGTAGAGACTGGGGCTTCCAAAGTGGGACCTTTTCTCTAGGGGTCGAGAGGCTGCTTACAGTGCACAGGGTACATTATGTGCCTTGGGATGGAGCTTACAGAGGCTGGCACAGCAGCCAGGTGCTGCCTGGCTGGGCAAGGGTGGAGCTTCATGCCTGGCTTAAGGCCTTCAAAGGCTGCAGTGCTGGTGACACTCTGGCTTCCTTGTGCTGAAACCAATGCAGACAGCAGGTTGAACAGAGCTATGAGCCACCCTCGGACTGTTTGGGGAAGGGTCTGCTTTCTTTCAGCAGTGATTTGGGTGTTGAAAATGGACTGTGAGTCCGCAATGCAGGGAGAGTGTGCGTGTCCAGCTCCACTCTCATGGGCTCTTTGTGCCAGGCTCTGGGCAAGCACTGAACCAGATCATCTCTCTTCCTGTCTTTGCTCATTTTAGGGTAGAAGGGTCTTATTTGCACTTTTCCATGCAGTGTGAGGGTAGAACTAACTAAATCCTTGGTAGCCATGTTGTTAAGACGTTTTTGCAGTGGTTATTCAGTGTGCTTTGATGCCATATACAGCGTTTATGACCTCTGGAGGGGAAGTGCTTTCGAGGTAGGAACCCTTAGCTGAGACAGCTTGTATCTGCATGAAGAACAGGCAGCAGACTTTACATTTGCAACTTCTGTAACTTCAGTGCAAATACTGAGTCACCCCATGAGCCCTGTCCAGATTTTCACCCCCTGTAATGGAGTTACAGGGTGGTTACTCCTTGGGTGTGTTACCTTTCTCCAGACGTCTTGCCAAGCATCTCTCCTTTCAAACAGTCCTCCATCTTGATGCAAAGCAGGGTGACTCACAGCACGGACGGTGACTCACAGATATCAATTAAACATTAGGATCCTGAAGGTGTGACTCCTTAAGCTTTGTCATAAAAACGCTGTCACAACACAAAGGAAAAAAAAACCCCACTTGCAATATATTGCACATCTGCATAGGTGGCAAATTCTCTATTGCTGTACTCTGCTACAAAAAAGCCCTTTTTTTGTTAGGGGCTGTTCCCTTCAGCATTATTTTATATACAGTTATTTTGTTTCAGCCTAACAATAGAGTCCTGTTGTTTTAGCAACTTGCTTTATCAGAGCTCTTGCTGTAGGAGGATGGATGGAGGACAGAAAGGCAGACAAAACCCAGGCGCTCAAAGAGAAATCCTGGGGAGCACTGTTAAGTGTGGCGGTACCTTCCCTTCAGGCTGGGTGCTGATAACTCCCGGGTGGGATGCCAGGGGTGTTCAGTCAGAAGGGTTACAGGTTTTCATGGCCTCCCTGATTTTGACAGATGAACCTACTGCAAGGGGCACTAGGGAATTACTGTCTTATCTCCAGCCAAAACAGTCTCCCAGGGCAGATTTATTTGGGAATACCACTTAAACCATTATCAACGCTGCCCAGCCCAGTGGGTTTTTTTTCTTCAGGGGCATGGAAACCTGTCACACCTTTGCAGAACAAATCTGGGTGCTGTGTTTGCGGGGTGAAACTCCCAGCACTTACAATGGGACCTTACAGCCGTGCTGTGTGATCACATCGAATGCCCTTAGCTCTTCAAAGCTGAGACTGCAAGCCTTTGGCTTTTCCATGGGGAAGGGACAGGGGAGAGCAGATCTCTGGTGAAATGTTACACTTGAAGTGTGATGAAGCTTTACTGGTTCACACTGCTGCTCCATTCAAATGGGCAAGAACGATGCACTAGCAATTAAGCATGTATTTTGTCCTACTAATGTCGTCTTTACCTGAGTTTGCTTTTGACTGCAGCATCTGTTTTTCTTTTGTGTCCTCTCCTCATTCTTCTGTCCCTATGCCAGACAAATACCCTGGTGGTACCCACCACTGTCGTCCCAAATTTATTTTGGATAAATGCTTCACAGAGGCCTCTCTCACCAGTTTGTGGCAGCTGCCTGAGGACAAACCACAGTATGACTCACAGAACGGTTTGGGTTGGAAGGGACCTCAAAACCAGTCAAATTCCAACCCCCGGCCATGGGCAGGGACACCCTCCATGAGACTAGGTTGCCCAAAGCCCAGTCGAGCTTGGCCTTGGACAGCTCGAGGGATGGGGCGGCTTCTGCTCTCAGTACTGAGCAAGTAATTTGGGGTTGCAGCAGGTTCTCTGAAAGTTTATGCTCCATCAGCTGCTGAAATATTTAATGATTTCCCATTTTACGAATTCTGAGGTTTTGGAGAGGTTTGGGTATGGTCAGGGGATGCCTGCGTCTGGCAGCATCCACACTGCGCTGTCTTTGTGGGTGCAGAGGATCAGCTCTGATTTACACTGGACTGCAAAGCGAGAGTGCTGCTGAGGGCAGGAAGGGGCTGGATGCAGGGTTTGTAAGGAAATATATGTTTTTATTTTCAGAGCAGCCAGGGAGTTTGGCAATAGCCTTAAAAACAGGCAATGATGACTCCCAGGTATGTTACCAAAGGGAGTTGGGTGCGTTCAGGCACCATTGAAGGACCTGCTGATAGATTTACTTCTGCTTTCAGACTTGCTCTGTGTGCCAGAGTGGTTTGACATCTGTTGTCCTGGCCTGAAATTTCACAACAACCCTTCATGACTTGTTGTTTTCTGGCTCTTCCAACCGTGAACCTTTACCTATGTGTAATCTGGTACTGCACGAGCTGAACCACTGCTGCCTGGAGCTCGTGAAAGGGCTGGCTCTCTTTGATTAGCAACAGTGAGCTGTGAGAGTGAAAAGGCACTGGCATTATCAGCTTATTCTTTTTGCACTTGGATGACATCGCTGTTCCTCAGACAGCAATAAAATTAAAAATTAACAGCTTGTAGAGATTGCCTTTCAAAAATTGTTCTTCTATAAATATGACCATTTTGTTTGTAGAGTAAAAATTAAGTTATTAAAAACAGATTTCTCATTTCTAGGCAGCATACACACCTTCTAGATTGTGAAAATAAACCTGGAGCGTTTGAAAGCCTGCCTGGAGCTCAGCTATACCTCCCCAAGTTTGCTTTGTTTGCGGCTTGTCTGGGCAGATGTTTTCTCTGCTAACTGGAGATTGGTTCTGTAATTGCAAATATTGGGGACTGCGTTTCCCCTGCTTGCTAAATACTTCTAAGGCGTCAACATCTGCAGAGAGCAATTCTCACTGCCTTGCTGAGCTGTTTGCTGGAAATAATTCACAGCTATTTGGTGGGGGAAATACTCAGCCATACCACTCGTTTCTGGCTCCTCAGTGCCTCCAATCTGTAGCTTGCAGGATCAGACGTGTATGTCCTAACTTGTACAAGTCAGTACAGCGAGGAGTTCAAAAATGCATTTAACAAAAAGCCTGAGCCTGAATGTTTGCAGAAGGCTGGCATGTTTCTTTCTGCCACGGAAGTGCTATGCTTTTTGGTGAGGTGGTATGTTGTAGGGAGGATGACATCCACGATGCACCAGAGGGCTGCACTAGAGCTAGCCTTATTTGTGGGAGGGCTGTATGTATGTGGGGATGCTTAAACCTGCACTGGACCTAATTGAACTCCTTTGAAGGAAGCATTTCTTTCAAAGTTGCATCTGATGCTTAAAAGTAAATTCCATACTTTCAACTTTGCATATTTGCCCCTGTAACTTGAGTTGCTGGTGTCAGGAGGACTGCTAACTATTACGTTACACACGAGCGGCCATTTGTTCTGCAAGGTTTTAATTTTGGAGTGTCTGACTCTCCAAAGTTAGCAGTGCTTATTTGTCATGGAATGTGCATGGCTTCCACTCCCATCAACATATGAACACTGCACAAACCACGAGCAAATGCATCTTCCTACATTTATTCAAGAGTGTAATAGTACTACCCACACCTTACATGTAAGAGTGGTTGTTACGTGTCTGAGAGCACTGAGGGTGTTGGGCTAAAGCCAGGAATGCAGCCTGGCTCTGCAGAGGCTCAGTCTGATGCCTCAGAGGAAGATGCCTTGGAGTTTAGAGAAGCCTCACCAGAAACCTTGCTGTTCCCATCTTTCCCATGGGAATGAGGCAGAGCCCCAACGCTGGGGTGCCTGAAATGGTCCATCTTCTCTTCCTTTGGACAGAAAGGGCAATTTTGTCGTCAGGGATAGCTTTAGTGTGGAGGTTCAGCCCTTGTCTGATTTCTGAGCTGTGAAACGTTGCTGTGGTGGCTGCTGACCCAAGGAGTCACGCAGCTGCATCAGGATCTCTGGCTGCCACGTCCGGCTCCGTGCCAGGACTTGTCCTGGTGAGCTGTGACATTAGTCAGTCTTCATCCTCTTCTACTACCTGGGGAAGTGGAATGCTTTTCTGAAAGCAGAACTGCCTTGGTGCTTTATCTGTGGGAGCCTGGAGCTGATGGCCGTCGGGGGCTGTGGCAGAGCAGCTGCTTGTCCCCATGTTTCCAAGCAGCCCTAGGGAGCTCAAACGCAGAATTTGCCCTTAAATGGTTGAGCTTTCTTTGCAGGGCTCTGTTAGTAGGTGTTGGGTGCCGCTAATGTGAGATGCTCTGTTACATCAGTACTTGCATGGCCTGGAGTAGGGGGAGACTTTTAAGAGTTGGATGTTGCAGTTTTATAAACCAAGTGTCTGATTAAAACTCACTGTAGTAATTGAGTCTTTAATTTGCTTCTTGGGGTCTGGGGTTTGCCTTGAGGCAGAAAGCTTTCTTCTTCTGTTTCTGTGCACTCACACTAAGACTGAAATTTGGAAGAAGCTCTACCCCAATGTATGCATGTTTAAACACATCTGAAAGTAATTTATTTCAGTTTATCTCTTTTGTTTTTTTTTTTCTTCCAGTGGGATCTTGTTTGTGATTCTGCCTGGAAAGTCCACATTGCTAAATTCTCCCTGCTGGTGGGATTAATCTTTGGCCACTTGATAACAGGATGTATAGCAGACTGGTAAGTGAAAAATCTTTTAATGCTCTAAATAACAACAAAAATATTAAACATTGGTTTTATTTTCTTATACTTTATATTCATGAAGAACCTGATTTTTAGGTTCTTAAAGATGCATGATGAATAAATGGTTTAAAGCTGTGTTAATTGCTCGAACTGAGTATTATATATCAAGGTAAATAACGTGAAAATAAGCTATTTGATAGTTGACTAGTTTTATTTCTTTTTAGCATGATTTATTACAGCTGTAACGCTAGTTCAGAACTAAGTATTTTCTAATTATGTAAGTGCAGCCCCTGGTTTTGGCTTTTCTTTTAACCAAGAGGTGGGACCAAAAGAAACTGGAAGCAGCATTGATTTGTCTGAACACAGGACTAGTGTCGTGTCAACCTTGTGTTTACGCAGTGTCTTTTTTGGGGCTGGGGGGGAGGCAGAGAAGATTGTTTTTTGCAAACCTTTCAGTTGTTCTATTTTTAAAGTTCTTGTTAAGCAAACATTTTGATGTAGTGCTAAGGAATAGCTGACTTCTGCGCAGCTGATATTACGGTATTAAATTTAAAAGCATGGAGTGCAATTCCTTAAATTACAGTAGTAAAACCATTATTGGATATCCCAGTTATTCTGAGTGTTTGGCTTTTATTTAAAAGATCTTGCATTGCAAAAGGTGGGGGGGGACACAACGACAACAGGAATTAAAGGTATGACTCAAGTAATTTCAATGGGAACTTGCAGCAATCTGAAACAATAGCTCTGGGATGCTGTCCCAGTCCTTATAGTGCCTTCCAGCACAGTTGCCAGTGTTGGTGCTTTAAACAGCCCCAAGTTAACCCTTTTGCAGTTGATTAAAACGAGGAAGGAAGGAGGAAAACTTGCCTATTAGGGAAATCCTACAAAGCCTCTGCAACTCACCCATAGGCTGAGGGAGAAAAGGCCCCACAGCTGTGCAATAGCCTGGCTCAAGCATTCGTAGCAAAATTGCATCTTAATTCTTGAATAGTCACTAAAAGGTTTTAGTTAACAGAGGAATTGTGACTTTTCAGTGAAGTCGGGAATGTGCATGATGAAATACAGTTGAATTTGATTAAAATACCAAAGTAAAACAGGGCTCTAACACCACATAGAAAGTATAGTGGAGAAATGAATGAGGGATCTTACTTGGCTTTCCTAAAAAGGAATCAGTGTGGAGAAAGCAGACTTATTCCCAAGTTAGGGAAATGCTGCTATAATTGACAAATAAGTCTTAATAAGTGAACAACTTGTCGCCTAAGGCACCAGCTTCAAGAGAGAAATGCAGTTAATAGTTCTTTGCCACCAAAAGAAGGAGGATCCTGCTCGTCCATCCGTTGCTGTCTGCAGCGTGTACTTTGTGCTGCCACATGCGCTTGTTGAACCCTTTTACAAGCTGCTTATCTGAGCTAACGCAGCGTACAGTTACCTTGTAGCTTTGTTTGGAGGTTTGGGTTTTGTAGTGGGTTTTTTTAGCGAGTTTAAGAAATCTTAAACCATTTGCTTTCCAGCTGTGGTGCAAAGGGTAGAATGAAGAGCTTGGTGGCTAGATGGACAGGTGAGCCCCTCGCCTTTCAATGGGTGACCAAAACGGAGGTCAGTCCCAAATAAGAGCCAGGAAAGTAAAAGGAGTAATGTATGAAAGTGTTACAAAGCTTCAAAATCTGCTTTAGTTTCACTTACATGCCACAGTCTGGTATAGATAATCAGAAGGTGCTTGGGTACCATTAGGGTTTGGGGCTTTGTTTTTGCTTTTTTTGAAGAAGCTTATAAAGGTGTAGATGGCAAAGACATTGAGTGTATTTAAGGTCACTTGCTAAGTGGAGTGGTCTATGTTGAAAACACAGTAGCTGTGTATGCTCGGGTAGCTCTATGTGGACACACTCGGCTGTGCGATGACTTGACTGCATTTGATGCTTGTATAGGTTGTTTGGTCAGCAGTGTTGCTGGCAGTTTTGCCTGCTCTGGATGGAGGCTGTTGAGGTGGCAGGTTTGGTGTCCATGTAACATTGAGACAGTCGGTATCTGCTGCCCAGAACAGCCCCTGCTTTGCAGCTGCTGTGGTGCTTTATGAAGCCTTGGTGCCATTTCACGTCCCAAAACCTGCAAAGAACAACACAGGAAGAGCAATTTTGCAACAAGCACAGAGCTTGAGCTTCTGAGGGTGGCAAAGTAGATACACGGGAGCATGGGAAGAGCAGGTCTTGTCCTTAAACCCATTCACTTCCACCCCCCCACCCCCACCCCCCCCCCCCAGTGCTGTAACTCTGACATTTGGAGTCTTTTTTTGTTGCATCTGCATATCGCACTGTGTGGATTGCAGGTTCTCCAAAAGCCTGGGGTTGCTTGTATTTCTAGTTATTTAACCCATGCAGGTAGTATTTAGCATTTCATCTAGATAATAGCATACACTGTGGCACAGAAATATATCTCTGGAGTAGTTTGGGTAGCAGCAGATAGCTGCCATCCTGGGGCTGATTTACCGGAGAGATTGTATATGGCTTTAATTTCTCACAAGCACTTCCATTTACTGTTAGTTGGATAACTCTGTCTATGTATAAATGGCTCTTTTATGCTCCTGTCAAAACTCTGCTGGATCACTAAATACATGGCTGGTAACTACCCTGGAGTTCGGATTTTTGAGGAACGTGGTGTATGCCTCAGTGAGGACAGACTGGTTTTGCATGTGTGATCATGCCTCTTGCCGGAGGGCTTATCTGGCCTCAGTTGGCTTTCACAGGCCTGGGAAGATCTTTGATTTCCTGATTCTTCATTAGCAGTAACCATTCATTTGCATAACTTGTATAATGTTAGAATAAATTCTATGTCCTAATGATGGATAATCTCTAATAAAGAGAGGGGGAGGAGGGGAAGAAGGGAACTCATGTACGCTAAGCATGAGGTCTTTTTTTTAATCAACATCAGGGAATGGCAGGTCAGGCTTGTGATGAGAATTAAGTTCCTAATTCTGAGTGTTTACATAATGCCTTTCATCTACAAAGTACTTCGACAAATACTAATTAGTATGAATTGCAGCTTGATGGTTAGGAAAATAGGGCTGCAAAAGTCTGCACTGATCGCTGATAACACAAAGTTCATAGCTGGTTGATATTTTTTATTCCTTTGGTATTCAAGGTCTTGTATGAGGTACTTTCCCTGCCTGTCCAAGTGCTTTGTGTTCCATAAATACAAAATCTAAAGCACACACAGCAGTAAATGTCCCGGTGTCCAGCATGTTCCCACCCAGTGCATCGCATATGACCAAGGCAGTGACGTCGTGTTTCCACCCTGAGCTCAACAGCAGCTCATCTTCTGGCAGGCTGGGCTTGTATGTTTGAAGGCTGTCTTCAGTTTGCACATCGGTACTTTCTGTTTTGATACCACAGAACAATTAATGCCAACAGGTTAAATCTTTGAGATGCCCCAGTGGTGATGCTACAGCTGAAATAAACAGTAAATCTCTCTGTGCAAGGAGCCTTGACATCACCTTCTTAGGTGTGACTTCAGTAAAGCATGAATTGTGACACACATGCAGGTGCACTCTTCTAGTTACAAGCAATGTCAGAAATTATAGCTGTCTCCTTTTCAGCCCTTCACCCTGGATATTACTGATCTTGTTCCATTCTAAGTAAAGCAATATCCAAAGTTTTAATTGTGGATGCATGTATACAATACGCTTTATAGCTGCTGGTAACAATCTCCTGACAGAATTGAATAGAAACACTTCAGTGTGTGGAACTGGATCTCAGGTTGTGAGATTTCAGTGCACTGGCATTCAACCTGATCCCTGCCTTGCCTCTGACAGACTACTTTGAAAGGCTCTGTGAAAGCTGTCTATGAAAAGCAGGTTCACATATTCTTTGTGGAAATGGCATATGGAGCTGACTAAGAGGGATCCTCAGATCCAATGGAAAACTTGTGGGAGTTGACAAGTTGAAAAATTTTGGAAATCTCCACGTAATGATCCAAGTCTTGCTTAATAGCCATGTGCTCTGGCACTTTGTATCGCTCTCCTTGCACAGGAAGAGGGGGAGAAAGGAGAATTATAAACAGTAAGGATGTGAGTAAGAACTGTGAAAGTCTCGTATTCTTTTGACATAAGAGCCAAACTGCAGCGAGTGCCCCCACATTCAGCAGCAGCATAGCTCTTCCTCCTTGTCCATGCTGCACCAGCAAGGGTGACTGCAGGTTGCAGCTGCAGAGCCTGTCTGCAAAGGAGGAATGTGAATCTTCACACCCACGCTCCCAGTAATTGTTCTTGGAGTGGTTTCTTCCTCCAGTTGGGCTGGTTTTGCGGGTCTCCGCAGCCACTGTGGGGATGTGAGGTGGAAGGACTTGCAAGTTTGCACGCATTACTATCAGTTCTCTTAGGCCCGAGTAGGTGACCTGAGCCTTGCTTAATGCTTGGTTTGTATTTGTTAGACTCGCCCTCAGTGAGGCCAAGAAAAGCAATTTTCTGAGCCTGCTTCTCTTGCAGATGTGGCTGAAAAGCACGTGTTTGGAAGAAGGGGTCTCTCTAGTAACGTGTGGGGTGGTACACTATGGAGAAAGAATAATATACCATATAACACCATATACTCTGTTGTGCTGCTACAGAAAGCACTGATTAGTTGCTTTTAATCTCCAAGGTATTTGCTTATGGCATTATTGTAGTTCCTAGATGTTCCCTTGTTCACCTTTGGTGTTTTGAAAATGCTGTTTAAATCAAGCAGGGATAGATCGTGTCCTGTTCCTGCTTAATCCCATTGGAAATGAACTTGTCACTGCAAAGCTGGTGGAGGAATCTGGGTTTTAATATGCAGGGGAGGAAGAAAGAGAAGACTAAAACAAGCATTAAAAATGGATAGTGGTGTTTGGAACGGATTGCATGACTTGTTCCCCCATTGGTAGTTACCTCTGTCTAGCATTATGTCCATCCTGGCTTTTAACATTGTTTTTCTCTACTTCTTTATTTTTAGGGTTGGTCGACGGCCGGTACTGCTCTTCTCTGTCATATTCATTTTGATATTTGGACTGTCTGTGGCACTCTCAGTGAACGTGACCATGTTCAGCACACTCAGGTTTTTTGAGGGGTTTTGCCTGGCTGGAATAGTCCTCTCCCTGTACGCACTGCGTAAGTATGCCTTCATCACCCTGCCCGTTGTCTCCTTATTAAGTGCACGATTTCCTCTTCTCTGGCTTCCCACTTTTACCCAAACAGATCAAACCAGAATCATATGGACTGAAAAAGCTTTAGCTGGAGTTTTGGTAAGGACGTAGAGATTTTTGTAGCCATCTCTTTAGGTTGCTGCGGAGCAGACGGTGAAGCTGTTTGAGAGCTTGTTTCAGGGGTTATAAGGCGGTTTGGGTTTTGTTGTTGTTATTTAAGCCTAGAAGTCATCTGTGTTGTGACCATAATATGATAATGGGAGTGGATTTCACCTTGCAGTGTTGAGCTCGGTAGGATACTCCCTGCTTCTGTTGTCTCTAGTGGTATGTATTCTGGCACTTTTTCAGAAATTCCTCTGTTGCTTGCAGCAAGAGATCCTGTGTCCCTGCCTGAGGGTTGTAAAGCACAGCAAAAATATGTGAGAAGAGCCTCAAGTCCTTTTAGCAATGTTGTTTTTTTCAGTTTTGGTTGCCTCTTTCATTGGAGGTGGGAGGAGGAACAACTCATAACTTGGGAGAAGGCTTGTAAGAAATGTCTACATACTCATATCTGGAGTGACTGGTAAACTTGTAGCCAAAACATTTGAAAACCCTTTTCTGAGGTCTTGCCTTCAAAGAGTATGGGTGTGATGCCACCAACCTAATCCGTGTCCCTTGAATATGCTCTAGAGAGCTCTGACTGCTTGTGCTTCCTTGGCTGTTTGTAATTAACAAGCAATATTGCACCAATCAAGGAAGATGCAAAATTTCCCCTTTTCTATTACAGCTCTGGAAGAGTATTGTCTAACTGTGCCCTGGAAGTTGCTGTACAGATACTCATAATTTTTTGTTTACTTCAAATTATAGGTAGTATCTGACCCTTCAAGACTTAGAACAATAACCTTAATCTGTGTGGAATATTTCATAGGGTTAAGTTATGCAATATTTTGGCTTGGTTTTGGTGTGCACCAAGGAGAAAGAAGCCCAACTAGAGTATACAAGAGCTTATTCTATGTTGCATTTCTTTGTTATGGCTGATAATGGTACCCAAGATATGTTTGTAGGTTTCATCTCTTGCCTTTGATCATGTAATCTCTATGGAGACTTTTTCACCAAAACTACCACTGAAGTCATTACACTTTTACTGGGAGTGTTTTAACCTCTCTGGGAGGTGGCTTCAACCGTTACCAGAATGACATTCAGCTGGAAACTGGGATGTTTGGAATTTTTCACAGCCCAATGAAGCATGTTAGTTTTTCTTGATTAGTGGTTTTTTCTTTGTTCTAGGTTTCTTAGTTTATTTGATGGGGGGGGAGAGGGTTGGGGGGAGGGGGGTGGTTTGGTTGCTCTGGCAACTAAAGACTTCTTGAGGAAAATGCTGTCTAAGTAAAAGTTTCATTATGGACCTGATGGGATCAGGGCAAGAGAGTGCATGTGTCACCTTAGATGAGACCACAGCCTGCCAGCCAAGGCTTTCATTCAGCAAATGGGAGATGCTGGTAGGCGCTGCTTGAGCCAGAGCAAGGATTTGAGTGTGACTCGCTCCTGTAATTCAATTGCAATTCCATATGGGCAGCTGTCTGGATAGGCAATGCATGGATAGAGCTAGTAGGTGTTAGAGATGTGTGTGAAATTAACTGCAGCCTGAATATCACTGCACTTCTGTGGGTGTGAGAACATATGAAAGATGCAGCACCTGCACCTCTGGTAAATCTTCTGACCTTCTGCTTGGGGAGATTATGGAATTGGATGACTCTGTATTAAAGATTGTCATTTAAACAACAACAAAAGTTGCAGTCTTGGTTGTAGAGTCATGAGAGAGGATTAATCCCTAAAGTTTTAAGAGAAAGAGAGATTTGCTTGTTTTGTTGTTCATTTTGGGTTTAGTACTGTTAGGCTCAGTCTCAAATTTAGATTTACTGACTTTCCTTTTCTGCTACAATCTCTGTAGCATGCCATTGATGTGGAGTCATCTTCTGTTTCATAGTCCCTCTTCCCTTTCTCTAAATGGCCTTGATTACTTCCCCATGAGGTTTCTTGCCCCTGAAACTCCTGCTCTGGTTGCCCTGAGCAGAACAGTAGAAAGTGGAAAGTATTATTTGCTAGACACAGTCATTAGCCAAAGTTGTACAGGAGCAAGCTGTCTAGGCTTGCATAGCCTGCAAAGGCAATTAGCCTGCCACAGGGATCCTTTTACACTGTGTTGAGTTTGCTAGTTGAGCTTGGATTTATGGCCTGCCTAAGGGAAATTGTAAATAGGAGTCCTGGGTGCTCTGGGAGTGGGAAGAGCACCGAAGTGCTGTCTTTAAAACACGAAGTTGCCAAGGTTGAGCTGCCCTCACCACTCAAACCACACTCTTAATAGCTGAACGCTTGTTTTCCTACCTGTCTGCCCTAAGGTGCAGAGTGAGCCTAGGGATGAGCCCCATCTTCTGTGAAGGAAAAGCACTGAGCCTAACGTGAGCTCCATGTGCTTCTCTGTGTGCTTTCATCAGCATTGTAGTGAGCTAGCTTCTTGTGGTCTCCAAGTACAGCTCCTTGCCTGGAGCTGCTTGGGAGTTGTCTAAAGAAACCATTTCTGAATGTCGATTTCTTAAACTGGAAAGGTTTCCTGCAGCTGCTGTAGTTTTAGTGGAAAAGATGTTTCAGGTGAAATTTCTAGTGAACCTGTAGGAAGAGATAGGCTTGGTGCAAGGCATGGTGCTTGCTGCAGAGGAAGAGTGAACTCCAGCTTTTTCTTCCTGGGTGCTTCAGGCCATTGATCATCAAGGAGAATGAAAGGCAGTTAATCTTCCGCTGATCAAACACACACCATTTGGAAAGGGTTTTGTTTCAGGCTGATGTGGAGTTGGGCAAGCTTCTACGATCTTTTAGAAGAGGTTTCCTGCCCTGGTACCCAACCTTCAATGGGTTCCTGTGCTCCCAAGCAGCTGGCTAATATCTTGTATAGTGAGGCACCACTAAGGTCTTTGGGAAGCTCTCCCCTTAGGAACAAAGTGGTTCCAGGCATGCTGTGCTTGGCAGTCACCTGATGCACAGAGCTGGAGCTGTTGGCTATGATATGCTGGTTAGATGCCCTGCTATGTTTGCTGAGAAAATTTCTGCAGAAATGAGCTGCTGCTTGTTGGAGGAGTGGAGGCAAAGTCTTCCAGAGAGAAATGGTGGAGAGGGGTGCCAAGGAGCACCCTGACTGCAGTGGTTGGAAGGGGATGTATGGCCTGCCCAGCATTTAAATGTAGAAAAGAGTATAGATTGGGGGGCTGGAAGAGGACAGGTTGTTTAGAGGAAGCAGGGGAAAAGCTTCTTCCCCTTCTCCCCTACCCTGTTCTTGAGAGTGTCCCAGTATTTGTTGTGGTGTGCACACCCAGGGCGAAAGGATGGGCACCCTGCACCTGCTGGCTTGGCATGGCTGGATGCACAGCGCTGTAGCCTCTTGCCCATTTGAAGATGAAAAGGTTTGAGTGGAGTGGCCAGTCCTGCAAGGAGTTTGCTTCAGCCAAGAGTGAAGGAAAGAGGCGTAGGAGCCGTGAGCAGGGACGTGTATGCCCAAGTATACACGCCGGTGTTTGTGGACTCCTGTGGCAGGCAAATAGCTCTGCTTGCTGTTTGCAGCTCATGTGGGACAAAGTACACTCAGCAAATGTGGAAGTCATGGGAGAAAGCGAATCAGATTGTCTTAAGGGCAGGGAGGGTGTTGCTCCTGGGTCACTTTAGTCTCACTGAGGCATTGCCTCAGCTGTGACCCCAGAGCAGCCTTTTCCTGTGTTGCTTGTGCAGGAGGCCTGATGCTGCTGCTGAGTCAGCGCCGGTCCCTTTCCTAGGGCTTGCTTTCACTAGCTGGTGTGAGCTGATGCAAGAGTTCTAGTGGCTGAGGGCTGGAGTTTCCCCTCTCCTCAGACATGCCACTGCCCGAGTCATGCTGGCCTGCCTGAGCCCCTGCGGCAGAAGCCATCTGCCTTCCCTCTGGAGAAGACCAAGCACATTGCTGTCAATGGGGATGTCCCCGCTGGTCTTGTGCCCTCTTCCTTTAGGAGATCATCTGCAGGGCATCACACCCCTTGCACTGTCTGAGTCTGGGGGATAGAGGAGGCCTGATACCACACAGTGCCAGTTAAATAGCTAAAAAGAAGCAAGGATTCCCTTCTAGCTGAGCACCACCTAATGCCTTATCTGCCTCCTCCCCACATCCCTGCTTTTGTCAGTTTTTGGAGCTGAATTATATTAATTAAACTATTTAAGGGGGAGCAGAGAGGGGGAAAGAGTTGTTATTTATTTTTTCTTGGCAAATGCTGCTGGCAGGTATAATGAGCCTCCCGTTAAAGCGCTGCGTGCCATCGCTAATGGCTAGACCTCCGCTCAGGCAGCACCCGCCATGGCATGGATTTACACACAATTGCAGGCCGTTCAGCCGCTTCATGGGTGACTGAACTGCACGTTATGCTGCAAATTTAGAAAGTCTTAGACATGAAGGAACGAGTAAATAGGGTCTGGGAATAGCTTTGCTGAAAGGGAGACGGCATCTTCTCAGGTTGGAGTGAGGAAGCAGGGGGGCCTCTCCAATGTGTAGTAGCAGAATGAGTAGGCACGTTGTTTTCTCTTGTACTGTTACAAGCAAAAAGGCAGAAACACTGTTGAAAATCATAGGTTGTGTTTCAAAAGCCTGGAGAAACTTGGCAAAGGTTTCCGGGCTGGTTAAGATGTCCAGCTGTGATGTATCTTTCTCA
This sequence comes from Laterallus jamaicensis coturniculus, assembly GCA_022605575.1. Lineage (NCBI taxonomy): Eukaryota > Metazoa > Chordata > Aves > Gruiformes > Rallidae > Laterallus > Laterallus jamaicensis. Next base: position 11,885,025 of record JAKCOX010000002.1, on the reverse strand, counting down.
TTTATAGCTAGGTCAATCTAACCTGTTACTCCTGTAAATTGCACAGGCACTGTTCTGAGGGAGGCTAAACGTGGCTTCTTAGGATTTATTTTTTTAACACATATCCTGGAAAGCTAGAGTGGCATTCTAGAAAGCTTGTTCCAGTCTGAAGAATGAGCAAGTGCCAAAACAGAGCATGGAAGCCTCTGGGTTTTGGGCTGTAGTGATGTCAGATGTGTAAAAGATTTTGATTCCAGTTGGTTGTCAGTATATAGGCTGAGATTTATCTTTCCTTTCCCTCCCAGAAGCATACAGGCTCAGATCCTGGAGCAGCCCAAGTTTATAATTTCCCCCCCTCCCTTGCAGTTTGCTTTATTCTCCATTTTCCTCCCCTGCCTTTGCAGTAGCAAGCATGGCCTCAGCTGGATGAGGCAGGTGAAGCACTGGAAGTTTCAAGCTCTGAAGTTATTCGCTGTAATCTGAACCAGCTCAATAAATAACTCTGCAACCCATTCCCAAATCGGATGATGTGGAAAACATCTGAGTGCTTTCCAGTACATTGACATGTGCTTTAGCTCTGCAGTAACGTGCAGTTCTCTCAGCTGACAGGTCTGTGATAAGATCAAGGTTGTTAAGCCACCTACCTTCTGTTTATATAACCAGCCTTTCCCTGCACTGAGTCACTCAGTGCAGATCTAGTAGGAGCGATCACAGAGGGATCCGCTGAACAGAAATCTTCCTGGATCACCTGCAAGTGGCTATTAATTGTTAAATGATGTATCTATAAACAAGAGCAGCCACAGGCTGGTCTAGCATTGAGAGGGGATGCATCTCTGGAACCAGCACCTCTGTATTTTTACTAGCTTCGTGTGAGAACTGTTAAAGAATTAGTATGAAGTAGGAGCGCTCCAGCTGCTCAAAGAAAGGACTGTGCATGCCTTTTTTCAAATGCCTGGGGGTTCAATTTATGCAAGAGTGGAAAAGGTTATTGGAATTACAGTATTCTCCTTATAATTATAAATCTTCCTTGCTCTCTACATTGCTTCCTTCAGTACAATCAAATTACGACTTTTTTTTATAATCTGTTGGCCTCTTTCTCCTCAGTGCTTCCTCTGAGTTTGCTTCCTGGTTTTGGTGGTCAGAGTGGGTATGAGCTCTTCTTGGGGACGTGGTGTCTGTCATTAGGGCATGGGCTGTTTTCCTTATTTTTAACCCCTAAAAACTACTCCGGAGCAGAGGTGCCCTTGAGGAATTGCTGGCGTATTGTCCAAAATCCTGGAAAAAACTGTACTGTTTGAGGCAGTCTGTTTGAAATGAAATTATACAAAGTTTTAAAGCATACCAAAGGGGAATAAAAGGAGGATCTTTCTAAAGCTCCTTGGGAGGTTAGATGGTGTTTGGTTAATGCATAAATTGCAGTGGGATCTAATTTTCATCAGTTTTTCCATTTCAGTTGCTGAAAGTCTTGTGTGTTGTCAGTGTCACCGAGAAGCCTAAGGAATTTATTTTATTTGAGGTACTCCTTGTATGACTGGTCAATTGGGAATGCAATTAAGATGCAACACTGCAGTTGTTATACTTGTGATGATGACAATAGGATGAGATTAGAGTACACATGTAATTTCTCCAGCTCAAAACACAGCTTGCATTTACCATTTAAAGTGTCTGTCTTTAATTGTTCCAAAACAGCTCCAGCAGTTTGGGTATGCTCAGTATGCAAAATCTTACCTTCTGTCATGGAAAGACTTGTAACTGTAACTGTTCAGGATTGTAAGGACACTTTAAGGGATTCTTATTTTTAAATCTGAACATGCCAGTCTGCTCGTCCCTGCTGTGAAGCTAAGAGCTCACTGCCACTGAAAGTAAATGGGGTGGCTCCTTTCCTCCCCTTCTAAACCCCTTTGCATGGTCTCAGCTGTTTATACAACCATGGCTTTAAACTACAAGGGGGTCTTTAAGATAGTTGTAAAGTTAAATCCAGAAAACCTTTCACCTGCAGCTCTTTGACGCAGCTAAAGCATTAGATCCTTACTGTAAATTTGAATTGTGAAGTGCCTAAGTGTCTGTTCCCTGTGCTTTTTTCTTTCTCTCCCCCCCCACCTTGTTTTAAGACAACTGCTAAATGCCTTTTCCTTGCTATGTAGCTCCAAGCTAGCATTCAGTGTTCTGAAGGGTTGCTGGTAGCAAAAGCTTCATGAGACTCATGCGCACACGTCAGCGCAAGACCTGTCTGGAGTGACTGATACCACTGCAAGATACAGACCACCCATGGCCCAGCAGAGTCCTTTGGCTGCTGTGGGTGGCACAGCACCCCTGCTAGAGCCTCCCTCCTGAAAGCAGGGTCTCTGTCATAGCTCCAAGGAGAGCCTTCCACCCTAGCCATTAGGTCTGCTCCTTCTCACCAGCAGCTTAAGGTGCACAGCCTCTCTGCTATGACCTGCTCAGTGCCTGAGTCCCAAATACTCTGCTTAGCTTGGCTGGGAAAGTGTTCTTGCTCGGTGGTTACAGGGGTTTGGTGGTGCAGCAATATAATATCACTGGGGTATGTCTCATGCTGTTGTGGGTTTATGGTTAATCCCATGCTTCCATGATCGGAGCAGTATCTTGTGGGTTGCTGTTTTGTTTTCTCTCTAAGAAATGTTAGTGGTTTGGAGACAGGGATGTGAAAGCTCTGTCAGTTGGGATTTTTTTTCTCTTTATTTTATTTTTCCCAGCAGGAAACTGAATTTTTTATTTTTTTTTTTCCAGAGAGCATCAGAGAGAAGCTATATGTATAAAGCCTATTCTGCTAAGCCTGTCAGCTTACTGAGTTTTAGCTACCCTGCTCCTTGGCTGTGTCCCTGCTCTTGGCAGACATTAAAAACTGGTAGAGCTCAAGTTGGAAATGAGATGGGCAGCAATGAGCTTGGGAGCTGCCCTTAAGGTAGTCAGCATACAGGGTTGGATTTTTTTTTATTGTTTTTTTTTTTTTTTTTCCCCTGACTCCATGTGTTAACTTTCTGCTGCAAAAGGAAGTGTGTATAAATCCATAAATCACCTGCAAATGAATAGTGTGTTACTTCCCTTTCCTGCCCACTCCTGCAGGTTAGCTTGTCTGGGAAACGCAAGCCAAAATGACGTGACAACAGGATGTGCGTGGAGGAAAAAGCCACGTGTGTGAGGAAGGTGGATTTGGAAGTTATCTGTAGTGACTTGAGTATTCAAGTCCAGAAACAAATGTCAGCACACAAATTCACATAAATATTTATGTGCCTTTCAAGGGGAACCATAATTTAACAAGGCTAGCCAAATTTCCATCCCCAGTCACGCAGACATGATTCCTATTTTCTCGCTTACAAATAACATAACCCTGTGGGATTTTTACTAGTTCAAGTTAATTAAATTTCACTCAAAGCATGAAATTTGCAGGCAGCACTCATTGCAGTATTTCTACAAATGCATATTATTTAGTCAGATACAATAAAAAGTTCACTTTTGTTTTAATTCTTTGTTTCATTTATTGCCAGTCTACAGAATTTAATCATACACGCTGTACCAATGCTCATATCACTCGGTTTTTTTCATGAATACTGCTCAGTGTTGGTTTGTGGATGAATTTGTTCACAACTCAGATGCTGCAACTACTGATGGACCTAAAAGCATAAGCTACATTTTTGTCTTTCAAGAACATCTAGTCCCTTCTTAAACGAACTGTACATACACTTACGTAGCTTTTAGAGATAAGTGGAGACATAAATGCTTGTTAGTATCTTGAAAACTTGTTTGCTCACATTCTTTGAATTCTAGGTATGAATTGTAAGAGAAGAAATCAGTTCACTGAAGTTTAATGAAAGATGTGCAAACCTTTGCAAGCACTACTCCAGTTTTGCATGTGAGCTGTATGCCTGCTTTTGTCACCCTTGTGTTCAGCAAGAAACCTTTCAACGTAGTTAATCTTGAATTTAGGCTTTGTACTAAAACAGGTAGTATGTTAGAGAAAAAGGGTGTTTGAAGAAGGCTCTGTGGCTTGGAGATGTAGCTGTCCCTTGATGAAGAGTGTCTGTGTTGAAGCGTGAGAGGGATCATGGTCTAGTGCTTGCATCAGAAGCTCTGGATCCACGTTCCCTCACCTCTGTGGGTGGTTTCCCCAGGTCCTGGATGCTCCAGTATCTCGCTCCAAGTGACTTCTGTTTGGAGAAATTTGAGGCAGGCCAACCATTCCTGCAGCTTCTCCTTCCAGCTTTGTCCTATTTCTGTGGCAGAGATCTCTCCCATACCCTCAGGCATTTAAGCACAAATACCTCTCCCATCAGTGCCTTACCTATTTGGTATAGGAGGTTAAAGACATATGCATTTCCTTTTGCTGCTGCTTATCTTCTGCGTAGAACAATCTCTGGCAGATCCTCCTCCTCTACTCTGCCCTGGTCAGGCCCCACCTGGAGTATTGTGTCCAGTTCTGGGCTCCCTGGTGTAAAAAAGACAGGGATCTCCTTGAGAGAGTCCAGAGAAGGGCTACGAAGATGATTAAGGGCATGGAACATCTATCCTATGAGGAAAGGCTGAGAGAGCTGGGGCTGTTCAGCCTGGAGAAAAGAAGACTGAGGGGGGACCTAATTAATGTTTATAAATATCTTAAGTATGGGGTGCAGGGGGAATTGGCCTGCCCCTTTTCTGTGGTCTGTGGGGACAGGACAAGGGGCAATGGCTGCAAGTTGGAGCACAGGAAGTTCCGCACCAACATGTGGAAGAACTTTTTCCCAGTGAGGGTGCCAGAGCCCTGGGACAGGCTGCCCAGGGAGGTGGTGGAGTCTCCTTCTCTGGAGGTATTCAAGACCCGTCTGGACACCTGTCTGTGTAGTGTGAGCTGGGGAGCTGCTTTGGCAGGGGGGTTGGACCCGATGATCTCTTGAGGTCCCTTCCAACCCCTACAGCTCTGTGATTCTGTGTGCTTTGGTGGGACGGGGGAAGGTGCCTGGATGCGGTGGAAGAGGGCAAGCTCTGCTGGAGTGTGGTGAGCTGTAATTAATAACGCCGTGAAAAATGCAGGCTGGGAGGTCTGTGTGCCCCAGTACGAAGGCAGAGGTAGGTAACTTTAGGTACCATCTGTTACCCACGCACTTAAGACACTTGGGCTCTGAGTGACCTGATGTAGTGAAGATGTCCCAGCTTGCTGCAGGGGAGTTGGACTAGATGACCTTTAAAGGTCCCTTCCAACCTCACGCGTTCTATGAGACTAATTTATAGAGAAACGAGGAGGGTGTTTTTTCCATGTAGAGTCAACAGATATTCAAGCGCATGAACCAGGGATTGTTGTCTAAAATAAATGTCTGCTTGATGTGAAACTGCTGTCCAAATGGAACAAAATGCTGCTCTGTCTGCTTCTCTTTAAGGGCCTCTTCCAGTGCTGGTGTTGCTTCCACCCTGATTTCAGTCCTGTACTGGTAGGCAGCGTAGCTGTCTCCTGGGTACGGAGCTGTTCTCCCCTGGAGCACTCTACAGCTTTATAAGATAAGTGAGAAGAAAGAAAAATAACAAAAACTGTACAGGAAGCAGAATCAATAATGTGGTGAGGCAAAAAGCAATATAAGGCAAGAAATGTTTTTCTTATTATAGCAAACAAAAATAGATTGAATGTAGGGAGGAAAAACGAGAGCAACTTAAAAAGATGGTATAATGGTAGAAATAGCTTATGTGGTAAAATTGCAACCAGCATTCCTAATAAAAGTCTCATTTTTGTTTCATTTATAGCTTTGACTTCGAAGAGGGGGTTTTGTCTAGAACTTGACTGACTTGTTTTTCAAGGCACAAACCCAAATCTGTGTTTCTAGGAAGCTTGAAGAAAATTAATTAAAGAGCTTTTGAATTATAGATCCATTAAAAATGAATGTGCTTTGGAAGTTAAATAAATAAAGCTGTCGGTGTTATCTACTGGAAAAAATGGAGTCTCTTGTATCTGTGCAGTAGAAAAACCCAATTACTGCACTCCAGTGCTTTGGAATTTGGGCAGGATATGTTTTGATTAGATGAGCCTCGACTCTACCCATGTGAGTCTTTTCAGATGTCATGTGTGAGTTTAGAGTTATGAATCAGCCAAAAGTGTTGTTCCATTCTTGCTTATATCTTTTTCTTTAGTGTCTGTGCTAAGTCTGGAAGAAAATATGTAAAGTTCAATCTGTATCTTGTAAACGTTAAATCTGATGGATTTAACCTTTTCAGGAGATGAACTTCACCTTTCTTGACTGTGTGTTACATTTCAATAAACCAAGTATTCATGCAGCTGCCTTTTTTCCCTTCCTGACTTTTCCATAATGCAGTTCTTTTGTTGAGAGTAGGTGCTTCACATGGGTCTGGGGTCAGTAATGTGGCAAAGCAGAGAACAAGAATAGCCAATAGGTAAATTGGAGGGAAAATAAAGAAAATAGACTATATATTATGTACAGGAGCTGCCTCTTCTGTCTCGCTGCTGATAAAGTGGCAGGTATTTTCTAAAAGAAAAGAAACCTGCTCTTATCCAATGAAGAAGGATAGCAGCAATTGAAGGTTTTGTAACCTCGTTAATTTGGAAACAAAACCATGGCCAGGCAAAGCAGGCAGCATGTCACCCTCATGTGAATTGTGTGCTGTCTTGGTGTTGTGCTTTGCTGGGATCCTTGGCTGGGAGCTCCCAGTGCCTGGTGGGACTTGCACTGGAGATGTTAGTGCCTTTCCCTTCCAGGACAGCTTTGTATATGACTTCTGTTCGATTAGGAAATGTTTGTTCATTCATAGTCTCTGTCCCTCCTTCAGGCTGCTGAGACCCATCCTACTTGCCCGGTGCCACTCAGCTGACAGATGGTTGTGCTCACAGCAGTGCAGGTGAAATACCTCGCAGAAGTGGACTGCTCTTAGTAAAACCCCACCTGCCTGTGCGAGCAGGAGAGGGCTGTTTATTTATGTGCATATATATAAATAATAATTAAAAAATCCTTTCTGCCCTACTTGCTGTCAGTAGTTAAAATCTCAGTGTGACAGTGCAGGAGCTGGCTGAAGCTTCTGCCCTGTGGGAGAAGGTGACAGCAGCTTAGTAACAACCCAAGCTCTGCCTGTCCTGGATCTGCCCATCCTTCCCTGGCAGGTGCTCCCACCTACTGCTGGTCCTACAGTGAACTGATTCAAGTGTGCTAAACTATTAATTGTATTGTTTGGTTTGTTTTAAAGCCAGTTTTCTCCTGGTCTCTTTCCTCCCAGCCAAAAGCTTGCCGCAGGGTGGGATTGGCCTGGGCAGACAAAGGAGGAGAGAAGGAGTAGGTGCCTGGGGAGTTAGAGGGCCACGATGCAGGAGCCATGATGCTAATTTGACTTGCCACTGTGCCCTGCTACAGATGCAGTTTAAGAGGCCTTGTGGCTTGATCATAGTGCAGATCAATCAATCAATTCTTGCAAGCATATTGCAGCGACCTTAGGTCAGGAAATTCTCTTGGTGAAAACAGATTAGGCTGTTAGGAGTCACTGCAAAGCTTGCCTGTGTTCAGTGTGGTGGGTCATTGCTGAACCTGGGACTTCTTTCTTCCAGCCTTTTTAAAGATTAGTGTTTTTAATTGCATCTTGGCAGAGACAGCAGGTCTAATCTGTTTAGAAATGTATGTCTTGGACAGGTTGATGTTTCCTCCCAGGATAGCTGTCCATGTTTGAAGCAGCAGCAGATGGAAGTCCTTCCACTTCTAGGCACTAACTTGTCTTGGAGAAGACTGGATAAACTGGCAGCAGAGAAAAGCATTCTTAATTTATAGGGATTTGTATGGCTTTATTTGCCCTGTGAGGAAACTGGATTTGGATTTATTTAAAACTTTGAAATTTAGTTGGAGAACCAAATAAGGATCAGGTCTTGGTTATGAGGCTTGCACTTTCCTGGCTAGCTTTTCTTAACATCATCCAAATGAGTGAATAAATAGGAAGCCTGCAGTCTGCCAATGACAACAAATAATCTGTGATTCAGAGCAAAACCCCTTGATTATGAACTTGACAGTCCTAAACTTTCAGGAGCCAAAATACAACCTCTCAGTCCGATATGACAGTACTGGAAAGACCTAGTTTCTTTCAAAAGATAATTTTGTTGCTCTCCCTTTTGTTTTCTTAAGTAAATTTTACCCTTTAAAGAGATTAGATTTTATTTTTCATTTTAGGAAAAAAACAAAAGGTTAGGAATCTAAATGAGCGATAGAGATTATGATGTTTGTGTTTAGGATAAAGATGCTGAAAGATACTCTACATTGAATTGTCTGTCCAGCTCATATGACCTCGATCACCTATTCAGAGCATTTCCAAAACCTTGGGGTTGTCATAGTGTTCCTTTTTTTTTTATTTTATTTTATTTTTTATTTCTGCTTGCTTCATTTTTGAAGCCACAGCCTGTCTGTCTATTTGAATATATTTTACTCTGGAAAATAAGGAAAGCTAAGGAAAATAAGGATTTGTGTGTTCAGACATCAGGTGTTTGTCACATTTGAAGTGGTTGTACCGACAAGACTAAGTTTCACTTTCTCAATGCTGGAAGGAAATAGTGCTCATTCTTTGGAAAAAGACATCTGTGAGAGAGGCATGCTACAGGACTTTTGTTGTATTAAGGGAATTTATTAAAGCTTGTAAGATTTCTGTGGAAACAAATTTATCCTGATGATTCTGAATTGGTAATATTGTTGTGCAAAGTATTGTATGCAATTCTAATTTCAAATAATAGAATTTTAGTGACTTAAATTTAAGGTGTTACCGTAACAGGGTTAAATCCCAAACTAAACCATTTCTAAGGGTTTTTTTTTTCATACTGCATTGCAGTTATACTTGCAGGATGTGTAACTGGTATGAAATAGTGCTGTTGTGATGTAAACTGTGAGGCAATTTCAAGACAGCCGTTCAGTGTAAAAACACATTAGATTTAAATTCATTCAAAAACTAAGCATAAAACTGCTGCTCACTTGAGAAACCTAAGCACAACAACTGCTCAAACTTCTGCTGCCTGTTTGCTCTGCAAACTGATGTGCCTTCAGAAATCACCCATCTCCCTGCTGACTGAGGAGCTGCGTGGGAATAGGGTGTAGGTGGCGAAGCCGTGTCATCTGTAACCCAGGGGGGGTGGAAGCTGCATGTCTTCCTCTGAAACCCTCTCATCCTGCCCCAGCACAGGTAGATGTTGAGAGGCGCTGTCAGTGCGGTGTGAGTCTTGGGGTCAGTGGAGCTGCTGCCTACGTTTCCAGTATCCACTCCTCAGAGTAGCAGGGTTTTCCTGGTGGTCTTTAAGGAAAGGCCCTACTGTGTGGGAGTTGTGCTGCAAGAGTGATCCTAGTAAGATACCGATGTTCAGTGATTATTGAATATAGCGTTCCCATTACTGTGGTCACAGTGTGAACCTCTGTTTGCGCTCTTGTCATGGCACCTTAGCTCCTGAGGGCAAATTGCTCAGCAGCTCCTGCCACTGGGGAGGAGCACCCCTGCTTACCAGCATCCCTCTTGGCAGCTGCTTGCTTTCTCTTGGCTTTGACACTTGTATCCTCTTCTTCAACCACTTAGTCTAGCCAAAAAAGTTACTTTGCCGAGCTAATTTTCTGCACTCCTATTGAAACATGCATTTGGGGAGCAACCAGATGCAAGTATCAGGTAAATGTCAGGGGAAGGGAGCATGTGGGAAGGTGGGCTTTGCTGCTGGGGTGGCAAACTGCATCCTGAGCAGCACTATCAAAACTAAATCTGAAAATACATGTCTGCAAAGGTGCAGCTACGCATTACGGCACAGCCAGTTTCAGAAGCTTCTGCCACACGTTGCCACCTCCTGAATTTGCTGATTTAGCTAGTTTCATAACTGCTCTCAAAGCCAACTGTGAAAAGTGATGTGACATAAACAAAAATATTCAAAAGTGTCTCTTGAAATATTATTCCTGCCCTAGCAGTGCCAGGTTGGTTTTTTTTAACAGAGCCACTTTAGGACTATTTTGTGATTGCATCAGCAGTGGAATTGGTGGAGTTGAAGGAAATAATGTGTAGCATGCTCTTTCCTTCTCACACAGTGTTGTCTGTGTGCATTCAGGATGAGCTATATGTAGATGAGATTCTCGTGTACTGCAGACTGTGCTTCAGAGCAGAATCGGAAGGGAAGAAATCAGAGTGTCAAGAGTTCAATTTTCCTCACAGAATGAAGTACCAAGTTTTCTAATGGCAGCATGCAAGCTTGTCTGGCATGGCTACAGTCTTTGGACCCCAGTAATGAAGTCAAAGAAGTGACAAGTAGTGTGTGTGTGTGTGTGTGTGTGTGTGTGTGTGTGTGGTTTCTAACAGAGCTGGCCGCCCTCACATTGAAAGGTTGGGGAGAGAAGAGCTTCTCTTTTGCTCAACTTTTTTTGATGGAAATCACAGTCTCTTTTAATTTGGAGTTCTGAAATATTAGCAGTAGGCCTAGCAAAAATGGGTATTTGAGTGAATGGCGGCAAAGGGGTAAAGGGCAAATGAAGCACTAAATGGAAAGCATGGCATATGGGGGCATGTGACTTAAAGGAGGGGAAGATTGCCTTTTAAGCCTTCTTTGAAAACTATGTTGTGTTGAGATATCCATTTTCTGTAGAAATATTCTGACTTTTCTAGCATCTCCCTGTACTGGGGAAACTGTAAATGTTTCATTCTGAGTCAAACTTAGTATCTGTATTCTCTGGTGGTAATGTGGTGTATTCAAATGCTATTGTAGAATTGTTTTGGCTTGGAAGGGTCCTCAAAGATTCTGTAGTTCCAATCCCCTGCCATGGGCAGGGACATGCTTTGCTAGACCAGGTTGCCCAAAGCCCTATCCAGCCTGGCCTTGGATACTGCCAGGGAGGGGGCAGCTGCAGCTTCTCTGGGCAGCCTGTGCCAAGGCCTCACTGCCCTCACAGGGAAGATTTAATCTAAATCTACCTTACTTCAGTTTAAAGCCATTACTCCTTGTCCTATCACTGCATTCCCTGAAAAAGAGTCTCTCTGGTTTTCCTGGAGGTCCCTTTTAGGTACTGGAAGACTGCAACTGACCGAGCCCAGGTAGATGACATCAGTTGCTCTTCCATTACCCACCAATGCCATAACTCTGTTGTACAAGGCCACCACATTTTTCAGGCATGGTTTGCCCTTAGTAAAGCCCTGTTGGCTGTTACTGATCTCCATGTTGTCATCAGCCTAAGCATAGTTTCCAGGAGGATCTGCTTCATGATCTTGGCAGACACAAAGGTGAGAATCACTGGCCTGTAGATCCCTGTGTCTTCCTCTTTTCTCTTTTTAAAAATGAGGTTTATGTTTCCCCTTTTCCACTGAGTAGGAACTTTACTGGATTGCCATGTGGGGTTTTTTTCTTATGTCTTGATACCTGGATCATACATTTTCACTAGTTTCTTTTGTTGCTAAACTAGTCTGTTGTTTCAAGGGACTCCTTAAGCAACCAGGACAGACTTAGGGGAAAGCAGATGTCAAAACTTGAAAATTTCTTGTGGGATAGAACATCTACATCCCCCACACACAATATACATTACCTATTGTTGGTATAGTCTCCTTTGCAAAGCCTTCATTTCTCTCCTCTGTATGAAGTTCTTAGTGACCTGAGATGGGCTCATAGAAAATGCTGAAGGAACACAATCCAGTGTGGCCTGAAACATTCACTCGTACTTGGTGCTGCATGGGGGTGTGGTGGGAGAGACAGCTGCTCCCAAAATCTGCAGGCTATTAGTATCATGATGTTTACCTGCACCCGATAACCCAAGGAGTATTCTTTCCCCCACTGGTTTCAACCAGGATAACTGAGGGTGGTAGTCCAAAGCCTTCAGGTGGGAAGTCAGAGGCTTACTTGGGAAGCTCCTGGAAAGCATGTTTGCTGCAGAAGCAAAGGCAAGAGCTGCAAGACCACCCAGCTCCTGCTGTTGCAGTCAGTCGGATGTTCCTTCCAGAGGGAAACAAACTCCCATGTGCTGGTTTGTGGGCTTTGTCTCCATTTCTTTTGTATCTTCTTTGTGGGGCTTGGAAACATTTCATTTTTCCATGTACCTTAATCTAAAGAATAGTATACTGAAGAAGCACAATGTAAAGATTGGCAGATAGAATTTGCAAAATATATTGTCTGTGTGATGATACAAGTGGTATGAGATGGGGCGCTCGATTTACAGGGAGAGAACACAGGCTTTTTAATTCCGCTGTGCTGGAGTGCTTGACGCCTTTTGCAGTGTTAATATGTTGCACATGATACAGCAGACTGGCATTGTGCCTGCACCTGATGTCTGAGGCTGTCTTAAGGGGCATCAAGCATTGTGGCAGGAGGTATTTCCTCAGCGGACTTGGAGCCTGTGACTGAGATGAGAGGTGACCGTAGGATGAGCATTAGTGCGGTGGTAGGCTGTCCACTCTCACTTTCATCACCTGGCTTCTGTTGGGATGAAGTGCCCTGACACTGCTTATGGTGCTGGGCAAGGCACAGACATGCCTTGGGGAATATTTGCTTTCAGAATACCTGTGGAAAGTGGGTTGGCACCCCAAAATTGCTGTGTAAAGCCACCGTGAGGGAACATAACCGCTCTCTCTGTCAGAGGCGAGAAGTTGTGTAGCACCCAGCTGGCAGGGACACAGTCCTGCTCACATGCACTTGTATGGCATGGGAACATTTCTCTGTACAACAACCTAGTATGTGACCGAATAAGCTAATGAAATGTGACTGGAAAGCACTGGGAGGGTGTGGGTGGGTTGTAGAGATGATGTTTTGACCACCGGTCCAGGCTGTGGTCTCTTATGCTTTCCTAAAGTAGTGCAGGTCTTTGTTTCCCATTTTGGTCTGTGAGCAGAGCGGTCACCTCTTCTCCCTTGAGCACCCAGGGTGCCAGTGGCACCAGCTGGCACTGGCATTAGCATTGCTCACTAGTTTTGGTCTCCTCCCTCACACAACTTCTTAATGAAACACCTGATGAGTCACTGTTAACTAATCTCACTTGGGTGTATGGCTGTTGCCTCCCTGGAGACTGGGGAGAGTTCTCTCTGAGTCTTGAGGATGCTGTGAACCAGAGAGATATCATTTGCATGTGGCTATGGCTTCTTTCTTCATGTAATTTTATAATTCAGTACCTGTAGGGACAGCAAATTGGAAGTGAAATGGGCACAACCAGAAGGAAATGATTGTGTCCCTCACTCCCCCAGGCAGCACTTTTACATAAGAGGGGCACTTTAGAGATGCATATTGAAATTGATTTCATCTTTCTGCCCCATTAAACAAGCAATTGGTTTTCAACAGCAGTTCACAGATGAATTTGAGTCAAAGCAGGCTGATTAACTGGAGAACAGCCAGCTTGGCAATTGTTTGTCATCTCCTGTTTAATACTCGCCGTGTACAGTAGTGATACACGCATCAGAGACTTGAAACTTTTCCCCTTGAGACAAGGCAGTAAATGAATCTGTTGAGAAATTGCTGAGATTCTAGTCTCCCTACCAGCTTTTTCATTTAACCAAGTTGAATACTGCTAGCTGGAGCTGCCCAATTCTGTGACTTGCAGCCAATGCTGGAAAACTTTTATTTTTGCTTTTTTGCATTTTGTATCTAGAAATGGGTGGAATTCAGTTGGGTTTGTGCTGAGGTAAAGCTTAATCCCTGTCAGTTAATAACAAAAAATTCCTCATTCAAACACAGAATATACTCTGCTTTTACTCACAAAACTAGGTGATCTTTGCATCTTTTTCCCCAAAATTACTATGTCCCAAGGGTACATATGCCCATTCCTATTCTGAATATCTGAATTTGGGATGCTCTAGTGGCTAACCTGGCTTCTGAAAGGTGAGGATGTTAAGGAGTGTCTCTTCAGTCTTTGACAGGTCTTATCTTTAATTTCTCAGCATTGCATTTCTGATTATTTTAAAGGAAATATAGTCGTACTTAAAAGCTCTTCATCATCGTGATCCTTCTTTTGGTTTGTTGGTGGGTGAGGCAAACGTGCTGTAGCCTTTTGGGGGCTGAGAGGGGAAAAGGTGGAAGGAGGGAGGAAGCAGCTGGTGCTATGTACATGATGCCTCTTACTGATATTTTCTAATTCATTCTTACAAAGAGAAGTTAATGCAAATGGTAGCGTTTAAATGGCTGTGTTGCTATCTGCAGGGAGGGGGGAGTGAATCTGCAAATTAAAGTACAAGGTTATTGGAGCACTTATCTACCTATAATATTGGTATATGTCTCTGAACCGCTGACTATTTTTATTGCTGCTGCTTTAATAATTAATCTACCCTTTGGAAGCAGCAGGCTTTTTGTCTAGGATTAATGTGCTCTTAACATTCTTGTGTCTACCACCTCATCCTGAAAGAGAGGTGGTACCACAAGAATCTGCTACAGCAGGCTTGTCCCATCTTTGCACGTTCGTGTACCTTCATAGGAAGTGCTGCTAATCCCCCTCTGCTGCCAGGTTCTGACACACAATCTCCAGTGAAAGTGGTATGAAGTAGAATGCTTGGCACCTCCCATTTCTTTTCCCAGTGGTTTCCTGGTGTTGTTCTCTGAAATGAGCTTTTGCTTTTTTTATGTGGGATGTTCAGTGTTGTGTGCTGGGCTTTGACCTGTTCACCCTTCTGCTTTCCATTAAATGCAACTGGTGCCCACCATGGATTGCATGTCCTACAATCTGGCTCCAGGATGTGGTTGATGAGGAAGAATCTCCATCTGTAGGTTGTGCATCGTGCTGGGCAAGATGAGGAGAGGTCAAACGTCTTTTTACATTTTAAGGAACGTTTGGTTGGTGGATTTCTCATCCCTATGTTGAAGGAGAGAAGGGAAGCAAGACTGGGAGGTTGGCTAACAGAAACTGTGGAAGATGGCAGAGGCAACACACTTGTGTCTCAAGGTAGCTTTTGTGCCTCCAAGAAGCAAGTATCTTGCTCAAGGCAATTGCTTAGGGGCAGGCAATTATCACAAGCTCTCCTAGCTATGGAAGGAGGGATGTGCCTAGGAGGGTCTTTGTGGGAGGGTGGATTAACCAGTAAGCATGGCAGTAGGAGCTGGCAAACCTGTATCTCTACATTGGGGAGAGAGAAGTAGAAAGAAATTTAGAATAGAAAGTAGTAATAGCAGGTTTCTGACTCAACTTATTTTTGAAACCCACAGAGTAGAAAGAGAGACAGAAAGATGGAGAGCCTTGCCTTTTAACAAGATTTATTCCCAACTAGTACATTGAGTGATTTAGGGGCCAACACAGGCCTTTTGATGATCCCCTCCCTGCTGTGCTTGTATCTAATTTTTTTCATACATCCATAGCTTAAACTCCAAAAGCCTCTTCAACAACACCAATGACATCTAAATATAGTCCTCCTCAGTGGATGGTGGGGTTTATTTCCTGTTTGTGGCAGCCCATGCAGTAGAGACCTCATGATGTTTGCCTTCATAGTTAAAACCACTTTTTTAACCCAGGTTTCCAGAGGCAAAAGGTAATATTTTTCTGCCTCATTGAACTATTTCTAATTCAGTTGGGGCATGCTTCATAGTCTCCAAACAAGGTCATACAGGTTGTCTAGAAGTAATAGAACAGCACAGCTGTACGGCTATTGCCCAGCCTCACTGGTGGGAAGGTCTTTCTGAATCAGCAAAGAAAATTGCTTGATACCAGGTCTGTGCTCCTTTGTTCCCTGCGGTGCTGTTGGTAACGGTGCACACGATGAGTACTGGCTACAGTTGATGGCTAGTAAGAAAAACAGCATTATTTTTCAATCTGGTGCTTTTCCTGGTCCTTTCTGTCAATTTGCAGCAAAACATCCACCAACAAGGCAGAGATGCCCCATCAGAACAAAGTACACCGTTCCCACAATGATCATAGCAATACAAGGCTCTTCATTTTATTTTAGCTGTGTTTGAACACACAAATTTCTCAGAGTGCTGAGGTATACAATTTCACTTGGGCTGCTGCTCTAGCAGTGATGCTCCAAGTCATCAGAAATGCTGCTTTTTTGTCTTGTAAAGCTATATGGATTTTAGTTTAGAAACGAGATTATTCTCTAAAATTTAGCTTCCTGTACAGGATAGTCGTATCACATCAAACCAAAACTCCAGCAGCTCACAGTTTAGTTGTGTTGGTGGTGTAGAAACCAGAGTTGGATATCACAGACTTCACCATCCTCTTCAGAAGAATACCTGTATTAGACGTAGCTTCTCTTAGGGAGCTGGTTCTGTGTACAGGGGTCCACCACACACAGTTTCACAGGAGGTTTGTTTTGAGATACATGCTGTTTTCCCTTTTATTACTGTGGCTGTACCCTGACTGCACTGTAGGGCTAATAAGCCACCCTTCTTGCTTCACTTTGCATCAGAGAGCGTCAATTTATCCCTTCTCCCTGGCTACTCCAGATGCAATGCTCAACTGACTGTTGTCTGTAATTACTGTTTGAGTTGTTCTGGGCTTATAGATATTTATTTGTGTTGGAAACTGGCCAGTGTTTTCCATGGCATTATTTCTCTTTGCAAAAGTTATTCTAGTCAAGATGGTTTAGGCTAAGCAATGGAACTGTTAGTTTTGGGGCAGTGAAGGCTAATTCAAGACTCAGAAACCTGGATTTACAGCCCAGAAGTGTGCACTGCTCAACCTATGGGAGA
Source organism: Laterallus jamaicensis coturniculus (assembly GCA_022605575.1). NCBI lineage: Eukaryota > Metazoa > Chordata > Aves > Gruiformes > Rallidae > Laterallus > Laterallus jamaicensis. Next base: position 11,868,479 of record JAKCOX010000002.1, on the reverse strand, counting down.
TAGTAAGCACTCTCTGTTGCTTATATGCACTTCATGTTTTGCCTTCCTTGAAAATGTGACGTTTTTTGCTTGTGGAGAGCGGCACTTTGATAACAGAGTGTGCTCTAGATGATCTTACTAGGTTTTGGTTAACTGCCAGCAGAACAGAGCAAGTTTTTGCCTTGGGGAAGGGAAAAGCTAGCATAGGAGGAGGACCCTCAGCAGTCTGGAAACAGCAAATTTATAGACATGGGACAGTGTTCTGTTGGCAGCAGCGTGGGCAGGTCTAATGAAGCAGGTTTCGCTGTTTCTCAGCTTGCTACAGTGGCTGTGCTTCAGTTAGCTTTCTTGCTCCTGTTAAATGTGTCCTTGAGTGCCATGGGTGCAGGTGGAAAACTTGGTTTCTCCTGAAGTAATGGGTTTGCTTTTCTGAGGCTAAAGGAGGCCAGGAAGCCAAGTTAATTTAGCGTGGGTCTCATCTGTGAGGTTTCTAGTGGTTTTTCCATAGCAAAAGCTGGCAGACTATGGAAAAGAGCCTTGGTGACCTCATAATTGAATAAAATGAGACTTCTGGTTATGTTTGGGAGGGTTACTTAGGTTGTCGTAAATATTTCTGCTCACATTTAAGCCCACAGACTTTCTTTTTTGGGAAGAGAAGAATTCAGGGTGGATGTCACTGCAGTCTAGGGACTTCACTCCCTGCTTCTGTGACTTCTGTGTGGTTTGGTAAATTGCTGCCTTGTCTGCCTTGACAATCGACAGTTCTGGGCAAACAGAGAGTTATAATTGCATTGTGCCACAAATGAGACTTGAAGGGTTCACCTGATCTTTGCTTCTTCCATTGCCCTCCGACAGGATGAGAAAGGATGCTGCCCTTTTGATGGTGCCTGCCTATTCCCTGCCCCTGGAGGAGTGGGGGGCTTCATGTGGGGAGGCCCACAGAACAGGTGGGGCCCCAGAGGCTCCCGTTCCTCTGTTCCTGCTTGTCAGCTCTCCTGTTCAGCAATGCATATGAGGCAAGGAAAATGCAGTGCATCGTGGGTGCCTGGGTATTCTACTCTACACAAGCTGGAAGGGGGAGGAGGCAGCTGGACCCAGGTTTCCCGTGACTCTCCCTGTTTTGGCCGATCCTCTTCTTTCCCATCCCCCATGCCTGTCCCTAGCATTCACCATATACTCTTTTCAGCCTCTTTCAGGCCATCAGTAGCACAAGAGAGCCTTTGTTATAGCTGGTGTGCAGTATCTGTAGGCCATGAAAAGCATGACGACAGCCGCCTGTGTTGGCTCTGCACCGAGGGACGTCTCAGCTGGGACCTCTGAGCTGAGCAGCGGAGCTGTGGGGAGGCTTTGGGGATACAGGAGGGCTTCTGTGGAGTGAACCGTGGTGACTGCTGTGGAAGTGTTTCTGCGGAGCAACTGCTGCGTGTTCACAGAGCAGCAAAATGAGCCTTGGAGTATCTGTAAAATGAAAGTGACTTTTTTTTAACATCAGGTCAGTGGTACAGAGGCCAGAGGGAGCAGTGGTGGCAGCTGCATTGTCCACTCGGAGAAGGACTACCTCTTCTTGGGGGTCTTCTCAGCTCTCTTGCACCGCACAGCTCCCAGCCTGTGCTGCGCCTCGCAGCCGGCCCATGTGTCTTGTACTACGGCCCAGTGTTACGTCACACCAAAAGTCATAGAACCAGAGGAACATTTTGGTTGGAAGAGACCTTTAAGACCATCAAGTTCAATCGTTAAGCCATTGAGAAGAGCTGTCCTGGGGAGCCCGCCAGCACTAGAGAAAGCCCTATTTTGTATCAGCCTGTTGATGTTATGCATCGTGTTCAAAGGCCGTACTAATTATAAATTGGTCTTGGGAGATGAGGCTAAAAATAGCTTTAGTCGGCTCGTCTCTCTTGTCTCTGTAAACAACCTGTGACGCTGTTTGGAAGTGCGACACAGTTTTCGTGTTGCAGGGAATGAACGTGCTGCACTTGAAGGACTTCAGGAGTCGCGATGCGATACTTCCTCATCGTCAAGTTAACGAATAAAGAGGGGAAGTAATTTTTTTGATGACTAGAGGTGGCAAAGGGGGATATTTATCAGGTTCTCTTCCATGCAGTTCTGTGAGAAATCTGAGTTTCCCCTTAGTATTGGGAGAGGAGGGATGTTTATTATTTTTATGTATGCCATAGTAGCACTGCATTTTTTGAATAAGAAAACTCCCTTGAAGCACCTTCTCTGTCCTGGATGTATGAATTTGGGTAGAAACTCCCATGTGACGGGATTTGCCCGTGTGTGCAAGCAATCAGCTGATTCACTGCTAAATAAAATGGCAGCGTGTGCTGTCACCTGCAAGGCAACATGTCCTACTGGGAGGGGGTACCAGTGGCAAGAGGAAGAGTTGGGTGCAACTGTCCCCACAACAGGACTGGTCTGCAGAGCTGGAACCTGCTGCAGCGTGGCAGCAAGGAAAAACCCATAGCAAGGCCCTGCAGCCTCTTCAGGCCCATGCAGAGCTGATCCCAGCCAATCTGCCGCTCTGCTCCCAGGGAAGCTGAGCTCCCTCCACCTTGAACCTCAGCCTCCTGTGCATACCCCATGCAAACGTGCTGGGCATTTGGGAAGCTGAATAATGCAGACGTACTTTTTAGTGAGGGGAAAACAAAGCACTTTGCCTTTCCCTTGTTCTTCAGCTCAACTGTGACTAATGTGGTACAACACATCTTTCCGGTTTCCTTTGAGTAATGCACCTCACTGTAGGTCATGGACTGACCTGTGCTCCAAACTCTACTTTTTATGGAACAAGCAAAATAAGAGGAGAGGAGGGAGGAGCGGTCAACAGGCTTAAGTGCCTTTCCTCTCAGTACTTTGAGACCACACTGACAGTCTTGAGAAGAAAACACCTGAAGCACACAAAAAGGTTTGTCATCTGAACTAAATTATTCATCAGGATACTAAAAGAAGGGTATGCAGGGAAATAAACTGAGCACACCCCACTGCAGGCTGTACTGTGCTAAAATATGGGCACGTTCTTGGGGAAAGACCAGAGTATCTCAATTAGCTCAGCGCTGTTGGCTGCCTGAGTGTGTATCAGTACCTCCTGCACACGGATGATGCCAGGCATTCATCATCTTTGTGCTCGTTTCTTTTAGTAGCTGAAGTAAAATTAGGCTTTAGTCTGTATTAGCAGTAGGTAACAGCAGTGCAGGTTAATAGCATGCTGTAAATCTGTGGAATGACTAATGGCAGTTGGAACCCCTTTGCTCCTGTTGTCCTGTAACTCCCCTAGGTCTTCTCATTTGTTTGTCTCCTTGCTCTTTGTCCTGTAAATGCTTACAGCTAGCTTTGCTGAGATGTCAGCCTCCTCTGTGTCCCCTTCTTGCATCACCTCTGTTGTCAGCTGCTGAGTACATGCATGCTCCAATCCATCTCCAGCAGCATTTCAAAAACTGATGGCTTCCTCCTTTAGTTCTTTTTTAACCATCTTGGGTTTAACAGTCTATTTTCTGACTCTCTTGCTTCTCTAGCTAGAGCATCATCACTTGTATATATCCTCTGCATTTCAGGGCAAAGGTGAATGATATGTTGAGAGCTTTAGAATAGGTGAGTGGTGAACTTTTGCTCTTCTTTCTTTCAGTCTGTTGTAATGCTCTTGTGGAAAGGCTGGGTTGGAGAACCAGGTCTTGCAGGGTGGTTTTAATGCTGTTTTCTCTCTTTGTCACTAGTAGTGCTCTAGGTAGTCTTTCTGTTCCTGAACTTGATGACAAGCTTAGATTTTACAGCAGTGTGATTTAGCTCTGAAAAGTGCTAGGGCCTGAATAGAAGTCATAGTAGTTAATATGCTTGAGGTTGGTCAGCTTGTAAAGGGACTGAAGTGATGCCTGGGATGAAGATGCTTTTCTGTGTGCTTCCCCTCTCTCTCTCCCCCAACACCCTTCTCTTCCCCCTCCACACCCCCACCACCCCCCACCCCCCCCCCGCTTCTCTCTCCCTCATATATTAATTAATAATAATCATAGTGTGGGTGGGGATTTGTAGAGCTAGAAATGGAATGAACTAGAAATGACCCAGGAGGTTTCTGCTATTCTACATGTGTATATATATATAGCTCCTGGACAGTCACAACAAAGAAGATAGTGCTGATTATTTTCTAAATAACTTTGATGGAGGCATGAATAGACAAATGTATGTGACTATTTTAGGTTACCTGAGCAAACCCTCTAAATTTAGAAGTTGCTTGATCTGTTTTTAAATAATGTTCCAGAAGTCTTTAACAGCGACTAAAAAAAGAGAGAGAACTTTTCATTGAAGAATCAAAATAGTCTTAAATGAAAAGCTGAAAAAATTGGGCAGGCATTTCTATTAGATATACTCAGGAAGGTTGGGGGAGGTGTTGGAGAAGCCTTTTCCTGAGAAGTCGTTTTGTGTGCTTTTGGTGCCAATATCTCATAGGGTGCAGAGCTCATCTGAAGCAATAACAGGAAAAGCAAACTATACAGAGCACTGCAAAATATGCTGATTTAGGGATAAGAAACTTCTGTGGAATATTTGGGTTGTGGCAGTACTTTAGGCTAGCTTCCTTTTTTTCCTAATTCATTTATATTCAGTTGTGCTTCTTGGCAGTATCTGAGTTTTTCCAGACTCTGAGAGAGTCTGATTCTCAACCTGAGGAATACCAGTGCAGGAGGGAGAGTAGGGGCATGTAGGTAGGCATATAAATAAAAGTTGAATGTCTTTCTGCAAAGAGAAAGATTATCATGCAGGGTCTACAGTGGAAGCCATGGGTTTTTCTCATTATTATGCATAGCCTGGGAGACATTGCAGAGACTTCATGTGAAATGGGACAGTAAGCATGTATTTCTTTCCCTAAAAAGATTAGGGGTATAGTTGTCCCAAACTAATTCCCCATGGGAAAAAAATTTAGTCCTTGGTGCCTTTCTCTGTAAAGAACTAAATGGTTATCTCCTATTGCTGCAGCTCTGGAAGGCTCTGGGTTTGGTTGGATGACCTCCTGTTTGGGTCATTTAGACATCTTTCTGGTCCTCTGCGTATTCAAGTAGTCATGTCCTGAGATGATGCTGTAGTTGGCTGATCTAGCCCAGTCTGCTGCTTGTGGTCTTTTGAGTTGTAGGAGCACGCATTTGGCTCTGCTGATCAACCATCTGCTGAATTCAGGCACTTCCTCATCTGATGAACTTCAGGCTTTTTGCTCCTATTTAGTGTTCCTGCTAATCTGGAGAGACTCTGGTTTTATGTCCCTTTTAGCTCTGCAAAGGGGCCCGTTACCATTCGTGTGGCCCAACAGAGTGGCTGGAAGAGCAGTGTCCAAATCCTCAGCACTTGTAACTGCACCCAACAGTCCCAGAGCCTGCTGTGCTTGAGCGTAGGGATGTGACGTACACCGTGTGCTTTCCATAAGGATCCGCATTGCTTATATCCTACTCTTGCTGTAAGATTGCAGCATCTCTCAGACTTTAAAAAGCAAGAGTTAGTGGGGTGTTGACCAAGTTGTTGTAGTTTGGCTTAATTTTTTATCTCCTTGGGGTTGTTCCACTCCCCCTTCATTAAAAATGGGAAGGGCTTCTGAAGGGAGAGTGTGTCACCTCAAACATTAAGCCCTTCCTTAAACTACGTTCTCTTCCTATGGACTCCCTGTCAGGAAAAATAAAAAGGGTGTGTTTTTTGTCCCCCCCTTCCCTCAGTCCAGAGTGTAGCCCAGATTGATTCCGGCAGGTTGACTGTGGGGAACAATTAAGCCTTTCTGGTTTTGTCAAGTTAAAATTTTGGGTGTTGTTCTGCTACAGCTCACATGCTGGCCTGTGAGGAAGGCTCCAAATTGATACAGGTAATGAACTCCAGCGCTCCCGGCAGCAAATAGGCTCCTTGGCAAGTACAGAGCCACCTGAAGTAACTGGATGCAGATTGGCAGGTTGCTTCACACAGAGCTGAGGTGCACAAGAGCTGCAATTGCATCATGCTCAGGATGAGATTCCCTCCCTGCCTGCTGGAAATCTTTTATGCATGGTGAGAACAAGCAGCTCTGGATCATAACTGGGAGGCATCAGCAGGCTCTGATCTTCAAGTCTATTTGATTGCAAATGGGAAGGAAAAGACCCTTGGGGAGGGGGAACAACAACCAAACAGCAAAAAAACCCCTCCCAAACAAACGACTACATGTGGGTTGGCTGTGGGTTTGTGGGGTATGTGCTTGTGGCTGGCACATATTTATCTCTGTGTTTATTCCCATATAGATGGTGCTGTGAAAAACTGGGATCTTGCATACTGAGTTACACAAACAACTTTATGCTGAGCCTCTCCTCTTTAATTTCCCATGCCTCTTTTATTAGTAATCATTATGTACCTGTGAGCAGAGGGTTGACGTATTGTAATATGTGAACTAAAAGCAAATGCAGTGTGAAAGCAGATGATTGACAGTTGGTGGGGAGGAGTGCAGGGAAGACAGCTTGCTTGGCTGCCAAATTGAAAAGCATGTTGGTTCACTGGTGAGGAGGTTGTCTTTGGTTTATTTCATTTTGATTTTGATCCCTTGGTTGGGCTCTTCCCCCAACTAAATTATTCAATATTTACTAGAATCACAGAACTCTTTGGGTTGGAAGGGACCTCAAAGATCATCTAGTTCCACACCCACGCCCCCGTCATGGGCAGGGACACCTTCACTAGCCCAGGCTGCCCAAAGCCCTATCCAACCTTGCCTTAAACGTGTCCAGGGATAGGGCTGCCACAACCTCTCTGAGCAGAGGGCCAGGGCCACACCGCCCTCGTATTAAAGAGTTTCTTCCTAAGGTCTAACCTAACCCTGCCCTCTTTCAGCTCTTTCTGCCTTTATGTAAGGCAGGACTCTAGTTTCTTCAAGGTAAATGCTTATAGGTACCTGTATAGATGGAAGAACTGGCAGGACTGATGTAGAAATAAGGGTATTGGACTGGATTTGCCATGTGCTGTATGTTCTCTATACTCTTCTGGGCGTCGTCACACAGAACTGTTGTTGCAAAGAGCTTTGCTTCTTCATTGTTTTATGGCATCTAAGCTTCTTCTCGGGTGCTGAAATGAAATTCACTTTGCTAGTTTATCTGTCTCATCAAGCCTTCAGAAAGAATGAGGAGAATATTTTGATTAGCTTTCATTTCACCCTGTACCAGGCTGAACTGATCATCTGTGACAGTATTGAACAAACCCTATAGAAGTGGAGGGGGAAAAAAAAAATCTCCCTACTGTTGTATTTGCAGCCCTAGGAGCATTGAGCAAATATGCTTGCAGGGATTCAGCATAGTTTATAAGTAGTAAGTGTAAAGTTGTTGTTTTTTCCAGGCACTAAGTACTGCATAATTGAAACTTTGTTAAATTGTTGAACCAATTTATATATCCTTCTCAAAAGCAGGGGTCAAGCTTTCTTGGCACAAGCAAACATTTAACACTTCTTTTTATTTAATCCAAACAATCTTTCCTGCTGGCAGCCAAATTGCCCATGTCATTTCATGCTCTGTGCTGCCAACACATTCTCTCTCCTCCGTTGTACTTGTTACCTCATATTGTACATACTAACTGCAGATTTCTTTTTTTTTCTGGAAAATCAAGCCAAGTTGATCTGAAGGAAAAATCATTTCTTCTTGAGTTCTTGCAGCTCTTCTATATATTTCCTATACTAACGGATTCTGCACTCCAAAACCCAAACCTGGCAGTAGAAAACAAGTAGCTATGTTGGGAACGTGAGGGAAGAGTCATGAGCAGCTTGTGGTAATTGTTAGGACTGGATGGGCATCAAAGGAGAAGGTCTAACTTTACTGCACAAAGGCTAAATTATGGATATTTTTAATGGGTCAGTAGCTAATTTGGGGAGCAGAGATTTAATCTGAACTCTTTGGTTGTGGTTCTTTCAGGCAAGTTTTGGTGCTTACTCAAATTGGTAACAGTATAAATTGGTGTTAATCAGAACCAAGTCATTTTAAACATGCTGACAGCTCTCCTTGGTGTGCCTAGAAGGCCAAAGCACTTAGTCTGTAAGGTGTGACAGCTCCCGCAAGAGCAATGAGCTTTTTAATTTTTTTAGGAATGCCCTTTTTCTTGGCTTTGTAGTTTAAAAGTGGCTCTGTAGCTTGTTTCCTGCAGCTGTGTCAGATGGACATTTCTAGAGAAACTATCCCAAATACAGTCTTGCCATGTGGTTCTAGCACAGGCCGCAGTCAGAAAGAGCTCTTCAGATTTCCCAACTTTGCCTTAAATTTTCTGTGCATCCAGACCAAGATGCTTGTTTTTTCCATGTAACTGATTTATTTTTTTACATTTGTTTTCCTAAGAAATTCAACTAACATAGCTCATTTGGTCACTGCCCCCGTCACTTTTAAGCCTGTTGACCAGTTCCAGTCACACAGAAGCAAGCTAAACTCCTCAAGTAGCTCCTCAAGGCAGAGGAAGAACTTGGCATCGTTCATGGCTCTGCTTATGGGCAGCTTGTTCACCCTGGTAGTTGCCATCCAGAGAGAAGAGTAGGACTTGAGGACCAGCAGAGTTGGTATGGAGAAGAGACCTTCTTCTAACTCCTAACTTGCAGTGGAGGCTGAGCCTATGGAAAAGGCAGTGTGGGGTGTCCCAAGTGCCATTTGCACCATGATGAATCATGGATTCTTTCTGGGGATTTGGTTCGGCTTCCTTTGTTTGCAAGGCTCTCCGCCAGCAACAGACCACAGACTTGGCATGCAGTTCCTCATCATGACTTCAGCTTTCTCTCTGAAGCCAGTTCTTACCAGGCTTGAAATTTATGAAGTTGGAAGGAGGAATCAAAGAGGAGATGTATCTGGAATTGAATAGGTCAGTAGACTTGCAGGGCAGGGCATACTGGAGTGGCCATGCGTGTTGTTTCAGGGCAGTGCCATCCCTGCAGCACCAACGTGCTTGGCATTCAGCACCTTCAGAGGGGGCTCACCTTCAGCTGAAGGGCAAGAGGAGGGGTTTGCACAGGTTTGAAGAGTAGCTAGCAAAATAGGTAGAAGCCCATACGGCATTTAAGCTTTGCTAGCCATTGCCAAGTTTCCACATGTTTATAACATCAAGTGCTCCTGTAAACAACATCTCAGCCCACATCCTCCTCCTGTGTAGGTGGCCACGGAGGTTTCCCTTAAAACCCTGTACTGTACATGCCTGTGTGCAGCCATGGTAATGACTAATGACTCTGCAAGCTAAGCTCTAACTTTCAAGCCTCATTATACAGCTGACAGGGATAGGAAGTGCTTGCGCGTCTTGAAGCTTCCTGGTCAAACTTCTGTGATGTGAAGTATTTCCCATTCCTGGAACAGAGGAGTCAGCTAAAGGCAGCTGAATAAAAGGAGAAGTAGCCCAGCCTGGAGATGAAAGGAAGGCGGCTACTCCTAACCTTTTAGGTTAAATAGGTGTGATGCTCTAAAGCTGGTTGTTGTTTGGACTGGGCCCACATGAGGCTTTACTGAAATCCGTGCTGAGCAGGGCTTGGGGCACTTGGCTCATTTGAGGTCTGATGGTGGCTCGGCCATTGATGCAGTTGGAGGTAACCTGTAGGCCAGGAGGTGGTTGGTGCTCATGGATAAAATATATCCCAGTGTGGCAGCAGTGTTCAGTCAGGGGGTGGCCTGTTGGTCACAGCAGGGCATTGCCATCCTACAAGCAAAGGCTCATGTTGTTTCCAATCCTCAGTCTCTCAGTGGGCTCTTTCCTGAGGGGAACGAATGTCCTCTGTGAGTTATGTACTTTATGTTTCATGCATTACTACTCTCAAGCAGAGGGGAGCTCTCCTGTTGTTGGAAAGAAGAGCTGAAATGGAGAATGTAGTGTGATCCCAGCAGGATTTAGAGCCCAGTCCCATCTTTGAGCCCCCTTCAGATACTGTGCTGGTGCCAGAGAAGCGTCAAGACGGTGAGCGAATCTATACAACATCTCGGAGGTGTCACATCAGTAAGTGGTGCTATGTACTTTACACCTGCACACATTGTCACTGGCTTCTCATCCACAACTTAAAACATGCTTAAAGCCTCCCTTCCTTTGGCTGCCTAGGAAGCTGTTGGAGTTCACCTATGCATAAGGAGGGCAGCAGCTTCTTTCCACCTTGCCACTAAGGGGCTGGGGGTGGTCTTGTGAAGTAAAAACACTGGTAAAGCAGGTTTGGAGATAGCTCTTGATAAAGCAATCTTGTGGACACCACAAGTCTCTGCGTTTTGTAGACAAAGTCTTTGTAGTATATGTAGTATATGCTTGGTTTTTAAGAGATGGTACTGAGGGGTGCACTTCCAGCCATCTGAGGGGTAAGGAGAGTAGGGGTGGGGGGACTGTTAGACAAAAACATCTTCCACACAGTCACTAACAGGGAACGTTTGGTCACAGAAAGGCCATATGTGGGAGGACAAGGATTTCTTGACCTTGGTTTAGTTCTCTGAAGTTATCTGGAGCAGAAACATTTGGAAAAGAGAGATGGACTTCATGTGTGCACAGAGCCGTTACGTTGGATTGTCCTGGAGAAATGCAGAGCAGTGGCCCCCAGAGATGTCTGGGTTTCACTGTTCTGTTGTGTTGATTCAGACCAAGAGGTGTTTACAGTTAGAGGGAAAGTTCTCAGTGAAGTGTAACGCACAGACTAGCAGAACAAGGAAATCCTTGCACCTTCCATTGCTGCTGTTAAGATTTCTGATGACTCCAATGGGTTATCTCTCCTTCTGAAAAGGAAGCTGGATGGTTTGTAGAAGTACCTGAATTTGTTTTTTACTGATGTGCATCTGGCTTGTTGACTTGTCTGAAATTGTCACTTGCCAGAAGGTCAAAACCAAACCCACTTGAATGCAAACACATTGGTTCCCTTTTATCTGCTCTTGGGAATAGGCTGGAAATGGCTTATTTGTGAGGATAGTCCATTTCTTGTTTATAATAGTTTGGTCTTTGGACTTGTCTGTAAACATTAGGATGAGGAGAATGTGTCATGGTCATCAAACCAAGCTGAACTTACGTGTTTGGCAGTAAGGCTCTGTGTTGGGAAATGGAATGAATCTACTTCAGGATCTATTTAGAGAGGAACTGTAGTGAGCCCACATGCAAGTGAATTTAAACTTAATTAATTGAAGCTAAATACACTTGTCTAATCTCCCTGACAAAGTATCATTTGCTCTATAAATGAATTTTACCTGTTGGCTTGGATTTCTGTGTCTTCAGTTGTGTGCTGTCAAGTTTTGCTTCTGAGATGTAAAGCCTTTTTCTTTTTCTTTTTTTTTTTTAATTAATCTGGGTTAAGAGCTTCATACACAGTTGTTTCTGAGCATTGCCTTTCCTGCATCTCCAAATATTAAATGTTAAAGCAGTAAAGTGAATAGCCCCTTACTTTCTCCCCTCTTCCCTCCCCCCTGCCAGATTAACTGAGGAAGAGCTTTTCTAGCGCTTCAGCATCTGAGAAGTTATTGCAGTGGTCTGGCCTCTTCCCACCACACCACAGCTCCTTGTCTCAACAAAACTGACATCAGCAAAATATGGTCACAAGGTGCCAGAATATTACAGCTGTGGTTCTGTGATGGAGTAAATCTGTGTTTAAGATGGGGTTTGTGGAATTAGAGGTACTCGGTAGCCACATGGCTTTATTCCATACGGAGTCACTCTGACGGTTCTCCTTTGCATACACAAAAACATATGAAGGCTACTTTATTTTATTATGCTTTTTGTTTCATTTGGCAGACATCAAGCAATTATTGTCTGTCTGCCACTGTGAGTGCAGGTCTGTCATTGCCATCCTACCAAGTCCAGTTCAGCACTGGGCTTGGTAGGACTACTTTAAACTGCGAAGGTTTTTGGATACCTGACTGCATTGTTGGTGCATTCATTTTCATTTTTTGTTTTGGTTTGTTTTTTTTAAACTTACCCTAAGTCTAAGGCTTTGCTGGCTGAATGAAGCAAAGTCTAAAACCTCTTGATGTATTTTAATATGGCTGGTGGCAACCAGCAACATCTTTGAGCCAGAAACCCTTTCTGTATCTGTACTGGGAGGGTGGGCAAAGAGCTTTAAAATGCAAAACATATTGAACTTTTTGTCTGTCAGCCAGAAGGGCCAGAAATAGCTGATGGGAAAGCAGGGAACTGAAGGACACAGATTGCTTCACATAATACGCAAATTTGTGGTGGGTCTCCTAGCCAGTACAAGAGGTGGTTCCCACTCCTCGCTCCCAATCCCAATTTTGGAACACGTCTTAAAGCAAGCAAGAGATTTGGAATGGAGAACATAAAGACCTGGCAATAGATTCTATATTCTTGTCTTCAGACAGCAAGGTTGAAACCCTAGCTTAAATTTAGAACTTAATTATTCAAGATGCTTTTCAAAAGGGAAGTAGGTGATCACTAGTTGGTAGTAATTCAAATGTGTTGACTTGTAATTAAACGTAGTTTTCACATTCATTTGGCACTATTCCTGGAGAACTGGGTGGGTGCATGCTGTATGCATACACATGCTCACTGGAGCAGTTGTAAAGCTCGGCGTACACTTGCTCACATCCCTGATTAATAGTTGTTTTTTCCTTGTGGTTTGTGCCAAGCTGCGCTTGGATGGAAAACAGAATTAAAAAGCATCAATATTGTTTAAAGACTAATTATTAGTGAAATAAAAGCTTGTTCAAATGCTTTTCTGTTTGAGCAAAACAGAAGTTTACCAAAATACGGCTTTGTTCTTTAATGCTACCCAGTGTCATTAAACAAAGGAAGCATTGTGCCTTTCTGTTTCTGGTCACCATGTCCCTCAAGATTGTAGATATGACGGTACATAACATAGTGGATACCAGAGGGAATAGAAGAATAAGCTTTCCACGTCCTGAAACATTCCCTCTCCTATTGCTTGCTTTCAGTGGCAAGTTCAGAGCCCATAGTCTTAGGTAAGTTAAATTTTAAAAAAGCTTTTTTGCCCATTTGGGAAAAAGTGTAGCTGTCAAAAGCTGAGTTAGACCTTCTGCAAACTCTTGTGTCAGAGTGGTGGTCAGTGGTTTCTGCATGCTCAGTGCCTGGTTCTCTTTAAGGGTTTGACAGCAAATAATCGTTTGCTTGAACACTATTTTGAATGTAGTTCTCTTTAATTCATTTAATTTACAGTAAACATACTGTGATTTCAAATGCAGATTTAAAATGATTGGATTAGGAGAACTGAATAGGTCTGATTTCATTTCAGCTGTGGAAGCGTGGAGAAGTGTGAAGTGTGATTTGGATTTGAAGGGTTCTTCCTCCTTCCCTAAGCTGCTGCCCACCCCAGCTGCTCTCCCTTCTGCTGTTAACTTTTTCTTAAAATAAAAGCCAGGTAACTCTCATACCTGAGCTGTCCCCAGATGACAAGCAACACGCTTTAATACGTTTTCTAGAAAGGAAGGCTAGTCCTATCTGTGTATTGCAGTGCTGTATTGGAGATTAAAAGCTAAGTAGCAAGGGGTATGTCCAAAAATAAGGGGAAGCTTTCTTGGGCTCGCTGGTATCTCTGCAATGCGCTTAACCTGTCAGCAGGTTAGAAGTGAACCCTGTCAGAAAATGCTGGTCACGTAAGAAGGAGCTTCTCTCACCCCCTCTCGGGAATGCCTGGGTCGCTCCAGGGTGAGGGCAAGCAACAACAAAAACATCTTTTAATGCATTTGACTTTCTAAATTTATCTTCCTTCCCTTGTCTGACTCCTGTGGTGTGTGGTAGTTCTCGTGTTGTGGAAGACTTCTGTATTTGAGTGGTGTTTGCAGGAAGACTGGCACAACTCCTCTGGTCAGGAGTTTGGGAAAAAGAAAGGTCAGCATATATCTGGGTGTGTGCCCAGTGGGGAAAGGAGAAACAGTGGTTTAAGAAGAAAGGAGATGGATTTTTTTTTTTAAAAAGAATAAATTTAAGGAGTTTGACTTCTCTGTGAGGGGAAAGCCCCAAGTGGTCTCAGTCTAAAGCATTGTTCCCATTTTTTCTTGTAACAGTTCTTGATTTATTTATTGTGATGTCTAAATAAAATTGCAAAGTCGAAGGTCACTAAAGCACCATCAGCTCGCTTAGGTTCACTTTAAGGTTTCAGCAGGCATTAGCCATGGTTTAAAAGCAGCTCCATCATTGGAGCATAGGTCCACCCTGCAGATGCAGTGAAGACCCAAGTGTTTTCTGGTTCAGGAAGCATCTTAGTCGTAGCTATAAAAATGGCCCAAAGGATGGTAGGTAAGTGTGTATGGCCCTCCACCTCATGTAAATGTAACAAGCAAGAAATGTCTGAGGTGGGTGGGGTTTGGCTGTGGGAAGGAGCTGGGTGCCCTTGGGATGCAGCGCCTTTGGAAGGGAACACTGTGATCTGTGCATGTGGATGGCTCAGCTCATGAGTGGCTCAGCTCAGAGAAGAAACCTGGTACATCACCTGGTTTTAGAAATAAGCAGGACTGCACCAACGAAATCGGCAAATCGTGTATTCTGGGTAGTACCTCCAAGGATGCCCCTTAGGGAGGTGTCTAGATTCCTTTGTAGCACTTGGGTTTCTTGATTTCCCATGCAGAATACATCCTCCATTTGGTTCCCAAGGAAGGAATTAGTTTCCTTCAAGCTATCTCTTCTTTAGTCACTTGCCTCTGTGTGCTGATGAGGTTTAAGAGTGGGAGGTCTTGCTCTTTGAAAGAGCTATCCCAATGCAAAGAGACTGTGTGGCCTCTCTCAGAGGCTTCTGATGGTAGCCACTGAAGCGTGTAGTGTTCACACTAACAGCTAATGCTGAAGAAAATGGGAAGTGGGAAGGAGGAGGGAAGTCAGGCTGCTCATTTTGGGGGGATTATTTATTAAGCCTCAGATCTGTGCCTTTGGATTAGGAGCAGATTTGGCCCACAGTACTCAGTATGTAACACCATGGATTGGTGTGAGTTTGTTTTCTAATACGAGATAGGGAAATCTGCTTTGTTGCCAGCATTGTAAGTATACTTAGAAATTATTTCTCTACAGCCTCTCCTTGTTTCATTCCAAAGACGTTAAGCCCCTTAGTGTCCCAAGGTGTCGTGTTTGCTCCAACACAGACATGCACATTTGGAGCTTGTACAGGGCTTTGTAGCCAGCTTCTTACTGGGAATGGGCTGCAGTGACAGAGAACTTGGTTTATTTTATTTTTTAGCCACAGCTTTGCTTCTTTATCCTGTATAAAGTGCAGTAGGTCTTGAGCTTTGGGTCATCTTATGCTTCAGGGTATGCCTTCTTACAGGGATAAATTTTAATTCAAGCAACAATATTGGTGAAAAGTACTTGTACCGTAATGTAAGACTCTGACATCATCCTGTGGAAACTGTTTTTGAAGTATTTAATCTAAAAATCTCCTGTAACACTCGCAGACATCATTAGTTACCTTAAAGCATCTTTAAGAATTTTAAAAACCAGACCTACCTGTCCCACCTCATCCCATGGAATGGCTTTCCATCCTCATGGAAATCTAGTGCTTTAGTTCCTGATCTGCCAAGGAGTGTATTTGAGGGTCATTTGGTATGTCATGAACAGGAGTGTGTCCCGAGCTGTCCCCATGTACATCATTCCCCAGGGCTCTACAGCCAAATGACACCAAACCCAGAGCCCCTTCGTGGTAGGGAATATGCCAGGCAGGACTCAGACACATGCTGTATGTTACAGACCATTTGCTGCTTTGAATATTTCTGGCATAATTTGACAGCTTGCTGCTGAAACTGGTTGTGATCTGTGGCATAGCAGTGTTAGCCCCAATCTCTGGCATTTGTTTTGCACTTTAAGTAAGGGAAGCTGCCTCTGATTGCTGCCAACCTCTTCCCATCACTGCTCTCTTCATTTCACCTCCCATTCCCACTGCATGCCCTGTTCCCTGCATAACCCCTGCTGCCTGCAGGGTGTTGAAACAGCCCCAAGCCCCGGGAAAGGGGTGAGGGCACTTGGTGAGCTGGCATCAGGGCAAACATCCTACAAACCCCCGTGCTAGAAGGATGGTGTTCACTGCATCGTTAGCATGCAAGGTTTCTTCCAAGTGACCCTGTGGTCAAGGTGCTGTCAAACACATGACCCCCTGTGGTGGTTCAGCCCCAGACCGTGACTGAGCACCACACGCCACTAGCTCACTCCCAGAGGAGAGACAGACAGAGCCTCCATGGGTTGGGATAAGGACAGTTTACTGACAGAAATCACTGTGAAGGGAGAACAATAACAGCCAATTACACTCACACACAGTGCCTTACTGACCCAGTGATTACAGAGTGCTGCCCTACAGCAAGGGCCGGCTGGCCGACCGACCTGATGCCCCAGCTGCACTCAGGCTGTCCTGGAGGCACCAAGCCCATGTCCTTCCCCAGCCAGCTGCTTTTATGGGGAAGTGGTGTGGAAAACAGCCCAGGCTGACTCAGCTCACCTGGGCTAACTCAGCTCACCTGTGCTGGCTGCTTGAGGAGGTTGACTCTGTCTTGGCCAGAACCAGGACACCCCCTTGTTGGAGACTGCCAACTTCTGCTCTTACTTTATATTGCTTAGAAGTTTCATGCATGTTTTTATTTAAAACAAGACAACCCACGCAAATAAAAAAGCAAACCACCTCCCTAACACCAAAATGTTTTGCTCTTCTCCCTGCAAAAAAATATTTGGATGAGGAGAGGATGTCACTTAAGTGGAGGAAATGAACAGCACTTTCCAGAAAAAGGGATGAAACAGGGAGGTTATCCCAGCAGAAAACAGCAGCGGTGAGTGGCAGGTGTTCATACTACCAGAGAGAATGGGACAGTTCGCTGTTTTCAGCCACATATTTAATCAAGTCAGTATTTTTAGCTTAGTCAAATTCAGAATAAAATTATGTCTCAAATATTCCTTGTTCTATCAATTTTTAACCATCCATACTTTAGAAAACATGCTGCAGCTATTGCAGGGTCCAACCTGTGAATTTTTTCAGAGGCTGGATACGATTAATTAACTTGTTTTTTTGGAGAGCGACTGCAATGGATGACAGTTGTGTGATGATACTTACCCGGTACTGAAGCATGTGTAACTTACCATTTTTCTGAGGCATTATAAATTGTTTCCAAAATCCAGAGGCCAGTTGCAGTTGCCTTGCTTGAGCCAGAACAGTCAGGAGATGAAGCAGGGTCTTCACCACCTTTCTGGCAACATGCAAAGAAGAAACTCTTATCCCTTCATAGCAAAAGGAGTGTTACAAGTCATATTCCTACCTAGGTAAATTCCCCATCTCATTTTAGAGCAAAGATTTGTTTTTTTTTTTAAAATCTGTTGCTTTCTTGAGCTAGAATAAATTGCTGTGGATTTTTACAAATCTCCTCTACTGCCTCCCAGGAGCTGACAGCCCCTAAGCAAACATGAAGTGACTCACACGTATTTTGAGAGGCAGTACTAGTTGTGTTAGGGTCGTCTGGTGATACAAGCCAGGTTGTGTAAATACAGGTAGACTGCATATTCTGCAGCACACAATTGCCTGGTGGTTTAGGTGTGAAACCACGGAAAGAAGAGGCTGGAAAGGAGACACCTTCTCCTGTATGGGGTGAGATACCTGTTGGTGCAGGTATAATCAAGAGAAACACATTCTTAGGGTGGTGGTCTATAATTTTTTCTTAAGCCTTGTCTGTTACGCATGGTGATGTTTCCATGAGTAGAAATGTCTTTTTGGCTGCTTTAGAATTCCTGGTGTTTAGTTGAAGTGGCCATGACATGGTCAGTTGCTAAGTGGAAACATACCGGAGGTGTCTGACCCAGGATAACTTGTTTCACGCACTGCAGGAGGGCTTATAACGTTAGGTGCTCTTTCTGCTGGAGTATGTTTGTCACCTGAAAATACTGCTTTGCTGGTGCTGTGCTCATAGGGTGCTCTCAATATCAAAAATAGTGTCCAGAATGATTCTACTGAAGTTTACTCTGATGTTGGCCAGTTAAGGGTCCCGCTGCCTACTGTTCTCTTTCTGTCATAAAGAGATATTAAATTCAGATGTCTTTATAATGACAATTTCCTATTCTTTCCTGAAATAAATTGTGCCTTCTACGAATGTTTCTAGGAGGTTAATGAATAATTGACTACCAAGAAAAAGGGAAGATCCTTTTAATAGGCAATTAAATCTGGTGTGATGTATGAAAATTAATAGTTAGGCCTTGAGCTTTAAATATGATATAAATAGCTTGGTGTCCAAATAGACTATTTGGACATTAAGTATCCTTATTAGCATCAATTCCAAACACTTTTATTTATTTCATATGCATCTGTGAATAACTTTTAATTTAGATTGCAAACGATGAAGCTTAGAGCTCTTACATTTAGGACCTGTACTTGAATAGAGTTATCCCTGTTACGTTATTCATGTTTAGGTGAGAACGCAATAAAAGCATGAGTGTAAGTGTGTTTACTTCTTCCCCCCCACTCTCCCTCTCTTCTTAACACTCTTTTCCTGTTAGGCCTGTGCTGGCATTTGTTCAAATTTTAAAAATCAACTTTGAATCGTTGTATCTTCTTAGGAAGGGTGTGTAATGATAGTTAAAATGAAAAATATTTTACAGCTGTTGCTTTTATAGTTGCTTTTACATGGTAGCTACTGATGAGCCAGTGATAAATCAGTGCAAGCCTCGCACACCTACGC
Organism: Laterallus jamaicensis coturniculus; assembly: GCA_022605575.1. Taxonomy (NCBI): domain Eukaryota; kingdom Metazoa; phylum Chordata; class Aves; order Gruiformes; family Rallidae; genus Laterallus; species Laterallus jamaicensis. Next base: position 11,849,943 of record JAKCOX010000002.1, on the reverse strand, counting down.
TTTTCCTTCTTTGTGCAGAACTTGGGTACTTTGCACTATTCCATGTGGTAGACTGCATGGGGAGTTTTCCTGTTTTGAAGATGAGTTTGGAAATGAAGTCACTACCAGACTTCAGATCTTAATCTTCTCTGTTGTTTGCAGATGCGTCTTCACCTGTCAGCAAGGTCAATATTAAAATCATCTGGTGATGCCTAACACCCAGGGGCTGGATCTATATCAGCATTTCAAATTTCTCATATCTGGAGCTCAGGAATTGGCTATAAATTGAGTTCCCAGAAAGAGAAGGCGGCCACGAGTCACAAAGCTCAGACATCTCCTCACCAGCCTACTGGGAACCATGGTGACTGCCCAGAGCTGGGCAAGGCAGGGGCTGATGGTTTGCCTTGTGCCAGTTCCGTGCTACCTGTGTTTGTTCTTGTCCTTTTGGAAGTTTGCCATCACTCATAAGTGAATATATAAACCTGGTTGTGGTTGTTTAATTTATTTTTTTTTAATATTTGTGTTTTCAACCCCTCTCTCAAATCCCCAAACACACCAAGAAACCAAAACAATTTCTAATTTTCCTTTGCTTTGATTTTTGTTTAAGTGGTTGTGCAGGAACATTGTGGGTGATACCAGCTAGGTGATGGGGATGACAACCTGGCATTAACTAGCTCAGCAATTCTCAAGCTTTTAAGCCCTTCACCTTTCCTGTATCCATTGGTTTCCATTGCAAAGGTGGCCTTCCTTTTGGATGAGTTTATTTTAATCAGACAGACGTGAGTAGGTGGCTGCACTGTGGATGTGTTATTTATAGCCCTACAGTGTCAGATGCAAAATGATCTGAGCAGCAGCTTCTGGACAGGTTAAGGGAACAACGACCTGCACTTTTTAACTCCACATAGGCAAAAGTGCAGGTGTGTGACATCTGGATATGGGGGCAAGGGGAGCCTGTTACTGGCAGTGAAACTGTTGCAGGAAGGGTGTTGCCGTAGGGGTATGGGTCTCCTGTATTCACTGGCAATTCACACTCAGGCAGTGAATGTTGGAAAGTGCCGAGTAAGGGGGTTAGGGCAGGGGAGTGAGTTTTAGCCTGCAAAGGAGCACATCTCAGTGCTCTGGGAGTTGCTAGGCTCTTGCTGAAGAGTGCAGCAGTGGGCCAAAGGTAGCTGCCTCCTTTGGAACCTTTTCTTCTTTGAAAAGGTCATTTTCTGTTCCGCAGGCAAAAGAACAGGATGCTTTGCCTCTCACTGCTCCGAGACAGACTCAGTGATGGTTGCACACTCCCATATCACTGTGCTCCAACTGCATACAAAGTTGGGCGATGGCTTTGTGGTCTGGGCTGCTCGTGCCACTGTGATTTCTGGGGAGAGAGATCGGGGCTGTGTGTGCTCGGAGCTCAGCAGACCCTCCTGATCTTCAGCATGGGTGGTGGACCACACAGGACATGGTGGCTGGTTGGTGGGAACAACCCCACAAGAGTCCCATCAGGACAGGTGTGGAGCAGAATAAGCATCATAATGATACAGTCAGCCCTGCTCACCACAGGGAGACACAAGGAGCTTTTTGAGCTGTTTCCAGGCCCCTGGAAACAGACCTTCAACCATTGTAAGGGACAACCTCTTGTTCAGCCATTCTCTCCCATTTCTAAACTGGCTACTTGTATAATCTAAAAGGAGAACCATTTCCTAGGCAAATTACAACAAAAATATCTGTTGCTGGTAGCAGGGCACTTAACTTCTCCTGCTTTAATTGGATGTTTCAAAGTGAGCCTGTGGTGCTGGTTCTTGACTCACGGGTGCTACCTGTGTACCCTGACAGATGGGCATCCTTTTCTGCATTAAAACAAAACTGTGGTGTCCCATGTTTCTTTCTCAGGTTACTTCTGGCCTGCACAGGTATGTCTGTAAACACACAGATATCCCAAGCAACATAAAAGCTTATAGTGAAAAATGCTGTGAGTTTTTTACATGGCAAAACAAGTAGTGGTGCATCATGCTGGTACGTGGACACAGAGAGGAGTTTGTAGCGATGACGATTTTGTGTGTCACAGGAACACAACATGTAACTGGTCTGGCTCTGGTTCACCCTGAACGGAGGGTTTTTTCACTGAAATGGTGATTCTAGGGACTTGGGGGGAGGGGGTGTCTCTTGATATTTAGAGTTATTGCAGCATCGTAGGGCAACACAGCACCAAATAACTCTTTGCAAGCTCAGGCAGGCTGGGCACTGAGCGGCAGATGCCTGCTCAGATGCCTGGCACCTTGCTCACCTGCAAGTTGGTCATGGTGTTGTGTCACCCAAGGCTTGGTGTTTCCTCTCCTTTGGCCAAGAGCTGGAAAGGAAGTTAGTTTATTTAGACAGGGGGTGTTTGTTTACTCCTATCTATTCTTACTCCTGGTAGAAATGGCGTTTCTCCTTCCATATGAAACACCTGGCTAAATTATAAATGTGAGGAAGTGGCTGAACTGAATTGTTGTTTATTGTGTGAGTTTATAGGATTGCTGTATTTTATCATGTCGTAGCCGCACAGCCGCCTATTCCTATTTAAGTAAGGAAACATTGTCAGTAACATGCTCCTGTTCTGAGTGTAACCTTGCCTTGGGATGAAGCTGGTGCTCTAAGGCGAGGCCAGCGGTGCTGCAGGACATCCCTTGCCAGCACAAGCCCCTTTCTTGCCCCCTGCAACTATGTCTGCCTATCACTCAGAGCCACCTGGAGTAACCCCAGCACCCAGTGGCTCCAAGCCTGAATTCTGAGTTTTCCAGGATTTCCAGCTTTACCCCTTTTTTAGTTGAGAAAGTGGTGGTTAAACATTCACTATGCCTGGAAGTATTGTGCAAATGGACAGGAATCTGTATGTAGAGAAACTTTCTGTTTGGTTCCTGACAGCCTCAGGCTGGGGCTTTATCCAGGTGTCCAGCCTCTCCTGGGTGAGGAATGTGGGCAGAGCTCAGTGGTGGTGACCCCCGGGTCAGGTGCTCTGGGTGGGACCTGGGGGTTGTTGGGTTTTTTCTCTCAGATCTCACCATTCAGAAGTTCCTTCAATCCCTCAGTCAAACCTGAAGCAAACCAAGGTCTTTTCTTTTTATGACAGCACTTTGAATATGGAAAACCAAAAAGAAAAGTAGTAAAGCTGATTTTCTTATTCCCATTCCTAAATGATATAACATGCCCATTCCTCTTAAATATGTGATGGAAGCTTTTTGGTTTGTAACTTATTATATTTTATTGTTCAGGACCTGCTGTTCTGAACAGTTTTGCTGTTTGTTTATTTTTATCGCTCTCTCGTGTTGCTCCTCCTTACTTACTCATTTATTTTTGCCCTTGACTCGGAATTCCAGATGCATCCCAATTATGTAGCCCTCTGAGCTTTATCCTTCATTGAGCAAACATCAGAGTTCAGTGTAATAAACATGACTGTTCTTTGGCAGCGTGCTCTGCATGTCTTTCATAGCTGAAGGGTTTACAGCGCTTTCAAATGTCTTCAATTTTTTTTTTTCTTAAAATTTTGATTAGAAACATCACTCAGCAAGACAGAGTAGCAGTCTGCATTTTCTCTGCTTCTGTAAACATATATAAATGCAAGTGGACATTAATTTTATTTTTTCAAATTACTCCTCCACTGTTTTTCCAGTAAGAACAGATCTTATGGGTCTGGTTACACTTAGCTCCCGTGTAAACCGGGCCAGTCCCTAAGAGGTTTCTGTGGTGCTTATGCTGGAGAGGACACGTACAAGCTGCAAGCCAGCAGCTACAGGGACCTGTCTTGGGCAGGTGCTGGTGTGCAAGCTCTGCGTGGGGGTGCTGAAGGACCCCTTATCACACCAGCCATTGCAGGATTAGCAACAGAGCCCTTTCTCTCTGGTCACCCAACATTTTTCTCATGGAGGGAAATTGTTGCCTCGTTTGCCACATTCTTTTAAGTTGTTGAGTATGCTTACAAAGCAAATGGGTGTTTGAGTTGAAAACTGAGCTCCCAGCCCTTTGTCTCATCTCCTTACTGGCTCTGCAAGAAGACCCAGAGGAAAACTTGGAAACTTTAACTGAATTATTTCTGTTGTGTCAAGCAGTGGAGTGATTTGCTCAGAGCTCACTGTGGGAAGGAAATCTGATATGATGAACAATATGACAGTGGGTCTATAGCTTGGCTCCCCTGAGCCTCTGGCCATCATCTCCTTTCTGCCATACCACCGTCTCCCTCTCCCACCCCCTACACGGTTCTCCTGCTACAAAAGGGAGGTAAATATGGGAGGTTTTTCTGATGTACCTGAAGCTGCTCCCTTTAGCAGGGGAAACCTAACACACACCTTGCTCCTCTGGCTTTGCAGAAGCAGCTTGTAAAAAGTCATCTTGTCATTTATGTACTAGAAACAATTTAAGTGTTGCTACGTGAAGAAAAATGTTATTATCTTAACAAAGAAACTGCCTGCTGTGTGCTTCTGCCTTCAAAGTGAGAAGCAGAGCTTATTGGAGAGACATCATCCTAACAGACCTCTGACTGTGGGAGCACAGCTTGGCTGTACATGGGTGAGGTGAGGTCTGCATCAGGCTCTGCCACCCTGGGCAGCGTTGCTTCTACCCACAGGTCTCGACGTCTTTGACTCTGCACCCTCACGGGTACAGTGAAGCATGGCTCGATAGAGCTGCCACTCGAGGTGTCAAGAATCACACAGAAAAATATTCAGGACATGGTAAGAAAAGGTTAACAGTCGTTCATCTCCCAGGGGCATGTATCCATCTTCACAGTTTTAGCTGTGGTTGTGATGTGTACAGAGTTTACTGATGTTGTAATCAGAGCAAGTGAAATCCCCTTCTATGAACTGCAGCTGGATTCTTTCCAAGGAGCTCGGTTTCCTTTTAATGTTGTGTTATTAATTAGCTCAGCAATTCGCTCTGGTTTTATTTGGAACAAATCGGCGAGTGTTGCCATCTTTGAACTGTTGTGTAAGTGGCAGGAGCTCTCTTGAAAGAGGGCTTTCACTGGAGAAAAGTGAACATCCTCCACAGGAGGATGGCTTCTGTTTGGGTAGATGGGTATATTCCCAGCATACTTGCCAGCCCCCTCAGAAGGAGGTTATTAAGAAATGTGAACTTCCTTTTTTTTTTTTTTTCAAAGTTACTGCAGATCAACAGAAGGTTTTCCATCCATTCAGCAGAAATATTTAACTCTTATCACAATTTTATCAGGATATATTAGTATTTTACCCTTGTAAAGCTACATAACCTTCTTGGCCTCAAATAAACTCACCCATTTTTTGAGGGATGTTCCTAGGAAAGCTTCGAATCCCAGTGGATGTTCTTGGGTGGTCTGGTTTGGTGTCGCACAGACATCCTCAGCGCAGCAGCTCACATGGAAATAGGAGATACTGGAGGCATTATAATGCCAGTTCCCCTGTTACTGCTTTTCACCCTCAGGTCAGGTTTTACCAGTTCAAGGAATTCTGGTGCTTCAGGTGAAAAACTTTTCACAGATGGTGTTTGTAAAGATAACAAGGAAGAAATATAAGGAACTTTTAAGCTTTGGTAATGATGAGGTCATTTTAATTATCTATGTGGCAGCAGCACATCACACACGTGATTAATAGCGACACATAGGTAAGTAATAGCATAGGTGGATGTTCCACTGCACTCACCTCCGTGCATGCAACCACAGGTGCTGCCCTCCTGAGTTAACCTTGGCTGGGAACAGCGATGTGCTTGAAGAGGGGAAATTTCCCCAGCAGCTTTTCTGCATTCTCATTGAACTCCTGAGGTAGGCTGCTGGCTGCAGAGCTGCCCACCAGCCAACCATGGGGAGAGCTCACCGTACAGAGCACCCTTCATGCACAGAGGGCTAGAAGGTGACCCGTGCAGCATGCAGTTCATGTATTTAGTATAAAGAATAAAAGCCTGTAGGTACAAACATCATACTTGGGCTTGAGAGAAAATTGCAGTAACTTTAATAGCTTTGGGAAACGTGTTTTCCCAAGCTTGGCTGTTTAATCTTTTTCATTTTAAAATCAGTTAGCTGAGAGGAAATATTCACTGGTCTGTCCTTTTTTGCCCAGAATATTTTTTTTATCCCCCTGTATGGGAGTGTTACTTTGCAAACAAAAGCTCATTGGTAAATGGCAGAGGAAAAACAGTACCTGTACTACTTCTAGCTGTACATTGGCTGATTTTTTATCAAAAGGAGTTTTCTCACCACCTGTATGCTACCACAGCTGCCTCAATATTTTTTTTGAATTTTCTTTTTGTGTTGTCGTAGATTTAAAATTAGGGAGACCTGACATGGGACCACCCTGCCTGTGCCGATTCTGGCGCAGTGGCTGCATGCCCTGTGCCAGCGCAGTTGTTGCTGGTTGTGTGGGTGTTCCCATTCTGCCTGCCTGCCTCTGCCTTCCCTGCACCCGTGTCAGGTTTGATGCTGAGTCCCAGAGACAGAGGACTATTAATGCAAAAGTCACCCCGTTAGTTTGAGCGGCACTTTCTCCTCCAGTGAAAGCACCCAAAATATTACGGCTTTTTGGCTCTCAATCTCCCAAGCCCCATGTTCAGGGTTCACGAAACATCTCTTGAGAGTGCCTGGCATGAATCTTTAAAAAACAGGGTGGTTTTGATTCAATTTCCCACATATCTGCCGGCCCTTGGTGTGTGCTTTCAGCCAATGCTGTGGGGTCGCAGGCTCTTCCCGATGCCAGTGATGCCACCTGAGCAATTTGGGTTCTCCAGAATAGTCCAGGGTTCTTCAGGACTTCACCCAATTTTCTGCTGATTGCTTTTGATGTCACAGGTGGTCAGGGAAGGAAAAGGCACTAGGGAGTTTTGCCTTTACAATCATGTGTGCTGATTGATGACAAGCTCCACACGAGCCGGCAGTGTGCGCCAGCAGCTCAGAAGGTCAGCCGTGTCCTGGGCTGCATCAAGAACAGCGTGGCCAGCAGGTCAGGGGAGGTGATTCTGCCCATCTACTCTGCTCTCATGAGACCCAACCTGGAGTACTGCACCCAGCTCTGGGGTCCCCAGTACAGGAAAGACATGGAGCTGTTGGAGTGAGTCCAGAGGAGGCCCACAAAGATGATCAGGGGGCTGGAGCCACCTCTCTTACAAAAACAGGCTGAGTTGAGCTTGTTCAGCCTGGAGAAGAGAAGGCTCCAGGGTAATGTATTTGCGACCTACCAATACTTAAAGGGATCATACAGAAAAGTGAGAGAGGGACTGTTCATCTGGGAGTGCAGTGATAGGACAAGGAGTAATGGCTTCAGGCTGAAAGAGGGTAGGTTTAGGTTAGACATTAGGAAGAAATTCTTTACTATGAGGGTGGTGAGGCCCTGGCACAGGCTGCCTAGAGAGGCTGTGGAAGCCCCATCCCTGCAGGCGTCCAAGGCCAGGCTGGACGGGGCTTTAGGCAACCTGGTCTAGTGAAGGTGTCCCTGCCCATGGCAGAGGGGTTGGAACTAGATGGTCTTTGAGGTCCCTTCCAACCCAAACCAGTCTGTGATTCTGTGATTGTCTTTTCTGCTTGGTAAGCTAGGCAGCCAACAGCTCAAAGCTGTTAGCAATATACAGTTCTGGAAATATGGTAAAATTTTGGGCGCGGAGCATTTATACACTTGTCCAAGGGCAGGATGGTGAAAACCTGCAGCCTGCAGGTGTGTCTCATGTGGGATCAATGACAGAGGAGAGAGGGGCTGCTCCTCACTGCCCTGCTACCTTAGCAAGCTGGGAAACATTTAATAAACCTTTTAGGTTGCTGATTCTTTGTTCTCTTTTTGAGGACCATCACCTGTCTGGAGGTTATAAACAGATTTAGAAATAGCTGCTGTTAGAATATTATCTGCTACTTGGCTAATTAAAAGACAGCCATGCAGATTTGTGGCTATTGAATTTATTCTCCGTTCTTAAGTGGCTACAATATAGCTAAAAATTTGCTAACAAATACAGATGCAGAACCCTTTCATCTGAGGCATCAAAGAAAATGAGCTTCTCTGATACCTCTCACATAGGTTTTTGTTTCAGCTGCTCTCATTCATTCCTGTCAAAAAGATGCCAGTTGTGATTTAGATCCTGCCAAGAGCAAAGGGGCCAGCTGCTGTGAGCAGCAGAGGTGTTCCATTTGCAAAGTCTTCCTGTGATCGACTCTGTGTTGCCTTTAGAGCAAGCCACCTGTTCTGAAGGAGGGAGAAGCTGATATATATCTATGCCATCTTTTTGTGCAAGAATAAATACTGATACAGGTTTAGAGTCTCTTAACGGGGGTAGGAAGTTAGAGACTGGAGGTGGAAGAGAAATCATTTCATATATAGCAGTTAGCATATATGCGTATGTCATCGCAGAGCTTTTTAATCACTTTTTAATTTATTTAAATTAAGACACCCTTATTCTGAAATTAGCTTGTTCTGTAGCTGCCAGTTTCTTATGCTCTTCATCACTGCTGTTTAGGTTTCCAGTGCCGCCGTCCTGGTTTTGTTTCATAATGCCATTATTCATATACAGGAACTGCCATCAAAACTCAGCGTTGGCTGGGAGTTACTGCATGGCAGCAGCAGAGATGCTGCTGCCTTCCTCTGCAAGTAGGATAGATGGCAACTGCAGTACCACAAATGTGATTTAACATTTCTTTGCTTCTATTACTTTGTGGATGGCAGGCAGCGTGGTATGTTAAAGGTTTCTTATGCCGTCAGACGCCTGTTTTGTAAGATGATGTTGTCTTGTGCAATGTAAAACTCCACAAATACAGATGGCCACACAATGAACTACGCGTGCTCCCTTCTCCGCTGCTGATGCTCCCTGGGAGCCAGCTTCCATCCTGAGCGTGATTGCAGGCATCGCTGCATCCCACGTAGTGCTCCGTCAGCCTCTACCTGGGGTCTGCCCTTGCCTTGCCCTGCTCCCTGCCGCAAGCAAGCCCGGTCCCAAAAGGGGATCTGTAGCACACAATCTGTGCCTGACTGGTCCCCAACTCCTGCAACCGCAGGCACGGAGGGCAAGCGAACACCCTGCCTTGGACCCCAGCTGGCTCCGTGCCCATGGTCTAAACCCTTGGCCCGTGGGTAGCTACAGGCTCTTTGCAGCTGGGACAAGAGCTCCTCCCGAAATATCCTGACGTAGTTGAGCAACACCAGGCCTGAAATGAGGTTGGTGCCTTACAGGAGAGGGTCAGGGGTGTGGGAAGGAAAAGAGAAGGAAATGTCACACCTTGAGTTTTGTTTGGATTTTGGACAAAAAAGGTGGCAGTGTTTCCTTTTTCCATGCTGCGCCTCTCTGCATGTATCGTAGTGCTCACAGCAGCAGAGGTTAAGCAGTCCTATTTCTCCTAGCAAAGTTTTCAGTGCTATCCCGGTACTTGTATACAAAATGAATGTGTGATCTAGTAAGAGAGTTACCTATTCTGATCAGATACCTGTCTACCTGATAGGTCTGATAGCTCCATCCAGTAGGTATGGGATATCTGTGCTGATGAGCAGCAAAGAGTGGCACAGTGTGTTGTCTGGTGAGGTTTGCGCTGGCTGCCTGGCCTGGCCTGGCGGCTCCATCAGCTTGGGCTGTGTCAGGGTACAGGCAGCTGATTTGATGCACATAAAAAGTGCTATTTAGATATAAACAGGGGACTAGTGTGTGTTTAAAAGAAGCCCTCATCAAATCTATGATGTGTAAGAAAACCAGCTTTGAAGGAGCCCCCATGTCGCCTCATAGATGCATTTTAGAATAACTTGTGTCCTGCTGTGCTGTCGGGGGAAAATAATCCCATTTTTCTTGCTCGGCCACTGGAGGGAGGTTCAGTCTATTACTGCTGTCTTCACTTGGCAGCAGATTGGATTTCTCCGGAGAGAAAATCAGATTTTTTCCTCTCCTTGCACTCTGTCTCTGTCCTGCATTTACATCAGCTCGCAGTTGTCCACACACTGCGGTGCGGGTGATCTCCTTCCCTCCCATGCGCTGCTTCGTTTGCTGGTCTCTAATAAACTATTTACATGTATGTGGTGTTTCTGCCCCTTCCTTCTGGGGACAGCAAAGACGATCAAGAAAAAGTGTTCCATGTCTAAGCTCAGACAGGGACAAGTGTGGGCTTATGCCTCAAGCTGTCTCAGCCAGCTCTTAATTGGGATGAGACGTGTACATAGCCCACGGGTAGGGCTTGCAGCTCTTAGAAGTTTATGACCAGTGTAACCAGAAAATTTGGCATATAAGCAGGTATGCTGGACTTTATTTATTTACTTTTCCCCCTTAGCAGCCAGCTGCAAACTTAAAGGCTTGTCTGGAGGTTAGTTTCTGCTGCAGTTGTATCTGGTAGCTAGATGCACAAGCCAGCCTGGGGGTCATGGTTTTCTAGGAATACCCAGCGAGATGATCTGTTTACAGCAGAGGGCCAATCCCATGGAGAGCACTGGGGAAAGAAGAGGTCCTTGAGGTTTGAGAGAGTTTGGTGGGAATAAGGAAATAAGGCAGCAGAAGGGATGGGGTCATCTCCCAGCAATCAAGATTACCGTGCTAGAGGTGCTGGAGTTTGTCATACCAAGAGGCTCAGCTCAAGGAACACGGCGGTGACGGGCCATGCTGGAAGTGCTGAGCAGCTCAGGAAACTAAGTGCTCTGGGATTTTCCTTTTCTCTTTGTGTTTGTGCTCTGTTGAAAAGCAGAGCACACACTCTCAGCGCCACAGCCTGTGCTTTGCTCTTCACTGAGCTGAGCAGCTGCTGGGGCTGAGGCAAACCAGACCCTGGTGCTGCAGGATGGTACCACCACTGGGAATTTCTGCTGTCCTGTGTTTCACACATACGTGTACATCTGTGCTTTCCCCAGCTGAACTGATGGGATGGGGCTTGTTCATCTGAGACTGATTCTTTTCCACCCTTTTGGGATGGGGTGACATCACGAGGAGTCCTTGGAGACAGGGAATTGAAGAGTGTTTGGGGTATAGTAATATGGGGGAAACTGTCCAAAAATGTGATTTTTTTTTTTTAAATTATTATCTATTTTTTTAAATGGGAAACAGTGAATGTGAATCTAGAATCATCCTGTCTCCTTGGGGGGATTATTTTCAGTGGGAATGCTGTTGCCCAGACTTGGGGTGTGCTTTGTCTTGGCCATTTTCTCTGAGGCATACTCCTACATAATTAGGATCTCAGTGGCTCGTAGACTAAAACTGCAATGGCACAGAAAGCAGCTGTTGTGGCTCCTGATGTAACTAGCACTTGGGCTGTGGTGCAAGAGTTGCTTTGTGTTTTGGGACTGGAGATAGGTGAGGGAATGCTAGAGAGTTGTTCAGGCAGTGTGCTTTAACCTCTCTTTCCTCTTAATACATTATTTGCAAATGACTTATAACTTTTTTTTTCTTTAAGGAAAAGTATTTGCTATTCATCCTTGTGCAAATATCCTGTGAGAATAAATGTCAGCCTTTGAAGGCAAATGAGAGGGTTTCTGAAATCTGAAGCAAGTTGTTCGTTACTAGTGTGCAAGTGTAAAACCAAGTGAGAAAGGATTGGATGTGGCCCTCAACCCCTTTCACAGCGATGAAAGCTCACCCCATGTGGTTTGGAGAAAGTGGGCTATGTAGGGCCATGCTCTGGGCCAACATGAACTGATGTTAATCCAATTTTTCTGTAGTCCTCCCTGGTTTCCTGTCTGTATGTCCATCTCCTCCAGGGGCACTGCCCCTTCTGCACTGCAGAAGGAGCAGGTGGGAGAGAGGAGCTGGCTGGAAAGGGGAGAGGGTAGCATTGCAGATGTCAGACTGCAAAATATTTGGGTAATTTTAACTCAGTTCCCCATATTCTACTCAAAAGAGGTTGCCTGAAAAACTTGTTGTCCAGGATCCAGGCCTGGGTTTTTTTCCATCTGAGTGCCAGGAAGAGGAGAACCTGTTAGCAAAGGTTATTTGCCCTTTCCAATCTCAAATCAGTGTGCCCCTTCTCATCAATGCAGGTTACATTTGCTGTAACCTGCTGTCTGACTTGCAGTTTTACTATGTCCTCTCTGCCAGTGCCCAGGGGCAGCAACCTCTCATACGAGGGAGCCGCTCTGTGTGTGCTGGGGCTGAGCACCTGTGGCATTGCAGAGCCTCTCTGGTAGCTCCCTCCTTGCCCACATCCGGATGAGTCTGAGTGCTCGCACTCTGCAGCAGGCAGGGATGATGCTTGAGCCCTGCTGGCACAACCCTGTGTCCCAAGCAGGTTGTGTGGCACTGCCACGGTCCTGCTCAGAGCAAACGTTTGGACTCCCCCCACCATCCCATCTGAGCTGTCAGTGGACTTGGGATCTTCCTAAATTTTACCAGCCATGCAGAGGTATGAGCTGGACTCCTGTCCTCTTCTGTAAATCTCAGCCTTTTTGGTCAGCTGTTGGGGGCATTCGATTTTGATGTGGCATAATCTAGAACCTCGTTGCCCTTTGTGAACTATTTCTAGGTTTACAAAAACCATTTCAGGTCTAATGGCTGTCTGCAGAGACTCCACAGACACGTGCAGGTCAGAGATGTCCCATACCTCATGCACCTACAGCCTGTCTCTAGAAACATTCTCCTTTCTGCTCCCCTCTCTGGGTTCTTCCAGGCACACCTTGGGTGCAAGAGTGTACTCTTAACAGCCTGCTTGTTAAAGCTAGATGGTCAGAAAGTCTGACCAAGCTTAAAGCCGTGTAGTTCCATCTGTGGTGGAACTCCTCTGAATCCCAAGGGCTTCCCCTGCTCCAGATAGGAAGCACACCAGTGAAGGAAGACAGCCCAGGACATCTCCAAGGCTGCCTCTTGAGGGAAGTGTGAGGAGTATCCGGAACTGAGCCCTTCTCAGCCAGGGCTTTTCCCTCTGTTTGTATCTAGCAAGTTTACTAACACATCCTAGGGGTGCATGTGGCTCTCTTAGGGGTCAAGTAGGGCCATTGCCATAATGCTAACGGTAAGGGAAAAGGACAGCCTATGAAGTAGAGGGGAGCTGCTCTGAAATCAGTTCTGTTATCCATGGGTCCTGATGGGATGTACCTGTGGGTACTGACAGAGCTGGTGGAAGTCATTGCTAGGCCACTCTCCATCATCTTTGGTAAGTTGTGGGAAACAGGAGAGGTGCCTGAGGACTGGAGAAAAGCAAATGTCACTCTGGTCTTTAAAAAGGGCAAGAAGGAGGACCCAGGTAACTACAGATCAGTCAGCCTCACCTCTATCCCTGGAAAGGCGATGGAACAAGTTATCCTCAGAGCTGTCCCTAGGCATATCAAGGATAAGAGGGTTATTAGGAGCAGTCAACGTGGTTTTACCAAGAAGAAGTCAGGTTTGACCAATCTAATAGCCTTTTATGAGGACACAACCAGGTGGATAGATGATAGTAGGGCAGTGGATGTGGTTTACCTTGATTTCAGTAAAGCATGTGACACCATCTGCCACAGCATCCTCATGGCTAAACTGAGGAAGTGTGGTCTGGATGATTGGGTAGTCAGGTGAATTGTGAACAGTTTGAATGAGAGAAGTCAGAGTTGTGGTCAATGGGACAGAGTCCAACTGGAGGCCTCTATCTAGTGCAGTCCCTCGGGGGTTGATACTGGGACCAGTACTGTTCAATATATTCATCAATGACCTGGATGAGGGAACAGAGGGCACCACCTGCAAGTTTGTTGATGAAACTAAACTGGGAGGGATGGCTGACACAGCAGAGGGTTGTGCTGCCATTCAGTGAGACCTAGACAGGCTGGAGAGCTGGGCAAGGAGAAATTTAATGGAATACCACAAGGGCAAGCATAGGGTCTTACATGTGGGGAAGAACCACCCATGTACCAGCGTAGGATGGGGACAGACCTGTTGGAGAGAAAGCAAAGGGGAAAGGGACCTGGGTGTCCTGGTGGACATTAGGATGACCATGAGCCAGCAATGTGCCCTTGTGTCCAAGAAGGTGAATCGTATCCTTGGGTGTATTAGAAAGGGTGTGGTTAGTAGGTCAAAAGAGGTTCTCCTCCCCCTCTACTCTGCCCTGGTGAGACTGCATCTGGAATATTGTGTCTAGTTCTGGGCCCCCACACAGTTCAAGAAGGACATAAAATTCCTTGAAAGAGTCCAGAGCAGGACCATAAAGTTGATTGAGTGGAACACCTTCCCTATGAGGAGAGGCTGAAGGAGCTGGGTCTGTTTAGCTTGGGGAAGAGGAGACTGAGGGGTGACCTCATTAATGTCTATAAACATGTAAAGTGTGTCAGGAGGATGGAGCCAGGCTCTTCTCAGTGATGCCCAATGATAGGACAAGGGGCAATGGGTGCAAGCTGGCACATAGGAGGTTCCATGTGAACATAAGGAAAAACGTTTTCACTGTGAGGGTGGCAGAACTCTGGGACAAGCTGCCCAGAGAGGTTGTGGAGTCTCCTTCTCTGGAGACATTCAAAACCCACCTGGAGGTGTTCCTGTGTGACCTGATCTAGCTGATTCTGCTCTGGTGGGGGGTTGGATTATCTTTTGAGGTCCTTTCCAACCCCCAACACTCTGTGATTCTTTGATTCTCTTAGTATACCAAAACTGTTGGTTTGAAAGTCCTTGTCTCGAGCTTGGCCTTTGTCACTAGGAACAGCCAGTACAGCTGCAGTGGTTCTTATTCCCTTAGTTAATTTTTGAAAATATTTCCCATGGGATTTCTAAATAACTCAGTGAGAGACCATATAGGACAGGAAGTTTTTGTTGGGGTTTTTTTTCCAAAGTCTCTCAGCAGGCAGATTTTGCACAGCCACACTCAGTTCTCTCATGGATTTCACTCCTGCACGCTCTCACACCCATGCACTCGTGAATACCAAGGCATATGTCCACATGGTCTGGTCAGGGTCACTTGTGTGATGCAGAGCCAGTGGTTGCTGGATCCTCATCACATCCCTGATGTTTTTCTTGGCAGGCAGCAACAGAGGGGTTAGGGGCTGCTTTCATACGTTTTGGGAATTGATGATGTTTACAATTTTTTGCTTCATGGTTTTTTCTCATCCCTCCTAATTGTCAAACAAACTTGATTAATTTCTGTTCCCTTTTTTTTCCCTCATAGTCTTGTTTTTTTATGACTCCAGTCCTGTTGTTCATCTTCTGGACACCTTATCTTTAAGTCAGGTTGCTCCTCTTCCTTTTGTTACCTGAATGAAGGGACGTGTAGGGTGTGATTGGCACAGTGAGCATGTGCTGTTTCTTTAGCTCATGCTCTGCTCATCCTTCTGGTGCCTGCTCACTTTCTCTCACACAGCCATACGCTCACACACACACACAGACTTTTATTCTGCCCTTGTTTGTCTCCAGTTTTTAACACTTCTGGCACAAATCTCTGCAGGCAGACTCATGGAGTGACAGATCTGGCCCCAGTGCTGTGCCTTCCATGTCAGCATGTGTGTTGGCACATCCTGCATGTTAGTAGTAGGGTTACTTTGAGTGCATCAAGCAGCCCCCCGAAAAGCTTGAATCCCTTGTAGGAAGGGACATGGTTCGTACCAGCTCTCCCTGTGAGGCTGCTGAGCATTGATTTGGTCATTTCTGACAGATAGGGTCCGAAAGGAGGATTTCTGCACTTTATTCCCAGGCAGAGGCAAGTGCCATGCAATGTGCCTCGCGTGTTCAGTGTCTCACTCATGTCATTGATGTTGACAGAGTTCACCTGGTCTGCACCCCATGTGTGGCAAGGCCATCACCTTCAGGCTGGATGAAACTTGCAGAGTGTGTGGAGCAGTTCTGCCTTGAGGGTTGGCTGGGTCCCACTTCTGCACTTGCAGTACCCACCCTTAGTGGGCATCTGCTCACAGTGAGAATGTCTGTCCCACGTGTCCTGGGCACGCCTGATTTCCCCGCACAAGTGTGGCAGGACTGTGTTGCCTACTGGTTTCAACTTGCCCATGCAATGGTTTGTCTGGGAGTTAGGGAAATTAGGCATCTGAGTGGGATCTGCTGCTCTGACTGTGCTACTTGGAGCAGAAATGCTGGGCAAGGAAGCAGAATCCTTTCTATGCCTGTCTCCTTGCCCACACAGAATTTTCCAACTGAAGCAAAAACGGATGTATCTGGGAGTTTTTGGGACTGACAGTAGTTTCTGTGATTTGTGTCTATGACAGAAGCTTACTTGACCCTCAGTGCTCCACAAAGAAATTGAGGTTGAAACCTTTTCACTGAGTGGGGGATCTGAGGGTTTTGTGCTGGATTTGCCCGGGGTGGATAAGGCCATCCTCTGCCTTGTAGGGATTTCGTGTGAGTTGGTAATTCACCATGAAAGGTGGGTGGAAATTGTTGCTGCTCTAGAGGCCTCGTGCCCATGTGCATCATGGCCCAGATGAGAGCATCAGCGGGGTGCCTTTCCCAGAGCTGGGGCAGAGGTGCTGTGGTGGGTGGCTTTGCTGGCAGAGGTGGGGAAAGGTTGACTGCTGAATGCTTGCTAAAAACAGCAGCCCTGTATGTTTTATCATATAAAATTGATGGCAGAGATATTAGAAAGTCAGTAGGCTGTCCTAATGTGTTGAACGTTTCAACTGAGGTGTGATATTTGATGTGTATGGAGTGCCTGTTGATGTCACTTGAAAGTCATGCTCACCCAGCTACAACAGGAGTTGGGCTTTTTGGTCTTCTCCAGCTTTTTTAGAGGAAAGGGCAAAAATCAATTGTGTGCATGTGATAATCCAGAACAGATTGGTGCTAAACAACCCCTGAAGTTATTTCTTTTCTCTACAATTAATAACTGCTGCATATAGAGTTACATGCTGTGCACCAATGATTTAATAAAATACAGTTTCATGATTTGGACCACTCTTCATGACCTCATATAAAAGTTGTCCTCTTGGCTCATTTTATTTATTTTTTTTAAATGTGATACTAACCTAATCAGAGTGATTGAAATGCCAAAACCTCACCTAGCTAACACAGACTTCCCGTTTCTATAGCAACAAAGCTCGTCCTTGTACTTAATGAAGGAATGTTGGGGTGTGAGTAACTGTGATTTGGAGCTTTAGAGAAACAAACAGAACTGCTTTATAGTTGAAGATTAGAGAAATGAGACGGAAGTGACCTCTTTGCATTGAATAAAAAAAACATTGCTGAGGCTTGGGGTACTTCATTAGTAAGAATGAAACCATATTAATGTCATAAGGAGCTCTGTGTATTAATCTTGTTTTCCTAATTAAAATGTAAAAGCCTTTTACAGCAAGTGAGAGTCTTTGAGGGATTTCTCTCCCCCCCCCCCCCCCGCCCCAGCCCCTTTCTTTCCCAAACCTGCTGTGTTTGCGGTTAAGCCGATGAAAATTTGGGCTGCCCTGCAACAGATAACATTTTCCTTCTGTACTGGCAAAAATCCACAGATAGTTTTTGTCACTGGCTGAAAAGAAAGTGCAGGGGTAGGGGTAGGAAGTGTGTGGTGTTTAATCCCACATTGGCTCTACAGTCTAGTTCCCGGTCAGCTAATTTAAACCTGCGTCCCAGTGATAAATGCTGGACAAGCAACAGACAAGGGAGCAAATGAAGGAGCAGCTGTCACCTTTTCCTAGTACCTTATATCTTTTCGATTACAACTTTAACAGCTGTTAAATTCTAATCTAAAATGACCATTGGAAACATCCCAGGGAAGAGCAACAATGCTGACAGCGACGCGTCATGACTGCTTACGAGCTTATGCTTCTGTACCAGCGCGCCGCTAAGTGCTGCACAACATGTGTGGCAGGTTTATTGTGCTCAGTTATAAACCCTCAGAAGTCAGTGTGGGGAAATGGGAAATAGGGGCTTCTTGTGCTGTCTCACCACAGTGAAAAAAATAGTTTGACTGCATTTCCACAAGGCAGTCCAGTTTTTCTGCTGGTTTTGCTGTGATTTTTATGTTGGGTTTTTTTAGAAGCTCTGACTCTGATAAATCCATCTTCATTTCTGAGGACTGAATTAAGGTTTGCCAGGACTCTCAGGGTTTAAGGAAACTTTTTTTTAATGTACTCAGCTCACTTGTCACAAGGCAGCTGAGACAACCGATGGTGACAGTGATGGGAGCAAATTGCCCCACAGCAAAAGGAAGGATGGAGGACAGGATAAGACAGATGGAAAGCTGGCTCATTTGAAAGTTAATCAAGATTAGCTATTGCAAAAACAAAAAGCAAACCCAGAAACAACCCACTCAGCCAAATCCAGCTTGAAACTGGCTGAGTTGTAGCCTATTAAACCGTGGACAGGTGGCATCCCATGAGAGCTGGGTGGCTGCATCCAATGGAGAGCTGTGCTCTTCTGCCTCCCAGCATGCTGATTGGAAAGGCGTACAGTGTCTCTGAGAAGCGTGAGGAGGCTCAACTCGAAATCTGGGGATCGTGTTTTACCCTACATTCCATATGAAAACCCAGATATCTTACGATTTGGTAAAAGGCTTCTCGAGGCAGAGGCCAAAGGGACACTGGCAATGAGGATACAGCGGGTCTGCAGGAGATGTGATAGTTGTGTGGAGGTTGCAATGTTTGTGCCACAGCCAGCTGTTAATAGGCTCCACTGTCGCTGCTAAGCTGTGTGAGGCCTAAATACAGGAGGAAACAAGATTTATATGACTCTGTATAACTTTGGCAAAAGGACTTGAAGGACACTAACTCCCTGGAAGTTTCATGAAGAGATGCTCTGTGGGTGCCTTTGCCCGTGGAATGCTAATGTGTCTGCGTGTGTTCTGTGTTACAGGGATAGAGCTCTGTCCTCCTGGGCACCGGTTCATGATCACCATGGTGGCGAGCTTCATTGAAATGGCGGGGCAGTTCCTCATGCCAGGGCTGGCCGCCCTTTGCAGGGACTGGCAGGTCCTCCAGGCAGTCATCATCTGTCCTTTCCTGCTGATGCTGCTGTACTGGGTGTAAGTATTTCTTCCTGCTGTCAGGTCAAAGACAACACGAGCTCCTAATGTTGGACTTGGGAGATGCTTTACTGTTGGGAGGAGTGTGTGCTTCATGATATGTATTATAGAATGCATGAGGTTGGAATGCACCTTTAAAGGCTGTCTAGTCCACCCTTCCCCTGCAGAAAGCAGGGACACCCTTAACTAGATCAAGTTACTCAGAGCTTCATCAAGCCTCATGTTGAATGTCTCAGGGATGGGGCCTCCACCACGTCTCTGGGCAACCTGTTCCAGTGTTTCACCGCCCTCATAGTGAGTAACCTCTTCCTCATGTCTAATTTAAACCTACCCTGCTCTGTATACACTCATATATATATATATATCTATCTCCATTTGTTCCTCTGTGCACCTTTTGCAAAGGTTTGACTTTGAAGTAAGAGATAACTTTGCGCATAGGTTGTGTGCTGTGACGTGACAGGAACTGGGGAGATGGACCTCTCTTGAGCACAGGTGTACTTTGCAATTACTGTGGCTGTCGCTTCTGCTTGAGAGATGAAAGCAGTTCTTGAGAGGATGCAGCTCAGCCTAGCTGTTGCTAGATTTGCGGTGGTACAGCTAAATTTTTCCCTTAAAAAACAGTATTGTGGTTATGGGCTGTCACTGTTGGTTACTTTGGCTTGGGTTGGCCAAGCTAGGTTAAAAATAACACATGTCAGCTTGTGAACAAGTGTGCTTGGGCATCCTTTGTAAGCGTGAGGTAGCCATCCCTCAGCTAGGCTGCCTGCTCAGCTGTGCCGGAGAGAGCACGCACTGCGCCAAAGGCTGGGTGGCCAGGCTGTGCCAAGCAGCGGCTGGGGGTGCTTCCCACAAGGAACCCTCCTCTCCTAGCTGCTCCCACTCCTCCTCTGTGCCTGCTGCACCAGCAGCACCACAACACTGCTCCAGTTATCCTGAGAGAAGCAGGGTGGCTCTCACCTTGGAGATAGGGCCAGGTCCATCCCTACCAGGACTTTCTAAATCTAAAAATTCTTTCTTGTTCTGTCTTAATAGTGACACGCAGTGGCAGCATAACACAATGGGAGGCTTCAGGGAGCAGTGCTGTACAAAACCATCACAGTAAGAACATGCCAGGTCACCTCATTTTAAAGATAACACTAACAAGGCTAATATATTCCATTGGTGTGCACTTAAAAAAATTAGGAAAAAGGCCACCACACTGTGCAGGACCAGGTTGTTTATGCACTGTGGGGTGCCAAGCTGCTGGCTGTGATGCCTGACAAGTTACACCATAGAAAAACTTGTTACAATATGTAAGGATTTTTGACAGTTGTGTGTTTTTTCTGTTGGTGCATGAAGGTGTTATGGAGTTCTCATCCCCTCAGTGGGGATTTCTTTGCTTACCCCCACACTCATGGAGGTAGGCATGCTGCAGCTCGGGCTGAGGGCAGAATGCAGCACGCAGGGGAAAGCTACAAGTCCTTTGCAAGATAAAGGCGGCTTCTTTTTTTATCCCCCCTGTTTTCCCACATATAACATCTAAATAGTCTCATCTCATCGGTGTTCATCCTGATGATGAATAAGCTGGAGTGTTCTTGTTGATGTACAATGCCACTCTTCCGAACCTGCCATATGTTACATGCATACAAACACGTGCAGGTCTGCTCCAAAGCCTCCTATTGGGATGCCAGCCAGCTAGAGAGCATTCTATCCACCACTGGATAGAACCCAATATCAAGCATAATGTTTTCAGATATTTTGTGTCCAAAAGAGAAGGCACACTAGTATGAAGATGCCTGACGAGACAGGCAGCAGTAACTCCTCAGCAGTCTTCTGGAGGCAGCACGTTTTCTAGGTGGTTGAGTCAAGGTCTCATATGTTCCTGTTGGGAGGTTGACCCCAGGTGACACTGAAAGCAATGGGTAATGCTAACATTTATTTCCTGGTCTGCAAGAGCTTTGTGGCTTTTTGACTGGGCAGAATCACAGAATCACAAGGTTGGAAAAGACCTTTAAGATCATCAGGTCCAACCGTTCCTGTTCTATGCTAAACCATATCCCTAAGTACCTGATCTACCCTTTTTTTAAACACATCTAGGGGCAGGACAGGCATACCTCGCAAATAGACACCCCCCTCATGTAATGCATGATGCAGCAGCTCGATAAGTGGCTTTACACGTAACAGGGGCTTTATGGTTGCAGAATGGGACCTTGGTTAGGATGCCTGCTCAGTTCTACTGGTTTTTAGAGTATGTGCTTTTCTCTTTGGCTTTTCCCCTCCATCTGTTGCATAGCCTCTGGGAAGTGCCACCACTTTATTACCTCTTTCCTTTCCCCCCTTCCCCCGGTACTGCATTGGGGAATAGCACACGGACCCTCAGCATATGTTACAAAGGAAGAAAACTGATTTGTAATAAAAGTAGAACTAGAAAACTGCACTGCTTGTTAATTCCTCATCATGTACCCTAAGCAGTGAGCCCAGTGACAGTGCAGTAGTCCCTGTCCCCTGCCGCCTCCTTGCTGTCTTTGCTTCCCTCTGCTGCAGTGAGATCTGTTCGCCCCTCTGTGCTGGGGCTTAGCCCTCTCCCACCTATAGATTTGCTCTGGTCCCAGCCACATACACACATCAGGCTATACCATCCCCAGGAGGCAGGTCACCAAGTGGAGCGGGGAGACCAGCATGGATGGGGATCAAAGAGGAAGCAGATTTGTCTAGGAAGGATGGGCTGGTAGGCTGGGACACCTGCAATTCGAGGAGACAGATGCCTCTGCTGAGCACTCAGTACTCAGCCACATAAGCTGGATGTGAGCAAAGGGGTTGGTGACGAGGAATAAAAATAAGCTAATAGAAACTAGGCTCCTTTCAAAGCATGTCTGTGTGTTAGAGCCATGAGGGAAGGGGAGCTCCCATTTTACAGACGTATTATTTCTTCTCCCTTGGACTCAGGACGCTCCTAACAGGAACATGTAATGGAAGTCAGCAAAGGTATCAATAATCTGAAATAAACTTCTTCCCTTAAACCAAAACTGAAGACTGGGAAGGCGTGGTGCTGAGAGATTGGATGCTGAGAGATTGGAAGTACCCTCACCAAAGTACAAAGTTGTAATAACGGGGCTTGTTGCCCTGGGTCAGACCCCTGATTGACATGCTGCATCCTTTCCATGGGCACAAGTTTGCATCTGGACAGGATCACAGTTCTTCCAGCTATGTGTGGTACCTGACCGGCCTTTTTCTGTCTGTCAAGGATTCTTCTTTGCTCTTAGGATTTCTCGGTCTTAGGATCTTTTTTCCCATTGTCCCTCCCACTCTTCCCCTTTTCCTCTCCCAAACAGCAACTGCATAACAGGACATGAATGTTTCTTCCCACCCCTTGATCTTTTCTTTTACTGCAAAAGGCTGGTCCTTTCCTCGCTGACAAAGGAGGTACACAACTATCAACCAGGACTCTGCAGTCAGCTCAACCCAGTGATGTCGAGACTCAGCAGAAAACTGTCTCAGCTTCATTTTATATATATATATGTATAAGTGGTTTGTATGTATAAAGAGCATTCAATGCCAGGTGATGAAGCATGAGGCTGTGACCAAATTTCTGCGCAGAAGTCCATGGAGACTGGGGCTTGGCTTTTTTTTCCTTTGAGTTTGTGATGGTGCTTCATTTGCCAACAGTAGGTATGCACAAAGGACCCTTGGCAGCAGGGTCCATGCTCCACAAGTGAGCTCAGGTGCTTGCACAGGGGTGAGGTGGTCAGCACTTCCTTCTCCTGTGCCTGATAACCCGGGCTCATAGCAGCCCAGGAAGTTTTAAAGATCATTAACAAGCCTCCCATCACTCACACTGGGTGATGGAGAAGCTGAAAGATGCGAGGCTTTGGCACATTCAGTTTGAGAAACCTGTAGGAGCTGGAAGGCAGAGACAGTGTTTGTCCTCATGATGCCCCATCACTGAGGCTCTTTTCCTTCCCCTGGGTGCAGGTGTTCCCTATAGCACCTGTTAAATGGGACCTCTTAAGTGGATCGTTCAAAAAGTGCAGCTTTTAGGCCAGTGGCTGAGGCTGTGCCCTCCTGAGCCAAGCGTGTGGAGTTCTTGCATTCAAAGAATTCTTAATCTTCAAATACACATTTGCAGTACAGGACTTTCTGCAGGGAGATACACCAAAGCATCTGTGCAGTACCAGTGGTAGAAATAAGCTGTCAAGCTGAATGGCTGTCATCATGGCTGTTATATCTTTTTATTGCTTATATAATTTGGATTGCAGTCTGCCTGATTTATCTGCTTTTTTTTCTTCTTCTTTATAAAACAAAACCTAACCAACAGACTTTCTCTATCTAAGGTGATGGTTTCACTAAGCTGTCTTCCAAATTGCATCAGCCTTAAAAGATAGTACCCTGATGGTGCAATTGTTTGGTCCACGGCTTAGAAGAACTGAGGCAGCATCCACAGCAAAGATCAGGGCTTTGTGAAGGAAATTTGATGTTTATTATGTACCTGAAGTTAGAAGTCATTCAATTTGTTCTCAGAAAAGGTCTTTTGGAAGACAAAAAAATGCTTGGAGTCGGATCTGAAATTTTTCATATCTGTAGATTGTGGGAGGTTTTTCTTGGTTTAAAATCTACATACTTCATAGAATCTTAGAATATACTGAGTTGGAAGAGACCTGTAAGGATTGAGCCCAACTCTTGGCTCCACACAGAGCCAGTCAATTGGACAGATTGACATCTGACATCTATCTGGAGTTCAGGTGAAGTCCAATTAAGTTCATTTTGGACAAAGATACATGTACAGATGGCACTTGAACCTCAAAATCAGAACACTCCTAATGAATTCTTCTTTCAGTTTTGTATTAAAATAAACCCATATTAAAAGAAAAGAAAAATTTTTAAAAAGGAATAATGCTTGGTTAAGCTAATAACTGGTGTGAATATCAGTGAACTTGAAAGAAACAACCAGATAGAAAAAAAGACTTTTATTTTCTAACTGTGCACACATGTGTATTTTAAAGGCAACTCAACTGACATAATATTGTCTCTACTGGGGGAAGCTTTGGGAACAGCTGAATGTTGCCTGGAGCAGACACAATACTGACCTGTATAAAAGAATGGCTTAAAGTCTGCATGTATGGGAGAAGATTTTTGACATGTTTAAAAATTTAAAAAATCTGTTCCATTATAATCCTAAAAAGTAATTCTTCTCTTTCCCCTCTCTCTGTCTTTATGAGAGAATCCAAATCACTTCTGTCAGCTATTTTCCTTTTTTGGCCAGAATTACAATGTGTTAACTGCAGATCTCATTCATTCCCAGCTTGGCAGTAAATGTCTACTGCAGACAGTGCTGCCTCCTTCTCCCACTTCTCTCAAAACTCTATTAACGGGCAGAACACCTCTAATGTGTTATAAAATTCTAATCTGTCCTATTTCTAGGTGATAGGATGGTTCCTGTATCATTTGTGAATTGAAGTGAAAGAAAATGTTGTTAATTTGCCTGTTCTGAGTTTGTTTTCCCTCTTGTTTGTTTCATAAGTGATTCTTCTGCTTTTTGAGAACAATTACACAGCTCATGAACGGTAGAACGAGCAGCTGAGCACTGTCAGTTCTTCCTCTGGATAGAAGCTTGGAAGCAACTCTAACGTGTGTTCCATCTTTAAAGTATCTTCCCAGAGTCCCTTCGGTGGCTGATGGCTACGCAGCAGTTTGAGGCATCCAAGGAACTGATCCTTCAGTTCACGCACAAGAACAGGATGAACATGGAAAGCGACATCAAAGGAGTGGTGCCCGGTGAGTAGGACAGACAGACAGAGAACCACAGATCCCTCTGCTCTTCTCCAAAGGCTGCACATGGCATTGCTGCCCGGAATTAATCTATTTTTTGCCTGTCAAACCATCCCATTCATTCGTTCATTCTGCTTTTCTTGACAAACCATTCCAGACTCCAGCACGGCTTTTAAAATTACTCAGCCCGTTGAGCAGCCCCAGTAATCACGGTCTCATCTCGTGGTGCCATGTGTCTTCAGAGACATCTCTTGAAGAACTTTGCCATGGCTGCAGAGTGCACCTTCAGCCCCCTGTGCCTCTGGAAACTCAGTTTTAAGGAATCTGCTCGCTGAGATCCTGCCCATCACGCAACATTTGTTTTGTTGGTTTGGAGAAGCGGCAGCGCTTGAACTCCCAGTTTCAAAGCGCCAGCCCTGGGTCAGACCCAAACCACATTGCAGTGTCTCATTAAAGCCTTGCTCCGAGAGCCATTCTGCTTTCCTTTCCTGCATCATCTGAGTGATGCTGCTCAGCAGATGGGGGCTGCCTGTAAGCACCAGCGGTAGGGTGCAGTTTTTAGTTGAGTCTAAATTATCCTTTCCTTGGTTTGCTGGTGCTTTTGGAAAGAGCTGACGCCTCTTGTCACCAGCATCGTCACTGAAATAGGTGTGCTTATGTCTCGCAGGGTGCTTTGCAGAGGAGGCTGTGAGAGTGTGTGTGTGTCTCTACAACAAAGGCAAAGGGTTTCTGCGTCTTCATCTCACCGGTGCCCCTGTCAGATTTGGTTCAGGCTCTCCTTGCAGGCTTGACGGTGCCCATAAACACCCATTTTGCACTGTCACTTGCAGTCTGTATCTGACTACCCACTCCTCAGAAAACAATGGAAATACTTAGATTTTTTTCCCCACTTTTCAAGCCCTATGTACTCCAAGGGCTGCAGGGAGACCTCACCCAGTACCTCTGCCCATGGGTATGGGTGATGCTTCCTGCACTTGGCCAAAGGTGTCTGGGGTAACTGTAGCTTCAGTCAGTGCTAAAGGCATCGGTCAAACTCTGGAACAGACTTCATCCGGAATACAGAAATGTCACCGTTAACATCAGTGCCTAACAAATGAAGTAGCCTTCATCAGGGAGGGGTGAAAAAATCCAGTTTGGGTCTGTGCTATTCACACCCAGGTCACTGCTGTGGTTTCTGGTGCAGTTGGCAAGCGGGTGTTAGCTGGTTAGTTGCACGTGGATCGCATGACTGGGATTACAATTCCTGGATCTGCATTGTGCACAACACTGTTTTACAGCATAAGCACCATTTTTCTGGGAAAAATGTGAAAAACTGGGGGGTATGTGAGAAGCCATTAACCTGGTGATCATGCCACCACCTCCTTTTTGCAGATCTTCCCTAGGGGAGTGATTGATCTTGTAGAAAACGTATCTATGCAGCAATGAAATACCTTGCAAGTTGGACTTGGAGCTTCCCAACCAACTCTAAATTTGGCTTTTCTCATCTAGTCAGCTTCTTGAATTTGCAGATGAATTGAAATCTATTTTAGAGGGGAGAGAAAATAAATTACCTTAGTTTCCTTTAAGGAAAATGATAAAGATGCAACTGTGTGCTAGAGGGATTGATTTAAGCCATGTATAATGATATTGTCCATGGAGGAATGCTAAGTATCAGAATGGGTTTTCTGACTATTATTCATGACTGATTACTTTTTCCAGCAGTTTCACGGTAGAAGCACTTTCCTGTTTAAGGAGGGACTCCCTTTCATGTGGAAAACAGAGCATTGCTAGACACCTTGATGCTATGGATTCCCTGCCTGTAAATCCATTTAGATATATGCAGTTGTCTGTACATTAACCTTTGCAAATTTGAAGTGATACAGAACATGGCCATTTCTGCCTCCTTGCTGCTGCTTCATTTGTTTGGGATATTGTTGGGACTTGTTATTACGGTTTCCCTCACTTCTTCTCTTTAAAGGCCCTCTGCAGCCCCACACATTCAGGCTTTCCTCACCCAGCTCTAGAGGGCTGCTGTATTTCTGTAGGGACAGTAAGAGAGGAGCATGGTCAGAAGGGTGAAATGAGTGTAACTAAAAGTTTTGGAAGGACCTTCTCTCTCCTTCCGGGTGCGTGGCAGTGTTGATGGTCTGAGTGAGGACAGGAGAAAAGTAAAAAAAAAATAATCCCAAATGAAGAATTAATGGGATCAAACCACAGTCACTCTGAGTGGGTCCCTAAGCAGAAGGAAGTGTTTCTCTGCCTTTGTGTGTTATCATCCCACACCCACAGTGCCTGTCACAGGCATAAAAAGCCGGTACTTGCCTGGGAGAAAGGACGCCATGGAGCCTGATGCAGATATCCCCTCTTTTTCCCCGATTCCTTTGTTGAGCTTTGTTTCCTCTCTATGTGGAGGGGTTTTTGTCTGTGATTTGTTTTATTCTTTGTTTCACACCCGAAAGGGCTAGCAACTGTTTTCCTGTAGTTAGGGGCTATTGTGTTGCTGTTGATTATTTCTCCCTGCATTGTGTTGACAGCCTCTTGTGATGGAATTACTCCCAATACCTTTAAATAATAAACTGCTCACTTGCAGTCCCTTCCAGTTGGAAACCCCACTGTAATTTTACTCACACGTACCAGCCAAATGAGTGTATCCTATATAACAGATTGTTACAGGACTTACGGCAGTTTCACGTGTTCCGGTGTTGGCAGCCGATACGAGTCCCATAATAAAAAGTAGTGTTCATGTGGGTGAAGTGTTTCTGGGATGGAAGAAACTGCAAATTGCTGTCCAAGCAGTGAACGGGGGTTTTGGTTGTTTGGGGGGTTTTTTTTCCTCTTCTGAAGAATCGCAGCATTCCCATTGCCTGCTGAAAGCAGGTCTGCTTGGCTGTGCTGCCCATAGCGTAACGTGCCACTAACCCTTTGTAAGGGCTGTTTGCCCCATAGGCAGCTTTACCTTTGGGGGGGGGGGGGGGAGAGAGGGGGAAAGGAAGCAAAATTTGTCTGCTGGTTTTGAGTTAATCCATAGGGTGAGAGAACTTTTTGGCAGTGCTCTTCTGGGAGATGTTTCTGAAGAGAACAGCTCCATGTCTGGACAGTGGTCCAGACAGTCAGAAGGTCCGGCAGCTTCAATAACAGTCCCTGTTTGGAGAAAAGCAGCATGGGGCAGCTGATGAGAAATCCTCAGCCAGCAAGAGATCAAGTGGGACAAGGGACATGGATAGGAGTCCAGGGTATTGTAAGTTAGCACTGCCCTTATCTTCTCAGTAACCTGCCCCAAGGGTGTAATGCAGTGCCTGCTGTTGGCTGCGAAACCAGAGGAGAGCTGCTCCCTCCACAGCTTTAAGTGGTTCTATTTTTGAACGGCTGGTGCACCTTGTGGTTTTTGGCAGGAATGATTAGCCTTCACAAAGAGATTTTTTGAGTTTATGTGGTCATATGCTCTTCTCTAATGTGGAAGAAATCTAGGTGTGCTAATCCTTAATGTTCTGAGGCTCAAAACTTCATCAGTTGGCTCAACAATTTTCCCTCCTTTTAGAAATAAAAGTTTAAGTTCATTTTGCACCAAGGAATTTATCCAACTGCATATTGAAGTGCCATTTGTAAAACAGGCTCGGGGAGCCGTGTTGACAAATACTTCAAACCATTATCCCAAAACATCAGCTTCAACCACAAGGAAATGAAATGTTGTTACAGGACAGAAGGGTGTTCAGGGGAATTGGAAATCCCAGAGTGTCAGCTGTCCTTACACTGTTTAAAGGTGTGCTGTTTAGGTTTAGGTGGCTTTTGTTATCTTGGTAGGGTGCCTGGTTTTAATTCGTGTGGGGCCAAGGGTCTGTGTGTTGGCTGGAACAGATGGAGCACTGCAAGCTGATCCCAGCCCTGTCAGGGTGTTTGGGTGAGGAGGGAAATGCAACGCTTAAGAAGCCATGTCAGCAGTTACCTGAGTGTCAGACTTGTCGTTGCCATGGAAACCCACCCTCCCTCGTGCCATTCTCCTTTTCCCCCGTGGCAGGAAACATTTTGATGCTCCTTAACAGAAAAATAACTGCTTGGCCAGGCTGAATAAGGGGGGAAAAAACCAACCCTTTTTGCTTGGTTCTAGATGAGAATTGGAGTGCTCCTGTGGACAGGCAGGTTGCAGCGGTTCCTTCCTCAGGTTCCTTTCCAAGCTTAGAGAAAAAATACCGGTGCAGTTACAGAAGTATCCAGCAAAGCTACAGCATCCAAAGAGATGCAAAGGCTTTAGCTTGCAGGGCATGTTGTGGAGAGGTAGAAGGGGTACAGTGGTGGCAATACTGTGTGCGTGTATGTGTGTGGGTTTCAGTTAGGAGAGCTGTGGGTTTTCAGTGGCTTTCCTTTTAATGAAAAAACAAATAATAAAAAAATACCATTCACACTTCTCGCTGCTGAGCAACATGCTGCCATGCCTTTTCTTTTATACATAAGCTAGTTTCCTGGTTTGCTTTGCTATTTTTCTTTTTTTTTTTTTTTTTTTTCCAAAGCCTGAGGCTTGGATCCATGTGCTTGGCATGCTTTTTTTTTCTTTTCCTCTTGGGTAAATAGCAGAGGGAAGGGTGAAAAGGCCTTATGTCTGAAGAGTCAGTCTCTGTCCCTAATAGAAGAGATTACTCTCCCTACAAAGCTTTACTTGTATCTTTAAACAGTCACACCTACAACTACACTACGATTTTAATGCTTGGGGTGGATGAAGAGCCAGGTGTGTTAGCTTAGGGGAAGAAAGCAGGTTCGCTGGCCATGTAATATATGGTAACTCCATGTGATGCTACTATGTACATACCTACCAGCTGTGTTCCTTCACTAGACCCCGTTCCTTGGTTGTTTAATGGTGTTAAACTTAAATATCCTGCACAAATCCCACAGAGCAGTTGGGTAAATGTGGGAAAGTTAGTTAAAATAGTTCAAGGTGCTACTTGAAGGCACCTTTAAGTCTTACAAAGGATTATGGGTCAGCCACAGAGATTTTCATCTCAAACAAAACCAGCCAGTGATTTCTGTTGCCCACTTGTATGTTAAATCAACTTTCAGGAGGGGCTGAGTTTCTTCCAGCGGTCCCCTGTAGTCCAAGAACAGGAACTGATGGAGCCTGTGCAACTCTTTCAGGACGTGCAGTAAAACAGCATTTAACAATGGGGGAGACTGGCTGGAGAGCTGTCAGGAAGAGAAGGACCTGGGGTGTTGTTTGACTGCAGGCTGAATATGAGCCAGCAGTGTGGCCAGGAAGGCCAATGGCATCCTGGCTTGTATCAAAAGTAGTGTGGCCAGCAGGTCTAGGGAGGTGATTGTGCCCCTGTACTCAGCATTGGTGAGGCCGCACCTCGAGTGCTGTGTCCAGTTCTGGGCTCCTCACCATAAGAAGGACATTGAGGTCCTGGAGTGAGTCCAGAGAAGGGCAGCCAGGCTGGGGAAGGGACTGGAGGGCAAATCCTACGAGGAACGGCTGAGGGAGCTGGGGCTGTTTAGCTTGGAGAAGAGGAGGCTGAGGGGAGACCTTATCATCACCTACAACTACCTGAAGGGAGGTTGTGGAAAGGTGGGTGATGGTCTCTTCAGCCAGGTGACCGGACAAGGGGAAATGGCACAAAGCTGTGCCAGGGCAGGGTCAGATTGGATGTTAGGAAAAAAAAAAATCACTGAAATAGTTGTCAGGGCCTGGAACAGGCTGCCCAGGGAAGGGGTTGAGTCACCATCCCTGGGTGTGTTCAAAAAAAGAGTAGATGAAGTACTTAGGGATATGGTTTAGCTTAGGATGGGATTGGTTGGACTTGATCTTCAAAGGTCTTTTCCAACCTTGTGATTCTGTGAATAGAAATGATAAACAGCAAGTAACAAAAGTGACCTGTGTAAGTCCTCTTCTGCTGGCTAGGTCTACAGGAATGGAAGAGAAGGGTCTACATGTGCCCTGACTGTATCGCTGGCAGGGGCAGTAGTGATCTGTGACAGCAGCAGGATTTGGAGGGCACAGGGGAAAAAAGGGAGCGCTCTACTAAGGACATGCCACTGCGAAAAGCCAAATATGCTGGAAAACTTGTTTAAAAACCCACAAAAAATAAAGGAGGGGAGGTGCCAGTTTCCCTTTAAGCCTGAATGACTCTTTCTCACCAGTCGAGTCCTCTGCAGACTTTGGCTGGCCGCGCTCCAGCCTGTCGCAGTTGCTTTGTGCCTGGCTGGCACACTGGCTCTTTGTCCACAGTGGTACCTTTCCTCCAGAGGGGCTGGCTTTTCAAGGCAGGATCCTGTGAGGAGGCTGGCAGCAAGCCCTGGCACTGCCAGCGCTCCCCTGTGCACCAGGGAGGAGGATGGGCCAGTCTGGATGCAGATGTGAGGGGTTACATCAGGAACCAAGCAGAGTCAGGGACCAGTAAAGAGGGGACCGCTGGACAGGGAAGTGGACAGGGAAGAGAGGAAATGAGAGTCAAAAGACTTGTGGGGGTAGAGAATAAAGATAGTTGGAAGGGACTTAGAGGAGCAAAGGTGACGAGGGACTGGGTGAAATTAATGACTGCACAGGAAGAAGAGAGGACACGTAGAACAATGGAGACCAAAGTGGCTATGTGTTTGCTTCCCTTCTCTCTGGAACAAGCTGTTTAGCCTAATTTGGTCTCAGCACTCTTCTCTTGTGAAATTCACCCCTAAAACATGTGCCACATCCCTCTGTACTACCCAACTCACCTGCTCTGCCTGCTGAGATTTCTTCCACGGCTCCTGCAGTAGACAGCAATGCATGTGTAGGTACCTGAAACTTCCTGATGGCCCAGACATGGCTCCACATAGTGACATTTGAAGTATCCTTTGTGGTGTCTGGGGGGAGAGGGTTTAATGTTGGTAATATTAGAGGAATGTGAACATTGACAAGTCATACTCTGGGAAATGAAAGAAGTCAGGTTGCCTGGGCAACCCTTGCTTGGCCTCCTGGCATGAAGGCATGATGATACAGCCTTTAATAACATGATTACAACCTATTTTTTCCACAGGCCATAGGATGGACGAATCAGTGCATAGGATGGACGATGCTGTGGGAATGAAGCTGTTGTCTGTTCCTCATTTGTTGCAGAATTTGGAAGGTGTGTAGTGAATGAGGCAGAGGGTTGCAAAAGGAAAGAGGACAGTCCTGGGGAAATGAAGCTGAATGCCCTCTGAAGTGCTGTACTTATGCCCTGTGTCTGCCAGGGATGTCCTTTTACAATGGTGGAAACTTCCCTGGAATCAGGGAAATCTTGAAGTGTTGTCACTAATCACAATTTCTTCAGTGTCTGTCTGTAGTTTGTAATTCCAGGGCTTGATTTGCAGGAATCTGGAGCATTTATATTGGCACATACAAGGGGTATTGCTGTATGATTTTTCTCATTCTGGACACAATTCCTCTGTATCTTATCTCCCTGCCCACAAGACAGGAATAATCTCTGTCCTTACAAGAAGGTGGTGGGGATGATTTCATTGGTATTTATGAAGTACATGAATATTCTGACAGCACTGTAGGAATGTCTCTGAGGAAACCTGTGACTTTGTACTCGCTGGGAGGTTTGGATAATAAGGCTGAGGGGCACATGTTGAATGGGATAGGTAGAGGCAACATTAATAGCTGCCCATTTGCTGACTGCAGAGAGCATTCTGGGGGATAAACTAATGTGTGATCATCTAATTAAGTGCTGTATCATAATGCATACGAGCAATTGAAGATTACAACGGCAACCTTATGCCTGGCTTTTCCTGTCTTCTTTTGAACGTAATTAGAAATGCAGGATTGAAACAAATTATTGCCATCAGTCCTTTGCTATTATAGTCATCGAGTTCTGTGGTTGCTCTCATGAAATGAGCATCATTTTAAATGCTGTTGAGTATTAATGCCTCATGCTTTTGTTAGAAGGCCGTTCCAGACTCCAAATTGCTCTTGTACCGGGGTACACTTCAGCAATTCAAATACACTAGTGCTGCCCAGTTTCGTTGTCTTTTTTGCCTTCCCATTTGCTCCTGTCTGTGTCTGTCTTTATCTTAAATCTCTTTTTTCCCCATGCCTGTAAGCAGACAACAGCCCCATTCCTTTGCTGAGCTGAAGGTTCTCCCCTCGTTCTCTGTCTTCTCCTTTTATAAACAGGCTTGCTAAGGCTTTCATTTCTCAAATATTGATGGCCAGAATTGTAGGACAGCACCAGTATTTTCATTGTGTGAATTGCAAATACCTCATGGACACAACAAGCTGGTGCCTTATAGTGCCTTACAGACACTTGTGATCAAGCAGCATATAACCAAGTCCAGTGCAGTAGTATCTTCCAGCAGAACCATTTCCCATTAGTTCCTGAGTGTCTCACCTTGTAATTTCAGGGAGTTTTAACTCGTTTTTGCCACACATGCTGTTTAGCTCGCCCAGTTTCCTCTGATGTCCCTTTTCTGTGCTGTACTGTTTGGCAGTGCCTCACTTTGTCACTAGCAAACTTCACTGGCACCTTCCCAAGGTCTGTGCCAAGCTTCCTAGTGAGGTTTTTAAACTAAATTTATTTTTCTGAGAATAAGAGGAGTCATCCCACCACTAACCTCCTGCCATCTGCTTGTGATTTCTATTTTTCTACCCCGTGTTGCTCTCTGCCCATC
Organism: Laterallus jamaicensis coturniculus; assembly: GCA_022605575.1. Lineage (NCBI taxonomy): Eukaryota > Metazoa > Chordata > Aves > Gruiformes > Rallidae > Laterallus > Laterallus jamaicensis. Next base: position 11,816,855 of record JAKCOX010000002.1, on the reverse strand, counting down.
AATCAGCTTCTTACCAACCTCTTAATTCCTGTATGTGACTCAATAGCCTTCAGTATTCCTTTACTATTAAGCTTTTCAAAAATGCAATGTATCAGGCTGCTAGTTCTCCACGATTAAAAAAAAAAAGCTAGATAAATAAATGAGCACAAAGGGAGTTCATGGGGACAGAAATCCTGGAAGGTATAAATAACCCTGTGTACCAGTAACTCAGTGTGGCTGAGAGGAGGTTGCTTCAGCTCTGAATTTCGGACCAATTTACCTCCTGCTGCAGAGCTGTCGTGCTCTGGGGATTGACTGAGCCTCTGTGCTGGGCTTCCATAGCTCTTTTCAAGTTCAAAGAGCTACTTGACAGTATCGTTTAGCAGCCAGGAAAATGCAGCAGAAGTCCATCACCGCAGGACGCTTGTCACTTTGGACATCCTTTTTCGGTAGCTTGATTTGAGCTTTGTCTATTTTGTCTTTGCCAAGTGATGCAGAGATGGGTGGCTTCATCTGAAGGCTTTAAAGATACTTTCTGATTTTGAAAGCTGTGCTCCTGAAAGGCATAGGATCCCACGAGAATTGAGCAGTGCTGGGAGCTGGAAGCTGGTAGGGTTCCCCTCCCTGTGAGACTTTTAAAGTCTCCCACTGAATAGTTTTAATTTCCACTGAGATATAAAGAGTTAGCTTGTTGACAGTTTTCCTACTGAGGCCCTGAATAGGAAGCCTAGAGTGTGTGTGGGCTCCAGAGTATGGGAAAACTCCTAACGAGCCTCTGAGTAAATGAATAAAAATGTTTTTTATTTTCCACGCTCACCCTTCTGGTAAAGCAGCCAGAACCCAGGCCTTTAATGCAAATTTCTTCTGAACGGGCAACCTCAGTGCACAACCAGAGGATAGGCCGGGGGTGGAGGGAGTTTCCCTACTGTTATTCCAGCCACTGGCAGAGCAACAGTTTGCTTCCATGGAGTATCGATAGCTGTCGCTTTGACTTCTCTTCCAAGACCTCGACGTTGACCCATGAAGCCCTGACGGCCTGAGAACTGCCGCAGTCAGGCAGAGCAGGCCCTTCCACGCAAGCAGGCTACCTCCAAAGACAGGGGGCCTCTGGAATGCCTTTTCTGGAGGTGATGGCTTTTCTGCAAGTCACATAGCTTGTTGGCTGCTATCTGGATGGTATTTCAATTATTGTAAATGATTGGGTTTGTGATATCTGACCGTGGTAGGAGTGGAGGGCAGAATCATATTTGGCTCTGAAGCGTAACCACGTTAAGCGTTGCCTCTCCTAATTTTATTAAGCTGTGGCTCAATAAAGCACATATTGACAACTAAATCTACTTTCTCCTCCCAAAGAAAAAAGTAAGAGAGACTTTGAGAAACAAAAAAACCCAAATTAAGAAAATTCCAAGAGCGTGGCATCAGGGAGGGATTGTCTTCTGCTGATGGAGGAGGAGATGTTTTGCATTGACAGGTCAGATCTGGACATTCTTAGGCAATTTGAGAGTAAACCCTTAAGTCCTCGTGAAGTCTGTGCAAACTGTGTGGCTTGGGTGGTGATTTTTCATTGTTGCCCTTCAGCTGAAATAGTTAAAACAGCCATCATCAGCTTTTCAAAACCTTGTGCTGCTTCTAGTGCTTGCTTTGACTTCTCCACTGTGGAAGGTTTGGCTTGGGCTCAATTATAGGCTTTATAACTATGATTTATCTAACTGCTTTGGTTGTTCTGAATTATTTTATTCCTGCTTACTCCTTTCCAGAATCTTGCTACGAAAATTGTTTTAACCTTGCTCTTTGAGATTAGGTACCATCTTTTTTTATTGCTTTTTTTTTTATTTAATATAACCCTACTCCATTGCTGAGCCTGCTGAGTGCTCCTGTATTGCAAATATTAATTTGAACCAATTTCCCCTTTTGCTCCACTTCTGGTTTTGTGCATTTTAGAGCTTCATGCTGCATAGATTCTGGGGAGAAATGGATATTATCAGGTAGTAATGAAAGTAGTACGGCAATATTCTGCTTAAGTACCATCATTAATGTAAAATAAATACCCTTTGCTGCTTTTCTCAGAAGCCTTCCCTGTAGTTACTCTAGATAGAAGACCAGGAGTGACCCGTGAGCAGTGAATACCTCAACTATTTGCATGTAAATAGTAGGGGGGTGTGTATTATTTTTATTACAGAATTTTCAACAGCAGCAAAGTGTGTCTTTCTGTTTTGATTGTAAATTTAGGGTGATTTGTCTCATTTCTTTCTGTGGGCCTTGCTTGTATTTCTCCCTGCCTTGCATATCTTGAAGAGACTGCTGGTCTGCGGAGTGAGGCAGAGGTTAGGGCAGGCCAGTGGGGACAACTGAGGACACCCAGACTCATTGCATATGCACGAAGGGAACCGATGCAGGGCTGCGCTGCTGCCTTCAAAAGCAGCCAGTCTTTCCCCTAAAAACAAGTCCTAGCTCGTACTCTTGGAGTGCATCGTTTTTTGTGATGCTTCTTTATAGGTACAGCCTCTTCCATTGTTACTGGTCTTTACCTTACAACTTTCTTGCTTGATCCTGTAGCTTAGAACCAGTGGTTTCACCAGCATGGTTGGGCAGGTGTTCAAGCTCTAACCTTGTGATGTTTGGGAAGTAAACAGTGCCCTTCTTTTTTTAATTTTTAATTTTTTTTGTCCTGAGCCAACAAGAATATGAGATGCAATACTTGTGAGGCTCGTGCCTTACTGTAATGCTGCAAAAAAAAAAAAAAGTTGACACAAAGAAAAAGGGTTTTTTCTTTAAGGAAATGTCTTTTGTGTCAGACACCCATCAGAACAGTTTTAAATATTTGAACTGGGGGGTTGGTGGGGCAGCGAGGGAGCCGACAGTGCCCTAGCCACTTCTTTCTGAAACCTGGACTCAAATGAATCTCAAAAGATTCCCATGAAAAATGAGTTTCAGCTCCAGTCCTTTCTGTGGCTTTTCAGGTGTGCATTGCAGAGATGCAGTGGCTCTTGTAAGAGAGTCATGGGACCCTCTTTGAGAACAGTTTTCCACAAGCTGTGTCCTGCTTGTGAGGGTTTAAAAATTCGCAGGATCCTGAAATTCTTCAGGAAGCTTTGGATGGCGCTTGCCAGGACTGAGCTCCATACTGCCCCCGTTCTACATACGTGCTTTAAACTGGGAGAAGTTTTGGGGTGTGAAGGAGTTCTTGGGCAGTTCTTCAGCGCCAAAAAAAGGTTAAAGGAAACCTGGAAGAAGGAACCTGAGGTGGACTTGAGGCAGGTTGTTCAGTGTTTTTATAGCTCCTGTCCGTACAATCAACTCCTGTTAGTGTAATCTGCTCTCCAGAACATCCCTCGGAATATCTGGAGTTCACAAGCGAAGCTTCTCATTCTCCTCAGTGAAATAATAATTTTGGTTTGGTTTGTTTCAGAGCTGGAAAAGGAGATTGCCAGGAGACCAAAGAAAGTCTGCATTGTTAAAGTGGTGGGAACCAGGAACCTGTGGAAAAACATTGTCGTGTTGTGTGTGAACTCGTAAGTCCGATCTCTTTCTGTTCCAACAGTTGTCTGGTTGGTGAACTGGAAGCAGTAGCAGGAAACGATGGGGGTGTTCCTCCATTTCATGGTATGGGACCCTTCTCTAGTGTCTTTGATAAATGGTCCTGGAACAACACCAGCTGTTGCAGGGGACTATTTTATATTTTCATGGCAAACATGGAGGAAATCACTGACTGTTTCAGGCAGCGGCACCACCACGAGTCTTCTTGGGGGCCCTACTGCAAGTGCATTGCTTTTGCTAGTGGTCTCTCAGATCTCACAGAGTCAAGTGCTGGTACATGCCCACACATGTAGTCCTCTGCTGCTGACATCCTGGATGCCACAGGAGTACTAGTTCAAGTTGCTTACATCTGATATGCCTGCGGTGCAGGGGAAGATGTTGCTTGCCAGTAAATACAAGCCTGCTCCCTTGTATGACAGCTGTCCTTGACAGGTCTTCAAAAGCAGATTACAAAGTGCTTCAGCTCTCCCAAGTCATGCACAGGGCACGCAGGGATAATGTGCTGTCTTGCACAGAGCAATGCGGTGCCTGTGTCCTAAGGCTTCAAGTTGGGCATGTCTGTGTGGGCAAAACCAGGCATCTACCTGAGAGTTTTGCAGGGTACAGGCTCTGAGACCTTCAGTGCCAAAAGGTCTCAGAGCCTGTACCCTGCAAAACTGATGGGCTGCAAATTTAGCCTCCCACCAAACCGAACGTTGCAGCAGCGGGGTAGATTTTCTAATTTCTCTGCCTTATAACACACCCATGGTTTTATTCAAATGGGAGGTGGGGAGAAGACTAGAAATCCTCCATCCTCTACTCTCTTCAGAAGTACACAGCTCTCTTGTGGCTTTTTCTTCATTACATCAGGATCCAGTTCTGCAACCTTCACTCCTGTTAACAGGCACAGGGATCAGGTTGTACCCCAGAGATGCCAGCCCTCGTGCTAGGTAGGTAGTCACCCAGAGGCACAGGGCCTTCAGGGGTCTCCAGCAGAGTGGCTGCAGAACCAGCTCTGATTTTGTGATTGTTCCGCCTACCGGTGAGTGACACCCTCTGTTCTGAAACAGCAGTTTCCTGTTAGGCCAAGCTGATAGACTGATTAGCCGGTGTTAATTTTAGTTGTGCAAAGCCTTTACAGGGGGAATTCTCCCCTTCTTCCTCCCTCTTTTTAACTACACCCACTTGGAAATACCCAAAACCAGAACTAGGCAGCCCAAGGAGTGACTTCTGGCAATAGCACGCGGAGGCTGTTTGCCATCCAAGTAGAGCATGAAGCAGATGTATGCTTGAGGAAATAGCTTTCATGTTTGTTTTTAGGGGGTGGGGGTGGGTAAAAACCAACAGCCCTATTTAATTTTAATTCTGTCATTTCTGTTAGATAGGGCTGTGCTAAATTATAGTAGCGTTACAAATGAAGAAGGAACCTTTTGCAGGGAACAATGAGACATGATGGGGGATAAATGTATTTAGTTTTAAAAGCAACTGTTCTGAACTGCTCAGCTAGTTAAGATAACAGACTAATTCCTGGGGCAGCAGGCTGGAAGGAAAAGTCCAAATGATACATTCATTTAGTTTATAGGTCATGGCCTAAATAACTTCAGCAAGTGTGTCTGCATGGACAGAAGAGAGAGAGAAGACGCACGGTAGTTAACTGCCCTCTTATTAAATATGGTTTTGTTGATTAATATTTCTCTTCTGGGAGGGGCCACTTGTATTCTAGATATCCAAAGCAATTACATTCTTGCATAGCAGCAAGTACTTGCAGAAGGTTTTTATCAGGGAGGAAGGTGTTTGGTAATGGGAACATATTTTTGAACTTCAGTGTTGGTTCACAAGATCACAGGAGAAATTCCCCAGGCTGTCACACACGCAGCAACTGCGTATTCCCCCAACTGTTTATATGCAGTTTATCCTGACAGCACTTCAAACTCATGATGTTCAGGCAGATAGAGGTGTATCAGCGTAATGTCACCACCATTCATTTCTTTTGGAGCCCTTGGTCTGTGCCCGCTGCTCTGTCAGGCACAATTAATTTGTGATGTGAGGTTTGCCTGGTCTAAATGCCAGGAACCAGGAGGCCCTTGGGGGCAGGGGTGTTTGTACTGTGATGGGTGCAGCTGGGAGCACTGACCTCCCGTAGCAGCTCTGCTGTAGTTTTGTGTCGTGTCGGGGGTAATGCTGGGGTTTCTCATCTGTACCGCCAGCCCCCTGCTTTTGCCAGGTAGGAGGGAGACAGGAGAAAGAGGAGTGAAAGTGGCAAGATGTTGATTGCTGGCATCGGGAAGAAACTTCAAAGAAAGGGAGATGCATTGCTATGGAGGGTGGTGTAAACACATAGATTGGATGCAGGCTCGCTGTTTCAGAACTGTAATAGTCATTGCAGAGCAATGCATGACTTCAGATGCTTGTTTCTAAGGGGGTTTCATTTGTACCAGGCTACCTTGGGAAGTGAGATGCAGTCTTTGCTACAACAAAATGCCACAGGCAGATGGGTCTTCTGGAAGACACGTCAGTATTGTGCTCTGTTTTGCTGACCAAGCACATGGGCAGCTTCATCCTGGCAACATTGGCTCTGTGGCCATCAGCAGATGCCCTGGGAACAGAGAGATATCCTCCTTGAGATGGAGGAGTTCTCTGGTTGGGAAAACCAGTGGTGCTCTTGGGGTCTTTATAGAGTCGCTTGTACCCCGATGTCGAGCAACAAATGACGTCAACGGACTGCGAGTCTGTGGTTGAACAGGGGTGTTTCTTTTCATCACTGCTTATTTTTAACAGTAGCACCTAGAAGTCTGAGTTAAGTCTTTTTTGCAGCAGGTGTTACATTCCTGCAGCAGAAGAAATGTTTCCTGCATTACCGTGTTCTTACACGGAATGACACAGCAGTGTGTGGCTGCCTCCTCAGCCATGATCTCCTCTCACCCTCTCCTGTTCCCCCCAGGCTGACTGGCTATGGCATACACCACTGTTTTGCAAAAAGCATGATGGGGCACGAAGCGAAGATGGCCATCACCCACAACTTCTATGCGGACTACTACACCATGGCTGGCATCGCACTGGCATCCTGCCTGGCCATGTGCCCGGTGGTCGGGTTTCTGGGGAGGAGAGGAGGACTCCTGCTTTTCATGATCCTTACAGCTCTGGCGTCGCTTCTGCAGCTGGGCCTTCTCAACTGTAAGTTGGGGGCGAGAGCTTTTCAGGACACAGGGATGTTGACAGGCAGATAAGGGACCAGGATATATATACTAGCATTTCCTTTGCCTCTCTCAGGTTTGACATGCCGTGCACCTGCTTCATTCAAGAAGCTGGATTCATTTGAAGGGTTCCCCAAACGCTTGTTGTCTTAGGTTCATTAACAAAAGGCATTGTGTTTTGAATGAGTCCCTGTAGAAAAGCTCATTGAGCATTGGTGTTGCTTCTAGGGCTGTCACTTAAAAACAAGCAGACAAAAAAACGCTTTTAATTTTATTCCAGTGCCTCTGGGGAAAGAGCTCAATTGGGATTGGGAAGGGAAAACTTTCCCCCTTGAGTCTGCTTCCCAAACGGCCTCTAAACCAAACATAGGTTAAAGCAGTAGGTCTGTGTCCTCTGCCTGCTCTGAGCATCTTGCTGTGTGCAAGCAATATATGGGTACCATGTAAATATGCAGCTGGGAAGCCCTACTTTTAGCATGGTATGTTCACACAGCCCGTGAGAATGCACACACTTCATTTTGTGAGGTGACACAGCTTTTTGAATGGATTATTCCTGCCAAAAGCAAGAATGCTCCACCTCCTTGTTTGCAGGCTGCAATCTTTCTCTGGCCCTTTGGAACTGCTTCAGGTATTAAAACTGCTACAGAAATACTCCCTTTCCTTTTTTATATATAATTTTATTTTGTCTTAAGTTTCGGATGGCTGAGGAAGTAGAGCTTCATGGATCAGAGAGGTTTCGAAGCAGAGGGAAGGTGGGATGTGCTCTGCCACTCTGATAGTTGCCAACCATTAGACCTCTGTCCCATGAAACCTCAGCACAAGGAAAAGGATTGAGACGTGCCTTGGACAAACCAGATGTGAGACAAACACCAGAACGCTGGTCGCTGCTGGCTTTCATTTCTAAGTTTAGAAGCAATTAAGGGCTTTAATGAGAGAAAGTTTTTTGCCATGAGGATGGAAAGATTTCACATTCCTGAGCCAGCAAGAACCATCCCTGTTTACAGACTGTGTTTCCAGAAAGCAGTTCCTAAGCTAACCTTCAGTGAACACGCTGTTTGTGGGAGCACAGGAGAAACAGGGAACCTCTTTCATGACATGGAGGAAACTCTGACATCACCCATGTTTGCTCCCAGCTCGGTACAGACCTTTATGTTCCCTTTAAGGGCACATTTGCCCTGTCCAGCAGTCCCCAACAAGAAGGGGAAAGCCCCCTGGCCCCATCCCATCCCCAGCCCATTGGCAAACTGTGACTATTCACACCCACACCGTGCTTGTGTGTGACCTCCTGAAACTCCACGCTGGTGTGGTGGTGTCTGTCAGGGTGTCTCTGCACTAAATTTGTCTGTCTTCTTTTTTTTAAGGAACTAAGATGTTTTGTGAGGCTTTTGAGATAATAAGCACGCAATTATGCTTATTATGCCAGAGCCATTAGTCTGCTCCAGAGCCATGAAAATCTGGTTGCAGTTTTTCAACAACAAAAAGAGTGATGGAGGAGGGGAAGAACACGCTGTAGTAATCATTACAACCTTTCCCCTGCCTTACCCACTCTGTTCTCATCCCTTTGTGAGGAGGGAAAAGCAGCCTTGAACTTCAGAGCAGTACATCTCCCCCTGCTCTAGACCATGCCCCCCTTCTTCCTCAGAAGAGCTAGACAGTGTTTTGAGAGAAGCAGTGACCCTGCTGGTTATGAAATCTGTTACAGCCTCCTGCGTGTTTTAGCTTAGCATAATTTGGGTGTAATTAGCAAATGAAATCAGATTTTGAGGAGGAGGGTGAGAGAGGGAGACGGGTATTCTCCATCAGCAGCAAACCTGCAGCGGACCTTGAGGATTCCCATGTTCGGCCCTTCCTCCCAACCTCGGGGTGTTGTCTGGGATGCCTCAGGAGCCTGGTGAGAGGTCACCAGCAAAACTGCACCCAGCTCATGCCGCTGCCCTTCCCCTTGCTGACCGGTACTGCCGTGCACTCCTTTAAGGTTGGGACGCATGGCAGCTGGTGGCTAGCATGAACCACCAACACAGGGTATTTTGGCAAGGAAGAGGTGTCCCACCAGCACAAAGGTGCTGATGCCAAGGCTTTTTCTCTCTTAACTAAAGCTCTGCTGGCCATTCCCTTGGGGCTGCAGCAGGACGTTCTCTTCTTCCTCTTTGCTAACATAGAAGAGGTCTTTATGTTAATCCCAGTGGTAATTCAGGGGCTGTTAATGATGCTTTACCGTGGCATTTGTTATCCCTGTCTCATTAGCATGCTGTCCTCCAGCTGAAACAGGCGTGGAAATGGGGTGTCCTGTCTGGTGGTCGTGGGAAGACGCACCGGTCATGGCATGGGAAAGAAGTGTAGAGGGGGCTGGGGACTGCCTGGGATTTACCTTGCTTCTTTTTCTTTTCCTGTGTGTAAATTGCATATGTAACAACAGTATGTTCTTGTTTTCTCTCCCTCTCTCTTTTATTTTCATCTTATTCTACTTTCTGTGGTCTCGGATCCAGTGATCGGAAAATACAGTCAGCTTCCAGACTCAGGTATGGTTTACGGATGGGACTGCATCATGCAGGAAATGCTCCCCCACGAGCAGTGGATCCAAAAGGCTGGGGTCAAAGCACCCAGGGTGGAGCTACCGCCTCAGAGAGGTGTGGGAGGAAAGTCCACTTCAGTGCCTTGGGACCCCGCTTGTAGGCAGGCCTGTTTGTTTATGTGCAGTCTCCTGGGGTAGCATCCCCTCCACATATTCTGACAGGCTACTGCATGTCAAGAGAAGGTGCAGATGTCCTCCAAGGTTGTATTTTTAGATATGGAGCAGTGCTTCCTTTGAAAGTCTCCTCCTCAGAAGCAACATTCCAAATTTGGTCTTTTCCATAAGGGTCTGACATGCCAAAGTACTTTTTGACAAGGGTGACTAAAGCACCATGGAAAATAGTTCCCTGGGCTAAAGCACCACGGAAAATAGTTCCCTATCCCAGCCTGAAGTACTGTAATAGTGATGCGGGGACAGGCTGCAGGGGAACAAAACCTACCCTTCCGTGCTGGATTTTAACAGACCTCTCCTTGCCCAGCTCTTTCAGGGTCAGTTCTGCTGAGCAATCATGGGTCCCTGTAGGGTCAGTGGTGCAGCTTCAACTCACTGCACAAGAGGTGCCAGGGAGCCTCAGAGACCTGTAGTTTGCAAGGTTCCACACTCCCATCTCTGTTTGCTGGCAGTATTTGCCCTCTCCCACAGGCTTGGGGTGCACTGCAGAAAGGGCTCAGCCCTGAGCGGGCTGTAGTGCATTTCAGAATTTATAACCTAATAGTTCCTAGTACCTTATGCTCTCCTGAGAGCTGATATATTCAGCAAGAACAAAAGCAGGCCTTACTCTTGGTTGGATCCAACCCAGAGAGCACGCCTGCTTGGGGCTGCAGGCTGATGAGCAGCCCTTTCTCCAGGCAGATCTTGGGACTTGGCCGTAGGAAGGGGGGGGGGGGGGGGTTGCTGCAACGCTCCAGTCCTTTCCCCAGTACCTCTGTTAGGCACGATGTGTTCCCTTCCCATGGCGCAGTAGTCTGCAAGGCCTGCTCACTGGCCTGGAAGGTCCACATGAGGTTGTATCAACCCTGGATCAGATATCCTGCCCCGGCCTTCAAAAGGTGGTGTGCAGGGATCAAGTGAGGGACTTCTCATCATTGTGGCCAGCTTCCTTTAGCCTTGTTTACGTTCACTGGAGCTTCTCCCAGTGCTTGATGGGCGCTGTTTGCTCTCAGAAACCTCGCAGACAGGCAGCCAGCCATGACTGGCTGAGCAAGCAGCCTTGTGGGACACAGGTACAGGGGAGAGCTTCACCATTCTCAGCATCCTCTTTTCTCAGCCAGCACCATCAGGTGAAGGCTGTCAGGCTGGTGGTTATGACAGAGTCTGCAGACTGATTACATGCAGGGGCTTAGCAGGGAGATGGGAGCACTTCTGTTTCTTTCCCCTCCTGTCCCGTGAGCCTCTCCAATGCCTAAGCCCCAAGCTGTTCCAGATGCCCGCCTCCACTTTTCTGTCAAATGTGGGAGGGGAGTGGCTGGTGCCTAAAAGGCTGCCCAAAGATGTGTTTTTTTCTGGGGTTTTACCTTTTTGTGGTGGCTGGGCAGACATAATTTGGAGATCACTACTATTTTTGGCATGGCATTATGATTATTTTCTTTTCCACGTGTGTTTGTGTGTCGGCTGCTTGGGGAATGGACTTTATAAATACCAGGTTTTAAATTAGTATTACAGCAGTGACTCAAATCCTTGTCTAGGGTGAATGAGTAAGGTAAACCTGTTTTCTTGTTTCCTTCCATGGAAGTTTAGCCTCATTCTCCCTTTTAATGAGCACACTTTTCTTGACAGGTATGAGTGACAGCGTCAAAGACAAATTCTCCACCGCGTTTTCCATCGTGGGTATGTTCTCTTCTCACGCCGTTGGAAGCCTCAGCGTGTTCTTCTGTGCTGAAATCACACCCACGGTAATCAGGTGAGCCCCCTTTCTTTGAGGGATGGGGAAAAGAAATCTGCTTGGTAACTGGCAGTGTGGCCACACCCGTTGCACGGGAGGGGAAATTCCCCTGTACCTGGAGACCTTGCAGCAATTTTTGGGCGGCTTTTCAGTTTACTGCCGCTGCAGTCTGTTCTGTCTGCCGAAGTCGGTGCGTGCCTGCGGATGGAGAGGCTTTGTTTCGATGGCTCCACCTTGTGTCCCGTCGTGGCGATCATCAGCAGGCCAGGCAGCGCGCTACGGGCCTGACTGCTCAGCTGAACCAGTTTGAGGGGCTGAGGCGTGCTGGTGGCTTCTCTTACTCTGCTGGGTGGCCTGTACAAGCAGTCAACAGCCCTTGGAGCCTGCGGCTTGGTGTTAAAAGAGAAATTCCACAAGCGTGCAGAGGAGGACATGGGTGCAAGGAGTCCCTGGCAGTTAATTGAGCCAGCTACAGGGGCACGTGAGTGGAAAGGAGGGCTTGTGACCTGTGGCGTGGAACACTTCTGGGGCGTACGGGTGCCCTGAGAGTGCAGTCCTGCCTCTCCTACAGCACCGGTGTGAGGGGTTGGCCTTTACTGCCGATAAAGAGGTCTTCCTCTCTGCACACAGATCTGTCTTAGCAGAGGCGCAGAGTCTTTCTGAAGAGGAGTGCTTTTGTCCTGGGCAGTAGTTGAAATTGGGCAGGTGATCTTTGCTGGAGAGCTTCCTGTGGCAGGTCTTTGTACAGCCATGGTTTTGTACCGTTCTGTGTATCCACTGTTACCCTTCATAGCGCAGAGGTGATGCTTGTGTGTTCCAGATCATGGGTTCAGCAATGCCATGGCAATTTGGGAGTCTGCCCTGACTCCTCTGAATTTCCCAGGAATGTAGGTCATATAGGTGGGAGGGAGGGAGAGCAGAGGGAAGAGGACACTCTTTTCCTTTTTTTTTTTTTTTTTCTCCCTGTGAATTATATACCTTTTCAATAACTTTGCAACAGTATTATAGCAAAGCTGTCAGTTGAGTACCCAGAGTCTCCTTGATCCGTGGCCTTTTCTTCCAAGCTATCTGACTTTGTGAATGTATTTTACAGATAATATTATTTCCACAGGGAAAGGCAGTGTGAACGGTGAGGAGATTATACAGCAGCCCAAACTGCTACCAGCTATTTACTTACGTGCATGTCAGTCAGCTTGGTGTTCTTATGTCTCTTTAATTTTCCCCTTGTCTCTGTTTGAAAGACACACAGATAAGGAACTGGCCACATCAGTCAGAAAAGAATCTGCCAAGTAAGCTTGGATGTGCAGTGTGAACTTAGCAAGCTTTTTTTTTTTCCCTTAAATCACTTATGTTGCTACAGTGGAGGAGACAAAATCCTGGCTGGGAGCCAAAATCCTGCTTTCCCTGTCACTGCTGGGTGACACCAGGCAAACAGCAATACCTGGATACGCCTCGGGGTCCCTGTTTGTTAGTAAGAATGGTGACAGTACTTTGTGGTCCTACCATCATGAAGCTCTTGATGAGATCCACTCAGGGCTGTAATTAGTAGGTGCTCAGGCAGGTACGTAAACCTGTCTCAGGCCGAGGTGTGGTTAAGCTGCTGAGTGGCTTGCATTTCAGTGGCTCCAAAATAATTCCTCAGGTGCTGTTCAGTGTTTCAGAGCATCTTAATGTGCATTCGGTTGTATCTTGTGGGTTTCCCAGATCAAATCCTTTGCCTGTAATCCCCCATCCCTGAGGGGAGGAGAACAGCACTGCAGTTATCAAGGTGGCGATGACGTGATGAGAGGTCATAGCACTAGTCCAGCATAACTGCTGTGTTGTTGAGGTGGTTACAGCAACATGGGAGGAAAGCAACCCCCTTCATCACCAAGAAGTGCTGCAAATTCCAGAGACACAAAGGTCCCACGCTGTCATGTGGCACAGAGGGGCACTGGTCTCCTGGCGCTAGGTAGGAGGGCTTCACCAGAGAGCTCCCATTCCTTGCACCAGGGGCTTCAGTTCAGAGCTCCTTCCAAACTCTGGGCGCTAAGAGACACCAATACTCCATCCCCAGGAATCCTGATGGGAATGCCACTGCAGGTTGCATGGCTATGAAAGAGGAATAGGCTGAGGAAAGTGTGGTGTGTCATCTCCCTGTCCTCTGTGTGCTCAGTTACTAACAAGAGGAAAAGCAGTCTGATTTGGTTTTTTTCTTCTCTCCATGACCTGCTTGTGCCCCCACCCAGCCAAAGAAATGAAGAGTGGGCAGCATGGCCAAAGAGCTTTACCCATCAGCAGCTGCCTCAAGCCAAATTTCTAGCGGGTGTAGTGCTGCTTACTGGGACCTGGCTTTTCAAAGGTGGTACCCTGCCCTGTGAGGCCAAGGGTATGCTGGTGCTTTACTGAAGCTCTGCTCCAGGACAGAGCATGCAACAGGGTCACATCAAGGAAATCCACCAAGGTTTTCGGGGACTGACTTCAAGAAGTGGCTGAGCTGACTGGACAAAGCCCTAAGAAAACATGCTCTGAATTAAGTGTTGGCCCCATAGTACCTGTAGGTACTCTCCAAAAGTCTTCTCCAACTTGAATAACCCTCTGGCTCTTCAGTACTCCAAGCTGTGCTGCATGTCAACCTGTGACAAACAGCCACCTGAAACGGGTTCTCCTGAGCAATGCTGAGAAGGGCAAGTGTCCCCATTCTTGGTTTAGGCTGTTCCAAACAAAGGATATCAGTGAGGATGTTTTGCTGTTATCCAAAAAATGCTGCAGTAGCGAACAAGGAAATTTCACTGCTGTCATCAGGGAGGCCCTTTCTGAGGGCAAACTTTTGGACCAAGGTCCCTTTGCAATTCACCTGTGTCAGGACCATAAGCCTCGTGTAAACCACCCCTCCAGCCTCAGTGTTGCTGGGTGAGCAGGGCTTGGGGAAGTGGGGCTGATTGCCTGTGGGAAAGCCCCCTAACAGCAGCCAGTACAAGGGGAGAAGCTGGGGTTCACTGTGGGTGCCAGCAGCCCTCATACTCCCTCCCCTGGCTCCAATCTGCACCTTGAGGTGCATCTGAAATACAAAGGTTGGTTCCCCTCTGTGGGAAAGCCCATACTGAGGAGGAGCAGTGTCTTAAAACATGCTGTGGACATTTTTTGTTTCCCACCTGCTTCCTCATAGCGCCTGTGGAAAGAGAAGGTTATGAGGGTGTTGCTCCTGTTGCCCTGCACCCATTTCCTTGACATGCACTTGAACAGCAAAACATTCCTGACCATGTTTTCAGCTTTATTTTTTTTTTCTATATTTGCAGTGTAGTAAAACACAGGAGGAGGAAAAACAAGTCTTCCAAGCCTCCTCCTACCAGGTTCCAGTGGCGCTGGATGAAGTACTACCTGCTCTGATTACTGATGTCTGATGGAAAACCGTTTTTTTTCCTTCTTCCTCTCCAAGCCTGAAGCTGCTTGACCTGCAGTGACAGAGCTGCCTTTGTTGTTGCCTTTCCCTGTTTCCTTTCAGCTTGCCCGATGCCCTTCTACAGCAGCTTTTAAAACTCACCTCAGGTCTTTCTCAGGACTTGAGGTACAATTTAGCCATAGCAAGCAGGGATGTAAATGAGCCCAGCTTTTGTCACTCCAGAGCCAACTTGGAGAGGGATTTGCCATGCGTTCGGGGCTGGCTGTGCTGATTACTCCTCTGAGGGTATTAATGAAGTTGCAGGGAGGCCGGCTGCACAATGGCCGCATTCAGCCGGGTTTCCACGCTGCCACTGGAAAGCTGGCGTGTCTTTAACAGGGGCTTCAGCAGTACTTGGGGACGTCACCGTTGCCTGGGAAAGATGCTCTGCGGAGTCTGGAGAACGAGAAGAGACATACATGAATTTTTGATCCGGTCAGTGTCCCAGGAGCATTTTTGTGAGGCCTGTGCTTGCTGCCAAGTAAGCGGCAGTGGATTTGGGAAGGGATTGGGTGAAGATCAGCTTTGACACGGTGGTTGGCTGAGTGACTTTGGTGTTTGTAGGCTGATAGTGCTGTGATTTCTAGTAAGCTCGCTAGTTGGTGAACACTTTTTTCCCAAGCAGCTCCTTTCCTTTCTGCAGGTGTCCTCTGCAAGGTCCAGTAATCGTTAATAATTCCAGCTCTGCCTCTGGGCCAGGAACTGAAGCACCCGAAGCCTGTCTGATCACCAGAGGGTTTGGGAGTAGATGGTATTGGTGGAGTGGTGAGGAGGAGAGGGCCGGTCATTAATTAAGCTCACAGGAAGACCTCCCTCTGCAGGCAGTGAGGCCTTTGGAAAATCAAAGTCCAGCTGCCACTTGCTCTTGGAGATGTTGCTAAAATGAGTCACTTGAGGGTGACACTTCACTGTCCAGAGCCCTCAGTCATACCACAGCAGGAGGAGGGAATAGTCTGCCCCAGAAAAAAACCCTGTGGTACTGCTTCCCTGTGGGGTGACCCAGCAGGGACAGGCCCTGGGAGCATGGGCTATGACCCAAAACACGGTGGGTGTGCGCATGTGGCCAGAGGTGTGCCAGGCACTCCATCCCCACACCTGGAAAGACATGAGTGAGCAAGACAAGGAATTGCAAGGGAGGTTGCTTGCATGGCTGAGCATCAGGAAAGAGCGCTGAATTCAGTTTGCACCAGTGGCTTCCATGCTTGGAACTGGGGTGGGTGAGGCTGTTTTCACGTTTTTTTCTTTATTTTTTTAATTGAATGTGCTTTCACTCTCTCTTCGGTGTGCAAAAGGTATGCTCTCAATACCAGAGCACATTGCATTTAATAAACAAGTGTTTGTGCCATAAAGAGTGTTTTATACCGATACCTATGCAGAGTTTGAGCATTTCACCAGAGCTGACCTTTTCATAACTCCTTTCTGTGACACAAGAACACACAAGAGCCCCAAGAAAGAGCAAAGTGAGTGACCTACCTCAATTTCTCCAGTCAGTTAAGAGGAGGCCTTGGAAATTAATCCCAAACTCATATTTTCCTATTCCAAATGCTACTTATGTTATCTTTTTTTTTTTTTTTCCCCTGAAAATGATGCATGTCGTTACAACATCCACGTGGTGAGAGGTTCCAGCCACAATGCGTTTTTATGGGGATAATATTTCAGCGCTCACCGTTTGGTATAACGGATTGAGGCAGTGGCCTGTAAAGTCTAATGTCCTGCCTCCACTGCTGATTGATGCCAGACAATACTTAGACACAGGCAAAATTGACTTGTATCAGAAACAGCATGGCCAGTAGGTCTAGGGAGGTGATTGTGCCCCTGCACTCGGCATTGGTGAGGCTGCACCTCTAGTGCTGTGTCCAGTTTTGGGCCCCTCACTACAAGAAGGGTATTGAGGTCCTCGAGCGCATCCAGAGAAGGGCAGCCAGGCTGGGGAAGGGGCTGGAGGGCAAATCATGAGGAGCGGCTGAGGGAGCTGGGGGTGTTTAGCCTGGAGAAGAGGAGGCTGAGGGGAGACCTTATCACTGCCTACAACTACCTGAAAGGAGGTTGTAGAGAGGTGGGTGATGGTCTCTTCAACCAGGTGACAGGTGATAGGACAAGGGGAAATGGCACAAAGCTGTGCCAGGGCAGGGTCAGATTAGATGTTAGGAAAAAATTCTTCACTGAAAGGGTTGTCAGAGCCTGGAACAGGCTGCCCAGGGAAGGGGTTGAGTCACCAACCCTTGATGTGTTTAAAAGATGGGTAGATGAGGTACTTAGGGATATGGTTTAGTACAGGACAGGAACAATTGGACTCAATGATCTTAAAGGTCTTTTCCAACCTTGTGGTTCAGCAATTCTGTGACTTCTGCACCAACTGCTTCTTGGTGTGCCTTGTCTAAGCTGGAGGAGGCTGGCACACTTAGAAAAATCTGGTTTTCCCTCACTGAATACGGTAATACTTGGACATGGGCATAGTTTGGAGGGCTGTCTACATGCTCCTGTGGCAACGCTCCTCTTCTCCTTAGGTGGGGGCAGTTACATGGATGGGAGAGGCTACTTAAGGGAGTAGTTGTTCCCCCACGCAGAGGCAACTACACAGCAATGATCTACAACAGCAAGGCAAAGCAACTCCCCAGCGGGACAGTTGTGTGGCACGAAAGCTGGGAGCAAACCCGGTTTGCCTCAAGGATTTTGGATGCCTGGGTGTGTGCCAGACACAGGGGAGCGTGGGGGATCTGTCGGGGCTGTGGGCTCCCTGCCCCATGCTGATGGGGCTGTGACAGCAGGAGCAGGATGCGGGGCCGGGCTCTCACCTCTTGCTTTGCTTGCAGGGGAGGAGGGCTGGGGCTGGTCCTGGCCAGTGCGGGCTTCGGCCGCCTGACCGCCCCCATCATGGAGCTCCACAACCAGAAAGGCTACTTCCTCCACCACGTCATCTTCGCCTGCTGTACGCTCATCTGCATCATCTGCATCCTGCTGCTGCCGGAGAGCAAGAACCAGAACCTGCCTGAGAACATCCCGGATGGGGAACATTACACCCGGCAGCCCCTCCTGCCGCACAAGAAGGGGGAGCAGCCCCTGCTCCTGACAAACTCTGAACTCAAGGATTATTCCGGCCTCCACGACTCGGCAGCTGTGAGCGACGGGATCTCGGAGAACACCACTGCCAATGGGATGAAGTCGATGTAACTGGGTGGATTATTTTTTCCTTTTTTTTTTTTTTTTTGGTTGGGTTTTTTGGGTTTTTTCCCCTCCCCTTCTCTTTCTTTTGTATTTTATTTGATGCTGTTGTGCAGGAGGAGCGGCATTTTGGGCAAAGGTGTTTTGCACAGATTTTACACACCAGTGACGGAGCAGACGTAGACTTGGGGGGAATTCAACTCTGCTGCTAAAGCAACTTTTGGGATCTTCAACTATTGTGCAGATTGCTCTTGAAAAAGTATGGGAGAAAAGACTCATCTGAGAACAGACCTGACTGGAGGTAGCCCTTCAGAACTCTTTTTTTTTTCCTGCCATTAAATATGTATATTTATTTTGATTTTTTTTCTCAAGAAGCACTTTATTTCCTTTTCCTATCATAGATCACAAAAATGAAGCCATCTTATTATAAGAGGTGCAGCCATTCCAAGAAAGAAACCATGGTGGAGGGGTGCAGGGGGGTGGTGGCGTCGTTTTCTGTTTTGTTTTTGTCTTTTCTTTAAAGGAAAGAGGGATCCACTGCAAAGTTGAATTGACTGAAGTTTAGACTTGTGCAACATTCTTCTGCCTGTCTAGAAAGTCTTAAGTGCCCAGGTTGCCTGCTGCGTTTGTACACACCAAAAACACAAACCCCAAAAAAAAACCCAGAAGCAAAACCCTGTTGTGACTCTGACTGCATTTTAGGCAGCGTTATGTTTGGTTTGTGTAGCCCACGTGCACTTAAAAGTTCCTTTCTAAATTAGTACCTTTATTATTTCTTTTATTCTTTCACCAAAAGCGGTGAAGAAAATCCTACCCAAACAAGCCGATTGAATCCTGTATCTATTGCAGACCGTTCCCACTGGTCTTAAGAGTAATGTGCACCTAGAAATTACTTGACCAATGAATGCAAAAATGACTTTTGCTGAGAATGGGCTTCCTGGCAATTAAAGCCAGAATCTCTGGTTGACTGCTCCAGAAGAGCATAGACCAGGAACAAAAAGTGAGGAGCGCGGGCTATGACCTGTGCTTCTATTCCACAAGGCCACGCAGCTGGGATTCCCGCTCCAGGGAAATGAGTGTGCTGGCGTTGCCTTTCCTGTGTTTAGAACCAGGGGTTTTGTTTGCAATTTAAGCAGACAGAAAGCTGAAGGAATGAATTGGCAGCCTGTGATTAATGACTTACAGCTTGCTGTTGGCCATCTTGGGGCTTTTAGGGGTGTTTGCTGGTTCCGGCCCAAGAATATACAGTGAACTCACACAGATTTTTCCCCCTTCCCCAACTGCTCCCATAGGATCTTAATTTGGGAAATTTAAAAAAAAACCAGAAGTTTCTTTCAAATTGGATGGATGCTACTCTCAGCTAAGCAAAGTGAACATCCAGTTTGTACCTCCTGCTGTGCAGATGGCACTTTGATAGTGGCCACTTGATAGTGGCCACTTGACTCCTCCAGCCCCCCAAACCAACTGCTTCCTTCAGCCATCTGCTTTAGGTTCTCACTCCGTGAATATCGTGAGGAACTAGTTTGATGCAAGGAGTCTGTAAACAAACAGCTTTCTTGCATTTTAGTCAACCTCCCCGCTCTCCCTCCCTCCTCTCCTTCCTCACTCAACCCACCCATTCGTGATTGCTCCTCGGTAGTGCAGGCATCCAAACAAACAGAGCAGCAGGATGTCGGTGTTGCATTGACTGTCCACATGATTGCCACTTTGTTTGATGTACATCTTGCGTCCGTTCGTGCGCATGGGAAGCGCTTGTTTGCACTTCCGTCCTCAGCCTCCCCTCCCCCTTCCCCCTTTGCTGTATATATTGTCGATTAACTGCTGTACCTAACAATTTCCATCCTCCATTAGGCTGCCGATGTCCTTTTAGAGGCCCCAATAAATCGGAGACGCGTGCTCCCCGGCGGGCGATGCAGCAAGTAGTGCAGCCTCAGACGTTGACAAGCGCGAGGGGACAGGTAGACCTGCAGAAGTGGCAGAGATTGTTGTGTTCAGAGTAACAATGTTGTCCTAAAGCTGCTAATTTTTGTACAGAGGATGTGGACGTTCAGGTTCTTCTGGAGCCTGGTAAGAAACACTGGACCCAGTTGATGGTAGTTTTGCCCAAAGTTACACTACTGGTATGGTTTTTTTTCCACCGTTGCTTGACTTGCTGTGACAGCGAGAGCCCGATCTTCCTTATGCTCAAGCTTTTATTGCCCAGCTTGAGCGTGGCTGCTTCTCTTTTTGTTCTGTGCCGAGACTTCTGCAGTCTGCGTTCACCTAAGGGGAAAAACCCCCCCGGCCCAGGCCTTCCCCGTTCATGCAGTATTCACGTGCCAAATTTGTGCAATAACTTTTGCCTTGGATATGAGCTGCTCGTGGCAAGACACACACATTGGGGGGGGTTGGTGGGTGGTGGGAAGGGGTGGGTGGGGGCGTGGGGAAGTGGGTTCACAACAAAAACTTGAAGAAGCAAAACAAACCTTAATGGAAAAGGGCTTGAAAAGCAGAGGAGCACTGAGGCGGAGAGCGGCGTCCTGCCATCCATCGTGTCTGTGGAGCCAGTGGCTCCTTTGTTCAGTGGTGTCTCTGCGTGCTCACGCTACGGTACGGCTCTTGTAGACCATCCACAAGCCTGTTTTAACCTGGCTGCTTCCAGCACAGCCAGCGGTCCTGGTGTGCTCGGTCCCGGTGCGCTCACCGCTGTTGTCCACAGCGCTTTATCGTTTCCTATTCTGGTGGTTGCTCTCTTGTGACAGATGGGCCCAGGGAAGAAAACAGTTGTTTAAGCACATTGATATTTAGATAATAAACAAGCTGGGTGACAGGAACATGCAGCATTTTTTAATTATTTTTTTTTTTAAATTCTAAAATTGACTTGAGTTGCTGCTTTTTGGGGTTTCTTTGCCTGAAACCAGGTAGTTGGTACTGATCTTTTGCAAGGTGGGGAGCCCCAACTTCTCAGGTTGGTCTGGCCCCCTGCCTCTGTCATGCTGATAAAACACAGACTAATTCCTTGCCTTGGCAGCTCCAGTTTTGCCTCCTTTTCCTGAAAAGATGAACACTTCTGTGATTGCTATTCTGATTCTTCCACACCTGCACGGAGTTGGAAAGCTTTAGCTAAGCGTAGCTCCTGTGGAGGAGTCGGTACCAGGAGATGCAGCAGGGCAGAAGGGCGATGCTTCCCATTCCCTGCCTGGTCCCGCAGCGGGATGGGGCTCTCGGTCTGCTGCACCATGGGCTCCTCGGCCACAACTCCTCCACAGCCACTACCAGGGAAAGCTTTCCTCAGGTGGCTCCCTCCAGCCGCCGCAGCAGGGGAAGCAGTCAAAGCTGTCCTGTCCATTTCGGCCTTTTCTGTGAACCTTCAGTAACCTCTGAAGCCCCTTGGTGGATTTTTCTCTGGGTTTACTGCTTAAGGGCTTCCTTCCATCTTCTTAAGTTAAAACAAAAATGTGAAAGTGGCATATTACGCTTGATCTTGGGGGGAGGCTCCCCCTTTTACAGTTTCAGTACTGCTTTTGTTGCCAGGCACACTGCAAATGGATAACGACAGTCGCCTGTTTGTGAGTGTTTTGTGGCACCTCAGGAGGAGTTTGTGAGATTGACTTTTCAGTTTCATTAACCAGGCTTTTTAAATTTTTTTTTTCTTTTTTTTTAATGGAAGTATTTTTAACCATTGCCACTTCCTGGAGCCAAACACTAAAGGTCACCAAATTGGAAGCAGAAGTGCCATTAACTGAACTCTGTGAATGTCAAGTCAAGTTGCGCCTTGTAGCTGGCACATAAGACAACACTATTAAGTGGGGGGGGGGTGTGGTATCTCCCCCCACTGTAACTTGTTGGGTTGTTTTTTTTTTAAGGAAAATAAAATTAAAAACCTCATTTTAAATGTATTGTGTAAAATGTTTTGGGAAAGGAGTATGGTGTGCTATGTCTAGTGGGTGAGACCTCCCTCCCCATTTCAGTTTCTGATGAAGTTCTAAAGAATCGTGTTACTGTACGTTTTGATCATGAATAGTCTGGTGGTGCTTCCTCATAGCACAAGCTTAAATCAAGTACTGAAAACAGTCTTACAAGCTAAATGTCTGCATGATGTTACATCCGTTGTACCTACTGAAAAGAACTTTGTATGTAGATGTACAGAATAAAATGACGTTGTCCCATCAGTTTGCTCTCCTTGGTCTGGCTCTCTCGCGGTGGCTTCCAAAACCACCCGGCAGCAGCTAACGTGACGATGCCTCTACCAACAGAATGAGCTGCTTTTAAATCAGACTAATTAATTCAGAGCGTTGATTTGCAATTAATTACCTTTCACTTTCAGTCACAGAAGAACGGTTGAGTCTTGTTAAATTTCAAACAAAACACTCTCCAGTGTATTCTGATCTTGAACCAGAGCCAAGGACCAGCACTTGCTTCCACCAGGTAAGGAAGGGTCTTCGATGCCCATGTCAGACCTGCCAGGTCGATGCCACTTGGGTGTTCAGACTCCTTTGGACAAGAGATTTGTCAGGGGCAGTGTCTTGCACATCAGCAACCTCTCGGTTACAGTTTTTAATTACCAATTGCAACAAGCAAGGTAAGTTCATGTTTTCTGTAGGCTGTTAGGACAGTTGTCTAGCAGCAGCACTAGTAGCACTTTAATTTGTTTTGGCAGTATCAGAAGCTAATGCCCAAGTCAGGGTTCAACTTGCAAGGCACACGAAATAACCTGGACTTGCTCATCAGGTTGCTACGCTCGGTGTTCCTCCAAATTGCTGGGACTAAGAGGTGGTGTTGGGTGGCTGCGAGCGGTGACCACGCCATTGGCTCTGTGGTTAGTTTGGGGTCAGGTGTCTCTCTATAGTTAACTTTCAGCTGCCCACCTTGTTGAACAAATTAGCCCCTGCACCTGCCTTTGAAAGGACAGCTGCCTGACCTAAAAGCGAGCCCAGAGATGTGGCAGCAGGATGCTTTGCATTGGTGGTGGTGGTGGGTGCTTGCTTAGTTTTCTAACAAGTATTCTTAATTTACACACATGACGCTCTTCTAGCAGCCCAGCAGATTTATCTCTTGCTCCAAAATTCAAACTGTGCCTTTTCCTTCTACTTCTTATCCCTCAGGAACGTACAGAAAAGCCTTTATGAAACCCTTCTAGTGTCCTCAGCCCCCAAGAGATGGAAGGAAATCCAGTGTCTGGTAGTGCAGCTAGCCCTACAACCCCCAGGGGCTAAGAGGAGAGAGTGAGGGAGTGCTCGTTATATGTCACAAACTTCCCATATAAAAAAACCCCGGGGTAGTGTTGAACACTAAAAACTGCAACTCTGTGTTCAGTACTACTACATAGTAGATTAATTGTACAGGTGGAATTTGGAACTGATTTCCCAGCAGGTCCCCATACTGTGTGCAGACCACACGTGCTTTAACAATGACATTCTCACGCTGCAGCGTATTTTCTGCTCTACTCAGCTGCCCTGTGGCTTAACAGGAGCATGTGAAAAAAAGAAAAAAATCCTACAGGTGAAACAGTATTTAGGTCCAGCAATATATTTAATAACAACTGCAAACTCAATCAAAACAGTACAAAACAAATAAACTAACTTAATGTCAGTGTGAAAACAGCAATCAGTCTTTCTAAAACAAAAAGGCTGGTTATTTTACTTTGCTGCAAAGTCAGAACTTCTCCGGAAAAGCCATCATTTCTTCTTTGATCCTGTTCTCTATGAGTAAGGTGAAACTGCTGTCTGTGTTTTGAAGATTGTAGCTGACAAATATCTGTTTTTTGGTCTTGCTGGCTAAAACACAAAAGAGAGTGGTCAGCCACAGTTCACTGCTCTCATTAAAGTGCTGACAGCATTCAAACAAGCCTTTCAGAGAGCCGTACCACACAGGTTTCTAAGACAACATTCCCCAGTCCTGCCGCGACGGACCCAGTTCTGCAGGAACGGCCGCGCAAGAGCAGCCTCAGTGCTGGCACACTGGGCAGAACCACACACGACACTGGAACGGGCAATACCGGCCTGGGGACCCAGCAGCTCGTGTTTGGTCTGATGCAAAAAGCCACTGGCCCCTCAAAGCCTGACGGTGCTTTCAGCAGGGCTCTGGATGCTGCTCAAATATAGTACAGCTCAGGTGCAACCACAGACTGTGCTGGGCTCCCAGCACTGACACCTAGTTTTATGAGCCGGTACGCTGTGAAAAACCACTTGTGGAGGGAAAGCACCTGAGAAAGTGACCAGGCCCCAATTAACAAATTTCTGTCTCATCACCAGCCCCTAGAAAGGCCCCCTCTAGCATGAACCACTCTTGCCTAAGCCTGCTCCCAAGAATTTGGCTTCCTTTATTTATCCAGTGCCCACAAACACTCGAGGAGGCTGGAGAGCCTGAACTGACGGTGATGGAGCCAAGCTCGAGTTCCAGGTTGCTGTCATGACAAATAGCTAGAGAGAGGTGCTATAAAATTAAGAGCTGCCTTCCATGGAAGAACTAATTAACAGTGACAAAACAATGCCTACCAGGGCAGGAAGACTTAATCATCAGAGTAGAAGAGAGACCACCAAGAAGTATTTTGTAAATAAATTGGAATCCTGCTTAGATTTTTGCCATAGTAATACACGAAACTTGTAACTCTCTCCATACGCTGTCAAAGCCAAACTTTGTGACGAATGTAAGTGCTATAGAAGAAAAATAGGCAGCTTATATATTGGGTTGTGTTAAAACAGAAGACCAAAAAATGGTATTTGGGCAGTAAGATATTCCTGGCAGGGAATGAGCTCTGAGCTGACAAACCCAGGGAGAAATCAGGGAGTTCTGCTGAATTCAAAAGTACCATCCAAGTTTTTAAAATCGACAATAAAGACATCAGAATTCCTGATACCTGAACCCATTTTAAATGAGAAAGTTAACTACAGGAAGCCTATATATATACACATATAAAACATATTTAAATGGCACCTTTGAGGCATTTTCATTATGCAAAGCAATTAATTATCACTTTCCGTTCTAACAGGTTGCTGGCTTCCTGGCTCAGTGAGTGGAGCTGCTTCTGAAAGGCATGGGCTCACTTGCCTTTCAAGACCTGGCACTACAGGATGCTGATACAATGCACGGCGCTGCTCTGACTGCAGAAAAATTACTGCTTGGCACCAGATTTTGTGGTATGAAGCAGCATGTTTTGCAAGCACTAGCACTTCGTTATCGTGCCCTAAATGAAGGCAATGCTAATTCTGAACTAATTAATACCATTATCCTACCTAACAAAGCTACATCGTGCACTGCAGCATCAAAACTCAGCTTCGTAATTATGTTTACATAAGAAACGATTGCTGTTCCAGTTCCCAGGAACGCTGGGAGTCCCTGTGGGCTGCCTGCACAGAGCAGCTCTGCTCCCAGTGGGACTTCTTTTGTCCTCACTTCCCTGCGGACTCATCCGGACACGTGGACTCTAGTGAGAAGGGCATTAGAGGGAAGATCTTACACCTCCATGGGAGACCATCTGCAATTTCAGATTAAAGCAGAGAACTGCAAAGCAAAAACAGGCTTACATGAAAAAAAACCCTTCAGCAGGGCTGCTTCCCATGCAGCCTGGCTACTAACCCCTGTTCCACCAGCCCCTCAAAGTTGGTGGGGGGGAACCTTCCTTGGCAGCCCATCGTCCAGGGCGCGCAGAGTGACGAGAGGCAGTATGGTAGCATGGACCTGCTCCCCTCACCTCATGGACAGGTCCAAGGCCCAAATCTCAACTTGAAGTGGCAACAGGAGAATGGACAAGTGCTAGGCACGAGTTTGTAGACGGTTTGTGCTGGAAAAGAAGTGGCAGAGGGGCACTGTGCCCAGCTGGGAAAGGCTCAAAGAAGAATTTGGGGTGATCTTCACCACGAGTCTGCTGGTTCTTTTGACTACAGGAACATATCTCATACCAGAGCTATCAAAGCTAGGTCGTGGGAAACAGTCCCTGCACCTAATACAAACAGATACAGGAATAGATAGAGGAACAGGAACGTGGCACTTGTCTTCAGAAAAATAACAACCCACTACCACAAAAAGACCCAACCTGAAATAATGGAGAAGAGCCACCACACCAAATGCAGCTGTTCTGTCAAAGACCCCAAGCAGGCTATAAAGAAAACAGCAGGAGAACACTGTATGCTGATGCACAGCAGTGCTGAAGTTTTTGCTCCAGGGCAGGGAGCCTGACATTGCAGGTGATGGAATGTGACTGGGAAGCATATGTCCAGATGGCATTGTTTTGTACTTGGTGGCTGTGAAGACCAGAATGGAAAAAATGGTGACAGTATAGGTGAAAAAAAAATGTATGTACTCCCTGCCTGAAGATTACCATCTGGCAGGATGGTTAAAAAAGTCCCCTTGGAAGTACAGCTACAAGTAAATAGTTTCTCTGTTTCCCAGACTAAAACTCAGTAGTAATAGTAAGGCTTGGTATTTCTTGTCAGGGCAGAACACAGATGTGCTTACTAAGCACTCTGAGAAAGAAAGAAGATGCAGAGAACAATGATCTCACAGATCCCCTGGTTTCAGGAGAATAAAGACTTCTGGAGTAAGTGACCATGGGCTGACTTAAACTGCTGGACTGACAAAAGGAAGCCTAAAAACTAAGGTGTAGCATTTCAGAGAGAAGATTTCTTTCTTGTCTCAACACTCTGTTATGATCAGGTGAAGAGGCAGTATGTAATAATTCAACGCCAGAAGGCTATTGTTGGCTTTCTCTTTCCAACCCAAATTAGAAAAGGTCTACAGGCCTCCCTTAAGACAGTACACCTTAAGCAGGAAAGCAGCAGAATGCTTCCTGTAATGAATATAAAAGGGACTGTCCAGCCAGGAAAACTGCAACTCAGAGGTTAGATAGCACAGGTACAGAGGAATACTACCCAGAAGCCCAGTTGGGCCACAGCTGGCACAGAAGCTCAAGATAAAATAATGAAAGATACTTAAAGCACAAACAGAAAAAAAAAAGGAAGGTGTGTTATGCTCCGAGGATAAAGGGTAACAGATATCCCAGTACCAAGCAACACTATCAGCTCTCAGTAACAAAATACCTGAAATTAGCAATGCAAATGAGAAGGAACTTGGAAGGAGGGGTGGGGTGAGGAGGAGCTGCAAAACAGACCACTTACTAGGAGAAAAATCCAGTGATGTGGACAACATCTGGCCTAAAACACTAAAGAAGTAATGATGTAAGAAGGAATGACAAGTTATTACCAACTCTAGCTATGAAACCTGTACTAAATCTTTAAGACTGAAGATAGCACACGCACTGAAAATAAAAGACAGGAGAGGGCAGGAATCACTGAGACAATTTTGAGCTGTTAGCTGGGCTTCCGTGCTGCACAGAAGCTTAGTGCAAGATTCAGAAGAAATGAGTAATCAGGAGACCAAAAATGGAATACAACTGTTACACTTTACCCAAAGCAAACCCTGACTATATATTTACTGACTGACTTATGGACAATGTGCTAATTACAGGTAAAGAAATCATGTTATACGGTACCCCACAGAATTATTACTTACAAAAACAACCGAACCCAGTATGTGGAGAAAGAGGTGCCACCAGGCAAGACTACAACAGAGAGGTTATGAGAAGCTAACTCACCAGGATGAAGAAAGGTTGCTAGGACTGTTTTTCAAAGATCAGGCCTGTGACCAGTCTTCATATATATATATATATATATGTGTGTGTGTGTTAATGGCCACGGAGAGTAAGTTGATGGAGACTCAGGAAACTGCCTGACACCACAACCTTGGGACATACTGCCCACAATGAACCACGCATATGATTAAGAAGAATTATGTGACCTTTCCCACTGAAACCACAGATGAGCTTGAGCAGCACAGCATCTTGCATTTCAAACCCTGTAACAGGTACTGGAGCAGTCGGCGCTCTATCAGCCACTGCTAGGTGACAATGAGTAACCAGCGTGATGCAGCTGTGGGAACAGTGAAGGTGCTTGGATGTACTAGGCCAAGTAATTTTTGGAGATGCGGGAGCTGGACAGGGTCCTGGTTTGGGCAGAGTTACTTTCCCTCCCTAGCAGCTGGTATAAGGCCGTGTTTTGGATTAAGGGAGAGAACAATGCTGATAATAGACATGTTTTAGTTGTTGCCAAGCAGTCAAGGCTTCTCACACTGCCCTGCCGTGAGAAGGTGGGGGGCACCCAAGAAGCTGGGAGGGGATGCAGCCAGCACAACAGACACAAACTGGCCAGAGGAGCTATTCCATACCATATGACATCACACTCCATATACAACTGGGGTGTGGCCAGGAGGCAGTACAACTCAGGAACTACCTGAGCATCAGCTCTGGGTGGTGAGAAACTGTGCTGTTCCCCACTTGTTTTGTGTATTAACTTATTATTATTAATTTTTTTCCTTTTCTGTCCTAGCAAACTATCTTCATCTCAACACAGAAGTCTTTTTTTTTTTTCTTCAATTCTCTCCCCACACACTTCCAAGGGGCAGCAAGTAAGCAGCTGGGTGGTTGTTTTAGCCACCAGCCAGCTTAAACCAGGACAGAAAGTTAACATCGAGATTCAGAAGTCTAGCTAGGTCAGCACTGCTGTAGGTATAGCAGGACACTCGTACACACACTGATGCTGGCAACATCCCAGGTGGTGCCCTGCAGGGCCACAGGGCATCACACAATGGCATCTCCAGGTGATCCAGGACTTTCCAGGCCATAAACTATCAGAATTTAGGGGTTAAAGAAAGTGCAAGATGTGATGAGGGTTGGCTTCACCTTATAGAATGGAATGGTCTGGGTTGGAAGGGACCCCAAGGATCATAGAGCTCCAACCCCCCCACCACAGGCAGGGCCACCAACCTCCAGGCCTGGCTCTACACAAGGTTGCCCAGGGCCCCATCCAACCTGGCCTTGAACACCCCCAGGGATGGGGCATCCACCACCTCTCTGGGCAGCCTGTTCCAGCCCCTCACCACTCTCTCTGTAAAGAACTTCCCCCTAATATCCAACCTAAACCTTCCCTCCTTCAGCTTTAATCCATTCCCCCTTGTCCTGCCATTATCTGCCCTTTTAAAGAGTTGATTCCCCTCCTGTTTGTATGCTCCCTTCAGGTACTGGAAGGCTGCAATGAGGTCCCCCTGTAGCCTTCTCCAGGCTGAACAAGCCCAGCTCCCTCAGCCTCTCTCCGCAGGGGCTCCAGACCCCTGATCATCCTCGTGGCCCTTCGCGGCCCTTCAGGCGAAAGGCAGGCAGCTCGCCCGCCGGCCATCCCGCCCTACAGCACGGGAAGAGTGACTACAGCGTTACAGAGCGGGGACTGCCGGAATCCCCACGCGATAGGGACAGGGCCAGGGCCAGGCTGGGGCTGAGGCAGAGCCGCCGCCAGCTGAGGCGAGGCAGCCTCGCACATGCTGCTGGCAAGGGCGAACGGCGGAGACCGCCGGGAGCCCGCACCGCCGGGAGCCCGGGCAGGATCCCCGAGGCCACCGGCTGCCCCTCGGCCGAGGGAGCGAGCGCCGCATCCCCCTGCGCCCACCCGACCCGGGACGGGGCAGCTCCCACCTCACCGCTGTGCCGGGGTCCCGCTCCGCGTGTCCCCACCGCCCCCACCCCCACGGAAGGCAGCCTCCCCGCCCGGCTCCGCCCGCCGCCCCGGATCCGGTTCCCCCACCACCCCCCGCGCCGCGGGACCGCGCAGCCGCCGCGCCCGCACCTACCCAAGCGCTGGGCCAGGCAGGCGGAGGCGGTGTCGGAGGGGTCCCCCAGGAGCGAGGCGGCCACCGGGACGCTGTCCTGCAAGCGGAGCACAGCAGAGGGCAGGGCTTAGTCCCTGGCAGCGCCGGGCGGGAGACCCGAGGCAAGGCTGCGGGGCTCCGCCAGCCGCCCGATGGGCTCCCGCCGGCCGCAGGGCCCCGGCGGCCCGGGAGAGGAGGCGGGGACACTCACACGGGGGCTGCACATGGCGACGGCCAGGCTGGCGAGGGCAGGCGCGGCGCCCACCCAGAGGAAGAGCGAGTCCCGCAGCCGCATGGCGTGGAAGTGCACCCGCTGCTCGCCCAGCCGCCCGCTGAAGTCGTGCAGGGCGATGCCGCCCGCCGCCGCCGCTCCCCCGCTGTCCGCCGCCTCCATCGGCCCTTCAACCGGCGCGGCCAGGCCTCGGCAAGCAAGGCCCGAGCGGGCGGCCCGCCCCGCTGCCCGGAGAGGCGGTGCTCCGCCGCGCCCGCCCCGCCACAGACGCTGCCGCGCCCGGTAGCGGCCCCGCGCAGCCGCCCGCCCCGGGCAGCCGATGGGGGTACGCTTCCTCCGGGTGTACGCGCACTGTCCGCCAAGGCCTCTCCTTTCCCAGTGCCTGCACAGCCGGGCGATGGGTGCACACCCCTCCCTCCGTGCCCGGCCCCTCCCCGGGGCACACCTCCTCCGTGCACAGACCCCACCGGCACGCACGCTCGGCTCTGGGCCGCTCACATGGGCTCCCCTTGCTGCCCGGGTGCGCACCCCTTCCGCGCGTCCCCCCGCCCTGTGCAGACCCCTTGTGCAGGCACACAAATTCCCCCCCCCCCCCCCCCCCGTGGTCGGTGCGTCCTCCTTCCAAGCGCGGATCCCCCGGGAGCTCACACCCCCCGCCCTGGGACTCACACCCTCCCCCTGCCCGCGCACGGCCGCACCGCCCGGGGCGGCGGGGCCGAGGCGGGTGCGGGCGCAGGGACGGAGAAGCCCCGCTAGGTGGCAGGTGAAGCTCTCTGCCTGCGGAGCCGCTGCCGATTGAACCGGGGCCGGGCGGCTCCGTCGGTCACCCGGGAAGAGCCCCGAGGCTTCACACGGCGGGCACGGGGCTGCTGGGTGCCTCCTCCAGGGAAGGGCAGGAGGGAGGTCGCGGTGCCCTCGGCTTCCTTCAGCGCAGGAGGTTTTCAGGGTCCCGGGGGAGCCTGCGGAGGAGAGAGTCGGGCCGCCCGAGCTCTGGGGCCGAATTAAAGGGCCGAGGATGCTGCGGCTGCTGCTCTCTCACCGGAGCACAGCTAAAGCTGGGCATCCCTGGAAAGGGTTTTCCTTAACTTGAGCCCTTGGCGCTTGGGAACGCGTGTCTCCGTGCCACGGATCATCTCTGCCTAAAGAACAAGCGAGTCAGTGGCGCAGGCTGAGCCTTGAATCGGTATCTCCCCTGCCTCCGATTTCACAGGCGCCTCTGGGAAGCAGAATTTCCGAACTCTAAAGCTTCGGTTTTCCCGTTGAAGAAACAGGGAGGAAACAAAGGAACCGTTCATCACTTTTCTGCCCTAAGCTGCTCCGGTTCTCCTGGCATCTGCTGAAAGACAAAATCCTCAGCCCTGCTAATTTCTGCCCGTGCTGCCGCATCGCCGCTAAATCCTGGGAGGCTGCTAAGCCCAGCTCAGCTGCCATACCCCCCACATCCCATGGCACAGGATCAGCTCGGGAGGGGGGGGGTGTCGCAGGCCACCTCCTTTGCCCTACATTTGTCCCCTGCTGCTTGCACAAAGCGTTATGGGTTATGCAGTGGCAGACTCCAGCTACACCTGTCCCCCACCTCGCTGCTGAGGGGATGTCAGGCTTGCGCTGGTCCCCAGCATCCCCACCCCGCAGCCCAGCCCAACCCTTTGCTCCCGCAAGGCCAGTATGTGGGGCAGCGGGGGCTTGTGTCGGGGCTCAGCCTGCCCCACCAACCTGCTGCAAACTGACCTGTAACTGTGGCAACTGTGGGGGTCAGGCAAGCAAACGGGTGACAAAAGTCACCTTGGAAGGGAGCGAGCACTGGCTGCACACACCAAATGCTTCTCCCCTCTGTGTCTCTGTGAGGGGCAGGCCAAGGCCACCAGCTAAAACAGCAAAACCTATCACAGGCCAGGAACATTGCAGGAGTAAGAATCTCGGCATGGGATAAAATATCTGCCGGGAGCTGTGCAGGTGGGGGTGAGGAGATTCTTGTGATGAGATACTGGTGGGTGATGGAGGAGATTTGCCTCAGGCTTGCTTGATCAGGGGGAGAAGCAGGAAATTTTCTGGCAGGGTTCATCTGAGCTGTTTTAGATCTCTCTCTTGAGTGAGGAGTGTCCTCTCTTGACCGGTTTTCATTGACTCCAAGGAGGCTGGGGTGAAAGGTAAGATGTGCTCAGCTTTGCAGGCAGATTTATTCATGTAGGCAAATCCTTCTTTAAGCTTTCAGAGCCAGTTTCTCTGTTACCCTGGGATGGAACTGCCTTCTGTAGGGGAGTCATAGTGGAGGATCTGCTCTAACATAGTTCCAGCTCAGTGTGTCTCTTCTCATCAAGTAGAAGCTGGGGTCTCCTTGTGAGCTAAACCTACATTTCAGTGATATGCTGGACTGAAGTAAGGATATTCTCTTTTCTTCCCTAGTCTTTCTACAGAAAATGCAAGTTCTTTGCATTGCTTCCAAGGCTGTCCACAGGCTTGCTTGTCCCTAAGCCACTATTACATGATGATCTGAGCTGTTCTTCTCATCAGGAGTCTTTTCCGAAGTGCTTGTAACTTCCCTTAGTATCCTGAGCCCTGCAGACCTCTGAAAGCAAGTCACAGGGTCCCTCTGTACATAAGCAGTACTATGTATGTGTTTAATGTTTCTCTGTGAAACGCAGCTGCTATCTGTAAATCACACTAAATCCTTCTTTGAAGCTCCAAAGAGGAAAAATGTTCATCTAGCAAAGAAAATGCTGGGTAAACGTTTTTATTTGCAGCGCAGGTGTGAAGGGCGAGTGGAGCTGTGCAGAGCCAGAGCATCAAGTGTGAAATGAATTCCCTAATCACAGTGCTATGAGGCCATCACCCCTGAAAAATGAGAGGGGAAAGCACTCCAGCAGCCTACAGAACCTCTTGTCTTCCCACTTTTCCTTTCTTTTTTCTGTGACCATAAAAGTAGTGCCTGTTACTCCCCCTTATTTGTCAGGCATGAGGCTAGGATGAGCCTCAGCTGCAGTGAGACACCTGGTAGCAAACTAATGATAGAGCAAAGGCAACTTGTGTGTGTGTGAAATCCAAGCCCTAGGAGATGTGAGCCTGCTTGCTGCTGAGACTTGGAGGCCCGTTGCATGTAAACTTCCCTTGGTGGCACTGGTGGCTGAAGGGAAGCCACTTCTCTCCCTGTGCCATCAGGGCACAGGAGGAGCTGAGAAAATGCTTCCCTTTTCTTTGTCATTATTGATTGTTTTTCTGTGCTGGGCCAGTTGCTTGGTCTAGGGTGCTGTGAGGCTGCTCGAAGGCTCGTGCTGGCAGCATGGAGGGCAGCGTCAGGCAGGCGTGGGCAAGCAAGGAAGGGAGAAGTGTCTCTGCTTACACTGCCCAGTCACCGTGTCTGTGATACTGTGGCCATCTAAACCAATTTTAGGTGGGGCTGCCCCAGTGATGCTTTCTAGCGCTCATCTTATGTGATGATGAGCCGGTTTGGGGAACCAAACTGGTCAGAAGCTGTTCTGGGATGGGATGTCTGTTTAGCTGTGGTAGGAGACTGCTCCCGAAGCAGCTAACTATGGCCACAGCACTTGCTTAACCCGAGGGCTCAAAACACTGTCCTGTTTTGATCAGTCTGATCAGAAAAGAGATGGGAAGAGAATCCAGGCTGGAAATTTTTCAATTGAAAGAGGTGCAGAAAATGGGGAAATCAGGCTGGTGAACTTGCAGATCTCTTAAACTGTAATTCTTTCATACAAGGGGACTACACTGAGTTCATGCTATGAATCTCATGATCTAAAGTAACATCAAGGCCAGGTACACCCCTACCCCCCCTCCAAAAAAAGGCCATCTTTGAAAAAACACCCCTAAGCAAATGGAAAATGTAGGTGTGTAAGCAATTCCACATCTGCAATATGATGGTGCTGGCAGGTAACCACTCCTAAGTGCATTTATCAGTCCCTAGGCAGGAATAGCTTCGTGGAAACCCAGCTCCTAATTTCCAAAAGAATTAAGATACCAGCTTTTTCTTCCAGGAAAACCTTCTTCTTTCATGTGGGGTTTGTATCCTCAGTGGTTGGGATTTCCTTGCCCGGGTGGGATGAGGCCTGGGACGCATATGGCACAGGGATTCTCTGACAGGCAGCTTGCCGTGATGCAGTGTGCCGCATGCTGGACTAGGAGTCAGGCCTGCTAGGTTCTGTGCCTGATTAGCACCATGACCTTCTACTCTGATTTATTTCACAACTCTGCAGGCTGGAAGAGCACAATAACCCTTGCCTGCCTCCCTGCAGCTGAAGGAAAGTCTGCTTAGCACGCAGCTCGCAAGGGCCTCCGTGAACACAGACTAAATTTCTGCTCTTATCAAATAAGACCTTTTCCCTTTGTTGTTATGTGAGTCATTGTGGGAGCTTGTCTCAGGTCTGTCGGAGCATTTGAGGCACGTGGGTTTGTAGCTGCTGGATAGGAAGCGCTAACAGGGAGTGACTCACCGCTCCCCTCGGGGACAAGAAAAGGTTTACGCAGTCAGCTGGAAATCATATTTCATATGCAGATAGGCCGCTTCACGGTAGAGAATCCCAGAGCAGCTCACAAACACCAACTCGGATGCGTAAAAGGCAGCAGCTGTAGTGAGATCTGCAGGTGCAGTGGGCTATTACATACCTGTGACCTGACAGGGAAGGGAACAGGTGTGAAAGCCTAGTGGAAATAAAGCTTTTGAAGGGCTGAGAAGGAGAGGGGAAAAAAATAGCGATAGTACTGGAAAATGCTTTCCCTTATATTGCTCAGTTCAGTGCCTGGATCCCACATGATGTATGCCACACCTGATGGACCCGGTCACTTTTCTGTGCGGGGGTCACCTCACAGGACACGAGGCTGGGGTATGTAATGTGCACCAGGCAACCTGTGTGCCTGGAGCAGAGGGGATGCCGGCCTGCTGCTGGCTCGTGGGCTGGCTTGTCCACTCAGGGTGCAGAGGGTTGTGTTCCCAGCTGTGGAAATCAGGGATTCAACGTGCAGTGCTGGCAGCCATGTAAAATAAGGGTTAACTGAGGTTCAGGTTCCTTTGGGAGGGAAATGAAGTTGGGTTTGGTCTGTTGGGTTTTTGGGTTGGTTTGGGGTTTGTTTGGGGTTTTGATTTTTTTTTGAAAGATAGTTTGCTGCTGTCATTGCTATGGGACTTGCTGCACTTTTGGTCCCTTCTCCATCCCTCTGGATACTTCTCTTTTGCTGATGCCATAATTTCCATGAATCTTCTTTTCCTCCTTAGGCCAGGCCGTAGACTTAGTAGTTGCTGTCAGCAAGTCCCTTAGCCCGTGGGTCTGAGAGGACATGCCTGCACACAGTTTCTCCCTTTCTCAAGCATGCCTGCCTCTTAGCCTGGTTCTCCAAACAGCCACTCTCTTTCATTTCTTTTTAAAGTAATACCATGGCCTTTTTAATTTTTCCATTTGCAAGCAAATCTAGCCAGACAAAATCAGCTTTGATTACTTTGCTTCCTCCTCTCTGGACACGGGGTGAAGCTAACAGGACTGGCATTGTCCCTTGGCAGCCCTCGAGTGTTCCCTCAGAGGTAGCTTAGCTCAAGCCAGCCCTCTCTCTTGGCTTTTCCTTCCTGCTCTGTTGGATACCACAGTTTAGCAGAAAAACTAAATATCCCAAACAGTAGCTTAGTACCTGTGCATTACTAGAGAGCAGCCCAGCGCTGTCTGAGCCATGAGGGATATGGCTGTTCCAGCCACACTCTCCAAGTTTCTAGTACAGTCCTGTGCAGTGCAGCATGATTTAGATCAGGGATGCATATCTGATTTCCTAGCAGAAGTATGTCAAACAGTTGCTGCTGCCACCCAATCAGTGTATCTGATGTTACTGATGATTACACAGAATGCAGCTTTCACAATCGTCACTTCAGTGATCTGTCTCCAATCTCTGAAGTTAAAAAAATGTTAATTGCTTAGCACTGGTATCAAAAGATGGGTGTGTTGCCTAGTTGCTTGACAGTAGAAGAGACAGAGTAGTTATGCTGTCATAACTAGTGTGTTATCAGGGTTCCTTTACTGTATTTTCAAAGTGTAGTAGGATCCCAACAGGCTGAAGCTGCATCTTCAAGAAGTCTGTGCCCCGACCGTGAACAGCAACTGAAAAATAATCCTGCCCTGCTGCCCCTTGGACAGCAAGAGACATCTTCCCCCTTTTCTGCTTGGTGTTTGAAAGAGCTGGTGCCAGGTGCTGTTGTTTCCATTACAGAGTTCTGGGATGGATGGTGGCCTTCCCCAGGACTGAAAGGCACATGTATGCTTGATGTCACATAAAAGGATGGGATGAAGGGATGTTTGTTATGTGTTTCTCATAAGGCAGACTTAAATCAGGTGAAAATCATCCCTAAATCCTGTAAAGAGCCACAAACGGGAAAATAGGAGGAAAGGAAAGGAATTCACAGCATCTGGGAGTGATTCCTTTCTGTAGTAGATTGAGGATCCGAGCCGGCCCCTACAGAAATCAATTGAAAATAACCACCTGCTGGTCCCCATGAGCTGAAGATAACGCTTGTCATGATGAACTTTGCTTGCCAGTTACCCAAAACACTGCAGTTTGGGCTCCCAAGTTACTGCTGGGTGGTGTGCTCACCTACCTGCATCCCCGCCCACGTGAAGATGAAGCTTCATGCAGCCCGTAAAGCCCACACAGCTCTGCGTGCCTGGGTTAACTCCCCCCTGCTGCAAGTGCCCAGCACCCACCTACCCTGCTCACCCCAGGTGACAATGTTACCACCGACATGGCAGCCCTTCACCAGTGACCCACCTGCCCCAGTCTTGCTGCCTTTTCCCCACCCCTGCAATCCCAGCCACAGGGATTCCTCATGGTCGGAAAACCAGCGGTTTCATCTCTGCCGCTGGTTCGAGCTTGCCGAGGACGCTTCCAGCTTTAATAAGCCAGATGATCAAAGCCTTTGTGTAAATCCTGCATTCGGGAGAGGGGTTATATTGCTGTACTGACAGCACACCAGAGCCCTGAGCCGCTCCCCCAAACCCCACTTCTCTCAGCTCTTGGCACCTGCATCACCCCCCTCCAGCCCAACGTGGGAGGGCAACTGATGCCAGGGAGGGAGAAACCTTTCCAAAGAATCATTTTCTTTCCCAGTGAGCCAGAGATTTAATATACATAGGAGTGATCTGGAGCAGTATTTTTTTTATATACTCAGCCTTAAAAATTCTTTATTATATTTTTTTTTCTTCTGCAAGATGCGTATCAGCACGGTGTGGTGCTGGGGAGCAGCCAGAGCACCTGCCTGATAAGATCTTTGCAATTCATTTCCACAACCAACCTCCCCTTTTGCAAAGGGGGGAAAAAAAGAAAGTGTGAACGGATTGACAAGCGCTCTCTTCCTTGCAGCGAGCAGCGCTGCCAGCCGCAATGTTGCTGCAGGGAGGAGAGAGCAGGGTGGTGGCAGAAGACCTTGAAAAAGAAAAAAAAAGAGGGGAGGGGAAAAAAAGAAAAAAAGGCTTTGTTCAATTCGGTTACAGAAACTCCTGCATCCTTAATATACCAAATCCTAGCTGGCCGAGCAAAGCAAGGGATTCAGCAGAAGCTCGACTTGGTAATGATGCAGGGCAGCATGTCACTATCAGGGTTTCAAGGATGAGTCCTTGAGGGTGGGGGGAAAGGCATAAAAAAATGTTTAACTGAGCAGGCTCCAAGCAAAAATAAAGGAGTGTTTGCCTGGGATGTGGCTTCTGTATTGCTGTGGTCCCAGATTCTGACCTGATGACCACAAATGAGTTTTACTCCCTGACACAAATGGCTTTACTCTCTGACACTGGTATTTGCAACCAGATCCTAAAAGGATGCAAATTTGCTGGATCTCAGTTCATCCTCAACACACACTCACTCACTCACACACACACACACACACACACACACACACACACTCACACACACAAATCCTGCTTAGGAAAGAAAGGACCACGACCGGATTTCAAGAATAACTCAAACGAGCGAGTGAATATTTCCTTTCATGCCTTGCTCTTTTGCATTTACTGAATTTGTTCCACATGAATGTAGAAACAGCTGCATCAGCACCAGCACCGAGGCTGGAACCTTGTTAATATTTATGCCCAGAGAGCAGAGCACACAGGAATCAAAATGCCTTCCTGTCGTTGGTTCAGGAACCCCAGCATCCATACAGCATCTTGCCCTGTTCAGTGGCCAGGCAAGCAGATTTATTAGAGAGCAGATCAATTCCTCATCAGTGCTCTCATCCGATCACAGGAAAGCTGCCCCTCACCTCCTACCTGCTCTTTGCTTCTCACCGTTCAATAATTTCCTAATTAAGGAAAGCATTTTTCACCTCTCTTTTGCACTTCTGTGGTTTATATTCTCATCTGTTAAATACAGCCAGGGACATTATTAGACACTTGAAGGATGAGTGTCTGCCTGCATAAGGGCATACCCGTAAACCTCAGCGTGAATGAGATCAAACAAGAAGTAATGCTGTGAGGGGTCCAGCGTGTGCTGGTGGGGGGGACACACACACCAAGGTCACAACACATGGTGCTGTGTGCGTGAAAGGTGTCGAGTGGTGCCAGCATGACCCTCAGAGCTTCCTTTGGGACCTCTTACTGCTATAATTTTTGCTGATGAGGTGCCAAAGCAAGAGTCCTTAATCTGAGGCTGGGGGGTTTCCCTTTCCTTTAGGAGAGGGAAAAGCCCCGCCTTTTGTTTCAGTCCTTACCTTGTCTAACAAGAAGTAACTGGTGAGCAGGTAGATGCAGACAGTGCTCTCAGCAAAATGGTGACGGTGTTCACACAGGTTTTGGCTGGTTAATAGAAATGGTGGCCTGTGGTGGCAGTAAATGAGGAAAAAATAATTCTGTGATCTGGTTGAAGCCGGTTGCGGGGAGGATGCGTCGCATCTGCCTCTGGCTTCACCCCTGCTGCTGGCAGGGATGCCCTAACAGCATCACCAGGGGCTGTGAGGCAGCAGCCCTAGCCCCAGAGACCTCTGGAGAGCGTAGCAATGCTGGAGGGGTACCCTCACTTCCCTGGGGTGCTGCCTGGCTGGGCCTGGAGGCTGCTGGTATGGCACAGCCACGGCGCAGGCCTCACCCACCCAGGGCGTGTTGGATGACTGGTGCCCACTCCGCAGCTGGGCTGGTGTGGGACTGCAGCAATGGTGTGGGCACCTGGCCCTGCCTGTGCGTTCCAGGGGTTTTAAGCCTTGCTTTAAGCTCCAGGGTTTAAGCCTTGCTCTGGCAGGCAGAGACAGCTTCTGGTGTGCTGGCAGGGCAGGTGTGGGCAGGGTCAGGCAGGCTGGCCTTTGCTGCTCCCACGAATGTGTCCTCAGCATTGATGTGCTGCAGTTTTCTGCCATCTCCCTGCTTTCTTCCCTTAGGATCTCACACCTTTCTGTGCTGGTGTTGATCCTCCTCTGTCC
Organism: Laterallus jamaicensis coturniculus; assembly: GCA_022605575.1. Taxonomy (NCBI): domain Eukaryota; kingdom Metazoa; phylum Chordata; class Aves; order Gruiformes; family Rallidae; genus Laterallus; species Laterallus jamaicensis. Next base: position 11,777,839 of record JAKCOX010000002.1, on the reverse strand, counting down.
TTGAGCTACGGATGATCACATTCCTATAGTCCTATCTCTGCTTGCAGTTGTACCTTTTCTTATCGGGCATGGTGCTGTGCTGATGGCTTTCCCATGATGTAGTGATTTTCTGGAGCAACTGGGACATGCTAGAGCCAGGACTTTTGTTGGGGGCAAGGCTACTGAGGGCTGTGGTTAGCACACAATCATGGCTGCTACCAGCCTTGTCTGTTTCTTGTCCTTTCCCACCAGCTGACACAGGTTGGTCCAGCCACTGGTATCACCCCAAGCAAGCCGTATGCAAAAAATGAAGGTGGCACACAGAAATGGAGACACCCCACCCCCTCAAAAAAAACCAATCCAAAACAAAAAAAACCCAAAAAAAACCCCAACCAGAAACCCCAAAATTTGTTTGGATAGGAACAACATATTCAGGCACCACCCTGAATTCCTCCCAAATGTACCCAGGGTCCTCCCAGCCTGCCCCTCCTCTGATTTACAGTGGTGCATGCTGAGGAGCAACATGTTGGGTTTGCCCTAAATGACCCAAATGAGCTTCCCTAGACACAGATCATCTAATGTCTAGCCTGTCCTGGGGTGTAGGAACTCAACTTGCAAGAGTTCCAAATGTTTGGTTTGGTTTGTTTTGTTATTTTTGTTTTTCTACACCACAGCAACCCGGCACTCAAGATAGGGACAGCCTGGGTGCCGCTCTTGGGGGGTTGAGCATACCATCAAGGTCTTTAAGTCATTCACATCTTTCTGAGAGGAGGAGCAACAGACAAGGATAGGACCCATGAAATGGGATGTTGAGCCATGGGATGGGTGCGTGTTTTCTGAAAAGAAAAGCAAGTTTCCCTTTAGGAAAACCCTTCTAATGACCTTCCACCTGCACCCCAGTACATCACACCAATGCACATATTTCCTGTTATAAAGTAAAATGACCGAGTCTTTCCCTTGGGCTTTTGTTAGGTGGCTCTACAAACTCAAGGGAGTTGGGACTTTCATCAGTGACCACTTCAGTAGCATAAGGCAGAGGCTCTGGTGGTGATCACACCCAACCTTGTAGCTGGGAAGACCGGAACCACAAAAGTGAGGGCGGGGGGGCAGGGGGGGGGATACACTGGCTAACTGGGTCACACACTGGATCAACTGGGTTGATCCTCTGAGCTTCGTTAAACAAACTCTTGACTGAGGGAATGTTATTCCCCCTCTGGCATGTCTGTCCGGTGGGGACGGCTGCGGGGGAACCCCCTCAGCCGGCATTTCACCAACCCTGCCGCTGCCTCGGCGCTCCCACAGCCGCCCTGCTCTTACACCCTGGGAAATCAGCCGGGCAAGCGACAATGTCGCAGGGTTGGGTTTAGGGGGGTTTGTGTTCCTTTCTTTTTAATGCAGCTCTTTTCTGCCGGGGAGGTTGCGGGGAGGGGGGGGGGGGGAGCGGTTGCCGGGGTGACCGGGGATGGAGGAATCCAGCCAGGGCCGGCCCCGGGGCTGGGGCAGGGGCTGCGCTGACAGACACATCGATGTGAGGCAAATACAGAGAGGGGAGAGAGGGGGAGAGGGAGAGGCACCGGCACCTAGTAGCTGAACAGCTCGTTTGCCAGCAAGACATTTGCAATAAGCTACACTGAACCCTTGGGAAACCCTCCGTTTCAAGTGCTTACCTTCAGATTAAGCTGGACCTTGTCTGGAGCCTCCTGAAGTTGTCTGCATGACTGCTGTTCTTCTCCAAAGGGTCTTGTCCGGGGGCTGCAGACAAGCTAGAGCTGGATTTCCCCCCTCACCCCCCAGTAGTGCAGCTGCTTATTTTAGAAGTCAGCGTTTCGTGTTGTTTGGGTTTGGTTTGGTTTGTTGGTTTGGGTTTTTTTTTCTATTTTCAGTCTCAACAGGTTCTATACAGAAGATGTACTTGAACCCTTCCCCCTCTTCCCTTCCCCTCCCCCTCCCCCCCCCGCCCCGAAAATCGTGCATTAATTTATTTGACGATTAAGTAGCTGGGGTGGGTTTCTCTCCCTCAGCGTTGGTAATCTGGTTTCCTTGAATTGGATTTTAAAATGGCTTCCTTTGAAGCTCCAAGCTGTTAGGAATGAGCTTAACGTAGGCATGGAGGATGTGTAAAACCAGCTACTCCCTTTTGTGCTGTCAGTAATTCCTAAGTAAGTGCCTACTACACGCGGTACGGTGCGCGGGGGCTCCGTGGGAACCGTGGTGGCGAGCAGGCACGGTACCTGCCTTTTGCACCAGCGCTGCTGTAAGCCAGTGTCGCTGCAACAGGGGTTGCGGGAGCACACCCGCCGCAGCAGCCGGGGGGGAGCCTGGCGGTACTTGGAGTCCTTACCTGAGGCGGGTCAGCAGTCTGCTGGAGTCGCTGATCTACAAGTTCTTTTGAGGCAAGTAATTGTAGATGTGGATGTTAATTATGCAGTTAACATGCCACCAAAAAAAAAAAATAATCCACAAACCCAACAACAAAAAAACCCCAATTAAAAACACACCCCACACCCCCCCCCCCGCTTGAAATTAAAGCCACACATCGTTTGCGAAGCATAGTCAACCAAATAATTAAAAGTGCTCCTGTCTTAGGCCGGTAAGAAGAGCTTTTACAGGGATTGCAAGTGATCAGATTTTTGGGGTTTTGTTTTTTTTTTTTCCCCTCTCTCAAAAATCGCTCCCGAAGAGACAAACCTGAAAGTGTTATTTTCCAGCATCCCCTTTCGGAGCCGGGATGCCTTCTCCCTGTAAGGTGAACAAAAGAAAGGTGTGGATGCTTCAGCACATCAATCAGGCGAAACCGGGTTGTTCTGCAGGTTGCCCTGGAAGAATGTAGAATCGGATGCAGCGTGATCCACGGGCAGGGTTATCGATCCTCATCAACGAGGTTAGAAAGATTAGGAGGACCGGCACACGGGCAGAACAAAGGGAAGAGTGTACTGAAGAAATACGTGCTGGAAATGGGGATGGACTTTTTGTATGTGGCTCTGGAATAGCTGCAGCCTTACAACAGTGGGTCGCTGAAGCCGGGTTTAGCGGGGTGCCGGCTGCGGGAAGCCTACCTGCGCTTGCGGGGGCTGCGGGCAGTCCCCCGGGGGAGCCGCACCCCCCCATCGCCGCACACAGACACACACGCACACACCGTGGTGTGAAGCAGCGGTACCGACGAGGAGCCGACACGCCGCGCTGACCGCACCAAAGGGCCCCGGGCGTGGCGCGGACCGTGTCTCCCTTCCGAGCTCTTCCTCGCCCGGACCTCCTCCTACTCCCCCACCGGCGGGCTGGGCAAGTGCCCTGCCCGCCGCCTCTGCGGCCCTTGTAATCACCGCGGTGCCATGCCGAGCTGCTGGAAAATTGACCGGGGAAATCATCTCTGGGGCGCACATGTTCAGCCCTCTCTTACTACGCCCCCCCGCCCTCCCCCCCTCCGCCGCCTTTAGCAGCTCTTCGCTTTACTTCATCCCGCACCGCGTGTCAGCCCGCAACGAAACGACAAAGTCCTGCCAGCCTGCACGACCCGATTGCTGCAGAGCTCACGGAAAATGCACCCCCCACACACGCCCCCCCAAAGCCCCTGGGCCCTGTGCAGCAGCACCCGCTTTGTCTATTGTCTGGCTGAGTGAGGGTCGCCGGACGGGGCACAGCGCGGAGCCGGTCGCTTTCCTAGAGAGCGGCTCCCGAAGCCCACCGTTTATATCGCTCCTAGCTCAGCCCCGGGAACCAAACCCGGCATCCTTAGGCGGAAAAAGAAAAGCTGAGCTCGGTACCGGGGGATCGGCAAGGAGGGATCCCTCGGGGGACGGCGGGATACAGGGCAGGGCGGGCGGACGAGAGGCTACAGCCCGTGCTGGGGGGGAAGCTCACCCGCGCCCGGCCAGGGGTAACCGAACCAGCCGGGTCAGGGCGCGGGGCTCCTGACCGCCGACGCGGGGATGTGCGGGCAGAGCGGCGGCAGTCACCGGCGCTCGGTGGTGCCGGGGATGGGGCGGGGGTGTGAGTGGTGCCCCCGCGGGGACGGGAGTCTCCCACCGGCGCCGTGTGCACGGAGACACAGGCGGGGGCGGCCGCCGGGCTCTCCCCCCGCCCCCCGCGGCAACGCCCGCTGCTGCGGCAGGGAGAGCTGCTCGTCTCGGGGAACAAAAGGCTGCGGCGGCTGCGGGAGGGCGGAGGGACGGCGGCCGCCAGCTGCGCAGCGGCGGGGCCGGTTGGCACATGGGCGGCCAACAGAGCGCCGAGGCGTTGGGGTGGTCCCTGGACGGGGACAGTAGACCCCCCTCCCCCCCATCGAGCTGGTCCCCCAGCCCAGGGCGGCCGCCCCACGGCCGCGCTCCGTGCCTTTGTCCCCGCTCTTAGAGACGAACCGGGGCGGCGGCGGCGGGCGGCGGCACCGGTGCGCGGCGGCCGCTCCCGGGAAGCCCCGCCCCCCGCCCCGCCCCCGGCGCCCCGCCCCGCCCCCGCTGCGGGAGACAATGCCGCAGCCCCGCCCCGCCGCCGCGCGCCCATTGGGCCCGCGCCGGTCCCGCTTGACGTCACCGGCGGGGCGGGGCGCGGCGCCCGATTTAAGGCGCGGCGCGGGGCGCGGCCGCCGCAGCGGCGAGTGCGGGAGCGGGCGGAGAAGGCGTCGTCAGCGGCGGCTACAGGGCAGCGTCGGGCACCGGCACCATGCGTGAGATCGTGCACATCCAGGCCGGGCAGTGCGGCAACCAGATCGGTGCCAAGGTACGGGGCCGGCGCCTCGGCTGCCTGCCCGGGCTGCGGGGGGGTCCGCGGCGATGCTGGGCGCGGGGCGGTGCCCGCTCAGCAGGGTCTGCCGTGTCCCGGGGTGAGCGCTGCCGGGGTGGGGCTGCCTTCCCGTTCGGGAGCACCGCCGGGCAGGTTGCGCAGCGCGGGGGTCCGTGCGGGGCGACTCCCCGCTGTCGCCTCCCGGGAAAACGCGGGGCTCCCGCGGCGTGAGCGCGGTGCGCCGTGGGGGGGTGTGAGGCTGTGTGTGTGTGTGTGTATGAGCCCTGATGTCCACCCGCTCGCGGCAGGCTGCAGGGGTCCTGGGCAGAGGGAAGGGGCGCCGAGCCGGTGCCACACCCCTCCCTTCGATGGGGGGGTTTGCGGTGAGGGGCGCGGTAGCGGTCGCGTTTAGCTGGGTCCGCCCCCACTCGTGGCGAATCCTCGGCTGCCACGTCGCGGGGCTTTGCTCGGGGGGCGCGGGCTGGGCGTGGCAGCACTGACACTCCTTTGCACCCCCCCGGGGTCCCGCAGTTCTGGGAGGTCATCAGCGATGAGCACGGCATCGACCCCACGGGCAGCTACCACGGGGACAGCGACCTGCAGCTGGAGAGGATCAACGTCTACTACAATGAAGCCACCGGTAATGGCCCTGCATAACGAGCCTCCTGGGATCGCAGGAGGGAGGGGGAGCAGGCAGGGTGTTCCTGGCCCTAGCATGGGGGCTGTGCACCAGCCCCCCCTACAGGGGGTGGCATCCTGCCACAGCTGTTACAGCTACGTTGTTACCCCATCCTCAACTGCCTCTGTGCAAATGCTGTCACCCTCACTGTCTATGGCAGCAAATTGGAGGGGGTGGAAGGGAGCACATCAGGGCTGCTGTGGGACTGGCTGCAGGGCTGTAACGCTGGTGCTGGTTCCTCCCGCAGGTAACAAGTATGTCCCCCGTGCCATCCTGGTGGACCTGGAGCCCGGCACGATGGACTCTGTGCGCTCCGGCCCCTTCGGGCAGATCTTCCGTCCAGACAACTTTGTCTTTGGTGAGTGAGCCTGGGGTGGGGGTGTCCTGGAGCGGGAGCTCTGTGATCAGAAGAGGCTCAGAGCGAGTGTGCCGGTGACCTGGGGGACCTGAATCCCGGTGGGGATATGGGGGTGGCAGTGAGGGGTGAAGCCCCTGGAGCAGGAGAAGCGGCATCGTGCCTGTTCCTGCCTGGGGCACTCACATGGCACCTTGCTTCTGGTCTGCCCTGTAGGTCAGAGTGGGGCTGGCAACAACTGGGCCAAGGGGCACTACACGGAAGGTGCCGAGCTGGTGGACTCTGTCCTGGATGTGGTGAGGAAGGAGTCGGAGAGCTGCGACTGCCTCCAGGGCTTCCAGTTGACCCACTCGTTGGGCGGCGGGACGGGCTCTGGGATGGGCACCCTCCTGATCAGCAAGATCCGCGAGGAGTACCCCGACCGCATCATGAACACCTTCAGCGTCATGCCCTCCCCCAAGGTGTCGGACACGGTGGTGGAGCCCTACAATGCCACCCTCTCTGTGCACCAGCTGGTGGAGAACACGGACGAGACCTACTGCATTGACAACGAGGCCCTGTACGACATTTGCTTCCGCACCCTGAAGCTGACCACTCCCACGTACGGGGACCTCAACCACCTGGTGTCGGCCACCATGAGCGGCGTGACCACCTGCCTTCGCTTCCCCGGCCAGCTGAACGCCGACCTGCGCAAGCTGGCGGTCAACATGGTGCCTTTCCCCCGGCTGCACTTCTTCATGCCGGGCTTCGCCCCTCTCACCAGCCGCGGCAGCCAGCAGTACCGAGCCCTGACGGTGCCCGAGCTGACGCAGCAGATGTTCGACTCCAAGAACATGATGGCCGCCTGCGACCCCCGCCACGGCCGCTACCTGACGGTGGCGGCCATCTTCCGGGGCCGCATGTCCATGAAGGAGGTGGACGAGCAGATGCTCAACGTGCAGAACAAGAACAGCAGCTACTTTGTGGAGTGGATCCCCAACAACGTGAAGACGGCCGTCTGCGACATCCCCCCGCGCGGCCTCAAGATGTCCGCCACCTTCATCGGCAACAGCACGGCTATCCAGGAGCTCTTCAAGAGGATCTCGGAGCAGTTCACGGCCATGTTCAGGCGCAAGGCCTTCTTGCACTGGTACACTGGCGAGGGCATGGATGAGATGGAGTTCACGGAGGCCGAGAGCAACATGAACGACCTGGTCTCCGAGTACCAGCAATACCAGGATGCCACTGCAGATGAGCAGGGGGAATTTGAAGAGGAAGGAGAGGAGGATGAGGCATAAAGTTTCAATGGGTAGGAGTTAAGTATAGTCTGAGCAGGCAAGTGTTCATTGAGAGGAGGAATCTGTGCAGTTGTGCTGAAGCATGCATTTTTTAATTTGGTGCTCTCCACTGTTGCTTCTGTCAGCAGTTTTGTATCCTTGACTGTCCAATGTAACAGTAGTTGCAAAAATACTTCAGAGTCTTCTGTTGAAATGGTTAACTTCTCAAACATAAAGGCTTTTTGTGTCCTAATCTGTCTCCTCTGCCTTATTTCTCTCTAGATTAAGAAAATAACTCTTGCATAGCTTTCTGTACCTTCACTTCTCAGTTTAATCCTAAGCCTCAGCGAAAGGTTAAGATCAATAAAACAAGATTTCTTGGGCCATGAATTTGGCATGATGAGTAAACTGCAGTTGCTTGGCTTAAGATGGTAGCTAACTTACGGAAACGGGGGGGAGGGCGGGGTCACTAGTAGTCTCTCTTGGGTCCAACAGCGGGTCTATTTTTGGGGAGAAAGCTGCCTTAACTAGTAGCAACAAGACACTGCGCTTGAGAATCCTGTAACTCCTATTTATGGGCATACATGGTAGTGAGGTCAGTGAGAAGGTATTGGGTTCCACATTACAAGCTGTCAAAAGTGATCTGACAGATTAGCGCCAAGTTTCCCCCCCCTGCCATTCAGCAGCTCTTAGTGAAGTCATTCTGTGGCCTATAGCACATGTGCATGGGTGGCTGCCTGTGATTTGATTTGGTCCTCAGCTGTCCTGTCTCCCCCTAGTCATCCTCTCTAAATATGAAAAGTTCACGCAGGGAATCATGGGTCTCTCTTAGGAAGCAACTTAATTAAGAACCTGAATTTTCTCTTCAGGTATGAAATTCTTGACTGTTCCCTCACCCCCCTCATCCCACCCCCACCCCCCTTCCCCCAAAAAAACAACTAAGAGCAGCTTAGTGGCTAAAGGCTTTGACTCTTCAGGGCAATTAATTCCTTTTAGGAGGTAAGCGGTGATGGGCAGACTTCTAGGTAGCACAGCTCGAAAGACTGCCAGGAGCATGTATGCAATCTTGGAGCAGTCAGGTAGATACCCTGATGGTAACAATCTTCCACCCCCCAGTTATGCATTTACAGGGCTATTTGAAGTTCTTGGTCCCTGCAGCAGGAAACAGACCTCTACCCAGGCAGGTGAGATGTGCAGCAGCACCCTGTTGTGCATCTTTGCAAAGGTAAGTGTGGCTTCCTTACAGTGGTGGGTGTGGGTGTGAAAGCCATATGCTTTAAGGATGTAAGAATCCAGAGTTATTTGAAGTCTAATGAGACTTTTATTACTCCTACAAGGTGAGTAAAAGCCCTGCCCAGAGCAGTGTAGCTACCCAAAATACACACTCAGACCTTAGTTCTCCCAGGCACCACTTCAGGGTGTGCTCCTGTACTTAAAAGTGTTGCCTTGAACTGCTGCTACTAGTGCTACAATTACTGTGGGTCCCTGCTGCTCAAAGAGCTGGCATTCACATGTGTGCAACCTCTTTTATAATCCTTTAATGAAACTCTTGGGAGGCATCACTGGAAGAAAGACGGAACAGGGAGCTACTGTGCATGACTAATATCCAGCCCATTTTGGCTCTGTTAATTGACCAGTGCCTACAGACACTGTCCAGAGTGTTCCTTTGCTGGGCTTGTCATCCCAGGTGATATCAACCCTGGTGCATGGGACAACATACAGATTTTCTCTTATCTCTATGCTTTGTTTCTGGTGTGCACCCTACAAAGAGGGGTGAGATGCACTTAAAGTGTCTGGACTGTTGGTAAACAAATAAATGGCATGTGGGGTTCTAGGATTAAGCATTAAATAAATCGAGGCTGTTTTAGTAACTGAGTTACTACACACTGCCCCAGGCCCCTTGGGGAAATAGCAGCTTTTATCTGGTTGTCAAAGTAACCTTCCCTTGAAATTACCTGGCTGGGTTGCACTTGAAGTTGTTTATTGTCTAGCTTTGTTTGCAAAGCTGAGACAGGGGGAACCAGCAAATGAATTTAAACAAAGTTTAACTAAAAGATGAGAACCCAGTCTAGCATAGTAAAGATCTAGCTTTCTGCTGCCATGGGACTGTAGCAGGTCTCACTAGTGTTCAGCATGTCTAGCTTCTAATTCTTAGTGTAATTACACTTTGTCTCTAGCTAACCCTTAAATATAGCTACCCAAGCGACACATTTCAGTACAACTCCCTCACTAGAAAGTAGGGCACCATCCTACGGTGCTTGCTGTTGTTTGTATTCTGGGTTGTTTTTTCCTAGAGGAAGGGAAACCATAAATAGAGAGTCTAGGCAGAAACATGTCCTTTCATAAATCCTACACAGCTTATTTGCCAGTGATAATTCTGTGAAAAATGAAATCAAACCATTTCAGTAGTTGGGGAAAAGGGGATACAGGAAGATTTAGAGGGGAGGTTGAAAACTCCTCATTAGGAGTCAATGATAAGGGAGGATGAATCTCACACTGGGCCTGGGGGTTGTAGTAACAGTTTTTTTTTCTGGAGGATCTTCATTCAGCTGTATCCATCACCCAAGAGACCATTCACTATAAAAACTGGAGACTGACTGCTCTGTGTCAAACAACGGACAGATGTCCTAGCAAGTGCTCATGGTTGCACTCTTTCTGTTTCACAGAGAAAGCAGAACCACTAAAAACATTTCAGATTAGATAATCTATCTGCCTTAAAGTCTGTCAGGTGTTGATTTGTATTTGTCCATGTGATGAACAGCATCTCTAAGGCTAAAGGTCTTGCAGGAGGCATCCTATCCTGAGGATAGATAGCATAAGGCACACGGCACTAAGCCTGTACTATTTATAGCAACTCATTTGTGTTGAGATAGAAGTTAATAAATACCAAGCAATATATTTTTGTTTCATTGCATCAGTAGTGCAGGGAAGCATTCTCCTCTGATGATCAGAGCTGATGGTGTTGGGGAATGGAACAATGGGGGTTTTTTGGTTGGTTCCCTTTGTTTGATGTGCTGCATTAAGCACACTAGCAGAATGTCTTGACCAAGGCAAACAGCTCAGCCTTTGTCTCCTGGTTGGTAAGGCAAGATGGTATAGATACATAAGGATGCAAAAGCAGCCAGATACTATGTAGGATTAATTTAAATAGAAATGGAATGAGGTGTGGTAGCACAGACATGCCATGTCCCCTAATTTCCCTCCCCTGTTAAATTCTAGGGCTTCAATCTAAGACATTATACCATCAGTGCTGTGGAAGGATAGTCTAGTATGTTCTTTAAAGCTCTGAAGTATTTGTTGAAAACACAGATCTACATCTGTTCTCAAAAGATGTTTTCTGATCTGTCAATGGGAAGGATAAAGTTTCTCTTCTTACTGATGTGTGAGGTGTCTATATACATCAGAAATGAGGTTGTATTAAATGTACAATGGCCCCAGGTATGTAATAATCTAAGAATCAAACCTGAGGACCACCCTGTTGACAGGTGTATCTTTCCAGAAGCCATGAGATTAAGGAAACAGTAAAACAAAGTAGCAAGAGGACTTCCAATCTGAAGAAAGAAGCGAATCCAGATCTTGAGTCTCTTCTCCAGCCAGTTCTTTGCAAAAATGGAGCTAAATCCTAATCCCTGTGTAGGGAAATCTGCTCATTGATGATATCTATGTACTTTAGATGAGCACAGCACACTTGGGTACTTTTAGGTATGTGTGCAAATGCGATGTGCTCAAAGGAACTGTGCTGGACTGGCAGCCCTTACAGGCCTCCTGCAAAACACAGGCCTCTTGCAGACTGATGCAAGAGGGATGCATTTTCCTACCTCACCAGAAAGAGCTGGGGCCTATAACAATACTCTCCACGCCAGAAGAAGTTCTCCCTTTGCTTCCTTCATCTTTTGCCCCTCCCTGTAAGCCCCATGGCAAAGCTCTCTGTAACATCAGGATGATCCATGGCTGTGAGGAGGGAGAGTTTTATGGTTGTTCCACTAAAATAACTTTCAAACAAAACAAACAAACAAACCACACCTCACTGACTTACTGTGTGTGTTTTTTTCTTAAAGAAGTGGTGTTAAGCTACATTAAATCCTGCTTTGTGGTGGGCTGTGCATGAATTAGTGCTTTCTGTTTAATGAGGCCTAACATTATTGCTTGCTGAAACTATGAGGAGATATGTCCTCTCTGGAGACATCATGTGACTATCCCCCTATGTCTGGTAGACACCCTTTCTCCTAAGGGACATTATTCTACTTTTCTGCTCCATGTTAAAGCATGTTAAATGTATACTTATAGGGACTGTTCAGATGTGGCAGCCTGCCTAGAAGCTATAGGTAATGCGGTTCCTCTAAATCTGCTCGTTGTAGGGGAGGCATTGTCTTTTATTTCCAAATAAACCCCTTCTTAATTGTCCCATATATTTTTCAGCTGCTTCTATGTTTCCACAGAACCAAGCTTGTGACTCCCTTGATGTGTTATACGTGCCCAAGGTAATCCAAATAAGGTTATTTTTTTGCCACCTTCCTTCAACTGAGAGTAAACCTTTATAAATAAGTATTAGGAGCTAATCTTCTATATCGCTAAAAGAAAACAAATAAGGGGGTTGAGTGTTTTTCCTTTCCAATCTAGAATTAATTCATGCTAAGCCCCTACTTTTGGTACTCCAACCATCACCTGTTCTGGTCCATTTCTTTATTAAGAAGGGAAAGAGCAGATTATGGGAACCATTTTATGTGGTTATCTTTAGCTCGCCTACATGACAATTCAAAATGGAAGCATTTGGTCACAGGAAAGTGCCTGAGGCCATGGTACATTTTGGAAAAAGACATTTCTTGGCCCTGACTCTGGACACTTGTCAAGCCAGAGCCCTCTGAGCATTTGAATTTGAGGCATGGGGAGGGTATTGGGGAGAGCTGTTAAAGCCTGCCCTTCCCCAGCCATTCTGCTGGCTAAGGATGGTGCAGGTGACAACTCTTTCTTCTCCCTGAGCAGTTTAACAAGAAGGAAGATCTTTTCCCAGCTCCTAGCTTCAATCCTATTTCAAGTATTTTATTTGTGAAGCTGTTAGAATGGAAAAAAAATGTCTCTCTGAAGTGTGCATGTAAGAAGGCTCTCTATTTACAGTACCTAAGCAAAAGAGAAGTCATTTAAGAGCAGGTCATTCCTTCCTCCTTACTCAAAGTCATTTTTCCCTTACGGCAGAATTCCACTCGTAAGGGAGGAAATCAAGTTAGTTTTCTTCAATTCTTGTTTGTTAACATTTGATTCTTGTGTGGTAGAGATTTTCTAACTGTTCTGAATTTATCCATATGTCATCAACTGTAATCGGGTTACCAGTCTCACTTGGCTTCCTTGGTAATTCCAAGGCATGTTTTCTGTTCTCCTTGGCAAGAATGCCTCTTATCATTGCAGACAGAAACGCTGATAATAATCCAGTGTAAGCAGAAAGTGGAAACACTTGCTCCAGAGAACGAAATGGCTACTGTGGCAGAGGTGGTGTAGCTTGTACAGTAAACAGTTATCCCCTGTTTTGCACTGAAAAATGTTTCCATGTTTTCTGTGGATGTAGAAGAAAGATACCGCCTGCCGCCTTAGTGAATAATTAAACAAGGTTTTCAAGCAGAATTCAAATGGGCTCACAACGAGCTCTACAAGCATTAAATGAAATCCAAGCACTGGCTTCTTACAGTCTGCTGTTCTGCATCCAGCGTAATGCTGGACTTTTAATTAATAAATTAATTGTATTGCTGGTTGGTTGTGGTTTTTGGGTTGTTTGGTTGTTTGGGTTTGTTTTTTTTTTAAAAATTCCAGCTCCACCCTAGCAGGCAGTGAGAGAAAGCAAGCTTGGGTTAGAGATTTTGCAGGGCATTGAGAAAGCTGCTGCTTGCAGAAGTGGGTAGTTCTGTGGGACTGGCGGATTCAATACGCTCCAGCTGCTAAAAAGGATGGCCCCATTCCCCTTGCCCTGCTTCAGGAGTTACCCCCAGTGCCTGTCTGACCCACTCTACCAGTCAGTTCAGCTCCCTAAACTCCCCACTTAGGGACAGAAAAGTGGTGGTGGGGAAGAAGCTTTTTCTTGGGTTAGTGGGAGATGTGGTGCGGAGGAGGAGGAGGAAAAAAAGGCAGGTCGCTGGAAGCAGGAGAGAGCAGAGCAAGCCTTTCAGTCGATTCAGCTGCCTAGAGCACCCTGAAGTCTCCCACAGGGAACCCCTGGCTGTTTTAAGCAATGTACCTTGAACCCCACCACAGAAACCACCGCATCTCTTAGCGGGCATCGCAAGATGAAGTTTAGAGTTTGCTTGGTGTCAGTTTGAGTTACAAGTAACTATCGTATTGCAAGATAAAGCGAGGCTGCTAAGGAACAAAAGAAACTCTGACTAGCAGATCAAAGTCGCTATCTGTGCCTTGTTCTTGATGATGCACGGGAAAGAAGCTGCCCTGGAAAATGTGATGTCAGCATTTCATTTATGTTGGTGCTGGAATCTTAGTCATCTCTTGACTGGAGGACCCAGTTTGTGGAGATGGCAGATGTATTTCATCTAGTGAGCGATCTTAAAAAGGTAGATGCCTGGATGGGGGCAGGAGCCATCTGGCTGCTACCCATCACATCTGGTGTGCCAAGCAGAAATAATGAGAGGCTGCATTGTTTTGCCTTTCTTCTCAGTAAATTGCTGCCTGATGATGATCAACATATTTTTCCCTTTCTGGAGTCATTTTGCAACATGTGAACTTGTTTATTATGGTAGACTTGGAAGCCAGACAAGTGGGATTCTGCTTGCTCTGTCCTCTATAACCAAATTCCCAGAAATTTCTGACTTAGAGGTTATCATCTAAGTTCACAAGAGAAACCATAGGATCTGGAATAAATACTATGATCGTAGAGAAACAATTATTCTCTCAAAAGGAATATGGGTCATTTTAGAATTAATTGTGTCCTTAATTGTTCCATAACTTGATATTTTCTCATCTTCTCACCTCTTTTGTTCTTGGCCAAACACACCCACCTCCCCTCTCCAAGGTACAATAAATACAAGTACAGAGGACTCTACAGTGAAGCTGCTTTTGCTCATTCATAAAATGCTCAGTGTTGTAGTATTTAATCAGTTCTAGTGCCTGCAGTGGGTTGCAATTGTGAAATAAAAATAGATTTTCCTTTTCAGTATTTTATTACTAGACTTAAAGAGACCTTCATGATTATTCCACCCTCTTGCTGGCAGAAATGTTCTTCTCTCTCAACTCCAACCAATCCTCATCAGGTGGAAATGCCGTAGTTATTAGGTAGAAGGCAAACAATAAGCTAAGGAACAGAGCCTGCTCTTTCGAGTACCGACAGCATGACTCCAAAAAGTCGTGTAGCCTCTGGTATACGTGCCTGAGCAATACATGACATCACCCATTGCATGGAAGGGAGAATAAAGCCACAGTCAGGCATCCTGTGTGCTCGAGCAGCTCTCACCTTCCTACATTCGCGCGCCCGCGGCGAACAATGGGAAATTAGGGACAGACATGAAAATGTGGCGGGGTCCCTGTCGCCTCCCTTGTGCATCCATCGCCAGGGCTCCGCCGTTGCCTTGGAAACTGGGAAGGTAGGCTCTGATGCAGGCATGGAGCAGGCTGCAGCGCTGCCGGAGTAGTTTCAGCTGCGGAGGGGCACACGGGCGTCCCTGGATGCACACGCTGCCTTTGTATGAGCGGGGGAGTTTTGAGTCTGGGTTGCAACTCGGAACGCTTGGGACGTAGGGAGCTGTGTTAGGAAATACAATGGGGCCCTCCCACAGCTGTTTAAGTAGCGTTGGTGGTGAAGATCCTTTAAAGGGTTTGCCAAAATGGAGGGTTCTGAATGGATGTGTGAGTAATCGGCCTTCAATTTGCTTCGCTGGATGCTCGACATTGCTGTAGGTGAGGGTACTGACACAAATACATGTGGACCTCCCTTTAGGCACTCAGCTTTAAAACCTGGAGCTACATCCCCCAAAAAACAGTGGGGACCAATAAAGAGACCAGTGTCGTAACATCTAAGGACTAGTTTCTTCATAAAAACTCAGAATCCTTCATGGAATAACTATAAAGCTAGGGAGGCCACTGCGTGCACGTGGGAAGAAAACGTCTCAGGGAGTGTCCAGGTGCCTTCAGGATGGCAGTCAGAAAGCTTCAAGCTTTCTGATTGCCAGGAATACTTTGGCACCCAAAAAGCTCTTCAGTGCCTGTGTGGATCCCACAGTGGTGCAGTTATGTTGCAGTTCTGCCAGTAGCCAGAAAATGTAACCACCTGCCGCTGCCCAAAAGGGTGGGTTATGCCTATAACTCGTAGAAAAATGTGTGTGCACAGGTTAGGTGAGCAATAACAGGCCTGCCTGCACCTAAGTATGGCAGGAACGCGTCAAAGGAAAATGCTGGCAACAGCCAGGATTTGAAGAACACAAAACTCAAGAGAAGTCGGTGGAAAGATCTCAGTGCCAGCACAATTCTGGGTATTTTGTGATTGCAAAAGCCAGGTGTAATAATGACCCATGTAATTCCATGCATTGCAAAGCCTGACCCAGGCCGTGCTTGTGATGTTTCCTGGCAGCTGAGCTCTCTGCACCAGAGCAGAGGAAGAGCCACAGTTCGTACACAAAGTCAGTTCATGGGAGCAGACTGAGAGCAGCTTTGGCAAACACTGCCACAATATTTTCCTAAGTTCATGGCAGCCAAATGCTGGGCAAAGTTTACCTCAGCTTTGCAGAAATCTGCTTGTTTTCTAGCTGTTATCATTGCAATCGAATGTAATGTCATGGCACGAAGATCAGTAAGCTGTGGCTCTGGTGTTGCTGGTCACACCCAGACTCCCACTCCTTTCTCTCCTTTTCACAGAATCACAGAATTGTTGGGGTTGGACAGAACCTCTGGAGATCACCTAATTCAGTTCTTTACTCAGCCTGGGAGGGTCAGCTAGAGCTAGCGCGGGCTGGTCAAGGTTGTGTCCACTCAGGTGTTGAATATTTTCAAGAATGGACATCCCCTGGGCAACCCGTGCCAGAGCAAACAAGTTATTGTCTTATGCTTAGGTGGAATTTCTTGTGTTTTGGTTTGTGCCCATCGCCTCTCCTCCTGTCACTGGGCACCACGGAGAAGAGCCTCACTCCATCTTCTTTACTCCTTCCCCTTAAGTATTTATATACGCTGATAAGATTCCCCTGAGCCTTCTCCAGGACAATCTGTCCCAGCTCTCAGTGACTCCTCATATGACAGATGCTCCAGTTCCTTAACCAGCTTTGTGGCTTTTCATTGGACCTGCTCCAGTATGTCCATCTCTGTCTTGTAGCAAGGAGCCCAGAATCAGATGCAAAACATCAGATGTGTCTCATGACCACTGATCCCCTTCCTTGACCTGCTGGTAATGCTCTTCCTAATACAGCGCTGTATGCTGTTGGACACCCTTGCTGCAAGAGCACATTTCGACTTGGTTTCAACTTTTTGTCCATACTCCCTTTTGCTGCAGATGGACCTGCACAAGTCTTTCTCACTGTCCTTCACTTTGACTTCACTTACCCTCTCCCAACCCTGCACAGTGACTCTATGTTGCTCCTGGATCACCTGACTCTACTTCTACCTCCTGAATGCTTCTTCTTTATATTTGTGTTTACTCAAAAGCTCCTTTTTCATCCAGACAGGCCTCCTGCCACCTTTCTTGATACCTTGCTTGTTGGCATGGACCATTCTGGAGGCTGGAGGAGGTGATCCCTGGAAGTCAACCAGCTCTCCTGGAGTCCTCTCTATAGGATCATCTCCCATAGGATTATTCCAAACCGATACCTGGAGAGGCTGAAGTCTGCTCTCCTGAAGACCAGGGCACTGTGATCCTGCAATCTGCCTTGTTCCTTTCTACCAGGATCTTGAATTCCACCATCTCATGGTCACTGCAGCCGGGGCTGTCCTGAGCCTTCACAACCCTGACCCCTTGCTTGTAAGTATCAGGTCTAGCAGAGTGCCTCTTTTTTGGACTACGTGATCATCAGTGTCAGGAGATTATCACCAGTGCACTCTACAAAACTCCTGGATTGCTTTTACTCTGCTGTGTTGCCCCTGCAGCAGATATTAGGGAGGTTGGAGTCCCTCTTAAGGACTAGGGCCTGTGAATGCAAGATTTCTTCCAATTGCCTGAAGGTCGTACCTACCTATCTTCCTGATCAGACACCCAACACCACACAGCACACGTAGGTTTGCCCACTAATCCTGACCATTTCAATCTCAGATGGCTCCTCATCCACCTCCAGGCAGAGCTCTGTGCATGTCTGTTGCGCTCTCACACAAAGGACACCTCCCCTCCGCAACCTGTCCTTCCTAAAGCACCTGCGTCCCTCCGTCGCAGCACTCCAGCCATGTGAGCTATCCCATCATGTCTCTGTGACCCCGGGGAGACCATGGCCCTGCAACTCTGCAGAGATCTCTAGCTCTGTTTTTATGCCCTGTGCTGCACTAGTGTCGAGGCAGTTCAGAGAAGCTCCCAACCCTGCAGATTCCCCAGGAGAAGTGCGAGAGCTTGCCCTGCCATGCTGTCCCCTCGATGCTTCCATATTATTCGGGAGGTGGACACCCTCCTGCTCTGCTGTGCTAAACACAAGGTACATCATTTCACATCCTCTTTGCCAGCCTGCTCCTCCACTTCCTTGTTTGATGTGGGTTGGCATCTCCTTCCCCTGGTCCTAGTGTAAAGCTGTCCTCTCTCAGTTGGCCAGCTGCAGGGCAAAGAAAATCTTATGACTGAATAAAAAATACAGCTCTGAACTGATTGATGTGGGAGGGGACCTCATTGCAGCCCTCTAGTACCTGCAGGGAGCATAAAAACAGGAGGGGAATCAACTCTTTAAAAGGGCAGACAGTGGCAGGACAAGGGGGAATGGATTGAAGCTGAAGGAGGGAAGGTTTAGATTAGATATTAGGGGGAAGTTCTTTACAGAGAGTGGTGAGGTCCTGGCACAGGCTGCCCAGAGAGGTGGTGGATGCCCCATCCCTGGAAGTGTTCAAGGCCAGGTTGGATGGGGCCCTGGGCAACCTTGTGTAGATCCAGGCCTGGAGGTTGGTGGTCCTGCCTGTGGCAGGGGGGTTGGAACTCTGTGATCCTTGGGGTCCCTTCCAACCCATGCCATTCTGTGATTCAATGATATTTTACAGTCAAGTTCAGTAGTTTCCACATGATCTGTTTTAGGCCCTGATGAAATTTATTTCAGTGACTGTCCGCGGCAGAAGCACAGGCACAGGTGTGAATCTCAGCAGGTTCAAACTCATGGCTCTCACTGCCATTCTGCAACTGCCCCTCCTCCCTCAGTCACCTGCCTTGTGCTTCGCTCAGTTCACTTCTGTGAGGGAACAAACAGAGATGCCAGGAGGTGGAGGAGCATTCAAAAATCTTCCGAAACAAGGAGTGTGGCAGGTGTCTGGTGAGACAGAACGTATCCCGTTCCTCTGGGTGTTCATACCGCTGTCACCGCTAGAGCACACTCAGGAAACCCCATGCTTTGGGTAACAGCGGTGTTTCCTGCCGGTGTCCTGTGTCCCCAGAGTCAGAGCCCCATGTACAAGGGTTTGGCAGCACTACTTGAAGGAAGGAAGGAGGGATGCGCGGCGTGGAAGGGGCCCGGGATGCTATCACCGCCATTCAGTTCCCCTTTGTTTCAGGTGCCGGAGCTACGGCAAGATGATGCTTGTGCCGGAAAACGCATGGAGAGGCGATTTAAGCTAGCCTGACCTGGAAACGCAGGTTTGAGGCTGCCACTGAAAGGCAGCAGCGCCTGCTGCGGGGCCGAGCTCCAGCAGGTGCGCACGGAGGGCTGCGGGGGGCTCGGCGCGGGGTTGTTCCCTCTCTTCACCTCTTCAGCCCAAGACGCGCCAGGCCTTGGCCGAGCCCGGCCTTCCCCAGCGACCCAAGGCGGCCGCGCTCCGCCTGCCGAGGGACCCGCCGCCCCCCGGAGCGGGCCCGGGCTGAGCCCCCCGCTGCGGGAGACAATGCCGCAGCCCCGCCCCGCCGCCGCGCGCCCATTGGGCCCGCGCCGGTCCCGCATGACGTCACCGGCGGGGCGGGGCGCGGCGCCCGATTTAAGGCGCGGCGCGGGGTGCGGCCGCCGCAGCGGCGAGTGCGGGAGCGGGCGGAGAAGGCGTCGTCAGCGGCGGCTACAGGGCAGCGTCGGGCACCGGCACCATGCGTGAGATCGTGCACATCCAGGCCGGGCAGTGCGGCAACCAGATCGGTGCCAAGGTACGGGGCTGGCGGGGGCTGCTCCCTAGGGGAGGCGGTGCGGGGTTCTAGAGTCGCGCTCCGCGGGTAGCACGCAGCCCCGTCCCGGAGTTAAAAGCCACCCGGGGCTCGCAGGGTATCGCGGGTCCTGCTTCTCCGCTCGGAGCCGCCGCGGGGCTGGGCGCTGGCTGGGGCGTGCCCGGGCTCCGGTCCGTGTCTGCCCTGCCTTCCCGCAGCCAGCCGCGGCGAGCCCCCCGCTGCCGCGCCCCTCTGCAGCCACGGACGGCGTTGGCTCCCGAGGGAGGGAA
Source organism: Laterallus jamaicensis coturniculus (assembly GCA_022605575.1). Taxonomy (NCBI): domain Eukaryota; kingdom Metazoa; phylum Chordata; class Aves; order Gruiformes; family Rallidae; genus Laterallus; species Laterallus jamaicensis. Next base: position 11,758,341 of record JAKCOX010000002.1, on the reverse strand, counting down.
GGAGACGTGTTCCAGTGCCACGGGCGGGACCCCGAGGGTGTCAGGCGTGCTGCCATCTTCTTGTAGAGGCTAGAGGGTCCTTTGCCACTGCTAGACAATGGAAGATCCCCCCCCCAAGCTGAGATACCCGAGGACTGCCCTCCTATCGATAGAGGCTGTAAAATGATTAAGCTTCACGTTGGTGCTCCAGCTGCCTGCCTGCCCTCTGCTCATTCAGCTGCCGCCACTGGGGAGCCCTTCTACACAGGCTCACCTTCCTCCCAGGCAGCTGCCTTGCCATGCGAGGGAGTGGTCATGGCTGCGGTATGCACAGGCCATGCTGCTGCCTGTGACTGGCACTGGCCAGCTGTGGGTAACCGTTGTTCTTTTTGGAAAACTGTTTTTCTAGTTCTGGGAGGTCATCAGCGATGAGCACGGCATCGACCCCACGGGCAGCTACCACGGGGACAGTGACCTGCAGCTGGAGAGGATCAACGTCTACTACAATGAAGCTGCTGGTAAGTGTGTCTGCTTCCTCCGGTGCCCTTAAGTGGGGCAGACATGCCAGCTCATTGAGGCTGGAAAAATCCCTGGGCAGGAGCTGTCATCTGCCAGTGATGCCTCTGAGAGAGAGCTTTGTTCTCAGAATGGCTCTGATAACATGGTAGTCTTCATCGAGACAGCGTCTCTCCAGTGAAGTATGGGGAGGTGGAAGGGAGCACATCAGGGCTGCTGTGGCACTGGCTGCAGGGCTGTAACGCTGGTGCTGGTTCCTCCCGCAGGTAACAAGTATGTCCCCCGTGCCATCCTGGTGGACCTGGAGCCCGGCACGATGGACTCTGTGCGCTCCGGCCCCTTCGGGCAGATCTTCCGTCCAGACAACTTTGTCTTTGGTGAGTGAGCCTGGGGTGGGGGTGTCCTGGAGCAGGAGCTCTGTGATCAGAAGAGGCTCAGAGCGAGTGTGCCGGTGACCTGGGGGACCTGAATCCCGGTGGGGATATGGGGGTGGCAGTGAGGGGTGAAGCCCCTGGAGCAGGAGAAGCGGCATCGTGCCTGTTCCTGCCTGGGGCACTCACATGGCACCTTGCTTCTGGTCTGCCCTGTAGGTCAGAGTGGGGCTGGCAACAACTGGGCCAAGGGGCACTACACGGAAGGTGCCGAGCTGGTGGACTCTGTCCTGGATGTGGTGAGGAAGGAGTCGGAGAGCTGCGACTGCCTCCAGGGCTTCCAGTTGACCCACTCGTTGGGCGGCGGGACGGGCTCTGGGATGGGCACCCTCCTGATCAGCAAGATCCGCGAGGAGTACCCCGACCGCATCATGAACACCTTCAGCGTCATGCCCTCCCCCAAGGTGTCGGACACGGTGGTGGAGCCCTACAATGCCACCCTCTCTGTGCACCAGCTGGTGGAGAACACGGACGAGACCTACTGCATTGACAACGAGGCCCTGTACGACATTTGCTTCCGCACCCTGAAGCTGACCACTCCCACGTACGGGGACCTCAACCACCTGGTGTCGGCCACCATGAGCGGCGTGACCACCTGCCTTCGCTTCCCCGGCCAGCTGAACGCCGACCTGCGCAAGCTGGCGGTCAACATGGTGCCTTTCCCCCGGCTGCACTTCTTCATGCCGGGCTTCGCCCCTCTCACCAGCCGCGGCAGCCAGCAGTACCGAGCCCTGACGGTGCCCGAGCTGACGCAGCAGATGTTCGACTCCAAGAACATGATGGCCGCCTGCGACCCCCGCCACGGCCGCTACCTGACGGTGGCGGCCATCTTCCGGGGCCGCATGTCCATGAAGGAGGTGGACGAGCAGATGCTCAACGTGCAGAACAAGAACAGCAGCTACTTTGTGGAGTGGATCCCCAACAACGTGAAGACAGCCGTCTGCGACATCCCCCCACGCGGCCTCAAGATGTCCGCCACCTTCATCGGCAACAGCACGGCTATCCAGGAGCTCTTCAAGAGGATCTCGGAGCAGTTCACGGCCATGTTCAGGCGCAAGGCCTTCTTGCACTGGTACACTGGCGAGGGCATGGATGAGATGGAGTTCACAGAGGCCGAGAGCAACATGAACGACCTGGTCTCCGAGTACCAGCAATACCAGGATGCCACTGCAGATGAGCAGGGGGAATTTGAAGAGGAAGGAGAGGAGGATGAAGCTTAAGTCCCCTGGTATCAAAGGAACTGTAAAGCAGGCATGCGAAGGGAATGACTTCTGATAGTGGTGGTGAAGCATGTTCTTTAGAAACTGTGTACCCAATTATCCTCTCAGCACTTGTAACTTTTGACAGTTTTCTCAATGTAACAGTTCTCAATCCCAGTTATTACAATGGTTTTTGTCCTTTAATGTTAAGAGCACATAAAAGCATGTATTGTACATCATGTTTTCTGTCTTTCTTGACCCCCCTCCCCACCCTGTAGGACACAGAACAGCCATTTAGCCAGTGTGGCAAGAAGTAAATTGAAAGGCATGTTCAGAACCCTTGCAGCACGGTGGTGCGCTCTGAGGCTTGCATAGTCTTGAAATGCATGCTGCTCATGTGAATATCTTTCATGGTTTTTTCTTACAGGATCCAAACCTACCTGTAGCTTGAATGGAAATGGAAAGCCAACTGAAATTCCTAAACAAGGCAAGGACAAACACCTCTAACTTGTTTTACTGTTTGTCATTGTAGGAAGTCTTCCACATGTCTGTTGAAGTCCTCTGCAAAGCGTAGGTGTAGATTATGCTTTCCTTCTGGCATCAGAAGCAGCCTTAAGAGAGAAAAAGAATCAAATGGTGAATATACATTATATTCTGTGACTATAGGTAACCAAAATGTTGCCTTTTCCTTGCTCTTGTCTACCCAAGTACAGAGCTGATGTAATTAAGTACTATCCCCATGTATGCTGCTCAATGTGAGTGACAGCAACACTTGGAGAACAGGTGTACCACTTACCCCACTTTGGGGAAGACAAACCAAGCTTAAGGCAAATTCTTGTCTTAGACTCAGTTTCTAGGGACCTTTTTGGTGGTCTGCAAAGATGACATTCCAAAACTTATGTGAGCAAGATGCACCTTTCTGAAAGGCATGTGAAGTACCTCAGCAGTTTTGCCTCTTTCAGAGAACAGTGGTTATGATGGGCTGGGAACACAGGTAAGGGATCACTACAGAAATGTAGGTTTCTTGCCACCACCAAACTTACGTGTTTGAAATTTGTCTAATCTTTTTGCAAAAAGACAATTAAAATCTTATCACCACTAATTAATCTATTAAAGTAAAAAGGTATGTCAGGACATCTTCAGCTGTAACAAAAGCTTCAAATCTGCAAAAAGTTTAATCTTTGTCGTACTGATATGTGTGAGGAGCCAAAAATAGTATTTACCCTTCCTTTCTATCTGGGAAAGATTATACATCAAGTGTGTACTTCTACCTCTTTACACAGGGTTGGGAAATTATTTTATCCTACCACATACTAAGTAGTTTTAATAAGGCTAAAGCTATCTTGACTGATACTCTGTGTGCTGGTTTTGGCTGGGATAGAGTTAATTTTCTTCTCAGTAGCTAGGACCAGGTTATGGTTTGGGTTTGTACTGAAAACACTGTTGATAAGAGATGTTTGTGTTACTGCTGAGCAGCACTCACACAGAGCAGAGGCCTTTCTGCTTCTCACACCGCCCCACCAGCGAGTGGGCTGGGGGTGCACAAAGAGCTGGGAGGGAAGGCAGCTGACCAAGGGCATATTCCATACCATGTGATGTCATGCTCTGCATATAAAGCTGAGGGAAGAAGGGGGGGGGAGCACACAACATTCAGAGTGATGGCATTTGTTTTCACAAGTCACCGTTACGCATGGTGGAGCCCTGCTTTCCTGGGAATGGCTGAATGCCTGCCTGTCTGCCTGGGGGAAGCAGTGAAGGCATTCCTTGTCTTGCTTTTATGTGCACTGCTTCTGCTTGGCTTGTTAAACTGTCACAAGTTTTCTCCCTTTCCTGATTCTCAATCTTACCGGTGGGGAGAGTCAGGGAGTGGCTGCATGGGGCTTAGCTGCAGGCTGGGGTTAAACCATGACATTTGACTATACTGCCTGTGTGACATCCAAGCCCCACTACAGCAAGGAGATCTTTCTTCTGGTGATGACAAGTGTTGCCTTGTCTTGGGGAAAAGAGCCATAGTGAGTGAACGTGGTCAGCTCTTCCAGCACTTCTGTCTTTCTTTGAAGACCAAGCAGCACACAGATGCACAAGGCTGTAGTACTGTGCATGCTATTAGCTGCTGCTGTAATGCCACCTTACTTTAGCCATACTACACAAATACAGAATGATGGCATGCTCTCTTCTCATGAGAGAAATTAGCAATGCTATTTGCACTACAGTCAGCAAAAGCTTTTCAAACTTACTATGTCTGGAATTTTCAAATGAGGCAGGCAGTGCCCTGAGATTTTTCTTGTCTATATTATTGAGTAGAGTTGTACATTCTTTTTCTCTTCCTGCTTTTCTCAAAATCACTGAAAATTCATGGGACAGTTGGAAAAACAAAATTTTTGAGGGGGCTGTTCACATCAGCAAGGCAGAGAAAATACTGTATCCTGTGTTTCTCTCTAACAGCTGGGAATCTCTCTCTTCATAGCATCCAAGTTCACTGTTTTACTGCATGGGACAGAAATGAGGAAGGACTCTTGCAGCAAAAGGAATGCAATGGACATAGAGAAGAAGTTTTCACATGTCAGTAAATAGTAGGGAGTGGTTCTGTGGAGGAAGTGGAAAAGGATCTTACTTGGTTTCTCTTAGAGGAGTTTAGGAAGGAGTTTATTAAAATATTTTGCTTTATATCACAAGAGAGGTCTAGCTACAGTGTTTGAATTGTAACTTGCCAGGGAAGTTTGGAATGGTCTGTCTGACAGAGACAACTTGTCCAAATACTTTTTCTTTTATAGTTTGTGGGTCTGAACTCCTTCATTTCTTCAACAATGGTTTATATATACTGCATCACAGAACTTACCGAGAGCCTTTGATGTGCTTATGAATGTATTCTGCGTGAGCTTGTGGAACCAAAGGGTCTTTCTCACCATGAATTATAAATGTGGGACATTTAATATCTGGCAGCAACTCTTGGCAGATATTACCTAGGGAGAAAATAAAATGAAGGTCACACTTTGTTTTAGAATAGTCTAAAAGACTGAAACCGCTTCTGCAAAGCACTGTGAACTCCACTGGGTTCTGGCTATCGCCTCTCCTTGTGGATGCCATGTAATTAATTGGCAGAACTATGTAATCAGGACTATAATTAACACTTATTTCTCCAAAATGTTACTTCACTGAAATCTGCTTCATTAATGGATACCAGCAAAACCAGATAGAGTGAAGGAAGTGCTTCTGTCCCACATTTCCCCAGGCTCTCTCTGACTTGAAAGCAAACACTCTCTCCCTTGGCTCTGCTCTTTCCAGCCTTGGAGTCCCAGGGCCTTCATGTTAATGCTACATTTTGTTACATCGGTTCCGATGACAGGATTTGCTACTTTTATCAACAAATTAACTGAGGTTGTACTCACGCCTGTTCCACCTTCCAGACCCTTCCCTGTCTGCAAGGTACAACAACCATTTAATGCAAATCGTGCTACAACTATTCAAAGGTTATTCTTCCCGTCTATTCATCTTACAGAACCTCAAGAATAATTTTATACTTACAAGTCTTTAATCTCACTAGAAGCAATGTCAACGCTTTTCCTTAATGTCACTTTTTTTTTTCTTTTCCCTTTCTTTTTTTTCTCATCCCTTAGCCAACCTAGTTTCCAAACCCGTTGCCCAACTTCTCTTTCAAGAGAATCTTTGGGCAAAACATACTCAAATTTCATGTTCCATTTATATTTGAGCTAACTTTTTCCTATATGTAGTTGTCTCCCTGCAGCTACCAGCAGCTGTATGAATAATGCTGATATAAGTGTGCTCAAAGGAAATGTAGAGTAGTGTTAGTTCTGTTGCTGAAAATGCTAGGATGATAAAGGGTTGGGTTATAATTATAGTGGTGATAAAGATTTGTTTTTGTGAAGGGAGCTCTTGGAGGTGATTTTTGGCTCTAAAGCATAGGCTGCTTCATAGAGTTTTTCCAGTTGTTTGGGTATTTACACAGTCTTGGTTTGCAGTTCTACCAGTTAAGTATTTCCATTTAGAACATTTCACCCACAGTCTTCAAACACCTGAGCAAATGTTGACTGTTTTTCAGGATAAGTAACGAGTAAATTGAGGTTATTTACCTAAGGACATAGTTGGCAGTCAAACGATTATTTCCTAGTTTCCAGTCCTAAAACTGTTTTGCACTACAGCCACTAGATTATATTTACTCCAAAAATACAGAGCTGCAAGAGCCACCCTGAATTTTGCAGCTTTATGCAATGCATTCCTTTTCCTTAAGCACAGGCAGCTTCTAAAAGTTGAATTTTTATGGCATTTCACACAAAAAGGTGTCCCACTTAGGGCAAATAGTTGATTTCTTAAAAGAGCCTGAGCTGAGTTTCTGACCAACAAAGGCCATGCTGTCCTCTCCTCTCTGAAGGGTTTTATTAATCCTCTTGTACTTGCCATATCTGCACCTTTTGCACAGTGTGCCTTGACTTCAATTGCAAGGAGGCCTGCTTGTAGTCTATGCCACCATCTCCAAGCTACACTGGGGAAAAAACCCTGCAGTCTGATGACTGCTCATGTTTTGTAGCAAACGTTAGGCTTCTCCCTATATCTGACCCAGTTACAGAGTCTGGGTAATTCAGCTCCTTGTTGTGTGTCTCCAGGTGGCTTCTGTTTCAGTCACTCCATCTCGCAGTGTTTGAGACGTGTGCAGGCAGTAAAAGAATGTCACAGCCAGAGTTGCACCATCCTGAGCCTTGGACTTGAGAATAAACTAGCTTTCAGCAGATGTGTTCTAGAAAGGGTCAAATAAAATCAGATCAACATTTTGTGCATCGCTCTACTGGGATAAATCCTGGTACTGGGCTGATGATTCTGTGCAAAACCATGGAAAAAGTAGTACTAGTAGTAGTACCTGCTGCCTGTTTAGGTATGTCACCTCCTGCCTTTCATTATGACAGGTACAGGAAAATGCCCGTAAGAGAAATACAGACTCCTTATTTTTATGTTTTTCTGCTCCAGGCAAATTAAAACCACTTTTCCTCTGAATTAAAACTGCAAGTTACTATTCACAGTATCCTTGTCTGCAAAAGTCTATGCAGAATCATTGCAGCAATCTTCAGTGATAAATGTTTAATAATTATATTGTCTAATTTAACTTAATTATTTTTTTTATATTTTATTTTATATAGTCTAATTTAACTAATTCTTTTTTTGTTTTGTTTTAAACAGCTAAGCTGTGGCACTAGTGTATTTTAAATGTGTTTTGTTAATTCAGAGTTCTCACAATCTGAACTTCCTCATTTTGTACTCAAATGCTACTAGGCTTGAGAGAGTGCTTCAGCTCCTGTTTGGAAAAATTGGAAGGAATGCACCTCATTTCTGGGATATCTTAACAATGTCCCCAAGAGGTAATTCTTCAACACAGAGAGAAGAGGGGGAAAAAAAACTTGAGCAGAATCCTTTCCCTTCAGTCTGCACGAAAGCAATGATTTAATAATGTGGTTTGGAACAAGAGGAGAGACTCATCAGCTAATGCTTCCTATAAATGTGTTTTCCTCCTGTACCTTGCTGGTTCTGTGAACCATCTACAAAGTAATTGCTTTATTCACGAGTGTGAGTCAGACCCAACTTTTAATGCCATATGCAGAGTCCTGGCTGCTAGGAGGACTGTTAGACCTTTATTTTTTTTAAATTCAGAACTGTCTGTTACTGTCATTTCTTCAGTGTAGCCCTGCAGAAGCCTTACCATCTGATTTCTCAGCAAACCGACAGATTCCATCTACCCAAGCCTCGCAGGTTTTTGCAAAGTACGTGTGCCCATACAGCTCTTCCAGTGGTTTCTTGACCTTTTCACTCCATTTTGAGACATCACGGATGCCTGTGTAAAACACCAGTGAAACATGTTCAGCCCTTTCCAGCAGCAAGATACAACCCTGTTCTGTCGACACCTGATACGAGTAAGGTTTCCTACCAAACTGCGATGCGGTATCTCAAACTGGAAGCTGCACTGAACGGCTTCAAATAACTCACAGTATGGAAAGGACATTAAAAGGGTAGTTTTACGATCTCTGCTGGAGTCTTTTCTGAGTCACAGAAGACTCTCTTGTTATTATGGTCATAAGGAACAACAGGAGAAAAAAAAAAATTAATCAAAGGACTCAGTCCTAAAGCTTCTGATGCATCTTTTTGGAGGTCTTGCAGAAGAGGAGCTCAAGGAGATACCTTACATATAAAAAGGGGACTGTTTTAAAACAGTGGGACAGAGCTGGCAATTCTTTTTTATATCCTTCAGCTTTTTGTTTTGGCTCATGGATGGAAGTTCTTCCATGGCTCCTACCAGTATTCAGAGGAAGGAAGCTCTTACTAAGGCATTCCAGCAGGCTGACATCACGGTACATTTACCATAGTCTTACAGAAAAACAAGCAACTCTCAGTAGAGTCCTGTGACTCATGGCAGGGTGGCTAAAGCTGTACAAATAATCTGACATTCATGTTATTTATTTATCAGATTTACCTATTTCCCCTCTATAAAGTTTTCAGGACCAGATACCCACAAGGGTGATTTTTGCTAACCTCTATTTCAGCTGTACAGCTTTCTATCGATAAAGCTCAAAAAAATGTTGGTGTCGCAGAGAACCTGAAAGGAACCTGAAAAATACTAATTCCTCAAACAGAAATATATGCCACTAGCAAAGCTTTTAATTGGTTTCAAATGGGAATTAAGGGAAGAAAGCAGCAAGTTGTTAATTAACAAACAGAACCTGTCCACCCAAACGAGCAAGGCAGTACTGACCAAAGGTGTTTTATAGCAGCATCTGATTGGAATGAGTTTGCTCACCCCAGGCTAGCTGTTACTGAACAGTCATTTCCCTCACAGACTATTGTTTTATCCCTGTGGCTGGTCTTGCTTTAAAAAATAAAAGGCAGGGGAACAGGGGGAGGGCAGGAAGCCAGTGCTGAAAGGACACAGTTACCAAATAAACCCCTTTCTTTCATATTAAACCCTCAATAGCAGCTGAGATGCACTGATGGGCCAGTTGTGTGAGGCTTATACTGCTGCAATCTGAGCTCCATCACCCAGAGAGAGATGTTGACACACCAGTCCATGAAGAGGCTAAAGGTCAGCATCACTGTGGGTGCTCCATATAAAGTAAGATTTTGGGGTGGGTCTCTTTTTTTTCTTTTTACATTCTAGCCTGTTGGTTGATACTGATATGCATTTCATACTTACACAATAAAAGCTTCATACATATAAAAAGATGTAAAGGAATATAGCAGCACTTTTCCAGAGCTGAAAAGTTTTGCTTACTAAACTAAAAGTCAGACTGCTACCACCACCCCCTGAAAGTACTTTAGGTGAGGTAAGTGCACATGTGCAATGCATACACTTCTAATTTAGCTGAAGGAGACATTTCACAGCTGGCATAAGCCAGTCACTTAAGTGAAGCTATACTGGGTTACATTTACTGAGAGTCGGAGTGGTTAACTCTCCTAATTTCTCATTTGGAAAGGAAATAAGGTCTCTTTATGAGCTCACTAGTAGAGTTTTCTATTTTCCTTTAAAGTGATAAATGGCCAGATTCTATTTCATGTGAGCAGAACAAGAATCAGAAATCCCATGTTTCTTTATGATGCAAAGGTTTTGTAACAACAGTAATTAACTTGAAAGGAATGCAAATTAGAAAGGCATCTCAGGACTTTTACTTCAATGCTTCATTTTCTTCCCGAGTGCAAAAGGTAAGTTATGAGCAGGTTTTCTTACTGTCTATGTATTATGTAGGCCCTAGAGGCAAAACTTGTTGTGTGCTAGACCTGTGATTTTTCTGCAGATCTCATCTAAAGGTTGTATGAGATGTGAGAAAGGAAATCCAGCCTGGGATCAGTAGTATTATTTGCAATTTAGTTGTAGGAGTTTGTTACAGGAATAAATATTTTACTTTCTGAAAACTACTAGGAAGCTCTTATAACTTCAGCTTTTCAGCAGCTGATAGTAAGGACTTTTTAGAAGTCCCATTGTATTACCAATTGGATTAATAGTTAGGGAGCTTCTCTTTATAACTTCAGTCTATCCTTGTACTCAACAACCTGGTGAATTTTGTGTCCTGTTCCTTTAGGTTTGTTGTGTCCTCAACTCTGTCTCCACTTAGCTGTTACATGACTAAGAACCTTAGGTCAAGAAGGAAGGAGAATCAGTTTTGTAGGATATGATGTGCAGTTCGTACATACCGTTATAAATTCTCACATCCTCCTGAGTAACACTGGCATTTGCTCCCCAGACAACCAGCTTGTGGATAAGAGCTGGATACTTTGCGGCTGCGATGAGCGCTGTAATTCCACCATCGCTCCACCCCAGCAAAGAGAACTTCTTGAATTTCAGGGCCTTGATTTGTACAAGAAAGTTATACACAGATCATCCCTTGGTTTTACAAGCAGGTATCAAATACTTCTTGAAAACAAACAGCACAGTAGTGTACACAACACTATAGAGTTGAACTATAGTTAGCTTTCCTAATTAGAAAATGTAATCATCCAGCTATATGTAAAAATACTTAAGAAGAGGTCAAATGTTCAGAAAACAAATTATACCTGCCCTTTCATTTTTCTATGACTATTTAATGAAACAGGCAGCAGTCATATTACATTCTTGCTGCATTTTAAAAAGCCCTCTTGAAATTAAGAAATGCTTATTTACAACGGACAGCAAAGACCTTTTCAGAGTGCCTGATAGTACTAAGAATCTGTGGATTCTCTTGGTATAAAGTAGGAAAAGACTAGTACAGTTGCTCTGTAACAACCAAAAAATGCTTGAAGTATTTGCTACAGGATTGTATCAAATTTTAGTGCCTGACTGACATTTTTGAAGCTTTTAAGTGTACATTTTAAATGTTACTTTATGGTGAACTGTAATTCAAAATGGTGAAATGCAATTCAAAACATTAGTAATGAAATTTCTCCTTCTCAAAAAGGAAGGCTGAGGGCAAAAAATATGTCAACCAAGACCTTAATTCATTCTGACTGGCACAGTGCTTTCCACTAGAATTTGAAACTCTTGTTTCCTCAAATACCACGGTCTGTGGTGGGGGGTACCAGAAGGCACATAAGCGAGGATTCTGTGTGTGTGACACTCAGTGGGCAGTAAGTGGGGAAGGTAAAGGCCCTTGGAAGCAAATGCATCTGAGGCTGTACAGGGAAGATCTTCAGTGGTAAGAGGTATTTGCAGTTTTGCATGCAGAAACATCAGTTTATGAACTCTTTTGCAACAAACATAAAGGTTTCAAAGGGTTTTTCTTTTTTTTCCCCAGAAATTGCAGCCTTTCAGAGGCGATCAAGGAACATATTGTACTCCTGGAGAAAAAACAGAAGTGAATGAATTGGTTTAGGGCTTGGTGGTTGTTGGAAGTCCAGGCCTGGTTTCTTTGAGAGCAAAAATGCAGGCAATGAGAGAAAAAAGCAGTTTCCAATCTGGAAGCTCACTCCTTATAAACTTGATGCTCAGTTACAGCATAACTTTATCAGTCAACTTGATACCTAGCAAAGTTCTACCGCTATCAGGCTTTTCTGGTTTTGGTTTCTTCCTTGGTATCAGGCTGACTGTAGTGTTGTTCAATGTCAGATTTGAGCTTCTTCCTTGGTATCAGGCTTACTGTAGTGTTGCTCAGTGTTAGATTTCACTTGGCTAATCCTGAAGTAAAAATAAGATAAGGGAAAAGGGACGTGTGAGGTAAGAGCTGACAGCAAGAGAAGAGAGCCTTGAATTACAGCAGCTGATCATGAGTTGGCCCTGGCCTGCTGGAAGAATAGTTACCTGTGACCAGCCTGCAGTATTGTGCTGCTGAAGGGTTGGCAAGTTTCAGGGTTTGGCAGCAGTGCTTGTAAAGCTTAAGGTTTTTGCTGCTGCTGTTCCCCTACTGCCAAGAGCAAACTAGCGATGCTGATGGGTGGAATAGCTGACTGAAGTTTTTGTTCTTCATGCCAGGTTACTTGGCAATGCTTCAGCTGAGACCTATTTGCCCCCAGTACACCACTTGTTTACTAGCCATTATCTTGATGCATTCTTTGGGTTGTCTCATGATGCCTTTCCAGTGGGAGGAATTTAATTTACCTTTTGCAGCCTTCCAAAACACAGTTATGTAACAGAGGTGTTGGATATGGCACACATGCATGCTTGCCTTAATCCTGAACTAGTTACAGTACAGGTCTCTACCTAGCATTAGCAATAACTTGGGGGCTGGTTGCACAGCTCAGTTCTGGGGGTGACTTTGGGCTGGCCTTGACCTCTAAGTGAACAAAATCTCTTTTGAAATCACCTCCTCCATCCAGGCCTATGTGAAAGGCAATCAAATGATCACATACGCTGTGACAAAGATAACTTACAACAATGAGCTGCAATAGGAGAGTACGCTGCAGCATGTGCTTCCATTGGGTCACAGGGAGTACCACAAATAATGGCTGAGTTGATCTACAAAAACCTGGAGAAGTCCATGCCCATCCTTTCATTAGGACAGTAGCTCTGAAGAGTAAGAACCTCTTAAATGTCAAGGCTAATTATTTCCATGATTGTTTTAATGCTACTGGCCTTTGATACTGTTGGACATTTGCCTTATGCTGCTTTTATTTCATGCAAACTCCTTCATGGAAGACATACAGTGACCTGGAGCAGTGGCACCTCCATCAAGGTGCTAAATGCTCAGCAGAATCTCAGGTTTTGTTATTTGTCAGAAACCTCTCAGGTCCAGCAGAGACACCAGGATCTGAAGGAGCCTAGATGAAAAGGTTCCGAGGGCTCCCCTACAGGGATGGGTTTACTGGCTGAGTGTGGGCAAACCATACATATCATAAAGCCTTCTCAGGGAGTTACAACTTTATGTTATACTGGGAATCCTAATTGGGATGATTCTTTGGGATTGTGCTATCTTGTATACATTATGCTAAAACAGAAGCAAGTTACCAGGCTTGGGAAGATTTTAGTCATTTGTTATTATATGCTTCTATCAATAAACATCTTCAAAAAAAACTCCAGGATATGATGCCCCATTTGTTTTGGCAGCTTTAGAGATTGGTAGGCTGATGTCCTGTTTGACTGGACGCTGCATGGTTACATTCTTTTTGGGGACAGCTCTCTTTTCTATTTTGCATTTATTAGTATTTGGGCAGAGGCAGGAAAGGGGGTTACAAGCACTTCAACTGAAAGTCCAGCACCTATCTCTGGCAGCATATTTATTTTCTTTGTTAACGTAGCAGAAGTAGTTGGTGATTTATGGGGCAGAGAGAGATTGCTTTTATGGTTAGAGGGCAAAACTGCATCTTAATCTTGGTTCTGCTGTCAGACTTATTTTGTGTTGCTACGTAGAATGCTTGAGGAAGCCTGTGTTTCCAGTTTCAGATGGGTTTCTGCAAGGTTACTGCTTATTACAGAAACACACTTGGACTGACTGTCTGATGACTCTTGTCTCATATTTGTGGAATTTTAACGCTCTGCCAACTTCCTTAACATGGCCAAAGAGGCTGTATAGCTTAATAGAACAGAGCCAAAATATTAGTTAAAACTAAACCCAAAAATAGTGCTAGCACTTGTAGGATGGAAAAAAAGAACACAGGTTTGAAATAAAAAATTCTGCAGAGTGGAGTAATAACAGCTTTGTGTCACATTCTTTATAATCACAATAACTGTAGTAGCTATTAAGATCTGGTATGATCACAGGAGCCCTTCGATTTGTCACCAAAAAAATGTCAGTAATAAGTTTTAAAATACAAAGTGTCAAGTTTGATTTTCAGAATCAATGTTTCTCGAAAGGGGCTGCTCAAGGCAAAATGCCAAGGCTCTATTAGCTAGAGAATTTTCTAAGAACCTTTCACTACTGTAATCCCTTCAGATAAACACTTACCATAGGCTTTGTTTTTTATAAATACTTCACCTAAACTTACATGGTTCTTAGCTGTAAGCCTCTATGGGCTGGGTCCTGGAATAAAGCAAAGCACTTTAGAATTAATTCCCACTGCTGAACCTCACATATATGGCAGAAGGGATGGAAGAAGAAAATATTTTCCAGAATACTGCACATCTGCCCAGTTTTAAGCCTTCATTTTTACTCTTTTTTGCATAACTTGCTGTTAGCTGGAAACAACCTGCTTAATGCTCTTCCTCCTTCTCAAAATTTAAGGAAAACAGATTTTAAATATATATATATTTATTGAAAACAATAAAATTTCATCATAGATTTACCTGCATAAGATCCACAGCATCTTTTGCATCCCTCTCAAAGAAGTCTGGAGGAAAGTCTCGCGATGGAGGAATGGACTCTCCATATCCCCGAGGATCCCAAGCAACAACTGTGAAAAGCTGCTTATTCATGGACTTGAGCTGTGGTCCAAAATCAGTTTGACCGCTCCCTGAAACATCATCATTTTTCAATTATAGTAATCACCAGAATACGTACACAGTAAGTACACATACTCTAAATGGAAACCTGGGGAAACATATCTAAATTCTAAAAAAAAAAAAAGGGATTATCCAATCAAGAGCAGTACGTTCTATCTCTAATTGTAACTGCAACCCTCAGACTGAAAGTACCACAATAAAAATTTCCAGAACTATCTGCAACAGGCTCAGAGCCAAAGCATTTCTGGCAGGGATTTAGCTTGCACGGATATAAAGCACTACCGTGGTCAGTCACTGCTGTTTATCTGGACAGCACAGATGAAACTGGAAGGGGAGGGATACACTGACTGTAGCTACAGGGTGAAGAGCACCGTGTGAGACAGTTGTTCTGACCTGATAAAACGCCTCTATGAGAATATTGGTGCCCAAAGCTGAGCTCAAAATACTTTATTGCCTGAGGGCACAGTGGTGACACAGTGTCAAACTGTAACTTGATTTTTCTAATATGTACGTTACCAAAATAAGCCAAATACAGCTTTTTTTTTTCTGATGTAGAACAGTTTCTTATATTGTCTCATCTATCCCTTATATTCCTCTTTGACCTTTAAAAGCCAAAATATTCCAGTCTATTGCACTAAGCTATGAACACGAGCAGGAAGGTAAGACTGCAATTTGTTCCTCCTCCACATTATGATCCTGTGGTAGCAGTATCGCGGGCTACTCGATTAAAGCCTGTTCAGATCTAACATATTCCAATGGTGTAAATTAAATATCAGGCTGGCTATCCATTGTTATATTAAAAAGGTTATTTAAGGGCATTTAGGATTTTTTTTTTTCCTGTTTACTTGGAGAAATATGTCCTCAGAATCCTCCTCTTATACCATCAACTCTTCTAGATGATAAAAGAGGCTGTTTATAACCTGCCACAATGGGCTGACTACAGCCTGGCATGATCTCTTCTCTCTTGCAATGCCAATGAATATCTGGAGTCAGAAGAAGAATATCAGGTTGTTTGAAAAATACTGACACAACCCAATTAATATTAATCACATATTCTTACACAGGCTTGTGTGAATCTCTGTGCTATCATTCATACCCTCAGTTTATTTTTTGTAACTTGAACAAATCCACCAGGCTGAAAGCCCATCTGATTGCTCTGTTTCCCCAATACTTCTCTAGTCAGAAAGAGAAACATCAGTTTTGTTTTAATGTAGTTTACAAATAGTCTAGAGACTAATTAATTCTTTTGAGCTAAAAGCACTGACATGGTTTCCATGACACATTATTAGCCTGTTAATACTCTAAGTAGTATACAAGAATTGAAAACTTAGTAGCAGTACTAAGGGAAGAAGTACATGGTAGAATGTAAAGTTCACCCACATACACTGCCCAGAAATTTTAAACATAAACTTAACAATGGTAAAGATACTAGGCCTGTTACTCTTTGTAGTAATGCTAACTGAAAACCAGCCATGTACACCTAATAATAACATTACTCACAACTTAAGAAATACATTCTTTCTATTTAAAGAGTTAGCATTGGCAACAGGACTAACAGTTATAAAAGCTATGGATAGGTTAAAACATATAACAACTGAAGCACCCCTAGCACTAACTTTTTCCACCTTCCCCTTTTTGAAATAAAGAACCATAAAGAGTTGAAAATGTTGTTGCCAAGAAGAACAAATGTCATCTGCTCTTCAGTTCTCAACATTCTATCATCCTGATCCAGCAATACAGCTAAGCACAAGCTCAGCTCTGAGCATCATGATGGTCCTACCTACTGACAGCCTCCAATGAACTGCTAGTAAGCCTGTGCTAATCTTAAAAAGTTTGTTATCAAAAGCAGTGATCTCTGTGGACAGGTATTGTATACCTAGTAAAACCTGTTGTCCATCTTATAAAGCTACTAAGAATCTTAACAATGTCTCCCTGTGCAACCAAAACATGAAAATACATTTTTAATCAAGAAGCAAGTTCCAACTGTGCCTTTTTCACTATGAAGATAAGCTGCAAGTGCTGCATTCTGTCTATTAATTCAACTGGAATGCACCTACTTTCTAAAAGAATGCATAATTTAGTCTGTGTAACAAATATAGGTGACCTGATTTCCCCCCCACCCCCTTATTTTGCAGGTTGTGTTGCTATGTACCACCTCTGCTAGACATTCAAAGTGCAAGTGACTACACAAGTCAAAAAATAGTGTAAGGTATCCCTGGTGAGATAAATGAAATATTTGAAAGCTAACTGATTGCAAGAAGTCTGTCTTTTCATACATATGTGTAGCTTTTTTTTTATTTTTAATGACAACATTCCATAATCAGGCCCTAAACATATTACAAGATGGTTTTGTGCACTCTAGCTTGAGACTGGCTGGCAAAAGAGGTGGTTGCTCTACAAAGATAAGACAAAATCTTCAGACCCAGCATTCCAGGAAGCAGAAGAACTGCGTGGCTTCCTTCTCCTGTCTGCTGGTAATGCAGGTGGACTCCATTCACTTGGATCTTGGCAGATGTTATTGAAGTCCTAGAGATGGGGGAAGGGGAGAAAAAAAGGAAAACATTCAGGTAATTCTCATTACTGGATAGTCATTCAAGTAATACAGAGCAATTACTTTTTCTAGAGATGAAGAACAATACAGTGAGATTTAAATGGGTCACTTGCCATTTCTTGGGTGCACAGAATCTTGTCAGGACCAGAGAAATACTCAGTTGTGACCCCTATGCAGATTTTTGAATTACTTAAGTTAAAGGGGAAGCAAAAAAAAGTCTTCACTGTACAACAAGGGCAATAGAAAAGTAGTTTTATGTGGCTATAGAAATGTGTAGAAAGAAATGTGTTGGAGAGGAGAAACCTCATTCTGTCACAGCACAACTTTCAAAACATCTGGTGTTCACCTTGTGATTACTAAACTAAGCCTATTCATTTCACAAAGAGACCACAATCTATTGTTACGGTCCCTCATGAACCATAGCATCTACAATGAAAACCACTGCATTGTGATGAGGGTGGAAAAGATGAATGTGATGATATTTCTGTCAGCGTAATCTCAGCTGGAGAATGCTTAATTGGAAAATACTACATGACCAAAAAACCAACTCACAAAAGAAGTACCACAGAAATCGACTGCATAGGGCACCTCCCAGCCCTGACCCTTAAGCCCCTACAACACCGAGTACAAAGCAAGACGTGTGTAAATGCAAACAGGTAACCTGAGATACCTAGATACAAACACCTAGAGAGAAAGCAGAAGTAGCACAGATTGAAGGTAACTTCCTAACGGTATAAACCATCGTGTCATTTCTCCCATGCCAATCTGTGCCATAATTGTTGCAAGACATTGTTTCACCAAGCTAATTTATTTTATTTAAAGGGATGTATATTCTGCTATTCTGATCCAGGTGTTAGGTTTGGGGTTTTAAATGCAGTTCTACTTCTTTAGGATTAATTATTAACACCAGGGGCTCGAGAATTTTGCTGAGTTTGCAATGCCTTTCTATTCTGGGATTGCTCCTCAGTGTAAAGTCCAATGAAATTCAGGAATTTCACAAAGAAAGTATTTTTTAGTACTTTCTGGACTAAGAACAAATGAGTAGTTGTGGGGGTTTTCTTAATGTGCTGAGAAACTGTACTGAAACTGGCAACACCTAAGACAGATTTGGTCTTCCCCAGACCAAGTCTCCAGGAGTCTGAAATCACTTCAGTATTCTTGTTGGCACGACAACTTCTGCAAAGTTTTCATCAAAACTGCATTTTCCACTGGACAGTGAGAGCAGAAGCCATGTTAAAACACCCCCAGCCCATTATTTTGTGACTGGATTAGCAGTGGTAAGGCTTCTTATAGCTCTGTGAGCAGCACTGGATACATACTGCCTGTGTTTACCGAGACAGTACAGGTGCAGAGTGGGCAGGTCTTGTACTGGGCCTTGTGGGAGGCCACACTTCGCCTCATACTCTGTAGGAGTGAGCTTCACCTGGGAACTTCCTTTCTGTCCCAGCTGTGCTACAATACAACCTAGTCTTTATCTGTGTGTGTGTGGGGGGAAATAATAATGGCATTACGTCTGATTTTCCTTAATAGGATTTGCAGAATAAGCAGTATTATATATATTAGATGGATGTATTTGCTTTGCAGTCTCAGCGACCTGCAGCAAACCCCTTTATGGGCAGGCGGCAGAGCAGGAGGGCAGGCAGCAGCACGTCCTGCCTTTCTGAGGGAAAAGGAGCTCGCAGAGGGGATTATGACAGGCAACTGATGGGAAGGGGCTGTGGAGCCTTGCCTGCGTGGAGCCTTGCCGCACAGGGAGAGTGGCTCGAGAAAGAGCTCTTCTACCCGCAGCCAGACGCACCTAACCGCAGAAGCACAGGCACCTTCAGGGCCTTACCAGAGTCCCCACCTTGTCACGCACAAGCCCCACACGCCCCCGAAATCTACTGCATCCCCACTCTGCTAAAACACTGCCCCTCCTCCCCCAGTGACGCCCACCCGGGCCTGTCAAACGTCCCCTTCCGCAAAGCCCGGGAGGAGGGGAGGGGCGAGTCGGCAGGGGAAGGAAGCGGCTCTGATCTTTACCCGTAGGAGGCAGCCGGTCCTCGGGGTGTGAGCGACTTGGCCCCGGAGGGCAGTTGTAGCAGCAGCACCTGAAGGGCTCGGCCTGCGCTCCGCCACGCCATTTCGCCCACCGAGGCCGCTCCGGCGGGGAGGGGAGGAGAAAGGAGGCCGCCCCGCCTCCCCTCCTTTCTCCTCCCCTCCCCGCCGGAGTGGGCTGCCGCCCTGCCCGGTCAGCGCTAAGACTGAGAGCAACCACCGGAGCACTGGGCGCCTTGGCCGCCCTCAGGACGCTAGAGCCCATTCCCCGGGAGGCAGGAGGGACAACTCGCCCCACCTCTGAGAGGTCTCGGGGGGAAGGGCGATAGGCGGTACCACCTGCCTGCTTGCCCGTACTCCGATTGACGGGCGCCGGTGTCACTCAGGGAGGGACGGCCGTTCCTCGGGGGAGGGTTTGGAGGATTAACGGGAGCAGAGTGTGAGGGAGGGTGGTTCCCGCGCCCCGTGAGGGAGTTCCGGGGCGGGACGGCTTGTTGTTGGGTCTCTCGCTGCGAGCCGTTATCCCCACACGTAGGCGGGAGGGTAGGAGGTGGGTGTTCAGGGTCCTAGGGGGGTTTTTTTTGCCTGCTGCCGCAGGAGAGGAAGAGTGGTGCCTAGCTGTGCTGCAGCCAGCAGTGCCCTGAGTAAAGCGCTGTAAGCGCCTCCACCTTCTGCCTAAGGTGTCTGCAAGGAGTGAAGCTCCCTGCCCCGGGTAAAACACGGGATGGGGTCGTGAGCTGTACCTCATGCTTTACCCGTGATACAAGAAGGCTCCATGGACTGTGAGACGAGAACATGGTGGTCATCTGTGACTTCAGGTCTGATGGGAGAAGAGCTCAAAGCTGTAGGCAGTTGGGATAGTGAGGGTGTCTCTTGCAACTGCAGCGTCCCTAAGGCAAGAATTAGTAATTCTGACTAACCAGTGCTTTTTGTAGTGCCTGCATGTGGGAAGGGGACTCATCCCTTGTCTGAAGGCTTTGGTCTGGCAAGTGCCTGTACTACTCTGGGCCCAGCACCTCTCGAGTGGCCTGATTGCCTTTGTTCACCACACAACTTTGGGCTCGCTTTCCTTTGGACCTCCTCACAGGTTGCTCCTAAAGCACCAAGGAGACCAACTGCTTACCCAGCGTCTGCTTTTCAAGCGTGGAGAAGAATGACCAGCCTGAGCTGTGGCCTGCCCAGGGCAGCGGTGTAGAGGCCTGTGAAGGTAGTGAGGAAAACAGCAGAAAGCTGTAGAGCTGCTACCAGGCTTGAAACACACCCAGGAGACAAGGTCTCTTTGTACCTGTAAGAGGGATATTCTCAAGGCAGGTTAGTATTACGTACTTATTCCAGCTCAGCAGGAGCTCACTGGCTGCCCTGAGAGTGAATAGCTGTCAGCTCTCCCACTCCATTGCCATTTGTTTGCATGACACTGACAAGTCTTAGAGGTGAATCACAGTCATAGTAAATCCCAGCTCATAAAGAGATTAACTCAACTGTGTGAGCATACTGGTTCAGTTTATCCCCTGAGCAGATCAAACCATTTAAGATTAAGGTCTTTAGTATGGCTAATTACAAGCAATCCATCATCAGGACAAGCTGCCTTCACTCTTGCCCAATGACATCTACAAGACCCTAGAGTTTCCTTGGTGCTTAGGCTACTTTCAGTGGCTTGTTTTTCTTTTGAATGTCACCACCTACATTTCTTTCTGGTGGAAAATGACTGGAGGTGAAAACTGACTATTCTGCATTTAGAGAAATAGAGGTAGCTTGGTCTTCTGCACAAACCAATTTACTTTCTCTGAATTCCACAATTGCCACAAATCTAAAGGAGCTCTTTTGTGTTTCACTATGAGATTCAGAAAGTCCTCAAACCTTTTGTGTCCAATTTCACTCTTCTTAAAAATGCTTCTCCGTCTGATCTCCCTACATAACCTCTACTTACTATGACTGAAGGAGATGTAACAACTCGGAACGTGAGCTGAAGAACTGAGGCATAGAAAGGGTTCATCATTCAATGCAGGTGAAGAAAAGAGAAGCCCTTGCCAGATAGGTGAGAGAAAAGGGAGGTAAGGAGGCTTGTGTACCATTTAACTCATCTGGACCTACCCCATCCTTTTCTTATCCCACTGTCAGTGTGGTAAAAGCTGAGGGGTCTTTTTACAGAAACAGCTCTCACAGTCGAGGTGCTGCACCATGTGTCATCTACAGGCCTCTAATCACAGCTCTGCAGACTATGAGGTCTGTAAAGTGGCCGAGCGCTTGGACCATGCAGCCCCTCTCACAGGCAATATCCTGCCTTCTTTGGCCCAGGGAAACAAAACTAACATGACAGCTGGGGCAAAAATGGCACTGGCAAAACCCCCTTTTATTTGTGTGTGGGGAAGATGACTGGCTCTGTGAGGAGCTCTTGAGGAGAGAGTTGCTCTCTGGGCCCACAAGGCAATGACCCCAGATGCAGCTGTGGAAGCAGGACCCTGCTAAGGCTGGCTGCAGGTGGTGAATGATCAGGGGACAAAAAGAGTGTAAACTCGCGGGTTCAAATTGTGTTCACCCTACTTGGTGCACCAGTCTTGGCAGTAAAACAGATTTAAACATAATGATGGGCAGCTGGGAGGATTAAATACTTCAGCTCAACCTTTTCCTCAAAAATATTCTCATACATTAATGGCTGAAAGGAGAGAACATGCTTTGAAGCAAGCTAGACACAGGCTTACTCTGACATAGCCTGTGGAAAAAATTGAGAGTAAGTGGGGCAGCAGTTGTCCACGCCTGTAAAATGTTCTTGTTTGGTTATTGCTGAAGGTTCGGGCTGTGGGAATGAACCATTTCTAGTCATTGCATGGAAAAGAAAAATAAAAGAATAAAATGAAAGAAAAAACACTGCTCTGCTGGTGATGTATCCCTGAATACAGATTTCCCTCTCTCTCCTAACTACCCTGTTCTTTTTTTTGGCCTCTTTGGCATTGCCCCATCTCGACAGTATGGTCATCTCTACAGAGAGAAACTCTTGTCACCTGTGATGAACCCTTGCAGTCCTTGCAGCTGGGCTGCACTGTTGGTGCTGCATGGGTTTGTTCTTTATGGGACTGAACAGCAGTGAAAAGTGTGACTCAAATGCCATTTCCCAGCCCACAAATATTTTCCCAAATTTCTTGTGAAGGACAGAACCACAGAACAGTTAGGTTTCTCAACATGCCTTTTAACTTGCAAAGACAGGATAACCTTCTGATTCCCAGCTGGATAGCAAATAAGTATCTGTATTTTTTTTTACTTCTCGTGTTGTAGAAAATATAAAAAGCCCTAGACAGTTATTAATACAGTGGGTCTCTTGAAACATCCTGGAACATCAGGCAAAAAAACTGACTTCAGATCTCTAGAGGCATAAATTGAATTCATGTGTGGGATTCTCCTGTCAGGAGCAGTGATCCCATACTAGACACCCGAATCATCACCATGAGTGGGGCTTTAACTCTGGACCTTCCAAGGACCAGCTCATGTGTTGGGGCCTTGGGACACTAATAGGCTTTAATGGCCATGATCAGCCTCAGCTGAGGTCTCCTCCCTCACCTCACTGCTGCTCACAGACCTAGGAGCCTCAGTTCAGCTCAGTGCAGGGCTGCTGGTCTGCCTCAGTTTCTGGTGTGTTACAGCCACATCTACATTTGGCTGGGGTCCCTAGTGATCCAGGTACTGCTGTAGACTTTGCTTCTTGAGTTTCCTGAGTCTGTGTACATGTTGACTGATGATTTTTGCCTCTTTTAATTTAGCCACTTCTATGAAGTGAGATATCCCACTCTTTAGGTGACTGTTTTGATACTTGTGCTTTTCTGCCTCTTGGATGCTCAATGTTAGAGCAGATAGTGTTTTAATCTTGGGACAAAACCTCGTTGCTCCACAAAGAGGTAAGATTTGGGTAGTGGTGAATTGCTAAATTCAGAACAAAGGTGTGAAAATGCTTATGGTTCTGTGATTTGGTATTGACCTTCCAAAAAAGAAAGACTGAGTAGACATGGAATGGTTTTTGAAGCTGTGAAGCATGGAGAGTAGCAGCATGTGGTTTTGTAGCAGGAGACATATTTAGCTAGAATAATAGCCAACTTGAGAACTGGGCTTATATCACAAGGAAATGGATGCTTTGTCAGACCATCTGGTAGAAAAAGATTCTGGATACCTTGGCTCAAAGAACATTTCGGACTGATGAAGAAAATAAGATGCAGACATGTATTTAATAATTGTTTTCTTTATGTTTGCCTGTATTTTTCTTATGCTGGTGAGGGGTAGTTATCTGTCAGCTTAAACAGTGTCTGCATACCTTTCATATGTTCACGAATAGCTGCATTATAAATCCCAAGTGCAGATGTGTTGATGTGAGGTGGTCTCATCATTTCAAAGTTGAATATCATCTACATCCTGTAAATCCAAGCAGAGTCTCAGTACAACTTTTGTTCTAATTCAGGGTATTTTAAATTCAGATACCTGAAATGTCTCCAGGTACTCTGCTGTAAAAGCAGAGACAGCTTCTCCCTTGGAGAGAGTAAGAGTAACATTTGGAAGATGGTTCTTGGTATGTTTTGGAAGGGGTTGTATGAATCTGTTTTAGTGAGCTTGGTGACCCAGATGTCCCTTCTGGTACTGCGTTTAGTTCTCTTGAATTGAGGTGTGTATGGGGCACACAGGACTTGTAACCCATCATTCAAAGTTCCAAGCAGTATTATTGGTTTGTTAAGGTGATTAGTGTGGTTTCTTGTCTCCCACAGCTCTCACCGTGTCTCTCTAAGCTTTAATGCTTATTATCTGATCACATCTTAGCTGAAGCAGAAGTTAATATCTGTACCAAAGAGATGAGGAAACTGCTAAAGGGAAAAGGAAGTGACCTACTTAAGAGGAGGAGTGGGAGAGCAGAGGGAAATCCAGTGTCAGGAGATTGGTCTATATGGGTTCACTCTGACAAATACTCCCTCCAGAACAAAGATATCTTCTAGGCTCTGCAGACTAGCCCCTGTTCTGATCCTAACTTCCCATCCCCCCTCTCCTCCCATCGCCTTCTACCCAGGGACTGTATTAAGGATAAATTGTGAGAGCTTCACTTTCCTTAGCTGCTCCTTTTGTGGTGAGGAACAAATGAGCATCAGTCAGCTGACTCCTGATGCTCATTGGTATGCTAGGGGGGAAAGCTGGCATGCTGCAAGGAACACTTCCTGTAGAGACTGGGATGAGGAAGGGGTGGAAAAATGCCTAGAAGGCACTAGGATCCAGGGAAGGAAACCCTCCCAAGCGTAGCTATCTCCAATGTGTCCCTGCTTGTATGGGATAATACTTCCTACTTTGTTTCCCTGTAGCTCCTTTTCACCATGTACAAGGCTGGGCATGTTTCAAAGACACAGATTCTTACTCTATTTTCCATGTACCCCTGAGGTTGAAATAAGGTTTTCATTTATCATAGTATAATAACAAAAAAAAACCCCAACCCAAACATTGGAGAAGAGTGATATAGTTTATTTAAAGCTGCTTTATTAGAGGCTAAGTTCTCTAGTATTGCCTGTTCCTGGAAACTGGCCTTTGAGGAAGAGGAGCTATGTATTGCCAGCTCAGTTTAAAGTTCACATATCAAATACTTGCAATAGTGTTCTTTCTGAGGTTCTCATTCAGTATTATTAATCGGTATTATTTAGCAACTATTTTTGCAAGCAGTAAAAATTCCCCAAAATTCTTAGCTGCTTGAACACTGTTAGTGAAGATGTAGTAGCAAAATTAAACCAAATAAATTGCTCTGAATTACTTGGACTCAAATCTTCTCTGGGTTTAAGAATTTCAGCACAGATTGGCTGCTGTGCAATGATCACTGTAAGCTCTGGGGTGGAGTCAGTACTTGAATGGTGTTTGATTATTTGCTATTAAACTGTGTTCTAGCTTTGCCCCTGCAAATGAAGCTCCTAGACTTGTTGCCTAGAGTAAGGGAGAAAGCACAAGCAAATTATACCAGGGAACGCAAGGATTCTAGGAAGGGAACTCTTTTAGTATCTTAAACTACTGTGTTCTGTGAGTAGAACTCAACTAGCAATAAAACCACAATCTAAAGTCTCAAAACTCTTCTACTCTTAGAATTGGAAAACATAACATCCTGTTGTGTGGCTGGGTTCTGGTGGAGAAGGGGGACTGCCGGGGTGGCTCCTGCAAGAACCATCCAGAAGCTCTCTACAGGCTCCACAGAGCAAACACCATCCGGCTCAAGGCTGGAGTCATTGCTGACCAATCCCGAGCCCATCAGTGATGGTCACAGCACCTCTGGGAATCACATTTAGGAGAAAAAAAATGCAAGCAGAAGCCTTTTGCACCAGAGAAGGGAGTGAGAAAATGTAAGGAGCTGTGCAGGCACCAAGGGCAAGGAAGAGGGGGGAGGAGGAGGCTCTCCAGGTTCTGGAGAGAAAGATGCCCCTGCAGCCTGTGGAGAAACCCATAGTGGAGTGGGTGTGTCCGTCCCCCCCGCAGCCCATGGAAAAGGCCCAGACCCCACCTGCAGTCTGTGGAGATTCTCCATGCTGGAGCAGGTGGAGACATACAGGAGATCCTGTGTGACCTGTATTGGAGCAAGCCTCTGCTGGCACTTGCAGCCCATGGAGAGAGACAGAGAGACAGAGAAGAGAGAGACACTGATGCAGGAGCAGGTTTGCTGGGTGGGGGTGGGGCCTGACTCTCTGGAGAACCAGGCTGGAGCAGTCTGGCTTGAGAGATTAAGAGACATTCTATAATTTATGACTGCACCCCATAGAATGCTCCCCTCTGCCCCGCTCCCTGCCCCCCACCGACTAAGAAGGAAAACCAACTGGTGAGGAACTGTCTGAAACCCCCATTCTGTGCCCATCCCTGTGCCACTGTGGAGGTGGGGAAGACCAAAGTCTGCTAAGAAGGGAGGGGTGGGGGGAAGGTGCTTTAAGATCTGGTCGCACTTCTCTTTATCTGACTCTGGTGTCACTGGGTGTGTGTGCAGTGTCATAAATTAGAGAGTTTCTATCCCTTTATTCTGTGCTGAGTCTGTTTTGCCCGTGACGCTGATTGTGGAATGATCTCTTCCTGGCCTTATCTCGACTTCTGAGCCTCTCAGTATATATTTTCTCTCCTGTCCAGATGAAAATGATAGACAG
The DNA here is from genome assembly GCA_022605575.1 of Laterallus jamaicensis coturniculus. Lineage (NCBI taxonomy): Eukaryota > Metazoa > Chordata > Aves > Gruiformes > Rallidae > Laterallus > Laterallus jamaicensis. The sequence continues at coordinate 11,732,161 of JAKCOX010000002.1, read as the reverse complement.
AGTGACTTTAGTGGGCATCTGGCCTCCAGCGAGGGTCAAACCACCACACATCCTTGTGTGTAAGTCGGCTAGTTCACCTGCTGTGTAAGTTCCTTGAGGAGAGGCCATGAGGGGGAGGCCTGCTGTTGCAACCCTTTTTCTCCTTGGCTTGCACCTGGTTCATCTTATGAACAATCCCTGTAAGGCTGCTGCATTACTGCCACCTCTGCCCTTGTGAAATGACTGTTCTGTCCTTCCTCCTCTTTCTTTTGACATGAAAGGTATCTGATCTACACACACAGAGATATATATACCTTCCTTGCCCCTGTTCTTTTCCTGATAGGTTGCTTTTCAAAAATATTTTCCAGCCTCGATTTTTAATTTTTTTTTTATTGTGGGGTTGGTGGTGTAGTAGATAAGATGAGCAATGCAGTCAGTTAATATTAGCTGATCTTTTGCTGCCATAGTTAACATCTCTGAAAAACTTTAGGTCAGAGAAAGCACTAACTCTTTTCTTTGGACCTCTTGTGCCCCATTATCTTTTACATTTCACCTAGTTAACCCTGTATTGAGACCTATATCTTTGTTTTTGACTACATCTATCTTAAGAAGACCAGTCTTAATTAAAATGTATCAAGAGGATCCACAGGCTCCCTAGGTAGCTTATTCCAGTAGTTAATCATCCTTATTAAATATGTATTCTACTTTTGGCATGCCTGGCTGCAGCTTCCAGGCATTGAGTCCCGTTATGTGGTTTTCCACAATATGATAAAGAACTTGTAGTAGTTTCTATTTTCTACCCAGGAAGCTGAACCTTATTCTCTGCAATTGACTTCTGTAAGAGTTGTTCTGAAAGAGATTGTCTAGTTTTCAGTTCTGTGTTTGTTTTCTGTACCATCTACAATGAAATATGAGAATTGGAGTTGACAGCATTAAAGCTAAAATGACCGTAATTTCTTGTATTACAATTTAAAGATCTAAGACTGCCTTATGCTTAAGGTTTTATCTGAGATGCTTCCTGCTCGTACTTTACATCTTCATTGTTGGTTTGGAAGGCAAGGCCTAGGCTTGCTTCCTTTTATTAAAGAGAAAACAAAGCATTTCATGTATGCCCAATAAAGGATCATAATTAATTCTGTGCCCCAAATAAGACAAGGATCTTACGAGGGATAAATAGCACGTTGTGTAAAGACTATATGTATGTGAGACTTAAAAGCAAATGGGGAGTAGGGAATTGATGCAGCAATATAGTAAAACTAACTTTACTGGAATCTAAGTGGACTTTGGAGAAGTCTGTTTGGGAATCTGTTTCGTGAAATAACATAGTAGCTGGTGGTTGTAAATCTGTGGACTGACATGGAGAAGACTCCTGTTTGCCCCATGTATTTCTTCATCTGCTTCAAGAAGAGTAAATTATCACTTCTGGAAAGTGTATGCTCACTATACTACAGAACAATGTCTTTCATCTATCTATAATACTCAAGAGTTTCTAAAAAAACCAGCATGTTGCTAAGTCAAAACAGGCAGTGCAATAATTTCTGAGGAATTAAAAAGATAAATGCCTATGGTATATACTGATACACTCCAGGCTAGCCTCAATGGAAAGTATGGGGTTTAGAATACATTAATAGATCGAGGCTTCAGTATTTGGGTGGATGACACTCTTTGTATTGATTTCTGCTAAACTTTCCGTTTTGGGGAGAATTTCCACTATTGCCTTGTGCCAAGTAAGTTGAAAGATGACAAATACTTTGATTGCTATGATTCCAGTTTTGTTTTGTTTCTGCTGAAATGGTGGTGGCTGTATCAAAGAGCAGAAATCCATTCTAACTGAGCTTTTATTAAATTGTTAGCTTTTTTGACAATAACCAGAAGCTGGTAAACACTTAGTGATTTGTCTACAGCATAAAGAACAGCCTGGTCCAAAAAACATCTGCTGGAAATACTCATAGATTTTATGGAAGTAGGATGTATCATCCTTCATAGGAAAAGCCTGGCATTACTATCTTTTAGGGAATAAAAATTTACAACTCAGTAAAGTCTTCTTTTGCAGCCCTTGCACACTGAGATTATGCCAATTCTGGTAAGTAAGAGTGGCAGTAAACACTCCCAGGCACTGGGATACAGTCAGCTATGCTACAGAGCTGTTCAGTGTTCTGACACAACTCCATGAAATAGCCCTTGCACAGTATTTCCAAGGCTTAAAGAATTTGCTATCCTGGCAGCAGGCTGCAGCATGCTGGTTAACCTCATCACCCAGGAACACTCCCAGGCACATTTAATCTGTGACTATAAGTGCAGCCGCGGAAAGGCTGAGAGAGCTGTTCAGCCTGGAGAAAAGAAGACTGAGGGGGGACTTAATCAATGTTTATAATTATCTTAAGTATGGGGTGCAGGGGGAATTGGGCTGCGCCTTTTCAGTGGTCAGTGGAGACAGGACAAGGGGCAATGGCTGCAAATTGGAGCACAGGAAGTTCCGCACCAACATTCGGAGGAACTTTTTCCCAGTGAGGGTGCCAGAGCCCTGGGACAGGCTGCCCAGGGAGGTGGTGGAGTCTCCTTCTCTGGAGATATTGAAGACCCGCCTGGATGCCTATCTGAGTGATATGTCCTAGGGAGCTTCTTTGGCAGGGGGGTTGGACCGGATGATCTCTCAAGGTCCCTTCCAACCCCTACAACTCTGTGATTCTCTGATTCATACACTAGTAATGCTCTGAGCCCTCAGACTGAGTAGGAGAACGTGTCTTCTGTCATGTAATAACAAGCTGCTTTCCTCTTCCCAAAGTGCTCATATTCCCAAGTTTTTACTTTGGATTGCATAACGATTGAATTTCTTTTTTAACTATATCATAAAGCATACAAGAAGCTTATAATGTAAAATTTTTTCTAGCAAACAATGTAAAAATTTAAAGCAATGTTAACCTGTGAAAAAAGAGTATTTTATCAACTATATACTTTTAAAGAAAAAAATCACTTTTGCTTTTATTAAAGCTGCTTTTCAGCATAATATCAGACATCTGTAATAAAAAATTATATAAAGTTTTTTTTTAAAAAATAGCGTATTGATTTAGAGCAATCTGGGATAGTACCCTTGTAAGTATTGGCACTTCTGGCAAAACTTAAGCATTGATTTTATTTTCTGTCCAAGTCTTTCAAGGAGTGAATCAGTCTCTGAGATATTATTACCGATGCATTGGGTTTGTTGAAATGACACACTTTTGTTCAGGACTGAACAAGGGTACCAACGTGCTTCAAGACAGAAATTTTGTCTAACACCTCTTCCTTGAATTGACATTCCTATTGCATTTGGCTGTTATTCTCTTTGGACAATCACTTTATTCAGAAGGAAGATGGTTGCTTCCTATTATCCTCTGGAAAATCAATTCTCTTGACAAAATCTTTTTGATTTACTGGAGGCATCCCCCGAAAACTGCTTGGCAGAAAAAAATGTGTTCCAAAAAGTCTGTGCAAAAAGGACAGCTCCAGAAAGTCTGTTCAGAATTATTAATTGTTCTTAGAAGCTCTTCTTGTAAAAATACCCTCATTTCCCCCCAATTCTCAGTCAACTTATTCCTCGTTGATTTGCATCAAACTAGTAAGGAGATCCAGCCTTTGGCAGCCGAAGAGGGCTTTGGCAAGCTTTCCTACTGTGGCGCCTTTGGAGCCTTCCCTCATTACCCACTTGAGCAGCATTTGGTAAACTTTTTCTTTGAGTCCATCTCGTTCATAGTCGTGATCGATTTCGTCAATCTCAGGATCGCAGAAGCCCAGTTTACGAGCACAGTGCTTCCACTGCTTAGCCAACTTCTCTCTCACTAGGTTCAGGTGCTTCTCAGTCAGGACAGTAGCATTCTCTGCAAAAAAAGGAGAAGAGTATGAGAAGATGGCATCGTTTAACCTGTACACTGCTCCTTTTGCTATCTCATCTGTCCTCCCCCAGCTATTTATTGGTAGTATCTGGAGACCAAATTTTAGTCATAGGGTCAGAAGTGGGTCTCACAGAGGCTGTATTACCCAATGATGCCAGGAAAAGAAACTCCAGTCAGAACCCATGTATTAACAGGTTAGGTGCTGGACTTACTTTTTCAACCAAGGCTATTGCTGTCTGTCATTTAAACCTGCAAAACTGAACAGGTCCTTCCTAGAATTCTTATATAGCCCACTGATGTCTGTATGATGTGTTTTGTATTCAGGGACTCTGTTAATTCGTTTACTTAACACACAGGGCAAGTTGATTTCAGCATTGCCCAGTGAAAATAAATTGAACTTAAAAATCTCCCAATTTCTAGCTAAATGAAATGGTCATGGCCCCAAGCCTGTCAGTGTTTGAAAAACATTTGCCAATACTCTTAGATACATATTTTAACTTTTAGGTTTCCCTGTGTGGCATCGGGTGCTGGATTCAGTGATCTTTATGGGTCCCTTCCAACTCAGGATATTCTAGGATTTAAACTGTAAGTCAGGTGAGGACCACCAATCCTAGCCTTGCTTCTACCAATTTAAGCATTGCTCTTCCTCTTGTTTTTATGCATCTGTGCTTGTATCTGGCATCTCAAAGAGGTCATGAAGCTACAGGACAAATGAGGGTCCTTATAAACAGCGTTAGTACAAACCCTCACTTGTTTTATGCACCCTTGAGTATGTAGGACTTAAACAGTTATTTCTCAAGTATCAGAGGGAGAAACCTCTGATGCTTTTACACATCCTAAACCAAATGATTCTCAGATACATGTATGGGGAGAAGACATCAAAGCTGGGGAGACATTTCTCTTACCAAATATGCCCATTGCTTCATAATGCATGTAAGTTGCTTCCGTAGCACCAGGAGAAGTGCTGATGTGTTGATTTTGCTCTTCAATTATCATGTGATTATAGGATCCAATTTGAATTCCAGAACTGTTACTTATGTTGTACTTGATTGAATCATCTGTATAGGGGGATTTAATACAGTTGTATAAACCACTGTGGATGGTTCAAAACGTCAGGAAGTAACGTGAAGAGGAAGAAGGCTCTGCGAACAGGGGAAGTGATAAATGCTTGTATTGCATGTAGTGTAGAAATGGGGGAGTTGTGTTTACTGGCAACTGTAAGCGTATTTTCAGAGTGATGTGTGGCATAGATGTGCTTCAGTGAAAGTCCATCCAATTCTACTCTATGTCAAAGTGTCACAGCCAAGCCTGACCTGGTGGTGGTAGTTACTAGGCTGTAAATAATGCTTCCTCCGCTGTAGGGATGTGTAGTACCAGCCTCGCTTTGTGTTGGTTAACAGCTTCAGGACACTCTACTTGAAAGTGCTTTTCACTGAAATCTTCAAGCCTTACATCTGCTTTTCAGCTTTATTTTTCATAGATGTTAAGTTCAGGTTTAGAGTTAGGACTTCAAAGCTCTGTGAGACTACAGAAAACTATTTCTAGTTGCTCGTAAGGTTATACTCATCTGTTGTGATTGCATCTCTCTCTTTCACAATATATTTTATCCCTGCTGTCTAAGAGTATATTTTTCAGTTGTATCTATTTTCACAGTGAATCACAGTGCACTGCTTGCCCAGTGTTTGTGTTGACAACATTTCTTTAAAAAAAAAGAAACCACCACAATAAACCCCATACATTTTCTTCCTCTGATCCATTCTTTTGGTTCTAAGGCAAGACTAGAATGCTTTACCAAATTGCTCTATTTTACTAAAGGCCTGAATCCTCAGCAATAAAAGTGAACATCTCTGTACACTGATCTCACAGCTGAAGTGCGTGCACCTCTGGGAGCTTGGATCTGTGGTTACTTGTATGTGATTAGCTGAGCACTGAATTTGGTGTCTTTTCCTTGCAGTTGTCCAATTTCCACACCTACCACAAAGCTAAATTACTATTCTAGTCTTGTTGGGTGGCATCTGTTTTCTATTCTCTTGACAGTATTTTCTGAACTCTGTTTGGCTAATCATCTATTAAACATTCAAACTTAAGTTTAAATGGTATCACAACTTGGGTCTAAAATTTAAGAACAGATACTTAAAATGCTAGACCAAGCTCTGTATGTCATCATCCCAAGTGATGGTAAGATTTACAGACATCACTGTTACACACTCAATTGCAACACGAAGTGTGGAAATCTCTGGTTTCATGTGAAAATCTGATTAAAAGCATTTAATATTTCTTAACCTGTAAATGCTAGTTAGAAATACTTATTTGTGTGCATGGTTAGTTTCTAGATGTGTCAGAAAAGGAATGTGTTTCATTGTGTCTCAATATATTATGTCTGTATCCTGTCTTTTTCCTTTGAGGTGAAGGACCCAGGAAATAGCAACATAACTTTAGTTTAAACATTAAGAAATCTCTAACACATTTGCTATTTTCTTATCTAGGAACAAACCAAATCCAGCACAAGATATGAAAACATATACAAATGCTTTGTTGATATTAACAGTAAAAGTTACTGTGCTTATAAATCTCCTTTCCCAAGCCTCTGCACTTTGCTTGCATGTCACATTTGGGTCACCATCTAAAGACTCTAAGGGGTGCATAGTGAAGAAGATGGAAACTTTCTGTTTTAAGTTTTCTTTCTGAAAGTGTAAGTCACTGACAAACTGGACAAGTCTTGGAAGGGTTAATTAAAGAGTTCAGGGTGCCCCAAGCAACAGAACTTCAAAGGAGCATATATTAACAACCCTTGAAGGACAGGACAGAATTTCAGGGGTCTAAGACAGTTGAACAAGAGACCTCTGCTCCAAGGAAGACTCATTGACACACAATCTCCAGCTAGAGATTTGTATTAATCCAGAGCAAGAAAGGACAGGTGTCCCAAAGGTATGTGTGGTTCAGGAGTCAGGTAGAGCAACTTGATCTTTAAGAAAATGACTGGTTTAGGTGTACAAGAGATCTTACACTGCCTTCATGTTTCTAAAAGCTCTTTTACATACTAGAAGATTGTGTCTTTGATCTGTCAAATAGACATTTAATGACATGTACAGGTCCTGCTAGAGCTTGGGACTAACTTTACATACCAGTACTGATAACTTCTGCTATGGTTAAAGGTATGAAGCAATATCATAAATTATTTCAAAATCTCAAATGTTTTTGCTCTGCCAATCAGGATGCTGTGCATAGCCTGTTGGCTACCAGGGCAGATGAAGGCTTCAGCACTTACCTGTGCTTACTCTGGGTGTAGTAGGATAGTATGTAAAAGTTCCCCTTGTGAAAGAATTGGAAGCCTGGTTACCTAAACAAAGAGGGGAAAATAAAACAAAACACAAAATATCAAGATGCATTATGCACTTAAAAAGCAAATGTACTTAAAAATGACTCCTGTGTTTGGAACAGTATAAGTACAGAATTTATGCTCTTAAATACAAAGAGACGAGAAGCTTTGTAATTAAAAGGCTTGTATCTCCTTGAATAACTCCTGTTAAAGCACTGACCTTGTCATAGTTTTGCTCAGTGACTAATAGCCTTAAACCACCCCCATATCCCAGCAAAGGCAATAGGCTTCTCTGTGAGTGTCTGAATGCCTGGCTAGTAGGTGGCAGTGTTTGGATCACAGTGCACCACAGTTACAGACTGAACTGCCTCATGTCAGGTATTCAGATTGGGAAATTCAACACTCCTGAGTGTGCTCCTCCTGCCTGCTGCTGAGAGTGGCCACTGTTTCTGTCAGCACGCTGCTTGTGACAGGCTTCAGGTCAGGTGTGTGACACCACTGCATCTTCTGCTGGTTGGCAGTAACATCCAGCAGAGATGTAACTTCCTGCCCAGGGCAGTAATGGGTTTGGATGCCCACAGATGAGCTCTGCAGCTCATCGTGGGGCAGTAAGAGTGGCTGGGTTGCGGTCACTCAGCAAGTCAGTGGAAGAGCTGCAATGCAGCTCTTCTGCATCTTGGTCTGATACCTGCTACACTACTGCACACAGCCTCCCTGCCATAACAGTTTTCTTATTTCAAACAGAAGACTTGACTTTATTAGTGATGTCAACAGTTCTAATCCCTGTCTTCAGACATGACAGCTCTCAGATTCATTTCAGTAAACTCACATAAACAACTAATCACAGCCTCTGCATAAATAATTGAATGGAATAACACCTTTGTGGCATTCTGCCTGTAAGCAGCTAGGCATCCTTGATTTTCTTGAGACTACCTGGAAAAGAATGCCACACTAAAAATATCTAATATTTAGTAGGTGCCAGCTAGCATCTCATGTTGTCTCTAGTTCTCAGAAGTTACAGCTTAGAGGTCTCCAGTTGCCACTTATTTATACTATTTGCCAACCCTCTGTGTTCTCTTCCCTCTCCACACCTTTCTACTCCACAGCTCACTAGCAAATACTGACAGAATCTACCTGTTGGTACCAGGCAGAGCTCTCTGGAGAAACCAGTTACAAGCTTTAGCTCCTTGTTGGCCCCCTGAGCTCAGGAGTCTCTTACCTTGCTGCAAATCAAGCTAAAACTACCCATCTATTTTTCTGAAATGCTCCACAAGTTGTTTCTGCACAAGCAGACCTTATGGTATAAATGTTATGTTTTTGAAAATCAGAAGTTCTCCTTTGCTTCCCTAGAATGAGATTGGGTTTTGAGAGCTGCTGTAGCAGTATCTGCCATCTGCTAGTGCTTGGTTGGTAGCTAAAGACTTGAAGCATTGGCTCTAATCCTGAAATTAACATCCCAAAACTTGGAATTAACAGTGGAAGCAGCATAATAAAGTTAAAGCTAGAGTGTTTTAGAAGCTGAAGTAACTTCAAGTAAACAAAGATAAAATAATCTCACAAAGATAAAATAAGCTTACTGAAATAAATTCACCTTTGCTATATTACAGATCAGCTGTTAGCAATAAGCAGGTGGTTGTTACATAAGCTACAAAACGCTTGAGCACTTCATTTTTAGAGAGCAAGCATGTTTTCAGAAACATAGGTGTTGAGGGAGGAGGAATCTCACCTGTATCTATGTCTGCATTCTTTGGATACCAGCTGACGTTGCTCTGTGGCTGCAGGTTTGGGCCAGACTCGGGTACAGGAGGTTTACTTAGGCTAAAGGTACTGGCTGAACCCGACCCGTAGAGATCTTCTCTACTGCCTGTTGGAAGACTATTAGGGTTTGGCCTGTAAAAAATATCTACCTTTCCCTGGCTTGGTGGTGTTACAGCTGGCCAAAAATATGGATTAGTGTTTGATCCTGTTTTTTCAGCTCTTGGATACAGTTCATTCCATTGAGGAATAGGAGACAGCTTTGCAAATGGATCATAGGAAACTCTTCGTCTCTTTTCTTCCTCTCTCATCTCAGGGGTGTATACTACTGGCACAACTGCTTTATCCATCCGGCTCCCAAATGCATGGTAGTTGTATTCCCGCTGAAGTTTCCTTTCCAGATTATCAGGAGGTATAAATGAGGTCTCACAGCTTTCCACAGGCTGGTTCTGAGGCATGGCAGCAAACAGGGCCTCATTAACCTGACTGTTCATGGGACCTTGAGAGCTGTGTAGAGAGTTGGGCTGATCTGAAAGGGAAGAAATTTAAATATTTGAAATATGTCCAAATGCAAGTATATAACTTGTTGTGATGGCACTGGGATCTAATAATCTATTTTTGATATTACAGTAAGAAGACAAGCATAAGGTGTGTTTTGTTTTATAGCAGGCCTTTCATGAGAAGTGTTGCATGTTTTTATCCAGGAAGCACCTGTTTGCTTAAGCTATCTGTGTCAAAATCTTTCAAGCCATGTCAGAATTCACTACATACTCTGGTTTTATTGACATCAGGTTCTAAACTACTACAGTTTAGAACAGTTCCTGGAGGCATTGGCAGGGTCTGATTTATTGGTGTGTCTCCACTGGCATTAATCGGAGTTTAATCAGTGCCAAGTTGGAGTGTAACAGGATGGAAAAGTAACACCACTGTAATAAGTGTTACTTCATAAAGCACAGATAACTTGTCATTAAAGTCATGTCTGCAAACAATGATGTAAAATGGCCTGTCTGGGTATTTTGTGATGAATCCTGTAAGTCTAGTTTGTTCTTCATAGTCCCAAAGAATACATTTTTACAAGTAACATCTACCAGATAAGATAGTCTGTGTCATCTACATCCTTCAAACCAATTCTCACTATCAAAGGAATCTCTACTTCAGTCTTGAACTAGATAGAGTTATGATCTGGATCATGCTGCAGCATTCCGAGACTGTAAAAAAATCTGCTTGTATTATTTGTTCTTGTGTTTTTAAGGGTAGGACTACAGGTGCGTGCTTGAAGTTCTGGAAGCTGCAGAGTTTTCTAGAAAGCACTGTATACTGCTCTTACAGACCACTGTAGAATTGGGACAAAAAGTATGTATGTGCTTCTATTTAGCTCAGATAATGCCAGTGTTTTTCCCCAAATTCCATTAATTCAGCCTATATTAGGCAAGAGCAAAACTAGTTCCTTTTGATGCCTGTGACTACACCTGCAGTCTGACTTGCTCTGCTTCTTTTGTTGCTGCTGCTAGAGGAGGAGTGGGAGGAATAAGCTAATACAGAAACAACCTCATCAAAAGTGATGGCTGTTAGCAAGTCAGCATTGGCATAAGCTACATGGTGCCTGTTCTCCAGGACAAGCTTGATATGTATGAATAGATCCTGTGGGATATCTTTCACTCTCCCTGCCTAAGTAATGCCCATTGACTGGAGGAAAAAAAAATTGACTTTGACTGACAGGCTTTCAAGATAGTGTCTTTTGGCAGCATAGATTCACAATAAAGCCTTTCATACTTAAAGCACAAGAGCATCTGGAATGTGCTGCAGTCATATGTGATTATTTCTGTTAGGGAAATGTAACTATGCTAATTTAAAAATACAGCAGTGGGGCAGCCCCATTAAAGCCATCGATTCTGCTGAAGAAGAGTGACAGCAAAGCCAGCTTTGAGGAAGGTTTGTCTGTTGCTTGTTACAGTTTAACACTATTCATGTAATAATGTTTTTCAAATGGTAAGAGCAAACTTAGCAGGGTTTTATTTCTACTGAATTTGATACTGTTGCTTGTAAACTGTTGTTGCAAATATGATCCTATATCATTTGCCATTGAGAAACTTTGGTAAAAGAATTCCAGATACACCTCTACAAAACTGCAACTGTATCATCAAGTGAGACCACTCTGTAAAACCATGAAATGTGCAACTCATCCAAGATGTGATAGAAAATATGAGAGATAGGAAATAAAATTCATCTGCTAGTGCTCCTCAGATTCCATAGAGAGCAAGAATCATAAACCAAGAAATGCTCATACTCAGCATTCATAAGAAAGGTTGGACTGAGGGGGGAAAAAGGAGTCTTCATGAAATCAAAGCCTACAGGATAAGCAGTTGGCATGACTAAAAGGATGGGAAGAAAGATCAAGCAGGAAAATTAATTACCCAAGTGAACACTGAAAAAAGTCTGATGTTAAAAAAAAAATTCAGCATAGGAGGAGACCATGGAGTAGTGTAAAATGAAATGGGTTCAAACTGTAGGTTATGGAAAATGTGAAAAATAAGTATTACTTTTGGGAGCCACTGAGTAAATGTAATTTTTTCATTGTTTACAGTTCCTTCTGAAGTGCTGAATAATTAAGTCTCTTCATAATGTCTTCGTGATAAAGTTGTCTATGTGTGCAAAGTACCCTTATCTTTGGCAGAACAGCCATGATGGTGATGTGCTGGTAGGTGACTTACCTATTTGAACATTGCTGGTGTCTTCTGCTACAGCATCTATTTGCAGGGACTGCATCCTATTCAGCAGTTCGTTTGACTCAGGACACCTTTCCTGTAAGTAAGAGAGAACAAATGATCGAGTTACAGGCAAAAGCTTAACCAGAGTAGGAAACAGCCTGGCTTCCCATGAAGTGCCCTGGATGAAGCGATTCTGTGCACCTGTGGGAAGAGGTCCCATGCTCTTAGAGAGCACTGCCTGAGGGGAACTACCCATTGCTTTGCTAGAGGTGGGCAAAACCTTTCCTTCACTGAAGGGAGGACTGCAATGCAGCTGAGGTATCTAACATCCTGAGCTGGCCACACACAGTACCCCTGCTTACATGAGCTTAATCCAGAGAGAGTGGTTTTGCATTGTTTCTCTTGTATGTAAAAGCTAGGCTTTCTGCTAGCAACGATGGTGAGAGGATGCTGCGGAGGTACCAGCAGCAAACATGCATCCTGGTTTGTGGATCTATATTTAGAAAGTACATTTGTTGACAGGGGAGAGGTGAGGGAGATTGACATTCAGGTATGGCTGCACTGATTTTTTGGAAGAATATTAGGAACAAGAAATTCAGAGCAAATCTTCAGAAAGATGAAGTGCATTTTTCTTTCTGTAAACCCTCAGCCTCGCTTCACTAGAGTGAAGAGAAAATCCATCCCTGTCCTGTTCTTTAGATGCTCCTGCGATTCAGACTTCACTGGAAATGGAAAGAGAGAAAAAAAAATTTACTTGGGAAAGTTATTTCTCAGTTTCCCCCAGTGCTTCTTACTTGTACAATGGTTTCTAAAAGTAGGTGCTTTCTTTTTAATTAAGCCCAAGAAGTACTTTTGCAGATTAAAAATCAGCAACTGTTATCATCCCCAAACATCTACTTCCTTTCAAAAGCAAAAGATGATGTTCTAAAGCACATCACAGACTTAGGTCCTTGGAGTTTACTGGAGTAACTGAACTGCTTGAGCAGGGAGGTTGGACCAGATGACCTTAAGAGCTCTGTTCCAATGTCAACCATTTTGTGGTCCTTTTAGTTAGGAGGCTGTGCACTCTGCTCCCACAATTGCTAGTGGGGGGTGGTGGTGTGTGTGCACAGGGGGGAAAGGCTGTGCCTGAACCCTTGAACTCATGCTGCTACTGAAGCTGTACTTCACCATACTGAATCCCTCGGATGCTGTATTTGCATCCTGCACCCGGGTTGGAGCGGATGCTTTCCTTTCTGAGAGGGTCATGGACTCATGGCTCATCTTCTGAATAGTCTTTTGGGCCCCATGATTTGAGGTGTATTTGCAGAGACCTAACACAGTTACTGTAATTGGCTGTGATCCTGATTTGGAGCCCCTATCACAAATTAAAGGGATAGCTTTCATGTGGTGATTTATTTTGGTCAAATCAGTCCAGGAAATTTGTGCCATCAGTTTGATTTTGCAAAACTCTACTGCTTTTCTGAACAGTCACTGGCACTTCATAAATATCACATGTTCTCTAAGCCAGAAACTTTCATTTCCACAATTGCAGACTTGGTGACAGAAGGAAGTGCTTTAGAGACAACTGTAAATGAATGGCTTCACAAAGGAAGCTGCATACTGTTTGGGGTGTGTGTTTGTTTACTTGTGTTTTCCCTTAGCTAAAATAGCTGATTATGTACTCTCTGAGCTTCACTACACTGCAAAGTTTAAAACCCTAACACCATGAGTTCTCACAGACCGCTGCCAGTACTACTCAAGTGAGTAAATGGATACAATCTGTGATAAAAAGGCTCCCTGATCAGCCCAATCGTTCAAGAAGTTCTCATCCTCTTATTCTCAGCCATAAAGTAATTACTTGTATCATACTTTTCTGGCTTTAGGTTTATAAATTAAGAGAAAACAAGTCTGGAAAAAACACCTGATATAAAATTCTCCCTGTTGTTATTGCTGTGGCATAGCTTCCTTGTCTCAAGCAGGCCACTTACACTGCCTGAACACAGGACAAAAGCTACTTTACAGAGTAAAGCTAATTTACAGAGTCACTCTCAATCAGATACTGACACTTCTACATTTTATTTCATGAGTGAGACTTAGTGGATATATAAGGGGTTTTTGCAGAGTATTGTAGAATCAGTGTCAGTCAGGTGGGAACAGGCCTTGGGGGAACCTCAGGCCCCCTTCCTGCTCAAAACGGTCATTTATAGGGTCAGAGTTGGTAGCTCAGAGCTATGTGCAGTTGATTGCTGAAAGCCTCCAGTGATGGTAACTGGTCAGTCTCCTTAGGGAATTGCTTGGCTGTCTTCATGGGGAAAACTGGAAAACTTGGGTTTTAGTTTTGGTGGGTTTTTTGGATATTTTTTTTTCCTTCTGTTCCCCTTACATCCAGTTTGACTCGCTCTCATTTTAGTTTGTCTGCTGTCTCTTGTCTTCCTACTATGCACAGCTAGTGAAGAGCTTGGCTCTGTCTTCCCAATCAACTCCTCATACGTTAGGGATGTGCTGCTATTTATGTCCCCCCAAAGCCATTGCATAGCCCTGAAATAGTCCTGGTCCCTCAGCCCCATCTTCTATGGCAGGAGTGACAAGCGCTGAGCGGATCTGCTCAGTCTGGTGTCTGACAGCATTGGTACGGCCCGTGACGCTGCTGGCCTTCCTGGCTGCCAGGCAGGCTGTGGCTGGTGCCAGGTCGCCGCTCACCACCACCCCCAGGTCCTCAGCAGTGCTGCTCCTAGTCAGGCAGCCCTAGTTGGCACTGAAGCCAGGGGTCATTCTAGGTGTAGCACGTTGCATTTGTCCTGTCTGAATTTCCTATCTTGTGTGTCACCATGTTCCTCCAGCTAGCAGCCTTGCCCTTCTGACTGTACTGACTGGTCCTCCTAGTTTGGTTTCACCTGCACACCTTGTAAGAATGTGCTCTGTCCCCTCTCTCCAGTCACTGACAAGGGGGTAAACCAGGAGGGGTCCCAGCACACCAGACTCCTGTACTACCACAGCTGTCACTGGCCTCCCCGTGAAGTCGGGCTCATTAACCACTACCCCGGGACTCGCCATCCAACCTGGATTTGTCTGCCCAGCCAGACAGTAACACTCAAACTTGGATATGAGAATGTTTTAGGAGAGTGTTGAAAATCTTCCTAAAGCTGAGTTAAACAACATGCATGGCCCTCCCTCCCCTCATTCATAAATCCAGCTGTTTTATCACAGAAGGAAATCAGGTTGGTCAAGCATCATCAGTCTCACAGTAGCAGAAACTGCCTGTGACTGGGGTTGGGGAGAGGGAATGTGGGGAACTGACACTTTAAAATACTTAAAGGTTACTCACTTTTAACTTCTTCAGATCATCTTCGATATTCTTTCCTAGGTTTTGATGGTAAAATGGCTTGTATTTTTGACTAATTTCTGCAAAAAGAAAAGACCTAAGTGAAGGTGGTTTTCAATGGAAAATGGGTGATCTATACTGCTAACAATTCTGATGGATGACTGAATAGAGACTTGTATGAAGTCAGCAACAGGATAATAGTACATACGTTTGGAATCTGTTTGCATGGCTCATTCAGCCTTAATACAATAAGATGATGATAATTTCTAGGGATTTTTTTTTCTCATGGTTGCCATATTGCTTTTTAGGGTGAAACTGCTCTGCCTATGAGCTGTGGCTGACAGCAACTTGCCTTGCCTTAACTAGCCAAAAGATTGGTTGCCGCAGTTTAAGAAATGAGATGCATTCTACTGCATTCAGCTATTGGATGAACCACTCTCCTGTGCCTGCTAAAGACAGAATTACTGAAATTGCCTACAAATGTGGTAAATAGCAGTGTTTTGTGTATGGAAACATTAGAAGCTAAGATACAGAGTAAGCATAAACTCAATTTATTAGCAGTGGACTATGCGAGATAAATATGGAAATAATAGATAGTTTCCTCCGGATATACCCATTTCCCCTGAGCATTTAACTACATGCCTGTTGTATATGAAGCTCTTGATGCCACTGTCTTAGACCAAACCTCCATTTCCTGTTATATGTAAGGGGGTTTTTTGTGGTTGGGGTTTTTTGCTGATTGTTGTTTTGGAGTGGTTATTTGGGTTGGTTGATTTTTGGCCTTGTTTTTTTTTTTTTCCCTGGCATTACATACTGAGGCAGAAAGAGGACAAATTTCTTTATCTCCTCTTGTCTCTTATTTGCTGAATGCTCTTGGTCTCCTTCCCAGGCTGTTCAGTCAAGACTTTTACTGACTGCAAGTGTTTTGGGATCTGACTGTACCAAAGGATCGTTAACTAGTCAAAGGCTGTGGCATTGCTCCTGGAAGGCAAAACTGGGACAGCTTTTGAACCTAGTTTTGATAGAGTATTTTCTCAATCACAGCAAAGATGTACTATGTCCCTTGATGGTAGTTTTTCTGTAAATTTCAGTCTATTATATACTATGTGGAAGACAAATTATCATCATATGTAAAGTGTCTTAGCACTTTCCACTCACTAGTATTTCTCAATCCTGTAGGTGTTGGGCCAGATCCCATTTTTAGTCAGGGTACAGGGAGCATGCTTTATGGGGCATGTGAATTGATACTTCTATTTTCAAAGCAAAACCTTATTATTTTAAGAGGAAAACACTCAAGTTTATTGTGTTGCATTACAAACTGTCAATGGACATGTCAAAAAACCTGTGCCTTACCTGCAAAGGTTGGACGTTTCTCTGGCTCTTGCTCCCAGCATTGTTTCATTAAGTCAATAATTTCCTTTGGGCACTTAACAGTGATCTCCTCTATGTCTGGTCTGTTTCCATGTATGATGCCAAAGCAGATCTGGGTTTCGTTAATGCCATCTGAAAAATAAAGCTTGCCATCAGATCCCGATCCCAAGCTTTGCTGCCTCTCTGCAGGCGGAAGAGATAGTGAAGGAGCTCCCTGTGTGTTTGGGGATACGTAAAAGAGGACTTAAAATACGTCTGAGTTACGGCTACAAATCTCTTGTAGCAGGTGGTGTGAGGGCAGTGGCTTCAAATCCCACGGGCTAGAGACTTGTTTTAAGATCAATGGGTTTATTTCTGTACAGGCTAGAGACTTGTTTTAAGATCAGTGGGTTTATTTCTGTATGTAAGACACGCCCCGCGGGAGTAAGGGTGGCAGATCCAGCTCTCTCCAACCTGAGGCTCAGTCATGATCCTTACTAGGTAACCTACGTTCATACGGTTCTTTGTTAGCAAAAATTGCCCAGATGACTATGCCGAAGCTGTAGACATCTGATTTCTCCACAGGCTTCACGTTAACAGACTGCAAGTGCTCTGGGGCCATGTAGAGAAGCGTCCCGGCGTTGTTCTGGCAGGCGCTCTTGATTTGCTTCCGTCGCACAGTCTCTTCCTGCGTCAGGCGGCTCCAGTTCTTAAAGGAGGCGACACCGAGATCCGCGATCTGGAAACGAGACACATCAGAGCTAGTGCTGTGATGGAGAGGAGATAAACAAGTGTTTCATGCACTGCTCAGTATTATAATGAACAGCTAGTAGTGACTTGCCTAGAAATGAAACACTGCAAGCAACTGCAAATAGGAAACAAACTATTTGCCCTCTTGTTTCCTTTCTTTTTTTTTTTCCACCTAAAAGATGTATCACTGCAAACTGGGAACCGTTAGACCGAACCTTCGTTATTAACTGAACTCCACTTGGAAAGGCTGCACAAAGTAAGGAAAAGAAGTTTGGTTTTGCTCATATTGACAGTCATGTTCAAGGTCTGCTTGCAGTGCTCAGGGCAGTACAGAAGATCCATAGGAGAAGCAGCTAAAACTCAAATCCAGAAGTAATCTGAGATAGACAGATATCCCTCCTCTCTCACTGTCCTTTCTGTTTAGATTCCATCTAACTCGACTTCCTTAGATCTTCCTACAGAAAGGGGGAAGGGGATATAAAATGACATGATGCATATAGCAAAGAGACATGGGAAAGGAAAGGAGAGCATAGAATACATTAAAGCAGGGATGAGTAGATACTTCAAGCTTGACAGAGGGACCCTACCAAAACCATAGGGTGAAGTTTTACAGGCAGACTAATGGCTGATGTAGAAAGGACTCAATCCTTCCCTCACAGCCTCCTGTTCCATGCTCTCTCCACTCCTCCTGTTCCAGCACTGATACTTATCTGTTGCTGGGAAGACTTAGTGTAGGGCACTCCCCAGCTTGCTGAACCAGGTGCTTCCCAACAGAAAGGTAGCACTGCCAACAAAGTAAATAGAAATGTGCTGGTTTGGCTTCCTAAATCGGGGCAGGGTGGTCACATTGGCACCAGGACTAATGCAAGGGAACAGGAGGTCAACAGGAGAGGAAAAATGGAAGAAAATGGGACTGTCTCTGATGACAGCTGTCTGTGGCCAAACTGATTTGTGTGACCTAACTGCTTCAGATAAAACCAAGGTGACTCATTTCTAACTCCCTTTTCTTTCCTGCTGCCTCTAACTAGCTTGTTGTCCCTGTTGAGTTTCTGAAGCTTTGGGCTAAATTTAGAGGTCATATATTCGGAGGAAGAGGAAAATCTAAGTGCTATCTGGCTGAGGTGGTTGGAGTACAAGTTCAAGTCTACAAATGAGGGGAGGTCTAGTGTGGTAGAGGAAGATGTGGTATGAGTCTTCATACATTTGCAGTTTTCTAGAACAATGGTTTCCCTTTATAAATATTGGCAATGTTAGATACATCCAGGTAGATCAATAATACAACAGCTGCCTTTAAATACACTTTTGATCAAGCTCCTTGAAGAAGTCTGATCTGATTCTGAATTTGATCCTGGGTTGCAGTTCAGTTTGTTCTACAATGTGATGATGGCCTAACTTGATCCTATTCATGTAAGCAAGCTGAAACAAAACCAAAAATCATCAATCAAACAAATAATAATTATTTTTTAGGGGAAAAACCCCACCAAACCCCAAGTTTTATTACTTCTTATCTGCAAGCTGCTCATAGACTTGCTGTTATATTAACCTCATCAAACAACACCTTACTAATTTATGTGTGAGAAATATCAAATGACAAAACTCTATTTGCAGGAATTTATTCTGTAGTTTCAAACTGTAATGAGGTGACTTTCAGCAACTCACCTTGACTAGAGACAGGACATTTGATGCGGACTGCTGCAAATTCTATTTGGGTTTGTTCATCAGTAGGCTCTATATCTATGTGTCTTGATCCAAAACCCCACTAGAGTTAATAGGAAGGCTTTGGAACAGGCTTATAAATCATTCTTTGAAGTAGTCTCCTTCTGCTTATTTTTTTGGTAGCTGCTGGTTATCATTTAGACATGATGACCAAGGAAAAAGAGAGAGAGACAAAAAAAGAAAAGATAATAGGCAAAAGAAGGAAAGAAATAAAAAGGAGGACATAAAGGCAGGAGGAAAAATTACAGTAACAAAAGACATGATCCATATGACATCCTATTTCAATCTCTACATGTTAAGGGTTTTTTTCCTAGCTGTTTTGTTATTTGTAGTTCATTAATTCTCAACAATATTATTGATTTGTAATACCCCAGTGATTAATTTTTTTCCTACAGTTGGGGGAAGATCATGCAAACCGTGGGCTGAGAGATTGCACAGGCCACCATGCTTCAGGGATCCACTGCTTAACACTCACAGAATCACAGAACTGGAGGGGTTGGAAGGGACCTCAAGAGATCATTTGGTCCAGCCCCCCTGCCAAAGCAGCTCCCTAGCTCATACTGAACAGACAGGCATCCAGATGGGTCTTGAATATCTCCAGAGAAGGAGACTCCCCCACCTCCCTGGGCAGCCTGTCCCAGGGCTCTGGCACCCTCACTGGGAAAAAGTTCCTCCACATGTTGGTGCGGAACTTCCTGTGCTCCAACTTGCAGCCATTGCCCCTAGTCCTGTCTCCTCAGACCACTGAAAAGGGGCAGGCCAATTCCCCCTGCATCCCATGCTTAAGATATTTATAAACATTGATTAGGTCCCCCCTCAGTCTTTTTTTCTCCAGGCTGAACAGCCCCAGCTCTCTCAGCCTTTCCTCACAGGATAGATGTTCCAGGCCCTTAATCATCTTTGTAGCCCTTCTCTGGACTCTCTTAAGGAGATCCCTGTCTTGGCTACAAAGGAGTTCATCTACCAATCAGAAATTCTAACCAATGCAGCTGAACTGGGTTCTTCAGCTCAAACTGCCAGCTTTCTCCATTTTCCTTCCAGTAAGTACCTTAATGTGGAAGTCTTTGTCCACAAGGATGTTTTCTGGTTTTAGGTCTTTGTGGACGAAGCCCTGCTCGTGCAGATACAGCATTCCTTCTGTGATCTCCAGCACGAATCGCCCTTTCACTGACAAAGGCAGTGTCAGCTAAAACAAAGAACAACAAGTACCAGCTATTAGAAAATGCTGCAACCACAAACAAATGAAAAAACTATCTTTAAAAAAAAAAGCTTTTCTTTCAGTCCCAAAAACACCTCTGCTCAAGCCATGGTAAAAAAGAACAAAGGTCCTTCTTGGATCTAAATTTTTGCATTAAAGTAATTCTAGAGTCACTCCATGTTTACAAAAGCATTCTTCTTCAGCGAATTCTCCACGTATCTATACAAACACTCCTATAACTCTGAACTTATAACTGTGGGCTGCTCCTCTGTGGCATACAGGAAAACCATAGTTGTCCTCTGCTGCTTCTAGAAAAGTCAGGGCTTCCACTGGCTCTCTAATACACAAAGGAGAAACTGAAGAGACTGATCTCTGGAGATGCAGGATCAAGCATCTTATCAACCCTAAGGAGCGGGCAAGGGAGGAAGGAATTCACTGCTCACTTGCTGTAGCACTTTCATCATGTTCCCCCGGTCCACATACTCCATCACAAGCGAGTAGTTTCCATCTTCCAAAATTATACCTAGGAGCTTAACCACGCGGTCGTGCTGCAGCCTGCGCATTATCTTGCCTTCTTCAAGGAGGGAATCATTGTATCTGCAAAACAGATATGACACTGAACTCAGGTGCCAGGCTAGGAAGAACACAGGATTGAAAATACTGTTGAGTCATAATGAAAACAATGGCTAAAAATATCGGCATCCCTAGAGCTGCTGTAAGATGAACCACACTATCAACTGGGTTTGAGTCGATACAGCTTGCTTTGTGCGCGGTTGTGTTTTCTATGTCTTTGCTCACATGCCTTGCACAGTCTGCCTGCACAGCCTGATGCTAAGGCCTGCTTTTCAGCAGATGCATAAGCTTTCTTTTTGCAGGTGCACTGCTGATTGTGCATGTCCAAACCCCTGAGCTGGGGTCTTACCAGGGCAGGGCTGAAAAGAGCCTTCGGACAAGGAGGATCAAGACACACTCCTCTACCTTCTGTACAGGAGACTCTACAGGTCTCTTTCCCAAAGGGCTGGTATTCATGTTCAAAATGGATTTGTTACAGAGAATCCACCCACCTACTGGATGATGATAACATTTACTAGTGGTTCCTGGTTTAGGATGCATTAAAAGCCTAACTCTGTACCCAGGCCTCAGTACAACCCATCAGTAGTTACAGGTACACAGCCAGGACCTCACTAAGGGTGGTAAAGAGGGATGGTACCCCTTATATTAAACAGTAAAAATGTGACTGGATGAGATTCTGTGATCTCTTGAGGTCCCTTCCAACCCCTACAATTCTGTGATTCTATTGCTCCTGTTCAGGTCATTGGGCAAAAGGGTGCATAAAAATCTGGAGACTATGTTGCTTGCTAGTGCTTTTACTTGGTTACTTAAAAGGAAACTGCTTCCTCCATCTGTGTTCCTCTGTAGTACTAGAGAAGAAAATGTTTATTTGTTTGCATTAAGCTTGCTTATAAATTTGCTCAAGACTTTAAGTAATAACAACCTTATGGGCCTGTGTAGTGGGAAAGTAAAAACACAAACACAAAAATAAACAAGGCAAACTACTAGAATCTCATAACTTGCTTTTCACTGGCAAAATAACTCTGCTAATTTATTTATCATAACCCAGACTAGCAGTGCATGTGGCTTTTGTCCCTCTGTAACATATGACTCATGGGAGAGGCTTAGGATTGTTGTGACTGTGAGGTAACAGAGATGCAATGTGACCTGTATCCAATAAAATCAACAACTAATTCAATCCTTGAATTAAATCAGCTTGGCTCACTCTGCTTTTCTCAAGGGAGAGAGGCTCACTTTCTTGGTATTATACATGTGGGGTTGGAATCCTCCTGAAAGCTCATGAGTGTTTAGCTCCCACTAGACATCTACAGTTGGACACCTGTATTGGAAAAATTATCTGCAAGCTTGAAAACAGCACATGCTGTTTCTACATTTCCTTAAGTGTGCAAGAGTCCCCTGATTCAGTGATGTAGCTTAAGAGACACTTGATTAATATAGCTTTAATATAAGGAGAAGTTGCATGTTTTGAGAATAGACAGTATTTGTGTGTTTTAGATTTTAGTGGAATATGGCTGTAGCTGTGTAAGCTGTTTTGTTAGAGCAGCTACAAAATTTGAACCTAACAGTGGGACAGCCTTGACAATAAACAAAGTGAAGATAGGGGAGTAATAAATAATGAGACCAACAACCAATTAAGAGACAGAGTATCTCTTGTGTTCAGCTAAAAGGAGTTCCTAACTAGTTTGTGCAGGAATCTCTTTTTGAGATTGTGGAGAAAACTGTAAAGAGCATGTGCTGAGAGAGAGGAAGATTTCAGCATTCACCCCTGAAGACCACCAGAAGACCCTCTTGGTGGTCACAGAGCATGCTCTATCTGGGAGGAGTTAATGTAAACGACTTCCTGGAAATAATTTGCATAACCCTGCCTTTTCTTAGAAATGATAATGAATATGTATAGCTAATCTGTATCAATATGAGAAATTGGGCTTTAGTGGGTGCACACATTCAGAGGAGCGATCGATCCCCTGTGTGCCTGGTGCTGCAATAAAGGATACCTACTTCATAGTCACCA
This sequence comes from Laterallus jamaicensis coturniculus, assembly GCA_022605575.1. NCBI lineage: Eukaryota > Metazoa > Chordata > Aves > Gruiformes > Rallidae > Laterallus > Laterallus jamaicensis. The sequence goes on along the minus strand of JAKCOX010000002.1, from coordinate 11,709,629 downwards.
AGGCTAGTGAGGTTTGTTCGGGCTATTTGAGGCTTCACCCTCAATTCTTAACAATTCACACTAGTGCTCACCTTGCAAGAGGAAACAGGAACTTCACTGGACCAATGAGTTAAAACTAAAAAAAATTGCTCATGAAGGTAGAAAGGAAAATTTGCAGTAGTGTCAGTATTGTACCCTAACTGCTAGTGTTGTGTTAGAGTATTTTCTCTGCATACAGTGTCTCCAAGATCCAAAGATCTGAAATTATTACACTTTATTTAGACTTAGTTCCCTGGAGTCTAGAGGATGCCTTACTACAAGATAAAAGTCAGAAATAAGATCTGTAACTTACTCATTGCGCTGGGGTCCTGTGTACACTTTCTTTAATACCACATATCCATGTTTCTTGTGAAAGCATAAAGAAATTGTCCCAAATCCTCCAGCATCCAGTTGCTTTTTTTCCAGCAAATCCTGGGTGCGCATGTGGATGTCTTCCAGCGACATGATTGCAGTCTTGGTGGCTTAGCAATTGAAACAAAACCAAGTCCCTTAGTGCTTCTGGACCTGTAGTACAAAGGAGGAAAAGAAAGTGTCATTGTCAAGTATTTAGCTGTTCCACTAAGCATCTACATAAGGAGAGGGGCACTCGTGACCCTTGAGAAGGAAGGGCCTCGGCTGGAAACCAAAGATGCTGTGGTTCTCACTGGATCACACCTAAAGATCACCATGATTTATCCTGTCAACTCATTAGAGTCATATTGGATCAATGTAAAGCCATTTCTTCACCTGCAGATCTCCAAGTACTGTTAGGTAGATAGTTTTTATCCACATAATACGCAGCAGATAAGTACTGTGCCTGCATTCACATCTGAAAAACCAAAACCCAGTAAAATCCAGGGCCACAGCCCCAAAGGCAGGTTGTGCCTGGTGATTCTGGTAGGTATCTCATTTTCTACATTGCCTGAACAAATGCCTGTCAGGTGACCAGATACCTGTATAACTCATAGCTACCTTTCGGGCATCTTTGCAAGTCCAGCTCTAAAGGGTTTGCTTGAAGCCTCAAACAAACCTAAAGTTTCTCAGGAGGGTGAAACAAGGAACCCAGCTTCTGTGGGAAACTTACTTTCACAGCTGTCTGAATTTAAGGAGACAAATGCTAGGAAGCACCGTGGTGGGGATGTAAGGCAACTTCTCCCCTGCTCCTCAAAAAGAAGAGGAACAAAGAAATTGTGAAGATTTATGGTATCTCCTAAGTGCACTGAGAGAAAAGAAGAGCTTGGGGCACCCTACAAAATGGGTAGATAAATAAACCCCCATGGATGCCAAAATAATTTTAAGCCTTTGAACAAGCTGTGGTGCTCTCTTGCCTAACATGCCTCTCAGGAGGTGAAACCTTAACAGGCTCCAGTAGCTTGGGCACACACCAACGGGCTGCGTTGCTGGCATAGCCACAAGCCCTGTTTTCTTCCTCACTGGACTTTTACCTTGAGCACCTTCTGTCAAGTTAAGGGAAGAGTTTGCTGAGGAAACACAAAGTCCAAGAAGCTGGCAGGGCTGTCTGGTTTCCATTCCTCTTGGGTGACTGTGGCACTGGGAGAAACGCACTGTTTCAGAGTGCCACTAGCAGCAGCGGTGGAGCAAATTAGCTCATTTGGGTAATGAAGAGCTCTAAATAGTGTAGCAAAGGGATTCCCAAATTTTTCAGGCTGAGTATACTGCTGACTCCTGTAAACTGCTGAGCACCTGTATCATCAAATCTCTAATTGAAAAAGTTGCTTAATGTTGTTATGAGTATCAGCTGCAGCCCAACTACCACAGCCTGGCTACTAAGGAGGGAGTAAAAGTGTCTGTGGAAAGTAGGTGTCTGAGGGGAGAGATGTGCTTTTGGTCTGATTTGGAAACTGTCTGTTTGGTTCAGGGCTGACAAGTCAAAATAAGGAAGAGTACATTTAATTTAAAAAAAAGAAAAAAAAACTTGTGCCTGCAGAAGAGAGAAAGCCAGAGCTTACTCTTCCCAATGTGTGTATGTAGAGTCTGTGGGCTGCTGTTGCACAAACCAGGAATATCCTCTCTACGTCTGGAATACTGGGATCTCTTCAGTTTTCTGCTTTGGCTTTGCTGGATCGAAAAGGCTGCAGGTTTTGTTTAGCTGGAGTGCTAGACTGTATTGTGATCAGAGGACTGAAGTTACAGCTGCATTTGTTCATCCAGAAGGTAAGTTCTGCTGTACTTGATAGCTGCTAGGGGAGGAGAGATTGTTGTTGGGTTTTTTTTGTTGTTGTTTGGGTTTTTTAAATTCCTTTATAGTCAATCAAACAGCTGAGTAACATACTCAGCACATACATACTCAGTAAACATACAGCAGCACAAAGAATACCTGCTGCTGCTCTCATAGGTGAGCTTTCATCTCCCTGGCAGTTTCCAGTGATGGTTGTCTGGCTTTCTTGAGGTGGTGTACTGACTACTGAGCGGATGGGGTGGGTGGCACGGGTACAAAGACCTGAATTCAGTCATGAGGCTTTAACATAGAATGAACTAGTACCTGGCTTCTTTATCTGGGGGTCTACCTTTCCAGAAGTCATGTACCTATGGTAACTTTTCCATGCTAACGGTAATTATGCATCAGAGCAGTGGTTATTCTTGTAGGAAATGCATGTGCTCTTCTTGTAAGTACAACACAGGCGTGTGTTTTTTGAATGATGAACCTCTAAAGCTGCATTAATGCTGTTGATAGCTCAGGGCTGCTGTTCAATGCCATGTAACTTGATGGGAAGCAACACTGCTTTGAACTGCAGCAGGATAGGCCCTTGTTTCTATTTACATTGTTGATACCTGTTCCTACCAAACAGCATGTAATCGCTGTAACCAGAGGGCTTGGAAATTCAGAAGAAGTAATTATTTCTGAAATCATGAGATGACTGTTACCCAGTTCATTTCAGCAGCTAAGGGAGGGAACTTTCCCATAGGATGGGAGGGAACCCTCCTCCTTGCCCATGCTCTTACTATGATGCTGTGACTTTTGTGTATGTTATTAAGTAGTGAGGTGTACTCTGAGAAAAAGCTCTTTGACCTCAAGACTGACTTAAAAGGCAAAGTTTCTTGTAGGATGGAAGGCGCTCTATACCCAGGGCTTTTAACAAAGGCTATGTGACTTTGTAAACTATTTAACATGAAGTACTGGCTACTTGGAAATAGGGGAGGGTAGGGAAATCAAGGAGGGAAGCTTGAAGGCTTCATTCCAAGCTCACTAGGTTTTATTGGGATACACTTGACTCACAATGTATCAGTACCTGTGCTAGTGCAGCAGTGCAGGCTTGTGTCTCTGTGTTTAAGAGAACAGAAACTTTGTCCTTTGTTTAGCCTAACGTAACAGAAGCTAAGCGGGCTTCTGCAGGTTAACTGGTGTTCCCTGACGTAACCCTCATCTGTATAATTGGCTGATTGCAAAGTGCTTCTTTCTAATACGCTAGTCTGAACATCTGTGTTAGGGTGGGTTCATAGTTAACAAGTACCAACATGTATTGTGACAATTTTGAACGTAGGTGGGTAAAAGAAGAGAGATTTTTACCCTCTGTTTTGTTTTTTCTTTGGAGAGGGATAAATGTGTAATAATAAAGAGGAAAAAAAAGCCACAAACCTCACTTAACACCAGGGTTGTGTTCTCCCCTCTGGCCCCTGAAGGGCACATAGACTCCCAAGAATGGTGACCTGGTCGTTAGGGTGTACATCAGGCCTGACTGTCATTCAGAAGCGCTTTGCTCCCTTCTCCTGGCTTGTCACTGACGTGCTGTAGGTTAAGGGGGGCTGCCGAGCGCATCAGCACCGACACACAGCGACGTGGTGATTGCAGCCCTCTCTGGCCTGGCGGCCCTCAGCTCTTGAGCAGAGTTAGGGGGTATGATGGGGCAAAGTGAGCAGGTCTGCAAGCGTCAAAACTGGCGGCTGCGGAGCTGTCAGGGATTGGAAGGGAGCGACAGGCGCTAAGGCTGGTATTGCTGAGACGGGTAAGAGGAGCTGAGCAGGAGGGTCCCTGCAGCTGGAAACAGAAACACTGCAGGCGCGGAGGATGGTTCAAAAGCTGTCAGTGCATCTCAACCCTACTGCTGTAACTTGCACAGCCCGCTCGGTCTAAACCTTCCCCTTCTGCTCAGGGTTTCCAGCTGATGTGTCCGTTCAGGGGGAAATGCTTCATGTTTGGGGGGTTGGGTTTTTTTTTTCCTTTTGGAAATAGCACAGACAGCACCTGTGTCACATCAGCAGCAGGTGGTGGAGGGGATCGCGTGGGAACGCAAGGAGGAACCAAAGGTGCTTCGTAGGGCCAGAGTGGAAGGGGGCGAGGAGAGGAGGCGGGTGTCTGTGCAGCGGCTGGCACCGGTACGGCCGTGCCACCGTCCCTTCTGGCGTAGGGCTGCAGCGCTCACAAAAACGTGTGTTCCTGTCCGGGCGTCAGAAGGGGCTGTCTCGGCGGGGGCAGCTCGCCCTGCCCTGGCTGCCGGGGGAAGGAAGGTGCGCGCCGGTTCCGGGCCCTCCCAGTGCGGGCCCGCCAAACGCGTCCGCCCGCCGTGGCGCCGGCGGGAGACGCGGGGCCGGGACGCTCTAACGCGGGTTTGCTCTGGCCTAGTTCCTCGTTGGCCGACTTGACATGTCGTCGCCGTCCCCCTTCTCCTCCTCCCAGCGCTTCCTGCCGCCTGCCCTCGCACGCACCGCTTTCCCCGCCGCGCCGCTTCCCGTCGCAGCGCCCCGGGGGTTCCTTCGGGGCAGGACGAGTCTCCCCAGCGCTGCCGCCGGGGGAGGGGGAGCGGGGGAATGCGCCCTAACCCCGGTCCAGGTTACCTCGTCCCGGGGCCCGTCATCCGCCGGACCGGCCCCGGTCCCGGCCCCCGCAGCGCCGCCGCCTTCGCGTAACACGATGGGCGGCGCGGCGCTTTCGGTTTCGGCGGGGCAGCCCGGGTCCCCCTCCCACCCCCAGCCCGCGGCGCCTTACCGTGGCTGCGGGCCGCTCTCCTCCGTCCTGCCGCCTCCGTCGGGAGGGCCCGGCGGCTTGCGGGTGCGCCCTCACCGCTCCCTGCGGAGCGCCCCGGCCCCGCGGCGGCGGGAGGAGGACCGGGCCCGCCCCATCGCCGCGCCTGCTCGGAAGCGGAGGAGGCGGTGCGGTTCCCCCTGAGGGAGCCGGGCAGCTGCTCCCGCTCCCGGCACCGAGAAGTGACTCGGTCTGCTCGACGTAACGCACCGCCTCCACGGGGAAGAGGGGCGTGAGCTGAGCCGAGCCGGGCGGGCACCGCGCCCGGCACGCCGGCTCCCTCTGCCCGCAGCGGAGCCGCCGGCGCGGGACCCGAGTCAGCCCGCAAGGCACCCGGTGGGCGCGGTGCAGGCTGCGAGCGAACCTGGCCCCGCCGCCAGCCCTGGGGGTTCGATGCGGGTGGAAACGCGCTGCTTCGGTCGCGGTTTCCGCGCCGAAGGGGCGGGCTTACGATGGGCAAGGATGGCGGCAGGAGTTACCGTCTGTCAGCGGAGTGACTGCACGGTCACTGCCCGGGGGGCAGCGGCAGGAACGTGTCCCCAATCCACCCCCTTGGTGCTGCCCAGTTCACCCCCTTGCAGAGGTCAGGTGCAGCCGGGGCGCCTCTGGCAGGTTCGATGCAGCATGTCGTTGTCCTGACGGCAAACAAGCTTCTGTAACCTAGCGAGCGTGTTCTTTCTATTAGGACAACTGTGTGCATGAAACCTGTGGGTTCCATTGCCCCGCTGGAAAAAACTAGGGGATGTTAAGTAAAGAAGTGTCAGAACTCCACAGTGCTAGACCAAGGCTGCCTAAAACCCAAAATCAAATGGAATAAGCTTGTGCCGTAACGGGGAAGTGAATTCACACTGGGGTATATCCCTGGTTTTATCCTTAAAGGCTGTGTTGTACTGAGCTCTGCCTACAGAGGTTTATGTTTTCCCACACCTTCCCCTCCAGCTGCAGTTCGCAGCCAGGTTATCTCTTGAGAGGCTTTTCCCTCTCCGTGTCTCACAGGAATTGCGAGCTCTGTAGGGCCCTGAGCGTGATGGTGCTGTGGTTGTCCCCAGTGAAAGGCTCTGCTGGGACCAGCGGGGACGTGTGTTTCCTTGCACGGGAGGTTCCCAGCCCTGGAGATGAGTCAGTGCTGAAGTGCTCACTCTGGGCTCAGCACCCTGCCCAGAACTCTGGGGAGGGGGATCACTGGTGGGCAAACCCCTGAGGAGATACTTGTCTGTAACCTTTCTGAATCTGAAGCGAAAGCATTACCTGGTCCTAACAGCTGTCAAGATATTATGTTGTACAGCTGGTCTTATGACAAGAAGCCATGATTTTAGGTGGCTTTGGCTCATCAATGCAACAAAAAATCTACTGTAATTGTCCAAGCTCCCAGAGGGCTGAGGTGGGAGAAACTGCAAGACTCTGCAACCACCAGTGTTGACACATGGGGAGCAGGGCTGTATTCCCCCAGGGAGTCCAAATGCACTATGGGATGCCCCAAGAGACTTGGGAACCACCACTGTGACTGACTGCAGGCACGATCTTTTGTTGCAGCTAAGCTCACAATACAAGCACTCGAGGTCTCCCCTAGATGTAGAGGTGTGGCCCAGCCACAGAGGACAGAAATCGAAGGGTGCACACATAGAGTACGTTGAGAGGATTCTGTTTCCCCTTTGCTTCATATGAAGTTGCAGTAAAGGCCCTGCCTTTGCTCTGCACACCTCAGCAGATTATAGGTGGTCGCAGGCATGGCGGTGCTCTGTGACAGTCTGCTGCTCGTACAAGCTGGCTAGGTCTTGGTTCATTCTGTTAAGATGTTAGCAAAATGCTTTGTCACTTCATCAAGGGCAACTGGTAATCTAGAGAGAACTATGGGGTATTTTGGCTGTATGATCTTAAGGAAGAAACCAGCCTTCTGCCTCCTTAATGATATTTTTCCAATGAGATCAGGATTCTCGTGGATTCAAACAGCATTAAACCAATACTGCTGAGTCTAGAGGAGTTTAAAAATGCTTTAGGATGACTGGACACAACTGGTTGTGAAACACTGGTTCACTAAATTTTACTGTTCAAAAGAATGTCACCAGTATTTGTAATTGTCTTTGCTGTTTCTACATCAGTTTGCGCTGAGCACCGTGACACATCCTTCAGTAGGAGTTTCCTTGGTATTTTGTTCTGTGGAGAGTGTTCCCATGAATATATGAACACTGGGAGAGTAAGATGGAAAGAACAAAAGCGTTGCAGGAACAGATGTTTCTCTGACTTGCTTGTAAAATGATCACCTACTGCCACTCTGTTAAAGGATGTAAAATGAGGCCGCCGGAATGCAAGGCTGCTGCTCCCAACTCAGCCCTCTGCTTCCCCAAATGTTTGTAGTCAAAGAGTCTTTTCTACTTTTTAACTCGAGGCTGGAATAGCTTCCTTGGCTACTCTTTGTAGTGACTCACCCATTTTAAAGGGAAACGTGGTGGGTCTTGGAGCTTCATGTATGGGTACAGTAGGCATTTTAATACCCTTGGCACTAAAACTTGAGAGTGCCCTAAGCTTACATTTCTTGCATCTCTCTTGTGGATTGTAGGTGCTTTAGGCTATCTACCAACATTGTAGGATTATTTTTTTTTTCCTTAAATTTTACACAAGTTGTACATGAATTATGTGTCATGTTTATTATTGGCTCTTCCTCTCTTTGGTGCAACCTTTTCTCAACTTGTCTATTGCAAAGGATAGCCCTCTGCAAGCAGGCAGCTAACTTCAGCAATACTGTTCCAGAAAGGAAATATTAAGCCAAACAAAGAAATATCTATGCCTGATTTTAAAAGTTAACTCTTTGAAAGCTGGATTAAAAGCAACTTTCTGCAAGAAATTAGTCTTGGTTTCTCTAGGCTGTGGGGCTTCTTGATAACATAGTTCAGGTGGAGATCTATTTGTCTCCCTGTATTTTTCTGAAGCCACAAGCATGTTTCACCTCCCATTTCAGTACACCAAAGGGAAGAAATTCAGTTATGACTTTCTGGAACAAACTGTTGGAGAAAAGAGACCAGAGCATTGCCTGAGGTGTGTGGGAGAGGAGGACTGCCAGCAACAAAAATAAATCCCCAGACTAAATGGAAGAGGAAAGCACGTTGCCCTTATATACCTCTCCCCAGCCTGAAATGCAGCTACAGGTTACCTAATTCTAGAGTTAAATGAAATTTTAGATAAAATCAGTGCTGATGTGTCAGGACTACATTTGACTTTCAGTATAATGTGACTTAGAAGGGCAACAACCATTCTTTAGATCAAAATGGCTCCACAACTTCCAGAACTACTAAGAAATTAATCCTCCTGCTTCCTTTCCCTTTCCTTATTAACCACAGACTGCTCTGTTGGCTTTCTATACAGTTCAAATTCACAAAATCACAGAACTGTAGGGGTTGGAAGGGATCTCGAGAGCTCATGGAGCCCAACTGCCCCCTGCCAAAGCAGCTCCCTAGGACATATCCACTCAGATAGGCGTCCAGACGGGTCTTGAATATCTCCAGCAATGGAGACTCCACCACCTCCCTGGGCAGCCTGTCCCAGGGCTCTGGCACCCTCAATGCTTCTTCTGCATGTTGGTGTGGAACTTCCTGTGCTCCAACTTGCAGCCATTGCCCCTTGTCCTGTCTCCACAGACCACTGAAAAGAGGCTGGCCATTTCCTTCTGTCTCCCACACTTCAGACATTTATAAACATCGATTAGGTCCCCCCTCAGTCTTCTTTTCTCAAAGCTGAACAGCCCCAGTTCATTCAGCCTTTCCTCATAGGGGAGATGCTCAAGGCATTCTCCCTTAAGCTTTTGAAAGGCACGTGCCAGAACATGTGTGTGCCCCTGCAGTGTGTGCCATGCAGCAGGCACTGAAAGCGTGTCTGGACAAGGACACGAGCTCTGGGTTGGCTCAGCTCCTGCGGTCGCTGCGCAGCTGATGGGCTTCCCAAGCACGGCAAGCACAGCACCCTGTAGCAAGTGCGGTTCAACCTGTTACGTGTCATCAGCTGAGGTACAGCTCACAGCTCTGACTACCTCATCTTGGAACAGATACAGAACTAGACACGAACTAAAGGCATGTGACAAGAACTGTGAGGCAGGTGGAACAGTTTCTGTAGAACAGGCCATGCAGATGAGGACTGAGATTGACTGCAGAAAGTTACAGTGCAATGGTGGGTCTTAGTTCCCCCTGCCCATCAGACACCCCCTTGTACAGTGGCTTTCAAAGCCCAATGACATTCCTGAGGAATTTATGAGGAGTTGAAACATGTGGAGAACAGTGAGCTGGCTGGTACAGTCTACCTGCACTTCCAAGAGGCATTTTACAATGTTTCATTGTCATTCATTCAATTTTTTTAAAGGAAACTAAGCAGGTATGGGGTAAGGAAGAAGGTTGTGGCATGGAGATGTGTTGAAAAGATCGGGCAGGGTGCAACAGTAAATGGTCTGCTATCAGAGCAGGGGGAGGTTGCAGCTGCAGGGGTCTGAGCTGTGGAAAGTGATCTGGACAAGGGTGTGAGCAATGGGGTTGATAAAGTTTGCCAATGATAAAGACTACTGGGAGGAGGGGGGACAAAGAAAGTGGATCGTGAAGAGTTCTGGAAAAACGTTTGAGTGACTGACTGGGCAATGAGACTGGAAGTGAAATTCAGGTTATGTAAAGGGGGTGCACATGAGGAAAAGAAAATACCCTAAATTGATGTATAAAATAATGGCCTAAGCTGACCATTACTGCTGACAGCCAAGATCTAGGGTTACAACAGATGAAAACATTAGCTAAAGCAAGTCATGTGTCAGAGGTTGTCAGGAGCAGCGACAGCGAGTGAATTATTAGGAAGGAGCAGAGAAAGCTCGAATCCAAGAGTTTCTCTGCATGTTCCTCTGGTCCCCTCTTCTCAGTAATGAGGTGATAGTGAAGTTGGAGGAGTTGAGAGAAGAGCGACAAGGGAGAGCAAAGGCCTATGCCTTCTCTCTTGGAAGAACAACTGAGCAGGACAGGACTCCATGGCCTGGGAATGAGATTATTCAGGAGGGGAGGTGATGCACATCTACTAAACTCTAGGCGCCGAGTGAAAGAACAGGTGGGACTGATAATTTGCTTTTGACTGGGAGGAATCAAACAAAGCTACTGGGAACTAGGTGCTTCACCTTCCCTGGGATCAGTTCCCCATGCCAATGTTTCATGTGAGGTGTTATGGCTTAACACATCAGGCAGCTAAAACAACCGCACAGCTGTTTGTTTGCCCCCCCTACCCCTCCCTCCCCCAGGATGGGAGTGGGACAGATGGGATGGGGGGAAGGTTAAGTTAGAGATAAAGACAGCTCGAAATGGCAGAAAAGGAAAAGAATAACAATAAAAGACTATACCTAACAAGTGGTGTACAGCACATTGTCTCAACAGCTGCAGAGGATCGATTCCCAGCTAGTTCCTGAGCTGCAGTCCCAACCCCAATTGACATACCAAGTATGACATCATATGGTATGGGATATTCCTTTGGCCAGTCTGGGTCAGCCGGTTCTGGCTGCATCCCCTCTCAGTTTCTTTTGCACTCTCAACCTCCTTGCTGGTAAGCCAGTATGAGAAGCTGAGAAGCCACTGATTTAGCATAAATATGGCCTAGCAACCACCACCAAAATGTCGGTGTGTTATCAGTAGCATTCTCATCCTAAATCCAGAACACATTATACCCACTACTAGGGGGGAAATTAACTCCGACCCAGGTAAAACCAAGACACAAGGAAAAAGCCTACAAGCTGAATTTTACCAATAAAGTATTGGCTGCTTCAGGTTAGCCTGAACTTGACAGAAGACTGAACAAAATTCAGAGCAGGGGCTTTGCCATTTGGCTTGGTAAATATAGAGCAAATATATATAGCTCAGAAACCCCACTCAAACTAAATATAGTTGGAGTCCAGAGTGGTATTCAGGGGAAGTGCTTGTTCTTCCTGGCCTATAGCCACAGTGGAGAAAAAAACCCCCTCCTTGTTCTGACCCAGCACAGCTACTCGTTTGCTTTCATTACAGATAACCAGTCTAATACAGACACTTAATGCTACCATGTGTGGGAGCTGGCACACATCTCCAAACAGCGCTGAGAAGTGCAGCTTCATATTAGGTCAGCCTGAGATTCCTCATCTAAAGGGTTAAACCCGCTGAGCGCTGGGACCGATCTGATACAGAAAGGGCTGGTCTGGCAGTTGCAGCTTCTGGTTTCATATCCATTTCTTTCTTTCCTGAGTGCTCTGGTAACCGAGCACAGTGAACTGTAAGGATTGCCTCCTCTCCTATACAATTTTAATACCTTCTCCCTTCAGGCAACTTCAAGTTGTTTTCCTCAAGTCTTTCAGGCAGGAATGGGCTCCCCCCACAGCTTAGTGTACAGCGTTTTCCATTTTATTCCCTTTCACTTTCTTTTTCATATGCAAGAGTCGTTGAGCCAAAGCAAACTTCTTGTGTAACCTGAAGACTTTGACTCATACAAAGTGAAGCAGATATGTGCCACAGCTTAGGGCAGCACTGCTTCCAGGGGCTTGGGTCTGCTAGAAGTGGCTCTCGGTATTGTGAACATACAACATTTACACCAGGCTGGGAATCGCTGCCACAGGGAATCAACTTACCTTTGCTGCTGCAGAATCTGGGCTCAGCACGTTTATAATCTGAACAGCCCCTTAAAAACCAGCAGGGTGGGGCACAACAAGCCTGCTACAAAGAACATGCATGCTTTGTATGCAGAGGCCTGAGGGTCAGTTGACAGTGACTCAGAAGACTCTTTCTTATTGAGGCCACGTTCTTTTAATATCAGTGTGTAAAGCCAGCTGTAAAGTAAGCTGATCAAACCCAGAAATTGTGTAGCTATGCGAGAAACCCACCCTGTGCCATATGCCCCTAAAGGGTAAACAGATCTCCTGGTGCTGGAGATCTCCAAGGAAGCCCACATACACTGTGAGGCACTGGAGGGGGTGCACCCAGCCCTCCTGACCCAAAGGTGGGAAGGGGCACGGAACAGATAGGATTCCTTTTTGTCTCTCTTGGGGTAACAAAAAGAGAGGACTCCCTTGGATTTTGGAGAACTACATACTTTACAAGTGGAAGCTACATTCTATAAAGTAAGACAGTATGTGCATATACTGCTATATATCATCTGCATTTTATTTTTTTCCCCCTATCTGCTATGTGTTACAGCTATGGCATCACTTTGTAAATATGTGGGAAAGCCCAAGGCTTTCCTGCTAAGACCCTGTGCAGCTGCACAACCTTTTGCATTTTTCATGATCTGGCTTCATAGCTCAAAGGCACAAGTGTAGAGTTCTCACTTAGAAAAATGGGATTGGCTGTAACAAGGTTGAGCATGGGCAACATGTTACCTGGCAAATAAAAACAAAAAGTGGCAGCTGGTGCAAAACATGTTAAAATAAACTTGGAAACGCACTTCACTGTTTCATTAGTAGCAGTGGTATAATCTGCAATTAAATACTGCTTGTGTTATCAATCACTTGTAGGCAGGATGTCATGGTGTGAGTAAGGATAATTCCTTGCAAAGTTTTGTCCCATCATTGCAGAGAATCCCTCAGGAATCAGTGAAGATAAATGCTATACTGTCAGTTAAGCTGCTTGCTGTATTACTTCAGATACTTATAATACATTTGAATAAGGAAATGAACATTCAGGTATTGAGATAAAGCATCAAAAAGAAGGGAGGTAAAAAAAAATATATATATATATACTCTCTCTGTGGTCTTGTACTTGAACATTACTTGAAATACCACTCAGGAGAGCAGTTTATGGGCTCTTCGTTCCAAAGAGTCTTCAGGCGCTGCGCCCAGGCAATCAGCATCCCCTTCCTCTTCTCTTCTGAGACATACTCCGGAGCAAAGCAGATGTGAGGTTCAAGGACTCTGACACCACAAAAGTGCATGATTCCATGCTGGGCCCAAGCAAAGAAAGAAATCCCTCAGGAAACAGTTAGCCCTTTGTTTTCAATTCAAGAATGGGGAAGACACAAAACTGAAACTGTTTCTCAGACCCCATATAAGGCAGGTTTTCTAAACCTGTGCATTTCTTAGGAGAAGGGAAATAAACTGCAAAAGCTCCTTACCTGTCCTAGCAGTCATTATCAAAGGCTAGGCATTAAGCAGAATGACATATGATATGCTTAAAATTAAGGTCAACTTCATTCTGCTCAGTGGAATTTATTTTCCAGTGCTATTAAGCCCACAGAACTGTTCTCTTTGGCTGCTGTACACTATTCAATTTGCAAGGATCAGAGACAGCCTAAAGCCCGTTGTACTGTTTGAATCTCCACAGACTGTTCCCAACCTGCAGTGTAGTTCTCATCTACTTCAAAGCATCTTTTCAGCCTTTTGCCTCTGGCTTAGACACATGATCCCAAACAGAGGGTGACACCTTTCAAACGGGCTCCGTGTATTTCTAACTCACGGTTGCGCTTCAGGCCCTTTGTTGGGTTGACTTGCCAGCTCTACAAGCTGGATAGCCACACAAGGGCAGGCAGACAGTAATTGCAATGGGTAGGAGACCAAAGAATTTAAGCACAATGATTGTATGATATAATGAAGTAGCTGGCACAATTTGCCTCACCACCTAAATTTCCCAAAGCACGCTTGCCACTCCTGATAAAAGTGTAGCAGTAAGAAAATGTCAGGAACATGCAGGGCTCCCCTCCCACCCCACATCCTGTGTGAATCAGGTAGCTATGGGGAAAAGAAATCCTGCACAGTAGAGCTAAAGGAAATCCTGTGACACCAGAGAATCTGAAAAGGGTGACAGTATGAGCTTTCTCCTGGTTCCAAACTGGAGGAAGTGGTGCAAACCGACTTTAAAGCTCTATGGGTTTAGTCTCAGGATTTTAGGCTACATTTATAACCTGCAGATGCTTGTAACTGACAACTTAATTCTTTCTTATAGAAATTCTTTTCTTATAATATACCTATTTAAAAAAATTGAATAATAAAGGCAAACAACAGCCAAATATTCACATACTGTACCTGCATGGGCCACAGGAGATGGCGAATATCACCATTGATAGCTCCTTTTTCATACATCTCCTTGCTTCCTCCAGTGGTGAAAGAAAACAGGGCTAGTTTGTTCTAGAATTAAGAAAGCAGCACCTGAGTTAGGTATGTTCAGAGACGAGTGGCTGAATAGTTCAAGAGATAATCAGGGAAACCTGGACAGCATCAATTTCTAGAGGAGGTGGTGTCCTCTTCTTTTCCAGCCCTTCTGCACTGTGGCAGCTCTGAGTCAAAGATTAATGACACAACTAGACAGGAGGCTGTGTGTCAGGGCTTTGGACAGGGACAGGTTAAAAAGAAAAGGAATTGCACATCTGACACCCTTGTGTGAAGCAGGGCAGAGCCTTGCTCTCACCTAAGCAATGTTTGAAAAGCTGTGGCTGGAAAGCACTCTGGTACTGAGAGTATCTTTATTCCCCTCCATCCTGAATGCAGAAATTGAATGTTACTATACCCCTTTAAACCTGGGATTGCTTGCCAATTGCCAAGGAATAATTGTAGAATAATTTATTCCTTGGGTGTTTGAAACCCCTGTGTTTCTTCTGCTTCTGCAACTATTAGCCACGGGCTTGTGCTCAGCTTCTACCCTCTTGCTTTTCACTTCTGTAATTGAAATAACATTTTTCCAGTGCTGTATCTGAACGGCCTTGAGCCTGCGCTCAGTGTGCAGCTATTATTGTTGGGAATTGCTCCTGTTCATCTCAGTGAGGCAGCTACTTCTGAAATGTAAGCAAACTGAAATGTCTGGAATTGTTTAGAAGACCAGAAATTGCAGAGATTAATGTGCAGCAAACACAAATGTGAAACGAATACTGATTGTTTCTGGATGCTGTAGTTTTTGCCAAATAAGATTCAACAGACAGTGGGCCAAAACTTTGAAGGGATGTTTCCAGTGCAGCAGAAAATGAAAAGATTATCAATTGTCACCTAGAGAGACTGATCTTGCCTAATTTATTTGGTTTAAAGGTTGAATGGAGATCACTGGGACAGAGGCTCATGCGCTGGGTATTTCAGGCTTCTGATTAAGTTTTATAGTTTAATTCCAACCTTTGACATGTAATCCTGGAATAGGATCTTGTCACCTATTCTAGTGTGTCACTCGTTACAGATCTGTGCAATCCTCTGAAGGTGGGAAGAATGGCAGTCCACAGTTTTAGGGAACAGACTGATGTATGCCGCTTGCACGCTGTATGCCACCCCTGTGCACTCCAACACACCTACTGAGTTACAAAGCCCATTTTGTAGGCCAACTAAAAATCTCTAGGAGATTGCTTAAATCTTGAGGAACCACTGCGTTCTCCTTACAGTACAGCCTTTCAGACAGTTCTAGCAAGACAGATGGTTACTCAGTGCCTTACCAAAGCATTATTCCCTGAGAACATGAAGTGAGAGCTTTGGACATGGTGGAAAAGAGCGAGCCATACCCTCGAGGGCATTGCACAGATCTTGATCTTACCCCACTGATCCCAAAAACATACCTTGAGCAAACCGGAATCGTAACAGTTTGGAAATTCATGAGCAAATCCTTGGACCAGGACTCTGTCCATCCAGCCCTTCATAATTGCTGGCATGCTGAACCAATACAAGGGGAACTAGGCAAAAAGGAAATTACCTTGTTAGTACAGAGAGTCCAGACTGCCCAAAGGCCTGGTTTACAGGCCAAATTCTATTCTCCCAATCTCTTTGGATCTTGTATGTCCCTTCTTCCAGCTCTCTGTCAGGAGAGGCAGTAACTATGCTTGGCAAAAATACCTGACACACTTTCTATCTGTAGTAGTCTGGAATACGTGTATCTGAGCCTCTGCAGCACACGAAAACCATGGTGAACGTAAAGGTTCCACACAAATTAAAGTTGGGATATGAGGAAGCAAGGGGGTGCCATTTAATTCAAACTTAAGACTGTAGACAACTGTGTCTCTGATTGCTGAAATGCAAAAGAAACATATGATCTAATGGAGAATATGGTGAAAATGCAGACAGAGAGCCTTGTTGCCAGGTCTGGTGATCAATTCTGATCTGACAGTCTGCTGACAAATACCATGGGATCTTAAGAAAGACTTACTTTCACAGCCTGCTGACACAGTGACCCTGAATCACTTTATTGAGGTTAAAACTTCTTATTGACTAGATCCTCTAGTCAGCCCATGGGACTACAGCCTGAAGCAATGATGTCTTATTTGCATTATCTTGAATGCTTTATGGACTCTTATTCTAGGATGCACCACTGTCCCTAAACCTTCGTACATGTAGTGGTACAGAAGAAGAAATTCTGTACAATTCTGTGTGTGGCTTAATTCCAGATGGAAACAATGCAAATACTGGGCAGCCACCACTATCTCTAGAAGTGGTGAGTGTAATTTGTAGTAAATTTTAAATCACTTTATGGTGTCTTAGAGAGGCTTTTTTTCATCTTCCTTTTTTTTTCTTCCCTCCCCATCCCCCCACACCAGAACATACTCAACTCTTCATAGCATTCTGCAGACAGAAAGTAGAAGGCAACCACTGCCTTTCAGGGGATGTTTTCCTATACTCATCACAGGAGCAATAATTTAAAATGATGAAGACTTACAGGGAAATGCTTGAGATATAGTCACAGTCTAAATTACATCTAGAATCGGACAGTGGAATGTATGCAGCCTACACCAAAGGCCAACAGTGACACCAAGAAATGCAAGGCTAGTATTGCTGTACACACCACTTCTAGGACTTGCAGGCACAGTGGGAAACAGGGTGTAGAGAACCATTAGCAAGTCCAGATAGTGCTTCTGCAACTCAGCAATGAACAAGGACAGTCAGGTCCAGGACAGTCAGGTCCAAATTCTTTGAGCCTGCTGGCTGCTCTCAGCTGCTCACCTAGAAATTGAACCTTGTCCCACTTTCTGACAGCCTGCCTGCCATCCGTGGTCATGTTGTCTCTGTGTGACCAGGTATTAAGTTTGGCCAACTGTGGGTGAATTACTGGATTTGCTGTTGTAATGACCCAGTCAGTGGTACTACCAATTTGTATTTGTTACTGTACCGTTGCTTAGAGTGTTTATTCCTACAGCTGTTGGTCTGGTGTCTGCTACCATATCTCAAATCCCTAATTCAGTGGGTCTGCCTTAAGCCCTCACACACGTTTCTCTGTGTGGATCTGTATTTGCTTTGTGTGAGCTCCAAGGTAAACAGATAGAATTGGGCTGCCTGATAACGTGTCACGGTTCTCATGTTGAGAATGATAGGATTACTTATAGTATTAATTTGCAGCCAATACTTCCTGCTCTGAGTGGCTCAATGCAAGCAATCTGGAGTGTAGGTAGTATGAGGACCAGTTTTCACAAAATCTATGCAATCAGACTACTTTTGAACTTTGATTTTTAAGTGCAGCATTACCACAAATGTATTTTAAGGTTCCAACTTCAGATGCCTTCCTGTTCTTCAAATACCCCAGTGTATACACAGCCATTATTGGTGTGGAAAACTCATACTGAATAACGCTCACGCGTGACCTGGTATTTTCTAAAATCCACATCACGTCAGGAAAACCTGGCACCTTGAAATTGCTATGCTGGATACAGACTGTTTTATGTTAATGGAAGAGCTGCTACTTCTTTTTACTCTGGCTAGACTCAATCTTGCTAATGAAATCTATTACTTTTCTTTTGTTCAGTATCGTACAACTGAAGTAATTTTAAATCAGTTTAGAATTAATGACCTGAAAAATCAGTAAGTCTGCTTCCTGCACCTTCTTCTGCTCTTCAACCAGATCACTGGACAAATCCCCTCTCTTGTAAGCTTCCCGTGTCTCCATACCGTAATTGAACTCTTCCGAGTTGATCAAGCAACCTGTGGGTAGAAGGGAACAGTCATTCCTTGCCCTCTCTCTAGCACGTAGCCAAGGAAGAATTCAACACATGGTGCAATCTACAGTTGTAAATTCCAAATTCAATGACTGCCTTCCATTCTTCCCTGCTTTTTTTTTTTTTCTTGGTTGTGGATATTCAGCATTATATGAACTGATGGTGACTTTATTTTAAACTGGAGAGGAACGTAGTGTCTCAGAGTGCTAAAGCTTTCACCTTTCTGTAGCAACATACAAAGTGCAGTAAGTGGACCTGAGCTTACCTCTAAACTTTGGTGATGCAGGTGGGTGATTTAAGAGGAGTTCGGAGAATCTTGCTAATTGTTCTGCCTCTGCATTAGGGATTTCTGAAGCCACCAGGCAGTCACAAGCACTGCGTGGCTGCTTTTCAGCCTCCCTAACTGGCAAACTCTGCAGGGGCTGTGGAAGCAGTACCAGCTGCCTCAGCTGAATCCACTGCAGGGCAAACTGGTTCAACTATGTCCAAATCAGACACACACATTCCTTTTGTTGATCCAACTAGTAGATCATCATTGTCTATCAGAGGAGAGAACTAAACTCCAGCGAGTCACAGATCAGCATCTGAAGGCATTTCTCACCTGCAAGAAGTGGCCATCAGAGACTGACCGTGGACACACACTTAATGCATCTTTCCCTCTCAGCAGTGTCACTACGAGCCAAGGTTCATGTTCAGAAGTGCACTTTTTAGAAACACTTGTCTGGTCATTAGTAAGTTTCTTCTTGCTTTTGCCAGTGCTTGTACTGGACCTGTTTGTGCTTTTTCTTTCTGAACCTTGTTGTAAAGAAAGATTTTTCAGCTGTTGCAGATAGCTATGGCTTTGTGTTTCCTGGAAAAACATGGGGGCTAAATGCTAATAAGAGCACACTGAAAATATTCCGTATGCCTAACAAGAGCATTACTGCTTTTCTCAAGCCTTAACCATGTCATCTAGTCATCTTTAGTAATCATATACTACTCCCGCTCTACACTGTGCTGGTGCGGTCACCTTGAGTCCTGAGTGCAGTTTTGGGTGCCAAAACTGAGGGACACAAAACTATCAAAGAGCATCCAGAGGAGGGAAACAAGGATGGTGAAGGGTCGGGAGGGGAAGTCTTATGAGGAGAGGCTGAAGTCCAGTGGTTTGTTTAGCCTGGACAAAAGGAGGCTGAGGGGAGACCTCATCGTACTCTGTGGCTTCCTGACAAAGGGGGAGCGAAGGGGCAGGTGCCAATCTCCTCTCTTCAGTGACCAGCGCCAGAACCCAAGGGAACGGCATGAAGCTGCAACAGGGGAGGTTTAGGTTGGATATTAGGAAGAGATTCTTTACTGAGAGGGTTGTCGGGCACTGGAACTGTCTCCCCAGGGAAGTGGTCACAGCATGGAGCTTGGCTGAGTTCCAGAAACTACTAGACACTGCACTCAGTCATGTACTCTGACTTGTCTGGCCCTGTGTGGAGCCAGGAGTTGCACTTGATGATCCTTATGGGTCCCTTCCAGCTCAGGAGATTCTCTGATTCTATAATTCAGGAAGTCAGGAGGTGCCAAGACAACTCAAAAGCCCAAGCACTTAAGTAGCTGGAGCTAACTTGCAGAAAGAATTTGTCATCTTCATTAAGAGAAACTCCCTCTTAGAATGTCTCTGCAGTTGATTGCAAATACTGTAAAAAAGAATATTTTCCCTCACTCACCTTAGTCTGAAGGCAAACACTGTTCTACAAATCTGCACTACGCAGACAGTTCATTTTTCTGATGGAGCAGCCATCTCTAGTGGTCAGATTTATTCAAATAGAGATCAGACGTTTTGGGTTCCTACACTGACGTTTTTTAGTGAGCTCTACTAGAAAAGAAGCAGCTGGGTCTTGTTAGTTGAGGGATATTTGTACAAGAATGTAACAACTGTATTTCAGAGTGCACCTAACAGCGTGGTTCTGGATTGTTAATGCAGCAGGGTTAAAAAAAGCTAAAGTTCATCTCCTTGTTATCACTGAAAGAAGGGTGCTTTGGCCAGTCTCACCGACAATGTCATTTCGTGTTGCTCTGGGCTCGAACTGCATTGCGTATAAGTCAGACACCGTGACACTGCAGCCCTGCTTGCTCAGTTCTTCCACAGCAACTCTCTTCAGAGATCCGTTCAAGGACTTGGGCTCTTGGTGTGCGTAGACTATCAGGACTTTTCTCCCTGGAGGCAGAAAGAAAACCAGAATATACCTTTGAGTATAGGAGGCAGATACAAACCAGTTTGTGGGGCCCAGGCCTTTTATTCTTCTGTAGCGTGTTTTCCAAGCAGCACAAAACTAGTGACATCAGAATACAGTGGCACCGTTTCACTCCTCAGCAGCAAGTGACTCATGAGGAAGCAATCAGTAAACGCCCCTCACCCAGAAATGTTGTGCTACACTGGGCTTTCCTAGGTGGAACTTGGGAGGACAGTGGGTGGTGCGTTTCCACAGTGGGTCATGCCACCCTACGTCAGCACAATCCAGCCTCTCGTCTTTAATCAGCACCTGTGTTCATCTGATTCCTTCTACCCCCCAAAAAGCCCAGCAGAAGGGGTGGGGAAAAAAGCTGTCTGGTGGTTTAGTTCCCTGAGCTGGGTCAGACAAGCTACAGTACAACTGTGAGGGGTGAGCTGGGAACAAAGCAGTGCCAGCTTTGAGATTCCCTCAAACTGTTCTGGAATCAATTCCTGCAAGCTTGAAGCATTTTCCTATTGCAATGTGGGATCCTCTCACCTTCCAGTTCAGTGCTGCACAGGTGATCTCATCCGAGTAGATGCTTAAGATGCCACTATCCCATTTCAGCATCATTGCAGCTGCTTCAATAGAAAGCAGTGTGATTTTTTTTTTTCTTAGATGCCAGAGTGTATCTCAAACTGCTGACAGAGTGGATTTAAGGTAAGGTGAGCATCAAGATATAGGTATGTTGGGACAGAGCTTCTTGAGCATACAAACAGGAGGGGAATCAACTTTTTAAAAGGGCAGATAATGGCAGGACAAGGGGGAATGGGTTAAAGCTGAAGGAGGGAAGGTTTAGATTGAATATTAGGGGGAAGTTTTTTACAGAAAGAGTGGTGAGGTGCTGGAACAGGCTGCCCAGAGAGGTGGTGGATGCCCCATCCCTGGAAGTGTTCCAGGCCATGTTGGATGGGGCCCTGGGCAACCTTGTGTAGATCCAGGCCTGAGGTTGGTGGCCCTGCCTGTGGCAGGGGGGTTGGAGCTCTATGATCCTTGGGGTCCCTTCCAACCCTTGCCATTCTATGATTCTATGAAACTGATGTAACAAAGGTATATCAGAGCAGACTTGTGCAAAATGTTATTGCACATAGGCCATTCAATTATAATCATTCTCTAAAAAAATCATGCATCGCTGAACACAAGAGAAAGGTGATATACTTTTATGGGTAGTAGGTAGTTATACGTAAACACAGCCGAAAAGGAAACTTGCAGGAATTACTGAAAATGGCTGGACCTGCGAAACACACAGCTCTTGGCTCCCAGATGTCAACACAAAAACTCAGGCATCTCCTAAGTTCAGTTTCTGCAAGGGACTGCCCAGAGCCCCACCTGGGTGATGCGTGAGTTTAAGGTGTCAGAGATAATGAATAGAACCAGAGCCAAAGGCTTGAAGAAACCATACCTCATTTTTAACCTAAATTATAAGGCGTGATTATTTCTCCAGGGTGCACAGTGTCTGCGAAACAGCAGCTTTGCCAAAAGACAATGTGTAGAAGTCAGCTCCTATAGTGAATTTATCAAGTGCCTAAGCTAGCTAAGCCCCTGTTCCATAACTTGTTCTGGTGCATCAAACAGCAGGTAGCTCTCTGCTGTCCCTGCTAACTCCCAGCCAACAGGCATTTTGTTGGCCGGAGATGGCACAAGCTCACCAAGATGATGTGATTAACTTTGCAAGCCGCAGGTTTGCTTCCATTTCAGTGGAGCTGGGGGCACTTGGACATGGCCCTTGGAGAGACTAGAGTTGTCAAAGGCTTTGTTCACTTTGGCCATCTGAGGAAGAAACACCTCAGTAGCCCAACTAAACATGACAGATACACCACACGCCAGCCTGAAGCAAACAGCAGCTTTCCCAGTATTTGTTCTTACCTGCCATTGTCTGGAAGCACCGAGTAGCTTCTCTCAAGAGAGAGAGACTCCGACACGGGCTGTGAACTCAAAGGACAAATTCGCTTACGTGGGAAACATCAGGAAAAGGTGCGAAAGGAAAACCCCCGCTCTGCTGCCGCTGCTCCGGAGCGCTGCCTTGCTGCGGGGAAGGGAGGGGTTAACACTGGCTGAGTGCCTGCGAGCCAGCGTACGTGCCCGCACACCCGCCTGTGCATATACACGCGTGTATGTCCCCGGGGGCCGGTGGGAGAGGCCGAGCCCCACACGCCGCCTGACTCCCGGCTTCCTACCCGCTCTGGGCCGGCCGTACCGAGCCGGGCTTCGTACCGAGCCGGGCTTCGTACCGAGCCGGGCTTCGTACCGAGCCTCCGCGCCGCCGGCTACCGCGCACCCGCTTGGCCCAGGGGCCGGAGCCCGTGCATCGCCACCGCCTCCCCCGAGGAAGCGCGGGGCAAAGCTCTTGTCTTTCCTGCTGCCCTCTGAACACGGGTTTCGAAGCGATTCCCGCCTCCTCCCGCCCCCGTTCGGGGATCCCGGCTCCGCCCCACAGCCCAACGCTCGCCGCGGACCCGTTGCGTCCCGGAGTGCTGTTACCTGCTGCCCGCGGCCCGGCGTAGCCTTGCGGAGGGGCCTGGAGCGGCCCTTCCCGAGAACCCGCTGCCAGCCCGGCCCGGCCCGGCCCGCCCCCGGGGGCTGAGCCGGGGCGGGGCGGGGGCGGGCTCGGAGCCGCAGCAGGGCTCCGTTAGGTGTGCCGCTCCCGTGAGGTGCGCGTCACCTGCTGCCGCCACACGCGGTACCGGTTATTAACCCTTACGCTGGCTTTTCTTCGTAACGGCGGTGCTCGGAGTGCTGCCAGAGGGGAACCGGGGCGGCTCATTGCGGGGTGCCAAGGCCTCTCTGTGCCCCTGAAAGCGTTCAGTGAGCCCCCACCCGTCTGCCAGGGGCCAGCTGCGGTTTTCACGCGGGGAATCCGAGGCAGGAATGAAGCGACCGGGTCAGAGCTCTGGGCAACGAACGGCAGAGCTGCGTCCTCTTGCAGCGGGGTGAGCAGACGGCGCCTGAGCAAGCATGGCATCATCTGCGCCGCTTCTGTGTTCGGAGGGCGGAGCCAGGCTCTTCCCAGGGA
Source organism: Laterallus jamaicensis coturniculus (assembly GCA_022605575.1). Classification (NCBI taxonomy): domain Eukaryota; kingdom Metazoa; phylum Chordata; class Aves; order Gruiformes; family Rallidae; genus Laterallus; species Laterallus jamaicensis. Next base: position 11,686,525 of record JAKCOX010000002.1, on the reverse strand, counting down.
TGGCCAGTGACAGGGCAAGGGGCAACAGGCGCAAGCTGGAGCCTAGGAAGTTCTATGTGAATATAAGGAGAAGCTTCTTCACTGTGAGGAGGACAGAGCGCTGGCACAGGCTGCCCAGAGAGGCTGTGGAGTCTCCTTCTCTGGAGACACTCAAACCCGCCTGGATGTGTCCCTGTGTGACCTGATCTAGGTGATCCTGCGTGATCCACCGTGAAAGAAAAGCCCATGCTCTCTTTACCCCAGGTTAGGCATCAACTGGGTGACAGTTCTGTGGGCATCAGGAGCTCACTTTTGTGTAACTGATGCTTACGTGATTTTTTAAGTGGTTTTGGGTTGGGTTTTTTGTTTGTTTTGTTTTTAAATCTTTTTTAATTAAGTGCCTGGACTAGAAGGAAAATTAGTTGATTAGCTGCTTTGTCACAATTCCCTCTGAGAGCTCATTCATTCCGCAAGGAAGCACAGTCAGCAGTAAGGGAAGTCAAAAGAGAAATCCTCCTACGTAGGAAACTGCAGTTCATGTCAAGGTAAACATTTAAATTGGAACTAACAGACTGCACCTGGAAATCTCAAGCAAGTGAAATTTAGGAATTTTCATTGGATATTAGCCTTACCTTTTCCCCTTTCTTTTTGAGGTCTGTTTTAGCTCCCAGGCCAGACAATTCTATTGCTATGCTTCCCGTGGTATATTGGATGTCTTCCGTAGGCTTGGAGTTCAGTCAGATGAATAACACTTATGTGACAAAGCAAGACTGAGATATGAAAAATAAGGGGAAACAAAGCACACAAGAAAATGAGCAATTTTGAGCAATGACTGAGGCAATTTTCCAAGGCAAAACCTTGCCAAGTACCAACCAAGAAAATCTTCTAGCTAGCAAGAGGGCATGTTTGATGGCTTGGTTCTATACCCTAGTAAACTTAAGTATCTTGCAAAATTTGAAAGGACATATAACTAAAAATGGAGGGAGCCATTCATATACACCTTCTCATCAAAAGTTGGTTCCTGATTCTCTCCCTCAGTACCCCAGGATGGAGGCAAATTCCACTGACTTCTGCCTTTCCTATGCTGACATGTAGGGTCATGCTGTCTGCAAGCTCTTTCCCTCTTCTTCCTTCACTAGTTGCCAGCTAGGATGTCAGTTTGGATAGGTTTGGGCTGCCAAATAGTATTCTGGAAGCCAAGCACATTTCTATCTGCAGCTTATTTTGTTCTGAAGTATTTTATGCATCTTTGAAACCAGCTGTTATCCTTAATGATCCCATTAACACTTTCTTGAACTGTTACCGGTGCAGTCTCATGAGGAATCACTGATTTTTAGCCACATTCTGCATGCAAACAAAGCTCCATTTTCTTCAAAGTACTTTTAAAAACCTCTCTGTTTTGCCAAGAAGCCTTCATATTCTATTTTCAGTAACAAATTTCTACTCTTAATATTGCTCTGAAGTTACTGATTTTAGTAATATCATCGAATCATAAAATGGCAAGGGTTGGAAGGGACCCCAAGGATCATAGAGCTCCAACCCCCCTGCCACAGGCAGGGCCACCAACCTCAGGCCTGGATCTACACAAGGTTGCCCAGGGCCCCATCCAACCTGGCCTTGAACACTTCCAGGGATGGGGCATCCACCACCTCTCTGGGCAGCCTGTTCCAGGACCTCACCACTCTTTCTGTAAAAAACTTCCCCCTAATATTCAATCTAAACCTTCCCTCCTTCAGCTTTAATCCATTCCCCCTTGTCCTGCCATTATCTGCCCTTTAAACAAGTTGATTCCCCTCCTGTTTGTATGCTCCCTTCAGGTACTGGAAGGCTGCAATGTGGTCCCCCTGCAGCCTTCTCTTCTCCAGGCTGAACAAGCCCAGCTCCCTCAGCCTCTCCTTGTAAGGCAGGTGCTCCAGCCCTCTAATCATCCTTGTAGCCCTCCTCTGAACCCTCTCCAACAGTTCCACATCTTTCTTGTACTGGGGGCCCCAGATCTGGACACAGTACTCCAGATGGGGCCTCACGAGGGCAGAGTAGAGCGGGACAATCACCTCCCTGTCCCTGCTGGCCACCCCTCTTCTGATGGAGCCCAGGTTACCATTGGTCTTGCGAGCTGCAAGAGCCACTGCTGGTTCATGTTAAGTTTCTCATCCACTGTGACACCCAGGTCCTTCTCAGTAGGGCAATATATATAATATATATCTATATATATATAAAATATACATATATATATATATATATATAAAATGTCCATGATCATAATATGTCTTTAACTCATGCAGGAACCAGAGATAACCAGCTCAGTGACCTGAAATACTTCTCAGTGGCTGTGCTTTCAAAGAGCTAGACTTCCTGAGCCCGTAGCAGTCCCTTTGAACAGTGACAGGACACTGAAGCACTGCCATTGCTTTTGGAAGATGATGTGGTGGTGCAAGGGTAATGACATAAGGGATTACAGAATGAGGTAGAGCCGTGAGCGGGCTCATTTCAAATTACCCTTGAAATGAGTATTCCAGGTCAAAACTGTGATAGTCCAGTGATGCAGAGACACCTGCAATGCTACTTCATGCATCATACTGCTTTGTGAACAGAAAGAGACCTCAGTTCCTGAGACAAGTCTGAATAATACTTCTTACACTAGCATCCCATAAGGGGGAAAAGAAAAACCCAACTTGTAACAAGAGTAAAACCCAGAGTATCTGCACACCTAAAACCAGCTAAGTACTTTCATTTACATTCCCTTCTAATATCTTGCAAGCAGTGGAATAAAAACTTTGAGTTGCTCATAGCAGAAAAATTACAGTCTTGCATTTCAAATACATTTGAGAGTGAGGAAGTAGCTAACACATTTTATTGCCTTCTAGTTACATCCATTCTTGGCCTAACTTGAAAATCTGCATCCTGAGAATATGTTGTTGGATATTATAATAAGACTTAGGTTCAAGGACTAAACTACTCTGAAGCAATTGGGGTTTGTTGCTCCAAACTGTCGATGGGTTGCATCCATCGCCAACACAATCAAAAGCATTCTAGATGCTGGTGTAAAGTACAAACACAGACAACACTTAGGTTTGTTGGTTCCTTCAGCAACTGAACTAGGTTAGCATTTTGTTTTCTTTCAGCCCTCCACTTTATCAGATGATGCTGCACACAATTTTGTGATCCTTAATACCTGTTGTATATATTCATGTGGAAATGCTAGTATCATTTCTGTGTGTGTGTGTGTTTTCCTCATACAAAGTGTGGGTTAAGGAGCAAGGGACAGTCATCTGTCTTAGAAAAGAAATTAATTAGACCGTAACTGTGCAGGAACTAGTTTAGCTTTCTTCATGCCTTTCCCTAGGGTTAACACTGAGTTTCTTGTATGCATTGTTCAGTCTCTGGAGTGGGATGTTAAGGTTTTAAAATACCATATATCTAAAGTGCAAACTCTAGTGAATCCTTCACAAAGTGTGAGTTTTTTAATCTTAAATGCATAGTCTGTCCTGGGGGAAATGTTTTAGGAGCCTTTGTCACCTTGCTAATAAGCAGTAAAGAAAACTGACACCAACCAATCAGTGTCATAAAAGAAATCCTATTTGGTAGTAGTTTTCAGTGAGGATTGCCGAGAGCATGGCCCGTGGGAGAGCAGTTCTAACCAGCCAGTACTGAGGCTCTGCATGGGAAAGGGAAAAGACAAAGTGGGAAGCCATATCTGACAGAAATTATCTTTGCATCAGGCTCTATCCCTATATGTGTTACAACAACACTGTAGTTTTCCCAAGGCTTCTTTTGTCAGGTCACAAAGATAACAGGCATCCTCATATGGATCTCCTCAAGCAGAAGAATCAATGGGCTAATGCAACAGGAAGGAAGGAAGGAAGCAGGAGGACTCTGTGACTAACAGCCTCTCACTGTGACCTGTTTTTCTTCTCGTTTGCTCTGTCTGCTAGTGAGTAACAGAAATTGAAAAGGGCAACTTCTGGGATTACCAGTTCTGGGGTGTTTCTATACACCACAATGAAAAGCAAACCATCAACAGGGATGGTGTCCTAGGAAACCATTTTTATCAGTTGTTTAGCTTGTTTTTGAACCTTCTTATGGTGAATATTTAGTACTGCTAAAAGAAGACATTAAATATATGTCTAAGGCTTCTATCTGTCCGAAAATTAATTGCAGCTTCGGCTAGCAGATTTTTGCCAGAGGTAAGGGGAAGTAAGGGCACTAGTTTGTTCAGGTATAAACTCTGGGACACATGAGTTTGTTGATTGTAAATTAGCAATCTCTTCTGCACCTTTTGATTGGTAAGTCTGGCCTTCAAACACAGGCTGGAATTTGAAATCTGACTAGACACTTAGTTGTCACACATAAAGCACAGCAGACCTAGGATTTGCCCTTGCATCTGAATAATGTGAATCTTTGCCAAACATGACTGTCATTCTTTGCCCCATTTGTGACTGCAAAAGGCAATGGGGGGTAGGGGTGCCTGCATTCTCCCTCGACTTCTGGTGGAATTGCTCATGTAAATATAGAGTTGAATCAATATTGCCTGGTAACTGATAGAGAGTAAAGGGGTCATTGATAGGGAGTTTTATTTCCTGGAGAAGGTACTTTATGGAGTATTTGGACTGAGAGTGGCAGTGCTTTAACTGTGATATTAAAAAATCATGAATATATTTGAGCATAGCTTTCTGAGAAGGTTCTTTAAAATCTGCTGTTATTCTAGGGTGCTACCTGTTTGATTCTGAACACTTGCTCCAGACAGCTCCAGAGTTTCAAAGGCTGGTTGGTTGTGGGTTTGGTTTTTTTTTCTAGGGAGAGGTGAAGGAGAGAGAAAGTAAATTTTCTATGCCAACAATTTCTCCCTTAGATGAAAGAAAAACTTGGGAGGTCTAATTCTATAGTCATTACACTTCAACGTTACTTTCTGTCCCAGATGTAAGATCTACACTTTTCTATTATGCAGAAAAGGTCGTACATCAAGTTGACGCTCTGTTTTTATATTCAGGTTGAAGCTTCTTTAGATTTGAAAAGTGAGGCTGGAAAGGAGCCCAGCTGCTGACTGAAGTCTGTTGTGGTGGGGAATGAACATAATTCCCTAAAGTTGCTAAAGTCTCATTAGACGTTAGCAGGTCCATAAGGTGCTGCTTCTGGTGAGCTGAGGGATATGTGTCATAACATATTTCAGAGGCAACTTATCTTAGACATTCATTCTAAAGGGATTTTTGCCAGCTCCCCTTACATGCCAGAGTCCCTGTCTGCAACATCTGCTGACAAAGCCCCTCCACATGGCTGCAATCCACTTGGGGAGAAAGCCAGCGAAATGAGAGGGAGCGCGCTTGCCCAGCCTGCCAGGAGCTCACTCTGGCAAGGTTTGTTATGGGACGTACCCCTGACAGTCATGTGGTTGCTGCTTGCCTTTTACTGTTGAGTCTTCCGTTGACTTGGGATCAAGTTATAATAAGGGATCCAGTCCTGTACATGAACTCGTCATCCCATGGTCTGCAAGCTAACCATCGAGGTCAAAAAAAGCCATCTAAATAAAACCAGTTTTAGTGCACAGTTGCCTACCCCAGGCTCAGGATGAACAACCTGACACTGGAAATAATGAGCAAGTCAGTGGCGATTAGCTGCAAAACCAGTCCAGGTACTTAGCCCGTGCTCAAAGGAACAGTGCTGGAGGGGGCAGAGTTCTGGGGGGAGGCTCCTCTGAAATTCTGCCACGCAAAAGCTCTCCAAGGCTTCAACAGGAGCAAAGAAACCTTTCATTGCCTTTAGCGTGCTGAAACGAAAAAAATTCAGGCGGTGGAGAGCAGCAGGCAAGGGAGGACGGCGCTTGCCTGGCCAAAGCCCAGAGGAGGGTGCTGGAGAGCCGAGAACGGCCCCCTGAATCGCCTTCATCTCCGTGATGCAGGCCGACCTGCAGATCCATCCGCGCACCAGCGTCTTTTCTCGGGTATCTGTGGTGCTGCGAAAAAATAAGGGAATTAGTCCAAGTCGCCCCTGTGTTTGCCGGGTGCTCTGTGTGCGTGGATGCACATCCCGTCTCTCAAATTTATTTCGTGCCTCCTCTCCATTGCTTCATTTCTGCGTGATTCTGCTGAGCGGCTGCCTTCTTACCTCCTCTGTCCTTGCTTGGGACATCAGGCAAAGAATGTAGGTATCTGGAGTTTCACCTGTACGTTTAACAGTTCACTCAGAGGACGGATACTGTTGCCATACTGTTTGGTACAAAGAAAGATGAATCATTTATATTTGATGGATAGACAAACTGAGGCTTAGAGGCTAAGGGAGAGACTCAGCAAAAAATATAGCTACAGAGCCACTGTGCACAATTTCAGCTATCTAAACAGCTGCCCTAGGCAATCTGTTATGCTTAAAATTCACCTTGAGCAAACTTTCTGATTTAGGAGTTGCCTGGGAGTGTTTTAGGTAATAATTGCATAGGGTAAAATGCAGAGATGGTCCCTGGAGGCAGAGCTGGGATTCAAACTTCTCCTCTCTGCACTAACAGAGCCAGCCACCAGGCTACAGTCTTGCTTCGAGGCATATTCCTGATATTACTTGCTCTTGTGTTTATATCACGATATATTCCTGATATTACTGTTCTTGTCCTACTGCTGCCTAGCTGCAGGTAATCTGGTTTTCCATGGCCCTCTGCCACAAAATGTGGCTGTGCCTGGGTGTACGTCTATGTCAGCTCCTCTCTGGTAACTGCCCAAACGCAGGCTGAAGGCAGCAAAGGGACTTTCCTGATGGACAGCCAGGGTTCTGTTAGCAATCCCCACCCCTCCACTCCCCCTCGCCTCTTCCCGAAAATGTCTGCTTGTTTCCCAACTGAGGTTGGCAACTCAGCCCCTGCCAGGTTAGGGCCCAGGCGCAGTTGTGGGCTGCTCAGGCCTGCAGCAGCCCTAGGCTGTAACGCTCGCTGTTTTGATGCACTCAGATAAATACAAGCTTTTATAATACTCAATATATTTTAAGCTTTGCAGGACTGGAGTGTTACTATATCTACTGGTAGAGCAGGGCAGAGGACTGCAGTCCTCAGAGGTGTGAACGGGTAATTGCTGCTGAAACACACGTGCAGGAGAAGGGCATGCCCACAGAACCGGGTGCCATTGCAGCGCGTCCTCAGGGCCTGGCTCGGTGACCTGCTTTGCGGGGTGGGATGTGGCAGTCTTATAGGCCCAGCAGTCCCAGGTTCTGGCAAACGGCAGAGCGGAGGCACCTTACGGTGATGTGAAATTACACATTCATGCAACTTGTTGTTAGGTCAGTGACATGCATGTGCCGTTTACTCCTTGAGAGTTCTGGTTGGAGAACTACTGATTACATTTGTAGCTGTAATGTGCACTAAAATCTCCTCAGCCTGACCCTTTACTTCAGCTTGCTTCTATGCATGATCTGCATGACATAGCTGGCAAAGACATAGTGTGTGGTTCAGAGATCTGTCCCATGGACGAAGTGCTATTAATCAGATAGCTACAGGCATGCTTTTAGCTTTTTTGCTTTTTTTTTCTCTTCACCCTGCTGTGGGGTATCCCCGTTTGCACCCAGACCTCCCACACAAAAAGCACGGGCAGGGCACAAGCCTTCTTCCCTGAAGCGCTGTAACTGGCCGTGCAGATCCACCACCGCTGCGGCAGCGCCCTCACATTTCAGAATTACTTCCTTACTGTACATCTGTGCCGCCCAGCCCCTTCCCCTCCCCCCTCTTCTCTTTGCTACCTGCAGTAGTACAAACCCCAAGAGCAATGAGCAGAGCTGAGAAATCCCCCAAACTCAGTTATCCGTGCAGCTACTCAGCATAGCTCTCACAGTGCTCAACATGTGCACTGCTTCCCCCCTTTGGTTTTTGTGACCTTTTCTGTGGCCTGTTGTCATTTAGCATCCTGCGTCACACCACCTCATAAGCCCAAATAATTTGTTCTGGAATTAATTGCTGTGGTTCAGGGGCTCAACCTGAAGAGCAGTGTAGTGGCTGCTCCGCAGCAGCCAAAGCTGACAACAAAACCCCAAGTGGAAAATGGAAAGAGATGAGCTTTTCCTTCTCCTTTTCCCTGTCCCTCTCCTCCATTTGCAAATTCAAACACTCAAACTAAAGGAATCTTCATACTTTTTTTGGATAAGGAGACCTCATGGTCCTTTTACTGTTTGTTTCTTTTCCCCCTCTTGTAATTGTTCTGTCCTGTAACAGAGCTGCCTCACTACCTCATTTTTACCTTCCAGGAAGATGGCATAGCAAGATGTGTTTCTTTTTCTTTATTTTTTCCCTACCTCTCTAACTACTGCTATGGGTGCAGAATTTTACCCAGAAAATTGTGCATTAGAGTGTGGTAGTAAATGCAGAAAAATTATTTTGGTTTAGAGGCAGAAGAGTCAGGGAAATATGAGCTGGATTGGGAATCAAGAAAACTTAATCTCTGCCACTGACAATCTTTTTGGCCAGGGTAAGGTTGTGTAGACTCTTATTTTGAGTGTTCATTCACAGATTCACAGAACCACATGAGGGTAGGGGTTGGAAGGGACCTCTGGAGATCATATAGTCCAACATCTCTGCTAAAGCAGGATCACCTACAGCAGCTTGCATGGGATTGCATCCAGATGGGTTTTGAGTATCTCCAGAGAAGGAGATAATATTCATTTAATATGGGCTAATTTATCTTGGATTTGGATGTCTATTCTGAAAAAGGCAAGGGGTTCCAAGGGGCCAAACAGCCCTGATGAATTTGTCAGAAACCCACTAGCAGTACACCAAACATGTCTACACTGCTGTCCTTCAAACACCTACATTCCATGGCAGGACTTCTTACTTTATCAGTACAGGCAGACCTGATAATGTCGAGTACCCAATACGACGGGATACACATCACACTGGGTTTCCTCTGTGTGTTGCTCTAATAAAGAGCACAGGACAAATACTGAACTGCTTGTGTAACCTTCTAGGTGTCAGTGGTTACGCTGCAGGGACGTGTAGTCAAACCATGCTCCCAGGCAGTAGGTTCTGAAGTACAGCATTGTTTCAGGCAGGCTGGATGCGCGCCAGGGTTTTGCTGAGCATTACGTGTGCTGGGGCATGCCTTGAGGTAAGGCTGTGTGAACACATGGCCCGCAGCCTTTGCTAGGTTTCATCCCTTGTGAGGGAGTGACTCATTTCTTTGTGTGCCTGCACATGGCAGGTAACACCCCTAAAGCTCTGATGTTTTCTGACATGCTGATGTTACTGTCCTCTCTTCATGACATTGCTTTTGGAAAGTATTGTTCTTTAAGACAAATTTCAATTTCATTTTGATTACCATATCCAACCCCCTTGCTTGACATACCACCCTGGAGCAGTATAAAACCTAAAATCATTCTTTCACTATGTTGAAAGGTCTCTGGAGAAGAACTGCATCTTAATAGTTCTTTGTGTATCCCATAGCATTGATCATTTGCTTTCCCAGTTCCACAATATACTTGTATTTTGGAAAACTGCCTGCTTACAATTGCACATGAGAATTCATATAAAAGATGAAAACACCATATATATTATTCAAAACAAATGTGGGAATGCATGGCTGTCTCCAGGATCTGACTGTGCTAGCACCTTGATGACAAATGCTCTCCATCCATATCATTATCATCATGCAGTGTCACCTGCTGTTCACCTTCCCCTAAACCCTGCTGAGAGATCTTGGCTTGGGGAATATGCAGTGAGAAAGAAATGGCAGTGATCTAGTCAGATGTCAGACTCACATCACTTTTTCCTTGCCCACAGCAGAACTCGCTGGCGATGGCTATGTTTAGCTTGAAAAGTGTATTACACAATATATACAACCCCTCCGCTCTGGGGTACAGACAGGCCTGTTACATAGAGGAGAAGATGGCTGGGAGCCAGCAGCATCCAGCAGAAATCATGACAGTCGTAGTGGTGCTGCCATGTGTGAGGGACACTATTTGGGAAGGTTTCCTCTGGCTTCTCCTATGGTTAGAGATGTGTGGAGCCACAGGTTGAGACACAGCACACGTGAGCTTGGGCTTTGGGCTTTAAAGACTTACTCTGTCCCCACATCATGTGATCATACAGTATCATGTGCCAATCTCTCTAATAATTTGGGTCCTTACACCATGGCTGTGTGGAGAATAATGATTGTAAGCAGGCTGTTTCGTGCAACCGTGAAAGAAGAGAGAAAGCAAGCCTTTATTTCCCTGTGTACCCAACACTCCAGATAGAGCAACCTTCACTGCCTTCAGAGACAGGGCAGGACTAACAGGAAAACAGCTGAAAAGTAGGCATGAAAACCAAGAAGACTTCAGTAAGACCCAGAATCAAAACCAAGTAACTTGAATGAAACTAAGACTGTGAGTCTTAGATGTAAATCATTACTAATGATAACAAATGAAATCGTTGTTTTGGCAACAGAAGGGCTCACCCTGACTTAAGCATGAATCTTTGCTCACCCTTAACATGGGTGGGGTACAAGGTTGAAGCACTTGTCAGCTTTTACTGTTTAATGGCGTGTGTTTATCCAGGCAATGTACATAGTTCAGGTACTGTTTTTGTTACAGACATGGAAATATTCAGTTTTGCTGGCAGTTTATCCAATATCGGAAGTCATCATACAGCATTAATTAAAATAGCCCTGCAACAGTGTACATAATTGCTGCAGACAGTCTAAGCACAGCTGCACTCATAGACGCTTCCTCCGTAGAAGGGAAGCCAAAAGATTTTTATCCCAGTTTTTAATGAAGTTATATTTCAGTGTCTGTATTCCAAAACTCTTCCTTGGAAATTAGGCCAGAGAGCACCTCACATCTGTATCTCATCTTTCTAATTGAAGCTGATTTTGTTGGGATTTGAACCTCTGCTGTCAGTAAATCTAACATGAACCTAGTGACAGAGCTTCAGCAGACGCACCTCTCCAGTGTCTGATGCTGCGAGATTTGATCCATTGGACATGCTAGTTTAATAATCCCAGTAAATAATATCAAGACTCCTGGTAGTAGTCTCCATTACAAAACAAATAAAACCAAGGTATTTTGAACCTCTGTCAGCCACTGCTTTTATGGAGGAGGAGTTGCAGAGAAGTTGAGCTCAGTGGCGTTGTATAGTGTCTCTTCCCTGTAAACACCGGGGGAAAAAAATACCTACTGCACCAAGCTTTTGGAAGTACCCAGCTTAATACTGAGCCCCACGAGTCTGAAAATCCTGTGTAGTGAATTGCCTGAGACGGCAGCCTGAGGTTGCAACTACTTGCTGTACAGTGCTGGCCTGTAAAAGCCCTCACAGGAAGGCCTTGTGAAAAAGGAGAAGTTGTTTGAAAGTCCCATGCTTCTTTTTTTTTTTCCTCTGTTGGGCTGCTGTAGCAGCCTTTAAGTCCTTCTGCATACTTTGGAGTTTGACTTTCTTTATCTTTGCCTTGCTGAGAGTTAGGCTGAAAGGTTCAGGAGAGAGGAGACTTGGAGCTCGCTTAGAAAGCACAACAAAAATACTGGATTCCGAGTGATGGGGCTAGAAAGGGGCAGGTCCTGAGGAGCCTGGCAGCTACGTGGAGACCGTTCCCAGTGCAGTAGTCGTGTGGTATCTTAGCATGTATGTATTGCACAAGCTTTTGAAGAGGAAGTTGTGAGAGAAAAAGCAAAGGGACCACATGCATAGTGAAACTACAGTATGAGTAATGAAAGTACCATCTAGCCTGTGGGCCTCCCTTTCTCCAGGAGCTCTTTAAGCCTCCATTTCCTTGTGTTCTGCAACTGGATGTTGTTTCATTTCCATGCCTGTTCAGAAAACTCTTCCTTTGGTGGTGGTTCAGAACATCTCACATGTAGGTAGCGTCACCATGTTCACTACGGTGACTTACTGAGGCAGCACGTTAGACAGGGCCAGTCCAGTGCCAGTACTTGCTCAAAGATACCATAGCCAGGTAGAGGTAGATAAAGGTGGAATAACTGGGAGGTGAGATATGGTGGAGCTTATGAGAGTTTTCATATGCTTTTGGGGCAACAGAAGGATGGTGGAAGCAACTACTGCAACTACTGTTGCCCTGATGATTGCCTCCTCTCTGAGGTGGTCTCTTCATCAGTAGCTAGCCTTGTGTCTTAGTTTTGTCAACTTGTATTGTGATTGTGTGCTAATTTCCAAGAGAATGCTGAGAACTGTAATTTTACCTCAGAGATGTGAATGACTACATTGTGCTGTCTGCAATGAAGTGACCACCTTCTTCTTGTCCCACTGCTTCTGAGAGGGGAAAAGCTAAAAAAGCCCATCTGTTGAGAAATTAGCTCATGATTTGGAGGAAATCTAGAAGTGTTCGTGGGCATGAAGCATGGGATGAAGCCTAAAATAAAATTCTAGTATTTATTTTGAACCCAAATTTAAAAAAAAATGTACCAAAAAGCCATGATGTCCATTTATTAAGGACCAGCCCTGTCTTCTAGCAAATCTGCTAATGGTCATTTAAAAAAAAAAAAGAAACCAGTATGATTTCCCCTCTTTTTGACATTTCTTCAGTTCAACTTGCTTGTGACTGTTACTAGGACAAAGTCTGCTGAGGATGTTTTGCATGAAGTTAGAGCATGTCACTGATGCTTCACAACTTATACAAATTGGATTTCTGCCAGTCACTTCTGTACTTGCCATAAGAAATTGAGCCTTGACTTCAGAGCCACATCAAACATTGAATACCAGGGTACTGGTGTGCTGCCATTTGTGGGGTTTTTGTTGGTTTATTTAGGTGGGGTTTTTTACACAGATGCAGTGTGCTAAGAGATCTTTTCCTTGAACGTCCTGTCATTTGTTCAGCTTAATGACAGGGGTCTGATTTGTAGGGGCTACTGCAGCCCCTTTCCAACCTGGCTGGAAAGTTGCTATGCAAGAGAAGCGAGGGATTTTCCCCATCAAGGGAAGTCTCCACTTGATGGTGAAGCAAAGCTAGACCCTTGAAAACACCTTTTTTTGAGAAGCATGTGAAAAAAAATCCCCTCTGGTGTATTGCCTCCAGGAAAACCATTACATGCTGTTGTTATCCCACCCGTTCTGCTCCCCCCTAAGTAATAAAGGGACTGTAACAGATGTTACAGAAGGCACCTTTGCTCTCATGGCTTCAGTGGTGTGAGAGGCACAGCTTATTCAGATCTAAGTCTCCAATGAGCTAGCATGGAAGAGTAAAACCAGTACATCTCCAGTCACATAAATTGGCCTTCAGTTTCTCTGACCTTTTTCTTTCACTCACTGAATGTATGTATGTGCTTATAGAAAAAGCATGTATTCACAGAAGTAATAAAAGTAAAGGACAGAATATAAGGCCTGCTGTAAAGCACAGCATTCTCATTTTGTTCCAAAGTAGAATTAGTTGATAAATACATATAACTAACTCAGCAAAGAGGAGGTAGCCATTTTGCCCTTCACTTACATAATACTTATTTCCTTTGTGAGAGGCCCAAAAGCTCCATACATCGATGGGATAGAAAACATAAAACCCCCTTGAACTGAAAACAGCACATCTCTACTGGTTGTGTGACCATGGATCGTTCCTGGCTGTTTGGTGGAATCCCACATGCTTTTCACAGAGGGGTTTTTCCCTCCACCAAGAACTGCAGATCTTCATTTTTTTTATTTGTAGGGCTCATGCAGTTCCCTTTCTAAACCATTCCTTTTCTTACCTCCCATTATTAGAAAAGTTAATTTGATAGAGACCACTTGGGACACTCGATAACCCAGTTTCCACTGGTTTTCACAATATTGCAAATATGCAGGAAGGTCCAGTTTATTGTATAAATTTAGGAGTTGCCTAGCAAATTTGAAAGGAATCATCTCACACATATGTAGTTCTAGTCACTAACAGGGGTCTAACGTTTTGGCAAATATACAAGAGAAGGACAAATTATATTTACTGTGCTCAACAGTGAGATCTGGCCAGCTAGAGAAGAAAGTTATGAATGAAATTGAAATGCAACTTTTGGATCCAGTTAGAATCTGTACTGCCAGGAATCCATAACCAACACTTTGAATTTGACCACCGCGCTGACCTTCACAGCCTACATTTACCAAAACTGACTGAAGATCCCTGACGTGCTCTCTCTCCTTCATGGGGCAGTAGGACAGTGTTTGCAGCACGTTGTCCCAGAGAGAAGGTTGACTCAGAGACAAGAGTGCTCCTGTGCAGGTCCTTACGTTGCGCTTGTATTTGGGCTGGCTCCATCCTTCCCATCAGGATATGAACAAGGTCCGAGGCTGTTGTATGGAATTATTCATGAACGGTTAGTTTCACTGTGATATGTGCTCTCAAGCAAGAGGAACGTATTCTACCAACACTTTCTGGTAGCCCACAGTACCCACATCCTCTGCAAGTGAGAGGCAATAGGTAACAAGGATGATAAAGGCGCCGCATGCGTTCTCTGAAACTCACAGGTCAAGATGAGGTTAGTAATTATCGAAAACTAAATGCTACCGCTCGGCCTCCGACCCTGCAGAACCCCTCTGCCCCCCACCCAGACCACCTTCTTGAAGAGCATGTAAAAGGTTGCAAACAAAATGTTACGGTTGTTTGATGGTACCTCAATGACTCTGCCAGCACAGGGCTTGATAGAATTACCTTCCTGTGCTCCTGGGAAAAATAAATTGTCCTTGCGTTAGACTGAGCGCAGAGCTGAGTCGAGCTGCCCAGCACTGTTCAGGGGGAGTCTGTAGCACAAGAGACACTGAATGCCTTCAGGTATCTTGCAAGTGCCACCAAGGCCAGGATCATTCCTTGCACCGTTCTGTGCTTCCCTCCAGGTGTTGAGGGGGAAGTAATGGGAAAACAGCAAAATGCGGTGTTGCAAATAGAAGTTTCTCAGGGGTCAGTCAAAAGGCAAGTATGAGACTGACTTGGCAGCAAAGAAAATGGAAGTGGCCCTGCTGTGGTAGGTTTTCTTTTGTCTCTGTGCACCACGAGGAATCTGCTTGTGTTGGTTGCTGTGTAAAAGTTGTGTGGTGTTCCTTTAAATAGCTGTCATCATCTGGTGTGTTTCCTTGTCTGAAAGGGCTTGAAAATCACTGCAGCCCTGCTACAACAAGTAGAGAGACTGCTGTTTTGTACCAATAGCAGATGGTTTGTGTATACCCTAGAGTGCTAACAGAATTCGTTTAGAGGCTGTTTGGCATGAGCATGAAGGAGAGGCACTTCATCCAGAGATCACACAGGTTTTGGAAAACAGTGAGCTGCTGCTTAGTTTCCTTCTTCTGTGTCTGGCACTTGGTCATTCCCTTCAATGTCTGAGGGGAATGAGAGAATGAATGTTCAATGATACCTCAAGTGAGGCCGATTTTAGTTGGAGAAGACTGTCTCGTTTTTCCCACAGGCTTTTTCCCCGCTGGTAGTTTCTGGGACTTTCCCTTGCTGGAAAGTTGGTTCTCTGTGGCTTGCAGCTTATGGCAAGCCTTCTCTCCAGTGCCCATCTGGCACTTTCGGGAGCTAAGCCAGCTTTCTGCTCCATCTCACTACTCCCACTCAGCAAAGTTTGCAGAGCAGAGTTGGAGTTATAATCACAAGGGGGGTCCCTTTTCTTAACCAAGCACAGCACTGTAGAGATTTCCTCTGCCTTGGGTGCAGGGCTTTGCACAGCCCAGTTGGCGGGTCCAGCATGGCCAGTTAGGGAAGTGGAGAAGGTGGCTGTTTCTTCTGATGGCTCCATTTGCAAGTTGTCAGCCTCCCACATGGAAGTACTTGGGCCTATTTTTTGTATTTTTGTTCAAGTGGCAAAAATGCCTGCTGAATCACTTCAGTTGCCACGCAGCCACTGGTGTTCCGGAACAAGCCATGCCTCGTGGCTGGTGAAAGTAAGGTTCACTGGTTGGCAACTGAATCCTTGTTTGTTGCTAACAACTGGCAGGTGCCCTCTGGAGAAAATCATGAACAGGGGAACAGAGTTCTTTGGGAATTTGCCCATGGAACAGGGTGAGAGGTAGAGGGGGGAAGCAGAGCAGTGCATGGTGGAGAGGCAGAGTCAAATCCCTCAAGAGGTTTTGGTGTAGCAATGTTAGACTAGAAGCAGCTGCTGGTTTCACCCATAGCTAGCTATTTGAAGTTATTCAGTAAGCATATTTTATTAAAATCATGCAGCATTTACCCATGCTATGGCCTTTAGTACCCATACATGGCTGCCTAGCAGTTTGACATAAGCTATGTACTAAAGATCAGCGTGGTGACAGAAGCCTTGGGCTAACCAAAAGGTGCATGCTGATGGCTGACTGTCTTCAGGAGTTACACTTGGGTCATTCACTGAGTTAAAACAAAGTATGGCCCTTTGGCAGGTTTTCAACCTGGATCTTGGGGTATTTTTCACTGAGATTTTGGATACATTCAGATCCACAATGAAGCAAGACTCTAGGACAGGGGCTGCAGATTATAGTTGAAAGGGCTTGGCATGAATACCTGTGCATCGATCTTGATGCCCAGCCTGGTACAAATGAGAGTCATGTTGCTTTGTCATGGTTCTACATGGAACTAAATATTTCTATTGTTTGTTTGCTTCTTATTTCATCAAGCTGAAGAGGAGAGCATAATATTCAGTGAAAGATTGAATTTGGACCCAAGTTTCTCCAGGCAATGGTGGTTTGAGTAAATTCATGTCCAGTCTCTAACCGAAATTAATTTTATGGCTTTATTGTCTTTAAAAAACACCAAACAAGTTTATTAGTACAAAATAACCAGCATTTTTTCCTTCTGGGATGTTTGGTTACATGATTGTTGTAGGTGATGTTGGGGTGTCTCCCTCTCTACTCTGCCCTGGTGAGGCCCCATCTGGAGTACTGTGTCCAGATCTGGGGCCCGAATACAAGAAAGATGTAGAACTGTTGGAGAGGGTTCAGAGGAGAGGTGAGGCCATGAAGATGATTAGAGGGCTGGAGCACCTGCCCTACAAAGAGAGGCTGAGGGAGCTGGGCTTTTTCAGCCTGGAGAAGAGAAGGCTGCGGGGGGACCTCATTGCAGCCTGCCAGTACCTGAAGGGAGCATACAAACAGGAGGGGAATCAACTTGTTAAAAGGGCAGACAATGGCAGGACAAGGGGGAATGGATTAAAGCTGAAGGAGGGAAGGTTTAGATTGATTATTAGGGGGAAGTTTTTTACAGAAAGAGTGGTGAGGTCCTGGAACAGGCTGCCCAGAGAGGTGGTGGATGCCCCATCCCTGGAAGTGTTCAAGGCCAGGTTGGATGGGGCCCTGGGCAACCTTGTGTAGCTCCAGGCCTGTGGTTGGTGGCCCTGCCTGTGGCAGGGGAGTTGGAGCTCTATGATCCTTGGGGTCCCTTCCAACCCTTGCCATTCTATGATTCTATGATTGATTAAAGTTCTTTTTTTTTTTCTTTGTTAATGAAGCTGCCATTAAATGTGAATGCGAAAAAGAGAATATTAGAGTTGAGATTCCTGGTTGTCTCATTTTTAATTTCTTCCATTTTCATATTCTTCACATAAAAGTCAGTCCCTGATTTAGATTATGACAAGATATATTGACAGACACCCACAGCAAACTATTAATACAGATTTTTTTTTTTCTCTTATGGCTCTTTCTCACTCGTGCTTTCTTAAAATAGGGGGAGAAAGTAATAACTTAGCATGAATTAGTATCTGTGGCATAAGGATCTAGTAGAAGATTTTTATCTCTAGATGCAGTGTAGAGACAAGGAAGGAAGTGGGATATCAAGTGAGAAACTCCAGAATCGTATCCATTTACAAGTCTAAATATGAATTTCAGTGTTTGTCTGAATTTTTATTTCCTCACTAACATGAGATAAAAGGCAGAACTGGAATTATGGGTAAAAGAATTCATACTGTTTACTGTGCATCCCCTGAATTGCAGCTACAAGATTTGCCCTTCAGAGCCATGATCCAAAGAAAAGGATATTGGTTGCACTACTTCAGTGTAAACAAAAGATGTCACTATCATACCCAAAAAGCATTGAGCCAATTAAAGATTGTTCTGAAACTATTCAGATCATACCATTATGATATAACAATGATTATTTTTAGTTTCTCTCTTTCTGCAAAGGGAAATCACTGAAGACACTCTGAAACTACTTCATCTGGAAAAACAAAAAATCAAAAAACCAACCAAACAAACCTCAAACAAAAAACCCAACCCAAATTCTGATTTACAAAGCTCTTTTCTTCATAGGAATGTTTATAGAAATGCTTCCAGGTTCCTGTAAATGCCCTCACATTTCACACATCCTATCATGTGAAGCTGTTCTCGACCCTAAAGAAGGTGTGGGTGAATCATTAAGCCAAAATGAAAGAAGAAGAACCAGGAGAATAGAAAGTTTGTGAATTGTCAAGACAGAACATAGCTTAGAGTGGAACAAAAGAGGAAGTTTTGAAGATATTGGAAACTCACACCTAAGAAAGAGATTATCTCCTGCCCTCATCCATGTTTTGGTGGGGTTAAACTGAATGCAGTAGAGCAGCATGGGTCTCCATTTTCATGATCCCATTGAGGTCAAACTCCTTTTGCTTTGAATAGGAGATAGGACAAGGGGAAATGGCACAAAGCTGTGCTAGGGCAGGGTCAGATTAGATGTTAGGGAAAAAATTTCACTGAAAGAGTTGTCAGGGCCTGGAACAGGCTTCCCAGGCAGGGGGTTGAGTCACCATCCCTGGGTGTGTTTTAAAAAAGGGGAGATGAGGTACTTAGGGATATGGTTTTGCATAGGATGTGAAAGGTTGGACATTATGATCTTAAAGGTCTTTTTCAACCTTGTAATTCTGTGATTCTTCTAGAAGTAGGACTCAATTAATGTGTTGCAGTCAGGCTAAGCAGCATGGCAGCATTTTCACAAAAGGAGTATCATAAGAGGAACGTGATCCTCAGGTTTTTTCAGTCTTTTTTTTTGCAGTCAAGCTCCCAGAAGCTTGGACTATTTTCTCAAAACAAGTATTTGGAAGAAGTGCCCTATGTGCACACATGATACTCTTTATCCCTGCTTCCAGTTCTGCCTAGGCATTCTCTGCTATTATGATTCTTGTACGTATTTTTCACCATTTCCTTTTGCACTTTGTTGTTTCCCTCTGAGGTATGAACACAAGGTTCAGAGCGGAGGTAGTTCAAGGGATGAAATTCATTGTCCCTCAGTTCGTCCCTTGGAGAATCTTTTCAGTGCTCAGTACAACTGGAGACTCACATTCATTTCTCTGTGAGTTCTCTTGCTCTGGGGAACTTCCCCATTTAGGGGGAAATCCATGTTGAGCCACAACTGGGGGAGTCCCAGGCAGCTGGACAAGAGGAGAGAGGGGTGTTAAGGACCTAAAAATTGCTTCAGAGAAACAAAGGCATCCGTGTAGCAATCTCTAGTGCACACCAGTAGGTACAACCGGAGTTGGAAGACCTGTAGTCATGAGAGCTGAGCCTACTAGTTGTTCCATTCCCTGGTCAGGCCCCACCTGGAGTATTATGTCCAGTTCTGGGCTCCCTGGTATAAAAAAGACAGGGATGTCCTGGAGAGAGTCCAGAGAAGAGCTACAAAGATGATTAAGGGCCTGGAGCATCTGCCCTATGAGGAAAGGCTGGGTGAGCTGGGACTGTTCAGCCTGGAGAAAAGAAGACTAAGGGGGGACCTTATTAATGTTTCTAAATACCTTAAGCATGGGGTGCAGGGGGAATTGGCCAGCCCCTTTTCAGTGGTCTGTGGGGACAGGACAAGGGGCAATGGCTGCAAGTTGGAGCACAGGAAGTTCCGCACCAACATGCAGAAGAACTTTTTCCCAGTGAGGGTGCCAGAGCCCCGGGACAGGCTGCCCAGGGAGGTGGTGGAGTCTCCTTCCCTGGAGATATTCAAGACCCGTCTGGACGCCTACCAGTGTGACCTGTCCTAGGGAGCTGCTTTGGCAGGGGGGTTGGACCCGATGATCTCTTGAGGTCCCTTCCAACCCCTATGCGTCTATGATTCTATGAAACAAGCTGGTGACTGGTGCCACTCCCTGGAAATAGTGAGTTTGGGAAGTTGGTGAAAGCCAGTTGTGGGAACGCAATCTTTCAATATTTATTTTCAGGTCAGATATTGATTAGTGGCATTATGCCATTGATCTAACACAGCACTAGGACAGCTTAACTGTGGAAATTGTCCTATGCTTGTGAGAATTTATATTGCCTGCATTTAAGTAGCTTATTCTATAAGAACCAGTCAGAAGAAGCAGCCTTTTTGAACCTCAGTTCTGAACCTATCAAAACCAATGGAAGTTTTTCTATTTCTTACACAGGATCTTTAGACCAGAATATAATCTTCTGGCTGAATGATAGTGGGAGTGTGAGTGGTTTGATCTTAATATACATGAAGGACTAGAAAGAGTACAGTGCTGTTTTTCTCCCTTCTTATGAAAAACTCCAAGATAGGTGACAGCAGAAGATGTATTTAAAAATATTCCAATGTTGATAAAAATGTCGATCACTTTTGGATCCCCTAAGAACTTCCCTGAAAGGGGAAAAACACAGGATTCTTTTGTTTTCCTTAACGTTGCATCTCCTGAAACAAATCGAGTGTGTCACTCTGTGAGAGAGTGTAGTGTTACATTAATTATAGCATGCCACGCAGCATTTAATGAGAGCAAACTCATTCATTTGAATTCAGGAAAAAAAATCTAAAAGTCAAATGACTTCTGCTTCTTTAGAAGTTTGTATAATATGTAGAATTTTTATTTCTTAAGCTATTTCTATCGTTGGCACCTCTTCCTAAAATTTTTTGTGCATGTCTCTGTATAGTAAGTGGTTACACAGTGTATTTATAGATGCTATGGGTTGCCAATTCACATTTTTATTTTCTAGCAATTTTAGGATGTTGCTCTGTGGCTGTTCTTCCCAGTTACAGTGTTGTAAAATCTTATATATAGATCAAGAATCTGCACTGGCTAAGTAAATCTCTCTATATATAAAAAGCCTTTTTCGGGGTCATGCAGCAGCATAATAACCTCACCTGGCACTGACATATTCTAGTAGTGGCTTATATAGCTGTACCTCTGTGATGCACTGTGTGATGATTTATTAAAAAAGAAATAAATTTACAAAAACCTGCTCAGTTATAAGTGTT
This sequence comes from Laterallus jamaicensis coturniculus, assembly GCA_022605575.1. Lineage (NCBI taxonomy): Eukaryota > Metazoa > Chordata > Aves > Gruiformes > Rallidae > Laterallus > Laterallus jamaicensis. The sequence goes on along the minus strand of JAKCOX010000002.1, from coordinate 11,665,532 downwards.
AGGGAGCTCATCAGAGCTTTTCTTTTGTACTGTATTTATTGATTTCCAAGGCAGAAAAAATATGTTGTATGGTGGTGTGCCTGGAAATCAGAGTAAAACTCATTTGCAGTAGGCTTTGTGCAACGCTCTGCCATTGTAGCAGACTCCTCAGAGTAAACTCATTCTACTGATGCATCTAATCTAGTAGATGAGTATGATTAGACAGTAGCATTTGGTATACAGTCGTCTGAGTTAGAGGCATTTACAAACCTCAGCCACAATATTTTAGAAGCAAATTTTATTTGGAAAGTGTGTAATTTGCAGGAGTGTTATAGTGCTTGGGATTACGGCACCATAGCATTAATACAAGGACTACATATTAATTATTAATTTTTTAAATGAATTTGCATATATTCCCATTGAAATTAAATTTTTACTCAGGTACTGCAAAGCCCATTGCTGTCAAGATTGTTCTCTCCTTGTAGAGTTTATAATCCAAGAGTAACTCAAGAAAGTAACAGAAGAACTTCTTACAGTCTGGTAAGGAGGAGGGAATTGACAGTGATCTCACTACAGCCTAAGTTTTTAGGACTTCAGTGAAGTTGCATTTTAAAGGGAAATGTGAAGGGTGCACATCAGTAGGATAGAAGAAAACACAAAGGTGCAGATCTCAACATTTGATAGGTATCTGTATCACAAGTTGTTTGGAAGGAGCCTCTCATACACAACATTTCAATTGCAAGCAACACAGAAAGTAGATTAGACTGTGACAGGTCCTACAACCCCTACTAGTGGGGTTACACTTAATATGATAGAAAAGTGAGAACAAGAGATGTCTCAGGAAAGGGGATTAGATCAAAGTGCCAAGGTAGAACCATCACCTTTGCTGAAGCGTTTGCATGGTGCAAGACTGTGTTGCCAAAGCTAGGAAAAGAAACTACTGGGGGGAGAGTGATTAACTGTATTAAGCTTATACTGATAATTACACATCCACAGTGAGCTGTCAGAAAGACAGACTGAGTTGTTAGCTTGGCTAAAATGATTCATGCCTAGAGTGGAAATGTGGACTTGTAAGCGATGAGCGTGAAGCTGTTAAGCATGCTGGGAGGGGTGACTATTTAGACATAAGGGGCAGAAGAAAAGAAAGGAACCCAAGCCCAGAGTTTGACAGAATAGCCCATCCCCCTTGGAGAGACAGAGTGGAATGAAGATACCCCCAAACAGCTTTGTGAGCTGTTAAGGAGGGTGGAGGAGAACTAGGAGAGAATGGAAACCCTGAAGCCAATGAGCATCAAAGTTTTCAGAAATTACATTGTAGTTGTGTCAAGAACAACTAGCAGACCAACAATGGGCAGCCTGCAGCACTAGAACTGTCAGCTTCAGCGAAAGAGTCACTAGAGGCTATGGTCAAAACAGTTGAATTCAACTGCCAAGAACCAAACTGGAGGAGGCCTAAGATGTAATTAAAAAAAGAACTCTAAACAATGCTTATAGGTACCATGTTCAACAAACCTGGAGTACCTGAAATCATTAGTTTGGTTTACTTGCTAAGTGAGACCACATGGTTCAGAATCCTAAAGTAAAGAGCTCTTCCATGTTGGAAGTACAAAGCCTGCAGGAAACAGGTGTAGCTAGCTGAGGGAGAAGCCTGGTGCTATAGGATGAATTAGTCAAAAGAAATGAAAATGAGTGTAAAGAAGAAAAACCTGAGTAACTGCTTTGGTTGAAAAAAAACCCCAGAACCCCACCAATGCAAGGCAAATTAGTCAACAAACCCCCAAACTGAATAAATATAAATGGGGACAAAAGAAATAAAGTAACAAAGATATTGGAAATTAACAACTAGAAATAATTGTTGGAGTTCAGAAAAATATACTTTAAAATCAAGAGGAAAAGCAGTGTCAACATTGCTCTGATTTTGAAGAGATGAATTTGCAGCTCATATTTGTATCGATTGCTTCTATGTGAATATTAGTCATCATTTGAGGTATTTTGCCTCATTAATAAAGAAGATATTTACCTGCTCCTTAATGAATCTTATTCCAACAGAGGTGAGAGAGAAAAAGCAGAATTATCAGACTTAAGGATAAAATCTAAGCAAGGTTATTTGTGTTGGGAGGAGAAACAGATGGACAGGGAAAAAAGGTTAAGAAAAAGGGATAGGGAATGGTGCAAAGAAGTGCAAAATAGACCAGAAGATGGAGTAGGGAAGGATCGTGATGGCAAGAGAAGATGTTAAATGAGGAAAGCAGATAAAAACTTCTACTTGTGAGGTGGGAAAAAGGAGAAAGCTAAAGGAAAGGCATGAGCAACAGAAAGCAAGCTAAAATGAGGAGGAAAATCACAGCATACATAATCAGTTATCACTTGAAAGAAATCGATGGCTTCTGGTGTGATTTAGCACATGTTCTGTAAAATCCTTGGAGGAGTCCTCAACCAGAAAGGAGATCCATTCTTTCAGACACTAGCTATCTTAGATAGTTGTAAGGACTCAATGCTGTGCCCTGCTGGGCTTTTTTGAATGAAAACAACTTCTTTCAATAAGTAACTTCATTTTGATCATAAATTCTAGCTCTAAGTTTACATTATATTTTTAATCTTTTAATGAAGATTAATTTTTTTTGTTTGTTTGAGAAAGTTTAAATAGTTTACTTTGTTCTGGATTATTTTCTCACTCTCCAACATCTCACTTCATGGACCCACCCTCTTATATTAAAACGTTCTGCTGATCATTACTGGCATGAGTGACTGTTGTACATGGAGACACAAGAAAGCTCTCTTTCCTCTTTTCCTTCTAAATAGACAAGAAACTGCTGTCAATAGGGATTCAGTCTGCTTCAGTCCTTTAAATTTTGTCTCCATTGCCTGTGGTAGAAGATTTTTTTTTTTCTTCCTTATTCAGACTAAAAGTCTTTTGGAAATCACCAGATTTGTTTGAATGTGGTCTGTCTTAGATACAGAGGTAAAATTTTAGAGCTTCAGGACGGAAGACTAAAGGCATAGACCTGAATGATGAAATGAAACTTGGAAGCATTTGGAACACTGCAAGACAGCAAACCAAAAATAAAATATTTTAAGTTCTAATTGGAATGCACCCAAAACGAGCAAAGGGTTTCAGTCAGGAGCAAAGGGGTGAGAAAAGCTTTGGGAAGTTCCAGCAAAAGCTGAGATTTGATTAAGGCTAATCTTGAAGTTCCCCCACCCACACGGGTCACCTGATATTCAAAACTACGTGCAGAAGACAGAAACTGTATGGAAGGATTTAGTTTCGGCTGCATTTCCAGGCCTTACTTGCAGGACCAAGATGAAATGACAAAAGTTAATCTTTTTAGAAAGTAGGAACCTTTACTGAAAGGCTGCAGCATAAAGAAAGATGCCTTTCTTAAGAGACCACCTTTTAAAGGGGAAGTAATAAATAAGACCTGTTGGTGTGTTTCTTAATTTCTGTTTAAAACCCTACAGTCATTGGAAAGAGTGGATGTGCAGCTGTGCTTTGCAAACACCTAATAAGCTATGCTCCTACCTGCAAAGATCTTAAGATCAGCATAAGCAGGTGAAGAAGGTAAGAGGAAGAAAATAGGATGATGCCCATTTTCCTCAGGTGCACTTTTTCGCAGAGCCTTTAGACTTCAACAGGTAAATAGATACCAAAGGTAGCTCGAAATAAAGGATCCTATTCTCACAGTATAAATTAGACATTTCAAAGATTTCAGCTGAACTGCTGCTGTCCCTGAACTAATTCATACAAAGCTCTGCACTTACTGAAATGCGGGAAACAGTTTTCTGAATCTGAAACCCAGTACCTTTGCTACCACCCTTCCTGTCATCTAATAATAAAGATGGGAGGGAGAACTGGGAGGAGAGCTAGGATCATGGAACTAGTCTCAATTTTTAGCTTATTTTGCTTAGCAGAAATGATTTTTTTAATTAACTTAGGAGATGAGTTCTTTGAACAAAAGAAAAAAATAATGTTAAGGAAAAAAGTCTGTGAGATTCTAGAATATCTTAAGTGAGTCATCAAGGACTGCAGAAAGAAAAAAATACACAAATTGATGTGAAGAAGTATATATAACATCAAATATCAAACTCAGGTGTCTGGGTCCCTACCTTAGGTCCCCGGTGACCAAAAGGAAGGGATGAGTGTAATCAATCTGATGTACAAAGAGAGCACAATGTTTAGATACAGCTCGAGAGTGTGGGTTTACAGAGCCAGGGAAGTGAAAGATGGCACAAAGCAGTAAGGCTGAGCTGGAGATGTTTGTGTTGTCATAATGACTGAGGTTATGGAGAAGGTTTTTGGGAGAAAGGGTTAAAGTTCTGTCTGTGTTGTCTTTAAAGCTGATGTCTAGACAAGATGACTTAGGATGGCAGAGGAAGGGCCCAGGGACAAAACTGAGGAAGGCTAAGGCCAGCAGCCTAAGCTACAATAGCTGCACTTTTATGGGAGATCCCTTCACAGCAAGTGATACAAGCAAAAAAAGAAGCAGAATCATTAAGTCCAAGACTAATTCATGTTGGAAGGGATCTCTGGAGGTCACTTAGTCTGATCTGCTCAAAACAGGGGGCATGTCAGAGTCAGATCAGGTTGCTCAGGCCTTGCCCAGTTGGTTTTTGTTACACACGGTCCCTCTGGGCACCTGTTCGAGTACTTAACCACCCTCCCTGTGACCAGGCATGAAACTTTAGAGGACCGTGTTGGATGTTGGAGAATGGTACAATCATTTTATTTTATAAGGATGATTTCAGCACTAGGAGGGAGTGCCAGAAGTGCTTGGGGAGTGAGGTTTCAGGGCTGGGAGGTCAAAACCAATTTTGTATAAGCCCTTTAAGTATGGCACAGAAAGAATCGAGACTTGTATAAAAAACCCCCTGTGAACTCTAGAGATACAAGCACTTACATTTGATTTACATCTGTAGATAGACTCTTAATTCTTATGTGATTCTGGAGAGGTTATTTCTTACAATGGCTGACCTGCCCATATTTCTAACCCAGGTTTATGTCCCCCACATCTGAAATGTTCATGGTCAGATACCTTTCCTAATGTTTAAAATATTCTGGGGAATGAGAGCCAGAATTAAAAAAGGATTTAATTCATTCAGAATGCCTTCAAGAGAGGGTCTTCTGTTTAGAGGTTCTTTTTGTCTTTCAAGATACAAGGGGAAATGCCTCCTAGTGTGCAACCATCACCTAAATGAAAGCCAATAAAAATGCTGTTGATTTTGGTGGAAGCAGAGTTTGATACTTTGCGGTTTTGAAAATTCTACCTATAGATGACAATTGAAACTACTCATAATATAAGCTGTGATGGAAAAAAATGCATCTCATATTTGAGACTGAGAGTTCCATCTCACAACCTAGTAATGCTGTGTACTTTTGTAGGTGCCACAACAGCTCCATTTTCTCAGCTCTCTGCCACAGGCAGAGTGACACCCTGCCTGAGGCAAGGCAGAACCACTTTGTTATCAAAGAGTGTCTCAGGGTGCCAGGAAATAATGAAACAATAGCCTGAATCTCACAAGCATGCAAAGCACACAGCAAATTTCCAGCTAAACAGCAACCTGGATGTTTATTCAGCTGGTAAGTAAAATTTCTACTAGGCATAGTGCATCTCAAATTCTAAGGAGAGACTTGTACCTTGTGGAAGTTCTAGATTACCTGCTGGAGTGTGCTGCAGTTGCTCACAGGTTTGTGCATCTAGGCTTCGCTGCTGGTGTGAAATAGGAGTAGCTCTGTTTTGAAGCCAACCTCTAGCCAAGCTAGTGTTAGGATGCAGCTAAGGTGGAGGATACCTGGTCTCAGGAACTGGATAGTTTTCTTCTGTTTCTTAATAGAGAGGTACCTTCAAGGCCTGACTCTCCTTTGCAAGAAGGGTCATGCTTGTGACTTTGCTGATGCCCACATAAAAGTCACCATTTCTCTTGCTTTTTTGCCACGATACTAACATCATGATAGGGCGACTGAAGGCTTACTAAAAAGAGACCTGCATCTTAAAGCCAAGAAGAGCCAAAGGCCACATTAAACGTGACTGTTCTGAAGTCTTCACCAAGGAAGAATTCTACTTTCTGTAGGAACTGCTGACATCATGTACATTGGTAATCAGAAAAGGGGGTTTCCCCTGATTTTCTCTCTATCCATCCTGTAGTGATGACTCGCTGAAGGAGGTGATTCGGTTTCATTGTGAAAAAGTTGGGTCTTTTACAGCATGGGCTTCCACAGCTTGACTCAGTGTATACAGGGGCACTTCCTTCGTTTCACTTTATACTCCAGTCACCCTGAAACCAGTGAGTGTTCACGGAAAATATTAAGGGATATAATATGATATATATTCTGGAGAAAAAAGAAATTCAAGAAGGAAAGAAGGCATCATGAGCTCTAGAGATCGGGTTGGTTTTACGTTATCATGTTATATATGTAAATAAGGACATTTCTGATGGGAAAAACTGAAGACAGAGCAGAACTGCCCTTTGAGATGTTAAATGTGGCTGAATTCATAAAACCCAGCACTGCCTTTGGTGAGCTCAAGGAACAGTAGATACTGCTGTATATAAAAGATCCTTATTTTGAGCCAAAGTTGAAGAACAAAAGACCAGTTGTGCCTCATCAGAATGTGCTTTTAGTCCTTTTCCAGTGGTGTCTGACACCAGATGCCTAGAGGGGAATGAAAAGGTCAGGTGAGGATGGAGTGAAGTTTTTCTAGAATATTCTTCTGGCCTTCAGTGACATATAGCTGATGGACTTCCATTGCCAAGGGCTTTCCTATTCAGTGAACCTTTATGGATTTTCCCAGTTGCTTACTGAGCTCATACAGCATCTTTGTGCACACAGGCTCTTGCAGCAAGGATTTCCGTAGTTGCATAGAGGACCACTTCCTTGGCTCCAGCCTGCTCTGCTCAAGTTGTATCTGATGCCCCTTAGCTCCTGTATTGGAGAAAGACTAGGGACAGACACTACCTGTTCACTTTCCCCATGGCACCTACTGTAATAGATGTCTAAATACATCCTTCATCAGTCACCTCTTTTCCAGGACGGAGTCTTCTGAGCCTGTGTCTTACAGAGCAGCATATTCCACCTTGTGCAGGTAATACCTGTATCTATGAGTTAGCCTCAAGTTCCAAAGCTTCCAGATGAACAGGTAGTTTGGAAGGAAGGCTTGCTGACTTGAGATGTGTTTTCCCCATAGGAAATTTTGACTAATTTAAAATAATATGTTATTTTCATGAAAATTACTGATTTAGTGGTAAAAGCATGAAAGTTTTGGCCATACTCATTCTCACCTCTCTTCATCTCGTTTCTTCCCATAAGCTGTTTTAGAAAGTAGGTATTTTGGTTTACTTGAAAGCCCAGTTTTACTTTTATAGTGGAAACCAGTTTAGCCAGAAAAATCCAGCCATTTCTCTGGAAAAAAGGTCCCAAATCAAACTACTCTGCATGTTTTTTTTTTCATTCTCAGTGGCTGAAACCCACATTCCTGGAGGGCAGAAAGGAAGGTAAAAGGCAGACTCTCTTAAAAAGGGAAGCAAGCAGTCAATTGTAACTAGTGTTTGACTGATTTACCTTTCACATAATATTCTTCTGCATTTGGGTCTCTAGAGAATGATAGCAAAGCTTGGAGCTGTGATTTGGGAGCAAGAAGGTTACTGGGAGGAATGGTGAGATAAGTAAGGGACAAAGTTTGTGGGGCAGGATAAAAGGAGAATTGGGAAAAATGTACTGCAGAAACAGTGTGATCTTTCATCCACACATGCAGAAAACCTGTGCTTTGGCTGTTGGATTGAGTTCTGCAACAGAACAAAGAAAACAAATGTAAATTTTCTTCCTCATTCCGAATTTGCCACATGGACAGAGGAAGACAGCTTCTTGATCTTAAGATTTAGCATCAAAGTTTTCAGCAGAGAACCGAGAATGCATTGAAGGTGCCAGACTAATAGCACAGAGCCTGAAATCCTGTGTAACCACAGAAAGGCTCACAGAGGGAGCAGCAATGCAGACTTCTCAAATATCACAGAATCATAGAATTATGGAATCTCCTGAGCTGGAAGGGCCCCATAAGGATCGTCGAGTCCAACTGCTGGCTCCACACAGGGCCAGTCAAGTCAGAGCGTGTGACTGAGTGCATTGTCCAGACACTTCTTGAACTCAGACAAGCTCGGGGCTGTGACCACTTCCCTGGGGACCCATTCCAGTGCCTGACCAGCCTCTCAGGAAAGACTCTCGTCCCAACATCCAACCTAAACCTACCCTGTAGTGGCCTTATGCTGTTCCTTTGTGTTCTATCACTGGTCACAAAAGACAGATCAGCTCCTGCCCCTTCGCTCCCCCTTGTCTAGTAGCCATAGACAGTGATGAGGTCTCCCCTCAGCCTCCTCTTCTCCAGGCTGAACAAATCAAGGGACTTCAGCCTCTCCTCATAAGACTTCCCCTCCAGACCCTTCACCATCCTCACTGCCCTCCTCTGGACACTCTCTGATGGTTTGTGTCCCTCTTGTCCTGTGGCACCCAAAACTGCACTCAGGACTCGAGGTGAGGCCGCACCAGCGAGGGTAGGGCGGGACAATCCTCTCCCTGGACTGGCTGGCAATGCTGGGCTTGATGCACCCCAGGGTACATTTGGCCCTCCCAGCTGCCTGGGCACACTGCTGGCTCATGTTTAACGTGCAGTTGACCAAGACCCCCAAATCCTTCTAAGTGTGGCTAGCATCCAGCATCTGACCCCCCAGTCTGTATGTGTAGCCAGGGTTGTCCCTTCCCAGGTGCAGAATCTGGCACTTGCCCTTGTTAAACTTCATGCTCTTGGTGGTTGCCCAGCTCTCCAATCTGTCCAGGTCTCTCTGCAAGGCTTCCCCACCCTCAATGGAGTCAACAGCTCCTCCTAGTTTGGTGTGATCTGAAAACTTACTTAAGATGCCTTCTTGTCCTGAGTCCAGGTCATTTATGAAAATGTTCAAAAGAACAGGGCCTAAAATGGGGTACCAGGAAACCCCACTAGTGAGTGGCTGCCAGCCAGATGTAACCCCATTTTCTGTTGCACTCTGGGCCTAACGCTTCAGCCAACTGCCCACCCAACACATTATGGCTTTGTCTAGTTGTATGCTGGACATTTTGTCCAGCAAGATACATAATCAACATACAGCAATCTTATTTTGAGGGAATAACTTCTTTCCTTCTTTCCTTCCCTTCTTCCTTTTCCCTTTCTCTTTCCCTTTCCTTTCGTGCTAGAGATGGATGTCTGACCTCTTTGATGCCAGCAAGTTACCAGAAAACTTTCACTCTTAGGGTCAAGGGATATAGCTTTCTTGACTTCAGTGAATGTTGCACTTGATAGACTGGACCTCCTGGCTGTCACCTTCTGGTTTCCAACAGAAGATAAACTACAATGGGAATTTTTAAAGACACAGACATTCAGTAGTTTGATTTGACTCAGCAAAATCAATGCCTTTCAAAAGGTCTATTTCAAACATTTTGAGGGGCAGGGAGGCACTGAATGTGCTGTATGGACAGGATGTCACGGCTCCTGTCCTTGAGAGTCAGTGCTTTGCCATGTTCTGTTTCCTGATGAGCTGCAGAAAACATTATTTCCTGTCACTTCTGTTCAAAAATAATCTCCAATGTCAGAGTGAATAAACTGAGAGAGGCCTGTGTGTCTCACACTGCATTCTGCTGCTGCATATATTGTTCAGTAAAACATCAAATGAAAATACTTCTCTTGTGTATGATCACTCCTATGGTGTTTATGTATCATCAGCTACATCTAAATGGAGGAGGCTTCTGCAAGGAGGGGACAGAAAAGCCAGGGAAACAGCTGCTATCTCTGTTTGCTGTCTGAACCTTTTTTCCCCTTGCAGCTTCTTGAGATTGGTATTTCAACCAGCATAAGCTATTGCCACCTGGACTAGCACCAGCCCTGCTGCTCAGCTGTGAGCCATAGCAACAGACGTAGCAGGAACATGTCTTGGGAAAGCCACAGCATCATCTACCCACCCTGGGGAACATATCCCAGTGCCTGCAACTTCCAGTAGCCCTCCTTCTTCCTACATACTTTCTATTGAAGGTTCTTCTTTCAGAAAAGACAGTATGTAAACATTGATTTACTTATCTCTTTATGTTGCTTCTCTGTTTCTTGTATTGAAGGGGCCAACATATTTAATATGAGGGCTAGCCCTTTGCAAATACATCTGTCCTAACCCTGCTCAGCCCAAGATATGCAGTGAAGGTGAATCTGGTTAAGGTGTTTGAATTCATGCATTGGGTTCATGAGGTTCTTCAGGTCTATCGAATCTGCATTTGTTTTTTAGCTCTGCCTTTTTAATGCACATTTTGGGGCACTGAATCTCTGGAACCACCTCCAGGAAAAGAGATCTTGTCACCTAGCTTTCCCAGCTCATCTTTGAAAGCAGTTTTGTTCTAGTAGCTTTTGTTCTGTCTTTCCTACTGTGATATTTTATGTTCAGTCCTGCAGACAACCTGGTGCCGTTAAGCCACATCCATCCTATTGTTTTGTGGTGCTTCCAATTTGCATGGAAAATTATTCATGTTAATAACTCTCCATTGTTCATGTCTTATCTTCCTAAGTCATGTCAGAGAGCGACACGATACAAGTCCTGCTGTCAAAAGGCTTCAGTACACTTTAAGGCATGCAGTGATTTGCCTTCAGTGAATTCAAATGAATTCAAGGCTTTTAGGGATTGTGTAAAATCAGCCAGAATTCTTAAGATTCTCTTAATTTCCCCTCAGGTCACGTTGTCCACCTTTGCCCCTGATAGCAGTCTGTGACCCAAATACTTCTGTGCTGCTGCTGAGCCCTGTGTTTCAGAGGGAGGCTGCTTGTCATCTTGAGTGGTGACCAGGGCGCTCAGCTCGCAGTGCAAGGGAAGGGTGCTTTCTCAGCTGAGCTCGAGTTAGGAGATTGATTTGGGTTATCACCTGAATCCAGCAAACTATGTTTGGCCCACCCTTACCCTGGCTGCAAAGGAGTTTGTCTATTCCTACAAACTGACAGGCTAATTGCTGGTCACATGAAGATACTGAGGCTTTTAGGTTCGCTGCCATTTTTGCCCATTTGTATAGGAAAGATAATGCTCTTGGAAAAAAGAAACAAAGTTAAGTTCATGAATATGCTTTCACAGACTTCAAAAACTGCTGACCTGCTCATATTACCAAAAAAAAAAAAAAGTTACTATTTGATGGGTATGATCTGAACTACAGAAGTAACACTAATAGAAGATGCGGTGTCTTGTAATGTTTTTTCAGAGTGTAAGGGAGTGCTTTAAAAAACATCAAAGCACCTTTTCAGTTGCTGTTTAAAACCACTCGTGTTTCTCAGTTTTTAAGCACTATCACTCAGCACTGGTTTTGCTTCCTAATGTTGATTTGCTTTCAGCTGAGCTTTTGTTTCACAAACTTTGTGAAACACACCTGCTTAAACACTTTGGCAATATGGAGCAAATCTGAAAATGGCTCAGTATCTATTATTTCATAACTGAAACCCAGTCAGGTTTCTTTTGTATTTTAGTATTATATTGTAAGCCACAAAGGAAACCTACCTTCATTTCTATAGTGACTTATTTTCGAATATTTGGTCAGATATTATCAACTATATAATATATTAAAATTACTCAGTCTTGGCACCACTCCTAATGCAAGCCCATCTACTTGCATTATAGCTCTATTTGGATATTAAAAGAGTATAAAATGAGTTTCATTTTCTGCTAGGCAACAAATAAAGTAACCATCACAGAAGGTGCAATAATAATCAAATGAAAAAAGACACTGAAATTTCCTGAAATGTTTTCTTTCTTCATTTGCAGAAAGATTAGGTCAGGTGAATCTTTTATGACAAATGGTGTTCCTGTTCCTACCGAAATCAATCACAACATCACTGGCAGCATAAGCTGTTTCTGTTAGGCAGTAAAAATACAAGCCTTGACTGTGCCTTCCTTGACTTAAGTGTAAATCTGCATTAACCCTACTCAAGTCTAACTACAGTTTGACCATGGCATTCCCTCCAGGTGGGCTGGACTCCTTCAGAATAGAGTACTGCTGGTCACCATGAAGAGACCAAGTATTCCTGTGTACAAAGCCAGAGTCAAAGATGCGAGTGTATGAAACAGAACTTAGTAAGTCTGCTGATAAGCAGAACACTCAGCCTGTGCCATCAGCATTGCCAGATGGATTTAAGTGGAAATACACTGCTTTTTCACAATCAGTGCTCTGGCAAACCACACAGTTTTCTCAGGTTAAGGCAAAGCTAAGACTAAAAGCTTTCTGGTCTCAGAGACAAATAGATCTCCCTGCTCCCCACCCTTTTCCCCACTCCAGTTTCCCCCAGCATTTGTATAATGGTATTTTCCAGAAAACACAGGATTCCCCAAACCCCAAAAGGCTCGTTAAAAACTCTTGAGTTTGAAGGACGGTCCTTTTGCGGGTTAGTAACTGGTTAGAGGATGAAAAGCAAAGGTGGGAGCTACTGATCATCCTTCACAATTAAAGGAAGTTGCAAGAGGAAGGCAGTGGAAGGAGGCTGCGCCAGGCCCTGCATTGTTCGACACATTCACAAACGGCCTGGAAGAGATGGTGGATAGCCAAGGTGGCTGATGATACAAAGCTGTTTCCAACAGCCAAAAGCAAGAGCTGCCTGAGAAAGGAGCACAGGGATCTTGCATTATCAACTGGCTGGGTAGTAAAATGGCAGAGAAAATACAACACTGGTAGACACAAAACAGGGCGTATGGGAAAATGCAGCCCTGATAAATGCAGAGAGTTCTGAATGAGCAGTTGTCACTTGAGAAAGAGATCTTGGAGTCACTGTAAATATTAACATAAAAACACCAGCTTAACATTCAGACCAGGGACTGGGTGTGCCCTTGGCTCAAAAAACTGACCTGCTGTTTGCCAGAAACTGGAAGATAGAAAAGGGGAAGGAACCCTCTGTACTCACCCTGTTTCTCATAGGTGTCCACTGCTTTTCACTGTTGAGAGAAGATGTGGAGCTATATGGATCTTTGCTATGACCTGGAACAGCTGCTCTTATATCCTTCTGTAAAATGAGCCATTCAAGAGAGTAGATCTGACCTGGAGTCACAAAGGAAAGTGAAACTACAGAGAAGTACACAAACTAAGAACCAGTGTCTCAAGTTGTGCATGTAATCGAGTCCCAGATGAAAGACCAAAGGGTCAGAACAAACAAAAAAGCCTCAGAAGAGACCACAAGCAGACCCTGAATTAATCCTCAACAGGTCAGAAGCTTGCTGGGTGTTGCTGTTACTTTAGCACAGGGGATGACCGAGACTCCAAAATACCACAATAAAAGATCACAGAAACGCTTTGAAGAGCTCAGAGGCAGATGTGAGCAATACATCCTGGAACTGCAAGGTATCTGGTAGGTGCAGAAAGAGACAGGCACCAGCTTACCAAACAAAGTGTACATGGGGAAGACAGCAAAGGCAGTTCCAGTAGCTCTTCCCTTGGAAACAGACACTAGTTGGAAAAGTGAGCTATCAACCTGAAAGCAAAAGGAACCCATGCTAGACTAGTGGTTCTCATCTTCTGTGACGTAACTTTACTGATGACTGTGCATGTTGTGCTGAACAAAGCATATGGGATATTATAATGTCTGAAAGTGTCCTTAGTTTAATGACCCTGAACTTACACTGTGTAGAGGGGAGTACAGGTTTAGGTATCAACACTGGATGTTAACCTGTACTTAACTGGGCCATATCAGTGGGATACAGTTTGTCAGCAGTTGATACTTTGCTCAGCAGACAACGCAGTGCTCAGCAGGACATGATGTTAGAAGAATGTAGGATTTGCAGAAGTACTGGGAGACAACTACAGAGGCAAATGGCAGAATGTGAAGGCCTGGCATTGTTACTGCTTCCTGAGTTTGATGTAATTCACATCCCCAAAGGTACTAAACAATTGCTGAGAGTGGTTGCAATCATATTGCTCCAGAGTGTTATCATGCTGTGTCTCAGGTGGCCATACACTTTGGGAGAAAACATTTCTTTTAGTAATTTACAGAAAGGAGGCAGGCAAAGAGCATCGAGCCTGATGAGAACATCTCTGAGGTTTATGCTTACCCGCCCAAAGAGGTGTGTTTCTTGGCTGTGAGCGTGCTCCGTGCTCTGCCTCCCACTCACCTCCTGTTCCCAGCTGCCCACAGGCCACTCACAAAGTGTTCCTGACACGCAGTCCCAGGTACGCTGCAGATATTCTGCCAGACAGTAGTGTGGAGGCAGCTCTAGAGGGACTCTGCTGTCACAGTCTGATAGGTAACTACAGCAGGCCAAAATAAGCAAACCAGGGGAAAAGTCTGCGTGGAAAATCATGTAACTGACTCCTGACCTCTTTCTACTCTGAAGAGTTCCCATGGATGGAAATCCAATGAGTCCTTTCCATGAGGCAAGTCCAATGGATATTGTGGCCTACTGGCTTCCTGCAGAGAGGCGTCGTGAAGGCCGAGCTCCCCTAGGACTACCTGCACATTGACTGGAAGCAGAGGTTAGGTTATTACCAGGTTATTTTGCTGTGAGGATACTTTGACACGTGCCCAGAGAAACAAATACATACCTGTCTTATCAAGGGAACGCGTTTGGATACTTTCCTTCTCACTCAGCAGTAGGCTATTCTTAGTAACTAAGAAGACACACGTGCCTTGCAGTATGCTTTTTGATAGCCTTGTTTCTATCCTTTAGGGATCTAATAGTTTATCTCCAAAGAATCCGGGATTAAAAGAAGATGTTTTACTACTGTTACAGCACAGCAGTTTCTGAAAAATAAACAGAGCTGCTGCTAGAACCAATTTCTCTCTTGTATATGTATTGAAGGCAAAGGTGGCAGCTTGACCTGATAACCATGTGCAAGTCAAAGAAGCAGCATAAATTAAGGGTTATAACTGCTAAGGAAATGTTAAAGAAACAATGCATTTTTTTTCACCATTTGGTAAACCCAGAATTTTCAAGGCCTATTATTTTCTCTACCTATATTATCTAAATGTTTAAACCAAGCACCCTACAGCAACTGCAGTATCTGCACTTCATTTGCAATCTGTCATTAGTTTGAAGGTGAATTAATTATTTTTAAAGCCTGAAGTACATGCAAACAGAAGTAGCTGCTGGCAGGTTGAGAGACACAGAAGTGCAGTAATTTGGTACATGGTTGCCATGGCAGCTAACCTACATCTAAATTATCCTGTATGCTTTTCCCAGCTATTCTCTAGTGTTATTCCTTCTGTCTGAATTGTCATTTCTTTTTCGTTTTTGGGGGGCCTGCCTTCTGCAACACCCTCCGTGTGTTACTTTGGCCTCATCTGCTGGCTCAGCCCTTTCATCCTGGGGTACTCCATATTCTGCTGGTATTATCCATTAATGGAAGGGGAAGCAAGAGGAACACGAGTCAGGAGATTACCATCTTCCAGCTCGTCTGCCTGTTGAGAGCAGCTTCTTGAAAGATGATTTTTTCTGAAGTAAACCACAGCGGTAACTCCCTTCAGTTTCAGGACTTAAAGCTTGCTGCAACATCATCGATTATGAGGCAGCTGCTTCAGATTCAGAGTGACATAATAAAAGCCAAATTTGTCCTTAAGACAGTGACTTTTTCAAATGATGAATGAATTCTGGTTTGTGGATACACAACAATAAATCAGGGTGCTACCTCTCCTATCCAGAAAACAGGCTTTGAAATGCTTTAGCAATGTTTATTGCCAAGTAGAAATATTAAAAGAGAAGGCAATGAGTCCTCCAAGCTCTTTCACTTCCATGGACCTCCCTCTCGGCACAGTTAGAAAACAACCTCAGTGCTATTTATGAATTTAAAAGTTTCGTTATTTATTTCTAGTGAAGCAGTTCCTTTCTGTCAAATCGCACTATTTCAGAGGAAAACCATTCCACTGGCTATTTCTGACCAATCATCCTTTTTATCTCCCTCTTTGCCACCTCTGAGAACTAAGTTTTGACACGGCTTCAGGGGAACCCAGCCCAGGTCTTATCAGTTCCTGGCAGATCATGGATAGCTGACATGCCTTCTGCCTATAGCTGAATATGAGCTCAGGGTTTACAGAAAGTGAGATCAGAAGATAAGGAGATAGAGAGTATTTACTTGCTTATTTTTAACACAGTAAGCTCAACGTACTGTCAAAGCAGAAGTTTTGCCTAATTTTTTGAAGAAGGTTCAGTTTCAATATCAGTTTGGCTGGTTGGTAGTGTTCAGGCAGTTGCCTAGAAGACGATCGCTGCTGTTGGGAGGCTCGGCCTTGCCAGGTACATCTGTGTGCAGAGCCAAGGAGCCCAGATCGGTCAATTTATCATCCTCCTGTCATGAGGAAATAGAAAAATCCCTGGATCTGTAGGATTACAGGCCACGCTAAAGTGCCATCTCTTTTGAGGGATACAGAAAGCTGGGAGAGCTTTTTGCTCTTATTTTCTGAGTTCTTTTATTCTGACCAGCCGGCTCAGGGTAGCTTGATTTTTAAAACGGGCTTTCAAAATATGAAAACCAGTGCAGAAACTAGGCACAAGGAGTAAGATCTTGAGAGATGACAATTACTGAATACTTTATAGCACTTTAGGCTTGCTGAAAACCTCTCCCCCATAAATACATTACGCGGAAGTTTATTAAACAAGAGCCGAAGAGCTAAAATAATCAGGTTTTGGAGTAACTGTCAAGAGAGACAGCTCTGGCAGGAGCATCAGGATTCCCCTTCCAGACCTGCGGGAAGGAAAAGGAGATGCTATAGATCATGGTAAATGTTTGAGAGAGAAGTTTCCTCCCACAGCTTTTTAATCTTGGTATGTTACAACCTCCCACTCTTAATTTTTGCTCTTTCGCTGTAGAAAGCTGCATGTATGCAACAAAACCCTAGGAAGGGAAAGCACTGCCGGCTGAAGTAGGCATCCTGAAGGGAGTCATGAAACTTGAAAATAAAACAGAGAATCACACTTCCCATTCAGAAGGACGGGAATGCATGACATGTCCCATTCAGAAAAATGTCAGATAGGAAGTTAGATAAACATATATTCCATCTGTATTGCCTAATATAACAATTTCACATGAATTGCCAATGCAAAGTGCTTTTCAGGGCTCTCTGCAAAGGTCAGAAACACTGTTATTTGCATTTTACAGATGGAGAAACTGAGTTCTGGGGAAGTGGCTTTGAACCTACTGACAGCAAGGCCTTCCAGTTATTATGGATGCCTTAGGACAACAGAGATCCCCACAGTTATCAGAGATATTATTTATCCGTTTGTCTCACAAAAAGAAACTACTCACCAGAGTTGCTGACAAGGGCTTCTTTCACTTTGGGGGCACAGTGTGTTTAGCAGCTATTATGGTGAGCTGTGATTCATACCGTGTGGATCTCAGGCACATTTTGCATGGCATGAGAATGAAGTAAATTACATTCTGGAGAGCTTTGCCAATGAAATATTAAAGCCAATTTCGGTGATAAAGCTCACTGCTATGCTTTGCAGCAGTACTGAGGGGGAAGGGAGAAGTGCAGTGCATTAAGCTATCCTTCACGGCCCTGCAGAGAGACCCCTCTGATCTTTTTGGGGCTGATGATGACATGATACAGCCCCCAAACTCTGTGGAGCCCTGGGGAGGGAGATATTCAGGAACGGTTCAAAACCAAAATGAGTGTCTCGCTGGTGTTCCCCATTCCTCTGTGAGCTGAGGCAGGGCCAGGGATACTGCTAGATCCAAGAAGCTGGGGGTGGGGTAGTCATGAGGTGAAGCCAGGGTCCTGATCCCAAACCATCCAGATTGAACCATGCTTTGGCTTCCTTCCTTCTGCCATGCTGTCACAGTTCTTTAGGGAAGAGCCAGGGATGCATAAAGCCGCAGGGGCTGGCTCACACAAAACCTCCCCAACCTGGGTCAAGGTGTAGCTTGGCACCACTCCCGAGGCCACCCAATTCAGACAGATCAGGAATGGCCTAGCTGCAGCAGTCTGTGCTGCTTGCTTTCTTCTTACAATCCCAGGATAAGATCACCCAGGAAACCTCTTGCTAGCACCCTGGCACAGAAGCTGGCGCTACTGTGCCCACTAGCTGCAGACCACTCCAGAGCCAGCCCTGCCTCAGCTGTCCTGGGCTCTGCTCCCCCAGCAGCGCTGCTCTCTGGTATCTTCCCTTCCCCTGAAACCTGAACAACTGTGATGACAATACGGCTGTTTCAAGGCAAGAGTTTTCCAGTTTTGGGGCAGTTAAACTGATGGCTTGGCTTCTGTTGGCTTTCAAGCACATAATTGGCTTCTGCAGGAGCAGCACCACTGTTTGAAGACATGGCAATCTGATGACAAGCCACTGCAGAAGCAGGTGGTCCTGCTCCTGGTCTCCATATGCACTGGTCTGACCTCACGGGGAGTGAGCTGTCACCACCCCGTCCTCCCCCGTCCCTCCCCAGCCTTCCATGGGGTTAATTCTCTGAAGGAGTTTGATGTTGGATCAGGCAAACATCAGGGTTGCTTAGGAAAGGGTCACAGCTGTACTGTTGAGGGTAGCGTGGAGGATGTGCAACCACCTCTTTGGCAACTGCGAGTATTTGATTGCAGCTGGAGGTTGTGAAATCATCCCCTCAGAAGTGTGCTTGTACTGGCAACCCAAAGCTCATCTACCCATCATTTCAGAGCTCATCCATCAATTATTTGATACCTGGCTTTGCTGCCTGTCAGCCCCCATCTTTCAGCCCTCTACCAACTACCTTGGGTGGCAGATGCCCCTGACCTGCCCAGTCCTGCTGAAGTGTGCCCAACAGATGACATCTAAACATGACAGAGCTTCGAGTCACGGGTGACACACGAATACCTGTGTAGCTGTTTTGTTGATTTTTGGGGGGGGGGTGTGTTTGTATTACAGTATTCATGTAACAACAACTGCTGAGAATAAAGATAAATTGTCAACAGAAGGATTTTTTTTTTCTATAAAGTATTACACATATTTACAGGAAAGACGTATGCTGTTGGAGTGAGTCCAGAGCATGATGAAGATGATCAAGGGGCTGGAGCATTTCTCCTACAAAGACAGGCTGAGAGAGTGGGATTGTTCAGTCTGGAGAAGGCTCCAGGGTAATGTAATTGCGACCTACCAATACTTAAAGGGATCACAGAGAAAAGTGAGAGAGGGACTGTTCATCTGGGAGTGCAGCGCTAGGACAAGGGGCAATGGCTTCAAGCTGACAGAGGGTAGGTTTAGGTTAGACCTCAGGAAGAAATTCATACTATGAGGGCAGTGAGGCCCTGACACAGGCTGCCCAGAGAGGCTGTGAAAGCCCCATCCCTGGAGGCATTCAAGGCCAGGCTGGATGGGGCTTTGGTCAACCTGACTTAGTGAAGGTATCCCTGCCCAAGGCAAGGGGGTTGGAACTAGGTGATCTTTGAGGTCCTTGCCAACCCAAAGTGTTCTATGATTCTGTGTATAAATGCATGGGGAACCTGAAGGTGGCTGCAGGGCAGCATCTCTCTTGCCCTTGTTTTGCACATGAGCCACTAAGGATTTCATGGGTTTGGGGGTGTTATTGGGCTGGCTAATGGAGACGTCTTGTCTTGTAATGTCCTGTCCCCACATCTTTAAATTGTGTGTATCCCTTAAGTCCTTGTGCATACTCCCTATTATATTAACTCTTTGGAGTAAATTTCCTTGACTAACCACCAAATCCTCATCACCACACCTCCCAAACCACAGTCCTGTGGCTAGCAGGATACAGCCCTATTACACCCCGCTTAACTGCGTGTTAGGGAGTGAAAAAGCACGGGTTCGGCAGGACTGAGCACGGCTTTGCCCCACGCCTGCCAAGGCTCTGCAGTGAGCGTGCTTCCTGGGCCAGGTGGTCTCCCCAAGTCCCTTCCCACATCAGCCAGTCTGATCCTGCAGCGTTTGCTTCTAACTGTTTGCTTTCTCCCCTGTTCGCCCCAGTTAAGGGCAGGAGCGCCCTTCAGGTACTCGCCAGCCCACTGCCCCCGCGGCGTGCCTGGGACCAAAGGGCGGGAGACCAGCTCTCCGCCCGGCCTCACGCCCGCGCCAGGCGCCTCTCCCCGGTCCGACACCCTAGGCACCGGCACGCCGGAGGGGTGCAGGCTGGCAAGCGGAGGGCTGCGGCGGCAGCCCTGGCGCCCCCCGCCAGGCAGGCCACATCTGAGGTCGAAACGAAGCCGAGTTTCGGTGCCGCGGGGGCGGATAGGCAGCCACCTGCCCGCTCCGCCGCCGCAGCCCTGCCTTCCCCGCTGCACCGGCAGCCGGCGGTTCGCGCCGGGAAACCGCGGCTCAAGTCCGCGAAGCTACACCCACGGGAAACAATCCCGACCTCGCCGCCGGCGCTTACTCATCCCCTTAGGAATGGGGCGAGGCCGGGCCGCTCGGAGCGCCCGCTGGGTGCCGCCGGCCGCTACAGGTGGGGCAGGTCGGCGGCGCGGGTGGCGCTGGGAGATGTAGTCCCGGCGGGCGGGCGGCGGCGGCGCGGCGCGGTGACGGGGACTACAAGCCCCGAGGCATCCCGCGGCCGCCGCGCCGGGGCTTTAACCGCACGTGGGGGCGGTGGCGGGAGGCAGTTCCTGGTGGCGCGGCCCTACGGCTCGCAGCTCCCGGGGGTGGCCGAGCGGAAACCCGCCTCCTCCAGCCGCCCGGCTGCTAAGAGAAAACCCCGGCCCGAGCGGGGGGAGATGCGCCTCGCCCTTCCCAACAACGGCTAGCCGCGGCTGATCCTTAATTAGTCATTAGCTCGTCCCCAGTCATCCCCGGCCAAGCACTGTCCCATGCACGCTGACCCGCCGCCGGCAGCTCTCTAGCTGGCAGCCGACGGCTCCTCCCGCGGTGCTGGCGTGCGGGTCGCTTAAGCCATGGGGAATGGGATGAACAAGGTAACGCCGCTCGTCGTTGTTCCTGTCCGTGAGTGCATGTGCGCGGGCGAGGCGCAGCGCTGGCCGGGGGTGGCGGTCCCTCCCCGCGGGCTGCCGCGGCGCCCCCCTCCTTTGTCTCGCCCCGGGCGGCGGGCACCACCGGGGCAGTCTGCGGGCGCCCGCTTAGAAACACAGAAACCAGGGCAGGAGAGGCTTTTCCCTTCAACTTTGCGGGTCCCCCGCCCCGGGGAGACGGGGGGTGGGGAGAGGAGGGAAGAAGACCGTGGCTGCGCCGCTCCCTCGGGGCGCGCCTCCTTCCCAGCCGCAGCGCGGGCAGGGAGGAGGCGGGCGGGCAGGAGGGGGGCCCTGGTTTCGGTGATGCTCTCCCGGGCTTCCCCTCCCCGGGAGAAGCGAACCCGCGGGGCTGGGGGCGGCCCCGCGCCCCCAACGGTCGCTAACGTCCGCCGTGCCCCCCGGCGCTGTGCTTCTGTCAGCCGCAGCGCCGGGCCCTTCCTCGCCGGGGCCCGGGGCCGGCTCTCCCCTCGCCGGGGGGCTGCCCCCCCGCTGGGGCTGGGGGAAGCTTGAGGCAGAACCAGTACCCCCCATTGACTTGCGGCAGGACCCGGCGTGGTGTCGGGCTGTCAGCCCAGCGGAGGCAGCGAGCGTGCGATAAACCCGTTTAATTTCTCCATCCCTTGCTCCCCTACTCCCCTCCCCCCCCCCGCTCCCTCGAACAGGACTGCGGGCGCCGTGCCTCGCCCCCTCGGGGGTCCGAGGGCGCGGAGCAGCCGGCGGATACGGGCTGTCGCGGGAGGGCTGGCCCCGGTGCTGGTGGGACAGGAAAGTGCTCGGCCCCAGTGGAGATCGCGGCGAGGAAGGAAGATGGATCTGTTGTGCGAAGGGTGTTGGCTTTTTGGCAGTGGGGGCTTATTGTAAGCACCAAATCCCCTGGCATGTGGTGGCTGTCAGGGGACAACTGTGATTTTTTAATTTGTTTTAATTTTTTTTTTCCTTCTCTCATATCTCCACCTCTATTTTAAACCCAGGATTGAAAGTGTGGTAGTAAGTAGCCTTTTATATATAGCTTACTATGAGGAACAGAAGTTGAGTCATCTCTTCTGTCTTAACGCCCTGCTTTGAGCAGCTTTGCTGTGCGCGTGGCCTCTTACAAAGCAGAGGTGAGCAGCCAGCTCTAGCTGTTCCCCAGTTGTTCGTATCTGACAGCCTTGCCCCTCGAAGTCAAGCTGGGGAACATCCAGAGTGTTTAGCCAAAGCTCCTACCTGGGAGGTGAAGTCTTTTTGTCCTATGGCTAGAGACACTGGAATAGAAGCTTTGGGCAGGTGAAAGATCTGGCCAGTTAGCTAAACTGAGTTAGTGGATGGGAGGTAGAGCCTGCCTTGGTCCTTCTTTATGTTTTTGGCAATAATGATACACAGCCTCTCCTTGGAGGTACCTGCCAGCACTGAACAGTTAGGAAGAAACACAGCTGGAGAGGTTTCTTGTAGACTTCTGCTATGTTTGTAGTATTTTTCTTCAAGGGTTTGAAATTGTCCAAACATTCTGAGTGACAGGGATGCTAAAGTTGCAATTGGGGGCAAGAGGGAAGGGAGGATTCTCAACCTTTTGAAGCTTAGCACTCTTGTCTGCATTACATCTTACTCCATAGGAGTGTGGACAGGAATTAGGAATGTGTAATCCCAGGCAATTTGGTCATTTTAATTCTACAACACATACCAACTGGAGCTTTGGGGACAAGTGTAGCACCTTTGATTTCTTTTCTTCTTTTTTTTTTCTTTTTTTTTTTTCTTCTCCTCCTCCCTTCCTATGGCTATATCTAGTAGGATGAAAAGTTCAGCAGTTTGGGAGGAGCCGTCTCCTTTAAGGAGGCTACAACCACTTTGGGCACTGGCCATCAGGGTTTATTTTTGTAGGGGTTCCGTGTGTAGGTCTGGTACTTGCCACCTTCAGAATGTGCCCCTGGATCATCTGTTCCTTTTGATCTTGTGAGTCAGTAAACGCTGGAGGAGCAAGGGGAGGTATGGAGTCATCCACACAAATATTGGGGGGAAGTTTGCTTGACTCAGTGTAGCCTATCGATACAAATTGCCTTAGTTTCCAGCTGAAGTGTGTTGGGTTTTGGTGTTTGGTTTTTGTGTTTTTTTGTGGTAGAGATATATGCAACACAGTAGGAGAAAATAAGCAGCTTATCCGATGGTGGATTATTTCATTTAGGGAATCTCTTTGTACTGATGCCAAAGGAAGAAGATTAGTGGTGACCTGTAATGGGTATGGTTAGGAAAAACTCCAGAGATTGCTACAGCTGCTGTTTGCTCCTCTTGGATGCTGAGCCTTTCCCAGTGGCATGGTGCCCTCTGGATTTTCTGTCACATTCTGTATTTTATAGCAAAAAGCAGTTGTATCTGATTTTGTAGCCATTAGTGCTGGCCCAGGGCTGGAGGCCTTGTCTTCTTTTTAGGTGGAGTTTGTCTTTTGTTTCTAGTTTTCTCTGTAAAATTAGCTGTGTTTAGGTGTTTTCCTTAAGCCCACCCAATGCCCACCTCCTGGCTTTTCCCAAATTAAAGCCAAAGCATTGGCTCGTGAATACTCTTCTATATTGGTCTGTGCAGGAGAATTGGCTAGTGACTGTGCATTGACCTAGCCTCTATTAATCTTAAGTGCTTTACTCTTTTTCAGTGTCTTTTATGTGCCGGATGAGTAATGGATTCTGACTTAGGGAATTGTCTGGGTGGCCTGATTTCTCTTTGTGCTTAATGCCGAACTTGGACTTGTATTAAAAGTTCAAGTTGAAGTCTGCGGTTGAACACTACAAAGATGTTTTCCAGGAGCTCAAGTCTGGCAGCTGAGATGGTGACAAGAGATTGCAGTACTTAGATTTGATCATCTGTGAACCGGATATGCTTTTTGAAGAGGTTTTTCTTGGGCTTGAGTCCTTGTAACAGTTAACTGCCCGTTATTCACACAGGCTGTTCTGAAGGGGTGAGTTGAGTGTTATCTCTAGGAAGAGACTTGATTTGTAAGACATGTAAATCAGTGTGGATAGTTACAGCTGATGCAACCGGTTCTATGGAAGCCAAGGAAGCTGTGCTAGCTAGTTCACATGGGTGGTGGCGAATCCCTCTCCCTGACCCGTGCCCCTCTCCTGTACTGCTGGATGAGGTGGGCCTGGCCATCTTACAGAGCATCTCCAGACTGCCTGTCAGTACTAGCACATCTAGAAGCAGTGTCAGGCAAGGAGTTAGGTGCTTTGTCTATGTAGGAAACGGGGACAGTAGCCCTTTAAGGCATGTTTCACAGAGGACTGATGGGAAGCATTAGCAACTGGAGTGACCGTTCTCCATCACAGGGCTCTGTCGTTGTGTGAGGTGAGGAACATGAGCTGTTTACCTCTGAGGTACGAACGAAGACGGGCTGGTGTTCTTGCCGCTTCGTTGTGCACTCTTCTACATCTGTTGTTTAGTCCGTGGCCATTCTGTCAATGTTTCGGATGATATAAAGAGGCTCCTGTTTTTATTCATAAAGCAGTGGTTGAAAAGTTCACAAAAACAACCACCTTATTTTTCTTCTCTTCTGACTCCCACCCCTTCTCTCTCACACGCCCCTAGCAGCCATCGGCCTTCATTTTGTGCGGCCTGGAGTTGCAGTTACTGAAGGCAGTGTGAGATGACACAGCTGAAAGTTCCCAGCCATAGTCTAGTGCTGAAGTATTAGTCAGCACGACACGAAGATTCACTTCTTTCCAGGTAGCTTTCACCCATAGTAATGTTTCTTGCTTCTAGAATGAGTAGGACAACAGGGGAAACATCTGTCCTTGGTTGTGTCCTAGTTTCCTACCTAGCATACAGCGTTGCTTCGTTATGCACAAATGCAAACGTCTGGATTTTTCCTCCTTTGCCAACACCACTTTAGGAAGCCTTATTTTTGCAACGCTCCAGTGCTTCTCGGTATCTTTAATTTATAATGTCTAGCCTTAATGATTGTGACTGGAATTTAAGCTTTTATCCTCTCTTGAGAGCACCCATTTGATGCAGAAGTAATGTCCTGGAGTCTAAAATGCAATAGGCTGCAGTAGTAGTGGTGTTGTGATTTGAGATTTCTGCTGCAGATAAGAAGTACAAGGCATCTATTTAAAACTATAAAAAGCTATTTTATTTTTTTTAATTTTAAATTTTTTTTTAAGCTTGAGGGAGCTGACTGGTGTGATCTGGTTGGTGAAATTCATTCATAACTTGACTCTCTTTTGCTTTAGAGCATGTTTTTGTTTGTAGAATTTGGACCTTAGAAATAGCCCTTGAGTACTCTGCTCTCTGGAACAGCTATGGGCTGCTGATATAGGCTGGTATAGGGGCCTTTGAGCTGCACTTCCATCAGAGTCATCAAGTGTGCTTAAAATAATGAATCAAACCATGAAACTTTGGGTCTCTTGCATGTCGAAAGGGATATCAGAATGTTGTAAGGGTGCCTTTTCCCTACTTGATAACCTGGCATTAGAAACTACTCCACTCGGTTTTTTTTTTATTTTCCCTGCCTTTGGATGAATGTTGAATTAGTAGAAATGAAAGCTGAAGAGGCAAGGAAAGGGGAGAAAGCTGTCTGAGCTTATATGTGCAAAACTGACGGGTGCCTGTTCGGACCAGACTAAAGAAACATTTTCTTATCTGGCTGGTGTTGTCATGCGGCCCCTAATTTGTAAGCAGTTTAGGGTACAGCAAGGGTCCCAGAGAACTCCTCTTTCCACATCAGTGGGAGAATTGAGCCTGGTGGTAGGGCTGGTATGACACAGATGACAAGGAGAGAGATCACCCAGCAAAGCTAAGAGGAGGAATGTTTGCACAAACCAAAGTTGCAGGGAGTGTGAAAAGTTCTGCAACCTTTTGGTTTTCTGCAGGGCTAGATAAGTAACACCGAATTGGACGTTTTTATCGGATGAAAGCCCTGGAGTTAAGGCAGATCAGAAGCTATTTTGCAGGCCCTTCTGCCAGCCTGCTAACCTTTCCATGGTAAGCTGGGTCGCCTTTCAGCAGGAAGGTTGCAGTGAAGTAGAGGCTGGGGTGATAATCCCTGGTGAAAAGTCCTTCATGACTCTTGGAATTTGGCGGCTTCTGGACCAAGGAAAATGGGTGGAGTTTTCCCTTTAAATAGCTGCTCCCGGGTGACTGTTGCTGCTGTTGTGGTGACACTTGGGTGTTGCTAAGGCTTTAGGAAGTCAGTGCTGACATATCTGTATTGGTGGTATGCTCTGTATGCACCAAAGAAAAATGGATCATATGGTCTCACCACCACGGTGCTGCTCTCTTCAAAGGATGTGGGCGTGAGTCAGGAACTTCAGGTGGCAGAGAATGAAATTCTTTGCCAGAAAAAGTGTGTTTGGGTGCACTTTGGGGTTTTTTCGTGCCCTTACTGCTGTTCTCAACTTGGGAGGATTGTGAGAGAGTGAGAAGGGTAGCACTGCAGTGTCACTCGCCTCTCTGTATGTGTGCGTGCACGTGTCCTCAGATTTGACAGACGAGTCCTCGGGCTGACCTTGTAACTCCCCAGTAAAGAAAGTCCTGTAACTGAGACCTATGCAGGCTTCTAGGAGTGGATAGGTCTGGGAGAGAAACATGCAACTCAAGGATTTTCATCAGTTCTCTATGTGAATACATGACTTGCTCTTTGCAGCGATTTCCTCTATCAGAGAGCCCCAACTTCCATGGCTTTGCACTTGAAACGGCTCAAAGATGTCGTTTTGCAGTGTTGTGTCCAGCCTGCTTAGCAACTTTAGGCAAATCACCTTTTCTGTATGAAGTTTCATCATTAGTTAAATGAGGGTAACTCTTACCCTGCTGGTGGGGGGGGGGAGGGGGAGGGGAGAGGGGAAGGAGTGTGTTGAGAGGCCCACTGTGTATTCATAAACCGCTTTTGCTATCCTTGGAGAGCCTCCATTATGTGAGAGTCTGCATGATTAACAACCCCAGGCTGTCAACGAAAGCTCTCAAAGCATGGCGTACCTACAGCTATGTAGTTTGAGAAGGTTGCAATAAGACTCAAAATGCTGTCAGCGCTTTTAAGACTGCATTTCACAATAGTCTGCTAAAGTAGTATGTTCCATCCTGTATGCAAATTGAACTTTGTCAAATTGTCTTACCACAAGATATCTATATTTGATACTATATTTCTTTCTCACAGATTCTGCCTGGCTTGTACATTGGCAACTTTAAAGGTAAGATTAGTTTTATCATTATCTTTAGGATTACTTAGCAGGGGTCTTAAGGTGTTGTTTCACAGGCCTACAGAATTCTTTGACATCTCTGCAGTTTCTTTAACTCCGTCTTGCTTCGTTTCTGGATTCACCTGGTATCACTTGAGGAAGAACTTGCTTGCTCTCATCCATGTGCTGTGCTGCAAGCTCTTTAAGAAAAGAAAAATGAACACCATCTCCTTGGAGCGTGCTTCAGCTGGAATTCCTAAACATTGGCCTGCCTTAAACCATTCCTGTGTTTGGCAGGCAAGCCTGTGAGCTGGGCAGATTCTTCGTAAGGCTTATTTCAAGTCCTCCTTATAAGTAAAGGTTTAGTATGCCTCATGCTTGTTGCTTTCGTTATTTTGGTTATATATAACAACTGCTAAAGAGTTCGGTTATCACTGCTTGTGAGACCAATAGGTCTGCAGATTCCCAACTGATCACCAATAGTCATACTGCCTGTGTTGTGGATGTAAGATTCTCGGGATTTTACTTTTTTCCTTTTTCCGTGAGGTTTATTTTTTGTGTACAGATAGACAGAACCATATTTAGAAAACACAGGAAACTTTATGTAGACATCCAAATAAACGACCTGTTCTCAAAACACTCTGTTAGCAGTAGTTCCAGTTGACTGTTCCTACTCAGAGTAAACCAGTTGTGCCTGTACAGTCATCTTGATAAATCTAGACTATGTATTTCCTACGCTTGGGTACAACAGCAAAGCAGGACTCAAGGACCACTGCAATATCCTGTCCTTCCTGCTCTGTCTGATATCACAGCTACTCTGTTAAAACTGGATGGTGCCTGCATTGGATTTAGGTGATGCTGTGCCTCAGCTCTGCTTCATGCCCACCCTTCCTCTTCATCCCCAAACCTATTTGTTCAGTGTTTTTTGCCTGACCACCCTAAGAGGCAACCCAGAAGCAAAAGTGAAGTTAAAAGATGCCTTTTGCCAAACTGGCATACAAACATAACTGCTAGTCTGTGAGAGTTAATTGTGGTGTGGCAGGGAGAGCAAGAGGATGGGGGCGAGTTTACACTGGTGTATGCAGATAATGAGAGGAAAAAAGAAAAAAGGAAAATAAGGGCAAGAGGATAATTTTGAAAATGCTTTGGACAGAAGACTGCATGGGCTGATGACAAAGCTATCTATCTTGGTCACAGCCATGTTGCTTCCTCTTTTTGTTTTTCTTTTTTTTTCCTTTCCTCTCAAGTAGTATAGGAGAGGGGCAGGATGGAAGGATGTTTGATAGTAGTGTCCATTAGGTTTGAAACTCTCCGGCAGCATGGGCCTAGGGTACATGGCTCTCAGTCTGTCCCTCTCTGCTGGTAAGCCCTTGATGGTCTGCCCAGGGGAACAAAGCTCAGCCGGATCATCTGCTTCTTGGTACGGTTCTGTTTTCAGCTGATGAACAGTTCAACCAGCTGAGGGGAGTTGGCCAAGGTTGTGGAGTGAGTCAGCACCTCTCACGATGAGGCCTGCAACCCTCTTGCTCCTGCTGCTGTGGCCACTCAGCCATCCGCTCTGCAAATGATCCTTATGTGGCACGTCAGGTCACTTCAACATGTAGAGTAGGGGCGTGAACGTAGAGGTGGTGTGAGTGGGCAGTGTTTCTCTGCTGAAAAGAAGCAGAGGCTGAAATGCTTCAGCTCCATCTATATAAGAGAACAAGTATGTGCTGGCATTAATCCCAGTTTTTGTGTTACGGAATTGGTTTTTTAACACAAAATATTTGTTTGTTTATTGCTATGACCTTTGCTCACATTGCATTTAATAGTTATGTTCTACTCTCATGAGTATCTGTTGTTACAATCTTAAATTAGCTACTGTACCGAGAGAGGAAGAGAAAATTTGTGTTACAGTACTTCACTTATACTAAAGCAAACTCGTACAATTTTGTCTTTTCTGCATCCCCTCCCCTTGATAACCCCCTGCCTCACTGCTTAAGAGCAATTGCAGCGAGCTGTGCAATGAAGCCACCCTGCTTAGGAAAAGACTGTTGGTTAATCACCACTGTGTTTTTCTGGAGGAGTTTGATTACCATGTTCTTGGGGCATGTTCCGATTTGTGGCACTTTTTCAAAAAGTGACTAATGAATATTGAGATTGCCATAAAGGGGATGATTGACTGAGAAATACTCAGCAGCACATGCAGTTGGGATTGGTTAGAATGCCCAGATTTGGGCAGCTGAGATGGTTTAAAGACACGGCATTGATAAAATTAATGCCTGTATTGTGCTTTTTAGCAGTCTCCTACTTTTTCCAGCGTGAATTAAATAAAGCTGCATCTGGTCAGTGAGAGGAGTAACTGAAACCCAGGCATTGTGTGTCTCGCCCTGCTGCAGGGCTGAGGCATCATGGCACCCTCCAGATCTCTGTAGGTGGAGTGGAGAGGGGGGAGCATCTCCAGAAGGCGGGGTTGGGGGAAATCTCTCTCTGAGTCGCTCTGATCTGCCCTCTGGAGGATAGCCTCCCCTCCTTTCTCCTGTGACTCCGGGGAGCTCCGGTGGGCAGGGTTTCCATAGCTGGGAAGTGGAACAACCCTTCTAGGCCTGCTCATCCCTGCGGTGTGGGAGACCTCCGGGGACACTGACAGGGCGGGAAGAGGCTTGGTTGTTCCAGCTGGGTGCCTTCCTGCTGAGTGAAAGCAGGGTGTTAAAGCATGTTAAATGCTGTAATCATGGAACACTGTTGCCTGGAAAAGGCATTCAGATTGGGAAACTATTATTCAATATTCATCAGTCTTTCTACTTTATGTATAGGGTTTCTTACTTTTACGCCCCATCAACTTAAAAGCAATCCCTGACAGAGGAAGTGCAAATGCCTCTGCATTTGAGAGATAAACCAAGGCCCAAGGAAAAAACCAACTTGTGAAACAAATCCATTGCAGGAATGGGATTTGAACTCGCTACTACTGGTTAGTGTGCTGCTGCACAGACCTTTAGGGACACGGAATTACAGGGGGCTTTGCTAGAAAGTAAAAAAAAAGAAAAAAAAAGTAGGTATAAAGTTATTTGTAGTCCTCATTATGGAAAGCACTGAAGTACCGGTTGAAATCCTGCTAAACCCATGGGACTTGAGAATGCCTCTGGAAAACTGTCCTGAAAAAGCATGGATCTAGGCATGTACTTAAGTGCTTGTTATCTTATAAGATCTGTAAGTGTGATTCTGCTCATCAGTAGCACATTAAAGTTGTGGTATGTTCCCGAGTGTATTTGAGATTGCACAGCTAGAGGGCAGAAAAATTCAAGAAGAACCACAGGTGTCCATACAAAATACCAAGACCAAGTTTGGTCTGAAAGCCCAGAAGGAAACAGAGCTCTAGGGCTTCTTCAGTGAAAGATAATGAGTTACTTCTTTGCAAGCTGAAGGGTGGGAGGCTAGGAGAGTAAAATGAGGGAAGGGAAAGAGGAAGTTAACTCTTCTTCCCACCTCTAATTTGGGGGAGGGGGGGAATATTTTGGCTTTTTTCAGTTGTACCTTACAGATGAAATTCAGTCCTCTGAAAAGACAAAGAATATTGTGAGACTGCATGCCCGTGCATCTTTTGCACTGTAAACCTGATGTCCTTTGGAAGGCACCTGTGCTTTGTTCACTAAGAGACCAATACAAAGGGGCTTTCGAGCCTTTGCACAAATAGAAAAAAAATACGTTTCTTCTGTTACAAGGTCCTAAATTAATTCTTGTTTGGTACCGAAATGTGTAGCAGTAGGGAGCACAAGAAATTCAAGAGTGCTTCTGTCTTGAATATTAAACAGCCTGTGCCCTTCCTTGCTTTTTATCATATTTGGAAGATTCAAATTTTTCCAGTGGAATATTTGGGAGGTTTTTGATTTGAAGGGGAATGCTACATTGTAAGGTCTGATTCCCCCCAAAGAGTCCAGTGGTGCTGTGGATGAGCTGGTGAGTCTTCGGAAAGTTTCTGCCCTTCCAATTACTAAGTGTACAAGGAGGCAGTGCCCACTGAGTAGTTCTGCTGTTTATGCAGTTCTGCTCCAATTAATTTCTGTTATCAGCTGCTTAAATATTTTTTTTAAGTGCCCTTTTCTAAGGCTTTATTCCAGGTATCCCCATTAAACAGAGTACTGGGTCCTTTTCCCCAACTTTCTCACTCCTCAGAAAGGTGCTTCTGAGAACCTGGGACAAAACATATATCAGAACAGTGTGTGAAGTGGGGACAGGATATGTGGAGGTTTTGTTCACTTAGTTTCTCTCTGTGTGTCTTCAAGTGCAGATCACTGGACTCTGGAACAAAGCTTCCCTTGTGGGAGACGATTCTCAGTAATAGCTTAGTGGCCTGAACCTCTGGAGAGGAGTGTCTCCCTTAGATGTCTATCTCTAATTCTCTCCAAAGCAGAAAATAAAAAGTGTAGACAAAATGTTGCTTTATTAAAAAAAATAAATAAATCTGGTGATGATGAAACTCTAGGCTCCATACATCTGGAGATTGAGACTTAGTACTGTTATACGTATTAGGCTGACTTGCCTTCTGTCAGTATTTACCTTGTTCCTGCATTCATAACCTGAAATCATACTGAACACTTAATACTTACTGAATTACTGTGTCATAGGAGCACGCCTGTCTCATCAGATTCACTTTGGCTTTGGAGGTGGAAGAAGGGAGGGTGTCTTTAGTTTGAGATAGCTGGCTAATGGGAGGAAACGTGACAAAATGAAAATTAAATCTTATTTTGTGGAGGCATTTAATCTTCTAAATTCACAGGTGAGTTGCAGGTAAATGTTGCGGATCCAGGCCTGTTTCATTGTAATGTTTTTCACCCCTCTCCATTCCTGGCAGGATGCTTTTGTATTTTGTTGTTAGCAGTAGAGGCGGAAAAGTATCTACAGCTCTTTCTTCCCATCTGACTCCACAAAAGGAGAAATCCTTATTATCTTGCATCTCTTATTACCTTGCATCTCTAGTGAGGCTCTAAAATACTAAAGAGAGAACAGTACATTTGAGATTTCATCACCCTGGTATTGCAGTCCTTCAGTTACTGATTTGTCTTTGTCAGTATTGTCTCCCTCTTGCATACGGGGGACAGGGGACAGAAGCACAATATGCTGGAGGATTTGCCCCCAGCCATACAGTAAGGCTTCCCAGATCTACAGGGAAACAAATTCCACGCTCCCTCTACCCCACCCCCCTCAGCCATACAGGTATATATACTGGTCCCATTTTGATGAATCTGCCATTGCTTTTGCAATTAAGTGTTTGCAGCTCTCTGCCTGAGTAGAGGTTAAGCTAGGAGTCACAGGATGACACTGAGGAAGAAGTAGCTAAATATGAGTGTGGAGGGGAAAGAAGAAGACTTTCCCACTGTGGATTGTGTCCTTTTGTGTGAGAAGACAGATTCCTGAAGACTTTACTCAAAAGTCCAGTATCAGCTGAGAAGTGTTTCACTGTATTAGGTAACCTACTGTGAGGAATAATACCACATTTGAGGGACCCTTTAGGGATGAACAAGATGGGCTCTGATAGGCTTCTTTCATCTTTAAATTTAGAAATAAGGCGTTTCACGCTGTGACTTCAAAATGTGAGCCTGCATGTGGTTGTAAAGCACAGTGCTACACTGAAGAAGTTAGAATTGCTGTGGCAATAATGATTCTTCTGGCTCTTGCTGGTGGTCCTTCATGTAACCCCTTAATTTTAATTTTTTTAAAATTTATGGTATGAGACATGCCATATGAGTGACAGGAAATGTCATTTGTACTGCTGTTCAGATAGCTTTGTAGTGTCTGTGGAGACTTAATGGCAGGTATCAGGAATTTCCCTTTGTCAGCTCTGTAGATCCAGATAGCAGTCACTGGCTGAGAGGCTTTTTCTCTTCTGCTTTGTGACTTGAATTGTTGTTTCCTAAACGTATCGATGACCTGCTGGCTACCCTTGGATGTTGTGCTGGGACAGCAATTTCTAGCTAATTTCTAGGAATTTCTAGCTAATTTCTAGGAATAGCTGAAATCTCGCTGCCTGACTGTAGAGTTTTGATTTGTTGAAATGCCTTTGGCCTAAGTCATTGGTTGACTGAGGAGGCAAAGTCTTTCAGTCCTTTTGAGTCAAACTCTGCCCGTTAGGCCTTTCTGACAGGTTTGAAACAGCCAACATTTAATTTGGATTATATCTCCTTTTAAAGCTGCTTGCCCTGTATGGCAAGCCATTTCTCTACCACATGGTTCATACTGATAATTAGAGACTGGGGTCTTGTTGTCCTAGGTGTGCATTAACACCATGAGTGCCAGCCAGAAGGCTCCAAAATATACCCTTAGCCTTTGGGCAGCAGAAAGCAGTGGGTTTTTTAGAGGCACAAACCCTGGGCATTCTCTGAGGAATTGATGCTGCTCTATAAACTGTTCATAAATCTGAAGGTTAGGTGGATTAGAAGACCTCTCCTGGCAAACATTAGCGTCTCTTCTTTGAAATGCTCACTGTGAGATTTTTTAGGGAATGTTAATTGTTCTGTGAAGCTAGACCTTAGTCCTGTTTCAGTGGAATTTGTATAAATTCTTTCCTAAAGGATTAGGCATCTGTGCTGTCTGTGGAGGCTTGACCAGTATCGAGTGAAATCCATGCAGTTTTGACTCTTCTCTTTTTATTAGCCTTAAAGAAGCTTTCAGATTTGGATTAGGCTTAAATTTTATTGCCTGTTATTGTGCTCACAGGGATCTTGTCTATGAGGCAGTATAATTAAATGTCCAATTCCTCTTTATGATGTAGAAAAGCCGTCGGAACTTCATAGCAGAGTGGAATAAGAGGAAGCAAGAGGTGCTAATTGAGCTTTTGTGCTACGTAAAGAATGTACAGGTGATGCTATTGTTATTTTTGTACTTAGAGCTTGAAACCTTTGTGGTCAGTGCTCTTTTTTTGTGTGTGCACAACCAGGCTAATGTGAACAGATTGTATGGGCAGATTTGGAAGGCAGGTGTTCACAAAACCACTGCTGTCATTGCCACGGTGTACTGAGCCATTCTCAAGCGAAAAGCTCAAAAGTAAAATGGACACATACTAACTTTTACCTGTATTAGTGGTTCTTTGAGGTCGTTTTCTGGCGTGCTCATGGCTTAGTAGGGGGAAAGTTGCTCAGTGATGACAGATAATCGATTTTGCCTTCTTTCTCATAGAAACAAGCCTATGCTTTCGCAACATCTAGCTACGCGTTTTCAGTCGCCCCAGTTTGCTTTCCAGTTTTGAATGTTTGAAACCCCTTGGTTACAGGTCTAGGAACCACCTTTTCGCATCTGCGCTTCCTTGCTGTAGCGCTTTGCTTTTTCGTACGTTCGATATCTTCATCATCTCCTCTCTTCAGACTTAAAATTAAGGTCTATGTTTTGGGTAAACACACACTTTCCCCCAATATTCCACAGGAACTAAGAATCTGGTTCTCATTAACGGCTTGCCCATTAGGGCCTCAGTTGAACTGGTAGGCTGGCTTCGCTTCTCAGATGGGGATATCACAAGGTCGACCTCCCAAATGAAAATACATCCCCCGAAGGCAGATTTGTGGGTTGAGAGGAGGTAAGCTATTTCTTGTACAGCTCTGACTGCTTGTTCAGATGGCCATCACCTGCACACAGGCATACAGAGACTTACATTTCAGATGCAAAATACATGAAACTTCTGACTTAAGAACATATTCCTGAGTCACTTATGCTTGTTCTTTATATAGTATATCATTTGTTTTGGAGTTAGAAGTGGGTCTTCCCGTTACTTGCCCTGGTGGTGTTCTAGAACAGCTGCATTTGGGGTTTTGTTTTACTTCATGAAGCTACAAAAAGAAATATACCCATGATAAGTGGTTTTCAACATGCACAATGGAAAGGGGAGTGGGCTATTTCATGAGATTTAAAGAAATTATCTTTGGTTTTCCTCTATCGCAGATGCCCGAGATGTAGAGCAACTAAGTAAGAATAACATTACGCACATCCTGTCAATCCACGACAGTGCCCGCCCGATGCTTGAGGTAAGAGGTGTGGGGGACTCCGTGGTAAATCCTTACTTTGCAGTTGACTGCTAGTCATCTTGGGGTTAATTCCTTATCCTGTACAATTGGTGTTTTGAGACTGGTTTTCCTGGGGAAATGTTTGACAGCTGTAGCTTTGGGATCCAGTTGCAGACTTTCGTTGTTACTGAAACACAGAAACACAGAAACACAACCAATAAAGGAAGAGACAATTAGTATCCATCAATACAACACAACAATAGGATTGTGGTATTAATTTAATAGTAAAGGTAAGTTTCCTTCTGTTTGGAGTTCAAGCATCACATAAGCAACAACATTCCTTCTCCCTTTTACCCCACTACAAACCCTCCTTTCTATTTGAGCCCCTTTCTTGGATCCTTATAGCAGGTGGATGTGTGTAAGAGGGTTTCAAACCTATTCTGTGTAACGTAGCCTTATTTAGGCTTGGGGTGCAGGAGGAGCCAGTGTTCCCTCATATAATACATCTAATATAGCAGAGCATCTGTAAGTCTCCAACACTTTAACATGGAGTGTTATTCCCATTTTACTGAAGGGAAGCTGATAAAAATAGCTGAAGTGACTTGCTGTGTCACCTGAAGCAGTGTAAGAGCTGGAAGTAGGCTGCAGGTCTCCATTGTGGGACTGTCGTGCTTGCTTCTTTATGGCAGCTTACTGTGGAAGGAGGGAAGTTTTACTGGGCTTTGCTACACCTTAAAATTCTGCTGTTTGACTTATGTCTGGAACTGTTGTCCCCTTAAATTTGTTTGTTCTTTCCTGCATTCCACTTTTCATGAATAGTGAGTGGGTAAGGCAGTTGCTGGTGTTGCCCCTCCAGTGCTGCTGGGAATCTCTGCTTTCCATTCTCTTCATGTGAAAAAAATCTCAAGTGAATTTGGTCCTTAAACTACAAAATTCCCACCTCTCCCAGTCAGTATGAGCTGTATGAAAGGTGTCCCTAGTACGTAGCCATTAAAACAAAAAATCAAGTTAATGGGGAATTCAAGGTTGACCTTGGACTGGTGAGTGTGCTGAAGCAGAGCTTTAGCTGTTACCTTCATTGTGCTGCCCATCTGAATTCTGCTGTGCCTGACGCTTGCTAAGTCTGGAACATACTGGATTTCAAGCCTGCCCTTAGAGAGAAACACTTGTACCAAGTAAGGGAGATGTGATGCTTCCTCTAGGGTGCTCTTCTCCAAAAAGAATAGAAGCTTGCTTGGTTTTAGCATCATGGTTAGAAAAGTAGGAAGACTAATTATGGCACAGATCAGCTGCAGCCTCAGGCCAGTGTTCCTTGTGGTAGTGGCAGTTTTGGCAGCCCACATGCCACCATCTCGCTTGTGGTGGTGCATCTGTTTGTGGGGCTGCATGGTAAATAGATATGTGAGCTTTTGTGGGCTAAATATAACCAAGGCACCATTTCCTTCTCTAGCTGCCCCCACAGAAGACATGAAAGGTTATATTTACCCAGGTCTGTTCCCAATCTGGTTTGCAATAGTGTGTCAAAAGTTACAGTGGAATGGGGACAAGTAGTAGCAGACCGAGGATGGACTTATTCACCCCTGCATCTAACAAAATTACAATTTCTCCAACTGTGCCTTCTAGTTTCTCAGTACCCAGTATGCTCCTTTGGGATGTGCTGGTGTTTCTGGGAAACAGCTGTTAAAACTTTTCTCCAGTTCTTGAAGTGGTGGGGGGATTGCAAGTTCCATTTGTCTGGGAGCTGAGCTGATTATGAATTACTTTGTCATTCATGGTCTTACTGCATTGCTTGTTTGCAAATAAATGCTTCTGTTTAGGAACCAGGGCCTAGAAAACATCTGTTAAATTATGTTACTTCCTTTGTTATTTACTTCTTTGCCAGGTTGTAGGTAGATTTGTTTACAGCATGTGTATCCACGCTGTGCTTGGGGCTTGTTCTCAAGTCCTCTGGAGTAAAATGGGAATGCTTTCCCTGTGTGTCTCCCCCCAGATTTCATTGCTGGAAAATGAGGGCTTACATTAATCTTCAGACAACTGTCTGATGTTATTCAAACCTTTAAACATGGAATTGCAGTGGTATGCAAATTTTTTTTCCCCTGCTGTGATTCCCTGTTTTCTGGGTCTGTGTGTGAACGTTGGTCAGTGGTAAAAAAGTTGCCTTTTCTTGGACTGTGGTGGTTGCATTTGTCTCTTACTAACTGTATTTTGTCTCAGGTATTTCTGAGACAACCTATAGGAAATACTACAAATAACTAACTAAACAAAGCTTTCTGTGCAAGGCATGGAAGGTAAGTGGTTTTAGATACTGAAAAACCAATAGTGTTACAGTAACATGTTGTCAAAGAGAATTTGACTATTTTTTTTGGCTGTCTGAGGACCAAACAAATATGGATGCATGCAGTAGTTTTCAGAGGTGACAAATGACACAGAACACATCTTGTCAGATTTTGAAGTTTGTCATGGCTGGTTCAATGTTATAATATTTCTGACACAGTACTTAAAGCTGACAGTGGCAGAGAATAAAAGCTATGAGTTTGGTTTCAATTGTTCATACTCAGGAATGCAATACTGCAGAAATAAAGGCAAACATCAGTGTACTTGGTGAGCACTAACTTGGTCCAGATGGTAAAATTGTTTTCCACTTTAGTAACTTAACAGCATTGCCCCTCTGTGTTGTTACAGACCAGTTTTTCTTGATTGTGTTTAGAATATTCACAGTAACTTTAAAAAGTGTACTTTCCTCTGTGGTTTATATGCTGCAGTATTTGGAGATATGCTGCATTAGTTCCTCATAGATGATCAACTAGAAAATGATTGAAGAGTTTCACAAAAAATGTGTGTATTGGTTTAGGTTTCATAGTGTGTGCCTGTTCAGAAGTAACTTAAGAAACATTCTCTTTTTTCTTTTTCTTTTTTTTTTACTGAAATTTGGTTTCAGACATTATCTCAATAATCCCTTGCAAACTATCACGATAGTATCTGATTTATGTGTGGCTCACAATCAAAGTCTGACCTTAGGAAGTTATTGCATACTTTCATGCTGCAATAACTGGGAAAAGTAGGTTTAAAAATGTTGGATTCTAAGATTTTTTTTTATACCTTTGGACATTGGCAGCCTGCACTAAGTACAAGACATTGTTTTGTAAGACTTCAAGTGGTTTAGACTGGAAGGAATTGCCAAAATCTGGAAATCTGGCCTGAACTACATTGCAGTATTGGCCCTTAGGTTTTTTTTGTATAAACTGTTTCAAGGAATCTTGTTCTCATAAAAGCAAGTCTGAAATTAATTTATATTTAGAGAGCATCCTAAGGCCATTATTCCAGTCAAGTACACCATTGTTATACAAGATCTCAACCACTTAGGTAAATGTTTTGTAGTTTCAAGATGCAGAAAAAACTGTAGGT
Source organism: Laterallus jamaicensis coturniculus (assembly GCA_022605575.1). Taxonomy (NCBI): domain Eukaryota; kingdom Metazoa; phylum Chordata; class Aves; order Gruiformes; family Rallidae; genus Laterallus; species Laterallus jamaicensis. The sequence continues at coordinate 11,627,144 of JAKCOX010000002.1, read as the reverse complement.
AACTGGTGGTGTGTCCAAGAGAAAGGACTGCATGCCATGTGGAACAAGGTATGTTACTCAGATGCACAGAAATCACCCTCTGTGTCAGAGTGGTGTCCAGAAAGCATCATGTGTGTTTCCACAGTGGCAGTGGCCCTGGTGAATCAAGTTGACTCCCTTCAGAGCATTTTGGATGGCTGCCCATGGAACACTCACAGTTGTTTTATAAATCCACACAGAAACCACGTACAGAGGAGAATAATTAGGTTTCTTACCACCTGCTTTCTAATCTATTTCTCAGTTCAGGTTTTGACATCCCTTTTCAGAACATGAGAGATGCCAAAAGCTGGATGAGCAGACAGGTATCTTGGAGTGTGCTTTAAATAATAGTATATCTGGCAGTGACTTTCTTGGATCTCCTGGTAGAACTCCCTTTCTAAAGCTAGGACAAGTAGCTGTATGGGTTGGATACCAGCAGGTCTGAAGGCTGTGATGATAACCATATCTCCTAACCAACCAGTGCAGTCAGTCAGAATGTGGAAGCACTTTGAACTAATCCTGAGCAGTTCTTCCCCCATCACTTTAGAGGGTGCCAGCTGGGTATTACTCTGCTGCAGTAGACCTGGAGTTGTAACAAATTTGTGCCAGTTGATCTCAGCAAAGGAGGTAAAAGCAAATCTTGTTAACCTTACATGAAAGAATCTGGTTGCAGGTCTGTTGGAGCTAAGAGTGTTTCTGTGTGGATTTCCTGGGTGTTTGACCCTCTTCTGGGGGACGTTACATGGAGATCATCAACATGGGCCCAGACCAGATAGTATGTTAGTGTGGATTGTGCAGCTGTTTTCAAACAGCTGCATCCCAGTCTAGAAAGCATGTGCTGTGGTGGACAGTTAAGTCCAGCATCTTTAATCCTCACTCTTAGCCTTCCCTCCTTCCCCCCCCCCAACCAAACACATACACACACGTGCTGAAATACTGGCAAAAGCAAGAGAGCTTCCTCCAGTGCATCGGGCAGCACTTGCTGTGCGTAAGGCAGGAAGGAGTACAGCATGAGTCCTGGGAGTGGAAAGGGTGCCAGAAGGTCTTCTCATCAGAGAGTCACCCGAGCCCTGTCTCAGAGAGGTATTATCCACAGAGAGAGGCAGTCTGTGGGTCCCTGTGCAGAGAACCCACCTTAGGGAACTGTGTGATGCATGTGGCTAACAAATGATGTTAGATTCAAACTGGAAGCAAGGCTTTAACCTTGAAGGTAAGTAATTCCTGAAATACGGTGCCAAAAGTAACAGTGGATTTTCTGACATGGCTTTTTTTGTGTGGCAGTTGATGCACTCAGTCACAGGCTCTGACTTGGCTGGCCCTGTGTGGAGCCAGGAGTTGGACTTGATGATCTTTATGGGTCCCTTCCAACTCAGGAGTTTCTATGATTCAAGTAAGGCTGCGTTACAGAGGTCTCTGAGCTTCACACTTAACAGGAGCATTTCACAGTCCTTTGAGGTGCCAGTTGTAGCTGTTGTTTGCATTGTAGACACGTGCCCATCAATCAGGAAATGGACTCAATTGACCAGCCCTTTCCACATGGTCTGCCACATATTTGTCAGTTGCTAGCAATTTTTGTGTTGCTCTTGACCTGCACCAGAGGTCTGCCCTAGTAGAAGTATGCAGCCCGTTACCAGTCACTGTGGTTGTGCGGTCCTTTGGCACGAAGGTATTTATAGCATTGTCGTTATCACACCGACCACTTCTGCATCATAGGAAGCTCTGTATGCTGCACTCATCCTGGAGACATCACAGTGGTCCCAGTAATGTAGATCTTAAACCAACAAGAGTTTACCTGGGCATTCTGTGGCATTTTCTGCCACAAAAGCTTTCAATTGTTCTGTCTGTGGATGACAAATCACATTGGGTAAGCTCTTCTGCATGTGTGCTGCTGCTTTATGCTCATCAGTTTTCTTTCTTTGTTTTCTGTTGCTAGAGGATATTTGGGTTTTTGGAGTGTTTGATTTTTTTTCAGATGAGGAAAGAGTATATGTGATAGTTTCAATTAAAGTAATTTTGACTTCAAGTAAGTAAATGAAATCCCAACAAAACACACAGTTTTTTGGGTTGAGAGGTTTTGTCATCTCTCTCTGCCCAGTACCAAAGCTGCCACAAACTGTAAGCACATCCATGTCCTGAACAGCTGATCTGTGTCACTCTCTCAAGCCTTACTGTCTGTGTGATTTCTTCTCCAAACAAGTGTAGTGATCTTAAAGCACCGTATGGAATTTTTTTGAATGTTGCAACAATGTCTTCTGGTTGCTGAGAACATTTTTGGTGCCTGTGAAACATTCAGTCGACTTTTGCTCTAAATTTCTTAAAATATTAGCCTATAGGTTATGGGTTTTCCCCCCTCATTCTGCATAGTTAACCAGAGCACCTGCAGAGGAGTTATTTGTTCTTTTTTCTTTTTATTCTGATGCCATTAATACCATCATCTTAATTTGGTACGTGCTGTCTCCAGAGCAGTGGTTTTCCTCCCCTTTTTCCTGAATTGATGACTACCTAAGTAAGTGTTGGCATACCCACCAGGTGGGTGGAGTGGTGGGGGAGGCAGAGAAGAGCTAATTGCTGACTGAACTAAGCATCTTTTTTTGTCCAGTCTGTTAGCTTGTGCAGCCAGCATAACTTAAAAGAATGGTATCTCTGAAAATAAACTTCACAGGCCAGGTCATCTTATGAAGGTTTTTAGATCCTTTTTTTTTCCTTGCAAATTTTAAAATTTCAATCACAGTAAAAATAGGTTTTAAATACTCAGTATCTAGGAAGCTAAACTGAGAAGTAAGAGCACAGTTTTAAAAAAAACACAAACCAACAAACCTGTGATGGTCATATAGATCAACTTTTCATACTCCCTAAGAAAAGGCAAATGCATTAATATAACAGAGGCAATGAAGATACTGTAACTGAAGCAGAACCAGTAAGTGTGAGGAGTAGAAGTTGTAGAAAAATGAGGATGCTATGGAGTATTGTGTAACTTTCTCTGCTGAATGCTGTGATATACCTGTTTTATAAGGTGTTAAGGATGAGAAGGTTGTGGCTGGGAAAGTCACAAGAGGAAGTGCAGGATCACGTTTTTGAATTAAAAAAAGAAATAGAAGTGTGACTGGCTGGTGAATCCAGACACTTGGAGGAAACCAAAGAGCTAAATGACTGTATACCTGTCTGAGAAATGTTTTGAAGATCAAATGGTCACAGCCTGCAGACCTAGGATAGATAACACGATCATATCAGCTTGTGTTCAGATCTGGAGTATTGTTTCATGTTTTTTAAGCCTGGCTGGCTGGATGTTGTAAAACTTAATGGTGTTTTAGCTGCATATGATAGCCCTGCATGTTTGCAGATGGTCTTTAGGCTATACGTGTGCAGCTTGTTAGAAGAGGAAAGCAAACTAAGCTATAAAGGAACTGATCTGGCAGCTCTGGCACAAAGCATGTAATCTGCTTAGCAGAGTTTGTGCATAATATTTTTGTGGCTATTTTGTTTTTTGCTATAGAAACCTATCTGCTGTTAGCACTTAATGCAATGAGGCTTATTTTGGAGAAGCTTTTGCTGAAGCTTTGAAGTGGAATGTATCCAATTCTTGGCTCCCTGGTATAAAAAAGACAGTGATCTCCTGGATAGAGTCCAGAGGAGGGCCACAAAGATGATTAAGGGCCTGGAGCATCTCCCCTACGAGGAAAGGCTGAATGAACTGGGGCTGTACAGCCTTGAGAAAAGAAGACTGAGAGGGGATCTGATTAATGTTTATTAATGGATATATGAAGTGTGGGAGACAGAAGGAAATAGCCAGCCCCTTTTCAGTGGTCAGTGGAGACAGGACAAGGGGCAATGGCCTCAAATTGGAGCACAGGGAGTTCCACACCAACATGCAGAAGAGCTTTTACACAGTGAGGGTGACAGAGCACTGGGACAGGCTGCCCAGGGGGTTGTGGAATCTCCTTCTCTGGCGACATTCAAGTCCCATCTGGATGCCTACCTGTGTGACCTGGCCTAGGGAGCTGCTTTGGCAGGGGGGTTGGACCTGATGATCTCTTGAGGTCCCTTCCAACCCCTACAGTTCTGTGAACAGCCTCATCTCCCTTTTAGTTTTCCAACTCTTTCTTTCCATCAGTTTGTCGAAATGTCTTTCTTTTTTCTCTCACAAGTGCACGTTCTGGAGATTGAGTTCATGTTTTGTGTCTGTGTTATACCAGGGGTGACCCTGTGCTAAAAGAAAAGAATAAACCCTGTGTTGTGTCCTTGGTCCCACAGCTGGTAACTCCGGAAGTGCTGAAAGCTGCCTTGGTGCTTTCTTCTTTCTTCTGTAATCTGAAGGAATATCATCACACAGACACCAGTCCAGGAAAGATTTGCCTGGACTGAAAAGCATATTGCTGCTCAACCCAAAATAACAAAATAGGGAAATATTGGGAAATTAATCTGCCCTACTTTTTTTTAAAAACATATGCTAATTCTGGACAGATGCTGCTCAGCAAGTGAGAACCACCGGTCTATTAAAACCCTGTCACAGTGTTGGATAGTGTTACAGAAGTGTGGAGCTGTAGGAGGCCGTTCATAAAGAAAATTGCATCTCGCTGACAAGTCCCTGCTGGGTATGGCTGGGGCAACATGTTCTCTGCTCAGACACTGCTGTATTTGGTACCTGGCCCAAAGTCTTATGGAAACTGTTACAGAAGGGAATGGCAAGACCACCTTCAAAATCAGAGTTGCTAATGTCATATCACATGGTCATTGCTTTTGTGTAAAGATCAGCTCTGCAAATTTATAATTTAGTCAAGTCAGACTGTTGCTTAGCATCATCATGCATCCATAACACTGAGCTCTTGTATCACCAGTGTTGGAAGCTGTCGAGTTTCAGCCTCTATGTTACCATCACGAGGAAGTGTACAAGCGCTTCTTTTGATAAAACTTAACTTTCTTCTGTGATGTTTCACTGCCTTTTCATGGTAAGGGTTTCCCCTCATGAGATGTTTCAGAAGACCATGCTGAGCAAAATAGCTACCATTTTTCTTTCAGGTGTAGCAACACCAGAAGATTCTCTCTTGTTTGAAGTAGTGCCCTCCCTGTCTGGCATTGGGTCTGCCTGTGAAGTTGGGATCTCTGACTAATTTCTAAAAAAATTACTTTGGTAGCCCACAAAGAAGCCTCCAAGAGACTTCCACAGAGCGGGTTTTTAAGTGTGTCAGGCCAGGCCCTCATCAGGGGGTACTCTTGGCAGAGGCTGCTTTGGTGATGCACTAAATCAGTTAATTGTTTGAGTTGACAGGTTGGATGGGGCTTTGGGCAACCTGGACTAGTGGAGAGTGGCCCTGCCCATGGCAGAGGGTTTGGAGCTAGGTGATCTTTGAGGTCCCTTCCATCCCAAACCATTCTGTGATTCTACTTGCCCAACATGTGCTAGCTATGTCAAGGAGACCATGTTGGTGTAGTGGCAGACAGCAGGGAGGAGGTGGCGAGGACTGTTTGAAGCTTTCAGTGGTGAGCTGTTTGCATGACAAGTGTTCAGACCAGTAAGTAAATGCCTGGTATTTCTCATTGCTTGGGTAGTGTTGACCAGAACAGAGCAAATGGTCTGACTCGTTCTGTGCAGAGGAATGACATGGAGAGTGTGTAAATCCATGTTTGTAGTGTGAGTGTATTTCAGAGCTATAGCAATCATGTTCCAGCATTCCCTGAAAGAAAGAGGAAGGTGGGATATATTGTTTTATTGTAGTACTAGGGGATCCCTGAGGGTTCAGGGACCAAGTGTGATGGGTAGTGCTCAGATGTTGGATATGCCCTGACATGCCTTGAGTGCATTATCTAGTCAAGGCAGACTAACAAGGTCCTCCCTCTTAGCTGAAGCATGTAGTCTTAGAAATATTCTTGGTGTGCCCTAAAGGAGATGAACCACAATTTAGTATAAACTCATTAGTGTTTTCTCCCACTCTTCATTCCTTTAGATGAGCTAGGTTAGAATTGGAATTCAGGGTTAGAATTAGAAATAGGATGTGCAGCTCGTCCTGCAAGTAAAGTAAAACCCTTAACTCTTCAACATTCCCCTTTGCAATTTTAGAAGGAGTGATACAGAGGAGAGGCGGGGAGGGCGGGCTTTGGACAGTACACTTGACATTTGTGATGGGCACATTCCAGCCTTAATTACATGGACTTTTGAAAAGTGCCACTGAGACTCCTTCCTTGAGACTCCTTCCTAAGAAAACCAGGAGCAAGTGTTGCAAGAGAAGAACCCACGACTTGTGAAAACTACTGCACTATTCAAGAGAACACAAACCGAACGGCGGAGGCCTTTTGCAGGAGCATCCCGCTTTCTGGTGTTTGTGTTCTTCATGTAATTTCGATTTCATTTGTATTTTTCAAAAGCAAACCTGAGCGTGGGGTTCACTAAAGTCAATTAGTGGTTGTTTTTTGCTGAAACACAAATGTATTTTCTATGAGTCATTAATAAAATCGGCACCAATGGTGATTTGCTACAGAAAGTAACTGAAAGGACAAACAAACGGTTGAACGGTTTTCAGTTTAGCAGGTTCAGTTTGGTGCATTACTGGACAAAACCCTTGACAGACTCTTGCTGGTTTGGCTTGAGGAAGCTTTGTGCTGGCTGTTTCCCACTTTAGCCTTTTTGCTGAAATGCCCCTAACCAAAAATAAGTCGTCCTGCCCTCATCTGCTGATGTGACGACTCAAATTAACACATAGTTTTTGACTAACCTGAAAGAACTTGCCAGGTGCTGGAGGTTTTCTATTTGCATCTCGGTTCACTAATTTAAGTTTAGGGGTTTAGGTTTTAAAAAAAAATTCTTGGAAGTCATTGATGGTATCTTTACATAAATTTAAATAGGTTTAATGCCAAAAATACAATCCTGCTCTTTTTAATTTATTTTTTTCTTTTCTTACAACCCCTTCCCCCCACCTCCTGCCCTTGGACAACAGATATTTTGTAATTTGAAGGGTTTTTTTCCCCCTCTCCTTGCCTTTTAATGTTTGAGATTGTGGATTCGGGCTTCCAGTGGTAATTAAAGCCTCAAACATTGTATATGCACTAGTGGTGGGAACAGGATTCTCCAGAGCATCTGCAAAAACCATTACTTGGAAAACACACTAAACATGAAATAATGAGTAGCATTTTTAGTCCTTCCTCTTATTCTCATGCACACTTTTTTGCTAGCACACTTGATTTTGCATAAAAATCATTGGGACAGCATTCTTTCATGGATAAAACTGTATGTTAGGGTATTATCAAACGGAGCATCATTCTTAATGACTTCAGAATGCTTTTGATCATGACAAAGGAGCAAGCATCCCTACAGGTCCTGCATTTGTGTTAGAGAACCGTTCTTTGTGCCTTATCCTGTCGGGAGTAAAGATTATTGTTGGTATTGTGCAATTTACTCTGTGCATGCTCTGTAGAGATCTTGTTCTCAGTCACTGACCCCGTTGTCTGACACACAGGGCTTGTAGATGTGTCATTTTGCCACTGCGACATTCTACATGTTCTACTAAAAACCCCCAAGTGGCAGTTTGTACAAGTTTAGTTGAAAAGAAGCTGGAGTCTTTTAAAATAGATTATAGGTAGGTAGAATTGAAGCAGTGTTCCTTAAGAAACTGGACTATTGCACTGCCTGAGCCTTCATGACATAGTAGATTTAATAACAAAGATAACTTTATCTTTTTTTAGAAGCCAATTATCTATTAGGAAGCTGGTCTTCTATAGTCATACTAACTTTTCCAAATCTTATTAACTGTTTAGTTTCCAATCTTAGTAGATTAACCTCTAAAATTATTAGAAATTTGAGAATTACTGCCATTCCACGAATACCTTATTAACTGTAGTGTAAACCCTCTGCGTTTATATGTGTGTACCTAAACCTTTTTCCTTTTAATCCCTGGATTATTCAGTGCAGCAGAACTGACTTAGTTCTAGGCTCTGTGATGAAATTGTGCAAGCCTTGTCGTTGTTTCTCAAATAACACAGTGGATTTTAGAAATTTTTACTTAACTCTCGCTTGTTTCAACTTTGACAGTCTTGAAATCGGAATACTTGCTCTAGTTTTGTTAGCTCTCACTGTATCGGTTTAACTGTAGCATTTAGTTTCAGGGCATAAGGGGGACAGAAATCTAGTTTTGGTGGTTACTCTGCTGAAACAGAAAACAGAAAATTAAATTATATTTTATTTTACTGATTTTTATTTTGGAGGCAATCTTAACAGGTTAAGTACATCAAGAGAAAGGAGAGTGCTGCTTTTATTTGATGAGGGCATTGGTTAAGATCATCATGTGAGTAATAAGGAAAAAGTTGAGAGAAGTGTGTGTTGGAGGGTAGGGGTTCTTGGTGGTAAAGGTGCTTGATTGGCGAAAGTAAAGCGAGCAATGATTTAAAAGTAAGGAGAGAAAAGTAGTGAGTCGAGCTGGGCAGGAGAAAGCTGTGTTCAGCGTCTTGCTGACCGAGCAGCTTGGGTTTGATCATATTCCATGTGTATGGAATGGTTTATTACCTGAGAACACACGTAACTGCTGTTTAATTACAAAGGTTGGAAATATTTATTTATATATTCAAAGTGAGTAATCTGGGAAAAAGCTTGTTTGGAGAAAGAAGACATGACCCAGCTTTCAGCTGAAGAAATGTTTGATTAACAGAAATGTTTGATTAGTGGTTGTATTGCTTCATGCAGGACTTAAAATATTTCTCTTTCTTTATCAGTTTTTATAATGGCAAACTTTTCTCTTTGCTTTGAACAAATACTGTGTCTTGGGATGAGGTAGCTATTCGGTGGCACCTAATGTGGTGTGCGAGTGAAGCAATACAATACCTGTTTTGAGTTGATCTGTCTTTCCTCCCCTGAATGATTTTGAGAGAACTGTCATTCCTAGGGAACAAAGCAGAGTTAACTTTAAAATATCTTAATAAAGATTTCTACATAGTTGACATATTTGTATTTTGTCTTCCTGTCTTTATTAATATGCAATTTTGATTCTATTTTGGATACAGCATTTGCAACCACAGTCAAGCTTATTAAGGAAACTGCAGACTAGGCACTGATTTGGAGCTTGTTGAAGTTTTCACCAAGAAGATTCTTTCACCAGTCTGCTTGACTCTTCAACAGTGTTTTGATTTAGCTCACTCTGTTTTACTCACTGTTTCAGTGATTGTTGCCTTCTTGCATATTATGCTTTGCAGTTTCAGACTGGCAAACAAACAGCTAGGTAATAAACCTGCCATAGCTTCACCTCTTCTGCATGCTGGTACCCCATCTAAAATGTTGTAGGTATTTACTTGTTTGGTTGTTGTAAACTAGTGTGCATTGAAAGGTCCCTTTGGGACAGTTCTTAGATGTTATCTGCAGGGTATGTGCACAGGAAGGACAGCAGTGTCTTGGGGCACAAATATACAAATAATATTAAGATCCTGGAGAGTGTCTTTTTTTTAAATACGTCAGAGACAGCAGGGTTCAGTAATTAAGTATCTTCCTATTGTCAATATGTTTAAAAAAGGCTATCCAGCATAGGTGAGGAAAGGGAAATTCTAGCATCTACGCAGAAAATCCCTTGAAGCCTCATTTATGAATACCTGCCCCATACAGTCTTGTGTCGTCATTGTATTTCAGGTACCCCCTTACAAAGAGTGATATTTGATCCTGTTATTATCATTGTTGTTGAAGCAGAACGTGATGGTAGGGTGGGATCCTCGGAAGTTATTGACTCTGGCCAAACTGCATTTGGGTCGAAGTCACTGAGAGTTTCACTGTTGATTTTTGTGGGAGTCAGGTTAGGTCACTGCACAATACTTTTGAAATCCCACCTCTAACTATTTCTGAGTTGAGTGTGTGATTATTTCCTCACAGGGAGGAGTCCATCACCACAGCCTTCCAAAAACACTGTACAAGTGACATGCTTCAGTCAAAATACCAAATCCCAGTAACTTTAACCATTTATTGTCTGAGAAGCTGTATTGATAATAGGCTGATGCTCAACGTTTGCAAGCACGCTAGTGAGAAGACTCCTGTGGGCTTCACTGGAAGTTGCAAGTGCTGAAGGCCTCCAGGATCAGGCTCTGGATGAGCCATTCAGGACCATGTGTGGTCCTGGTAGGTTAGTTTCATCATGCTCCCACTACTGCAAGCTAGCCAGCCGTGACTAAAGAACATTTTGGGTCTTCAACTTGTGCGGGTGCTACTTCTGCTTTTAAAGTGAACATGATCTGAAAGCCCCTCTGCACTCAGCCTGTGAAAAGCCCTCAGCATGTGCCATGGCTTCCGAAATCTGTGGCACAGCTTGCTTCAGTGCACGCCAGAGGAGAAAACCTTTGGGCATGTAGTGATGCCTGGAGTTAACCCATCTCTTTCCTTTGCTCATCCTCACGTTTTTTCCCTTGGTGATGCAGAGTTAGTGGCATGGAGTTGTGTAGGGAGGGAGAATAGCATGTAAATTTACTTTCAGGTCACAGACCCTCATTCTACTAGAGTTAATTCCCTTGAAGTAATAGTAGTGTCAGAGATAAACCTCTCAGATGTGTCATACAAAATGCTTATTATCATAATTAATCTGTCACAATATAATTGCTGTCCTTGGCTCAGCAGCTAATCAATTACTGCTGCATCATCTTTCTAAGCTAATGTGTCTGCACAAGCCATTGTGGCTTATGGCTGTGGAGCCACCCTGGTGTCCCACTGCAGGCATCCCTTCTCCTGATACAAGGCTGCAGGGACTGTTACCTGTGGATGTCGTTCCCTCCAGCAACGAGTTTGGTTTGCAAACTGTCCTCATTTTCTCTCCCCTCAACCACATTTTGCCATGTGGCTCTCGTGCAAAATACCACAAGCTGTCACTGGCTTGATGTTGGCCTGATGGCCCCTTCTCCCTTGTCAGGCATTGCCACATCTCCACCTCCGTGCTTAGGAGCCTTCCCCACTCTGGCTCTGCCTTCCCCAAACCAGAAGGCCACAGGCAGTAGCAACTCCAATCTGGTCATGGCTTGCTGAGGATGGTCTGTCAGAGTGAGGAAGTCTGGTAAAGCACGGAGAGGACAGAGTGGGCTCTCAAATCTGTGTGGCTGTGAAGACACTGGCTTAAGGGGTTGGAAAAATGTCTGGTGCCATGTGAGGATACAGGAATGAGGTATCACCACATCCTTTCTATCGTAGCAGTGAAGTGCCCATGTCTTGCCAAGGACTAGCCTGATGGTGTACTGTAGTGCGGGGATCTCTTATAAAAGGGATTGCCCTTTGGTGTAAGATGGCAGGTGAAGTAACAAAGTGTTAGTAGGGGAGATTATAGGGGTTTCTGAGCCAGCAAAGCAAAGGTGGTGTTGGAGAAGATGCTGCTTCAGGTAGCCATCACAGCTTAGCAATGAAAATTCCCCCAAATTCCCCTACCCCACCCCCACCCAGCAAATGAAATGCCTGGTAGACGCATGCTATGTTCCACCTTGTTGACAGAGGATCTCTTAGAGACACTTGTGTGACTTTCCACGTGTGGTTGAACACACAGGATTCTTACAGGGTCTTGCATTGTTACGGGAGGCTAAACTAAGGTACAGTTTATGGTGTGCTTTTTGCTGTGAATCCTTGTCTTTGCAAGTCCATCTGAAAAAAATCGTAACTCTGCATCTGAGATAAGTTGAAAGGCTTCCAGTGAATGATTTAGTTTTGGTCTGTCTCAGCTACAACCTATATACTTAGAAGTCTTGTTTAGTAGTTGGCTAAATATGCCCTCCAAAGTAGTCTTTTGCTTAGCAGTCATAGTACCAAAACAAGCTTTGAAAATAAAATGGCAGTTAAAATGAGTGTTGACAATGCAAAACAGCAGTGTGCAATTATTGTGTTGTTTTAAAAATACTTAGTAACATTTTTAATGCATCAGAAATGGTTATCTAACTTCCCTAACTGATCTGGTAACTTATTACAATAGCTGACTAAGAAAGTGAGGCTAACTGTGGAAAAAAAGTATGAGTTTTGCAGTTGTCCTTCTTGAAGCCTCCAAAAAATAAAAACCAAAGCGCATGTCACAAACCAAACAAAATGCATTTCAGAGAAGAACCATGCTTATGGACTGGGGAAAGAAAAAGGATTGCATGAGATCAAAAGAAATTGCTCATCACAGTTCTAGGGTCTACCATCATCTGTTCAGTGAAGGGGAAGGGCAGGAGAAGAAGATATGACTTGGTTTTACTAGAAACGTAAGAAGAATGGGATTTTGAGAGGTTTACACCTCTTTAGTACAGATGCTTCTGTGTTTTTAAGAAGCTTGCTATTAGACCTTGGGATAAGCATGACTAAGCTATGTGTTGATGTCTTAGCAACAAAGCAGATGTGAAAGCAGTGTTTTAAAATCTGCATGCACAGAGGTGATCTGAATAATGGTGTGCCTTCCTCAAAGTCAATAAAGCCTCACCGATCTAGAGCAGGATGTTGTAGATAAATGCATTTAACCTGGATGTTTTCTTCTCATTCTTTTTTGCTTCTTTACACAGGGAGTGAAGTATCTGTGCATTCCTGCTGCCGACTCACCCTCGCAGAACTTGTAAGTTTTCTTGAAAAACAAATCCCAACAGTCCCTCATACGGTGATGCCAGTTTTACAGTGAGCTGCAAGATGGGGTTCTGATCTCAAGATCTTAAGCATTACACAAACGTGGCTTTTAATCCGTTAAGAAAACACAGTAACACTTTATTCCAGTCACTTTGATTCAGACCCTGGGTTTTTTGTGTAATGGTTTGTAGGAGAGTCAGTATGTAAACACTCTTCACTCGTGGCCTTAAACTTCAGAAAGTCTGCTCCTAATTTAGTCCCAGTTTATTCTAGTTGTTGCTTTTGTAAAACTTTTTGCTTGGCTCTTCTTTTTTTGTTGTTGTTGCAGTTGTTAGCACTATCTCCAGCCATTAACAAGAAGAAAATATTGGCTGGTGCTTTGAGAGTCAAAATAAATTCCTCACAGTGGGCCTTCAAGATAAGTTCCAGTGTACAAACTACCCCTGCAACTATCTGCTCTGGACTTCTTAAACCTACTTTAAAGCCCCCCGCTGCTCTTAGTAGTACACTGACACAGCAGAGTGTCTGCCCCTTAGTGGCTTTTGCCTGGAGGGGGACATAGGTACTAAAACTAGGGTGTCCCAGCCTCACTATTTCTCATCTCTGGTAACGTTCACGAAACACTAATTGACTTGCCCTTGTTTTTAATGTGTTGAACCATTGAGCAAAGCCAGTCTTGATTCCAGCGAGAAATCAAAACAGGTTTTGTAAGGGAACTTGGATGGTGACCAACTCTTTCTTCTAGAGCTCACTGTTTATGTTGGGGAGAGGTGAGGGGGGTTTCAGCCACATCCTGCTATCAAGCTTTGTAGAGAAACAAGTAGTTGAAAGAGGCCTGGTAAGTACGGAAGGAAATGCAGCACTGCTTTTCTCTCACGTCACAGCAATATTCCGGCTCATGCTTTCGGGGCATATTTTTAGAGTACGTGTTTCTCGTACCCTAGAAAGATTCCCACGTGGCATTTGATGTGTGGTGATTTGCCTTTTCATTCTGCATTTCTGTTGTGATTTTAGGGGAAGGGGGAAAAAAACCCCACCAAAAAACGCACACACACAACCCCTCCCAACCTACAACAAAAAACACTCCAAACACCTACATCTCAGGCCAGGTCTGTAATGAGAAGGCAGACAGATAACTGCCTTTGTCTTGGACCACTTTTGTGGCCTTAATATTTAAAATATACACAAATAAATAATTTTTTTTTAAATCCTTTGTTGGAATTAAAAAAAACCAGAGGGGAACACTAACGTGTTGCCATATTAATTTGTTGGTATGTTGAGATCTGTGTAGCATTTCTGAAAATGTTCTGCAGACCTCCTTCTTTTGTTAGTAGAGATCTGTATGAGTTAGGCAGGGATATAGATAGGACAGCACTTGTGATGAACGTTAACCGCTGTAAAATTCATTCCTTCCCTCACTGTTAAATATGAAGGAGTTATAGTGAAAAACCACCTCTAGCACTTGAACTGTCTGGTGCAGTACCACAGCTCTTAGAGCTTCAGTAAGAAGACACAATATTTGCATGAGTATTGTTTCTGTTATGCTGCAGGCATCTAAAATACTTGCTTTGGTATCAGGTGGTTGCAAGCAAACGTCATTACTTCTAATACTGATACACTGTATCACTTAAAATAAAACTTGATGAGTAACCGATTTGGTTTTCTTGCTTTATACTGGCTGGATCTTCAAGTAAAATCAGTGTCACGATACATGTAGCAGCGCTGGTTGCTTTGCACATACAGCCTTCTGAAAGGGACAGGAAGCTGTCTTTGTGCAGTCTGTGAGGATTTGACATAATCTTATCTAAACCTGCCTGTGTTCTCTGCAGGGGGATAGATAGCTGGGGAACAGGAAAAGGAATTGGTCCCCCTGTCACATCCTTGTGTGTCTGCCGCCTTCTTTCAGTGGAGGGACTCTGATGGTGTCAGGACAAAAAAGAAATCAATAGCAGCATCCTGCATTGTATGCCCTTGTGACTTGGCAGATTGATAAGGTCCAACTGAATTTTGTGACTGTGAGCTCTTAATTCACTTCTGCTCAGTTTTTTGAGGGAAACTTCTCCTTTCTGAATGTGTGTTATGCGCGTTACTCCTAGTAAGCTTGTGCAGTAGAGCTCTCTTCCTCTGAGAGATGAATTGCCAGGGAAATACTGCAGGGATTCCCCTGTTAATGTGTGTGTTCACTAAAGCGGCTCAAAAGCTGCCTTCTACTGAGCATAGGAATCGAGCAGTTGCTTTTGAGACTTGGGGTGCTTCCTCAGTGTTAAGTGGACCATGAGAATTTTACCTTGGGCTATTGACTTCTCCAGAAATGTCATCTCCTATAGAACCTGTTGCTAAAAAAGTGAATTCTATAGAAATCAAATCTTCCCTTCCTGTCCTGTTCCAGCTAATAGTCTTAGGCTATGTGTTTCTAAGGAACTAACCTCCAATGTTTAGGCTGTTATTGGTGATAATAAAGAAGCCAGACATAACCTATTAAGAAATTTAGGTGGGTCTTAGTTGCATTTACACTGCCAGAGGGAAGAAACATCAAGATACTGGTTTGGATGCTTTCTTTTTAACCTTTATGGCATTCGTCTGACTAGCAATGAATGAATATGTAGATCTGGTATCACAGCTTTGCCCTCACCCTAGTTTTGGGTTATCCAGTTTGCTAATGCGTAAGTTTAGAGAACTTGAGTAACATGCTGGCAGGGGCACTGGACTGGTTCTTCCTGAGGTGTTTTCCCACTATGAAGATGATGCAGTTCAGGACCCCATCTTTAAGCTAGGAGATTAAAAAAGCCAGATATCGTGTGACAAATTGTCTTGAAGTAACTGTTTAGTCCAACAAATAGGCTGCAAATCAACGCGTTTGTCAAGTGTTTTCCTGCTACAGATGATAATCAACTGGTTTGTGGTTACTATAAGACTTGCCATTTTTCTTTGTGTCTGGTGCTTGCCACCACAGCTAACTGGTCCTCAGGCTTAGTTTTCATGTAAATATGGTTTGTACCATATCTCTGAAAAGGAATTTGGACAACTGCATCCGCTGGAGCCAGGGGAGACCCAGGTACCAAAGGGTTGTGGAGGAATACATTTCTCCTTTGCTCTGGCTCAGGGTGAGGACAGGACACGGTTCTGCAGAGCAGTGCTGATTCTAAGCTTGGCTCTTGCTTTCCTCATTTTTGTGAATGCCTGTAAACACACTTGACACTGTTTCAGCAAACTGAGTGTCAGCGATAAGGAAGGGCAAATAAAATCGAGTGAGTGGAGTTCACTTCTAGCTATATTTAGAAATTTGCAAAGGTGTTATGCTCATTCACAGATATTTTTCAAACCAAAGCATTGAAGTGTTTAACCAAAACTTGTGCTAGATCATTGGTGCTTGGAGCTGCACTGTTTGCCAGATTTCTCTAGAGAGAAAAGATGGGTGTATGAGAAGATTGGGATGTTGTCGGTCCAGCCCTAACTAAGCTTCATCTGACTGAATCAGTTCAATCTCAGATAAGTGCTCTTTCATTGTGCAATAGCAACATTTCTTGTAGACACTGCCCAGTGTTTGTTTCCTGACTTCATTTATGTGAAGGTACTTGTGCCCAGCAGGCAGTCCTGAGTGCCGTGATTTTTTAGGACTCAGCCAGTGAGAATGTTCTGCAGTGGCAGTCTGAGTAGAAATTCATTTGTGAGGTTTCATCCCTCTCTTTCACTCATCCCACATACATGATCAGGTTCTTGAGAAGCATGCAATCCTGAGTTGACATGCTGTCCTACAGCTTGGGATTGCATTGTGCACAGAGATTTGCCAAATAAGTCACTCAAGCTTTCCCCGTGCTGTACCCAGTGATACAAGACCTGCCTTTGAGAGGGAGTCCTGGGCTTTGGAATCCCTCTTTTTGGGTATTTCAGCTCGGACATCATTGCATCTGCAAGTTCCACAGGCACTGTCACTCTGTTGCACCACTGTCCTCTTCCAGGTCTTGAGTGTTTATAGTATCAGCAGCTGCACTGCTGAGCAGGAAGGGAAGCTTCCTTTTATGTGGGTATTCCTGATTTTTGTGTGGCTGCTGGTGCTGGGCTGAGGTTTTTTTTTTTTCTTTCTTTTAAGTCTGTGGTATGATACTCACCCTGAGAGAGGAAACATCTTGCATACAGGACGTTGTGCTTCATGGGTGTTGAACGCAGTGTGCTTTCAGGTTTGTCTTTGCCAATAGCCCTCATAATGACTGCCCCTGAAGGAGGACTCTCCTGTGTGTTGCACAGACTGCTACCTCTTCTGAGCTTATATTGCAAGAGCACCCAAAGGCCACAGTGAACTCTATCTCTGAAGTAAGAGGTGCCGCTTGCTTCTGCAGTCAATGGCAGGCAGCTCCAAAGGCTTTGCAGTCTAAAAGGGAGAGGCAGGGTGAGCAACTTGGGACTGGGGTGCAAAGAGGTCATGCTGTAGATCTGCTGACATGACAGCTGCCCAGTTACTTTCTTTCAGACTTGCCCCATATAAGGTGAAGGGGGGCATGTGTAAAGGATAATGAGAGCACAATCCTTAAGGCTTGTAAATTGAGTCTTTATCTTGTCCACATTTTGTTCTCCACACCCTTAAAAGGTATGCTGTAGGCAGAGGTTGGCTGACACCCTGAATAAGGGCAGTCTGAGGGGAGAAGACTGGAAAGCACTGAAGAAGCCAGGGCTTGAACTGAGATTTTTTTCATAGCAGGGACCAAATAGAGAGTTTTTGTGTTGTAAAGAAATTCGTAACATTGGATGTGTCATAGTATGTGGTTTAAAGGAGGAGGTGAAGTTGTAGTTAAGCCTAAGATGCGTAACAGGTGACGGATACCTCTGTGTGTGAGGGAGTACACCTTGAGAGCTGTTCGTGTAGCTCTGCTGAGTTTCATCTGACATCTGAGCGTATACAAGGGCATGCAAGGTCAAATTACTAGTTTAAAAAGGAATAAATCGAACTGAAACACAGACTGGACAGTCATCAGAGTGAAGTGTTTGTTACTGTTTATCACACTAGTGCCTAAGGTACCACTTTCTCCAGGTAGAGGGGAGAGGAATGGTGCCTTTGAGCTCTGCATCTCGTTGGCACGCACTAACTTTTACCTCGTATAGACCTGTATTCGGTTCTGAATTCTAGAAACAGTGTTAATGAGCTTTCGGATACATTTCTCTCTTTCTAAGTAATGATTTTAGTAAATAGAGCACTTTCTTTATTCCCCTTCTGCTTCTGTTTTCAGGGCAAGGCATTTCAGAGAGAGCATCAAATTTATCCACGAGTGCCGGCTTACGGGCGAAGGCTGCCTGGTCCATTGGTACGTATACCATTTGTTTAAAATAACCCACCCAACCCAACGGCAAAACTTTGTAAGGGTTTCTAGGGTTTCTTTACCTTGATTTGGGTGCTCACTGTTTTAATATGTTGAGTTAGTGTTCATCTCCATTTTCTAGCAAAATCTTCTTGGACTGAAATGCCCCCTTTATTTGAAGAGCCCCAGAGGACGTGCGAATGTTTGTAAAGCCTCATGTTAGGACTTTTGAGTCAGAGGTGGACAGGTCTCTGGAGATAAAAGAAACCCAAGAAATTCTTCTTGACCTTCTCTTATCAAACCTTTCTGTTGGCTTGATTTGACTAGAGACGTATTTATTTCCCATTATTTTAATCACTGTATTTCTAAATATGTTTTCCACAATCCTAATAATTTGATTAATTTCTTTAACAGCTAGTTTGGTAATTTAAAATTTGTTGGGGGTGTTTTTCCTCTACACAGAGATAGATTTTCCCCCCCCCCTTCACCCCGCAACCTACTGAAGCATTCAAATGTTGCATTTGTTAATAGCAAGTCTCTGATTGGAGAGATACTCTTGGGGCTGAAGAGATTAGAAAAGAAAATACTGCCCTGGGTTTTTTCTTGCTGTCTGCTATTGGTTGTAGTCTTTGTGCTGTATGTATCTGAAATCAGTCATCTCATGATTTATACACACACCCTGTGCTTAGATCTGTGGTTGGGTGCCGACTCATGATAGGCCTGCACATGGGTCATTTGGTCAGTCTTCATGTATGTAAAACAGGGATAGTTAGTCTGAATCCTGATAAGAATTAAAAAAACCCTCAACCTATTTTTAAATTTGAAGCATTTCAAAAGTGTAAAATATTCTTAAAGTGCCAAAGGAAAGAGTGTGGTACAAGTGGAGCTCAGACACATTCTTTATACTTGCAGTAGTAAGAGTTGGGAGTTTTTTGTCCAGAGCTGTCAAACCCATAACAGTAAACAACTCTGTATCCCAGCATTCATGTGGGGAAACTGGAGTCCTGAGAGTTAAAGTTGTGCAGTGCATGGATACATGGAAAAGGAAAAAAACCCTCAAGCAACCAAACATACCTACTTCTATGGTTCATTTTTGTACTTTCTAAAGTACATTTTTGCTCCGTGAATTTGAAGCCTTTATTCATGGTGGAGAAGGGCCAGTCTTACTTCACTACTCTGATCTATATAAGCAAAAGAAAGTGGGTGACTTATTTCTAGATTATTAAAAATCAAATAAAACTTTGGACATGTGCACTGTCCCCTGCTTTTGTGAAGGCTTAATACTTGTTTCTTCCTTTCCAGTCTCAGATGAATTACCACTCATAACCCACTCTCTCAATCTTGTCATACATCTGTTCTGATACATTTGAAAAAGCAGCAGCAAAACCCTTTGACTCAAACATTGTAATGCTTTCCCTCGTGGCAAGGGACACAGCAGCCCGCTGTGATGTTAGGAAGTGACACTGTTAACTGGTAGATGAAATACAACGCAACTTCAGTTTTATTGTGCTCCCTTTTTCATGCAGCCTTGCAGGTGTCTCCAGGAGCGTAACACTGGTGGTTGCCTACATCATGACCATCACAGACTTTGGCTGGGAAGACTCACTGTCTGTTGTCCGCGCAGCGAGATCCTGTGCCAATCCTAACATGGGCTTCCAGAGGCAGCTACAGGACTTTGAAAAACATGATGTTGAGCAGGTAAATGAACTAGAAACAAATGGGCTGTGAAAAACACCCCCAAGTCAGATCGTGGGCTGTTTCCTATTATTTTGTGGCCTGGGTGGTTTATCCCACACCAGATTTGCTTTGAGGTGGTGGCTTCTTGGCCAAGCCTGCTCCACTGGGGAGGCATGGATAGAACTGAATGTATTTGGAAATGTTGGATGGGGGAAGAGATGAAGCATAACATGTGAACGCCTCCTGCCAGCTGGGCTCTCAATCCAGTGATTGCTTCCTGTGTGCTAAGGCAAAATACAAGACTGACACCTTTAGAGAGGTCAAAACTAGAGAGCGTGTTGCTGAGAGCACAGCAGAAAGACCAACCTGTAAGTATCAGTTGCAGATAAATAGTGGGTTTCACTGCAACACATTAATTGGAATAGTAAGCAGGAAAGAAATTATCATCATCAGTCTTTGCTATCCAGGAGTTAAAACAGGTTCTCATGACTTAGGTGGTGTGTTCCCTCCACCTCATGTGGCTGAGACTTAATGTCTAATCTGACCTTTTGAAGGTTTTATAGGACTAGGAGAACTGAGGAGACAGGAAGACTGCAAAGTGGTTTTCATAAGACAAAAATTCGTTTCTTACCCCTAAAAAGAACCATCCCACACAAAATACTTCCTCCCCATGGGTGATTTGTGAACTTCCACTTATGTTAACAGCCTATTCTATCCGTCCCCTCTGTTTTCCATTGCTCAGCATGTTGCTCCTGTGTCTAGTGTGCTTATTAAAAATCAACAACAACAGAGGCAAACCAAAATCAGAAAGCAAAATACATGAGGCTATTGGGGTTTTTTTATTCCATCCCTGTCGTTCTGCAGCAGAAAACTCAGAGTTTAGAAATTACCATTTGTTTTGCATGATGCAGTTTGCAACTGTAAATATTTGCGTTTTTTAATATTTAACTGAATGTTTCCTGGATCGTTTGGAACGGGTGTAAATGGTAGAGTAACTGATTTTTAAGAGACACAAGTCACAGGGGGGGACTTTCCAGACTTGTCTCCTTCCTCCCTTACAGTCATTTCTACTCTAATTGGCCTGGGCTAACAGCAATGACAATTAGGGTTATATGCAAATAGCCTGATAAAGACAGTAACGTCTCTTTTTTCATCCACCATGGATGGCACAGTCTGCCTTTTTTTTTCTTTTTTTTTTCTTTTTTTTTAACTGAGGGGGAGGCAGTAGGTTGCAAAAAAGAAATATCCACCTGTAGTCACGGGCTGGGCTGTAGTTTCCTACTGTCTCTTAAACAGCAACCACATCCTTAGCAGGTGTCTGTTTACACACCTGATTTCAGTGGAATAATGCCATCTGCCCAGGGCGTGAACTTCTTTCTGATTTCAGCAGCATGGGTGTTTCGCTGTGCCACTATAGGGTGGTATCCCATGGGGTTCCTGGAATTGGGGTCCTTGGTCTTATAGGAAGGGGGTTAGTCACTGAGGTCACGATGTGGTTTACACCTATTCCAAATTTCCATGTGGTAGCCTGAGGCTTTGGATTTAACTCGGGACCTTAAGGTCTTTTGGGAAGGAGAGGGAGTAACTATGTTGAGGTTTTATGTCTCAGTGGCCTTGTAAAGGTTCTTAGGGAAAAAGCTGCCCATGAGCCCCAAACAGGACCAAGCACTGAAAGTTAAGGCTTGAAAAATGATAGCAAGAATCTTATCCCTACTGAGACAAAACAGTTGGGGGCTGGATCTCCTTGCTGCTTCTGCAGGAATGAGCAACAAGATTGTCAGGAGTGACTAAGTGGACTCAAATTCATCAGCTGGCAAAGAAGTGACAGAGAAGGATGTGATAAAGGTCTGTGAAGCTCTGTGGAACAGAGAAAGTGATGAGCAGGTGTGATTCCCACTCTTCCCTGTAAAGTGAGGAAGAGTTATCAATTGGCAGGTCCCAATCAAAGAGAAGGAGAGGGTTTTTATATAATATGTATTTATGGAGCTGTTAGCATCCATGTATCTTATGGTAGAAATGTGTGCATTCAGAAAGTGATCTCACAGCAGAAAAACTAATTTGTTGCTATCAGACAGGAAGATACTTCCCTAGCCTCCGAAAGTACCCAGGCTGGAAAGCACTGGAAGCTACAGAAAGGAGCAAGGAAAAGGTCCTGGCATTATTGCCCTGCCATTGCCCATTTCTTTCTTTGGCATTTACATCTGGCTAATCTCATAGCAGGACACAGAGCTGGACTGGCCTTCAGCTGGGCCTGGTACATCTGTTGCCATGTACCATATCCAGTCATCTGTATCAGTCACATACAGGGTCCTGTTCTATAGTTCTTAAAGCTCCTGGGCTTTTTCTTCCTAGAAGGTGTCTTTCCTGATACCTGTGGTGCAGTTGTTACTACCAGTTTGTGGGCTTGGGATGAAAAACCCATGAGTAGTTCACTTTCTGATCTCAAACCTTCCTGTGGCTTGTTATAACTTGGGGAAGTTTGCTTATCATACTGGCTTCCATACTTATTCCTCTTATTGTGTATGCAACAGGAGGAGTGTGCTTTTAAGTCCGGGACGTCCTGGCCTGATGGGTGTTCCTTACTCCACATTACTCCAGTCAGCCAAGCTGCTATGCAAGGGTGTGATTTTAGGGGATGCAAGGGATCTCAGCGATTTCAAATGCGTGTTCCTGTGCCTGTGTGTTCTGTGCTGCTGTTGAAGGACGTGCAGTATTTGGCTTGCTTTTCTTTAAACTGCTTGTGTTCTTAAAGGGTCTTGAAGTTTTGTAGGGCAGGAGGGAGTATTACTTCTGCATCAGTCTCGTGTTATTGTCCCATCATATTTGTATATTTATGTTCCATTTCTGCAGTTCAGGCAGTGGCTGAAGGAAGAATATGGGGAAAACTCTTCTCAGGACCTGCAAGAAGCCAAAAATCTTCTGAGCAAATATAAAGAGCAGGCAGAGTTGCAGCAGAGTACTGGAGGAAGACAGTGGAATAACAACTTCTCGTCTGTGCCATCTCTCTCGTACAGCAACTATACAACAGAGACCTAATCGTAGGAGGCTGATACTTCTTTTTTCTTCTTTCTACCTTTGAAAAACATCTTGCCATAATTTCCATCTCATCTTCAAGACACTCAGCAGTAATCATGCAAACAGTTGATTTGTAGAAAGCTTCTGGATGAAAGTACCCCATTACGTGTGCGCGTATGAGTGTGTGTGACACCGTTGGATGCTTTGGGCAGGATCGAGCTCTCTGGGTGCCCAGAGACATGATCCACTTGCTGTGGCTGAGCCAGCGTGTCAGCCAGCCACAGCTACTACCCCTTGTGCCCACATTGCCTGGCATTTGCTGTGAGGTTTAGCTCAACTCCTTTCGTTGTAGGCTAGCAAAGGGCTCCGAGAGATGAAGTCTAGTGGCTGAGGCTGTGGCAGTTTGACATCTCTGCAGTGCCACTGTGGCAAAGATGTTACTGCACCTGAAGTCTGCGTCTCCCCTGCTCCTGCTCGCAGTCCTTTGGAGGAGGGCTTGAACTTGAATGCTAGGCTGCGAACTGGAGCAGGTGAGATGTGGGTACTTGTACCTTTCTACTAACAGTAGCATTTAGGAGAGAAGTGGGACAGACAGCTCTGAGTAATAACATCTTAACTGCCACAGTTGTACTTGCTTCAGTGCACGTGAGACAGAGCTGCCGGTAGAACTGCCGCAGACCAAAAGCACCGAGACTGTTACCACAGCTCAGCTGATGTGCAGTGATTTAAGCCGTGGTCCCTCGATTCTGCATCTGGTCTCCCAACATCAGCTTCTCTGGAGAACAGCTTATCAGGTCTCCAGTGCTGCTGAACTTCATTCCCCATGGAACACGTGCCTCTCTTCAACACATGCCCCTGCGCACATGATGATAACGCGTCTCCAAAGAGTGGGCTCGGTGTGAGTGCGAGCACCTGTTTCTTTGCTTGTGCTGTGGTTTGCTCTTTGACTTCAGCTACCTCAAAAATGCTGTTCTTGTCATTGTGGTTGTAAATGCAACCTTGAAAATTGCCTTGTGTAATCTTAATCTGACACTGAGTGAAGTAAGTGGGGGTGTGTGTGTGTGTGTGTGTGCGCGAGAGTGCGTGCGCGCATGTGTATTCCATGGCGCCTGTGTTTGAGAAGTTTATTGTTTTCTTGCCCATATTGCTCACCAGTTTAAAAAATTGAGTTGTTTGAACGCAACTTTCTGCCACTTTAAAACCACTGTATGTTTTGCTGTGCTCAGTTTTGTAGGAATGCATTTGTAAAATACATTTTACATGAGGTTAATGCCAGGGGCCATGCTCTGCTGCTCTTGGTGACGTTGCCTGATTCCTGGAATGGAGCCCTTGCCTGATTCCTGGAATGGAGCCCTTGCCTGATTCGAGTGTATTCAAAGAGTATCACTTCAAGTATGTCACTGGAGAGGCTGGGCAGTGTATCAATTTCTGATTGTCTAATGGTAGGTGGCACCAAT
Organism: Laterallus jamaicensis coturniculus; assembly: GCA_022605575.1. Lineage (NCBI taxonomy): Eukaryota > Metazoa > Chordata > Aves > Gruiformes > Rallidae > Laterallus > Laterallus jamaicensis. Next base: position 11,603,163 of record JAKCOX010000002.1, on the reverse strand, counting down.
GCCAAGATCATGGTTTCTTGTCTTTGACTCAGAGGATGAAAGGCTTGTTTTTCTTGAAGATCCAGAAAATTTTAAAAAAATAATACTTCCTAAACAACCAGGATATTTAAAAGTGAGAAACAAAACCATACCCCTCATTTGTTCAAATGTGGTGTGTATCATGCTAAAAGCTGAGTGAGAGGCAGTCAGCATACTGAATAGACTGTCTTCTCTCTCCATTTCTCTGGTACTCTGATCTCCCAGTCCTTTACAGAGTTCCCCTTCACGTGATTTCCTGCTTGCTTTGGGGGCAAGGAATTCTGTGGATGGGAACAAGGCTTTTGGGGTCAGTTAAGCACTGGCTGTTAAATATCTGCTGTTTAGTATCTTCAAAAATACCTGTCATGGTTTGGGAAAGGTGGATCTTGCACATGAGTAGTTGCCAAAAAAAGGAGGAAAGGGAATGGAGTGGAGGTGGCCTGAGCGTTTCATCTGAATCCAAGCCTGTGTCACAGTTCTCATTGCACCAAGTGGTGTAAGTGTGATGAGCACTGTGGAAGCAGGATAATCATGTCTCTGTTGCTGTGAGGGATGCTGCTGGATGAGGGAAAGGTGCTGGAGTTTACTTTGTTTCCAAGCTTGTAGCTAAATGAACCACTGCTGATTCGGGGTATCCAGCGACCGCTCTGTTTGCCTGGTAACAGAAGTATTTGGCTTTCCTTGAAAGATGCTGATGTGCAAGTAATTGGCTGTTTAGGAATCCCAGCCCAGCGGTGCCCACGTTGGCAGGCCTCTCTGCTCTGAGCATGGACATGGTGATTGGAAAACACTTCCCTTGGTAACGGGGTCTGACACGTGTCCAGGATGCTGGTCCCTTTGTTCAGCCCTCTACTCACAGCAGGGTACGCAGCGCAACTTCAGCCCCTCCGCAAAGGGCAGGGCTGTCAGAAGCATTCCAGCCACACTCTTGCAGGTCTCCAGCCAGTTCCTCCTACAGCTGACTGCCAACTGTATGTACACCATAACTTACAGCACTCTTGTCCTCGCAGGAGTCACTCCGTGAGTGCTGGTAAATTGGTAATTGGGGTTTTTTTTTCCTGTTCTGACAAATACAAACAGAATAGGAAGCATCAGTTCATGCTCTTGTGCCCAAGATTATTCTGTACTGGATTCTTTAATAGCTTGATTGTCCCCAAAAAGTCAGTGCCACAAATAGCATTTTTTAACTTTTTTTTAATAGAACTGAATTTGGCTTTAGGGCCAATCCAGCCACATCAGCGTGTGTTGTGCTGCAACTGGAAAGCAGGTATAACAGGGTAAAGCAGGAAGACAGGAGGAGTGCCATACTGTCAGCAAGTGGTGCTTCTCCCTTTTAAAAAGCCAAAGAGGTATTTTCTGTAGTGTCTTGCTTCCACATGTGATTTTGTGGGCTGTATGTAGTGCATTCTGCATTGAGTGGTAGAAGAGCAACATCAGTCTAAGAAAATTTGAATTTGGTTTATGCATGTAGGGAGGAAATGAGAGCATTTACTCTTTTATTACTACAAGGTGCACAAGAGACAGTAGCTACAGTTCTCACCTTTGGCCTTCTAGAAAGGGAGAGGACCTCACACAGACTGAGGTGACATGACTTGTCTTCCAGCCAGCCTTTCAGAGGCATTTTGTAGGACTTTCCAGCTTTTCTGGAACAGCTAGAGCCCAGTCCACCTCTCAGTAGTTGGCCTTTATAGTGTAGATGATGCATTCAGTTATTTTGTTTCTGTACTTCAAAATATTGTCCTCAGTTTGATGTTCACTGGAAAATGTATAAAGTTTATAACACCCTATTGGATATCCAGATTTGAAATGTATAATCAACTTCTTGGGGGGGGAGGGGGTGACTTGATATCCATGTGTGATTATAAGCAAATGTTTAAGTGTTATACAATGTAGGTAAAGGGTAAATGCATAAGTATTTATTACTCTGGTTTTTAACCTGGAAAGAGTCGCTTCCTTACGTTTTGTGGTTGAGTGGGAAGATATGGCAAACCATATCTCTGTTTTTTAAAAAGGACAGTAATAACACTGGTTGCTATAATGGCCACTGCCTATAAAAAAAGTCAGTGAAAAATTATAGTAATTACTTCAGCTAGTTTAAAAGCTCTAAACCTGGTAAGCTTCTTGACTCTCTGTCTTCCTCTTCCTGGGCATCTTAGTGAAGCCTTGATTGCTTTTTCCAAATGTTTGTATTTAATACGTTCTACAATTTTTTTATAAATAAAAGTAAATGTTAACACCTGATCTGCTTGTGTATTTCTTGAAATCAGTAACAGTGTCTGAAGGCTTTCACTCCCAGTTTGTATCCCTGCAGGTACAGTAAGGGCCCAGGACTAACTCACTGTGGTGTTTAGATTACTTTTTTCTTCCTGCACAGAGACTTCTTGAGACTTTCCCTCCCTTCACCAAGTTCTCCAGGTGAGTTTAAGTATCTGCAGCACAAGCATCTCTTGACAGCTGCACAAGAGGATGTTTCTCATTTCAGTTACCTTTGCTGGCCCATCATTGCCACAGGGTGTGTGTTGAATCCAAATCTGTTATTCTTTGGAAGTACCTTCTTTTCCATAGGACACTGGTTTAGGTGTAATTAGCTGTAAAACTTAAGCTGGTTTACAGGCTGCCAAGGCTTGAGGCTCTCAGTGGTTCGTCAGAGGAAGCCAATGTAAGTGGGAGATGATTTGGAGTGGGGTGGGTGTGCTTAAAAACTCAGAGTGTAAATGGCGGGGAGGGGGGGGTGGGGGTGGGGTGGGGGGAAGCCCCAATTAAATTCCCAAAGATAACACACCAAATTTCTGGTTTGAGGCTGCCTCTGCTGAGAGGGTAATTCTGGTATTCGAACAATAGAAGAAAAAAAAAAACCCAACCAAAAAAAACCCCAAAACCCCACCAATTTGAAAGTGTGCTCAGTCATGCCTTAAGCAGCCAGAGCTCATGGCCATTTCAGTCGCTGCTGAAGGCTGAGCTACGTTCTTGCAGAGGGACTCCCTCATCGTGAAGGTGAAGTTGGATGCTGAGGCGAATGGGGTTTGGGGCTTCTCACCCTCCTCTCCCTAGCACTTGTTAGTTCACAGACTGCTGGGAATGTGTGGGTGTTTCCTAAGGGATTCTCAGGGATGCAACTAATTAATAATGTCCTCTGCTAGAATAAAGTTGCTGTGTCTGTAGATAGCTTTGGTGTGCTGGATGCTCTTTGTTCATAGTACTTTTCACAGAATCGTAGGGGTTGGAAGGGACCTCCAGAGATCATTGAGTCCAACCCCCCTGCCAAAGCAGGCTCCTTAGGACAGATCACACAGGTAGGCATCCAGACAGATGGCATTTCAGTTCATCTTCAGTGTAAGTGGGATGGCTCTGGTTTTAGTGGGTGTTTCAGCTGTGAAGCTTGAATTAGTAGTGCAGTTGCCTCCTTTCTCCCATCTTTTATCCACAGGTAGCGTCTTATGTATCTGCTCTAGCAGTGATGTGCCAGGAAACATGTTCATAATATAATCTTTTGTGGATTAGGAAAATCTCTTGTGTTTTAGAGGAGGCTTCCCCCTACCCCCAAAGGAAACCATGCACCTCCAAATGAAAAACGCACTGCTGGCTTTGCCTTCCTTCCGACAGCTCAGTGCTGCTCAAGGGCACTTTTGAACTGAACTGCTCTGCAGCCAGGGTGCCATGCTGCTCATCCCCATGATCTGTCTCCTTTGATTCCATGTTGCACTGACAGCTGTGGGTTCTAGAAAATGGTAGTTCCAATTTGATTCACGTAGCCCTGCCCCACCACGCAGGGAACAGAGGGAATGAGAGGACAAACCCCCACATCCTTAGAGGTGCTCGTCACCTGGCAAGGAGTTTGGGCTTCGCCAGCAAAGTCCTTCCACCTCCTCAAGAGGATTCTGCAGGTGAAGGGAAAATTGCAAAGGTTCTCTAGAAAATACTAGACAGCATGAGGAAGGTGACCTTGCATTCTGCAGTGTTTCTGTAGAACCCCCTGGAGACACAAAGCATGCAACAGAAACAGCTATTTTCACACTTGGTTCTCAGCAGAGCTTTAAATGTGGCTCTCGTTTTCCATGTGCCCTGGCTCCTGTCGTTTAACTCTTTCATTGCTACAGTTAGTCGCTGTCCAGAATTATTCAGTGGTCTTCATACGTGCTTGAATGTGTGTAAGCTTAGGTTCCCCTTTGCTCTGGTGAACTCTGCAAACTGCAGGTTGCCAAAAGTGAGTAGCTTGTGAGTAGCAAGATGACTCCCTGTAGTTTCCATGTCGTGTCTAGTGTCAATTACTTAGGAGTGGGCATCTAATGAAGCATGAGCAGGAGGTGCCTCTTTGCCACCCAACTGCTGCATGGCTCAGTCCTTGTAGGAGACTTGATTCTGCTCGTGTGAGCTGTGAACACATCTGCAGTAAACTGGGAATAAAGTTAATTTGCAAGCAGTCTCAAAAAAAAAAACCAAACAACCCAGTGGGATTTTCAGCCAGACCTGTGCCCAGTTTCCAGTTTAGTTGAGGCAGTTGTGCATGTGTGGGTTTGTGCCCTTCATTATTCACTGAACTACGAGTAGAGAGATCAGATCCAAGACAGCCAAGCTTTGTGAAGTGCTGGCTCACTTGATCATACAGGCATGAACAAAGCACATCTTTATTTGTAAAGGGACCTGCCCAGACTTCAAGTCTGGGTTCTGATTCCTCTTCTTCCCTTCTCCCTCTGAAAGCAAGCAAGTTTTTCATTTGTCAGATGCAGGCGATGGAATTTACAATTTATGTAAATTTTTTCTTGGTGCTTATTCTGGTATTTATCCCAGAACTCTTGAACCAGGATGAGTGCTCATGTGTGGCTTGCAAACAATTTATTTCCTGTAAATGTGTATTCATAAAAAAAAAAAGCTTATGTTAGGCGGCTGCTGATTTAATTGATTGTGCATCTGTCTGGTGGTGGTGGTTTGCCAAGCCTGCCATGACCTGTGTGGATGCTGTCATCTTCTGTGGCAGCCTGGCTGCTGTGCAGCACTGGATGTTTTGGAAAGGTAACGCTGATCCATGAAGGCATCGAACCTGACATTTGAAACATGGAAGAGGGATATTTAACTTTGCCTTTTGATATACTAATAAACGCTCATTGGTGGACCAGCAGGTTACTGATTAGAAACAGCGTTTTGCTTGATTCTCTGTGTTCCTCCCTTTTTGAAGGATGGTGGGACTTGGTTCAAAGCTTGTAAGCAGGGGAAAGCTCTGCCCCGTGTTTCATGTGTGCTGAAGATGTCAGCTGTGTTCCTGCGTGCTCACCGCGTGTTTTCACAAGAATTCCATTCTGGAAGTCTTTGCAAATGAGTCCACAGCATGTAAACCCCTGACAAAACTTCTCTAGTGCTGGAGTGTCTCAAAAGAAGAAAAGAAAAACAACCCAAAGCCCAACCCAGCCCTGGGTGCTGTGCAAGCTTTGGTCAAATCCTCAGATTTTGGACCTGAGACTCTTAAGTTCGTAGGTATTCACTTGACAATGTCTGGTTTGCAGGGAGGTTCTTATCACACATGATGAAGTTCTCCATTCCTCTGTAAGGAACACCACACAACAGCTTGTGTCCTCCTAAGCCTCAGTTTTGCAGAAGTCTGCAGCCCAGTCCCATGTGCAAGATACAGAAGCTGCCTCTGTTGCACACAAGTCAACTGGTTGGGCTTTTACTGCCTGGTGCTAACATTTACCCCAGGGAAAAAAAATGACTATTCTATTTGAGACTATTGAAAAGCATTTGCATTTCTGCAAAGCTTGGAGGCTGGTGCAAGTGCAACTCTCTCGTTCCTCGGCTGGGTAAGGCTGTACGGCTGTTAACCGTCCGTTTGGGGGAGGAATGGGAAAAGATTTGTCACGATACAAAACCCACCAGAGTTGTTACAGTACTGTACTAATTCACTGCAAGCACACTCTGGGCTTTGCTGGCACTGGAAGGATCCTAAACGTTCCATCTCCTCCTCAAACCGTGTTTTCCTTTCAAGGGACTGGGACGAGGGTCCTGACGTGTTTACAGTCGACCTTCATTTCCCGGGGGTGCTCACTCTACCTCAAGCTGATTGCACCAGAGGAAACGTTTGTCTTGTGAGATCTCGCATGCTTCTAGCCAGGCTTTTCTCCCTTAGAATCACACATCCCCAGTAGGCATGTAAACTTCCAGAGTGGCTCAGAAAGGGTTACAGGCGGGCCTGAGATGCAGTAGGGCAGGCTGGGAAGTTCAATAGGCCTTTTTGGCTCAAAAGTCTTGTGGTTTTGGCTTATCGAGAAGGCACATGGAGAGGCAGCCACCTTTGTCCAATCCGCAAAATGCTGGGCTGAGGAGCAGTTGGAATTCTGTTCCAGAACCTCCTACAATCTGCAGTGTGATGAGGTGAGTTGCTTCAGTTCGGGCTGGCTTAATTTCCCCAGTAAAGTGGGGAAAGAAACGAGTGTTACAGCTTTCCCTGGTATGACTCTGCAAAGCCCTCAATGAAAAGCATTGCCTCAGCGTTGGTTGTGTATTGTTGAATTGGGGTATCCTCTCCCTGTCTGAGTGGTGTTAAATTACCTTGGTCACAGAGATTGTGAAGCAGGGCAAGGAGCTGTGGTGGCTTCTTGATTACTCGTGATCCCTCAGTGCACCTGCTTAGGAAGAAGTGCTGTGCTGCACAGGGTGCTGGTGGGAATTGGGCAGAAACTGAGCTTGGATTCCCCAGGTACTGGTGCTGTATTTCCATGTGAATTACATAAACTGCAGCTGTCATCACTTCTGGGTGAAAAAGAAGATGGAGTGAAGTGGAAGATGTCCACAGCAGTTCTGGTTATGATTGTCTTCATCCCACAGTTGCCTCTGAACGTAAAATCTCAGGTAAAAATTAAATAGTAGGAACATGTAACATGCCTGTGATGTCAAGAATGATGAGGGGAGGAGGAATAACATGGAAAAAACTAAAGCATTGGAATACCTAAAGGTAGCATGGTAAGGACCTGTGATAAATATGTTGAGATGCTCCATGTGCTTCAGGAGAAAGTCTGCAGGCAAGAGAAGAGAGGAAAAACAGGGAATCTCCACTATTTCCTATGCTTTGGCTGTGTGGTTACGATGCTAGAAAAATACGATGTCCTGATTTTCCCCAGGCTTGTTCTGGAAAGAAAGTGCATATCTAATAAAAGTTGTTCTCTCAAATGAGAACTGGGGGAGGAACAAAATTAATGCATCCTTGACCAAGCTGCTGCTGCTGCTACTTTTGGACTGTTTCATGGAAGACATGAATTTGATTCATTTCCAAAGACAGCTTGGAAACTCCAGGCAGCAGGGGAAGGGGACTCCCCCTTGACTTAGCTCTTTTTCTCTGAATGCATTTCACTTGTGTGAAAAGCAGTCAGAGCAGCTTCTCGGGGAAGGTGGGTGTATGGAGACCAGCTCTCTGCTCCTCAGCTTGGGTGATCTTGGAGCCTCGGTGCCTTGATCTGCACTGAACTTCAGGCAGGGATGGGGAACTTGCAGCGCCTGCTGTGAGCACCTCGGTTAAAAAGGAAGACTCCCTTTAACTTCAAACCAGAGTTAGTTCCAGACTGCGTATTGGAGAAGCCTTTGTCTTTCTACTGATGGCCAAGGTCTCCTAGATCTCCCTCTGGCTTGCCTCTAGGACTAAGCTGGGTGGTTAGGACTGGTTTAGTCCCATCAGGCTTCCTCCCCTTTGAGGCTGAATGAAGATAGTTGCCAATCTCTCCAGTGTTTGTTTGGTCACCAAAGTCAAACAGTTCTACCCGTTTTTAATTTGAAGCGCATACGTTTGGGTGGTTGGAAAGGAACAGGGGATTTGCCTAGCTGAGAGGAACCCCTGCAGGGGCTGGGCTGCAGAAGCAACGGAGGTACGAGTAGGGGGAGCATGGTTTGAGTGCTCTGAGAGTAATTTGCCAGCTCTGATGGGAAACAATAATGGGGAGGAAGAGACAGTAATCAGTGAATCAATCCGCACAGCTTGTTTAAAAATACCTCCTTTTTTTGTGGCTTTGGTTACAAGAATGCTTTGTGGGTCACAGACCAAAGGCATTAGTAGCTGATTTAAACAAGCCATATTCTACTTGCAGGTTTCATAAAGTCCTGTGAACCTCTGAGCAAGAGAATTTCCACCTGTGGGGGAGAGAGGGAGGGCAAATGAGCATAGTTTAAGTGACCGATGGCAATTAAAGCAAGCAGAAGCTTCTGTAAGTAGTGATAGACCACGGTTAAGGAGCATTCTTGTTTGAGAAAGGTCAGTTTGAGACACTAGAAACCCCAATTTGGTAGAAGTTACCAAGGTGGTGCCTTAAGGAAGTATCTGACACTAACGTTGCATGTAGCGGTCATCTTCTCCTGGGAAACAGTAATGAATAGAGTGCTGCCTCCACTCCGCCTAGAGTAAAACTGTCACTGAGGAGGATTGCCTGCCTGAGCATCCCAGCTGGCTCTGTGCATGACATAGGGCATGGCCTGGCTTTCCAGAGTGCTCCTGAGCTCGGACACAGCCCTGTCCAAATGCCAGAGCTGGGTCCTGGCTAGCCCTGTGACCCTGCCCAGCTCAGGCTGATCTCAGCACAGACCGATGCCGCCACGGTTTACCGGTGAGCTGGGTAAGCCATACTCCAGGCAACTGGGAGCTGATTGTGCGTTGGTAATACTGAACATGTTCTGTTTGGGAGAGGATTGGCCTGGAGGCCTGGAGGGGAAGCTTTAGACATGGAGTGCAATCCTAAGATAAGCCTTTACTATACATTTTCAGAAGTTGATGATGCCTTGGGCGGTCTTGCTTTTCAGCCACCCTCCAAAGTGGGGGGAGGGGGGAATGATCAATATTCGTGGTCTGTCACATGTGGTTGCAGCCTTAGGAAACAGGAGCTTTGTGTTTCAGGGGTGATTTTCCTCAGGCCCCACAGACACAGTCGTTCCTGGAGGGAAGTCAGAGCAGAAAAAGGAAGACCTTTGTTATACCTTTCCTTCCACCTGTCAATAATAATTAGGCATGAGAAGATTTTATGATGATTGCATTCTAGTGAGGGGTAATTAATTTATTTAAACAAGACTACTAGTGGAGTGGGGCCTGTTCTTAAGCTTTCAAAAGAACTTCCAGCAAGGTGGTGTGTTTAAAATCATCCCAGCATCTGACAGCTTGAACAATAAACATGACAGTTTTTTGACTTATGCAGATGTCCACTGTGTTTGCCTTTGAAACTATCACATAAAATGTAATGGAAAAAGAAAAGCTCACAGTCATCGTATGACTTGGGGTTGCCATCAGATTTCTCTCTTGCCACCTTCTACAGCTTCGGGCCAATGATTCTCTGTTTCTATCACTGTCGGTGTGTTGGACAGTCACAGCGCATGCTTGTTAAGACCCTGGAGGTGAACAGTCATAACAGATAACCTCATCTGACTGGGGCTTGTGGCGGCCTGGCTCAGTGAAGGCAAGAGAAAAGCGTAGCAGTGTTTTTAGTGGAAAGCCAAGCAAGGCTTTGATTTGCGTCTGTTGGTTTCCTGCTGCTTTATCACGAGGGGAGAGCTCGACAAGCAAATAGCGGCACCTGTGGGACTTGGCAGGAAAACTTGGAGGAACTTTCAGGAACTGCCCAGGTTTCCCAAGAAAGATGCAGAGGTAGAGTTAAGTTTTTGGTCTGGATTTTCTGAGAAAGCAGAGAAGATGGTTAATACCGCATGTAAACAGAAAGGCAAAAGGAAAAGATCTTTGACTTCTGCAAGGATTACGTTGACTATTGCATCTCAGTGCACCAAAAACCAGTAATGAAAACACAGTTGCTAGCCAAACTGATGGCTGTAGTCCAGAGGGTACAGCCAAACTGGCTGCTAGGGGCCCTATGGTCGGCAGTGCAGTGGTGGCAGCACCATCCTGATACTTCTAGTGATGAGTGGGACTACAAGGAGAGAGCATGAATGCATGAGGAGAGAAGATTTAAGGCTTTCAGACTTAGACAACGTAAGCCCACACTGGCATCTGACTCTCCTGAGCAGTGGGAAGCTAGCCCCAGCTTAAGTTCTGCTCCCTTAAGTTCTGAGGAGCATAATTAAAGATTGCACTAAGTTGATTAATTAATTTTTCGGAGTTCTACAGATATGACGAGGTACCTTTTTTCCCTGCTGTTTAGTGGCACCTATAGTTACCCTCATCCTGGGGCACTGCAGGCACCCACACTTGTCAGTCCTGCGCATCGTATCTGCATCGTGCATTCCAAAGACGGAGGCAACTCTGTTGCTTCTATGCCACTCTGTATCGCTTCTCTGTGCCACAACAACCCTGTTCTGCCTTGTGGGCCTTCCTTGAATGGTCTCAGTGGTCCAGAACTGTCAGTTTAATATCTTAAAATGTAGATTTATAGATTGGGAGTTTCCAAAGGAATCCTTTCTCTCGTGAGTGTCGTAATTACAGGGACTTAGTTCAAGGGGACCTTTGAGGGAAGAGGAGAGAATTGGTCCCAGGCAGAGCTGGAGCAGCCTTTATGAAACAGGTTCCCAAATAAGCCTCGGGCAGCAACAATGATGTTGAGTTCCCTGTCAGGCACTTCTTGTTTTGGTGTTTTGGGTTTCTTTTTGGTTTTTGGGGGGTTTTTTTTGTAGCTGATGAGGACAGCTTGCACTGCTGCTTCTCCAATAAAATAGTATGATTCTCATCAGCCTTAGAGACATTAAGTCTCTCCTAGTCCTTAGCAGGGAGGATTTTATCTGACTCTCTGCTGTGCAGACACACACCTATCCCAAGCACAGGATTGCTCTAACATACTGAGAGACTTTGCACACTAAGCGGTTGTCACTCTAGGTTTCAGGATGGAGTTTAGGTGGGTGGGGAGCATCACTGAAACTGTGTCCTGGGACTGCTGTGAGTAACATAGTGCTGGGAGGCTTGGAAGGAACTGGGCCAATAAAGCCCTCACTCAGATGATGCCTCAGAAGCCCCTGTATGCATGTGGCACTGTACGGGGAGCATTAACCATTCCTCAAGAAACTGGGTGCCGAAAGGGAGCATTGTCTAGGGAAAAAAAAAAAAAAAAGGCGACTTTTATGAAGTCATTGCCTTGGAGCTGGGGAGGGAGCCCCCATCGTTCACAGCGCAACGGGCAGTGTGGCAGCGGGCAGCCCATTGTGCTGGTGGGGCTGGCAATGTCTGTCTGTCTGTCTGTCTGCAACAGGCAGCTCCTGGCCAAGGCACTTCGCCCCCAGTGGAAGCGGTGGGGAATTTCCTCACCAGCTCAGCAACGGCAGGATCTGGCTTTGGGTGCTTTGCCTAAACAGTTTGTTGAGGCTACCAAGTGGACATTTCTTCTTCCTTTTCCCTTTTTTTTCCCCTCCCCTTTTCCCCCCTCAAGGCATCCAGGGGAGTGGAAAGGCTAACGTGGTAATAGGTGTAACAGGATTTTGCTTTACATAAAGTGAAGTCACACTGCTTCCCTACTTCTTGTATCACTGCACTGTCAAAAAATAAATCCACCCATCCATAAGGGCAAAATGCCTGTGAAAGGAAAGGGTTAGAGAAGCTTTACCCACCTAGCAGCTTGGGTATGACCTCTTAACAGCGGCTGCTGGCAGCCAGTTGTGCACATCTCAAGTGGTAAGAGCTGGAGAGCACTGCACAGGGATTTGGGGAGGCCTTTGTAAGTCTGGTAGGTCTGAATACTCAGAGGTGATAATAAGGAGGGATGGATTGTCCCTTGATGGACCTGAGCTGTTCCGGAAAACCAGGGGCAACTCACCCATGCCAGCCTCTCGTTCTGCCCAGTGGCCTGTGGTGCCTTTCCACTTGGCCACAGCCAGGATTGCACTAGCTATGAACAAGCACAGCAGGCAGGTTTTTCAACAGGCATTGTATTTGTTGACTCAGTCGACAAGAAAATTATGTAACAAAATGAGTAACGCCTAAGTGGGTGAGGGAATTTCATGGTGCTCTCTAGCGCACAGCACCTTTGGTTGCAGGGTGTATGGCCAAGCTTGCATCACTGACAGTGTGAAAAACTTTATTTTGCTTCAAAAGGGAAGCATTAGCCCATGCTAGTAAGTCACCCTTCAGAATATCCTTCCTGCTCGTGCTAGCCAAGGCTAGCCATGCGTGCAGAGATACCTCTCTTCTTTTTTGGGGGTTTGGTTGGGGTTTTTTTCCCTTCACCATTAGAAAAGAGCGACCTGGTGCAAAAGTTAATGCAGTAGGTCATCCAGGCCGTGTCAGCTGTCAACAGTCACTGCAGCTGTTAACTCCTCAGAAGGTAGCGTGGGCCAGCATCAACCGTCAGGTGATGTTCAGAGAATACTCAGAATTTAGCCTGGATAAGAGGAGGCTGAGGGGAGACCTTATGACCACCGACAACTACCTGAAGGGAGGTTGTAGAAAGGTGAGTGATGGTCTCTTCAGCCAGGTGACAGGAGATAGGACAAGAGGAAATGGCACAAAGCTGTGCCAGGGCAGGCTCAGATTAGATGATAGGAAAAAATTCTTCACTGAAAGAGTTGTCAGGGCCTGGAACAGGCTGCCCAGGGAGGGGGTTGAGTCACCGATGCTGGATGTGTTTAAAAATAGGGTAGATGAGGTACTTAGGGATATGGTTTAGCACAGGACGGGGACAGTGGGACTTGATGGTCTTTAAGGTCTCTTCCAACCTTGTGATTCTGTGATTCTGTAATTTTCTGGAGGTAAAGTGAAACAAAGGGAGGTGGACAATGCATTTGAAAAGGGGAGTTCTTCCCGTGTCGCTGAAAGGAAAGCAGCACCCCAACTGCCACCAAAACCATCCCTCCCTAACTCTGCAAATCTCCACTGGGTGGTCAGTGCTTCACTTCCACCGCGGTGAAGTGAGTGAGTGTAAAACCAGCCACTGCCCATAGGAAACCCTCTGGACCTGTGCCCCTGCTCTCACTTGTGCAGGGCCTGTCCAGCTCTCCCCACAGCATCTATGCAGCCTGGCACCTGGTGTCCGGTTTTCTTCTACCTAAACTTCACCCAAACATCATTCTCCTGAGCAGACCATCGTGGATTGCTGCGCTAGAATTGCCAACTTCCTTGCTTAACGACACCAAAAGCTGCTGTGACGTGGAGTGAAGAAAGGCAGGAGGAGATGTCGTAAGGTACTGTTGTTATAAAGTCCCATATTTGCTGTTTAGAGAGACCTATCCAAAGGCAGCCAGGCCTCTTTTTATCCAACGTGACAACATTTCAGCTCTTGTGTATCTTCCTTCCCATGTAGTAGTTTTATCCTCCATCACCCAGCTGTTTGCTTGCTCTGTGCAGATTATGGTAGGCTCTCAGCATCTTTAGAAGTAAGGCTTTATATGCACTGTGCTTCCTCTCCAAGGAAGTAGAAGCCCCCCTGATCCTCCCTCCATCAGGCTTTGCAAGCCATAGGGTAGAAGCATGCCTCATGCTCAGCTGAGGGGTGATGTAGCCAGCGCTCTCCCCTCCCAGTCCCCGGCAGTATCCTGCTCTTTGGAGAGCATTTGCACCTCCAGCTTTCACCCCTTCCCTGGAAGGTTTTCAGGTGACCGACTCCTGTGCGGGACATGATGCTCCACCTCATACATGGGGATCAGGTACAGGTGGAGCAAAGGAGCCCAGTTATGCTGCCCCATCCACCCTGCTCCATGGTATGGAAAACCCACATCAAAGCTTCCCTAGGCAAGAAAGATGCTGCCATGCCAGGAGGGATGGTTTAACTCGAGTAGCTTATTCAAACTTTGTAGTGGCTGGCAGTCTCCACGCTCCCATTCCCTCTCGTTTCTAAAGGCATCTTGCAAGGAGGACTCTAAGAGAAATGTCCCAGTTATCACAGGGATGCAGAAGGACAGTTTCCCCCCCTAGGAAGACTTGCACCAAAGCCTCCACCTAGGGCAGCGGGCCTGTGTGGGGGTGTGCACAGCCCTACCACCCGAGTGCTGGAGCTGAACCTGCTGAGGACCCAGTGGTTCATCTGGTGCTGTGACATGAAGTGACGTTTGCTTCGGTGTTGCAGCTAATGAAGGTGTTTCATGGTTTTGAAAACATTCAGAAAGCATTCACTGGTTTATGTATGTGTGAGACTGATCACTGATAGCAGCAGAAACTCTGACTGGATGGAGGTACTTGCTATCCCCCATTCTCGCACAGCACCGAAATCCTTGTTTACAAAGACTTGTTTCCTTTTAAATCATCCTTCTGCGCACTTGGTAGGCCTGAACCACTTCTTTTCAAAGTGAAATACCACTGTGCATTCATTCAGGGCTTCCAGTCACTTCCTTTAGCATATGGCTGAACTTACCATGTGCTGCTGTGAATGGCAAGACAGGTCTCTCTCCAACAGGAAAACACAGCCAGGTTACTTCTGTTGCTGCCTAAGGAAGAACAATTAATAAGTGATTATTTTTTTTTCTTTAAATAATTTAGATTCTAGCTCTCCTTGCTCGCTAAGTATTTTTCCTTTTGGGGCCCTGAGTTCCTCTTTTGTCTATCAAAAAGAAGAAGGTAACACAAACTGCTAGACCATCGCCACCAACCTCCTTCTCACAACCATCTGCATCTCATCACCATCTGCTCAGCAAGTCCAGGCTGAGGATTTACCCCTCACTAATCAAGATAGGACGAAACCAAATCATGTTTGAAATTGTATGCTTTGAAAGAGCTTTACCTATATAGGGTCTCTACAATACATCTCCTGCTAAAGGGGTGCATGTGCCACCAGGATTTCCACACTACAATGGGCACAGGCTGAGAGGGGACACTGTCAGCTGCTTTAGAGCAAGAAAATCTCAGTGGCCAGGGCATCTATGTTTTTTTATGAAATTTCCCCTAGCTTCATCCCTTCTGAGTCCTTTCCTCTAGCATCTGAATTCCTGTTTTGTGTTGCTTCTCACACAGACGCTCCAACCCAAAAGGACAGAAAACCCAGATGGGTTTATATTTAATGGAGAGCTGTGGTAGGTAGCAGGAGCAGGATGGGCAATATGTACGTGTTATAGAGCTGGTGGTTTGGGGTTTCTTTTAAATGTTTAGTTTTCAGTGGCTTTTCTTGTTGTGTCACCCTAACCCCTTCTGTCTCCATGCCTTTCTGATTTAACTTGGCTCCTTGCAGTTCTGTTTCTTTGAAGTGGAATCTCAACCCCAAAATATACAAAAAACAAGTTGATCTTTTGAACGCAGGACATTGGGCAGGATTGAACTAAGATACTAATGAACCCAGACACAGGGCTTAGGATATGGTGGTATGAAAGCCACCAAAGATCACTTAAAGCAAAAATACTTGCAAAAATGTTTGCAACCCCAACATCTTTTCCCATGGGCAGGGGGCCCTCACAATGGCCCAGGATGTCCAACACTTAGGGTATCATCCAGCCACAGACACTTGACAAGCTCAAAATGTGCCAGGAATCAACCAACATGTCAGGCAGCATCATTGCTCCCCAGATCCCTGGAAATTTACTTCTTCCTTGCTGGAGGAAAGGACTCAAGAGAGTAATCCCAGAGCATCCCACCCCAGCCCACACACCCAGATGGCAATCACTGGCTGAATCCTTGTTCCCTTCCTACAACAGCTGGCCTGGCCCTCTTCCTGCGTGTACCCCAGTCTGGAAATGCACTCCAAAACTGGAGTTTTACTGAGGGCCTGGATCCAGCTTTACTCTTTTTCTTCACTCTAATAAATAACACTTAAATTGGGTACCACATGTGGAGTGGTCCCGCTTCTGCATTCTGGTGAACACCATCGCCAGTTGGGTTTGATTTCTGCTGTGATCAAGAGGCAATAAGTGGTTGGTGTCAGTGCTGGTGACATTTGGGCTGTCTTTGGGTGCAATGCACAGACTGCATTGATGGGAAGTGCTCTGAGGATACAACAGAGCTGAAGAAATTTGGCTATGTGGGCTGATGGTCTGAAACTTAACCCTCTGTCCACCCTGGTTTCTTACTCCAAAGGAAAGAAGGTTGAATATGGGGGGACAGGGAGATTTAAGTAAATCCTATTGATTTGGCTTTATGCCCTCAGCTAGATGAAGGGTTGGGTGAATTCCCACGTGGGACAGAGATGGACACGTTAGTCCAGAGAGAGGGGGATGTGGGGCAGTGCTGTGCCCCACATCACTGGCAAAGGACCAAGGTGTCCTCCCCTTGATACCAGCAGTCCCTGGCAGTCCTTGACAGCCACCCTACAGAGATGCAAGTCTCAGATTATTTGAGTTAAGGGAGAGGTGGTTCTCAGCACCTCTTGGTAGCACTGGAACAGGAGGCAGAGATGACCCATTTATTTGAGGTCATTGGAAAATAAATCTTTGCATTTAGAACCAAATAACACAGGAAGCACCAAAAATAACAACCGGTAAACGATTTTGTCAATGGTAAGCAAATAAAAACAAATAAATCTTTAAAGCCTCAAAAGCAGAACTCAACAGATATTTTTTGTTTTGTTTTGATTTTTTTATATGAAGACTGATTTTTAAAATTTTTTTTCTAAAAAAGGTTCTCTATTCTTCTTTAAAAATAGTCAGAAAAAAGATTTTGCTTTTTTCTTGATCTGCATCCATGACAGAGTTTTTCCCTTGCTGTAATCTTTAAATTCTTGCAGTAATGTGTTGTGCTCACCTTGATGTTTTTTTTTTATTTTAAAAATACCAGAGCCCTCCCTGGACCCCATCAGGACAGGTTCTCTCTCCAGAGCTTTTTGCACTGGGGGCGATCCCTTACAAACCAGGGACTAGCACTGATGCTCACTATCATTCAATACAACGTGTTTTAAAGAATGGAAGTGGTGACTAGTAAAAATCTGAGGGTTTTTTTTTCAAAAAGAGTGTTTCCCCTTTCCACAAAACTGGAAGCTTTCTGGTTTCTTAACCAAATGCCAACAAGCAAAGAAACAAGAAAGTGAAAGCAGACGGAGTCACAGAAGGGTAGAGGTTGGAAGGGACCTCTGGAGATCACCTGGTCCAAACTCTCCTGCCAGAGCAGGTTCACCTAGAGCAGGTTGCCCAGGACAGTATCCAGGTGGGTTTCTGAATATCTCAAGTTGGAGACTTCTCAGCCTCTCTGGGCAGCCTGTCCCAGTGCTCTGCCAACCTCACAGTAAAGAAGTTCTTCCTCGTGTTTAGGTGGAACTTCCTATATTCAAGTTTGTGCCCGTTGCCTCTTGTCCTGTCACTGGGCACCACTGAAAAAAGACTGACCCCATCCTCCTGACAGCTGCACCTCAATCTGCTGATGACATCAAGCTGAGTGGTGAAGTTTATGTGCCTGAGGGATGGGATGCCATCCAGAGGGACCTGGACAGGCTGGAGAAGTAGGCCTAGGTGAACCTCATGAAGTTCAACAAAGGCAAGTGCAGGGTCCTGCACCTGGGTCAAGACAATCCCTATTACCCATACAGGTTAGGAGATGATGTACCTGAAAGCATCCCTGAGGAAAAGGACTTGGGAGCACTCATGGATGAGAAGCTGGACATCAGCCAACAATGTGCACTCACAGCCCAGAAGGCCAGTCACATCCTGGGCTGCATCAAGAGAAGCTTGGCCAGCAGATCAGGAGAGGTGATTCTGCCCCTCTGCTCTGCTCTGAAAAACCTCACCTGGAGTACTGCGTCCAGCTCTGGGGCCCTCAACACAAGGAGGACATGGACCTGTTGGATTGTGTGCAGAGAAGGGCCACAAAAATGATCAAAGGGCTGGAGCACCCATCCCATGAAGACAGGCTGGGAGAGTTGGGCTTGTTCAGCTTGAAGAGAAGTCTCCAGAGGGACCTTATAGCAGCCTTCCAGTACCTGAAAGGTGCCTAAATGAAAGCTGGGGAAGAACTGTTCATGAGAGCATGTAGCAATAGGATGAGGGGTAATAGATTTGAACTTGAAAAGGGGAGATTTAGGTTAGATATTAGAAAAAGTTCTTCAACATGAGGGTTGTGAGACAGTGGAACAGGTTGCCCAGACACGTAGTGGAGGCGCCATCCCTGGAGATATTCAAGGTCAGGCTTGATGGGGCTCTGAGCAACCTGATCTAGTTAAAGGTGTCCCTGCTTACTGCAGGGGGGTTGGACTAGATGGCCTTTAAAGGTCCCATCCAACCTTACACATTCTGTGATTCTAAGTATTTATAAGCACTGATCCCACATTGATAAGAACCCAGAACTGCATGCAATATTCCAGATGAGGGCTCATCAGGGCAGAGCAGAGGAGGAAGAGAACTCCATCAACCTGCTGGCCACACTTTTCTTGATGCACCCCACGATGCCACTGGCTTTCTTGGCCATGAGGGCTGACTGGCCTGTAGTTTCCTGCATCATCTTGCCCTTTTTGAAGACTGGAGTGACACTGTCTCTCCTCCAATCCTCAGGCACCTCACCTGCTCTCCAGGACCTTTCAGAGATGTTGGAGAGTGGCTTAGTGGACTTCTGCCAGCTCCCTCAGCACTCGTGGGTACATCCCATCAGGACTTGTGGATACCCAGTAACTGGTCTCGAACTAGATCTTCCTTAACCAAGGGAACATCTTCCTCCAGACTTTCTCTGTTACCTCCATAGTCTGTGACTTCCGAGGGCTATTCTAGGCAGTAAAGACTGATCCAAGAGGGCATTCAGTAACTCTGCTTTCTGTGCATCCTTCATCACCACGACACTGGACTCATTCAACAGCAGGCCCACATTTTCCCTAGTTTTACTTTTGCCACCAATATACTGGAGCAGACGGGAGCAGAGATTTCCTTCTAGCACCAGATGAGTGATTGGTCCTTGTGATGCTCATCCCCCTGAGGAGATGATTCCCTGCCTCACCTCAACTCCTCAGAGAGAGCTGGGAGAGAGGCAAAGATCACCAACATGTCAGCTGCTCAGGCAGTGACTGTAACGAATATGCAATGACTGCCTGTGAATTGGGAAGGTTGGACTCTCCTGAGGTCCCTTCCACCCCTAGCATTCTGTGATTCCAAATTAAATGCTTTATTTCAACACTTTAAATATATTATCTCAAGGCAAAGCAAACATAGTCTTTGCAAATACCTTTATAATCCTGTTCCAAATTTTTCAGTAACCATGCTTTCTTTACTGTTTTTAATTTGAAAATTACTTACAATCCTCCCCTTCCCCCCCCCGAATTTTTCAGTTTTATTTTAAATGCATAACTGCTGCTTGGTGATGAAGGTGGCTAGTGGGCTAGCACAGCTTGAGCTGCTTTAGGGAGATAGGGAAGGAGGGTGACACCATATTCCAAAACAGAGCTAATGCAGGGAAGGAGAATGGGAAAAGGGTGCTGCTCTGAGGTCAGCTGCTGCACTTTGCAGCCAACCTTACTGTACCACCATGCAATAAGCCAAATCTCTTGCTCATCCAGCAACAAGCTCTCAAATATTGGTTTTATTCATGGTGTTGGTGAGCTGATTCGCCACGCGACTCCCTCACAGGTTTTCATTTCCTCGGCTTGGTGGAATCATCAGATTGGCGTCTCCAGCACAAACACGACTGCAGGTTGTTCGTTTTGCTTCTGAAGGTCCACCCCTTGTCATGCCTGGAGTGACAACAAGCAGACAGTGATGCAGAGCTGCCCTGTGGCTTGTCAGGGAGTGCAGAATGAGCTTTAAAAAATACTTTTTAGCGAAACTGGTGTTGTCACTGGCACCCTGCGAAACACAGGCACGTGAGCTTGTGTGCAGACACACAAAATCCAAAGGTTTTTTTTCTCCCTTTCAGAATCAATAAAACCTCAAGCACCTCAAGAGTAAAGCCAACTCCTCCCATTAATTTTAGACTGGAATTAGCTCATGCTTTGTGGTTCCAGGTGGCTACAAGAAACAGTCTGGACACTGGAGCAGTACCCAGCTCCTACCCTTCATACCCTTCACGCTTCCCAAAGGAAAAATCCCATCTTTCACATTCAGTGTCCCCACACTAGCTCAGGGCACTTGGTGTTTCCCTAAGACAGTAGCTGCATTTTTCTTACCTCTTGTACCTGCCACAGAAACAAATCCATGTTAGCAAATCCTTCAGCAGCTTTCTGCCCTTGAGGGTGGGAAATCTTAGGCCAGTTATTTCCACACCACATGGCTTTTCACACATTCCTGGCTACTGATAAATATATATATATATTTATATTTATGTATATAAAGTGCCTATCATCGTACTGATAAACATTCTTTGGAACCACTCTGACGGCAGAGGTAAGGACAGGAGTCAGTCTGTTGGTACCTCAGCACTGCTGCTTCCAACTGATTTAAAACCTACAAAAAACCCAAAAAAAAGAAAAAGAAAAAAGCCACAAGACTTTGCTGCCAGCTTGCTGGGCTAGTGTTTAATACTGCTACTCTGTCAGGGCTGGAGGGAGACCTATTGTGAGTGGCAACAGTTTGCACTGGCTTCTCCAGCTGAGCTGCAGAGCAGTGCGGGTGTCTCAGTAGGGCAGTGGGATGCGAAGGCTCAGAACTGTTACCAACTGAAAACAGTCCACCAACCTGAGCAGGAGTTACTCCTTATTTCAGAAACCTGCCCCTAAGACACACTCTCCTTTCCCTGACGGCATGGGGAGTGTGGGAAAGCATCAGAAAGCAGGGCATGAAGGAGCGGTTTGGCATGAGGGGGCTGTTTGGCTGTGAAGGGGACTGGGCAGTTGTTACCCCTCCAGATCCTAGCGCAGCATTTGGGAAAATGGAAATGTTATCGAGGTACTGGTGGGAAGGGGGTTAACAATCACAGAATCACAAGGCTGGAAAAGACCTTTAAGATCATCAAGTCCAACTGTTCCTGTCTTATACTAAACCATATCCCTAAGTACCTGATCTACCCTTTTTTTAAACGCATTCAGGGTCGGTGACTCAACCTCCTCCCTGGGCAGCCTGTTCCAGGCCTCAACAACCCTTTCAGTGAAGAATTTTTTCCTAACATCTAATCTGAACCTAATGATCCAAGGATCACCAGAAGTCTCTGAAAACATGTGGAAAGGGTAAATAAGAGGGTGAGGGAAAAAAAATTTTAAAAATCATGGAAATACCTCTTCTTTCCAGAAAAATTAGATTAATGCTTAGAAGTGCCATTATATGCAAATGTATTGATTACTTTATTATCAAAGCTGTCTCCAGCATCCAGCAAACAGCATTGCTCTTGATGGACTTCTCACTTCTGGTAGTATGATGTCAATGGTATGACCTTTCCTTCAGCTGCCTTATGGGACCTGAGCCCTTAGGCGCAGAAGCTTTTCACTGCCCCTCTTCCAGCAACACAGCCCTCCAGTGCTTGCTTTATAAAGCAAACACCATCAGCCCAATGCTTGCTGCCCAAGCAGCCTGCTGCTCTTCCAGGAGGCACCAAGGAGTGGGAGGTCCGTCAAAATTTTGCTATGAAATTTGCAAGGGTGAAGGTGTCAACCCAAGGTTTCCAGCTCCTGGCACGCTGACCCGGCACCGGGAAGGTCTCCTTGCTATCTGTGTGCTGCGGTGGTGGGATGCACATGCCAACTTCTTTCAAAGGGAAAGCTGCAGGGTATCTCAGGTGTTGGGGCATGAGGTGAAAGGTGTTGGGGCATGAGGTGAAAGGTTGGTCCGGTCCCAGGCACAGGCTGCAGCACAGGGGCGTGGAGGCAGCCGAATGAAAGGCAGTTTGAAATATTCTTGGCGACAAAGTGGAGGGGAAGTACGTGAAGAGAAAACAGAACGTACACTGAAGCCACCCGAAATAATCACAGCCATAAGACTTCTCTGCTTTAAAAGTACAGAGGCATGGCCACGCTTGCTGGTTTGCTTTATTTCTTACAGCTTCAAATGACTATGTAATTAGTAATATGGAAGATATCTGATAGACTAATACTGTTTCAGAAGTCACTATTTTAAATGGAGGAACTGCCCAAAAATGAAAAGGGAGTGCTTATGACACCAGAAGTTACCACAACAGAGGATGCTTAAAAATCACCAATTGTGACTTGCTCATAGAGCAGGTGCTTTACTGGAATAAATCAGAGGACTTGGGAATCTGCCCCAAATTTCCGCGGTGCCTCTGAATTCTATCGATGGCACCCACTGAGGTCTTTCTGCTGTATCACTTGTGAACTGTGTGAACTGAAGTGTGGGGCTGTGAGGTTTTATTAATGCCCCTTCCTGGGGTCAGAACTGTGATGCTGCTTTTGGCAGCAGAGATCATCCTCTCACAGAGACTTGCAAGCAGGGATTTGAGAAGACTTCTGTGGGAAGAAGACACCCAGTGGTACTGGATGCCAACAGCAAGGCATTGGTTGTGCTCTTCAAATGCTTCCATCTCAGAAGAGTGGTTTTGGGGCAGCTACAGATGCAGACAGGCAGCTACAGGCTTTTCAAAACCACGTTTAAGGGCTTAATCCACTTCCAAAAATGCATTTGCCAGTGCCATTTGTCAAGGGCTTCAGTAGCAGCTTTGCCAGGTTGCTGAAGAACCAGGTCAGGGCCTTCACCCAAGACTAATGCTGGGCCACTGGGGAAGGAGCTTGCTCGCTGGCGTGCCCCTGCTTGCCATCAGGTCTGTGCTGGCTTCGAGCTCAGCCTGCAAGCGCCCCTCTCCCTGTGCCTGGCCTGTGGTGAGTGTGTAGGGGCCAGACCTTTCCTGCCTCCTGGGACCTGCACATTCCCACCAGAGCCAGATGTGCAGTGCAACCAGCGCAGCCCCTCTCAGCCCAGGTGGGAGCAAGGCGAGGGAGCGGGTTCCACTTCTGCACAGAGGAACTCCCCCTGCTCTGGTGCCCGAGGGGATTTCGTGGTCTCCAGCACGGGGAGAGCCCCTGATGAACAAGTGGCAAAACCTCAGAGGGCCTCTGCTGCCAGACGTGCTGCCTCCGGAATATTTCCAACAAGTCCCTGTGGGTTACAGACTCGGTTCACTGCTGGGTTTTTTATAGGGAGGCAGGGCAGTCTTTGAGCCCAGCCGAGCAAAGGCAGCCTTTCTGACTAAAGGGAAAAAGTAGTCAGCTCCTGTGTGCAAGAGCCCTTTGGCTCAGCACTGCCCCTTCCCCCGTAGGGACTCACTGCAGAGACCCCCCATAGGGACCCACTGCAGAGAATCCCCCCCAGCAGCCCATCTGAGCTGGTGATGCTCTTTGCTCTTCTGCCTTGGGTGCAATTCCCAGGTGAGTCAGCTGGGACTTCAGAGGGGTTTGGTGAAAGCAGAAGCCAGCTTTCTATGTGCTGAGGGCTTGAAAGTGACTGTTGAGAAGAAACAGTCACTTTTCCTGGCATGTCTTTAGTCAGTGTGACCTTAAGAGTGTGAAAAAACAGGGTGCCTGGTGGCGACTGCCGTGGTTGAGCAGCATGAATTGCTCACAAGAGGGCTGCAGTATGGTCACCGACACAGAAAACTTCCACGAAGGCAACTGGGCTTTTGGGTAAGGTTTGAAGGGTCAGGCGCTCACGATGGTGTGGAAATCACTAGGAAAAAAAAGATGAATGGGCTTGAGGAGCTGTAAGCGTTCAGATCACCAGCAAGGCTGGTTAGGGAGGAATCACTTCTGCACGTAAGCAAAAAGCAGTTTACTGGCATGCTGCCGCAGCATTTAATGCAGACACCACAGTTGTGTTATTCATCACAGTTTTCTACTTTACAGACTGAAATGGTGGTCCTAAATTTTTTTTTTCCCCCTGTCTTAAATGAAGTGGCTGATGTCCAGAAACTGAGTAATCAAGTCCGCAAAGCTAATGTGATTAGCATGTCTTACTCATGAGAAGACTTACTTGCAGAGGCTGAGCGTGCATGTCGAGGTCTGGCTTGAAGCACCCCCTCTAAAACTGAAGCAACTGGAGATAGCCTTCTAATAGGGTTCTTGCTGCATGAAGACAGCGACCAGCCACCCAGCTGGGTATTTTCCCACATAGATACGGTCTGGGGTTTTCACAATTAACTTTGTCTTCTCTTAAAGATTTCCAAATGTGAAACTCATCTACCTCTCTATCTACACGTGGATGTCTTTGGACAAGACCAACCATTACTTTCAAAATACTCCCCAACATTTGAGAAAGACTATTTACTCCCCCTCTCCCTGACGTGTTTGGACTAATGCATATCCAACCTGCATGTTCCACACTGGGCCAGAACTTGCTGTCTTAAAAGCTGCAAAAGTGAGAAGGCATTAGGAGTGAGGTGCCCTCATGAGGCCCCACCTGGAGTACTGTGTCCAGATCTGGGTCTCCCAACACAAGAAAGATGTGGAACTGTTGGAGAGGGTTCAGAGGAGCCACAAGGATGATTAGAGGGCTGGAGCACCTGCCCTACAAGGAGAGGCTGAGGGAGCTGGGCTTGTTCAGCCTGGAGAAGAGAAGGCTGCGGGGGGACCTCATTGCAGCCTGCCAGTACCTGAAGGGAGCATACAAACAGGAGGGGAATCAACTTTTTAAAAGGGCAGATAATGGCAGGACAAGGGGGAATGGATTGAAGCTAAAAGAGGGAAGGTTTAGATTAAATATTAGGGGGAAGTTTTTTACGGAAAGAGTGGTGAGGTCCTGGAACAGGCTGCCCAGAGAGGTGGTGGATGCCCCATCCCTGGAGATGTTCAAGGCCAGGTTGGATGGGGCCCTGGGCAACCTTGTGTAGCTCCAGGCCTGAGGTTGGTGGCCCTACCTGTGGCAGGGGGGTTGGAGCTTTATGGTCCTTGGGGTCCCTTCCAACCCTTGCGATTCTATGATTCTATGGTTTTATAGTCACGTATTTCAAGCTGGCTTTAGACTTTGTGAAATTACAGAATTGCAGTTGGAACCCTGAGTACCCCACAGTCTTTCCCCTAAGAATCAAAACTGGAAATTTTTTTAGGAAGCCTTTTGGTAAAGCTGGGGTTGCTCATCTTGATTCACGGTTGGCAGCCCCCTCCCGTCTCAGAGATGTATTTTAATGTTTTGAAAGTGCCTTAACTCGGGACTGAAAAGCTTTCGGATGGGCGCTGCCAGTTCTTTTTTTAGAGGATGGATGGTGCGTTCCAAACCCCGTACCTAAAACCGCCGGCTGCGCCTCGCTTCCCCCTCAAAACGTGGCGATAATTGCATTTAAATTTCAGAAGATGGCGTTGAAGATTTGCAATTAATATCCTAAACTCTCCGTGTACCCCCGGCACCGGCCGCCTGCCAGCGCCGCGCGCGATGACGGGTTTTTTGATCTGATACGTTACAGCAGAAAGGATGTGGATGCTTGCTGGAGACGTTAAAACAGAACAACAACAAGAGTGAGTGCCGTGGCACCAAACACGTGTTTGAAACCCGAAAGGCGGTAAGAAAGACTTTCGTGCAAGTCTGGACCACGCTCCTTGGCCCACCTCCCCCTCCCCCGGCTCCCACCACGTTAGGGCAGGGGGACTTCGCAGGCAAGCGAGGGAGCGGGCTACCGGCTCCGCTGCCGGTACTTAAGACGGGCTTTCCCGGGGCAGCATCCCCTCAGCTCAGAGGAGCCGGAGCTGCTCCCGGCCGGCGCTGCCGGCTGACCCCGGCTCCGGCCGCCGCCGCCCCGCCGGGTCTCGCTGCCCGCGGGCCCCCCGCGCCGCTGCCGCCCCCCACTCTGTCCCCCCATTTCACACCTCACTTCAGAAGCACGGCGCAGGCTCGCCGGGGGAAGACCCGGACCCCCGAGCCTCACTTCGCAGGGGGGAAAGGTCTCATCCCACTCGACGTCCCGGGTAAAGCCCGGTTGGGTGGCGGGGGGTGAGGGCAGGTGGGTGGGTGGGTGGGTGGGCAGCCGCCCTCGCAGTCTCCCCGCGGCGCTCGGGGACCCGGCCGGCGCCGTCTAGCACGTTTCTGGTGGGTGTATCTAAGCGGGTCTTATTACAGTAAAAGCCGCCTGGCTACCATAGGTAGGAGTTTCCCCGTGCTATTTATGTCTGTGTGCCTGTCTCTATAGATTTAAAAAAACCAAAAAAACCCAACGCGGACGCAGAGTGAGCCGGCTGCGCAGCCGCCCCCCCCTGCGCGGCGTGTGTTTACCAGCAGTGGGCATGTATATCACTAACTCAGATGTTTTCCAGTTCGCGAAGTCCTCGCTCCCCTTTGCCGGCTCCACCTCCATGCCGGGGCCCGCCTCTCCCCCCGCCCGGGTACGACGCCCTCCGTCATATAAAGAAACTTCCCGGTGCCGCCGGCCCAGTCGCGGTCCGCCCCGTCTCAGCAGCCGCCCCGGGGAGCCGGCGGCCCCTGCCCGCTCCCAGCGCCGCGACAGAGGTAAGCGGCGGCGGAGCGGCCCGCACGGCCGGTCCCCCGCTCCGCCGGTACCCCGGTCAGAGCGGCCCCGCCGCGGGACCCGACGGGCGGGGAGGGAGACAGGGGTGGGCAGGGAGGGCATCTCGGCTTTCCCTCGTCTGGGCTCGTCCTGGTGCTGTTGTTGGCACCTGGCGAGGCGTCTGGCTTTTTTTTTTGGGTTGTTTTTTTTTTTGTTTCCCTTTTCTGCTTTTTTTTCCCCTCCAAATTTAAAGAAAAAGAAATAATACCCGTCCCGTTATCTGCTCCCGAGGTGAAGGCACACATCGGTAACCGGTGCTGCCCGTCCCAATGCCCTGGGCAGTGTCCTGGGAACGGGTAGGGGCAGTCCGCTCCGTGCTTTGTCTAAGCGGGAAGGGGGGAGAGACTTTTTGGGGGTCTTTTCAGGAGTATCTGTGTGCCATGTGCGAAGGAGCTGTGGCCCCGATCCCCCCCCCCTCCCCTCCCCATCCCTGGCACATAATGCATAGGGGAGAAGCTGTGGGACCGGGTTTTAGTGTCTGGGGAAGGGGGGGGATGCTGCTGCCTGAGGAGGGATATAAGGGGTGCATAGCTGCCTGCCTCACCGCAGTAGCGTGCACCTGTATGACAAGGGTCTCCTGGTGTATAGAGGCAAAGGCTGCGAGTGAGGAGTCGGGTTGCGTGTCTGTGTGTGTGTGTGTGTGTGTGTGTGTGTGTGTGTGTAAAACCCACCACCCAAGCTTTGGGTCATTCAAGCACTTATTCAGACCAGGGAGATAAGCCTGGTGCCAGGTCCCCATCACTGGTGTCAGTGTCCTCATGTTAGGACCTTTGAAGCGGATGCCGCGCTGCTCCCAGTGCACACGTGCAGCTGGGTCTCAGTGTGGCTGGCTGCGCGCTCCCGCGTCCCTGGGGATTGTGCCCTTGTGCCAGGCCCCGTAGGTTGCCGCCTTGCCCCTTTTAGGTATTTGCAATCTATAGCTTTGAATGTTACTATATATGCATGTCGGGAGCAGTTGGAGGGGTAGGGATATGTATAGGACATCATGTGTTCAACTGCGTCTTAAGTGAGCTTGCAAAAACTACTTGGATGTTATAGTTAGATGCCGTATCAATCATAGCTGCACGCAAAGCCCTCCACATTGTGTGCATGTGTGTAGCATTACATCTGTGTGCTCTCATACGAAAATACAATTTTAGACAATTTAAAAACATTTTTTACTCCCTCCCCCTCCCCTCCCCTCCCCCCCTCTTTTTTGGTTGTTGTTTGTAAAAGTAAAACCCCCAGTTGAACTCTGCCCAGGACAAGGGGTTTGCGGCTTAAGTCACTTGCAATGAAAATTTCGACAACCCCTGTATGTTCATGCAAAACAGTGTCGGGACAGGGGGGGAAGTCTGTCAAAGTCTGTAGCACGAGTGGTGCCTGGGGAGGGCTGGGGGGGGCTGTGCCTGGTTTCCTGAGGCTCTGTACCGTGTTTCCCGGCACCCCCCGCTCCCCGGGGCCCCCCCTGCATGCCATAGCTGCTGTTTGTCTTGATATGTGGGGCACCAGAGACTGGGGACCGCTGGTGGGACTCTACATGGGGACTTCAGCCAGTGCCTGACCTGTGGGTTTTCCTCTCCCTCCATCCTGCCCCTCTCTCCCTCCTCCACAGCCCTGCAGAGAGCTGGTGCTTGGACGTGTGCAGAGAGGTGGGCTCAGTGAGGCACCCCACAACCCCCCCACCCGACCCCCGACACAAGTGTTATGAACTTGGAGCCGGGCGAGTGCGGGATGAACTCGGTGAGCTGTGGCAACGGGAAACTCCGCCAGTGGCTGATCGACCAGATAGACAGTGGCAAGTACCCGGGGCTGGTGTGGGAGAACGATGAGAAGAGCATCTTCCGCATCCCCTGGAAGCACGCCGGCAAGCAGGACTACAACCGCGAGGAGGATGCTGCTCTCTTCAAGGTAGGGCTCAGCCCAGGATTGGGGTTGCGGGACGCAGCTGGGGCAGGAGGGATGCCTGGAGGCTGTTGGGGTGGCCCCTCACCACCCCAGCCTCTCTGCCTGCTTCTGCAGGCTGGCTCTGCTGGGTGCCCACCACTGCCAGCTGCCTGGTGTCCCCTGTGCTTGCTGGGTGAGACAGCCTGCCCTTTTGCACTTCTCAGTGTGAAGCTAAGTGCTTGTGGGGCTGCAGCGCATCTATTTCCACACTGGGCTTAGATCATTTTCTCCCTTTCTCTGTGCCCGTTGAACTGTTTTTCCTGTTGTACCCTGCTGCTTTTTTTCTCAGCCTTAAACCTGCAGAGAGTAAATTCATGCACATATAAGCACACACATATATGCTGCTTCAAGCAGTTGATTTTTCTTTTTTTTTTTTTCCCTTTTCTTCTTTTTTTCCCCATTCTCCTTGTTCCTTTGATTATCTGAAACGTTTCCAGGCCTGGGCTCTTTTTAAAGGGAAGTTCAGAGAGGGCATTGATAAACCAGATCCCCCTACCTGGAAGACAAGATTAAGGTGTGCTTTGAACAAGAGCAATGACTTTGAAGAACTGGTGGAGAGAAGCCAGCTGGACATCTCAGATCCCTATAAAGTGTACAGAATAGTGCCAGAAGGAGCTAAAAAAGGTAAAGTGTCTCAAATTCCCTGCGTAACGGCGTGTGAATATGGCTCATTTTGAGCCTATGAGGGCTGAAGTGTGTTTTTCTGCAGTGGCCTTGCAGTCTTTTTAAGTCTTTTAAGGAGCCAAAACGCAGGGCTGAGTGCAGCTTGCTCTAATGACTTAAGAGGCTGCGTCTGCGGGAGGACTGCCGGCACTTGGGTCGGAGCGTTGAAAGGGCGCCCTTGCAGAGGATGCAGACAGGCGCCCTGTGCATCGCTGGAGGAATTGCTCTTTTAGCTGGAGCCTCCCTGCCAGTTCTGTGTAGAGGGAGCCAAGCAAGCAGCTCAAGGGACGTACACAAAAAAAAGCCAAACAAAATTGCTTGCTGGATCTCGGTTTTGAATTCAGGGAAGAGCAGAAGTGTTTTGAGCCGGACAGTGGGTAGCTGCTGCAGGAGGAAGGGCTGGAGGGAGGGAGCGAGGGAGGGATGCCCAGCTTGCAGCCTCCTGCGCAGAGGCTGGGGGCAGTGCTCCCTCTCCGGGAAGCTCCTGGTGCCAGGCAGGGCTTGCAGGAGCCAGAGGCTTGTCAGGGCCTGGCGTGGGTGTCAAGGCACACCAGGCAGTGGTTTTCTGTGGGGTGCAGCCCAACGGGACAGCCTGCCAGGGAGGGCTGAGAATCCTGTCCCAAACGGGTGCCTAGGGCATTTAAGTCCTCTACTTGTTCAAAGGCAGGTTGTATGAGTTTTCCTTCACTGTGCCATTTTCCTTAAGGTGTGCTTGACATCGTTTATTTTCATCCCTCTGGTGAACATAGGTGCAAAGCAGATCAGCCTGGAGGAGCAACCATTAATGATGAACCATCCCTTTCAAATAACATCTCCTTACACTTCACTACCATCTCAGGTATGACATCAGTTATGCCTTTTGCTTGGTGCTTGTGTGTTGAACAGCATTGTTTCCGCGCTGTGTGCTGCGTCTGTCTCTGCTGGCATGGCTCTCTAGTTCTCTCTGGGAAGAAGCTTTATTATGAAAACTGAGAAACCAAGAAGCAACTTTTCTAATGTCACACGAAGCCACAGGGCAGTTGATTTCCCTTGGTGTTGTTTATCCCCAAGTAATAGCTCTTCTCTGTCAGACACTCTGATAGACATTCCTGTGCTGCCATTCTCTTGATGCCAGGATGCAAGTACCCTGTGAAGCCTCGCCTTTACAAGCAGACATTAACCAGCAATGCTTTGACTGCCTTTTGTTATTCTACCCTGCTTGTTGTTTACACCAGTGGTGAGAAGTTCACTTGAAAGCCTCATTGGTGGCGGTGGCGAAGTGCCACTGGTGTAGCCTGGGCAATGCTTAGACCTCCGTGGGCTTTGGCAGAGCAAATCAAAGGGCTGAAGTGTGGAATCCTTGGTGCAGCACAAAACATTACTTTTGACAGCTGCCAATTAAAAGAATATCTCATTAAATCAAATAGGTACCAAACTACATGATGCCCCATGAAAGGAACTGGAGGGACTTTGCTGCAGAGCAGCCGCACCCCGACATCACCTACCAGTGCGCCGGTGTCCCCTTCGCAGCTCGCAGTCATCACTGGCAAGGACCCGGCTGTGAGAATGGTAAGTCGCTTCTGTTCAGGATTGCTGGCTGAGTTTGGTCACCTAGAAGGACTCCAGAGTTCTTTATTGTGGCTTTGATTAGAATTAACAGAAGTGGCTGGAGGGGAGCGCTGGGCTCCCTTCAAGGAGAGCCACAGTGTCCGCCAGTGGCAAGGGTTTTTGTCCTGGCTCTTCCTTTCCCCACCACCTCATGTGGGGCATGTGGGCTATGCAGTCCTCTGAGTTGATGCAAGTCAGCCCTCAAAAGTCCTTGGCAGTCTCAAAAGCCCCGAGCAATAAGAAGGTAACTAACCCCCTCCAACCCCCCCCAAAAGGGAACATGTGCTCTTTAGCTTTGCTTTCTGATTTTGGATGTTTTGGGGCGCACATCAGTGAAGTTTTCCCTCCAGCCTTGTGGGTTAGGATGGCATGACTCTCCTGAGAGAGAAGCTGAAATTATTACTTTATCTTAGTGCTGTGGCAATGGGACAACTTGTCATGGATTGAGCCTCTCTTGGGGCTGGTGCAGCAGAAGCAGAATAAAGGGACGCTCCCTTCCCCAAAGATCTTGCAGTACCAGAGCCTAAAATAATCACGGCTTCCCAAGCTCTGCATCCTTAGGAAAAAGCCTGAGTTGTGAAAATTGGTAGCGCTGCGGGGGATAAAACATGAGAGAAAGGGAACTGTGTGCTGGAGACCCTTGCAGGGTAACTCACCTGAGGACACAGGCATTTGCTTCGTGAGGAGAAGCTGCTGGTTCAGAAGGGCAGGAAAGGATGGGGAGCGAGGAAGGACTTCTTAGAGCAGATGCTACATTGTTGGAGAGGACAGTTCTCTAGAGGTCTTGGTGAAGAGAAATGAACTTCTGTTTCTTTGGGTCTGCTAAAAAGTGAATGCTCAGTGCACTGCAACTTTTGCTGGCAATGTATTGAAATTCTTAGGCAGAATCCTTTGCTTTTAGCTGAGCTGCTTCCTAATAAAAAATCTAGGTAGCAAGCTGAATGAGCTCTGCCCTGAAGTATGTCCTCTGCAGTGGTTAAACACATGTCTGGACTCTTTGCTGGGTTTGAAGGCAGTTGGTAGCAGCTGGTATTGGTTTCTTACTGGGCTCTAAGACTTCTCCAAGAGATATGGGTGTTTTGTATCCCTGTTGCTCCAGCTCCTGATCGTGGTGGGTTCATCCTCTGGGAAAGGCATCATGCACTGGTCTGCAAGTCACTTGCATCATCCTCCAGAGACTTTCATTGACATTAAGAAGTGGAGGAAAGCATGAGTTGCTTGTGTTGTAACCCACTTGCTGGTAGGCGTCTCTTGGAACAGTCTAGTAGTAGCCCTGGTAATGAAACCCTAATAATCTCCTGCCACACAATTTTCTTTACCTACTTTTTAAACAACCTTAATTCCAGCTTTGTTATTATTATAATACCCTTCTTCAGTAAAATTCCTTATAAAAAATGGATTGGCTTATGCCAAGCAACTTTTAAGAGCACTGTAGTCTACTTAAAAATTGTAATTTATTTCTATAATAGGCTAGCGTGTTAGGTAAGGACAATGAACTAGGCTGAATACTGAAATGCTAAGGGAGTATTTTATACAGACCCTAGTGAAAATACAGTCCCAAGTAGCATCTAGAGAGTTTTGTAGAGTTGACATACCTGGAAAAATTGGGAAATAACACCTTTATAAGAAGAAGGAGGGAAGAGAGAGAGAGAAAGTTCCCAGTGAGGCTCAGAAAAAAACTTGCTTTTGCATCGCTGTGAGCTCTGCCCGAGCTTTTCTTTTAGGATTTGGGCAGCTGTCACTGACTTTTGTTTGTGAAAACAGGTTGTCAGGTGACAGGAACCTTTTATGCTTGTGCCCCTCCTGAGTCCCAGACTCCTGGCATCCCGATTGAGCCAAGCATAAGGTCTGGTGAAGCCCTCGCCCTGTCAGGTAAGGTCCGTAACTCCCCGGGCTTTCTGGGGAGCTTGACAAGGGACTCCCACTTCTGAACTGCCCTGGCACCATCTCTCCTTTCTGATGAAAAGAAAAAAGAAGGGGAAAAAAAGCCCAGCCCTCTTTAATGAACGAAGTCAGTGTACAGGCTGAAGCCTCTGTTCGTGAGAATACTTGTAGCCCCAGCTCCGAGGGATCGAGGGACTCTGGTTAAAGTTAATGGAAGTGCTTTGCTGGCTCATGGTGTTAGTGCTGGGTTGCTTTGCTGAGCCACCAAATCAGACATTCCCACGGGAGTTTGGAAATTTTGGGGAGTCAGTGGCTTTTAGCTCAGTTTTTCATTTGGGAGGTGTTCCCCCCCCCCCCCCCCCTCCTCGCGCACACACACTGGTATTACCTGGGTATGTTGCTGTGCTCCTGCTGGTGCCATCTGGCTTTGCTCTGCTTTTTTCCTGGTGGAAAAAAAAGGCATTTGGGAAAGAAAAGGGAAGTTATTTCAGCCACGTTTGCAGACACCTGGATGCTGGGAGGGGGCTTTCTGAATAACTCTGGGAGAAGGCACAGGAATGCACTTTTCACAGAAATAATGGATAAGCCTATAACGTGATGCTCAGCAGGGTTCTTGGGCAGGATTTTTCTCCTGAATCAGGGTCTGTATGTGTGTATATATACGTGTGGGTCTGCATATATGTACATATAAAAACATACATTGTACACGCACGCGTGCATTTTTTTAACCAATCTCTATATCCAGTGCTCACTGTGTGAGTCCTTAGGGGTCAGCCAGGCTGCCTGAATGGCCATTTAGAAGTGCAGCTGGGGAATTTGGGTGCTAGCAGTCAGAGCTAGAGCCAGCAGTCACTTCAGGAAGCTGGGTACAAGTTTTTAGATCCCCAGCGCAGAGGCTTTTATGCAAAAATCTGGGGAGAAACACAGCAACTTCCTGATTAAATCTGAGGAAGTGTTCTGAGCCGGTGGGTTTGATTGTGACGTGAACTTGGAAAATGTGACCAACGATAACTTTCTGGGTGCAGACTTTTCCTTTTAAATGAAAATGTGAAGTCTGTGGGATGTTAGTTCCTACCAAATTCTCACATCAGTAGCCCTTTTAATAAAATGCAAGAAGGTTAATGCTGCCATGACCAAAAAACTTTCAGTACTTATGTACTTTGGATGATTTTTTTCGCTAATGTGAGCCTGTTTTCGGGGTGGTGCTGACCACAAGGCTCAAATCTCATGCAGGCTCAGCTCTCTTGGGCTTAGCAGAGGTCTGAAATGTAACACATTCATACAGATATATTCACAGCCATTGTTTTTCTTTTTTCTTTTCTTTTTTTTTTTTTTTTTTTTTAACCTTCTCCTTGTAGACTGTCGGCTCCACATCTGCTTATATTACCGTGAAATACTGGTAAAGGAGGTGACAACTTCTAGTGCTGAAGGTTGTAGGATATCCCATGGCCAAAGTTACGATGGCAGCAACCTGGAGCAAGTTATCTTCCCTTACCCAGAGGATAACGGCCAGAGGAAGAACATAGAAAAACTACTGAACCACCTAGAACGTGGAGTAATACTGTGGATGGCACCTGATGGCCTCTACGCTAAGAGACTTTGCCAAAGCAGGATCTACTGGGATGGACCTCTGGCACTCTGCAGTGACCGACCCAACAAGCTGGAGCGGGACCAAACATGCAAGCTGTTTGATACTCAGCAGTTTTTAGCAGGTAATTCCCACTATGGCTTTGATACCATTTCCAGAGATGTCACCTGGTTGCTGTCCACCCCAGCTTTAGTGCTTTTTTTGTGTTACCTTACCAAATACCCCTCACTTCTTGTGGGCAAGCACAGTCAAAGGGTAGTTGACTCCTGAATAATCCTGTCAAATTCTGCTCTCTGTGCACGTTCAATGTCTCTGCACAAACCGACAGGAGAGAAATGATGTTCGGCTGGTAACACCCCAAATACCACCTCCCTTTGAGAAGTGTAAGGAGGAACCTAACAAAATAGTCTTTCCACCTATGGGGTGGCAGAGGAAAGAGGATCCTGAGTTTGGATCTGCTAGTGTAAGACCTGGGTAGGTCTGTTGTCTGCACTCATGCTGATCTCAACCTGAACCAGAGTGAGCCTGAGATCTTGCTTAGAGTATAAAGATATCAGCATGAATTTCAATAGAAAGCCTTCTTTTCAGACTGTGCCAGTGGTTAAAAGGAGCGTGAAAAGGGTTTCACAAGCTCTGGAGTTTCCAGATTGCTCTGGAGAGATAATGCACCTCCTTGCATAAAGCAATATAGGAAGGTGTTGTTTTTCATGGGGCAGTTGGAAGCATCAGTACAGAGAGGCCAAGGGCTTCAGGATGGGTCCTTCTCCTTCCAGCCCATGGAGGAGAGGGACAGAGCCTCAACCCCACTTCCTAGCACTTCTGAGCAGCTCAAGGGAGGAGAGGTCTCTGACCAGAGAAACTAGAGGGACCTAGTCATTGTAGGAGACAACTTGGGCAGCAGGAATATGTCACCCATCTTTGGAACATGTGGCATTGCTACAGGCAAACTGAGTATCTATGGTTTGGTGTATTTCTCCTGTTAGAACAGGACAGCAGCACTGGCGTGGGACCCTAAGGAGATTAATACCTTGCAAACTTAAAAAAGCCCAAAATCCTAAACCCAAACTGGGTTTAGCCAACTTAATATACCAAAGTGGGCTTTAGCCAACTTAATATTCCAAGGTGGATGCACCATCAAGCAAGAAATGCATTTAAAGAGAGAAATTCTCTCATATGGATGTGAGAATTGACAGTTAGAAAGGGGAATTTGAGGTCAGGGTATTGGCTTGGGCTTCAATCACATGCTAATTTAAAGATGTATAATTCTGCCTCTGATGATGGGTTTGGAAATCCCTTTTCCTTCTCTCAGGTGGTTTTTTAGATGTACTCTGGGTTCTTCCAAATACTTGAGAGAACATCTCTTTTTAGACACCCAACCCCAAAGATAAGCTCAAGCAATAGTTCTTGTTTCCCTCTCCTTAATTACTTATGCACCAGTGCCTGTGTAACCCAGGCATGTGGTTGAAGTCATGACCTGTGGTGTGTGCAAAATGAGTTTTTGCAAGTGCTGATGCTCAGCTAGGCTTGTAAGTGACTTGCCACGGGCGTATCATCTCTGCATGTTATTTGAATGTACTGGGGCCCCAGGCTGCAGGCAAGCGTGGGGGTTCCCCCCTTAGGAAACGGCCTTCCTTGGGAAGAGAGGCAGGAGATCACTAGCAGGGGAGGAAGTCTTGAACAGCAGAGGCAGGAGCAGGTGCAGAACTGCTGTGGACCACGGCTGCTAGGACTCTTTTGAGGAGTTGGACCTTGACATGCAAACTGCACCAGAGCGTCAAGGACTGAGCTGAGCAGCCCGTACGGTTGAGAAGCCTGAAATGGCAATAAATCAGGAACCAGGCTGGGGGGTCTCTGGGGAGTGCTGCGCAGTAAGTGCAGTGATGGGGCTGGGTGGAGAGCGGGGGGATGGAGGAAGAGAATTTGGGGCTGTGAGGGTGGCAGTCAGAGGAGGGTTGGTGGGGCAGCTGGAGCCAGAGCAGCTGGAGATGGGGAAGGTTTGAGGAGGCATATGGGGAGCCCTGTGGTGTTGAAGGCGGTACTTGGGCCTAGAAAGAGAGACAAAGCGAGTGGAGAGTTTAGGGGCTGACTTCAAGGCCCGGTGGGAAAGAAAGGGCTTTCTCCTCCAGGTCCATGCCACAGACCACTGTGTAGCTCTCCCACAGGTATTCAGCATTTGGAGAGTTGCTGAGAACAAATATAACTGGAGGAAAAGGAAATAAAAAGGAGAACAGGGTTTGGGGAGACGCTGGGGAGAACTATGCTTTCTTCTTTGTTTTAAGTGAGCTGACCATTGTTTTACTCTTATGACTGACCCTCCCAGTAAGACCAGTCATCCCAAGCCAGGGTTGGGACACTATTCTGGTAGCTACTGAATTCACGCTTTGTTCTGAAAAACGTGGTGAGAGCAGAAATGGCAAGGGTGTATTTTGGGAAAGGGTGCATTTGTCATGCCAAGGTTGAAGGCTCTCTTTTCCCTGCATAGCGGGGGGTGCTTCATTACCAGACATCGATTTTAATATTAATTTCAAATTTTTTCCATCAAGCAGAGAGGGTTATCAGCAAGAATGAAATCTTTACTGATTCACTATGTAGAAGTGCTTTGTGTAACACAGATCTTCATTAGGGTATTGCATTAGATACAACTTTATTTTCTTCTGGAAGGAAACAGTGTCTAAAACACACCATAGTGATTTTGTTTTGAGTGGAAGTCTCTTATAAAGGCCTCCCCAACTATCTTTCATAGTCTGACTGTCTGACTAATACTAAAATTTAACCTTTTCCCTTCGTGTAAGAGCATGGATTCATGAAGGGAGTAGAGGAGTGCAGCAAAACCAGGCTCTTTTGCTGGCTCAGTGCGTCCCTCACCTTTCCCTGCCTCCCTGTCTCCCACTGGGCACCAGTATGACAGCGTCTCCATGACCCTGTCTGGCTGAGGCTGAATTCAGTGGCTGGTGGTACTTCCGAGTCTCTGGTTCTACTAAGCCATTGGCTTCAGTGCTGCTGTCAGGCATCTGCTTGAGTGGGTGCTGGCTACTGCTGGTGTCTGGTCCAGGGGCTTCTGCTGTCAAGGCCCAGTAGAAATGTGAATGGAATACAGCCTGGTTTGTGCACATGAAATGACTTGTGAGGAAAGGCAAATGTAAAAACTGCAGTGTTTTAACTAGCTGATATGTGGGAAGGTGTCCAAACTCATTGTCTTCTCCTTACCTCTTGTCTCTTTCCTGACCTCATCCTCCCTTGGAGTTACTAGATGATCTCCCATTGTGCTCCAGGGTCCGCCATTTGTTGCACAGCCATCCATACAGTCATTCTTACCAGCCTGTGCTGCTTTTGGCTGGAATAGCGTTAATTCTCTTCATAGCAGCCCACATGGTGCTATGGTGTGGATCTGTGATCAAAACAGTGCTGAGACCACAGGGATGTTTAAGGGCTTGCGCAGTGTTGGGGCTTTCTCTGTTTCTCACTCTGTCCCCACAGCGAGTGGGCTGGGGGTGGACAAGAGGTTGTGAGGGTGGCACAGCCAGGACAGCTGACCTCAACTGACCAAAGGGATATTCCAAACCATATGACCTTGTGATCAGCAGTAAAACTGTGGAGGTGTGGTGGGAGGGGACTGGACAGCGGTTGCTGTTGCTTGGTTACATTGGTTGGCTAGTGGTAAGTGGTTGCTTCTTCTATCGCTTGCTTTCTTTTGTTATATACAAATTTTCTCACTTTTGCCCTTCCAATTTTCTCTCCCATCCCAGCAGTGGTGGTGCTTGCCTGCCTGCCAGGGTTAACCCACATCACGTCCCTTTCTCTCTTCCCAGAGCTGCAAGCCTTTGCTCACCATGGACGTCCGCTGCCAAGATTCCAGGTCGCTCTGTGCTTTGGGGAGGAATTTCCAGATCCGCAGAGGCAGAGGAAACTAATTACAGCCCATGTAAGTAGGACTTTTGCCTTACGTAAAAGAAACATATTCCTTGGAGTAAATGAATCTGCCTGTCAGGCTTTTCTACCTTGTGTGTGTTGTGAAGGAGGAAATAAATTCTTTAAAATGCAGTGCCATCCAGACCAGGGTTGAATCCCCAGGTCTGCCACGGACTGACTGGTAGCTCTTAGGGGGGCAGAGCAGCTGATTCCCCTCTCTGTAGAGCATGTGTCTTCCGTGATCTCTTGCAAATCCCTTTGAAAGTTAAAGCTGGAAGAGCTGGGCTATGTTGTTACCACCCACCCGGTCACGCTGCCAGGCCGGTACAGGATGTGGTGTTTTCACAACCATGGCACCTGAAGGTGCTCCAGAATCCCAGCCTGCAGCTCAGGGACCTCAGCCCTTCAAGGGACCTAGGGGCTGACTGTGCAGCTTCATAGCTAAGGGAGCTGGCAAATTCATGGGCTGACTGACCACAGTTCACGCACACTCAAAGCTAGTGTTTCGGGATGCTATATGAGAGAGGGTGATGACGGAGACTGAGACCAGGTACTTTCTAAATTGGCTGTATTGGACCATAAAACCACAAAGAGGTGATAATACACATGTTAGTTGTGGGGTTTAGCTTGCTGCATCCTTGGGAGGAAAACTTCTAGTTTTTCAAAAGCCCCTTTGTTAGCTTTAGTCAGACTTTTGTCATAAGCCATGGCCTCCACCTTAGCTGAGTAGCTTCGTACTGCTACACTGCTGCTTAGAGATTCTCTGAGGTGGAAGGTGAGAAGCTCACAAATCCATCCCAAGATATGCAGTGGTTGGCTAGAAGTAGTTCTCCATCCATCACCATCTCGTCTTCAACTCTTTCATTTCCATTTTGGGTTTCCAGCTTTTCATCCCTCCTTCCTAGCCCTGGTGCCTTCCTGTCTCCCCCAAGGCTGCATGGGAGGTGCTCAGCTGCCTCTGAATGCCAGCAACAGAAAGGGAAAGGGAATTGGTGGGGCTGCTCCAAAGCAGCAATCTCTTCTAGCTCTCTCCCTTCCCAGAGGTGGGACCCACAGACAGGGTGTTTTTAATCCAAAGTGGTCGTGTCTTAGCGTGGAGGGGTTGGCTGACCAGCAGAAGAGGGTTGTGGAGAACAGTTGTCCAGCCTGTCCATCCTCCAAGCATAAGGAGAGCTTCAGGTGTTTGTTCTCAGGGTGCAACTTAAATATTTGCAGACAGAGCCCGAAGCCCTGAGGGGGAACGGTGGTTTCTGAAGAGACAGAAGTGAAGGCAGCATGAAACCATACAGATCCCTCTTAGTGGTTGAACAGATTCTTTGTCAGAGCTTGAATGAACAGAAACAAGAGTAATCTTAGGGTTAGACTGAAGTCTAATTTCAAACACAGTTGTTTGGTGACGTATCTCAACCTGCCCGAAGGCTCCAGCATTTCAAGTTAAGCCCTCAGAGTACTTCAGACACTTTCAGTGCTTTGTGTATGCATTTGAACACGTCGAGTGTCCAGGGCATGTCTGACCTGTAGGCATCACTCAGACCCAGGGGCTGGCTGAGGGGCTGAAATTGCTAATGCATCATTGGTATCGCTGGTACGTGCCCTTCTAGATGAAGGCCGTGGAGGTAAGGACTGAGCAAGGCACACAGCAGCAGAACAGGCAAGGCCTCGTTGAAGATAGCGGTTAGTGAGACCACTGAGATAATTTTGTTGTTCTGGTAAGCAGAACTGGCTTCTCCTGCCTTGCTTTAAACTTAAACCCACCGTGAATAACTAAGATGAGGAGCGTGAAATTTTGTCTCATGTCTGATTAACATTTTGTTTGTTCTTAAGGTTGAACCAATGTTTGCCAAGCAGCTGTATTACTTTGCTCAACAAAACACTGGACATCACCTGAGAGGCTATGAAATGCCAGAAATTGTGACTAGTCCAGAAGATTATCACAGATCTATTCGCCATTCCTCTATTCAAGAATAAGATCCTCACAGAGAGTGTTTTTAAAGGCACCGTAAAGATTATGCAGTGTGGAGAAGCAGATCTGGGTCACAATTTGGAGATCCACATCACAGCTGGATGTGTTCAGGGGTTCAATGATAGGAAAGTGAACTAGGACAACCATATTGTATGATACAAATGATGGGTCTTCGACGTTTGGATGCTACATCTCACATAGGTTCCACTGCCGCTGAGAATAACTCAAAACTGACGAAAATGATTGCTGTGTTTACGTTTGCTTAATGTCTGCCTTGGGCTTTGAGGACTCATTCTTACAGAAGACTTAAATCCAGAGTTTACACTGTTAACATTTGCAGGGCTATTTATTTTGGATTACTGATCTCAGGGAAGGTACATAAATTTGCGGTGTTCCCAATTTGAAACTGTAGCTACAATAGGCGAACGTAGATAGTTTACT
Organism: Laterallus jamaicensis coturniculus; assembly: GCA_022605575.1. Classification (NCBI taxonomy): domain Eukaryota; kingdom Metazoa; phylum Chordata; class Aves; order Gruiformes; family Rallidae; genus Laterallus; species Laterallus jamaicensis. The sequence goes on along the minus strand of JAKCOX010000002.1, from coordinate 11,563,032 downwards.
GAGAATAGCTACTTATAAATTCAGATCCGTAAATGTGATGCCTATATTCTTGTATAGAACATTTCAGTGTATTTTTTAAAAACAATGCAGTTCTTCAGAGACGTATTTTTTTAATGCCTGACTGACATTTGTCTAGATGATTTTGTCGCTGCCGCTGTTGATACTGGATTAGCCCCCGTAATAGCCGTTCCTAAGGTGATGCTCGTACCGTGATAAGAAAAGTGACCATTTGGCTCCTATTACCTGTGGATTTAGTGGATTAACCACTGAAATTCTAGAGTCCCAAAGAGCAAGTTTAAAAATAAATCACATTTTTCTTATAACTGAAAGCTACTGTGCATTTTATATATGTGTATATATATGTATATATATATATATATATATATATGTGCATTAGAATTAAGTTGGCAGACCTTGAAAATACCAGAGAACTGGTCCTGCTAGCCCTTTTTTGATGCCACACGCATGAGCCAGCCTAAAATAACCACCACCTGCTAGCCCTTTTTTGATGCCACACACATGAGCCAGCTCTGCCCTTGCAGCTTCCTTCCAGTGGCTCTGCAATGAGCGTGAAGGGAGAGTTCAGAGAGAGCAGCATTTGCCCCCCCTCCCCCCCCTGTATTAAGACAGTCACAGAAATACCTGCTTTAATGTTTGTTTTCAGAAACTTTGCAGAAGTAGAATTTGATGCAAGTTGAAGCTTTCAGTGATAGGGTGCCCTTATAAAGACAAAGAGAGGAGGTCTGTTGGCTACACATGCCAGTGAAGTTTCCTCACTGGCGAGCGGACCGTGAGATCTTGGTAGCTTTAACTCCAGAACACAAACCTCCCCGTGCTTAGCAGACATACTGCACTTGACTTTCTAAATGAGGAAGAAAAACCCATACTTGGTCTGGCAGCAGACTTGTGTTCTAGGGACTTTGACTTTATACATCTTAAAGATGCATACTCTTTTAGGATATATTATCCTTATCCACAGTGCCAAACACAATTAACGGATCTTTTTTTTGTTCTTTTCCGTGTTCTTTGGTACTTGAAGTGTTTTTCCTGGCTTAAAGATTTTCATAGGGGCGGCCTCTTTCTCAGTCATTAAAAGCACTGCTCTTGGTGGCCTTCAGAGCTTCTGCATATGCCTTTTGCCTGTTGCATACATTTTACTGAACGGGATATTTTTTGTGTTCAAGCTGAACTGGTACAGTACAAAATATTTGATGTGGTTTTAACTTTTTTTTTTTCCTAGTGATGGTTGCTTCATATGCTCATGGCTTCAGCTCACATCTTAGAATAAAGTCCTTATTCCTTACCAACTTGATTTGTATGCGTTATTTTCAGTGGCGGGGCAAATGTCATGTGCAGGGTTCTGCCCTGTGAACCTGGGCAGCGATGCTGGCTAAGTGTTTGGGGAACTGTGTTCTAAGCCAAAAGTACAGGGAAAGGTCAAAAGGTAAGGTTGTTTGTTTGCTTTTTTTCCTCACAAAAACATCGGTGATACTGGCTACAGTTAGTAGAAAAAGGGAAAACACGGAGGTTCCCCTTGGCTGTTGGTTTCTTGGACCATGGACGATGCCGCAGAGCCTGGCAGCTGGGGATCTGGTGCTGCCATGCACCTGAGCGCACTAACCCTGCCCCAATGGGGCCAGGGACCGGGCTGCTAACACCTCCTGCCCCCCTCAGCCCAGTGGTCAGGGAGTCTCTGACCCGCAACTCACCAGGCTGGTGGCTGGAGCTGGAGGTGGTGGTTACATATCACTTTAGTTTCCAGAGTGCTTTCAAGTGAGAAAAGCTGGGGAAGGGTGAAAAGGAGGATGACAAGTGAACTAAAATAGCAAAGTTAAGAATAGGAGTCAAGTTCACTGGGCAACCCGTTTACTGGAAATCAGGGTCCTGAGAAGGGTCCTAGGGTGCAGCAGCTTACAGAGTGAGCAAGGTGTGAAAAGCAGTTATGCGATTTGTGAAGTGTCTGAAGATGGGGGCGGGCATTTTCTCTGTATGTCTTTAGGTGGGTGCTCCTGCTGACTTTGGAGGTGCCTTGCCGGTTTTGGCTTCGAAATGAATTTTGAATTCATTTTCCTTGTCAGCAACCATGAGAGAAAACCACCATCCATGTTCTGTCCAAACACAGCCTGCCTAGTTTGAAAGCAGAGAGATGCAAGGTACAGGCTTACTTTAACCAAGCAAAGAGGTCGAGATACTTTTCTTGGAGGGATGGAGCAGGTGGAAGAGTGGAAGAGCTGTACTATAAATCATACTGTGTGTGAGGACTTCAAAGCAGCGTTTGACTTGTGTGACCACCTCTTGCTGTTCAAACTAGCTGATGGGTACATAAAATGGAAAAAAAAAACCCCATCAAAAGAGAAAAAATCCTGAAAACATTTTACTCCTTTTAGTATCTTTTTTTACAGTCGCTATGTGAAAGCACTTGAAGTACTTCCTACTTCTGTTAATTTCTGTTTAGAGTTTCTGAGGTCTACTTCCTTCCTGTTATGATTTCGGTGGCGTTACAAAATGACATGTTTTACTCCCATCAACACTGAAGGCATAGCTGGTGTTTTTTTTCAAACGAATTTCAGCATGCAGTTGGTGTCAGGATTGGCTTTCTCTGATTTTAATACAGCCACACTCCTGATTGTTTCTTGAAAGGGTGTCATGCCGGAGCTCTGCAGCTGAAGTGTCTCTATTCAGAATTTGCTTCTGCCAAGTTGTTTTGTCTCCTGCCGTAGACTCTATTAAGCTTAAAGGGATTGGAGGTTAACCAGAAACGAGGAGATACATATTTTAAGCTGAAATACAGTGTAACGGGGTTTGTGGAAAAAACACAGGATTCACGTGAAAACCCCCGTGGCCTTTTAGACAGGCATATGTATGCTGTTTACATCAGCGTTTGTCAGCAGCGTGGAGGTGGGGAAACACCATCTTCAGCAGAGAGCTTTCAGGAAAAAGTAAAACATTTTCTCTTGCACGCTCTGAGATCATTGTCTATCTACACTTGTAGAGAGGCAGAGGGGGAGAGAAAGAAAGAGTACTTACCAAAAAGAGGAAAAAAAACCCAATAAAAAAGCCGACAAGTATGAAACAATCACAATATCTCCTTTCCTAGGCAGAACAATATTTCAAGTTTAGCTGAATTTGGACAGCAAGATTTTAAAGATTGCCAGGATGGCTTGTTTTCTTTTAAATCTGAACTCCAATCTGGCTGAGAGTTAGTTACTTGCAGTCAAGTGCTTGGGAGTGTGGTTAATTCCAAAGAGAAGTCGATGGGTCCCCGTGACTCGGAGCAGTTGGGAGGTAGCTGGTGTGCAGCTCATGCAAGCATTTAGCTTTCAAGCTTGCGGCCAGGTAGCACATCCTCTTTGCATCCTAGTGGGGTGGGTACATCCACTGCACCCCACAGCCGGCTGTGCTGCTGGGCTACAGGTACCGATGGCCTGAATACCCGCAAAATGCCCAGTGTCTTGAACGTGCTGAAATGACAGACGAGAAAGATCTAGCTTAGGTACCTCAGGCTGAGGTACAACATGGCCAGCAGGTCAAAGGAGGTGATCCTCCCCCTCTACTCTGCCCTGGTCAGGCCCCACCTGGAGTATTGTATCCCGTTCTGGGCTCCCTGCTATAAAAAAGACAGGGGTCTCCCGGAGAGAGGAGGAAAGGCTGAATGAACTGGGGCTGTTCAGCCTTGAGAAAAGAAGACTCAGAGGGGATCTCATTAATGTTTATAAATATCTCAAGTGTGGAACATGGAAAAACGGCTAGCCCCTTTTCAGTTGTCTGTGGGGACAGGACAAGGGGCAATGGCTTTGAGTTGGAGCACTGGAAGTTCCGCACCAATATGAGGAAGAACTTTTTCACAATGAGGGTGACAGAGCTCTGGGACAGGCTGCCCAGGGGGGATGTGGAGTCTCCTTCTTTGGAGATATTCAAAACCTGTCTGGACGCCTACCAGTGTGACCTGTCCTAGGGAGCTGCTTTGGCAGGGGGGTTGGACCCGATGATTTCTGAGGTCCCTTCCAACCCCTACAATTCTGTGATTCTGTGACGCTCCTTGAACTACCGCCACCGAACGAGGTAGGATTGGATGGGTTGCCCTTGTCCTGCTGGCAACTGGCAAGAGAGTCAGGCAGTCGCCCATGCTCAAGTGGGAGCTGAAAAACAGGCCAGATCCTTTGGTTCTGGGCTTGGATTTGCTTTTCCACTTTAGACTGGCAGAGCCTGACCTGAAAGCTGCCGTCTGAATGGCTCTGGGAGGGGTTGTATTTCACAAAATGGCAGCAGTCAAGAAAGGGTAGAGCCCAGCCCATGTTTTTAGCTCTTAGTTTGGAGTAGCTTCATGGCCTGGGAAACTGGAGGTGAAACACAGGATTAATTTTGCAAATGTGGCTAGTGCAGCGTAGCTGCCTTATGTGTCTGTGGCAGCCTCCTGCCAGTCCAGTTATGGTGCCGCTGACTGAGGCCACACACAGAATTGTCTGCTGGGCACCTATCTGAAATCAGCCACCCTGTGCTTCAGCTATCATTTCCTGCTCCCTTCAAATGCAAGTCATGAATCACACCCAAATTCCACCTCTCAAGCCAAGAGGACAGGTTTAGGTGTCTTCTTTTGCACAAACCACAGGTAATGCGTGTCCTCTCCGTATTCCTGGAAAGTGGTTGTCATCTTTGACCCTTGGGCTTGCTCTGGTTTGGTGTAAGACAGGCTTCTGCAAAAATTCTGAAATCCAAAAATCTGTAGATGTTGGCCTGGATGCTCAGCCCAGCTTTTAATCCCTTTCCTGGCCAGGCAGAAAGGATGTCCATGTAGTATCAATGAAACCACCTACCACAGGTAGGTCTGTGAATGTCCACGTGAACCCGGAGAGGTTAGAGCAGGTACTTGCACTTTAGATGAAGTATGCTTGCCAAGCTCTCTCAGCTGTATCACAGCACAATGTGTGCATCACCGTGTGTGTGAAACACATCCCCTCTCATCCTCACCACATTGCCCACCTTGCTCTTTCTCACTTCCTTTGGGAAGAGCACTTGTTTAAATCTGGATCAGGCAGCCAGAAGAATGCCCTGATTTCTTCAGGTCTGCAAGATGCAGAACCTTTCTCTGAGCCAGGGATGGTCAGCGCAGCACAGGCAGACGTCAGACACTTTCAGGTTCAAACACTTCTGCTGTTTCTTTCCAAAACACATTAGCCTGTCACTGCCCATGGGTAAGTCCTACTGGTGTCAGGGGACTTTTTATCTTACGTAGCCTTATGCCTTCTCTTCCTGGTCTAATACAGGTACCAGCCTTGGCACACGTTCACTAAGAACTTTTCTTCTTTACTGGTGGTTGCAGCCATCTCGTAAAGTGCATTGCTAAATACCTTGTTGTGGGTCTATCTAACACTTTTGGCTTTCTCTTGGGTCCTCTCTTGATCTTGCTCTACACTGATATCAGGATCTAAAGGCAGGCGGTGCGTCTTGCTATTTCTGCAGTGCCAAGCACGGCAGGGCACCGCCTTTGAAGGCGAGCTCCAGACAGCGCCACAATTCCTATAATCATGAGTAGGATGTTCTTGGGTCTTGCTAGTTGCGATTCTCACCCTAGAAACCATAAAATGCACAGCAGAATCTAACTGTGTCGATCATTTATGCTAGACTTTCCTGTAGGAAGCCTGTGTGCAGCTTATTTCAGCCTGAGCCACCACATTCAAATGACTTTTTCTCGAGGCGGCGATTGAATCAATCGGTTCTCACGCTCCTGTTGCAGCCATTCATAATTCTCTCATCAAAGTGAAGGCTGAGCATTTCCAGTTTCTAGCACAGAGCACCTAGCTTCAGATAAAACTGCTTTTAGAGCTAAATGCCCTACCTTTTTCCTTTCAAACTTCTCCTGGGTTTCACAGTTTTTATATCCTCAGAAACCAAAGTTATGGGTCAGATCTAGTTACATCTCCAATAACTCTTTTTCATTTCCTCTTTTCACACATGATCAAGAGGTTTAGCCCTCTTCGTGACTGTCCCCTCCCACAGAAAAACCTATGTGAGGAGTAGCAAGAGAGAAAGACTTCAAAAACAGAATGAGTGACCTCATCGTGTATCTACTGTAGAGACGTCAGTCTCCAAGAAATAGGAAAGGTCAGAGCTGTTGAGAGCAAGGGGTTTTTCACAACTCAGCTGAAAAACCCAGACTGTGTCTAAAGTATAAATGTTATCCTCATCCTCTGTCTCATCTTTTCCCCAAGTATCTGGAGTCACTCCATCCAGAGGAGACACTGCTACGTGATTTTTAACATAAGCTGCCTGCCAGAAGCACTGGTCACAGTACCATTTGCCAGGCTTGGACTTCCCAGAAGAAAATGCCAGGCATTTGCATGGGAGTAGTGCAGAACGTTTTCTTCCTTTTAAACAAAAAAAGACTTTAGTTTTTTTCTTTCTTTCTTCCAGAGCTTCTCCCCATCCCCAATACAACCAAATCCTGGCAGTTTTCATTGTGCCACATCATTAGCAATTGTATTATTTGTGCTAATTTGCCTGGATGGCCACTGTGCTTTGTGCAGTGTATGGGAGAGAGGCAGAGAAGCCTTTTTTGCCGTGGGGTGGGGTGGCAGGAGGGTGGAGGAGTGGAGAGGCGTGTCCCCCGTTCATGGGCTGGGGAGTGGGGTTTGCCTGGCATCCCTGTGCGCGGATGCGGGTCACCCGTGCCTGCGCATGAGACGGCGCCGGCCTGAAGGGTGACTCTGAAGTCTCACTTTCCTTTAAAACCGTCATTCTACGAATAAAATGGCTTACCTTCAATCCCCACCGAGATACAGGCACCGTTTAAATATAGCAAATATTGATGTCTATCAGCGGATTACAAAGAAACAAATAAATCGAGGCAACACTAACCACAAGAAGGAAGTTGAATGAGCCTGGAGCTGTGATAGGTTGGTTCCCGCTGCGGGACCCTGCAGAACCTTCATCAGCTACTACTACGGCGGTGACACACAGCTGCCGAGCTCAACCCACCCGTCCCAGCTCTCTGCCAGCTCCCCAGCACGCATACTCACGTGCCGCCGCTTACCAGGGATCTGGCCCACGTCTAGTGGTCCAGACGGGTGCCGTGGGGGCACCTGAGCTCATGGAAAAGCCAGAGGTGCCCTGGGCACCTGGGATCGCTGCCGCAGGGAGGGGACGATGTGGCGTTTTCTGGAAACCGATGAGCTCATTTCTGGGAGGCGGTGGTGGGGTGCTTCAACACACGGGGGGGGCTGTGTGTGTGTGTGAAGAGGATTAATGCAGGAAGTTGGGGTGGAAAGGTTTTTTTCTATTTTTTTCCCTTTTTCTTCTTTTTTTTTTAATCTGAAGTGCATTTTCTATGCTGCTTGCCATCCTGCAGTCTGGTAGGGGCAGGTATTGGACAAGGTTGTTTGGCTCAGCTGCATTTTTATTATGAAGGCTGATTTATTTTTTTTGCTGCAAGGCTTACGTTAAAGCCAGAATCATTAAGTAAACCATGAATGCCCTGCATGCAGCCTGTGTTTGTGTAGTTAGCAAGCAGTCCTCGCCCCTCTAAAATGACATTTTACACATTTGGGCAGGCTCATTCCTGAGTGAGGGAGAGAGGGCAGGGTGCTAATGTTATGAAAACACTGTGCTGGGGAGAGGAGAGAAAGGAAGATCAAGAGTGTACATGTAAATGGGCATCTGCTGCAGGTTCTCAGCTTCATTTCTTTAGACTCCACCCGGGAAGGAGTGTCCATCAATGCCTCATGTCATATTAAACCCCAGAGTTTGCACTGTGGGATGTGGGCAGCTAAATGTATTGCTCTGAAACTCTGTCTTTCTGGCAAGGTGTTATGGGGAACCACACACTCCAAGGGCCCAAATGAACCCATTTTCTCCTCCTTCCAGTTGCTCGGTGCTCATGGGGTAGAGGCAGCAGCTCTGGTACGGCCAACGGCCTGGTCAGGCCTCCAGCTTGGGGAGACGGACTTGACTTCTGGCAGCGGAAGGTGAGTCCTCGTGTGTAGCCTTTCCTCCCAGCCCTGCCTTCCAACCTCCCCAGCACACACCTGCAGACAGGCCGGCACTGAGATTAGTCTGGCAGGGTGCAATGATGATCATCACTGCTCTTTGCCATCCTGGCGAGACCGCATTTTCTCCAGGAAAACTTTCCATCTTCAGATGGGCAAGGCGGAGCAGGGAGGCTACAGGCACAGACCTGGGGGCTGCAAGGAGTGAGTTTGGGGTAGGACAGCTGGCTGAGAACAGTCCCTTTGTCAGGTTTAGCTGGTGATCACTACAGCCATTGGATACGTGTCACTAAGGTGAATTAGTCTCGCCTTTCACAAAGGAAGGGGCGAGCAGGTTTGGTGTGGAGAAGTGGGTTTTGGACAGGAGGAGAAGTCAGTTATTTCTCAGAAATAAGGCAGCATATGCAGATGTGGGGAACAGGAAAGGCATTAAAAAAAATCAATACATAAAGACAGCTCTCCCCCTCACCTTCACCGGCACCCAAAGCTAACAGTCTGGAAAAAGTGGAGGGAAGGTATGAGCTGCTGCTTGTAGTTGCATGGGGAAGGTTGGGGGATAGAGGAATGGGAACTATGATGGGGTCAGGAAGAGGTCTGCAAGGGGCAAGGAGGAGAAACCATAAGGGAGTGGGCCAGGAGCAAGCATGTAGACCACCACAGAAGAGGATGAAGGAGAGGACAGGAAGAGAAAAGGTTCCTCAAGGGGTAGCAGTGGCCTTGGCCAAGGTGGAAGATGGCAGTGGGGCTGCTAAGGGGAGATATAAGATGAGATCGAGAGAGGTTTTGGGGAATATGGTACAGTGGGTCATGCTTGGATTAGGGGAGAAAGCTTGAGGAATAGGTTGGAGGGAAGGAAAGGTAGGAAAAAAGCATAGCAAGGGGGTCGCAGCCACTGGTATTCTGGCAAGCAGGAGGAAGGGAGGCCAGGGAAGAGGATGGAGATGGCAAAAATAAGGAGCTGGTTGTGCTTAGAAGTGTCAGTGATAAATGGCTAGGTCTTGAGGAGTTAGAGTTACTGGAGGGCCTTGCAAAGGGTCTTTCAGCCACACTGGGAGAATGGGAAAAAGCAGATCTTGAACTGGGATAGAGCTTATCAGAATAGATCCCGTACTAGAGACCAGGAAAAGCAGGAGATTCAAAGCTGCTGGAGAGCTCCCAAAGGAACTCAGCTGTGCAGAGGAGCAACGGGTAGGGGGGGGGGAGGGCCTGAAAACAGCAGTGGAGCCACTACTAGTGATACAGCTGGGGTCATAGCAAGGCCAGGCTTAGAGACAAGAAGATGATGCAGAGAGAGAGGAGAAGGTGGCCATAGAGAAGGAACTGAGAGCCCAGAGATCAGATAAGGATCAGCATGTAGACTGAACAACATTTTTAAGAGGAGCAAAAGTTGACAAGTGGTCCTATGTGGTGAAGCCTTAGTGAAAGTGGATTATTAAATAATTCCTCAGTTCCTCAACAAAATCAAGTGAAGCTTCCTTGGCTTCATGTAGGCATCTCCCTGCAGCCACCCACGTTGCTCCTGCTCCTTTGCAGCTCTCTCCCCAGCTCCATGTTCCAAGGGAGAAGGCAAAGGCTATTTTCTTGGGACAAAGACAGCAATTCTTGCTCAATATGCCCAGGAATCTAGTCAAGACTGCAAAGGGTTTAATGGGCTAGGAAGGCTGATTTTAAAGTAGCAAACTATTCAATTAATTGTTAATGTAATTGCCAATGATGCAAAGGTACCAGCTCCCATGAATAGTCCACACTTCTTTTCTGGGAAGTGCTAACTCATTGGGCTGGCAATGCCATGACCCAGCAGAAGGCATCACTGTGAATTGCAGGGAAGGAAGTGCACACACCCCATAGGCACAGGATTGCTTTTAACCAGCTGGACCGACAGATGTGGTAGTTTCCTTTCCACAATCCCAGGCATGGAGTGCCTTCATCTCCTTCCGAGCCCCTTGCAGGGAATCTGCAGGCTGAGGGAAGCTGCTGCTCCCCTCCTCCTTTGCATGGGCTAAATGCTGAGAGGCTAAATGCACTGGGAGAGGGCCACTTAAGAAAGAGCCACTTAAGAGGGACACTGAAGAAAGATTCACGCTGACGGTAGTGCCTGTAAAACCTCTCCAAGTTCACAGCCCCTGTATTTTGGGTCTTGTACAAGCACAGGGCAAGGTGCACTACCTGACAAGAGGGAAGGTTATCTTTCCCTCAGAGTGTGAGGGGAAGTGCTTGGCGAGGTTTGCTCAAGGGCAGAAAAAAGTCTATGGCAGGTCTAGAGTAACCCCATGGGTAAAGGCTATCCAAAGCCATTCTTCCACCCCTGAAGTAGTCATGTGTTTATTAGTAAGAACTTGTTTAAACACATTGCAAGCAGGCAAATTTTAAGATAGACAGACAAAGCAAACGTGCCATTTATCACTTCTTATGCTGATGACTAAAGCAAAGGTTTTCTTTTCTCTCTAAGGAATATTGTGAGCTGTGTTCAATCGTGTTAATGACAGCAGTAAAAACAACAGCGATGAGTATTATTGTAGTGGAAAGTCAGGTGTTGGTGAAATGTATGGAGTCTGAGAAGCTGGAGTGGAGTGGGTCTGGGGCAGGGGTGTGGAAGGAGGCTCAAAAACCTGATTTCACTAACTTTGTGGGCAGAGATTTCATCCCAGATCGTAAAGTGTGAGTTTTTAAGACACAGAGATTACTTCTGTTATTTGGGAGTAGATCTGTGACGATTACTTATCTGCTGAGGACATCCCATGAGCCTCACAGCTGCCTGTGTTTTGATGGCCAATTTGGAACAGGAGTGAGTGATGCTGTGGAAATAATTATCTCACTTGTCTGATTTAGTCACTCCAGAAAGGTGTTTGCAGAATGTAACTGCTTTGTATCGGATAACGAGCAATGGGCTGGCTAATTCAATTAAAAGCAAATAGCTACAGTCTAGGCACTGACAGCATGTGGGAGGAAGTGGTGTTGTTTCCACTGTGACTGGCAGTGAGCGACTAGCAAAAACAAGGTGGTTTGAGGAACGCTTGCGTGTTAATGGCATTTCCCTGTTCTGTTTGTCAAGCAAAGGTGGGAATATAGAGTCAGAATTTACTTGAATTGTTTCTTTTACAAGAAAAGATGAGGGGCCTCCACGGGAACGATGCTGGGCTGTTGCGGCGCACAGGCAGCGCCCTGAAGCTTGCCTGCAAAGCCTGTGTGTGTGTGGCAGGTACTCAAACAAAAGTCTCTGCGGGTGAAACAGAAAAAAAACCCTACTGCTGTGCCTGGGGTATGCTGGAGATGGTAGTTTGTCTGCTGGGAGTGCTGAGTTGCTCTCGGTCTCATTCTCTGTGCCCACAGCAGGGCTGCTATTGCCTCCCGCGAGCTGGTATCTTGTACCTAGAAAAGACACTGCCTGTTTCATGGCTGATTCACTTCAGGCTTGTGGCAGTTGTAGGCCCACGTTGTAGCCAGGGGCTCAGCAGTCTGGCTGTGGCATAGGACTGGGGTGTTTCCAGAAGTGAATCAGATGGCCGTCTCAGGCATGATAACCTGACAGTGTGTAATATTGTCTTCCTCTGTCTCTGCCTCCATGTGCCTGTTCTTCTTTCCCTCATTATTAAGCTAAAAAGGCCGTCAGTAATGGCAGTGGGTGCTCTGCAGGACAGCAGGCGGCATGTAAATTCTCTTCCCACCACTTCAGATAACTTTACGTAAGGAGAAAATACTTCTTTAGCAAAACTCACTTTGAAAGAAAATTGCCCATAAATAATTAATTCCAGCCTTTCGGCAGCTTAACCTTTCAGTCAGCATTCAGAGAGAGCAAGAGACGAACTGAGGTGCAGCCTGGAGAGGGGCAGTTCCTGGGTGGGAGGGCAGCAGTGAGCGTGGCTGACAGCCCTTGCCTATCACAGGGAGTGTTTCATATTCCCAGCGTACCTCCCCTGAGGGCCTGACTCCCTCCTTCACGGCCTGGGAGGGAGCCCAGTGGGTTCCTTTGGTTTGGCAGGAGCATGGATTTGATGGCACGTGGGGCTATGTGAGAGCGTATGGTAATCGAGGGGAGGGTGACACGCATCAAATGGAGTGCTAGACAGCAGCCTGAAGGCTGAACCTTCTTCACCACTTACCTGTGGCAGCAAGGGGCAATGCAAATGGTGGGTAGCAAACCTCCTCCCACCCTGCCTTTACAAGGGAGGGCCCTGTGGAAGGAGCATGTGTGGAAGTCAGGGCCGCAGCTGCCTCTGTTACCCGTCTGCAGAGAATTGAGTATGTGTGTTCAGAGGAACGGGCAGGAGCTTCTTAGCACAGAAATTTGGGAAGTATTTGCTGAGGCACCAGCTTACAAGTACCCAATGCCTCTCACACTAGAGCAAGGATTCCTTTGCAGCTCTGCGCTCCTACTTAGGGCTCTTACCTTGGTCCAAAATCTACTACACCTGACTGGCACCAAAGTAGGTCAGGCTCAGACTTGTAATTGTTTCTCCCCAAGTGCATAACAGCAAAAATAAAATAAATGTGTAGAATTTAAACAGATGGGAGATGCTCTGTCATTTCAAAGACAAATACAGCGGTCTAAATCTGGAAAAGGCCAGGCTTGGGCTGGCATTACCACTGACCTTCCCCCCCTTCCCCCATCCTTCTCTGGGTGATTTTTAATTTGCATTTATAGGCTGCAAATGCTTTGATACAGTGCACGTATGGTTACACTAAGCACCATGAAACAATAGATTGAGCTGGGAGCTAGGTATAGTGCCACACTACCAGGACAATCCACACTCAGAGAAGGCAGCAGGGTGCTGTAGGACAGCCTGTTGGAAATTACCAGTCACACACCTGCTGAGCACAGGCCTACTGGGTGTTTTGGACAGACCCTGCTACAGCCCCTGCCACCACCAGCCTTAGGTCATCTGCAAGAAAATGGGGTCAGAGGAGCAGCGGAGACTTTCCTGTGCATTTGGAGATGCCCTAATAGCACTGAAATGGTCAGGGCCACAAAGATGATTAGAAGGCTGGAGCACCTCCCCTGTGAAGAGAGGTTGAGAGAGCTGGGCTTGTTCTGCCTGGAGAAGGCTGCAGAGGGACCTCATTGCAGCCTTCCAGTACCTGAAGGGAGCATACAAACTAGGAGGGGAATCAACTTTTTAAAAGGCTAGACAATGGCAGGATAAGTGGAATGGATTGAAGCTAAAGGAGGGAAAGTTTAGATTAGATGTTAGGGGGAAGTTTTTTACAGAGAGGGTGGTAAGGTACTGGAACAAGCTGCCCAGAGAAGTGGTGGATGCCATGTCCCTGGAGGTGTTCAAGGCCAGGTTGGATGGGGCCCTGGGCAACCTTGTGTAGATCCGGGCCTGGAGGTTGGTGGCCCTGCCTGTGGTGGGGACGTTGGAACTCTGTGATCCTTGGGGTCCCTTCCAACCCATGCCATTCTATGATTCTATGATTCTATGGTTCTATGATTCTATGAAATGAGTGTCTGGACCCCTTGAGGTGACTTCATATTAAAAAAATATCATAAGCCAAGGGTATGCTCAAAGCAAAGTTATCAAGAATGTGGCCATGCCAAGGTGTGTGGCCATATTGCACAGCCCCAGCTGCTCCAGGGCCTTTCAGTCCTGTGCTCTCAAACCATGACTGCAGCTAACGGTATCGGACATTTTGGTTGTCTGAAATGGTTTTCATTGCCAACCCTGGGAAAGGCAGCTCCTGCTGCTCAGTGGTGGGGTTTGCATGCGTTGAGCCCCACTCGGGAGGGACCAGAATGCTTCACCTCCTTGTAGTTGTTGTGAACAAGCCGTAACGAGACAGTAGCTTTTTACTGCTGACCACATTTACTTACGTAAAAGAGCAGTTCCTTTTGTTCTGTGGTTGGCATCAGGAACTTCACACCACTGATTTTTTTTTAAGAAGCTGTTGTTTTCTCTTACCCAGTTTGAATGGGGCTAACCATCATCCCTCTTCCCTCCTTCCACCCCCGCTTTCCCACCTTTATATTTTTAGATTCAGTTACTGCTTCTGCCTTTATGTCATTCAGCACTACTGGCTGAGGAAGGACGGGGAGGCAGGCACTGTGGCTTGCTGGTGTTTATTTATTATTTTTTCTTGCAGCAGTTGCATTGTCACTGCCAACACTGGTTTGGCTTTGGGTTGTGTCTCATATAGCAGGGAAAATAGACCACCTGGTGCTTGCATGGCCCTGCACTGCATTGTAACCTTCTCCCATGCTGTGGGACCTGGAACGCCCTTGTTCCAGGTGACATGAAGGCACCTCCACAACCACCAGAACCTTGTGGCCCCATGGCATTGTGCTTGGAAATTGAGCTGCATCCCATGGGGGAGAAAGTCTGGCGCTTTTTTCCCTTTCTTGATTTTTGGTTTGGCTTTTTTTTGTGGTTGTTTAGTTGGGTTCTTTTTCCCCCTCACTGCCATCACAGGTCTGTCTGCTTTGCCTCTGCCTGTCAATAAGACAGGACTACTGGACAGTAAGAATTCTGTTTTGCAGAAGCAGCAGTGAGTTTTGTGATATTTGGGGCTTGGGCTTTTGTTTTGGTTTGGTGTTTTTGGGTTTTGTTTTGTTTTGCTTAATTCAGTGAGGGGTGGGGGAAAGCAATATTTCATTAGGATTTTTCCTGAGGGAAACAAAACCTTCAACAAACAAGAAAAAATAAAATAAATTAAAAAAACCATAAAAACAAATCAAAGAGTAGCCACTTGAAATCTTAGGTAGCACTCCACACCGGAAGGGAAGGTGGAAATCAGGAGGTGGGTACTGGCTCAGCCCAGTGTCCCCAGTCACTTGCCTGCTGTGGTGTGGACAACTACCTCTTTCTGTTCATGAGTGTGGGTGACTCAGTGGAAGCACTGGGATGCCTGGACACCTCCGTTCCCCAGCCAAGGCCAAGCAAGGGAGGTTTGAACTCGATGGAGGAGAGGCTCCTTGTTGGGGAGGACACCCTTGACCTCTCCCAAGAGTGGTAATTTCAGGGCTCAGCCCTGCTGGCGGCATCCCCGCTGCCCACCTCTCCAGGGCTGTGTCCCACCGGTGCCTGGAGGAAGCCCAGATGGGAGGGACCTCTCTCTGGGAGCTGGGGTTGGTGCTGCATGACTCAAGAGGACTGTGTTTTTGGATGCTGGGCTGCAGGGAAAGCCATGCCTTGCAAGCGGGTGGCTCCTGGCAGCCTTGCAACAGGGAGCTTGTCTGCATCACCCTGCTTTTTCTAAAAACAGAAGACTTACTCAGAAGCAGAACTGAGGTGCCACTCGCCTTCACTCCAGCCCTTTTATATATAGGCCTCGTTTCTCCTGATTTTACTTCAGCAGTTACTGTATGAATCGCAGCTCAGAAGTGGGGGGAGGGGGAGGAGCAGGGATAACTGAGCACTGCTGGCCAAGTTGGATCTGGGGAGTTCCCTCTGCTGGGGCTGTGTCAGAGAGCAACCTTCATCCACCAGACGTTTGGGGAGGGTGCGTGGGAGATGTTACTATCGTGTGAAACCTGTGTTGCTTCTTTTTCCCCAGGGATAGACCGTTACCTTTTCCAGTGGTGTTTCCTTCCTGGTTTGTTGTTTTCCTTCTTTCCTTTCTTTTTATTTTCCCCTTTTATTTTTTTTTAAGCAGCATAGACAAGCAGCAAATCTCAGAGCTTTGTTTCCCTGCAATGTAAGATGACGCAGAGCTTCTGTTGTAAGCACTTGGATTAGCCTCCAGCCTCCTCAAGGCAGGTGCCTGCTGCCACCTGCAAAAACCATGTCAGCTCCAAACCTACACTCCCAGGGAAGGAAAGCCAGCAATGGTGGTTTGACCTTACCCTAAGGTACCTTGATGTTGGAGGCGGTGACAGGCTGCTTTCAGTTTGTCTACAACTCAGAGGATCCCCAGGCTCATCAAACAAACGTCTCGGGGATCTGCAGTGTTCCTGTTACCCTCTCCCCAGCATGCCTCGTGATGATGTAAGTTGGAGCTGCATTTACTTCATGGATTCCCAAACCGATAAATCAAGAGCTCTACTTACAACAGTAACTCAAAACACAAATAAATAGGAGACCAGTTTCTTTCTCTCTTGGCATTTTTACAAAGCTATGGCAACGTAAACAGAGATTCATAACAGCCAGAAGAGAGAGATCGCTGAAGCAGCTTGAAGTATTTCCCTAGAGAAGAGTCAGACAGACATGAATATTTGGCCCACGTTGTTATAAGCAGAGATAAAGAAACAGCTCTTTTTAGACATTGGGCTGCTCTACTCAGAGTCAGGGAATGTAGAAGTGAGGGACATCTTTCCATATCGGTCACTTTAAAGAATTGACCTGATTTTTCTTTTTGCAGTGGCACCATGTAACTGCTGAACAAGCAGTATGTCTGTCTGGAGTTTCTTCAACACAATAAAAGCAGTGCATGATCAGTGTGCACACGCATGCAAACACACGCACACACACAAACCAGGTCATCTAAATGTCAGAGTCAAAATAAAAAAGGACCCCAAAAATTCCAAAACAACTCAAAAAGCCCTCAGAAAACTCAGAGATTTTACTTCAACTTCAGTGAAGAACAAGAATTCAGGCATTTGAGTGCTCAGTTGTCATTCATGCTCTCCTCTGTCTTACTATCTGGACAGTATGAGCCAGAATGAGATTATCTGATGCAGTAGCATGTAATAAGGGGCATTTCTTGACCTCGACAGATTCCTGTCTAAATCAATGAGGCAAGTGTCAGGAGAATGGAAGCAGCACTGACTAGATCCCTCCTCCGCAGCCACCTTCAAAACACTGATACAAAAAGAGGGCTGATAACAAAAAGATCAAGATTTTGGTAATTTAAAAAAATAAACACAAACACAAAACATTACTCAACACATGGATGACATTTCTTGAATGGAGTCATATGCCTATAAGTGCTGGATATCCCACCAAGGGCCCCCTTTCCAGTCTTAGGCACCAAGCCTGGACCTTCCCTGGAGACCCAAAGCTGCTGTAACCAGCCCAGGTGGAGGCAACCCCAGCAGGAAAGCCCCATAAACTCCCCATCGTGATCTCACAGACATGCCCTTGCCCAGGTAGTGCTGTCCTAGGTGGTAGTGAAGGGAGCATTTCCAGGAGCTGGCCCTGCTGCTTCTCCCTGCTTGTCCATGCTCATGGACAGCTGAGAAAGGAAGGACCAGGCACACTTATAGCTGCAGGCAGTGCTGGTAGGATGCTTTTTCACCCTTGTGCTGGCAACTGAGGGCTCAACAGACTGTACAGAGATGTGGGGTGGATGGGAAGCTTGTGGGGACACCTTGGACTTTCACATGGGCTCTGAGGTGCTGACTGCACCGATGGTGGGATGGTGCCTTGCACTTGCGTGGTGGCAGTGAGAGGCAGGGGGTAGGCTCAGGATTGCCTTAGAAATTGCTTTTGAGTGGACCGAGCAACTTGCCAATGATCACAGGGGAAAACCAGTAGCTAAACTGGGGATTAAAGCAAGTTCCCTCACATCCTTTCAGTTTTGTAAGAGGAAGGTTTCTGCTCCATGCTTTGGAGTGATGGGCCCACAGGGAAGGATCAGGATGGCAGTGGCGATGAAAACAGACCTATAGAAAGTAAACCCAACCAACTCAACCCCCCAACACCACATTTTAATGAGCAATTGCATCCTTTTTCCTAAATAAGAAGGAAATTCCATAATTCTGGATTAGGGTTGGGGTTGACTGGAGGAAATACCCACCATCTCCTCCCAGCGGCAGGTACCTCAATGGGTGCAGAGGAGGCAAAAAGAGTGGAAGAAGCAACTGCAGCTCACAAAACGCTTCTCTGTCAAGCTAGGAAAGAAGACCAAAGATAAGGGATGGTTTTGGCACAGGTCTCAGGATAGAAAGGCCTTGTGGCCTGTGATTCAGAGGTGCTGGTCACCACTGTGGCTCTGTCTGAAGTGGTGGGTGTTGAGCGTGTCAGAAAGTCAACCCTTTATTTACAAACCCACTCATCATCTACAAACCCACTTATTTACAAAGCCTGTTGATGAAAGTGCCTCACCTTGAACTCTCGTAGGAAGTGTCTTTAATCACAAAAGTTTCAGATCACTTCTTTGGTTTGGGTTGGTTTTTCTTTTTATTTTGTTTGTTTTATTTTGCATCTCACATGCAATATTATGCTGGCAGAGGAGAAAATTATGAAGGCTAAGTAAAAGAAAGTTAAGAAATATCAGCACTGAACGTGTCTGTGTGGTGCTTGTGTGCCTGGGTATGTGGGTCCCTTAGCCTAAAGGGAAGGGAGAGCAAACTCAAGCAGTGTTATTACATTATATTGGACCCTTTGGCTATAGCCTGCTACTTCAGCTCATGTTCTAAGTTGCCATCTTCACAATTAGGCCTTGTCCAGTATGTCTCCTGTATGCTCCAGGCACTTGCTCCTCTGCTGCTCTTTGGCTCCTCCCAGATCTCATTCCCCATTCTTTATCTCCTGCCCATGTCTCTTTCTGATGTTGGTCCCAGGTTCCTTTGTGCTCATGCTCCCAGCAAGCTGGTGAGAGGATGGAGAACCATTTTTCTCATCAGTTTCCACTTTTGCTTCCCTGTCACATTACCACCAGCTCTAAGGGGCAATTTCTCCCTCTGTCCCTAGTCCTACCCCACCTACACCTGCCCTCCCTTCTACCTCCAGCTTCTTCTGCCTTGCCACAGGCAGTGCCAGGGCTCAGGCTGCTGCTGCCCAGCACCAACCGGGCTCACAGTGGTGGGACCTTCCTCCTGGGTGAGACCCCCAAACAAGCCCCTGTCCCTGGCTTGCAGCAGTAAGTTTCACACAGGGGGGCTCAGGTGCAGACCTCAGGGGCTTCGTGGGGAGCTGTGAGACAGGAATAAACCTGGGGAGGAGTTAGGTTTTTTTAGCTGTCCTCTAGTGAGTGCTTGTTAGTAAATGCTTTATCTCTTCAGAGGCTTATAACTTGGTAAAGTTTGAATGGATGTTTATCTCAGGCAAGTGGCACACTCCTGACACACGAGCCAAAATCACACCGCAGTATAAGTCCTTTTTCCAAAGCCTGGGGGCATGAAGAAAAGGTCACTAAATCTCCTGAAGCATGGTGGGGGGAAAGAGGTCATATTTTCTTCCAGCAAAATGATCAGCAACCACTTAAAATTTCCAGGCAGAGAACATATACTAGGGCAGATGCCAACCTGGGATATTTTAGCCCAAACAGCTGTCATTTGACAAAATTACATGGAACTGTAATTAGGAAGCAACAGGCAACTGCTGGATTTGCTGGTCCCCCATTAAAACATGCTTTTTACATTTTTCAGAGAATGAAAGCTGCTGTGCAGGTGTATTTGCTGTGGTTAGGAAGCAGCACTCTGCTTTTATTGCTCCCCCCCGATCTCCTTCTTTTCCTGAATGAAAGTGTTTTACAAATGAAAAATGAGGTTTCCTGAAATGAAGGGCTGCCTTTTACTCTGAGCTGGCTTCCATGAAATGTATTTCAGAGCCTCCCAGCCTTGTTGCTCAACTTGCTGCAGGGTGACAAGCAGCTGTCCCATCAAGTGGGCTTGGCTGAGCAAGCAGCTGGGTTGTGGAGAGTGCCATGGACCTGGTGGGACAATTGAGGAGGTTCTGGGCAGCCCCAGGAGAAGGCTTGCCATGTTCTTCATTGCCCATCTCCACATTTGGAGACCAACTGTACGTATCTTTGTGTCTCCTCCTCAGGACCAGCGGGATGCCCTGGGATGTGCGGGCTGCAGGAGGGACGCCTCCTTATCACACTGCAGGGCTGCAATCCCAGAGGGTGCACCCTCCTGC
This sequence comes from Laterallus jamaicensis coturniculus, assembly GCA_022605575.1. Taxonomy (NCBI): domain Eukaryota; kingdom Metazoa; phylum Chordata; class Aves; order Gruiformes; family Rallidae; genus Laterallus; species Laterallus jamaicensis. Next base: position 11,543,315 of record JAKCOX010000002.1, on the reverse strand, counting down.
CCATGTCCCAGGGAAATGCTGGGACACAGTGTCACCTGCCCTGCTTGGGCACTGAAGGGTTCCTTTTCCCCAGGGTGGAGTGAGGAAGGTGACCCTGGACTGCTCCCCAGGGATGACCTGCACTTGCCCTGGGAGCGGTTGGCTGACTTGCTTTCCCACACACCTTCTGACTCATCTCAATCACTTTCCTCCAGGTCTTCTCTCTTTCTTTCTCTCTCTTCAGTAACCACCCTTTGTGTCCTAGTCCTTCTTTTCCTCTGCACCACTGCTGCCTTGGTGCTGCCACGAAGGGTAGGGAGCAGTAAGGACTGCAACATGTTCTGTCCCTAGAAAGCACAAGTGCCTCCAGAAATGCAGCCTGTCCAGCACAGTGCCTATGGGCAAGTGACAGATCACAGGCACAAGTTAAAGACTGTGGATCAAGGCAAGGTCACCATGGCTTCATCTAGGAACAGCTGACACGCATGATGGGAGGCTCTGGCATGGGAATGGCAGCATCCTGGTATGCTTAGTGGTAATTGATCATATAGTGGGCACCAAAACTGTCCCCCCTCAAGGAAAAAACGGTGCAACTGTATGTAATCATAGAATCATAGAATGGCAAGGGTTGGAAGCGACCCCAAGGATCATAGAGCTCCAACCCCCCTGCCACAGGCAGGGCCACCAACCTCAGGCCTGGATCTACACAAGGTTGCCCAGGGCCTCATCCAACCTGGACTTGAACACTTCCAGGGATGGGGCATCCACCACCTCTCTGGGCAGCCTGTTCCAGCACCTCAGCACTCTTCTGTAAAAAAACGTCCCCCTAATATCTAAACTAAATATTCCTTCCTTTAGCTTCAATCCATTCCCCCTTGTCCTGCCATTATCTGCCCTTTTAAAAAGTTGAATCCCCTCCTGCTTATAAGCTCCCTTCAGGTACTGGCAGGCTGCAATGAGGTCCCCCCTGCAGCCTTCTCTTCTCCAGGCTGAACCAGCCCAGCTCCCTCAGCCTCTCTTTGTAGGGCAGGTGCTCCAGCCCTCTAATCATCCTTGTGGCCCTCCTCTGAACCCTCTCCAACAGTTCTACATCCTTCTTGTATTGGGGGCCCCAGATCTGGACACAGTACTCCAGGTGGGGCCTCACGAGGGCAGAGTAGAGAGGGACAGTCACCTCCCTGTCTCTGCTGGCCACCCCTCTTCTAATGGAGCCCAATAATTGCCCAGTAATAAATTATTAGCTGTGGTTCTTTGCACAGGTTAGGGTAACAGGCAAAATGGCACGCAAGCGCAGGAAGAACTTGTACCCGTTCACCCTCTAACATTCACCTGTGGGCTCACTGGCACCAAGTGTTGCTGAGACAATAGTTTGGTAGAGAAACTAGAAGCCTGGTTAGTCAAGCCCTTTCCCCTCATCAGCAGTGCTGATGGGAAGAGCACAGCCCTGCAGCAGAGGAAAAACTGTTGATGCAACCTTGTGCAGACCACAAGAACTGCAGGGATGCTGTGGCAAAACCTTCCACCACGTTGGCAGGAAGGACAGGCTGGGGCCCATAAAGCTGGAGCACTTACTCCTCACCCCTGTGCTCAGGAAGGCACCAAGCTTTTCAGAGTAGTCATGACCCATGTTTTCATCCTGTGGGGCAAATTTAAAAGCAAAAGAGTGGGTTTGTGTCTGTGAGCAGGGGCGGATCTATCAGGGGCCATGTCAGAGGAGGCTGAGCCTCCTGACTCTCTCCTGCCAGCATCGCTGCCACTGCACAACCCCTTCTTTCCCAGGGTCAAAATGGCACAACCTCTCATGTCACGTAACAGATCTTGTTACACAGGTTCCCTTTTGCCAGAGAGAAAATCCTTGTTATGCTGAAGTAAAGATTGAAATAATGTGAGAAATGCCCATTTTAAACAAGACACTGTCACTGCCCCCCAAGTAACATCCCCTTTCCAATAAATCAAATCCATAGATAACCCCTTCCCAATAAAAGTCCGAACAAACCAAAATCAAACTGAAAACAAAAGCAGCACAAAATCCAAATGGGCTCCCCCAGACCCACAACTCTGACCAAAGGACAGATGGTGAATTGTGTAGATGAAACCTCAAACAAAACACAGATTTGGGAAGTAGGAAAAAACAAGTAAGTCAATATGAAGAACAGAAAGAAATAAATGCCTGGGGCATCATTCCAAAAAGCCTATCATTCTGTGGTGTGGCAAGTCTCCCCCCTCCTCTTCGCAGCACAATAAAAGTAGAGGAAGGATGTTTGATGGCAGATTGGCCATCAGCCACTTTCAAAGGGGAGTCATTTAGTGAGATTCACTCATACTTGGATAAGCTGAAACAAAATAAGACCATTGGTAGACTTGCAAACACACTTTGTACTGGCTGATGGGAAAAACACACTGTCATAGAAAATGTAACAGTATGAATACTGATAAGACCTCCAAGTAAGCCTCAAGCACCCATTTCCAGATGAGTGTTCCTCACCATGTGGTCAGTCAGGGCTGACCATATTGTGTATGAGTCTGATTATTACAGCCTTAGCGTTGTATTGGTTTTACTTTTCCTTAAACACAGTTGCATATGGGAAGAGGGGGCTTTTGACTCATCCTTCATTTCTGTAGCATGTTGGAGCTGTCATGCTTAGACCAAAATCTGTGAGCTGTTCAACCCAAAGTGGTCAACCTGATAAAATGAAAAGGGCTCCTCAGAAAGGCTGAGCCTTTTTTTTACCAGTGAACAGTTATCACTCATTATCAGTGGTAAAAGCTAGCTAGTCAGATTAAAGGTCATAAGAGATAGAGATAACCCACAGTATTTCTTCTGTTATTTGAGTGATATGCTGTTCCCAGACAAGTTGAAAAAGCTTTTGAGGCCTGGATAATTTTTCATTCATGAGAACTCGGGGGGGGGAGAAGTTGTTTGGGGTCTTTTTTTCTTTTTTTTCTTCTTTTTTTTTCCTTCTAAACTTGCCTCACAGATAAACCTTGACAAAATTCACCACGGGCAGGAAACCTTTCAGAGCGCAGGCTGATGCGTACAGCAGAAGCCCAGGGCTTTGCATATCTCACTTCCATCCCTGCCGCTGGCGCTGATCCAAAGGCTGGCTGGGGGTGAGACACCTCCCTGCTCTGCACCTCCTGGGGATACCATGGCATACCTGGTGGGACAGCCCTGCTATTTAAGCTAGCTAGTGCCAGGCCCGTGATTTTGGGACTGCTGAAGCCAACGGGAGGTGTCCGTTTGCTTTCACAGGTTCTGGTGATACAAAACACATCAGCAGTCAGAGATCAAAGGCCTGGGGTGCTACTCTGGATCTGTAAACCGAGTTTTTCAGTGTGCTCACGGGTTGCACATGAAGGTAGTGGATGAGTTAGAGGCATTGCTGCCTTCCCTGAAGCATCAAAGGCTTGCCATGCATTAGCTAACAAGAAGTACCGGGACTTTGCTCAAGGAGAACTTCCAGGTTCACGTCTCTGCTCTGGCATTGATGCATGTGATCACAGGTGATGGTGTTCCAGGAGGTAGCACTTTGTCTTACCTCAAACAGGGCTGCTCTCAGTCCATCCAGCCCTGCACCACATGCTTCTGGTAACCGTGCTCATCTTAGTGCCAATCCTTTGTTTTGGCAACCATCTGCTGAGCAGCCTGATGTAATCAATGATGAATTTGAGGCAAAGGTGGAAGACGGGACCAGGGTAGTGATGCAGCAGTCTCGCACTTCTAGCTGTGTGTTGAAGTGGTGTGTCCAACTTTGCAGTGCCTCAGTCCTGCAAAGCACCTTAACAAGGTGTCTCAAGAGCACGTAAGCTGAACAGTGAGACACCTGCATAAGCTTCTTGTTAGCCAGGAGTGCATCTCTAAACATGCCTTAGCCACAACACTTCAGCAGTCTTCAAAACTGAGATACAGGTCTTTCCCTGGCTTCAGTTATCACTTCAGGTAAACAACCACCACTTTGTTCCTTCTTTCTGACCAAAGAAACCTTGAATTCCTTCCTGCTCAGCTTAAACTGTGGGGTCAGGTATGTCTTACCCCAGCACAGCCTACAGCAGAGGTGCTGTGAAAGGCAAGAGAGAACATGAAATCAGTGCTTACAAATACTTGAGGGGTAGGTGTCAGGAGGATGGGGGTCAGTCTTTTCTCAGTGGTGCCCAGTGACAGGACAAGAGGCAAGAGGCACAAACTTGAATCTAGGAAGCTCCACCGAAACATGAGGAGGAACTTCTTTATGGTGAGGGTGACAGAGCACTGGCACAGGCTGCCCAGAAAGGCTGTGGAGTCTCCTTCTCTGGAGACATACAAAACCCACCTGGAATCTGTCCTGTGCAACCTGCTGTAGGTGATCCTGCTCTGGCAGAGGGTTTGGACCAGATGATCTCCAGAGGTCCCTTCCAACCCCTACCCTTCTGTGATTCTGTGATTCTTCCTGAGAGCATACCATACACAGGGTCTTGTCGAGATGACCCAGGCTGTGGTATCTACGTGGAACTCCCGGCTTGTAGGAGGGTACAGGAGTAGTTGGGTTCTAGGGCTGCAGTTACACTTGAGGTGGAGATGCCTATAGCTAATCATCTACTGCTCAACTGCAGGCAGCTACACACCCCACCCCCTCCCACACCCACACCCCCAACTCCTCATCTCTGCAAATATGATGGTGACCACGTGCTTGCTTACACTGTTTAGGAGTTGCAGACACAGGCAGGGAGATGCAGCATTGCACTCCTCTTCAACTGTTGGGTTTTGCCCACATCCCATCTTAGCTGCTAAAATGTGCCTGTGCCAGAAATATTAAATTAAAGGTCCTTGAAAAATAAACACAGAAGTTCTGCAGAGTAATGAAAAGAGTCCCCAGGTATGTTCAGGAGTCTGGACCGAAGTACAATAACATTGGCACAATTCAGATGGGTCTCTGTAGCAAGTGGTCTCAGTGGAAGAACACCACATAGATACTATACTGGTGTGCAGGGTCCTGAAGAAGTGGACTTTATTGAGGTCTGAGACTCAACATTCACATATGCAGGACCCTCAGGAAAAATTGCATTTTGCTCATGAACTGATCCATGAACCACCCGGGTTTGTGAAGTGGCCGCTGATGATGTGGGCTGGAGATCAGCTTTCCCGTTTGATGCAAGACTTCACTGCTCAGAAAGGGCAACTGGGTGCTGCTGCTGCTGCTGCTGTGCAAGGCTAAAACGTGCCTCCAAGAGACACCTTCCTCAGAGATATTTTTACCAGGATCAGGCTGGTTTTGCTGCTGACTTTGGGAGTTTCAAAACACAGAACAGATTTTTATCCTCGTGGGACAGAAAATTCTGCTGGGGTTTGTTTTGTTCCATTTTGTATCGCTTTAGTTATTACAGAGAAACATCTCACCTTCTGCATGGAGGTATCGCTGCCTTTTGCTCTCCAGCACTGGTGGGTGGAGATGTCTGAAGAGACGGGGATGGAGCTTCCCCCTTCCCCATGCAGGCTGTACCAAAGAGGGTTACAACAGGTGCCTACCACAATTTTTTACCCCAATGGTTCAGGGCTCTCTGGTCTCCCTTTATTTTCAAATCCACGTCTGCCCATATTTATGGCAGGTTCTAAAAATAAGCAGCACCATTAACATTTTGAATGTTAATTATCTGCTGAATATCTGAAAAGATAAGCTGGAAGGGGAAGTCCCTCTGCGAGCAGAAGTACAATCTAGTTAAATGAGTGAAATTTATCAGAAAAATGAGTAATGAGCAGTGCAGAAGACTGTCTCATTTTGCTAATTTTACTTTATAAATTATCTGATTTGACATTCTGTGCTAAAAAAAAAAAAAAAAAAAAAAATCTGCTTATGAACCAAGAAAAGCGAGGGACCTACTCCACTTGGTTGAAGCAGAACCTGTGGCCACAAAAATTCTGCTGCAGTAGTAGTGCAGCATAAAACCCCCTTGCCACCAAAACGAAGAGTCTTGTGGTTGTGTTTCTAGATCACCGTGTATCTAGAAATAGCTAAGGTACGCCGGGCTCCGGGTCTGAGTCTACGCGCAGCCTATCTGCAGTCACATCAGAACTGCCTCAATGTCACCGCACAGGTGTCATAACTGCACACAAGGGCTGAGCAGAGTTGTCCATCACCCCCTCCCTCCCCCCCCCCCCCCACCTCCCCCTTACCTGCAGCCCCAAACCCATGGCAGGAATGAAGGAAAAGAGAATTTCTTAATTCTTAACTTGGGTTTGATGGAGTTGTGATGAGCTCTATCTTGAGACTGTCAGCCCATCTTACTTAAGCACTTTTGCCCAGGAAGGGCAATGACCTTTTTAATACTAAAGTTATTTCAGAATAAAGAGGCAAAAGGGTGCCAAAATAGGCTATAAAACTAAGCATGTGTTAACAGCATCTGTTACAAATAAGGTTGGATTCTGCTTTCCATTGTCTTACTCCCTTTTCCTCAAGAAGCTTAAATTTTCCAATTCAAAAGGAATTTGGCTGAAGATTTCCCTTACTTGGTCTCGACCTCAAGGAGGACTGCTTGCAGGAGGGTTGTACCAAATCTATCACAAGTCTTTAAACAGTGAGGACATGAGAGAAGGAGCAGAGACCTCCTCTTGGATGTTCAGACTAGAAAATAAAATAAGGAGCAATCGCCCTCCTAGCCCCCCTTAGTTAGTGCTGCTAGTCTAAAAGCACTCACTGTTCCGTGCAAAGATGAAGTTGCAAACTGTGTCATTTAGATTACTCACCAACACATGGTACTTTAAAGGACTTCAAGGGTGCATTGATGACTCTCCAAATGAAAGCCCCCTCGGGCTGTCAAGTAATACTGAAAGAAGTATATAATTTACATGATAAACACCTTGTTCTGAAATAAATACACCATTTTGGACATACTCTCTTAATATCTTCGTTAAAGACAAGCTTTTAGAGCTCTGAAGCTCAGACAGCACAAAGAAAAAAATGGAGCTGAATTGCACAAATCTCCTCTTTAACCTGTGGCAGCACTATAGAAAAAACCACATCTTTAAAAAGGTGAAGACAGAAATGGCTATCGTGTTCCCTAATGAAACAGTGTTCCCTGTTATTCCCAGTTTTCCCTTTTATTTCATGCCAAAAACCCACTAGTAGCTACTGCAAAGTCAGAAAACAAGCTGTCAACCCCACAAAGCCGAAATGCTCCAACACATAACACAGCTTGTGAAAACTGACTTTGCCCATAATTAACCATCTAGCCTTTTATTGTGGTTTTCTTTAATAATGTTAAAAGAAACAAAGTTGTATGTTTAACACCACAGAAGCAGTCCTAAGTCTACAAAGTGCACGCTTAACACTAACAGCACCTAATGGGGAATAACAGGCAAACTGTTAATAGGAAAACTATTAATCAGTCATAGAGTCTCCTGAGTTGGAAGGGACCCATAAGGCTCATTGAGTCCAGCTCCTGGATAATGGTACTCAGGGTGAACTGCTCCATCAGCTTCCCTGGGACTGAAGTCAAACTAACAGGCCTGTAATTTCCTGGATCATCCTTCCATCTCTTCTTATATATGGGGGTTACATTGGCTGATTTAACTATGGGCACAATTCATTTGTTAAGGAGGATATAGCAGGTAAATGAACTATCTCTTTATCAGTACATGGACAGAATGGAATGTAACTAGTGACAAATGTTTGAGCAGGATTTTTTTTTTCCTTACATTGTAGCCCTGACTGATTCTCTCCTAAAAAATGTTTATACACATTTACAAGATACAATGATTTTGATTCTCATCTGGGCTGGCTCACTGCCTGCTGCTGCTTGTGTGCCACAAATTTGGCACAAAAAGGGCAAACATTTGGCACTAATTTGGCACAAAAGGGGCACAAGTTTGGCAAAAATTGTCACAAATTGCCACAAAAAGGGCACAATTTGGCAAAAAGTGGCAAATGGCAAAAGGCACAGCCAGACAAAAGAAAAAGAGCAAAAGGCATGGGAAAAGGCAAAAGCCACGACAATACACAGTTGGCATGGCAAAAGAAAATAAGAACAAATAAAATAAAAGATACACAATTGTCTTGGTGTTCTTCAAATGTTTTTTGGAGCTGACTAACTCTTGGCAATCCAGGCAAATCATGGTCTCGTTACTAGAGTGATAGTGAGCAGAGGGAATAGTATACAGGAGCATGGAAATGGATGGAAATGATTGGAAAGTTAGAATGGAATGGAATAGTTCAGCTGTAAGGGACCTACAAAGCCCATCTAGTCCAACTGGCCTGACCACCAGGGCTCCCTAAAATTAAAGCATAGACATAAGGATGTTGTGCAAATGCCTCAAACACTGAAAGGGCTGGGGCAGGGAGCACCCCTCCAGGAAGCCTGGTCCCTGGAGTTTTGCTGCCTCCTTGGCAAAGAAGTGTTTCCTGGTGTCATGTCTGACCCTACTCTCAAGGTGAAGAGGCCAGTAACCTGGAATTGGAGGGTAGGGAAGCCAAGCAGCTGGGATCCCTGTCCAGGGAAGGGGTCCTGACAAGGCAATTGGGAAAAAGACACAAACCCTCAGCCTCCAGAGGTGACTTCTGTCAGGCATGAGGGAAAGGTATCCCTCGAGTGAAGATGTTTATGTCATTCAGGCAAATGGACCACCATGGAGACTGGTGTCCAGTACCTGAGGGAATTAGCTGTGCAGGAGACAGTGCCCTGTGTGTGTGTTTATTATGACCAAGACAATGTGCAAATATCCACAGATCCTGATGAAGTCTGGTGCACACAGCCCATGTGGCAGAAGCTTGCATGGAACACACCACCGCCATACACCAGCTCATTGGCAGTGATGGATTGAGATGGCAAAGAGGGTGGATAAGATTTCTGGCTGACTCTAGCAATATGAAGGAAGTCTCTCTTCCTCCCTTATCTCGTCTGTGAAAAAAATTGGTCCAGAAAAGTAGGTCCTACACCCCACCTGCACATACCAGTATCTCAGCTGTTAGGAGTGTTATTCAAGAGAGAGGATATAGAGGGTACACACCACAAGGCACTCTGTGGTTTTACCTCTGAGACCATGGAGAAGACATGAGGAAGTGTGCTAGAAAGCCTACCTCAACCCTACAGGCACAAGTACTTCAGTTGTAAGGGAGAACACAACAGCAGATTCTTCTGGGAAAAATGCTGGTCCAGAGTCCAACAGGAAGTTCCCCAGATTGTGTGAAATGATCCTCTTGAAGAGACCTTTAAGCCATTTTTGCAAGAAGTGAGGAGCGAATATGATGAAGCAGGATTAGAGGAGCCGTGCCTCCAGCCAGGTAGAGGAGAGGGACAACTGGGTTTCTTGGACTGTGTGGATCCAATGACCTGGCCTGTCAGACCCACAGGAGTACCAGGCTGTAGTGGACACCGGTGCACAGTCTACCCTAATGCCATCGAGCCATGATGGGGCAGAACCAGAGCCCAGGGCACTCTCCTGGGCTTTGAGAAGCAAGTGCTGTGGTGACATGGCACTCCAGAAATAAATGAGTCAGGCAACGGGATGCATTTCAGGACCCCTCTCACAGACACCTGGGCCAAAAAGCATGACATGGAGTGGATGTCTCACATCCCCTGCCATGCACCAGCCTCCGTGAAAATGCAACGATACAGCAGTCTAAGCCTTAAAGACTACACTGACAGCAATGGGGGGTGGGACCCTCAAACATCAGGACCCACATTTAGTGAAGGCCACCTGGTTAGTTAAAATGAGAGGATCTAACAGCCAAGCTGGTCCTTCCCAGTCAAACTTTTTACATACTGTAGAAGGAGATAAAGTTCCTGCAGTGCACATAAAGAATACGCTAGGGAAAGTGGGGTTACTCCTACCTCAGGCAAAGGGGAACCCATCTCTGGGACTGCCTTTGCTTAAGGATCTGGGTGCACTCGGTTGGCAATGCAGAAGAATGGGACAGTCCAATGTGTACCTCAAAAGGATTTGATTTCAATGAGAATAGCTAAATGATTTATATTGTACAGTGTCAATTGCTGTATAATAACACACCATCACGACTACGATTGCTATATGCCCTAACAATGGTGTTACAGTAAGAATTACCCAGATAAATGAAGAACGAGCGCTGATAAGCCCAAACAAGGTGCAGAGGTGATGAAGCTAGAACTGGCAATGAGTGCCCAGCAACTGACACGTCCAACTCACCATCCATGAGTGTGGACTGCACCAGACACATCAGCTAGGAACTCCGGATGCAGCACGCAACAATCCAACATCACATACCACCTCTCCTTCCCTGACAGTCTCCTCTGACAGATGGAGCCTGAAGCCATGGGTTAGAGGCATTCACCTGGACATTTACGAACATTTTACAGATATCTGTGTGCATATATCAAAAGACAGGAAAAGTGATTGCAATTACTTGCAATGTTTTGGAGAGCATGGGACCTGGGCACAGCATGCAATATAGAATAAGGGGTGAATACTGTCCCGGTTTTGGCAGGGATAGGGTTAATTTTCTTTCTGGCACCTGGTGCAGTGCCGTGTTTTGGATTTAGGATGAGAGCAGTGCTGGTAACACACTGATGATTTAGTTGTTGCCAAGCAGTCAAGGACTTCTCAGCTTCTCATAATGTCCTGCCCACCAGAACAGAGGGACACCTGAGAAGCTAGGAGGGGACACAACCAGGGCAGCTGACCCAAATGGGCCAAAGAGATATCCCACACCATATAATGTCATGCTCTGTATATACCTTGGGCTGGACAGGGAGGCTGGTTAGTTTAGGGTCTTGCAGAGCATTGACTTTGGGCAGTGAGAAATTGTGTTGCCCATCATTTGCATTGGATATTTTGCTACCTCCTTTTTCTCTCCTATTAAACTGTCTTCATCTCACCCCCCCAGTTTGCTTTGGTTTTGGGTTTTTTCCCCTTTTCAATTCTCTCCCCATCCCACTGGGGGCAGGGGAGCAGGATGAGCAAACAGCTGTGTGTGGCTTGTAGCTGCCAGGCTGAACCACGACAGGACCAGAGTCCTATTTGAAGTCTATCATCACGTTTAACGAATCTCCAAATATTTCAACCTACCTGCAAGCCTGACTAATTCAAAACAGATTTGTCATATTTGTGTCTTACTAGTTAAATAATGAATGTGCTGTTGCCTGTTTTGACAGCAGTCAGAGCCCGTTACTAACTCCTCACTGACAGGAAAAGTTTAAGTGCCGTGCAGGAACTGCAATTCCCAAGTCAGAAAGAGATTGCAGATGTTGTGTACCTCCAGGGCTCCTCTGTCTGTCCCAGGAAAGATGCACCCAATGGATCAGATCCAAAGAACCAAAGTTGAACAATATTGAAAACCCCAGTATGAATTTTGAATCTCAAGAATGCTGTATTCATTTTTCAGCCTTGATGTATTCTGATGTGGTTAAAGATCTTTTCCTTCTGATTTTTTGGGTATTATAGACTGAGAAGAGCAAAACAATGCCCTGCTTATACTGTGTAAAGCATGTAAAGCCCTTGCTGCTACAGAGAGCACAGACACCTATCTGGACACAAAGCTCAGTATTTGCGTCCACAGATACAATCAATACTGTATCTATTAATATGCTGCAGAAAATCACAGCGCTTCCAAGCCTATCTTAGCAGGATGGGTCCAAAGAAGTTGGCTGTAGTTGACTTAACTACATGGCCCAGCAGCAGGTTTGGAAGCATAAATCCCCTGTGTGGCACTGTGTCTGATGACTGCGCAGAGCCGCGGCCAAAGTTTCTTGTCGTGATGTTTCTTTCTTCACAAGGCCAAACCTAGAAAATCACAATCTTCTACCTTCACTTAGAGACAAAAACCCACTTACCACAAGATTCAAAGTTAAAAAGGAGTAAAATTTGTGAATAATTTTAGCCCTTTATTTCCTAGAGCTTTGCCTAGCTAAGCATCAGATGTTTACAGGGATGTCAGATGTTTATGGGGATGTGAGATGCTCACTGTCATTTAGTAGGCTCAGCAGTCAAAGAGCTCCAAGAAACTCTTCACAGAATCACAAGGTTGGAAAAGACCTTTAAGATCACCGAGTCCAACCATTCCAGTTCTATGCTAAACCGTATCCCTAAGTACCTCATCTACCCTTTTTTAAAACACATCTAGGGAAGGTGACTCAACCCCCTCCCTGGGCAGCCTGTTCCAGGCCCTGACAACTCTTTCAGTGAAGAATTTTTTCCTATCATCTAATCTGAGCCTGCCCTGGCACTGCTTTGTGCCATCTCCCCTTGTCCTATCACCTGTCACCTGGCTGAAGAGACCATCACCCACCTCTCTACAACCTCCCTTCAGGTAGTTGTAGGCGGGGATAAGGTCTTCCACATAATAACGTTTTTTAAATGTTAATCACAATTACACCTTCTGTTATATTCACAATCAATCCTTATTCTTGCTTTTTCCTAAACTTACCTAAGAGTATTTTTAATCGAAGTAGAATCAGAATAAGCAGTAACTAAATCCTCCAGCTCCGTGCTCTGTATGGCATTATGCCAGTTTTCATGGCTCCGTTCCATCTGCATCTCTCTACTCACCAACACAGCCACGGAAACTTGCTATTACTTCAGGAACATTTCCTTGGCTCTGGGTGGCAGGTGGCCGTCTGAGTAAAAAGCAAAATAATGAAATTCAATAAAACTCACCTTCAACATGAACTGCCCTCTCTCCAGGGAGATGCACTGGCGTTGGCAAAGGTGGGGAGGCTGCCTCTGCTTTTACAAGCCAAGAGCCGCACGTTATTGCCGCGGCCAGAAGTGCCCCTGCAAAGTGCGACCCCGTGGCACCCAGCACGGCTCCCTCATTTCCTTCTCTGCTGGCACATAGCAAAACTCAGCTGGTTGAGTCTGGGGTCTCTCCATGCAAGGAGAGGCAGACGCAAGGGGCGCTTAGTCCTTCTGAGCAAGCGGTCGCAGGTCTATTCATGCACCTGAAATTCGGGACACGCGTGAAACTCTGCAGGTCTATGGTCATCTCTGTATCTTTTTCATATTCTTTCCCCATCATTTTACTGTGGGATTACAAATATCTTCTCTGTCACCACCACCCCCTCCCCTTACAGTGACACATCATCTACTTTTCATGACTTCTTTGCCTGCCTCCTAAGCGAGCCATGACTGTTCAAATGTTCAAAGTACAACAGTGCCTCAGCATCTCCAGAGCCTGAGTGTCGCCACACAGCGTGTGGCAGCTGAATTCTTCTACAAGGCTTTACCTGCACACTTTCTGTAAGGCTTTTTGAGCAAGATGCATTTTACCCCCTTGTTACTTTCTAAACTTTTCTCTCAAGAGAGAAATAAAGCTGTCTAGGATTTTATTTCAGTGTCAGCTTTTCTCCCAGTCTGTGTTGATTATAGACTTTTTCTACAGGTTCAAAGTTCATTTAACAACTTTCATGTAACAACAAGGTTTGTTTTTTATATATTTATATATAAAGCGCCTATCACTGTATTGATAAGCATTCTTTGGAACCACTCTGACTGCAGAGGTAAGGACAGGAGTCAGCCTGTCAGTACCTCAGCGCCGCTGCTTCCAACTGATTTAAAACCAACACCTCACCTCCCCCACCCCCCTGTCCCCCCCTGTCCCCCCCCCCCCCCAAAAAAAAAGCCACAAGACTTTGCTGCCAGCTTGCTGGGCTCATGTTTAATACTGCTACTCCGTCAGGGTTGGAGGGAGACTTATTGTGAGTGGCAACAGTTTGCACTGGCTTCTCCAGCCTCTCTCTGCAGTTTTCAGCATTTACCTTTGCCTTAAGTGTCAGAACCTGTCGCTGCTGTTACTTTGATGTCCTTGCTGCCTCCTTTTCTCTGCAAGCTCTAACTGATTGTATATTGTGGTGCGGGGTCTCCCCCTCTTTTCCCATTTCCAATAACATTTTTTAAAACAAATCTTTGTATCTTTGAATACTTTTTAGAACTTTTTTTTTTTTCAAAAACCACACAGACCACTTCTTGTTTTTTTGGTAATCTTTTCAGAGGAACTACAGCCTGCTGTACATTGGCTGTGAAGTCTCAGGAGTCCCAATTCTCTGGCCACGCAAAGAGATTCCAATACATCCTGTCACAGCACAAATTCCAAGTGGATTTACTGAAATCCAGTGCTCCGATTTGATTGTGAGCATTTATTTCGTATCAGGTTGGATTCCAGTACTATTTTGATCCCTTACATCTTATCCTCTTTCCTTGCTGTTAGGGACATGTTCTGAATTGTTACTTTAGAAAAGTATAAACACATTTATACAACAAATAGGTGCTTGAATATGTATTCATTCAGCACAGATGACAAGGTTTTTTTCAATACTTAGGAACACGCCTAACGTAGAAACAGTAGGCTGGCAAAATCCACAAAGAAGTCACATTTCTTGGAAAGTGAGGAATTCAGGAAGAGCTTACGACCACTTTTCTTAGTATTTTATTATTCTGAAGCAAAATCCTTTACAGATGGAGCTAACGGGATGACTCTTTCAGTTAATACCACCAGCTGAGACTGAGACCAGCTTAGAACCGACAACATTTAACAAAACAACTTTGCTCCAGGTGTTTAACAATTCTCCCTGAAAACCAACAATGACACAGACTCAAAGTTCCAGACTTCCATTCAACACACTACTACTACTCACGCCCCATTTTTTTTAATGGGTAAATACACGTGCAACAAACTGTTTCTCCAGAATTTCACAGAACAGGAACTGTATGCTGTGTTTTTAAAACATGTAAGTGAACTAGCAAAAAACCCCATTTGACATTAAAAAATTTGTTTCAGAACTCAGTGTGCTGTTTCTGAAAAGTCCCACTTGAAGCGACTGTGAGAATGACAGAAAGAATACATTAATACTGCATGATTTACTTTCGAAAGTCATGATTTCAGTTACAAAACTAAACCCAGCCCCCAGAAGGTGACCACTGTCCACTAGCCGTTCTGTTGTTGCTTCCCACATCTTGTATCAATTCCCAAAATGAAACTCGAGTGCCAAATTCTCCCTGTTGGGAAGATGGTTGTTGACCTTTGTAACTACATCTTAATGGCAGCAAAACTCTTATTTCCTCCTTAGTCCCAATTCCCCTCCACACAAATTCAATAACCAGTGGTGGAAAGAGGACTGAGGAACAAGAGGGAAGGGGAAGACAGACGTAGTAAGCCTGTGAGAACAACAAAAGGCAGGAGGTGCAAGAGGGACGCAGCAAAACCAATGACATACTGAGCTGCTCCTTACTCCTGAGAGGCAATGCACTACCCTACACCTTTACACCAAAGGATATTTCACTTGAACATTTTTTTAGGAAACTTTTACTGCTCTCATAAACTCAGAGTACTTTTCTGTTAATTGCCAATGGATGGAGAGCTCATTTAAAATATGAAGGTTATCCTCAACATTCCAACCAAAGGGAGAAAAACAAGAGAGGCAGGAACGTGTTTAATTAAACGAAAAGCAAGAAAAAAAACCCCAAAACCAGCCTCCCAAGAAATCAGACTGTCACCAAAATTGGAGATAACAGAAGAAAGTGATAATTTTTAAATGTGAAAGTCGAGTCTGTCTCTGTATTGTATCCGAATGCCCACGAGCCAGCTGCACGCAGCAGCCTTTGGTGCATCTCAATCTGCCATAGAACTTGAGTCTCCCAGTCACCTACATCAGTATCACTCTACATGCAGAAAGAAGCATGACCAATACACTGAGTAACATGAGTAATGCTCAATTTAAGGTGGCATTTGCTAAAAATACATTTAACAACTGAAACTGAGATTGCAGCACACCAATGAATGTTTCTGCAGAACATACAGCCAAGCAGAGTGCACGTAAACAAAACTGGCTTCATCCAGCAGACAGGACTACGTTTTATCAAGATACTTATGACCAGAAGTCTCACTCAGTAGGATACCCCATACCATTTCTCAAAGGATTGTATTTCCTAATTTCTTTTTCAGTGAAATTTCTTTTTTGTTGTTCTTCCTTCAGAGTCTTCAAAGGAGTTGAAGTACAGAAATACATGGGCAATGTTTAAGCACGTTGGTCTCTCGAGTCGCGTGGATTGTGTCACTGTCTATGTTTTCATCATTGCTGAGAAGGAAGCTTGAAAACAGGTCAGCTGCAAGTGCATGCTGCTTTTAAATTTGTTTAGTAACTCCTCTAGTAACCTGCAAAAGGAAAATAGTTACAACTTTGGCAGATTCTGGAAAGGAAACAACTACCAAAAGTTCTGGATATTCTGCCTGTGGCTTCAAGTTTGCTGTCTGCTTATGTAAAGGGCCTAAAATTGGATCTATTCAAATATCTGAGTATTAAAGGTATTTAGAAGTGGCCAGAGGACTTAGAAACAGAGATTCTATCAAGGCGATAAAGTAGCCCTTTACAAGGCTTTCCTTCCAGATAAAGATCACCCTCTTGAGTGAAATGTTGCTTGCATAACACAAGGGCAGAAGGACTGGCAGAGAATGCTGTAAAAACGTTTCTGCATGGAAAACCCAGAAACTGCCAGGTGA
Source organism: Laterallus jamaicensis coturniculus (assembly GCA_022605575.1). Lineage (NCBI taxonomy): Eukaryota > Metazoa > Chordata > Aves > Gruiformes > Rallidae > Laterallus > Laterallus jamaicensis. The sequence continues at coordinate 11,526,900 of JAKCOX010000002.1, read as the reverse complement.
TGTACCACAAATCCAGTATCCTTCATCAAGGCCACAGCTTTCTGTGTCCAGCTGAATTGTGAATTCCCATTCTCAGACTTGGCTTTGGGAAGTATTTACCTGTTTTCTCTTGCGTATCATGGCTGAAGGACCCGAGGTAGTAAGGCTGTTCTAGGAGAAACCTTAATTCACTGGCAGCCATGTGTTTTTGTCTTTCATAGGTAACAAGCTATGTATGAGTTCACTTTGGAGTATAACAATAGTTTGTTTCAATCTACAAAGCTGCCAAGAAGGTACTTGGTGCCATGGAGAATTATTGTAATCCACAAACTACAAGCGTAGGACCAAAGGAGTTGATGACCCCATTTTATGACATTTATTTAAACGGTGAAGATGCATTGCAAAGCATTATAGTCCTGCCTGTGTGTTTTATTTCCCCTGTGTTTTAGGGAAGAATGCATTCATTGAACTTTTTGCTCTGTTTAAAGAACAAGCTAGACAGGACAGACATGTACCACCTCAACTTTTCGGCAAGCTATGGTTACTGAACACCTAGTAACAAGAAATTATCCTGTATGTTTAAAAAAAAAAGCCAAATAAACCCAGAAACAACCACTTGAATCACCAAATCAGTATCTGCTTCCTCAGCAGGTCCTGTGGAGGTCGACATTGGCCATATTCATCATTTACTATCATAGGTCTGACTGGGAACAAACTGAAATGAACCCCTCTAAACCAGGGCACGGATACGTGTTGTTTTACCCACATGCATACAGATTGCCATTAACTGCCCGGAACGATGACACTGATGGTCTAACGACGTGGGAAACAGAACGAGTTTTGCACTGTCTAAGGCTCAGCACACTTAAGCAGATGTAAAAACGATGTGGTTCTTGATTCTCATTTGTCCCATGAAGCTCAAATGCTTGTGACTAAGTGAAAAAAATACTTCTACAGGTGTATCGGAAAGTCTGAGTTGAAAGAACTCTCCTTACTCAAAACTGATCACTATCTTTAATAAAGCCTAAGAGCTAAGTAAAGCAAAGGGGTGTCTTGAGACTTGTTGTGGCTAGAAAGGAGTAGGCTGAATTAATAGACAGAGAACACCTGGAAGAAGGCACAGTCTGCAGACCACAGGCTGCACAGTCTCTTCACGTGTCTACAAAATATTCTAAATTCTGTCAAGTCCAAACTGATTTGACAGTTCCTGAAAGTAACTGTAATACCCACCTTGAGTTCAACACGTCTACACTTACACTAATACACTAATTGCAAATCCAATCTAATTTTACCATACTACTCCATTAGCCTATGCTGGTAAAACAGACCACCAAATACTACACTGGATGCAGTGAAGCACCTTGGTTGCTATGGGGCAGAAGGAAGAACCCAAAAGTCCTCCTCATGATATTAAAAACAACCCCCACAGACCCTTATTCATTTCTAAAATGAGACGAGCCAATTTGGAGAGTTCCCCCTATACCAGCTAGGAAAAGCTTGGACTCTGTTCCTTGGCCATTTTCTTAATTGCTGCTAAATCCACAAAGACAAGACAATGGGACCTGCCCAGAAACTTTAAGGTTATCAAGGAAAGCTAAAATAAATTACAAAACAAACGTGAAGCTACACAGCACCACCGTTTCCTCCGTGTAATTTAATGGGCTGTCATGAACAAAGCTGTAGCTTATTCTTAACTTTTCTGCTCTAATACAGTGAACTTCCACCCTCTCATAACAAAGTTGTGTTACATCAGGAAAAAGAAACCATTCCAGAGACCAGAAAGGAGACAAGAAGACATATTATACTCACTTTTTGTCAGTGCCACTTGAGAGCTGAGGCAAGGCCTCCAAAGCTTGCTTAAAGCTCGAGCTGCAAGGAAAACAAAAATACTCCACTGATACAAGTCCCAGCAGCCACAGTTTCTCTCTATAAGTTCCATGGAGATATGCTATCTTTAATCTGTTCTTATTTCAATAAATTAACAATATATTATCCTGACACCTGAGACTCGTGCAGATTAAATATAAAGCTGACATGGGTTCAAGCAGGTCTCTTGACACTCCTACTGTGATATATACCACACATTAACAGGAATATTGATGATTTAAAACTGTGCTTGACATCCTGGACTCTGCAAAAATTACAGACAGCTGCCAGCCTGCCTTCTGCCTCAAACTAAGCGGCCATCAGAGTATGCAGCAGAGATAAAACACGTATTTTGGCTTTCTGTGCTCAGTAGACAGGTTACCGCATTCTCACCTACAGAAGGTGGCCTACAGGGAGAATTACAGTAGGTTTGCATGGAGGTAATGTAGATTCATAGAATAATAGAGGTTGGAAGGGACCTCTGGAGGTCCTCAGGTCCAATGACCCTCTCAAAGTAAAGGCCAGCTTTGAGGTTAAAGGAGGTTCCTTGGGGCCTTATCCAGTCAAGTTCTGAGTAACTCTAAAGATTTCCACCCCTTTCTAGGCAACAGATGTGGGGCAGAAGTCCAGAGAACAATGGCAGGACCTGCACAGCTAGGTACAATCTGGTCAGCAAAAGATTAATATGGTGACCTGTGGCAACTATCAATACTGAGAAAGCCAGGAATAAATCACACAATCACAGGGGTTGGAAGGGACCCCGAGAGATCATCGGGTCCAGCCCCCCTGCCAAAGCAGCTCCCTAGCTCATATTGCACAGAAATATGAGGAAGAGATGCAGTTATGAACTTCAGCTTCCAGTGCTTGCTGTGCTTTGCTCCTGTGCTGACTCACAACAATGCTGCTTCCATTTTATCCAGTTTGAGCCAGTGCCAAACAGTTTTCATTCAGAAATGAAAACACCATGACTACTGGACACTCAGAATAGGGAAGCAAGTCTTAAAATGGAATGCAACATCACAGATAGTGTCCTACGGCATCACTGTGAAGACATATTGGGCCTCAAGCCCTGCAGTCCCTGACTGCAAAATGTTGATCAGGTAAGATGACCAAACTGCCATCTGTAGGGAATATGTAACACCAATCCTAACAGAACTGTAGATGTGAAATTGTAACAGAAGTGTTTGTGTAAAATAATGAACACCCTGCCCGTAGCTAATCCTCAACATCATCAACTAGTTGATCATCCACTGATGAGCTTTACTTAAAACTGTTGACTGCTATCACAGTTTTTACAAACCTTGACTGCAGCGACCACTGGATGCTGCTACAGCTTTTCTTTCTCCCTTTATATTCATGTGTGAGTGTGTTACACAATATTTATTTTTGGTCCTGTACCTCACTGAGAAATTATGAATTGTGAAAGACGACTGAAGGCTTTCATTCTTAAAGCTGAATTCACTTTCTCCATTCAGGTGTGTGGAAAAGGAGTACTGTACAAGCCTGGGGAGAGCTCTAATTTTCCAGATCCCTATAGAGGGATCCTGTCAGTGTCCAGTTCAGTAGCATTTGATGTGCCTGGATTGCCGTGAAAACCTGGATAAAACTCAGTGATGCCTGCTTTTGTCTTGCTGTAGCATAATCCTCCTCAGCAGCTGAACTGCTGTTAGGAAGTTTTACTTCTTGGGGTCTTCTGTGTTTGGGTTTCTGTGGTTTGGTTTTGTTTGTTTAATTGGCAAATACTACCTTGTGTCTAAAAACTCAAGTAAAACCAAAGTAATTCCTTTCTTTCACCTGACAAAAATTTTAGTATTCTGGTTTTTGTAGGTTTACCCAGTACATCATGTGTCCTGCTTGGAGCCAAATCTCTCACTCCTTAATTTACATGACATGCTTTTTTTGCATGTCTACACCCAGGATCTTGTTACACTGAAAGAACCGACGTCACAGCGCGTCTTACTTGCTTTCGGGCGTCAGGTATATGGCCACCGTATCTCTCAACGCACAGATCTCAAGCCTTGCCTAAAGACAGAAATACAAACGCTGAAACAACGACACAGTGCACTTCCATCAAGTGAATACCAGTACCCCAAAGCTTCAGCTTCCCTGAGAGGCAGAGAGCAGCACACGCTGCAGCTGTGAGCAGCATCAGCTCTCGGCAGGGTGTTCCCCACGCCGCGGTGCCAGGAGACCGCTACAGGGAACAACTGCAGGCTTCTGATCCAGACTGGTGGTACGGTCACTATGTGGCAGGCTGAAAACATTCGTTTCTCTCTCAGCAGCAGTAGTAAATGTTCAATTCTGTTCCTTCTTCTCTGCACTATGACAGAAAGATGGAAGCCATGCCCTTCTATTTGCCTGCCTTTTTCAATGATTTTATTTTTAATTAAATACCGCGAGCTTAACTTTTCACAGCGCGGCTTGGCCTGGGAGGGAGGAGACACAATACACATTTTATTCTGGGTTTTCCTGATGAATTTATTTATTTTTTCCCATCAGATGAGGAAGCTGAATGGCTGCACTCTGCTCCTTGTCTGTCACCTGGTGGGCACACAACCTTGGGGGTTTTACCACCACACCGTACTGTGTGTCTACGTATTAATTTTCACCTAGGCAAACTGTAGGGGAGAATGAACCCAAAGATTAAACAAATGTCACAGGTTGTCCTTTAGTCTTTGGAAAGCAACCACTATCATCACAGGTTTTATATGGAACAGAAACATCATGCATTCGATAGTTTAAGGCATTTAATTAAAAATATAAAGTAAACTTCATCCAAATTCATGCCATGTTCTTGCTCATGAGGAAGATAAAATTTAATCCAGTCAGCCACTACAGAAAGTGATCTACATTTTAGCTCGACTAATGAAATTAGTCTTCCAAACCAAAACTTTTTATAATGCAGCACAGGCATCTGGTTCCAGTTCTAATGAGAGGGTTTTGGCTTTCAGGTCTTCTTCCTCTCATCCATCCCTAGGTAGGAAGACAGCTAAGATTTATGCTGCTTTTAGTGCCAGAACTTTCTGGCACAAAATACAGACAAAGCTGCCCACCAATTTTATACTCATATGAAATGCTTTTCTCACCACAGAATATTTCCCCTCTTTTTGTATGGTGGCCCACATTCTAGACTCTTTCCTACATTTTAGGAGGAGCAATACCATAGGTAGGTATCACGTTTTCAAGTACTGCAGCCAAAATAAACATAGTGGAAGGGCAAACCCTGCAGAACTGGGGGTTATGGGATGCAGGAATACAGATTCAAGGCTCTCTTCAGAAATTGGTCTTTTTGGATCAGTCTGAGCAGGCTCAGATCAGTCTCATGCTGCTGCTGTCTACCAGACAGACAGGATTTTCCACGTTCAGAGGAACAGAAAATGAGCATGGGTGACAAATCTACAGTAGGAAGAGAAAATCCTTTCAATTATGGTTTCAGACAGCAAGTTCATACGATGGGTCATCTAACCAAACAAAAACGATACCTGGGTAGACCTATTCATTGATTTGGTTTTCAATGGGCAGTCAATCTTATTTGCCTGCCACCTTCCTACATGAACCCTCTGTCCAAAGCAATTACTACCAGCAACTGGAAAATACGGTTTTCATTGGGATAATTATTTCCCCATCACAACGCAGGAATGCTGTCATGTACAGTGAAAAGGGGGAGTTTTCTCTTCTTGCCTGTTACAGCCACAGCTGTAGCTGACCAAAAGGGATTTATTTTTTTCAAAGGTGTTTTTTTTCCCCCCACCTAGAATCACAGAATTGTAGGGGGTTGGAAAGGACCTCAAGAGGTCGAGTCCAACCCCCCTGGCAAAGCAGGCTCCCTAGGATAGAAAAAAGCCCCTTAAAACTTATCCAGCAGCAAGTTCAACTACCAATCCAGCTGTACATGAAGGTGGCAATGCAAGAGTGTCTGTTCTAGCCACGGCTGAGCAAAGCGCTAACGTAGGAACAGCCTCACAGACAAGTGATGACTTTTGTGAAGACCTGAAAGACCCCACTGCATCATGTTTTCAAGGTTTTTTTTAAATCTCAAAATATCACAAAATTGCTTTTTCTTTTAAAGTAATTTTGATGACAGGCAAAAGACAGTATTTAGTGACTTTTCAAACAGATACTGTCATGAAGGTTTTTATCTCATAGATATAGGTAACTTTTTAAGCACTCAGACACAAAGACAACACCAAAACATAAACAAACCCAAGATCCAACACCCCAAAGGGTACTCAGCAATAAATCTGAAATAGGTGGCGTATTCATCTTTTTTATCTCCTTGCTACTGCTACAATGAACCAAACAAATACAGATTATACCCCTCTATGCTATTCTGGTTTGTAGAGTTCACATATTTGACATTACAAAGTATTCAGGTACCTGTAAAGCTCCGTTTTTGCTGAAGGATGAAACACACTGCATCAGTCGACTCAGTTCTTCAGAGACTGCTTCTACAACCCTTGACATTACCCGAGGAACTAAGTCTTTGGAAATGGTAAACACCTGAATTTTATGAAAGAAGACTCATGAGCACGATAGCTATACTGAATAGGAATATTTTCTACAGTAACATTTCAGCAAAAAGCATTAAACACTTTGATTCAAAGGACCACTTCATTTTGTAATCAATGGACCAAAAAAGAGATTATTTCAAAAGCAACTGGAACACGAAGGATTTCTTTTGATGTCTGCCCTGCACTTTGACAGACTACCTCTGCTAATAGCAATGTTAGTTATTTGGTATGTGGTAACAACTTTCTTGCAATGCCCAAGACTTCAAAGTATGTACTCTAGACTGATGGTTGCAGGTAGTCAGGCTGTTGTACATAGACTGCTATTTTACAGACAGCACCTTTAATTTTGGGGTTGTGTGACGTTCCCAATTACACATTCAGCCAGTTTTCACCCATGTACTTTGCTGTTTCTTCTAGAAGCCTTTATATTTGGCCACTGTTAGATGGCTAGTGTCTTCGTGCTATGCGGCAGAGATAAGCCTTTGGAAGGGTTTAAAAGTATGATGGTGTAATCTATTTTCATTTAGATTCTCCCACTGCTGCCATTTATTAGTTCCCTGGCAAAAACATTGCACTTGTTTTTTCTTTTACATCAAGACCATCTTTTTAACTGCTTATTTTTAAAATTTCTTAAAGTGATGCTCAGATCCTCCATTTGAGGTTCAGAATGGCAAACTACAACACAATGGCAACACTAAATTAAACAGCAGACCTATGTGTGAAGGAAAAGCAGGAAGAAACCACTCTTCCTTAATGGGAGCATTAAGGAAGCGAGAAATTGTTGGTGAATTAAAATAAAAGTATCATTTTTCTACACAGAACTGGGACAAATGCAAGCCAAAAGGTTGGAAGATAGGAGGAAGTGAGACTATAGGTTAAACAGACCAAACTTGGGTCAAGACTTAAAGGTGATGGTAAAACTGCACAGGGCTGGGGGAGAAGATGACACAAGGAACTGAAGATGATGTGACCAGAGTGGTGGCAGAAGAAGGAAAGACTGCAGCACAACTCTTAAACATCCTCCCTGCCCCCAACATCTACTTTAAAGCGAACTAAAAAAATTTTAAGTAGAGGAATGATTTTCCTTTGCTTGCTGTGAAGTTTCAGTCTCCTGCCTGTGAAGGAAATGTAGCAATTGACAGAAGATATTAATACAGATGTGTAAAAGTAAATTAAGCCGGGTGTGTGTCGGAATATGCGAGATTGCTAGACAATTTTCCATGATTTATGTAACTGTTTATGTACCAGGCATCCTATCAAGCTGACCATTCCAAAAGGCAGGCCTGCACCATAGCCTAGCTACACTGACCAGGCACATCAGCTATCAGTTGCCATCATCGCTCATTCGAGCACGCATCCTGTTTTAACTGCTCTGACCCACAAAAGCCAAGCTAGTGGTATAATTTACTGCAAGCAAGCCCACTAACGATTTGGGATGGGGTCGTCTTATTCAGCGGCAAATAACGCTGAGCAATTCAACACAAATGTACCAGGAACACAGCCAAAAATCTACTACTGAGAAGAGAGCATGTGTGCCCACAACGACCTCTCTTGAAGTTACTATACAGAATCCAGGAAAAAAAATTCTCAGCAAGGGTGAATCATCGCCAACTTGCAACAGGCAGCCCTTATTTTGATCTCAGCTAAGTCTGAATTCAAAGGCAGAGAAACAATTTTCTTCCCACTTCAGCCCGTGCTCACTGTTCAGCCCATGGTTAATTTTTGCTGTTTCAAACTACAGAAACTTGCAGCCTGGGTAGCTAAACTTAAATCTGACCCAGCTTACAGAATTTCACCAGAAAACAGTGGAAATGGGAGTTTCATCTTGACACACGTTTACATATTTCTGTAATATTTCACGTCTAGAAATTTACGAGGCAAAGCTATTGGGGCCAAAATTAGCATCAGTCTCAATGAAGTCAGCAAGGCCCAGCACCCTTCTGCTGCAATAATTTAACAAGTATGCATGTTGACAGGATTAGCCCAACAAATAACAAATGTCCGGGACTTTATTTAAAAGCAAACCCTCTAATTTTCATTTTTATTAATTTCCACTGCACTGGAAATGCACAGCATTAAAAATTAATTACATGCTGGTATGTCTTTTTGGTGTTGCTTATTCCCTCATTTGGAAGCACTTGGTGAAGTCAGCAGTGCTTCCACGAAAACTGTTATAAATAGTGAAATTAAAACAAAAATATTGTAAATTGATACAGATATTTAAAGTTTCTGAAAATAATTTAATGTATACGAATCACTGTAATTTAAGGGGGCACAAAATAAACAAACACCTCAAGTGAACCTCATCAGATTTTAAGCAGATGGAAAAGGCAGAGCAGCTATACTTGTGGTATTTTGAAAGGGAAGAGTGGCATTACTGTCAATGTTTGTTCAAGGAGCAATAGTAATCTGGAAATACCCTTGAAAATTAGAAGGAAGGGCTATGTAGAACACAGGCTGTAATTCAATATGTAGGAATTTTCTAAAGTCCTTTATAAAAAAAGACCAAATAACTGCAGCTCTACAAGCGTATTATTTTAATAATAAGATGCTAATTTTAATATGCACTCCCAATCATAAGCCATTACCTACTTAGGTATTTCAAACACAATTTGTGCTGCACAGACTATAAAACTTTCTGGTTTTAGGCTTTCACTTTTTATCCTATGTACAGGAATGACCTATATTGCCTTCTCAATCCAAGCAGCACCTGTTGAACTTTTCTCCCAAAGTGAAGCTACAAGCTCGTTTTCGTCAGATGTGGAAAATAAAGTTAATCAGAGAAAGCGAGCATCCTGGCTATCTATACATCTCCACACACATATATTTAACCTGTATGAAAATGGAAGAATTGAACTTTAGACTTTAGCCTTCCTCTTTATCAGATAACGGAAACAAAAAAGGTGTAATGGAGTGTCAGTGAGGATAAACAGGAACTGTTCGTCTCCTGCCCTTAAGACAAGTTAGCAGTTGAACACTCGTCTGGCTAAACCTAACATGAAGTACTTACATCTGTAATGAAGGCACTTTAACTGAGGTACAATTCTCAGGGGTGATGAAAGCCAGGATTTACTACACAAAGTACACTGAAATTATTCATATGAATGTAAGCCTGAAACAAGCTGAAGTTTTTCCTCACCTCTGCATGCACAGCGATAATATTCACTAATGCTTCTTTCAAATAGTTTCTGACACCTGAAACAAAACAAACAAGATATTAATTACTTTCATGCTGTTGGCTCAACAAAGCCATGATATTCTACTCTTCGATGCAGCACGTGTCTTGCACTAGCACTTTTGCAATCAGAGGCAGAAAGAGAAAGTTCCATAGCCACACCACCAGCCTATTTCCTTTTTCAAATCAAATGGAGAAAGGCACATTTCCTTACAGCAAAAGGTTAAAAAAGCCAGCAGGTTCCTGTTTCAGTATTCTTCTTCTCTGGCAACGCAATTTCACCAAATTTTTAATTTAAAAAAAGCCCCAAACAAACCAAAAACAAACCCTAGTGTTACTAAAAACTGAATTCTGGGTGTCTCGCTAGAATACACATACTGTGGCACAGAACATGAAGTACAGCTCACTAACTTCTAAAGAAACAGAAAAAAACAAGGGTTTTTGTTTACACTACAGTCTTCAAGAAGATCTCACTACTTTATCAGCTTCTCTGCAAATTATTATTATAGATAGAAATAGTGAAGGCTCTTGTTTCTCTGAAAGCGGTTCAGAAGATATTACTCATGACAGTTTATAGGAGTTGTCATGCCTTAGCAGAAATTTCCTCTTGGGGAGGGTGGAGAAGTCAAATAAGCATTTTATTTACCAAGCATCTGAAATGCTTGTTAATTTATAGTAAAAAGGAAATTCTAAACAGAAGGCCATCCAGCACGGTAGGCTTTAGTTAGGACAGCATCTTAGTCCCTTGTGTTGCTGTAATTCTGTAGTAACTTCCCAGACCCTGATTTCTATTGTGTAAGATCTAAAATAGGGCAAACCCTAAAACTACCCTGTTTGCTTTTCTGGGCACTTCACTGTGTAGGTAAAGGCAAATTAGAAAACATTTTTAAGGTTTACATAAAGTTTGGAAGCACAACACAAAATTGTGCTCCCAAAAAAGAGGGTTACAGACTTACACGACCTCAACTTGTGATTTCAATTACTTGAGCATGAATCAGAGGAAGTGTCAGGTCCCTATCACCGTTACATAGGTTTGATCAATAGTAAAAGATCAGAATTGTGGACAAAGAGTGAGACCACAGAGCTCCACCTTTCCTCAGACAGCATCAATGCAGGTTCCTGCTATGAAAAATAGCTTTAAAAGGGGTTACCCAAGATCATCAAAATGAGTTATTCTATGGGTGAAGAGCGTAGCATCTCACAACTGCCATCTCACTTGTTCTCATTTTATAAAACCACTGGTCCCACAACTCGTCTCAAGATCTAGAAAGGTGACACTTGTTCTTTCTTAATTAGACAATTATGGACAAACGGTTAACAAGAGTAGGGTGAAAGGATGACAGGATCCCCCTTGCATGAGCTATGAACGCTTTCATCACCCACATCTACACTGTGCAGTGTGATGCAACCTGGAGTTTAGATTGGAGGGTGCTTCTTGGAGAGCATCACGGACCTCCTGTTGGAAGCAAGGGTGCTTGAGATAAAGAGGAGAGAGAGAGGGAGTTGTTGAAGAGCAACTCTTGCTTCAGCATGCGATCAGGACGTAGCTGAGCTCTTCACTCAGGCCCATGTTTCAGGGCAGTCTCTGTTTCAAAAGCTCAGAGTGAAGAGGCAAGCATCAAAGATTTTACTGCTCTTGCTAAAAGCAGTTCAGTTTCTGAACATACAAAAGAATCACGACCTGTTTAGAAGGAATGTTCTATTTTCACTCTGGAGGAGATGCAAGTAACTGAAAAAGGTAAAGAAAAATACAAGCCTTTCCCCACATATTCCAAAACATCTCTAATGCCTTTTTGTGCTATGTTTATTCTTCTCCTTGAAAAATCTCAGTCACTCTTTCCATTCAAACTAAAACAACAAGTCAAACTACACAGTGTATTAGGTTGCAACCTTGTAATTTCTTGTTATCTTAGTGATGTTTTTTTGCAACAAGGAAGGGAAGGAAGAACAGAGCAATACCAGAAACTTCATGAAACTGATGCTATTTTTTTCTCTCCCCATAACCTGCAAAACAAAGGAAGAAAGCTGCACACCAGTACTCAAACCACACCAAAAAAAAAATCACAGGTATATGTGGAAATACAACACCCCCTTCCTTTTTCCTCCTTTACTGTCTTCCTTACGCTTCACTCCACCCCAGTTAAAATCCTCCGCAGGCTTCCTATCACAGAGCACAAAATTTCTATCACATCCCACAGGCAAACGCAGCTTGACCAGGCACAGCACAGTGGTATGCAAATCATATCAAGAGGTACAGGGAGAATTTGGGAGCTGGTTTTCAGTTAACCTCAGGGTGCAAAGTGTATCATTCTGCAAACCTATGTGGTATTCAGTATTTAGCTGCCTACCGGCCTCATCTCGTGACAGTAGGATCTTTCATGTGGAAACTGTGTTTTTACTTTAGTACAAATGTTTCACAAGATTAAGACTGTGATTGTCTCCTTTCTCTATGGACACCCAAGCACCACCAGACCACATTCATTAGTCAATCAAAGTTTCACCCATGAACCAAGCAGCATTTCTTTGCCCCCACTGATCATTCTCTAATGAAGCATCTTACTCTAACCCTGATACACCTGGGTACAGTACACCTGGGGAGCCATAATGGAAGAACAGAGAGTGGGCTGCTATGCCAAACAGAGAGGGCAGAGAGGAGACCAGCTGGCTGAACTGGGAAGAAGTGTTATCAGAGGCAAGTGAAAACCTGAAACTTATAGAAAGCAGCGAAGCAGGCTAGTTGTGTAAGAAGGTGATAGAGTCCTAAGGAAGAACCCTCCGTTTCCCACCCACCCCACCTAAGCTGTCGAGGTTACATGCCTCTCCTTGTGCACTCCCACAACTTGGCTTGGGATGGGAGCTGCGAGTTCTGCCTGCTGCTGAGAGCACCCAAACTAAATGGCTTTTGTCTGTGCTAGTTAAAGTTGCTATCAACTATGTCAGTGGGAACCTTCCATAACATATCTCTTAAAAGTCAGTCCATGAGTTACTGCAACAAGGTCCCAATAATTTCCATAAGCAGGAAACACTAGTGTCAGCAGCATTAGCACCAGGCGTTAAGCACCATGGTTTGGTGGCACGCAGACAAGATGAAGACGGTCACATACATCTTCTAATGGAAGAATTCAGAATGAACTGACCAGATGGAATTGAGATGGAACCCACGGTAAAAATCAAGTAGCCAAGTACTGCACACTGCCAGCCCATCCCAGCTGTATGATCAAATTGTGAACTTAAACCTCAGTGAAAAGGCATAAGGCGACATATTTTATCTTGCATCCTTGTACCACGTACAAGGACAGATGGGTGAACTGAGATCTTAAAGGAGATTATTTCTTGCAGTTCCCATAACGCTCATTAGCTGGTTTTGACCTTTCATAGCAGGTCCAGTCCTGCTACAACTTCACGATCGGGGGGCTCAGCGCAAGCCCAAGTATTTCTTCGGTTTCTTAGATAGGTTTCACAATTTAAGAGCAGATAATTCATCACAAACTGCAAGCCTATGCAGTTTAGAGACAATTTGTGTACATGAAACTGTTAGTTGCCTTAATTGCAGCATCTAATAGCCTAAAAGACCTTGTCTTGGTAAGCTAAACAAACCAAAGATGGAAAAGAAGATGCAATTACACCCTGAAAATGCCAGTAAGTAGAACCAGATGGGGGGAGAAGGGACAACTAGCTAAGCTGGAGAAGAGCACTACCACAAGAGAGGTGTAAACGAACTGGCCATCAGTAAACTTCGACTGGAAATTAAAGGTAACAGGTTACCTCTGACTATGCTATTAAGTATGCAGTGTTGTGACAACTACTGCTGTCAGGGAGTCAGTTTCCTATTGTGAGTAAAGTGTAAGTAAAAGGGTATTTCCCCTCAGCCCTTCTTTTTTTTTCTTATTTGTGAAGTATTTTAATTTTTCCATGTGGAGACAAAGGCAAACATATCCGAATGTCTGGACCTGCAGGCACTGTGAATAACTGTACTATATTTTGAAAAAAAGGACAATTAAAAAATATCTACTTTCTGATTTATATTACTGCCCCGTTTGTGGCAGGCTTTGTTGAAGCAAAGTATTACTTTCTGGTGTATGATTCACTGGAAATACAAGCAGTGGCATCCAACTGTGAATTTGTTGTGAAATTCATTTAAAAGTGAGAAAAAATTCTGTCTAGAATAGAATTCCTGTGCAGCTTTCTCTGCGACTGTTGAGCAGCCCACGCAATTACAGTTTTTGGGACACCACGCTGCCAGTCCTATTATATGGTACTGAAAGCTAATGCACCATATAACTGTAGGTTGCAACTATTAGGCTAATCAAGTGAAACATAACATTCTCAAGTCTCAACTACCTCTTATTTAGCATAGCGAAGCACAAATACAATGCCTTTCCGTAGTTCCTGACAGAAATGTGTTAAAGAAAGTCTCAACAAGCCCTTGCAATTTCTCCCAGGAAAACGTTATTATTGTGTTACAGCATAAATGCATTCCACTCCCACTCCATTCTTAACGCCAAAGACTCTGGCTTGCTGGATTCTAGCTGCCACTAACAAAGCCCCGGTACTACTCTGAAGGAAAATGGATGGGATGACTTAAGACATAAAAAGGAAGGACAGTTCCAGCCCTCAGCTACCACAGTGGCTGACAAAAAACTTTACGTAGCACCTTCCAATTTTGGGCCCTCCACTGTATTTTTTTATGGGTGAAGCTTCTAACGAGGCGATCCACTAAATTTCATCTCCGGTTTACATCACTTTTAATTTCTAAAAAAAGCCCCCAAAACACCAAACAAAACAAAGCAAACAAAGCAACACAAGAACCCCCCTGTCAGAAAGTCCACATTTATAAGCAATTTTAACAATACTTAAAAGCTGTAGCAAGGATAACTGTGTGAACTATGGGAAAAGCAGAAGGGAAAAAGATTTGTGGTTCTGAGGAGTAACAGAAACTAAACTGCCAATGCAGGAGTCATTCAGGAGATCTTCAGATGGTGTTATGCTACCGGTTGTCCCACATTGTAGTTTGTAGAGCTGTTCCCCCCACCCCCCCCCTCCTCAAGTACTTAGATGACAGCATTCTACTACGAAACCTCCAAAGTGACTGAATATGCATGCAAAAGCCTGAACTGCAAGACCATATGCGTAATTTTAAGACACAAAGAAGCTACAAAAGCTTGTATGCACAAATAGAGCTGAAATTGCAAACAGAGTAAAACTGAACTCATCAGGATGCGTTTTCTGTGTCAGAAGCCAACACAGGTCTTCAAACATTCCCAGTCCTTCTAGAGTAACTTGACAGAGAGAGAGGATATGAGTCTCAACCACTGTTACGTGTTCTGCAGACTCGAGAGTTCAAAGAATGAATGCAAGTTCAGCCAGGACAACCGAAATACACAGGAAATTCAAACACAGGCAACTTGGGTTTGACATACTTCAATTCTTGTTAGGTTGGAAGCTCGTTTGAGATGGACACCTGGGAAGCAAGTCTTGCTGCTACCTCTCGCTGGACATGCCTTCCAGCTTGGAGGAGGAAGGATAAAAGCACCTAACTGTTTAGAAAAAGTAGGTGGTGTCAGCAGGTACCTCTGCTTATTGGCAGTAAACCACACCAGACATGAGGATGAGAGGCTACGAAGGGTCGAAAGAAAAAGAATCCCGAGGCAAATTTACAGTCCAATAAAAATCAGGCAGGAACATTAAAAGCTGCTGGTCTGCCATGGAGGATTCAGAAAAGCCATCCACAGAAAGTTCTCCAGTTCTACACTTTGACAGCTGTCACTCAAGTCTGGCTGGCTTTTTTTTTTTTCTCCTTCCTTCTTTGAAAAGCAAAGAAAGAGAATGATTGACCAAAGAGGAATGAGTAGTTCTTCATATGTTGACCAAGCTACCAGTCCTGTTTCCAGACTGAATTGACTGGCTTACTGGAAAAACTAAGCTCCAAGAGACTGAAACAGAAATGAGCCTTGGGTAGGCACAGAGCCACCAATTCAGGAAAGAACAGAGAGCATTCTGGCCTCTGTAGGAGGTCAGTACTTGCATGGGCAAGCAACTGCTGCTGCTGGTGGTAGCAATGTTTCTTAGTGCCTCTGAAAAGAGAGCACTAAATTTGTTGGCCTTGAGGCTTGAACATGACTTGGTAGAGCTACGAACACTGATGCTCGGCAGTCTGAAATTTCAAATTTTAAACTCAGCCAATTGTATGCAGTATTTTTTTTACAATTCATTGTTCTGTTCAGTGAGTTATGCCAGTAACAGTCAATCAGTCTGAAAACTTCTTTTTTTGCCCCAATACTTTTTAATAAAGGAGAACTTTCTGCAAAGATATAACAAACAGAATTTGGTGATCTAAAGAGAGTAATACTTTTCCTACCTAGCTGCAACAGCAATTGTACTTGACTGTTCCTGGAGGTTTCATCTACTACAGTGACGGAAAACTTAGGGGAGGATAAATGGGGGGAGAAAAAAAAAATCTGCTCCAAGGCACCTGCTTTTTAAATTATTTGATATATATAATTTTCAGTTACTTTACAACCTATTGGCAGATTTAACTGAAGCGATATTGGAAATGATCATTTCCAAGCTTCGGCTCTACAGTACCAAACTTTACAGGAAGCCACAGACAGAGTGTTTTGAACTGTATGTCAGTTAGGCTCCTGCAGCTCTTCTCTAGGTTGTCAAGCTGCTATGTGAAACTGCTGGAAAAAAAAACCCCAACTACACACATCTACTGCGAGTCGTTAATCAGTGCCGTGTACTGCACATTAAAAAAGAAACTAAAGAATGGTGTCCAAAGAGCCATGTAACCTTCTTTAAACAGTCTGATTTTAACTGCTAAATTTCCTTTAGCTTCTGGCTGTATCGCAGCTGAAGCGGCAACAGCAGTTTTTAACCAGGGCTCGAGCTACAATTCTTGTAGCACACATTCCAGTTTGGTCAGGGCATTTTCCTCCCCCCCTCTCCACGAAACTCCTGTTACAAAAGCAGAGCTATGTGCTAGCGGGACACCCCTTCTGGATGGCAGCCCGTTACCTGTATTTCTGCAGCTCTGGGAAAGGCAGGCCCTGCTACGCCACACACCCAGGGAGCAGCCTCTTGCCCCCTGCAGCCCCCTCAGGCGTTTCTAAGTCAGAGGGATGCCTCCCGACAAGCCAAGCTGCCCGACTGCCCGACACACACCACAGAATTTCACTTTCCAGTCTAACCTAACCCATAACTTCCGACTAAAATCAAGTAATCTCTTTTTGAAAACCAAAAATATAAACAGGTGAGACAAAATGGGTGGGAGGGGGGGAAGAGGCACTAAAAAGTGAAACACTGTCTGAGGTCGCAGCAGGTCAGCAGAGCAGTCAGCACCCTCTCTCACAGAACTTGCTAGAAGAATTAAAAAAAAGCATCTGTGCCGACACGCCTCAGAACAGAAATTTTAATTTAAGAGACCTACAGTATAGGTCTAGGCCTCCCATACTTGTGGATGACCGACACCTCCCAGAGCATGATGAAGGCCTATCAACTACCTTATCCTGAGAAATTAAGAAGATGCAGCACAGACTAAAAGCAAAATTTAAAATGAACAACAAAGCATTTTAGTTTTCAGTATGTGGCTCTCCAAATAAAGATAATTTATAATACGCTTTAAACATAAAGTATTTCAGAGACTCGGGCTCCAGAACTACAAAGTATGTGCAGCAAATATTGATTTACATTATGTTGGTATTATATTTGGCATAAAATTATTTCTTGACCCTTTCAGTGAACTTCACTTGGATTTTAGAATTAAGTGCCCCAGATGACATGAAAGAAGAGGGTGGCATCTGCTAGCTGTGAAGACCAAGAGCATGCCTGAGGCTGCATGAAATTCATCTGGATCAAGGTGTTGTCCCCAACAAACTATTTAGAAATCTAACAATAATAATCAAGGGAAAGTTAATGTGAGTGAGTCTGTTTAATTTGAACATGGGAATTAACTGAAATAATTTAAACTTTATATGTTTCTAGAAGTACAAACAGTATTTCCCTCATTAGAAAATACTCTCATTTATGTAATTCTTCTGGAAAATAATGGTAAATCACAGAATCACAGAATCTTAGGGGTTGGAAGGGACCTCAAGAGATCATTGGGTCCAACCCCCCTGCCAAAGCAGCTCCCTAGCTCATATTACATAGATAGGCGTCCAGACGAGACTTGAATATCTCCAGAGAAGGAGACTCCACCACCTCCCTGGGCAAAAAGCTAGCTACTATTTGCAATTACTATGGTGAATGTAATATCTCATTTCATAGATTCACAAAATCTTCTGCGTTGGAAGGGACCCGTAAGGATCATTGAGTCCAACTGCTGACTCCACGCAGGGCCAGCCAAGTCAGAGCGTGTGACTGAAGGTATTGTTCAGACGCTTCCTGAGCTCATCCAAACTCGGGGCTGTGACCACTTCCCTGGGGAGCCTGTTCCAGTGCCTGACCACCCTCTCAGTAAATCTCTTCCTAATATCCATCCTAAACCTCCCCTGTAGCAGCTTCATGCCATTCCCTTGGGTTCTGTTGCTGGTCACCAAAGAGAGGAGATCGGCACCTGTCCCTTCACTCCCCCTCATCAGGAAGCCACAGTCAGTGATGAGGTCTCCCCTCAGCCTCCTTTTGTCCAGGCTGAACAAAACAAGGGAATTCAGCCTCTCCTCATACGACTTCCTCTCCAGACCCTTCACCATCCTCACTGCCCTCCTCTGGACACTCTCCAATAGCTTTGTACTGTGGTGCCTGAAACTACACAGGAATTGAGGTGAGGCTGCGCTTCCAAGAAGCTTATACCTTTCCAGATAGTCTCCTAGCCATGGAATAGACAGCAGCCTGACTTGTTTGCAGACACGAGCCTTTGATGAACTACAGCACTGGCACGTGAGCATATCGTGCTATTTTACTAGTATAAAGTGCCCCCACCCACACAGTGATATAATCTAACATGACACCTCACAGATGTTTAAAAGATAAAAAAAAAGTAAAGATGTAACCTGGAATTTCCCCATGGACATAACAGAGCTGCTCACCTCTACTTACAACACACAGGTTTCCCCCCTTCAGAGACGGTTGATAGGAAGTCAGCTTCAAATAGCAGTGCTACCAGCAGCCTGTTTTCTAAATTAAGGTAGCTAGACAAGCCTGCTTGTTTCCTTCTAATTACTAAAAATGTATTTGCCATCACACTTCTGTGCTCGCCCTGGATAAAAACATTTTTTAAAAACTCTTTGTAGAATGCTAAGAGTGGAACAATTCTACTTGGCAGTAGCTCTCAAAATAGAAGAGCTCCGCTAGATCATAACTTTTACCATAATCTAAGTTAGTTCTTTATTTATTATTTCCTCCTTGTTTTGACTCACAAATGATTTTAAGTTTTGCTTCTTTTTAAAAAAAAGCTAATAATCTGTAGTCCTCATTTAGTTATTGCTTCTGCTTTGCCCTAAGAAATATGGACATTACCTCTTAGAGAATTAAATGGATGTCATCACGTTCAGTAAATTCTTTATTTCACACTGATTTATGCAGTCTGATTAATAATACTATTTTTAATACCTCCAAACACGCTTCTATATATTAAAAAAGTGCCCAGTATATTAACACATAAATACAGCCCCATGCAAAAGACAGAGTAAAGTTAGAGGAAAAATATTTAAAACCAATCTAGAATGAAAGATACAATTACAGGGTTCACTGACTTTCATGGATTTGTATCATACACCTGAACCAACTGAAATGTCATGGAGCTGCCTTCCTGTTATTGAAGCAGAAAAAACCCAACCAACTTGCAGACAGTGACCCCAGAACCTCATTTGAATATCACCAAGAGAGCAAACTAAAACCCACTTATAGACAGTGACTCCAGAACCTCATTTGAATATCACCAAGAACGTAAAATTTTTCTCTAGGCCACTTCCTGCTATTGCTGGAAACATTCCCTCCTTTAAACGGAGCTGGATTTCAAGGTACTGTACTGGGTGTTGTTTTGATAGTACATTCAGAAGAAAATGTGAACGTGTAGGCAAACTGGAAAGTCTCTGGAGAGATTACCCACTTATTTAACCACATTTCCTGTTTTTGAACCCGTTTGTCCTAAGCCAGTCCTTAGACTACTGACAAAAATAGTTACAAGTGTGCTATAAATAGCTTATTAGCAGGTCTTTCTTGGTAAAACTGAAAATGTTTTGATAAATCTATTGTTCTTACTAGCTCCATACTAATTAAAATGTGAATCAGATTAATGTTTCCTTGAAATTCTTCTCTGTGTAGCTCATGATAATTACAAACATCCAGCGCCTTAGGAATCAGAGAAAGTCTCATAAGAATAGTGACCTAAAAAATAGCTACCAATAATTGAAATTTAATGAAGAAATTACCAGTAATCTATCTGGGAAAACGCTTTTACAAAGTGCAGTCCTGCAGCAAGGGAGGACAGAGCCTGATCTCTCAGAACCTAGCTAAGTATTTTGAGATCTCAAGGACAGAGTGCTACATCTTCAAATTAGTTGTCTTGTTCTTCTGTTCAGCTGACACACCCTGTTGACATTACACGGTGAATGTCACTTGAAGGACTTGACACGAGTAGCCACAAAACTACTTTCCAAAAAACATTAAACACAAAGGCTTTCAAAACTTGCATTACTTGCAGTTTTTGAACTATTTTAATCCAACCAATAGAAATTATGTCATGATGTTCGAAGAACCTGAAAGTTTCCATGTTTCAGCTCACTTGGCGTAGCAAGAGCTCTAAAGACTGCCAACACTGTGATTAATACCTTCGTCTAGGTGTGAACTTCAGTCTACAAGAAGAGAGTAATACTGATTCTGTGCCCTCAGATGTAGCCCAAACTAAAATGTCTGTTCAAAAGATGCTGCTGAGGCTCTTCTGACCTCGCTGCTACTCCACCAAACCTGCCAGAAGAATCGGAGGGCCAGCTTGAAGAAGTCTGCAATCTAAATAATACTTGTTACTTTCTGATCCTTACCACACGCATTAAAATCCGCTGCTTCCTGGGACAGAATATAACCTGTTTTTACCACTAAGAAGGCAAGGAGCAAAACATGTAAAGGCCAAAGACTACAACAGGACACGTGAAGCCCAGTAGTGCTTCCCTTGGGAAGAAGGGATGTCTATTAGCACACAGCACTTAAAAGATGTACAGGTATAAAAGCCTAATCTATATGTATGCATTTCATCGGGAGAGCTTTGGTAAGAGATGGATTTACTGCCAACAAACACAGTAACAAAAAGTGTAAAGGGCCTTTTACCAGCTCAGACCTGAAGGTCATGAGCAAAAGATGCTGCACACCATACTGAGAAATTGAATCATAAAGACTCACTTATTACAGAATAAGCCAAATTTCAACTTGTTCTTCTGCTGAGAAGAATGTAAATGGCAAAAGAGAAAAAAACCCCAACCCAATAGGCCTATGTGCTAACGTAAAAAAACAACCCCAAACAACCAACTTACTTTGAAACTTAAGGCCACCCATACCTCTTCACCTAAGCATAGGCATGTATCAGCTCACCCAAATCACCCCTTGTACATGAATGCATCAATGACCTTTGGCTGAGCTCAGTACTTGAGGTATACGAGTCAGAGAAGAAGCTGTCACTTAAGCACTAACAACACTGCCTGGCACAGTTACAGACATTAAATGGTGCTCTACAGGCACCCATCTTTCAAGGCCAGGTTGGATGGGGCCCTGGGCAACCTTGTGTAGATCCAGGCCTGAGGTTGGTGGCCCTGCCTGTGGCAGGGGGGTTGGAGCTTTATGATCCTTGGGGTCCCTTCCAACCCTTGCCATTCTGTGATTCTATGATCTTTGTCTGGCTGTAACACATGAACTCAGCCTTGAGACTGAATACAAACATTTCACAGCCAACAGTATGCAGGTTTCACGGCACTTCAAAAACCCCAACCTTAACCATTCCCACCAGCACTGAGGCTGCTGAGTCTTTTTTGGACTAAATTTAAGTGACTCTATAGGTTTGATTTCAGGGGAAACCCAACAGTACCAAATAATCAAAACTATTAGATATTTCAAGTATCTGATTTGAGGTAGACGGAAAAAAACCAACCTGCAGTATGAGAAAAGACATTTCACCCAACTACAACATATACTATCCAAAACAAAACCATTGTTCTCCTTGAGTGAGAAAAATAGGTTCTGCAGAATGAAATTGATGTGCAAGATTCTTAGGTATAACAAACCCTCCTCCTTGACTTGAAAATGAGTACATCTAAACATGCTACAGTAGTAATACCTAAACTTCTTTTTTTTTACCAGCAATCCATTAGCTGTAAAAGGGCTTCCTAAAGCAAATACTGCTTCATTCTCCCCAAGGAAAATTCCTTAAATTTTTAACAGATTCCTTCCCCATCATTCTGCCTGCATCATTTTCAGCATAAAACAGTCAGAACATTATGTATTTGAATTCTAGTATTGCTCAATTTCCACTAAGATCAATTTTATTGCTGAATGATTTTCCTCTGATAAAGCAGAGTGTGTTAATAACCAACATGTAAGGTGCTGAAAAATCAAGAGGGCACACATCCCTAGCATGACTGTAGGCTCCCACTGATTTTAGCAGTTTATGAAGCAGGACTGAGATCCTTCTGTGTATATCCAAGGTATCTGGCAGAGTGGGAACTTAATGGCTGCTTTCTGGCCACAGAATATTCTTATGTTTCCAATGCCTATGAGCAGGAGAAACACTGAGACAAGACACAATATTGCATGTAAAAGGGGAGAGGCTGCTTAGTTTGTATATATAATTTGATATATATTGGACATGCTTTCAAAAAAATCCATCTGGATCAACAGTATTCTCATGAAATTAAGTTAGAGCACCCTAACCAAGAAACTGCTCTGCTACTTAAATGCTTTTTTGTTGTTTCTGGTTTGATTTTTTCTTTTTTTTTCCCTCCTCCAGATTTCAGAAAAATAGAGAAAGTGTGGGACAGAGCAGCTGGTGGGTGGTGGACATACCACAGTATCATCATCTTGTAAAACTAGTACCTATATTCTTCTGATGCCTGGTGCTCATATCGTTTCTGGTACTGCAGCCTGTTTGTCATTTACCTAAAGCATTTTCCAAATTCTTCACAAGTGTGGGGAAAAAAAAAACCCAATTGTATCCCTTCACAATTTTGACACAGACTGCCAAAGGCCTGAATGTATTGTATTTAGTGGTCAGTGTCAATCCCAGATACAGCTCCCACTTTACAGATGTGCAGGTCAGTAACATCCAGTCACACATCCAGCGGTGGACTGGGCATTAGAGGGGGTTGGAGTCAGCAACACAGACAAACCCCTTCGTGCTGACCCCAGATACCCCGACACAGGAGGATTTATGCAATGGCAAGAATCATCAGTTTAAAAAGATGTGTTTTGGAGAGAAAAAGAGGGTAGCTGTATGCACCATAATGATACAGAATGACCAATTCAACGGGAAAAGCAAGTCACTTCTTTAATTGTAAGGTATACTAAAAATCAACAACTCTATCAAAACTGAGAACAGCCGATTCCAAAAATTTCAAGCAGTATTTCCTTTCATTAACACAAACCAAGCATAGTCTGCAAGAATATTCATTTGTTTCTTTCAAACACATCATTTTTAAGGCACCCTGAAGGTGTCCTTTCATGATTTTATAAAACCTAAAATTATTAAAACCTTTCAAAACACAGACTTGCTCAGGAAACAGTGTGTTCTTCTCATAATTCCTGAAGTCACTGGTATTGTAATAATAGCCTGTCATATGCAAAATGACAGCAATTTCATAAATGAAGAATAGGCTTAGAGATATACTATGTTTATGAATTTACTTCGGTTGTCACTCAAATATTATTATTCTGAGAAATGAGAAAGCTGAAGCCGACCGATCCAAGAGAGACCAATTTCACAAATAAAGTATTTGGAACAATACAGGCACTAATTATTTTAGTGTCCAGTTATGTCCTGCATCTGTCTAACCTTCAGGCTACAGAAAATAACCCACGGTCACCAGTGAAACACATCCTGTGTTTACTGCAGTGAGTTACGACAGATACACTTTGGTGAGTAAAAGAGAAGGCAAACATGGCAAAAGGAAGCAGGGTATGGACTTTTTAAAAGAGATGGGTTTTTTTAAGTAAGAAACTTGGAAGGTCATGCTTTGAGAAAAAAAAAAATTAAAAATCACACCTGCAGCAATAAGATACACAATTTTCCTGTCTTTTTCGCTATAATTTTTAGTACGATTAGTGATTTTTATCACTACAGCTTTTAAAAGAATTTGGGTTTAAAGTTGCTATTTTTTTTGAAATTATACCAGAAGTACAATGGCAACAAACAGGCCAAAGATTATTTTTATTCAAAGACGTGGCACAGATATAATACAACCCCCCCCAATACTTTTAGAACCTGACACTGAAAAGATCTGTGAATATTCTTAACAACTGCAAGCTGTCAGTTCCCGCACTGAAAGAAATCAGAGGACTGGATGTTAATACTTTTACTTACTTTCTTCCAAATTGCTTTGTGTCATATTTGTAGATACAGGGAATTTTTATCTGTCTTTAGTAAGCAAATTGCCAGCAAACTGGCAACCAAATCAAAGCCAGGGCACAAGCTTACAAGAGAACAGCTTTAGGTAGCAGGACTTCGTAGGCACGCTGTAAGTATCGAGTCATGGGAAAGATCTGATGGAAGAAAGGGACCTCTCAAAGTTTAGTTCCATGGCAAATTCGAATTTATTTGGCAGACTTGGTAACTTGTGATGACCTCAAAGAGACAGCTGTCATTTTGACTATCAGCCAGTCCTCACTTTTACCAATGTATGTATATTTAAAACTGCATCACATACTACAGTCAAACGCACACATTTCAGCAAATCAGTAATAATTACCCACAAGAGTATACCTTAAATTTATGCCAAAACCCCTGAATTTCATGCAGTTTTATTTGTCTGTCTTTTAAAATAAAGAGTTAGCTGGAATCAGACCACAGCAGCTTTCAGAGATGTTATAGCAGTAAAATACTCAACCACCTCCCAAAAAATAAACATACATACACACATCCCTTACTGCCATCTACTCTGCTAAAAAAAAAAAAAAGAAGAAAAGATAAAAAAACCTGTTGTGAGGCACATGCAGTATTCAGTGAAAGCACATATATAAATTCTATTTATTAGAGTGAAGGTGAGAACTCGCACTGGATTCCAATGTTACTATTTCATAGTTTTTTCACTTCCAAGTTTCACTGAATCCCTACAGCATTTTGAAAAGGGCATGGATTTGAAATGAAGAATGTCTTTGCATGACCTGAACAATAGATCCTTAAAAATTGTTTGAGTCCAAAATTAACATTTGGAAGCTATCTGGACTCAAGACTGACCCACAATAACTGGAAAGCTTAAGATTTTTCACAGTTCAAAGTAAAGAATTTTAATAATTTTGAATTACTTCAACTGCTGAACAAGTCCAGCACTATAATTTCATCCACACATCAATAAAGTTTAAGTGTTTCATTAAATTTAAATTGCTATTCATCGTGTAAAGAAATTTTAAGCTAATGAAATGCTTTTTACTACAATGGATCTGCTGTACTGTTAGAAGTCTATCATATTTTCCCACTTTAAGAGTTCAAGGGCTTGATAACTTGGCTACAGAGAGCACATGCTCCAGGCTGAATTTGGTAGAGAATTTTCTATAGA
The DNA here is from genome assembly GCA_022605575.1 of Laterallus jamaicensis coturniculus. Classification (NCBI taxonomy): domain Eukaryota; kingdom Metazoa; phylum Chordata; class Aves; order Gruiformes; family Rallidae; genus Laterallus; species Laterallus jamaicensis. The sequence continues at coordinate 11,501,674 of JAKCOX010000002.1, read as the reverse complement.
AAGCTGAGACTTTTTGTTACACTAAGTTTTCAACTTAAAAACACGCACATGCCCCCAGTGATGCTGAAGCACTGAACAGACAGCAGTTTTTCCATGCTGTTAGTTTATCTGCCCCTTGGCAAGGTACATCTTGGACATCGTATTTTCATCAGTGCAATTTAAATGTTAGTAACTATAACATCCTCAACTGCCACATACATTCAGGGATTAGAAAATAATTGCTTTTATCACCCTTCCTTCGTCATGAATTTAGTATTGGTTTTATGCTTGTTCGTAAACCCCCTTGTGCAACATGACAAACTGCAGCCAAGAATGTGAACTGACCAGAGAGTTGTCTGGGGCAAACCCTGGGAATTTTAAGGTGATTCTCTGCATCTTCCACAGGTGATGCAGGAGAAGCACAGAATCACAAGGTTGGGAAAGACCTTTGAGATCGAGTCCAACCATTCCTGTCCTATGCTAAACAACATCCCTAAGCACAACCATCTCTTAAATATATCCATGGTTGGTGACTCAACCACCTCCCTGGGCAGCCTGTTCCAATGCCTGATAACAGTTTTGGTGAAGAATTTTTTCCTAATGTCTAATCTGAACCTGCCCCAGTACAGCTTGAGCCCATTCCCCCCCATCCTATCACCTGTCACCTGGGCAAAGAGACCATTGCCCACCTCTCTACAACCTCCTTTCAGGTAGTTGTAGGCAGTGATAAGGTCTCCCTCTCAGCCTCCCCTTCTCCAGACTAAACAACCCCAGTTTCCTCAACCACTCCTCGTAAAGTTTGCTCTCCAGCCCCTGCACCAGCCTGGTTGCCCTTCTCTGGACACACTCCAGGACCTCGATGTCCTCCTTGTAGTAAGGGGCCCAAAACTGAACACAGTACTCAAGGTACAGCCTCACCAATGCTGAATACAGGGGCACAATCACTTCCCTGGGCCTGCTGGCCACACCATTACTGACACAAGCCAGGATGCCACTGGCCTTCTTGACCACCTGGGCACACTGCTGGCTCATGACTGTACTGAGGTACCATAACATTGTATTTTGTGTGACCTTTGAAGAACCCCCACCCCAAGACAGCAAACACCTTTAATAGGGGAGAACACGCAGTGTTACAGGTTGTTTCCAACCAGCACCTACAAGGTTAATATGACAAAAGCACTCTGAGCACAGCACTGGGGACTACCCGAAGCACACAGGCAGCTCCCTGGTGCAGACAAGCCTGGTAATTTTGATGCCACTGAGTCTACTTAGACCAATAGCAAACTTCTAACTTGGAACTTCCCATTACAACAACGTACATGAACTGTTGTAACTTCAACTAGAGGACCATGACTTTGGCTACAGACCACAAGAAACAAACCTTTACTACAGATCAACCATAACCCTTAAATGAAAGCCACACTCACCTATGAGTAGGTAACACTAACACACTTAAATTTCCCAAATACAAATTACGACCTGTAGATGCTTCTTGACCTCACAGTGCTCCTTAGTCTTCTGAAACTGTGACCTCAATATGAACTGTTTCACAGTTTAAAGTTCAACAGTTTCTACAGCATATCGCTCTGCCTTGAGCCCAACTTTTAAAATGGATACCCTGATTTCCATGGGCTCTGGTCTGCAGCACTGATAACCTCAGAACAAGAAAAGGAATCATATGCATTAGCATACAGTGAAAAATGAAACTGCTCCAAGCAAGAAAATACATTTTAATATAAAATGAGATAACCCTGGGAATACATTTAACCTCTCAGCAATTAATGTGGTATAGTAAAAAAAAAAAAAGTTCTGTCAATACAAAAGGCCAAGACAGTAATTGACAGCCATGCAACAGCAGCTCAAGCAGGAATGCCTTTGGGAACTGGCTTGAGATTGTCAAAGGGACTTTTAGAACAGCTCTGGGGTACAAGAAGAGAGCAGTCCCAAGATCTTTTAGCAGCAAAAACAATCCAACTGTGTATCATGTGAGAAACAGCAAAGCATCCACAGCAAGCACACCTGTTGCAATAAATCTTTGTAGGAAGATAAAAAGCCCAAGTGAAAAAGCTTACACTTGTTTCATTACACCTCAGTTTGTTAAAGACTGCCACAGAAACTACCTTGAGCATTATCAAGTTAATAAAAATATAGTTTCTAAGGGTAAAAATTGAAGGAGCAATCTAACACTTAAGCTTGTTCAAACACCTCATTCATAACCAAGGTTTTAAATTTTGGGGGGCTATTAATCAAGCAAAAAGAAATAATTGTAATAGTGACTACTAATTTGAAGTTCTAAGCTTTTGGCTATTTATACTATGACTTTATTGCACCTCCCTGGTCTAAAATTCTGGCCCCCAAACTCGTGTGAAGCATCACTGAGCTTTTCCACTCCCACTCTTCACTCCCTCCCTCCCTATCCAACCTGTTATTCCAACCTGCCAGTGCTCTAAAACTGTTTCCTGCCTCATTCCAGTAACATCTGGGGCACACAAAGTCAACCAAACAGTAAACATGAAGGTGGTATTTGTGCCTATCAAATGCAAAGTAGACATGAAAGCATTCACTTTACCAGCAAGTTAGACCACTGGGTATTGTTCTGCTGATGACATGATTTATTACTACTTACATTTTATTGAAGGGGTTGGGGTAGTACCAAACTCGTGTGCATATCCCCTCATTCATGCAGATAAATAAAGGGTGCTGGAAGAGGAAAAAGTGATACTTGCCCTTTCTCCTCCATATATTATCACTGATTCCAATCCCTAAATAATTTTCTGATCTGAGTGATGCAGAGATCAGATGCTATTATCAAAGACAGTGATAAAAATATTAAATAATATTGATACAGCTTAGGTGGGTTTTGAAGAGTGTGCTTGAGGGTCTACAAATATTGAGGATTCCTTGTAACAAAAAGAAGGTTGTTGACATTAGCATATATCTATCCAGAGAGGAACTGTGAACTAACACTGCATGAATTACAAAACACCAAACTGATGACAGGCTTCCCAGGTAAAGATCAAACTGGCCTCTGAAATGCCAAACTGGAGGTAAGTAAAATACAACATCCTCCAACTGACTGGACAACAAAGTTGAGTCGTGAGACACTGCTAATAAATAAATTCTCTGGAGTTGTGATAAGTTTCATAAGTAATCAGAGTGACTTCTAATACCATCAGTTAGAAAGGGTACACGAATTCTCAAGCTACAAAATGATTGGGATACAGTCTGACCACAGAAACAGAGCAAGACTTCTTTTCAGAGATACAAAGCTTTTGCACCCATGCTCTTCCCATCCCTCAAGCAATAAAAGTCAAGCCTGTCTTAGGTCTTTGAAATCTTCAGATGTGAAAGATTTTTTGTTCCTTATCATATTATTTCTCTTTTCTATTAAACAAGGGGGAAAAAAAAAAGAAAGATAAAATGTGGTTTTTAAAGCTTAACCCCTGGGAGTTTAACAGTCTGGAGGAAAGTGTAGGCCACAATGAAAGGACTTGCAGGAAGGGACTTGACAGGGAAAGCCAAAGAGAAGCTGGGAGAGAGATGGATGACAGTCTAGTAAAGAACCACTGGTAGGCTTAATAGCAGAAGCACCATAAGGCAGAACCGTGCATGAAGGCAGACACATGCAAAGCAAGAAGAATCTTAGCAATAAAATACTTCAGTTGAACTTTTAGTGCATGCTTGCACTTGTGAAGCATAGAGTTGGTTGAGACCAGCCAATAAGAAACCAGATTCAAAATAAGCAGCAGAAACATCTGGCATACAAGAAGTGTGTGGAAACACAAGAACGTATCTAGTAACATCTACGCACACTTGCAACACACTGTGTGGCAGAGAGCAGCCTGGAAAAGGCCCTGTCTCTCCAGGACAGTGTTTACTAACGTTTCTGTGCAAGTCAGAAATTAAAGATAACCTTCCAGATGAAACTGCAGGAAGCTGGAGAAACAGTTTCTTCTTCTCTCATCTCTTACAACTGTTCATAAGGACAGAGGAGGTCCATGCCATCTCATCAGCTAGAATGCCCTTTAACTATTTAATTCAAACACCACCGTAACATGTAAAAGAAATCTCATCGTTGTCAGAAGTGAGAAATGTAATGAAACCTGAATGTCTGAAAGTGAAAATTGAAGAAAAATCTGAGGTTAAAATGAAGCTACACAAATGAAGGTATTTTGAAACATGCAGGGAAATTTGTGCTTATATTTTTTCAAAATTAATTCAAAGGACACAATATGATAATCCCTGACTTCAAAACTTTAGTCCATGATTCTGCTCAGTGAAGAATTATTGTGTAGTAAACCAAATGCAAGAACTGCAGTCCTGCAACACACAGATCGAACACGTCCTGGCTGAACAAGTCACTTAAGGGTTTTGAATTCAGCTTATCCTAGTAAAATATCAATTTACTAACATATGTTGTGAGCCCAGTTGGTTTGGATGAGAAATAGCATATTTTAATTGGAGTACTTAAAGACTACCGTGCGTAAGAACACTTTGCTGTTCCAAAAGGTCTCTCCACAAAGGCCCAACACTCCATAACAGCCACACTGCTGTTGTTTCAAGTGCTGATTCCTTTGGCAAAAACCCTGTGTTTATGCAGGCTGCTCCTCACATTTTTTTCTTTCCCTCCCCCCCCCATCCCAGATGAGCTTGCTACAGCTCAGTTCTTCTGGGATGTGGAAAGCAGACAGGGATGCACTTTATACTTTCTGCCTGAAAGAATAAAACAAAAAAGTAAAAAAAAAAAAACGAGAGAAAAAAAAAAAATCTCTTTTCTGCTGCAATTACTAGCAGTTAAAGCTAAGTTCCCTTTTCCATAGCTAATATCAGCATGCTCACCAACTCAGAATCCCCTGTGCAGTCCAAACTGCTACCAGAGAAACACTGCAAGTAAACGAAATACAAGGGTGTACGATGCAAGGGCATGCAGGCTGTTAGACATGTGAAGGCTTCAGCCTGTACCCTCCCCTACTCCAGTAGCCAGACAAAAATAACTAGCTACTGTAGGCTGTGTCACAAACCATTGAACAACTGGAATTTTTCAACAAAAAAAAAAAGCTCCAGTCCTTTAGCCACTTTATTTGCCAATATACACTCTTTAAAAATAAATAAATATATGGATGCCATTTATTGTATACAATAGGACTGTAAAAGCATTGTTTTCTTCCTGTTCACATCCAAAGACTAATGGGTATGTTATATCCCTGCATCAAACCAGCAGAATTGCTGGTCTTACTAAAGCATAAAACGATTGACAATTCCAAACCACAGAACACCAATAGCTTGAGACCCGTTGGAGTTCAGAGTCATCTACATCTAGTAAGGCAATTTTGAAGCCATCCACTTGAAGCGTTCAAAGAAATCTGAAGGGTTACAGATATTTCAATCCAAACTATTTTGCACATTTCAGTCAAAAAGTAATTGCCTATTTCTCAAAAAAGCCCACCCCATTCTACTATAACGAAGTGTTTTTAAGATGTAAATGCACTTGTCATCTCTCATGTAAGCAGGGTGCTGGTGCCCCAAATTAAACAAAAGAAGAAAAGTTAGGGTTGACAAGTATGTCGCTGTGTAACTACAAATTAAATATGCCTTTTGATATTTCATTTTTAACTGTTGAGTACCTTTTCATCAGGCTATTGCCATTAGAAGTTTTTTATCAGATTTTTAAATTAGACAAAAAACAGATAAGAGATGTGACAAGTATATAAAATATGGTTTAGCAGATCTGACACACTTAATCTTTTACTGTAAGAGTGGCATTTGTTTGAATCATTTCAAATATATCAATGTTCCCTGAACATGCCAAGTAAGAAGAAATTCAGTTTTAACTCTACTATATTCAATTTATGCCAAGTACAGAATGAATATCTAAAAAACACAAACAATCAACTTTCAACTGAAAGCATGAAATCACTTGAAACTTTCAATGCCATGTGAAAATTTACAACTACAAAACCCAACCCCAATATCTGATAACGCTAGCGAAACACACAAGATACACATTTTAAAAACGGTTGTTAGACTAGCCCCTGGAACTCTGCACGCTGGGAACTTTGACTGAACGTTGGCTAGACTGCACAGCAGCCAGCATTTCACAAATAATTTATCAAGAGAGATCATCCACCTGAATTCCTCAGAAAAATAAGAGCCCCTACTCTTTGTGTGGTAAATAAATCCACACTCACTAGAGTGAGGTTTATGTAGTTGTTGTATACCTAAACAAATAAAATATAATTAAAGGTGCCATATTATTTTTAATAGACATTTGCATGCAAAAGCTCACATTAATAACCTAAAGGGCTGAATGCCCTCCCCACACACCTACTTCCACTTGTAATGCACAAACTTCGATGCACAGAAATCTTTTCTATCCAAATAGAGAGTAACACAACCACCTTGTTAACCCTCCAAAAGACTATAGGGCTGGAGTCCAGAAGAGATCATAAAGCCTAATTTTACTTGTCAGGTGCTCAAGATAAAATATATACATTTAAAATAGAATTAAAACCCCAACAATGGAACACAACTTACTATGGAAAGAGGGATGAACACAAATAAGCAAAGAGAAAAATTCCTTGCATGCTGAACTAGCTGATATAAAAAAAAAAAAATCTAAACACACATTCAGCAACTGATTAATATTATGTTTCCCATTATCCCTTTCATCTCTTGTAATTCTGCTGATACCATAGATTAAATTAGAACAAGGTTTCAAAGAAGAAAAAAGAAAGTCAAAAGAACTAGATTTCATTGCTGTTGCATGCTAAAATTGAAATCTTTGTTGTAAAGTCTCAGAAGTAAACATTGAAATTAAAACGAAAATTCAAATGAAATTTGTTTATTAACAATAAAGCTAATTAAGTTAATCATGCTGCTTTCTAACACCAGCAGTCACACCTTAGATCAAAATAAAGGGGCAAATGTATAATTACATCGTGTCTGAGTTCCTCCTGACATTCAGAACTTTTCAGTATGAAAGAGCATGTATGTTGAAAAATTAAACAGTAAAAGTTTTAGCACATAGGCTAAATTAAAATTTGCCCCATACAAACAATTCACCCTTCCTATATTTAAAACTGTAACAAAAACCATATGTGTAAGTAAATATCTGATAATTACAGAACAACTGAGCAAAGCATATGCTTTTTCGCCGCTGACAAAAGCATGGTACAAGGCTTTAGCATTATGTATTTTTCAAGGCTTGCTCAAAAGACAGACTTCTTAATCTCATTCCAACTTTTTCTGCAGAACTATTGATGTACCTGTTCTTCTAGCTTCCCTTCTATTTCCCCGTGAATTAGATGATGCAGGACAGTATTGTCTCCAGTACTTACTGACAGATGACCACAATGCTGCAAATGATAGATGGATTTTCAAGGGGTTTAGATACGATTTCCTTCTGAATAGCCTACATGCTACAAGAGTTTAGGTAGTCAAACATGAATGTTCAAATTGACAGGAGACAAAAGAAGGCATTTTAAAGATGAAGACAAAAACGACAAACTGAGTTCTTAACATGATGTAGAAAGCCCTGCAGCAGCAGGGACACAGAATCCTGCATCCACTTTGGTTTGCACTCCCAGATTATGTTTCACTCACTTCCCAAAAGCTGTAACAGTTGAGGATAGGTTGTGTTGCCTGTAACAATTCCACTGAACACATACTCCAGTTTTATCTCCAAAACAGCCTCTACTGCATGGAGTTCAGGGTACTGACATAGGGAAAAAATGTTACTAAACATTGAAATTATACTTGTCTCTATGCATTTTTTTTCCTGTACATAAATTTTACTGACACTGAAAACAAACAAAACAAAACCCCAGAATGGAAATGAGAAAATTCTCCTACTGGATCAGTCTATATGGCTCAACAGCAGAATTGGCAATACTTATATGTAACTTCTGTACATTAGATTTTATATGGATCTGAGTCATTTGGCTGGTGTTATAGACCCTGCCATTTGTAGCCTTGACTCTAAAGAAGAAATGACACGGCATTGATGGCACTGGCAAGGCAAAACATATAGGCCATTGTGTTTCTTGGTGGTACTGCCTATATATAGCATGAAGCATTGTCAGCAGCATTACAGTAAGCATATAGTAATGTATACATAACTTGCATCAGCTGTGCAAAGAGTATGATCAGTAACATCGACAGGCTGTCATCCCTAGAGGACAAAAGTGCAAGATTGAGGCGACTTCTTCCATCACACTGCTGCTTCATTGATCTAGTGAGTATCAAGCTTCTCTGCCCTTTTATTAGCACTTCAAGGCTGTCTCCCATTAGTATAATACCTTTCAATCCATTTGTGTGTTAATCCCGTTTCTAAATCCCACCCTAGTTTACATTTCTACCTTGCTCATACGGTCCTGGTATCCCTCTTTGTTCTACCTTCATTAATTGCTTAATATCAGTTTTCATCACAAGATCTGTGTTCCAGTCTGCTCCCTTCCTGGCAGTTATCTTATTTTCTACCAGCATCACTATCCTCTGAAAAGATATATTCAAAAGATACACAGCAAAAGATATACTTGTGGCATCAACATTCCCTCAACTTTGGTCAAACTGTCAAACACCAGATGGAATGCCTGCATCAGGAAAATTATTTGCTTTTTACTTCTTTACATTCTTGTCAAAAATTGCCTGTTTAGTATTACTAGCACTATTTGAAAGCTTATGCAGAAAAAGCGCAGAAAAAAACTTCACACCAAACTATTACATCTTGGTGACCAGAAACAGTCGTATCCACTAAGGAACATTGAGCAACGTTAATTATGCAACACCACACATCACTGATAATACCACTCAGGAAGGCAACTGAGGCCTAGTGTTTTACCTCACCAATGCCACCAACTTCTTACTTAAAATTAAGGCTACAAAAGTCAAGATGTGAACCAAGCAAATGACTCAAATCAAACCTTTAAATTTTGCAATCATAAGTACTACTGAAGGACAGATAGCAATCTCTACTACAGAAGTAATTTTTTTTCCCTGCACATGGGTCAGGGCAATCGCAAGTACAACTACAGGCTGGGCAGAGAATGGATTGATGGTAGCCTCGAGGAGAAGGACTCGGGGATGTTGGCTGATGAGAAGCTCAACATGACCCAGCAACATGCACTTGCAGCCCAGAAAGCCAACAGCATCCTGGGATGTATCAAAACCAGCATGACCAGAAGGTCAAAGGAGGTGGTTCTGCCCCTCTGCTCTGGTGAGAGCCCATCTAGAGTACCGTGTCCAGCTCTGAGGCCTGCAAACTAGGAAAAACATAGACCTGTGGGAGTGAGTCCAGACGAAGGCCATGAAGATGATCAGAAGGCTAGATCCCCTCTCTGATGAAGAGGGGCTGAGAGAATTTGGCTTGTTGAACTGAGAGAAGAGAAGGCTCTGACAAGACCTTATTGCAGCCTTCCAGTACCTAAAGGGGGCCTACAGTAATGATGGAGAGGGGCAGTTTATCAGGGAGCACAGTGACAGGACTTGAGGCTAATGGCCTTGAGTTGAAGGAGAGTAGATCTACATTGAATACTAGAAATTAATTCTTTCCTGTGTGGGCAGTGAGGCCCTGGCACAGGCTGTCCAGAGAAGCTGTGGCTGCCCCCTCCCTGTCAGTGTCCAAGCCAGGCTGGATGGGGCTTTGGGCAACCTGGTCAAGTTGACTAGGAAGTGGAAGATGATCTTGCCAATTCAACGGGTCTGGAACAAGATGATCTTTAAGAGGTCTTTTAACTGAAACCATTCTGATTCTAAGATTTAATGTTATTTGTGAATACTAGTTTACTGGGGGGGGAAAAAACAACACAAACAAACAAAAAAAGCCACCAAAAAAATCCCCCCAAAACCACAATTATATGGCCACTGGGTGATTTTTTTCTTTAAATTTAATACTGGAAAACAGATACTCATATGCCCCATGAAGGTGGTGGGGTTTTTTCCCCCCAGTTCTTTTCACTAATGAAGTTCTTCTACCTCCTTCTCCAAGAGGGAGGCTTTTCCAGTCACTTTCTAATTTTATCTTCAGTGTACCAAATATTTTCAGGGTCAGCTAGCCATTACTATAAGCAGACGAACAGAATGTAGGCAAAGTTCCTCTTTTATACCTGTAGTCAACAGGGTATATTTTGACAGAGTTTATCACAGAATCGTAGGGGTTGGAAGGGACCGCAAGAGATCATCGGGTCCAACCCCCAAGGATACTATCAGAAAGATAGTTCATCAGTGTGGAGAAGCATGGAAGAAGTGACTATATGTCCCTTCTAAACATGACTAGTTTGAGGATTAACAACAAGCAAAAAAAAAGCCACCACAAGAAATTTTAAACTAGTTCAAGTTGGCATCTCTTGGCCAACACAATAATATTTAACTCTGAAGAGGAGTCTAAAATTCGCCATCCTCACTCTGATTTTTGCCAAAAAGTTGAAGAGAAAGTACATAAAGCCAACAATAAATTGGGCAAGCAGCAGACTAAGACACACTTGTAACAGAAATTCAATATTCCTTTAAAAACAAAACCAACAACTACGGAACAATCCTAACAGCAATATGAGTCTAGTAAGTAAATCCCAATGCACTAGATCAAGAACAAACATATAAAAAGCTGACAACAATTATTTTGTTAGCTGGTGAGAATGCAAACATGCCAGGCAAAAACATACTTACAATAGTTATGCACTATTTGGATATAAACTTGAATGGGCAAGATTAAAATCTAAGTTATTTCTGCTATAAACTATATGAAACACAACACTAGTAACAAGAGCAAGAGACACTTTTCTCTAAAGAAATAAACCCTAAGATCTTTGTGCTTTTAAGTCCCAGTGAGCAAGCACTGCAGCTCCATTCACATATTACAAGTGTGCTGCTGGTAATTACCTCTCTATCAAATTTTAAAGCACCACAAAGTTTCTCCTAGTTTGCCATATACAACTCTACAAAACAACCAAAATAAGGAAATTGTCATGACAATCATTGCTTTATTAAAATTTAATACAAGATCAACTTCGGAATGCTATGTACTATGTTACTGCAACCAAGTATTATCTAGGCATTCATGTAAGTGATTTAGATGTATTAGTTTTAGATATAACAAATTAGATGCTCAAAGGACCTCAACCTTACAATGCACACAGTACTCAGCACCTTTTTAAAAAAGACTAATTTATGTTGTACTTCCTTAAAATAGAGCCTCTTAAAGCACTTAAATAATGACTAACACCTCGGTCATTCTAAACAGATTATACCTGCCCTTCTTCAAGGGTTTAACATTCTTTGTTGAACTACTGTTATAGTATGCATTTTCTCATAATTTTACCTTTTCAGAAGCTGTAATTACATCTATTACAAAAGTAGCCAGATTCTCTGCATAAAATCCCAAACAATCTCAATGGATTTCATAAGAAAATGGCAAAGATGTCTTTTATAATTCTTTCCATTATATATAAGCAATGAAGCAAAATAATCACAAAAAACAAGTATTAAAGAGATTATCAATGATAAAAGCAGCTTTAATCATTTGGGGGTATTTGAAAAATGATTTAGGAATTAAGTAAAATCTATGAGAAAGAACTTATAATAAGAAGTTGTCAAAAGTTAAAAACACAGACCAGAAAAAAGTTTTTAATTCTATATTATATTTTAGCTCCTATCAATCACCGTTAAAATAATTTCAGAGTTTGATAAGCAGATATTTACCTGCAGGAACAAGACAATCTTTCCAATCAAAATATCCTGCATAAATGCCAGGTTCCAGTGACCCAACTATTGGATCTGCCTTGAATTCAATGTACATTTCAAAGAGTCTTTGATCCAGTTCTTTCAAGGATTCCATGCTAACCTAAAAAAAACCCCAAAAAACAAAACCCAAACAAACCAACAAAAAAAGAAAAAAAAGAGGAAGAACATAATAGTCATTAATTACAATAATTAAAATTTACCTCATGTCATCTTTTATGTTCAGTAAAGAGTAGCAATTACTTACACATTTCAGTTCATAATTATGTATATAAAAAAATAGTGACTTCCATATTATGTATCCATCCCACCCCATTTTTTTTCCTGGTTGTGCTAAGCAACAGCCATTTTTGGGTAAGGTCCAAAGAACACCAAAGCAGACAGATCACACTGTAATTGTTTAATGGCGTTATTCTATTCACAACCCCCTGCCCTCACCCCACATGTCAGGAAGTCTTAATCTTGCACCAAGTAAACAACTGAATTTTGTCAATCCTATAAAACACGCCCATAATAGAAACATCAATATTTTCATATAGTAACTATCCTTAGACCATTCCTATTTAGGTTTGAGCCAGTGGGAAAAACAAAGTACAAGTTCCGGTGGGAAGTCCCCGCTAACATGCGCCCATTCACCCATCTGTGAAACAACTGCTTCCGTGGTCCTTAACAGAGTGTTTTCCAATTAAGTGATCCCAAGTTTCACTTCTCCAGTCATTCAATACAAAAGATCATCTGCACATTAAGAACAGGGTGAGTATTTTTTCCTTTCACACAAGTCCTCTTCAACCTGCTTCAAGCTCAATGTACAATTAAGGCAGAGGTGGGTAACCTTGGTTTACAGCTGGTGGAAACGTTACAAGAAAGAATGAACAAGTCATCTGAAGGTTACCTTGAACTCAAGGTGGGGGAGTGAAGCAGAGTCTAAGTCCTCAACGGTGTCCACTGTCTATACCCACTTTCCTCGAGTGGGGTAAATGCCCATAAAAATAGACAACTTTCTCACAGTTATCTTTCTGTTGTGAACTTCTCCATAACTACAGTTTTCAGTTTTTCTATCAAAGCCAACCAGAGCCTCTATCCTAGTAACACCTCTGCCTTCACTAACTACCAGAACTGCAGAAACAATTTTATTTGGAAGCTTAGTCAATCAGCTAGGCTGAATGGTACGTTGTTTTTTTATTTAATTTCACCACTTGCTAATTGACTAAACTGCTAATAAAAAGTGGAATTAAAAATCTCCACAGAAAAGCTCTTTAAGAGTTATGTAGGAATTAGCTGTAATTACTGGTGAGTATGTGCCAGGACAGCACATACTAAATCAGAGTGTGAAGTCTGGTCATTTAAAGTAACTCTGTATCTGACACACTCAGAAAAACATGGAAATAATAACCATGTAGGAGACAAGAAAGTTTTCTTGGTTGCTATTGCATGATTTGTACATTTTCAGAGTTCTAGGTAACAATGATTTCCCTTCTAACAAAGGCATCTTTAAAAAACCAAAACCACCAACAGATAGGTTTTACCAAGATACACTACAAAACACCCTTTAAAATTCAATGTATAAAGCTAACAGAATTTAAAAGTACAGGGTTTTTTGCTTCAGTCTTCTCAGATAAAAGCAAGTTCTATTTTCCAAAAATGTTGTCAATTCTTTATTGTAAATTTTAAATCTAATAAACAGTTAAATAAATTAAGAAACTTACAGAAGTGTAGGTGACAGAACAAAAAACTGAAGCAATCAACCAACCCCTCTAAACCTCTGTGAGCTTCTGCCCTCTCTTAAAATTAATGAAGGGTTCAACACTTGTCTTCTAATTATCCAGATCCTTCCATTATTGAGATGTCCCACAAATGCAGCACTTTCGAGGGGTCAACACAGATTTGAAGTGAATCTGCAACTTTAACATTTGAATTTTGCCATTTACAAACCTACCAGATTTTTAATGGCAATACATTGATACGACTGTTCCGGGCAGCACACTGAACACACAGATAACAGATGCCTTATTTGCTTATACAGATGATGCTACCTGCACCTAGCTCCACACTCAGTTGGCTCAGTAGCAACAATCAGCAATATCCAGAGAAATTTTGTATACTCTACTAACCATACAAATCATACCAACCCCAATTGAATGCTATTCAAAATTACTTTGGCCACAGAAATTCAAACAACATTCAGGCAGAATGGGGCTAAAGATGCACTACATAGTAAAAACAACAATTTGAGTGAAATCTTGCACTCTGTACCGGAAAAGATAACATTTTACTTCCAACCAACAAATGTTTCTGGAAATAAACTAGTTTTTTGGTCCTAAGGATTAAGTCACAACATTTCTCATAAAAAATGATTAATCTTTACAAAAAGGCAGGAAAATGAGACAGCTACTGCCGCCCACTTTGACATTTTCGTTCTTTGAAAAAAAAAAAAACAACAAAAAAAAAACCCCAAACCCAAACAAAACACAACAAAAAACCAAACCAAAAACCTGACCTATCTTATGAACAGCAGCTATCAGTGATGCAGATTGACAGATGAAATAATTTATCAACTATATTTCTGAGATAACGATCTTTTATTCTCTGCATTAAGAAAACAGCGACATTAAACAGCTTTACTAAGAAATCTGATAAGCTTTGGCACTGAACACAAGTCCTGCATAAGAGGTCACATTTTCTATACCAACTATCTAAGCCTTATAGGAACACATAGAACCATATCGTTACTGCTGTGTCCCACTGATGCTTGGAGTCCCACCCATTTGTAGAAGGCTCAACCAGAAGTTCTTTTGGACATCTGAGCACTTGCACTTATTTCCCACAGAAAGCAAAACAAATCAAAACTGATACTGACATGATACTTCATTCCAGTGCTCTCACTTACTTGAGTTATTTTTTCAACACCTTGAAAGCCATGCTTCTCAAAATGTTCAGCTATATTTAGGAAGGTATGACGCTCCAGATAACGACAGTTACTGAGTGCAATTAAAAGCCTTTGTTCCTAAAAAAAAAATATATATATTTTTTCAGAGAAGAAAGAGTATAATATTAAGAAAAAAAGAAGGATCAGCATGACCAATACCGTAAATTTGTAGTATTTTAGTGACTCTGTGTGTGATAAACATGCTGCTAAACAAAGTGGAGTTGACAAATACTTCTGTCAATAAACCACCAAGAACTGAGTAAATTTCAGGTATGATGATTGAACATGCATGTTTTCCCATGTAGGATCTGGAGCACTGACTGGAATAACTGTGACTAATAAAGAACTGTGGTTAAGACTTCACAAAAATTAGGTTTGGACAGCTTTCCAGGAAGCTGCTTCTGGCTTTTACTTTGTTTCAAGAAATATGCAGAGAATTACAACCATCAAAAAATTAAATTAAGATCAGCTTCACTTTCACATGAAGCTGGCTAAAACAAGGGAAGCAAACACAGCTACTGAGCTAATGCACACACCCATTCTAAAATATTAGAAGGTTTGGTAGTATACAATATAATTTCAACAGCTAATCTGAAAAAAAATTCTGTGTGGTTAAAACTTCTCTCTGTTCTTCAACAACATCTTTAATTACAAGATTAAATACATTCAGGACTTGAGATACCAAAATTGCCCTTCTCTGACCTCACTGCAGTGAGGTGCAATTCCCAAAGAGACAGAAAAACCCAAACAAGACAGGACTGCTATTCAAATACATTTGGCCTTTCCTTCTTCTCCTCCCAACGGGAAAACATTCTTCTACCTCAGATGGAAGTTCAAAATTGGTACCAACAAATATGATTGAAAGGAAAATTATTTGGGAATGAAGTAATTCTAACAGTGTAGATCTGATTAAAATAGTGTTGGTTTTCAGATGCATACCAATTCTGACAGTTTTCTATTCCAGGAATATGATGACTGGTATTGAAATGTGCAGTTGCCTTCTACTTTAAATTGCAATTGGTGGCTATACAGACTATTAAAAAAAACAAATGAGAATTTTTAAAAAAAATACAGTGACAAATCTTACTCTGGTCGCTCACTTTCTCTGTTCTCATAGCTCAATCAGTAAAGAGAACATAAAGTGTTCTGTGATTTAGGGGAAAAAAAAGGGATACCATGGAAACCAAACCATCCAAAACTAACAAGTTACAATTAATGTTAAAAAAAAGTATCTGTTGCAAGAATAAGATGATACAAAGATCTAATTATTACAGGCTGCAATTGACTAGATTTGTCAATTTGTGATTCTTTATTGTAACAGGAATAACTATTGCTCTTGCAAACGAGGCAAAGCCACACTTCTGATAACACTGAAAACCTTTACTGAGAAATACTGACTTCACAAGAGGTTCTCACTACATTTCTTGTGGGAAACAGCTACATTTTTTCATTAGATTTTGGACTAGAAGAAAGCACATGGACGAATGTAAAGTGTCAAGAAACCACCAAGCCACCCCACCCCAAATTTCCTAAACCCCAAATGCAAACCTGCCAAAGAGACAATCAATACTTACTCCCAGCAATTTTTCTGGGAAAAACATTACTGAGTATCTGTATCTTCACGGGTTTCAAAAAGTAACTAATGCACAGGCCAATTCTCATAACTTAAAGTGATAAATCAAAAATCAAACCCTCAGCTGTCTTAACACCAGTGCTATTTTCACTGACTGCAATGATGCCATTTTAGTTTTCTGACCTGTTTTCAAAAACATCTTCATTAGTTACCTTAAGATGATATACTAAGACATCATAAGCAAACAGTGCTTTTAGAAAGAGCCTTATATTCAGGCCTCATATCCTTGTATTTTCTTATGCTTATGTGCATATGCATCTAGAAAATGTCACCAGAATACAGAATGGCTGCCTAAAGGAAAACAAAAAACTGAAACACTTTTAAAAAAAATTAAAAAGAACCATATTCCCATAACTTTGAGAAACACTTGGTTTCATATCAGCTTTTAGAAATAGAAGCCAAACTTACTGAAGAAGGACTCGAGTCTTCATGAATGCTTCCAAACAAATCTGGAGATGAAACATCAACTGGAAGACTAGGAATGGAACATTGTTTAAAAAGTGAGTAGTATAGTGCTTTGGTTATCTGGTACATGGTGGATTCAAATGAAAAGTGAGAACAGAAGACCAGAAGACTGGAATCTCATTTCAAGCCCCTCCCACCAGGTAATAGAGGAAAACTGAGCAACCTGGGCTTGCTGAGGTGACTATAACACCTGTCCACAAAACCTGCATGAGCTTTGTGGACAGACCATGAGATTCTAGCTACAGACTTTGCCTTCTTCATGCATTTTAGTTTTCTACAATTTCTCTGGTGTGCCAGAGATTTTGTTCTTACACCTACCCAACCAGAGTCATCCAAATGGGAAAGAAAAAAAAGAAGACATTAGGAACACAGTTAATTTGCCCTTTTCTAATGTGTGTTGCAGGTGCCAATGTTTGCCAGGTCTCTGTTTTTTCTCGAAGAAATGATTGGTACCCTTGGAAACTCAGGCTATTCTGACTATTCGGGCTTGTTTTGGTCTCTAATTTAAGTGTCTCATGAGTAATTATCAAACAAACTTTGAAGAATTTAGCAAAAATACCAATAGTACCTGTCAGTATAGAAGAAAAGAAAAAGCAGATAGGGGCTGTTTCTCCATGACTAGACATTACTCAGTGACAAGGCCAACTCGCTCCATGTAAGGTCACATCAAAAACAACATACCTGCTTCTACAGCACATTACTCCTGTCACTGAATACAACTGTAATGCCATATTCATTTTCTTGTACAATGTTTATTACATGATGTCACTTGGTTTTCTGGCAGAAAGTATCTGCTTATATTTCAAAGCATCACTAACCACAGGCAAAAGTATTCACAAGAACTATGAAATACCAAAGGGGATAAAAAAACCAAACCACACCATGACTGAAGTTTGAGATTTGCACCCACAATTTTGGAATACAACACCTAGGTTCTACGTATTTTACTTACTGTGCTGTATCTATGTCACCATCAGGTTTGGTGCTCAGTTGTTCCAAACAGTCTATAAAGACCTAGGAAACAAAAAGGCAAGACCTAAGTTTTCTGCCAAAACTTCAAAAGTTGTCTTAAATTCCCTTTTACTACCTTTTGAATGCATATTTTCAATTTTATATCCATCACAGTTTATTTGTAGCAAAGCACAGGAGTTTTTAATCCTGCTCAGTGATTTTCATGGCTAAAATTATGCAGTGATAATCTGCTGATTTGCAAGGAAGGCATCGTTAATAGTTTTCGAGTGTTCAATCTGAACAGTTGATGCCAAGTAAACATTGCAGAAGCATCACTAAAATCCATTCTTTGCTTTGGCTTGTGATTTCTTATTTGAGAAGACTAGACAAATGGTTCAAGAGCCCAAAACATGCTATTATCTAGCTTCAAATATACTTTTAAAAGTATCAGATTTTGTTACAAAGAATGTTGCTTTCTTGAAACAAAAATTAAAAGCTAGATCTCTTCAGCTGATGAAAATCAGCATTGCTCCTTTAGTGTAGTGTATCAATGTTAGATGACATCAGCTCCACAAATGTCTCAATCATCAGTAAAATCTTCTAGAGTCACAGTCAGTAAAATACTTGAATATGTCACTTACCCTCTGAGGATTTGATATCACCAGATTCAGCTAGTAAGGTCTATACTTTTAAAGTCAAACATTTCTCAGTTACCCAGAGTGTTTCAGAGGAATAACAGAGTCATCAACTTAAGCTCCCTTTTGGGAGGTGGGCAGGGCACAAAGCACACATTTTTGTTGATCACTTGTGTTCACAACTTCACACTTAAAAGCGCTCGAGTTACCTGCATGATCCCAATGCTTAGCTGGCACACATCCTCCTGTGTTTTCTGCTGCTGGAAAACCTGAAGATGCAAGCATATTAATTCAGCAGCACAGCTTCACATGGCCTTACTCTCAAGGCAATCCTGAGTAACCTATCCCTAAAGAGATGACACAATTCTAGGAATGGCCTTTAGGGCACAGGGTTTTCTCATGGATCAATTTCCATTTTTATTCCCACTCTAAAAATGGGGAGAGGGAACACAAGTCCCAATAAATAATCTGAAAAGCATGAGGAACTAACACACTAAAAGGAAAGAACTCCTAGTACATGTGATATGTATCAATGTTGGCTGATGGACCTGCACCAAAAAGCTCCCAGGACATTCAAAGGTCTCTGCACCCTAACAAGAAGGATTTACCATGCACTGAAGAGTCTTTTGAAGAATGTTCATTGAGAAACTAGACAAGCTAGCCATTAAAGTAAGGGAGGAAAGAGAAACAATACACATATAGACAGGACCAAGGAACTTTGGAAACTAGCCTCCTAAGATAACTGAAACCTGAAAGAAAACATCAGTATCACCATCAGAGCCTCAAGGTACTAAGTAGATTGGGACAATCGGGACTACTGATATAGAATCAAGTTCACAGTTAAATGTAGAATTCAAGTTCTGCAAGTAGTTTGAATGCAACACTGAGGGAAGAGTAACTCCTAGGAATGCACACTCCTCCCTTTTCCTCCCCACGTAAAGAAAGTCACATCTACCCCTATCTGACAAATGCATTAGTAGCAATTTTTCCAGAAGAACAGCATGAAATATTTAAATAGAGTCCAATCTGGCCAACACACACACACACACACACACACACACACACACACACAACCACCCTGACAAAGGAAACAAAAGCAGAATTTGAAAAGCTAGCAGCAGGAAGAAGGGGTACATGGAAAAAAATGAAGAGGAAAGTTATTCCCCCAAAAAAGTTCTTGTTCTGAAATGCAATTTACATAAAAAGAAGAAAAAAAAAAGCATCAATCAAAACTTACGCTGGCCTCTCCAGGTTTGCAGTCCAGCACAGTTTTGAGAGATTGCAAGGAATGGATAATGCACTGTTCAAACTGGGATGGCTGAAAGGCAAATGACTTGTTAGCTTTAGATAAGCATGTCAAATGTGCATTACACAAATAGATAAAAATTTCCATGTCATATGGTAAGCTCATTATTTCCAAATTATCCCAAAAAAGGGGAAAAAATCAAATAAAATAATGATTCATAGATCACCAGAGGACTCTTGCGTAGCGATGTACTTTCATACTTATCTACAGAATTGGTACCATAGATCAAGGTTGTTTGGGGTTATCTGAATGAGAGACCTCTACACTAACCAATCTCCTCTGAAAAGGTCATGAAAGATTTTTATAGCTTGGTTTTGGTAGCATATATTGACAATTACATTATAGATACTGGTAACACCCTCCCTCTTCTGCCATTGATCGAAGTTGGGATAGAATTTCACTTGTGACATCCGGTATTTCTGCATTTTATTTCAGCAAAAGGTTTCTAAGAAAAACGGATTGAAATTGCTTTCACACGGAGGGAAAAAAAACAACCACCCCATCACTGCTTTGGGGGGCTTTTCTTTCTTTTTTTTTTAAGCCTTCAGGTTTCCAAACCTGAAGTACGAATGTCTTGATGCACGTATCAATTTCACTCTGAAAGTGCAAATGAGTTCAAGGCATCAGAGTCATTAGTCAGTTTTTCCTTGTCTTTCTCTCTTCCCTGTTAAGTCACACCTTTTTTTTTTTTTTTTCTTTTTTCTTTTTAAATTGAGGCAGCCTGCTTGTATTAGGCAGGAAGCTGTTGTACAGGGACATATGAAGCAGAGGTGTCACTGCTCTAGAAAAGAGGGATGTCATCCTATTGGATTTGGGTCAAAGAGGTGAATAAAATGGCTTCTAAGCCATGTAAATCTACTTTTCATCTGCCAGAAAGTTTACACCATGTCTCCTACGTCAGGCTTAGGAGTAACTTCTAATTCTGAGATGGAGGTGGATCGTCAAAGTGATGCCCACATGGCAACTTGAAAAATCATAAAAATAGCCATTAAGACAATCTGTATATATTACTTTTGGACCAACTTAAAAGAAAAAGAACAGCAGTGAAACGCCAGCCTGGTGCTTTTGTTTCCACGTAATAAAATATCACACCTCAGGAGAAGAAAACTGTTCAGACACAGTATTCTTTGGATATTACTGAACCAAGGAAAGTCAGTTTGTGTCTTTCTGTACCTTTTACCTAGAATATAATGCTAAAGAGGTTATCAAACAGTATTTCCTACAAACTTAAAATACAGTTTCTATTTTAAGCCTAAAAAGTCCCCAAAGACACTGTCAGGCTCTCGCTTATACTGGCTAATTTTTGCTACAATTTTTGCTATATTACCACCACAGTGAACACTACTCTAGTAGATAAATTATTCTGCTATGATAAAACATAGGCAACTGCCAGCATTAAAATTTGGCATATCTTTTGAGGCCGTGGTTGAGGTATACTACGGAAGTGCTGTACATAAGGAATTCATGCGTGTTTTCTAAATACAACAAAAAGACTTAAGCATTTTTAGGCAGAGATGGGTTAGGATGCACCAAAAGCATGTAAGATCAGAAGCTTTTGTGGAAGATCCTTCCTTCTCCCTCCACTTTACAGACAAATAGAGTGAAAAACAGGAAAAGTTAGGGGACTTGCCCTAACAACTGAAGAAGCAACTGAAACCAAGACCAGAAGCCGTAAATTTTGTTATAATGCTACAATCGCCCAATAACTCTCCTTCTTACAATGTGTACATTGTGATTGCTTAATGCCCTCCTACTCAACTTCAAACACATATTTATAGAAGCAAATAAGAAAGAAAAAAAAAAGTCTGTGGAGCATTCTCTTAGATAATACACACAAAGCAACTCTCCCTCCCACAGGCCCTTTCTGCTTTCGCAGATTGTTTTTAAGTCACACCTACAATGTGCTTGCTATGTTTTAGGCATTACTCATTACTGTTTATTTCCAGAAAGCATCTCACTAATTTATCTGAATTTGGTTTCAAGTCATTTGTTGTTTGTGTGTAGGCAATCTCCTAAATTAGTTGTTTTTCAGTTCAATTTCTCATTATAACATAGAAGTGACCTATTTATTTTGCTACAGACCAATTCCATGGTACTGTGCCTACTAAGTTATGAAGCATTTTGGTGTGAACTGAACTTGTTGTGACCTCAAAAATAATTTTATACTTCAGTAAACCATCCCTAAAATAAGATGCTTAACAATGAAAGTTACTGTTTACCTCAGCAAAATCATACTGAAGGTCAGCAGTAGCTATACTGATATATTTACCTAAGGAAAGAAACTTGTGATACATATTTTGATCTTATTGTCTGTCAATATATGGCATAAATCTGCAAAGCTTTTGTTTATAGGGTGCAGTGGTTTGGGGTTTCTTTGAGTACTATGCCTAATAAAATAGCAGAGTATCTTTCTCTGGATTATCCTAGCATACTTTATTGTATTATTTACTTTACATTCTCTTTTTACAGCTTCAAAAAGATTGCTGTCTAATAGCACCATTATCACGTAAAGTTACTTCATAGTAGTTCAAGAAGTAAAAAAATATATATTTGGAAAAGGAAGAACAGAGAAAACATCTTTGTGTTGGGTGATGGGATTTCTTAAGAGTAATGTAAGTAAGTAACCATCTGAAAAAAAGGTATTCTTTACCTTCCTATATTTTCGTATTAAAAATGCTCTATGGACACACACAGAGTCCAAAGTAATTCACATTTTTGGAGACTATGGAAACCAGTTTCATTAGATCTGGAAAAAAAAATAATAATCTAGCCAAGCAAGTGGTTACAAGACACACAAATGTACCCACCAACGATGTCAAACCTTCATTGTCAACAACCCAGTCTTCCTTTTCAGCTAACCTCTTTATATCTGTAAGACAGAGCAAAGGGAGGGCGCAGAGGAACAGAGGAAAGAAGGCATTAGTTTTCATTATTAAAAACTCCTTGAACTTTAAAAGAATAAACCACAACTTTGGGGACTGCAATGACTAAGCATATAAGCACATAGTACAAAAAGCTTCAAAGCTTTCAGCATTCTCAAATGACTAAGAATGGAACTTGTACATGCTGGTGACACCACATAGAGAAGCATATCTGTGATACATGGCAAGACCTGCATGAAGCACATCTTTTACTGGAAAGCTTAAAATTAAAGGAATATTGTGAAGTCTTTGGCTTGTTTTCATTTTGTAAATTTTTAATCACAACATAAAATGCTGCATTTAGAGAACCCAAGTCTGTAGTCTATTATACTCCAGCTCTTAATTAAAAATGAAAGAACAATTGCATAGCATTTTAGCAAAGACAGAAAGGACAGCACATAATTCATATTTAATAATTATAAGAGAGATGCAGAGTCCCCACTCAGGGTCAAGGATCTATGGTGCTAAGCTTTCTTCAAAATAGGAGGAGGCATATGGATAAAGCACTCTTCTGCTACTCAAAAGGTGCCAACTTCTACAGACTTATTAAAGCTAACAGGAGCTAAGACAAGATGTGAATCCAAAGCTCATGCACTGTAAACTGAGTTCCTCTGTGGAAGAATGCATTTTGCATCATCGCTTCTTTCTGGGGCTTACTCCATTTAGAAGCAGAGTGAAGATGAAGCGTGTGCAGTTTCTGGGGACCTTGACATACAGGTTTTCACACAAAAATTGCTCATCAGAACAGTACATGATGACACTCCCTTTTAAATGAGCAAAAGTTTCAGTGAATCACCATCTCTCTTCAAAACCCAAGAAAAGAGGGTAACTAATGCTGAAAAGTATCTTCACTATCTTAGTGCTTTAATTAGCTAAATTAAGAAGCTTGGTTATACTGTCATATGCTGCACTTCTACATCTCACCGAAGTAGAGGCTTCATGGGGATAAGAAAGTATTAAAGGGTTGTGCAGAATAGTTACTCTGTTCATATCTCTATTAGTAAACCTCTATCAACTGATACTCTTTAGATTGCACTGGTCAGCCTTTACAAGCGGCTGTTGGCTTTTGCATTCTGCTCTAAGCTAAAGAGCAGACAAGAACAAACACAAAAGAAAGAAATTTGTTTCTCATATTTCACTGCTCACCAAATTCCAGTCAAATGCATTCATGTAAACCCCCATCTAGTCTGGCATTCACATAATTTGGCTTTCACAACCTTTATGACCAGTGATCACACACGAGAGGGAAAGAACGCAGATTGCTTCCCAGGGCCAACATGAGTATACAGCGTTTATCATAAGACAAGAAGAAAACCCTGTGAGTGGGCAGATTGTCCTATTTAAATAGATAATAGTAGCATGCTGTATTAATAATTTTAACAGATCTCAATGCCTTTACCAACTTACACTGCACAGCAAGAGATGAGACTGGACTTTGTATCCACAGCCTACAAAGCTCCTATTTCTGAGAGATTCAACTCCAGGAGGAGCTTCTTCAACACATATTACAGATATAACTAAGTTGGAGATCCATTTACACAGCTCAATGAGAATACCCACTAACTGTTCTTTCAGTTTCCCTAAAAATAACTGTTTCTCCAAGGGCAAAGTTAACCTGGCCCTTTCCACAAAAACTACTTACATACATTCAGCATATGCAACTTTGCTTTAGCTGGTAAAGGAAAGGAAAAAAAGGAGGGGGGTGTCTCATAGATAAGGCACGCAGTGAACAGTATGGAGTCAGAGTCATCAAACAGGCAGGAATCTTTTCTCCTGGTTGATGCTACAGCCAATATGTAGAACTGCTGCCCTGACAGGGACAGAACAAGCAGTCAAGGAAGGCTGCTATTATTGGCTAGATTAAAGAGAGATGTTACCCAGCCAATGTAACACACTGGCATCTTAATGGATCTGATCTATTTTCATTCAAGAAAGCAAAGTATGAATAAAGATAATCAGACCAAATGGAGAATCTTTCACACAGACTAGTAAATCGGCTTAAAAAAAAAATAAAAAAATCTAAGGTACAAACTACCATAAGAATTTTTCTGCCAAAGAATTTATGTGGACAGCAATCAGGATGCAAGCAGCAGAAATACTGGATCTGAACAAAGAACTGGGCTATTGGTATGATGCAATAAGCCAGCAAAAAACTAGTAAGACAGTAGACCTGTTGGCAGAGAGCTTCATTATTAATCACGTATCAGAGCTCACTGCACTGCACTGCACTAAAGTTGCTAGGTAGATCGCTCAGACAGACAACAGTAGCTCACAGAGATTTGATAAGCTAAGGATTGTCAGCAAAACGATTCAACTAAATACTTCTTTCTTTTCAAACAGTCAGGGAATCTGTTGAATCACAGAATTCCTAGGCAGAGGGCAAACAGTCCAACAGAACATCCTCATGCTACAACTAAAAAAAGTAATAATAGTGACTTAATATTAAAAAAAAAATCTCAATTGGGCTAAGTGAAGAAAAGCAAAGGAGAATCCATCATACTTTAAGTGAAATCTGAAATAGTGGTAATAATTTCTCTATGAAGTTTTAAAGAGACAAGACAACCTATGTACTTTTATGGCCAACTAGCTAGATATTAAAGCAGAAAAATAATGCTAATGCTGAAATAGGATTTAATAAAAGAATTAAGAGCCAAGAATAAAATTCGTATCACCATATTTATCAAATAAACTATAGAGTTACACGATTTTTTGTCACCAAAATTTTAAAAGTTCACTTAATATAGTCATCTGTGCTTAGCACACCTAAGACTTCAGTAAAAAAAGTCAGCATCATGTCAGCCTATAAACCAACAATGAATTATATGTTAAAGATTAAACCCTGCTTAAAATGTAGGATTAAAGAGTCCTGATTTTTTTAACCCTGAAAGTAATTAGTCTTTTGGGAAAAAAACCCCAGCAAACCCTGCTAAGTAAATTAGAAAATGAACCTACACTGATTTTAAGAAAAATTTATTTCTTGAAGGTTTACTTCATTCACATTCATGTCTCAGAATACAAGGCAGTCAAATGAATGGCCTCGGATGCACAGTCACGTTAGATTCAGGGAACGTGTTACTGGCTTTGACAACACAGACATTTACTGCACACAGTAGGAAGCCTGGGGATTATGATGTTAGTAAAAGGCCTTGAAAAACACACAGCTAAAGTAGTTCATAAAGATCTGGGGATTTTCTTTTTTTCTTGGTGGTGGGACATTGCTTATTTACTTCCTCACTTTATAGAAGAACTCAAAAAAGAAAATAAACAGTATTTCCAATATGGAAAAGCTGCACCATGAGATAAATCACTTCTGTTGTAAAACCATCTCAACCCAAAGCAAACTGCTCTTAACTACTATACTTGTTAGACTAAGGAAAGAAAAGACTCATAACACAAATTTCAATCAGAAAAGTGAAAATTTTGAGTAACTCTTCTGAGACATTACAGAACTCTGAGGAGTCCACTGCCATTACAGTATCTGTTATAACCATGGTTTTCTCCCAGAACAAGAGTTAGCCTAATCAATGGCAAAAAAATTAAAATAAAAGTTAGTAAGCAGAGAGACCTGCAGCCTTTTATTACCTTCAGCTGTGTGTTGTAGGGTCACTATAATGCAACGTACACGAAGGTCCAAAATAAGATCCTGGATGATCTGAAGCATATCATTGGGTATCTCGAGTGCAGTAAGAGACTCAGAACTAAGCCTGCAAAGCAAGTAAAGATAGACTTAAGTGTAAACCTACAGGGATTTTAAAGCTGACATAATTTAATTTTTTAGATGTTTTCAATGTATGTGAATAGATTAGCTCTATCTGCAGCAAGATCTTTGAAAACTTATCCCGTCAAGAGAAGATTAATTCTTTGCTTAATTCAGAAACTTACAAATACAGATTTATTTTTCAGTGACATTACAATAACGTCATCACAGCAACATGCCAACTTTTCCCACTGTCCTCTTGCATTTCCCTGCCTGCCTTTCTGCAACCATCTCTTGCCTTACAGTCTTGGTTCCAGCCAGGACAGAGTTAACATTCCCAAGCAGCCAGCCCATCAAGCCCAGCTCTTTCCACACCACCTGGCATCACAGCCCAGTAAAATGGGCTGGTTTGGGAGGGGCAGGTCTGCACAGCTCCAGAACAGTCCAAGTGTGGCTGGGTATCATATCACAGAATCACTAGACTGAAAAAAGGCCTTTGAGATTATTGAGTCCAACCATATCTGTCCCTCTACTAAACCATATCCCTGAGCACCTCATCTACCTGTCCTTTAAATACATCCATGGTTGGTGACTCAACCCCCTCCCTGGGCAGCCTGTTCCAGTGCCCGATAACCCTTTCAGTGAAGAATTTTTTCCTAATGTCTAATCTGAATCTGACCTGGTGCAGCTTGAGGCTGTTCCCCCTCATCCTATCACCTGATCACGTGCAAAGTGATCAACACCCAACTCCCTACAACCTCCTTTCAGGTAGTTGTAGGCGGTGATAAGGTCTCCCCTCAGCATCCTCTTCTCCAGGCTAAATACCCCCAGCTCCCTCAGCCACTCCTCGTAAGGTTTGCTCTCCAGCCCCTTCACCAGCCTGGTTGCCCTTCTCTGGACATGCTCCAGGACCTCGATGTCCTTCTTGTAGTGAGGGGCCCAAAACTGGACACAGTATTCGAGGTGCAGCCCCACCAATGCTGAGTACAGGGGCACAATCACTCCCTGGACCTACTGGCCACACTGTTTCTGATACAGGCCAGGATGCCGCTGGCTGCCTTGGCCACCTGGGCACACTGCTGGCTCATGTCCAGTCAGCAGCCAACCAAAAAAAAGTCTTGATGCAGTGCTCTGTGTTACCAACCCGACAAGGTGATAAAGCGTTCCATGATATTGCCACGTGTGTGCATTCTGTCACGGGCTCTCTTGTCCCCCTGCACGGTGCTGTGTCAGTAACTGCCCTTATCCCAACC
The DNA here is from genome assembly GCA_022605575.1 of Laterallus jamaicensis coturniculus. Lineage (NCBI taxonomy): Eukaryota > Metazoa > Chordata > Aves > Gruiformes > Rallidae > Laterallus > Laterallus jamaicensis. The sequence goes on along the minus strand of JAKCOX010000002.1, from coordinate 11,474,175 downwards.
TGTGGGGCTCTGTCCATCTCTCGTCCGGGGGAGGGGTGAGCGAGGTGGTGGTCAGCCGCTGCCTGGGGCTGAACCAGGACACTTGCCATCCAAACCCAATCATTTTAGAGCAGAAATAACTTTTTTCACTGTTTTTATGTCAATATTCAGATCAAATCCTAGGTTCACAACATGGTTTCTGAAATACCATTTGACCACCTTACAACAGTAACATCCACCAGGCTGCTATAAATGGTGGTGTGGCTGTGCATCAGATTGCCAAGAGTACACACATTTAAGGAGCCAAAATGCAGCTGCTGCATCACCTGTGGGGTGAAAAGTTAATTCATTCACTGTTTTGTTCCCAGCTTGGACTGAGCACAAATCACTAACTACTATAGTTGAGGATGCAAACATTCATTTCCATTTTTACCTTTAGAAATAGTAACACAGCAGCTGCTGACAAGAAACAGCATTTCAGCTTTTAGTTAAAAGGTTGTAGTTATGCTGAGATTTTGGATAAGGGCACACAAAGTAAGGGTTACTGCTCTTATCCAGCTCTTGTACTTTTAAGCAAGGAAAATTCAAATGCAGTCATTGCCATTTGCCCTACTGCAAAAACTTGGCAAAGCACAGGTAACTAGAATATGCCAAAGAACAGTAGGAAGGCACAAGGAAACAAGTTGGAGTTATTAATGGAACATTTCCAATTATCCACCTATAGGCTCCAGTTCCTTACCCCTGGTGTTGGGCATAGAGCATTGAAACCCACCATTAACCAGATTGCTATTTGCTCAGGACAACTGATTTAGTAGATTCATAGACAACAATCTATTTAGTAGATTCCTTAAATCTGCACTCTCTCCAGTGCAGATTCCTCTCTCCAGGAAACAAAGGATGCAAGTACCCACCTGTGAGAAGTTTAAGGAACTTTAGCCTAAGCAGAAACCTTGTACTTAGCACTGATTCTAAGGAAGCATGAGGCACCCTTAAAGATAATCTTTTCCTCAGATGATTCACCCTAACAAACACACCCTTCTGTCCTTACAATAAGGCAAAAGCCTTGCCAAGAACAGCTTCACTTTATCACATAGCTCTAATTTATCCTCTGGAGCCTATTGATCCTGAGCACTGGCAGACTGGCGTACAAGAGTAAGACCATTTTAAAGTGTGTGATACACAGAAACAAGTAGAAAAATTACAGTCACACAGATATAATACCAACTCCTTGATATCTAATTTTGTAAGCTTTAGCATTCTTAAATACAAGCAGAAAATGGTAAATCATCTGTGTGATGAGGAAAAAGGGTAGAATTCTATCACATACTTTATAATGACTTTGTTAAGAAAGAACTACAAAAATAAGACGTTGGCTATTTCCTAACTTTGCAACACATCAGAGGGTTTTATGCAATGTATAGACTCCTCATGTGAAGAGTCCACCCTTCATCGTTGGTGTGAGTCACAAGAATTTATTAAACTGCCAAAGTGAGGGGACTTAAAAAGAAAAGAACTTACAGCACTTGCAAAAACTTCTGACCTGGTCATCAGTGGTCAGTACCCCACTATGGTGTGTTCAGTTCCAGATTGCACCTCTTCTTCTCTACTTTGCATTAGAGTCTAGCTCACTTCACTGAAATGCCAGCACAGGCATCAATAAGAACACGAGGTAAGGAAAAAGAGTGGGAGGGAAGAGAGAATTCCCCCAGCTCTCAGTTCAGTTGTTCATTACTAGGGCAGTGCCCAGAAAACAAAAGGAGATTGTCTGAAACGGAGCCTTCACACATCCTATAACCTCATCCTGGATCACACCTTGGGCGCCAGGACTCTGAAGCACAACCAACTTTCTGAGAATCTGTTAATTAAATTTCCAAGGCAATATTACAGGTGTGCAAGTGTTAAATTCTAGAATTTTATAATTTGAGCGAAATTGGATTGCTTCTCATAAAAAAGGGCAATAGTGATGCCAAAGCCTGTTCACTTGCCCCGTTACATCTTTTCATCAAATTCCAAGTCAGTGCCTTCTTAAATTGGAAGGATTCCATAAAATTCAGCCAGTAAGAAACTTCCCATGGAATGCATTTTTTTTTCCTGAATGGTTAAAGTGCAGATAACATAACTGGCAACAGACTTCGGGAAAGCATTAAATTTGACAACAGGTATGTATCCTTGTTAGCTCCATTCTCAATAAGAGTATCTATCTGTGATTACACCCCTTTCTTTTCTTCCTCTGTGCTTTGCTTGTTGCCTGCTTTGAAAACTGCAGATAAAAATATAGTATCATACCCAGGGATTACTTGAGATTATGAAAGACAACAGTTCTTATACCCTCCAGAGACCAACGTAAGCAAATTCTGCATATTGGGACATTTTGTAATTAATGATGTGCACATTACTAAGTTTATAAATGTAATTATAGGCAGAAAGACATTAAAAGCAGAAGTATCACCTTCCATAAAACAACTACAGAAGTAAATTATGATTTAAGCACGACACTATGGTGAGAAGCATGCTTTTTTCACCCGTATTGGCAGAGGTGGGAAGATATGTAGCAAATGAAGCAGACAATTGCTTTCTACCCTAAGAATCAAATCCTGTTTCATACACAAAGTGTCTATGACTTGCCAGGCAAATATTTTATTCAAGCTTTTTCCTACTGTGCTATGGAAAAGAATGGGTATCTCATCACATAACACAGCTCAATCATGTGACATTATAATTACACTCGCACATAGAATCCTAAGTCTACTATAAGTAATTTTTTTGTAATCCTATTTTGGAAAGTGTTAACATTCTCACTACTCAGGGTATTTAACGCAATTAAAAACAAACCAAATTTGTCTTAAGGCACACATATTCCAGGAACAGCATGATTTTGTAGGTCCCCAGGTCCATTTACCTTACAGTCTGGATAACGTGTGTTAGCCACTGGCCAGACAGTTCAGATTTCATCTCCCAGCCACCATACTGTCTCGATTCTCCTTCTCTGAGGCTGAAGGGAAGCAAAGCTCCACGGATAAGTTTTACCAGAGAGTACATCACTTCTTGGATCATTTTCTGCATCAGAAGGAAAGAAAAGTCCACGTGCTTAAGCAGCCACGTATTTGCTATAAGCAATACCTTGGAATGTAACATTTTCAGGTGTCTCCACATGGTAGACAACAGAGGAGAAGGAGGTATAAAGGCACACAGGTAATTTAAGAAATTAGATTGTCAAGGGGGAGACACTATATTATCTTGCTATGGAGGACAACTGAAAGAAAGCATATCCCCCTATAACTTACCTTGAAATCATTTTGTCTTTGCCTAGCGTTTTTCTTTGATCTTTCCATTTGGCCAGATTTTTCAGCAGTCTTGTGAAAATGAGAAAATTGAAAAGTGTAAGTAAGTAGCTCATAACCACTGTTAAAATAATTCTGAAAAAGGGGGTTTCAAAGTGAAGAAGTGAAAACCAGTGAGTTTATGATGCAGTTATAAAAACTAACTAATGGCATCTCAATAAGCAAAGACTAGATATAAACTCTACCTACTGTAGGTCAGTGTGCTACAAGTTTAAATACTCATTTTTTTCAGAATTAAGACACAAGCATAAAAAAAAGTAGCTCAAGCAATATGAACTTCATGGAGGTCAAAGTATTCTCAATGTTTGTGAGGGACAAACCTTAAATAGTACAACTGTGCAAATTTATATGAAGAAACTCTATTACATCAGCATGGAAGCTGCCCAGAGAAGGACACTGATATGAAGTGGGAGAGACTTTCTCTTTATTTGAAAAGCATTTTGCTGACAATGTTTTTTAAATAATTCAACTAACTGCAAAAACTGTAAAACAGACTCTGCAAAGTAATCAGCATCTTCATGGGCAGTTCACTTCTTTAAAAACCAAGGAACATGACTACGTTCTGCATGAGACAGTTACAGTTGAAGAAAAACATGGTTTGAGTAATAGTCTTCCTGTTTGTAGTTCTAGCCTTCTGTGGAGTCTACTGAGAATACAGTGGAGTAAATTATACTGAAATAGTTACTACGAATACTAGATTAAAGGCAGATACAGGAGATTTTTCTAACTAAAATTCTATTTCATGTATGCACAGCAACATCTACTGGACAAGAAGTGAAATAACATGACAAAGGTGGTAAAGAGAATGTTTAATTTGAACTAAAACACTGTATTGAGTTTCCTCTTTAGCTAAAGCATTTCAGATTTTGAAAAGAAATAATTTGAAATGAGCAGAAGTTGGCGAAGTTTGGGAAAATACACAGCTGTGAAATCTTTGTAACTGAAAGCTCTGAAGTACAGAGTTTCAGACAAGAGCAACACTTGAGGTAGCACTGCACATAGCACCCATTTCTCTCTTCTAATGTCTTAAAAAGAAAGCAAACTGTATGCCTTTAAACCTCAGGAATCAACTTAAAATTCCCTGTTTTACAGATGGATTAAAGAACAACAAAAAATTCACTGATCTTCAATATCTTTTCTTTTTTCTTAGTGGTTTTGCTGAAGACCAATCTTAAACCTTTCCTGCACAGACAGACCAAAACTATTTTGTGGTAAGACCAACGGTTAGTACTCACATATGCTACATCACCTAGAGTGATTCAAAGAACTCAACTTTTTAAACTGTTGAAAATACCACGTAAATCTAACTGACAATATCTTAAGGCATATAGCTAACCTTTCAGAACTGAAAAGAAAGCCTCCCCCCCCCCCAAGCTACAAACTGAAAAAGAGAAAATAAATACAACTTGTTACTTACATATGGAGATTTTTATTTCCACATTTTTAATGTCTTAAAAACTTGCATAAGCTAACTGACCCTCTATACCATTTTCACTGGACATTTCTTTAAAAAACAGTAGCAATCACCTTGCCTCCTGAATGGCAATAAATAGTAATCAACCTGCTAAAAAATTATTCATGGACAATTAAAGCCTGTATAGTTTCTGGTAGAAAAACATCTAAAACTCAAGTCTTGAATGTAATGGTGACAGATATTCTTATGTGCTTCAGAAGATGTCTTCTGGCTCAAGCCACCCTCTTCTCCCAGTCTTCCTGTGTTGACTGTGGTGCAATACACCCTTTGAACTGAGGGCACCATCTTTTCTCTATCCCCAAGAACTTGGGGTCTTCCATAAGAATCAGAGCAGCAGAAGAAATCAAATGTAGGTGGGTTAATTTCTTACATGGTCAGAATGTGGCCCAACAGAAGAGTAGATGTACTGAAGAAAACTAACAGGAAAACTACCTCCTCTTTTTTTTTTTGTTTTTTTTTTTTAATGCATGGAAACAATGTTTTGTTCAGATAGGACATAAGATCACTGCATTTTCCACTTGCAGTCATTTTCATGACCGGAATTTCTCAACCTTGTTTACAAGTTCAAGTGTCTGTTTCTTTGGAAATTGGCTTTTTCATTGCACTCTGAAGAAAAAAATCACAATAAACTTCAGAGGTCAATTTGTAAAGTCTAATTTCTAATGCTATCTCAAATACATATGTTGTCCATTTCCTCATAAATTTTTCTTTGTGAAAGCCAACAGCACTAAGGTTTATCCCTGATTCTACTTCCTTCGCTGAACTTTATGAGTAAATGTCGTATCTTTCTTTTGATTTTATAATTTTAAATGAGGGTGACAAACTGAATCTCTTTCACTGGAATTATAATGCTCTGTGCACCGTGTTCAACGTATAAAAGGCTATAGTATATATTAGTATCATCATATGAAAGCGTTACATTGATTTACAGTCAGTGGCAATAAATAGAATGATCGCAGAATTATTTTTTTTATTATTTAGTCAGGGAAAAGGAAAGTGACAAAATAAGCTTCCAATTTTCTTTCTCCTTTGGGTAATTAGATTTTTTTTTTCTACTAAAGAATAGTAGATAGCTATGGCTGTAGTTCTGCTTTAGGGATAATTTTGTACTGGAATACAGTGGCTGTGATGATGAGGATCATCACGCAAGTACAGCAGGACACCATAAGCATGGAAAGATACACAATCTCTACAAATTAAGTGATATAACAGCAGCTAAAGAGATAAGTTTTAGATGCAAAAAACTATTGGATTCAATATAGAAGCTGATGCATGACCAAAAGCTTGCTTATTTTCCACCTGCTCTGTATTATCCCCACTCTCTCTACATCTCTTTACAGACCATGTCTTCAGAGTTTAAGACCCAGTGAGCCCAAGCTGCAGTGAGCAGGACTTGCCAGGGACAGCTATGCAGATGAGATGTGCAGTAGTGCCTTATCACCTGATGATGGAACAGAGCGAGCTGCCTTTCGCTACACTTCAATCCTGTTTGTCAGACGTGCTCCTTGGGAGTATGACAGCACTGTAGGTCTCCTGGAGGAGCAACGTGGCTTGAGAATCACAAGTGAACTCTGTGTAAAACAGTGTAATACTCTAACCAAGCTATTTGTGTTTATCTAGTAACAACTGCAATTATTAGTTGTATGTGACCCATGCCAAATTAATTAGGAAATGCATCCTTTCAGAATCTGTTAACAGTGTGCACATAAGAGCAGCACATGTGATGAATCATTGCTTCCCCACTCTCTCACCCTGCTTCTTGGATTATCAAGATTTTATTTACATGACTTGTAAAACCCATCATCTGAGCAAGGACTGGAAGCGCAGGTGACAGCAGCTGACTGCATCTCCAGCCTACACTTACTACAGATGTCCATGTATACCACTGTGGGCCTTGGGCATTTTGCAACTCTGGTCTTGAACCTATCCTAACTTCCAAGTATTTAAAGGTCAAGAAATGAGTACTCTTGTTCCAAAGAAAGGATTTTCATTTTCTTTTCTGTATGACTTCTCTATCCTTCATGCAATTTGCTGTTTCTACAGCTCACCACTGAAAGGTGGCTGGCCAGCTGTAAGCAAGAGGTGAAAGGTAAACAGATATTGACTCCAGCCATCTGGAAGACACAAAGACATACCACTGGCAGAATTCTAAGTAATTTCATTGTATGCTTTTATTCTTTTAAAAAATAAAATGAAGCATCTCACTTCTATAGATCAGTATTGCAAGATAGGTTACAGGTCAAGGTACTATCTCCCCAAAATGTAAAAGTCTACATACTGTCTTATTTTTTTAATGTCCCTGATGAAAATAAGCAGAGTCACTTCTTTCAGTAGAATATAATACTTCAAGCATAATTATTATGGAACTTTGTTTCTTAAAAGTCATTTATAAAGAATTCATACCTCACTGAATAAACTTCCATTCACATAAGAAATCCAGAGCTTCCAGAAGTTGGGCAGCTGACTTACAACAAGCTTTGTCAACTTTTCAACAAATACAACTTGCTGAGGAGCCTTGTATCGCCAAGCTAAATGGGGGAGATAAGAAGGAAACAGCAAAATTTTAAACCCATTTGAATTAATAATAATTTTAAAAATATTACTAGCTTGCTACTACTTTGTGTTACATAGCTGACTATATATAGTGTACATATAAAACCTTTCAGGTAGGAGTGGAAAAAAATAAAAGCTTGGTCCATATATGCAGACATAATTGGCACATACAAAAGTTCGCTCTTCTTTTCTCATGTGCTTACACCACGCCAGCACTATGACAGCACATAAAGAATAGGCCCCAACTTTGGCTGAAAGGATTGTTACACAGATTGCATTAGATCCCATTGCACTCTTCTGTCCTCAACCCGCTCTAAAAAGGCAAGGTAACACAAAAGCAATGAAGATATTAGAAGTTCCAAATGATGAAGCGGTGATGCTGAAGAAACAAACAGGGCTGCTAGCATATGCTAGCAATCCAGGCAAACAATGGGAACTAGATCTGCTTTATTTAAAACTCAAAAAAATTTCCACTGTGGCCTGGGGCAAGCTGCCAACCTCTCATCTTCATTTCCATTTGTTTCGGTAAAATCTTTTATCTGAAAAACAGGGGAGATTCCAACGCTGTTGTTAAATCTCAATAAACATATCAGTAAGTATACACTGAGATTCTTGGATGAACAACACAATCATGACATACAACACTGAGGCATCTCTCACTTCATGAGCCTGCCTACATGTCTCACGGTCTACTAAAACGCAGCAGGAAATAGCTCACATTTTGGAAGCAGAGAACTTTTTTTCCAATATATTATCAAATGGGGCAAAGGGATGTTGGGAGGGGGTTTAAAGAGAAAGCTAAAAAGAGCAGAAGAAAGGTGCAAATTAATACACAAAATGAGGAAGCTAAGAAATGCTTTTCCACAACCATCGGCCTTCTCCATTGAAACTTTCTTATGAGGTCTTAAAGCACGGTATACAGATAAAAATAACAGTGATCAAAGACTTCTATTTCAACTCAAGAATTAGAGTCCACTTTAGAGTGGGAAAAAGAACCCATAGGTTCTTGAGAAAAAACAAAACCAAAAGAAAACAAAACAAACAATAAAATTTAAATAGGTTCATGTTCTTGGGGGGGGGGGTTGTTTGTTTGTTTGTTTTTTACATAAACTCTGGTCTCTTACAAATGATAAAATTAAAAGCATGGTATCTTAAGTAACACTGTAGAAATTCAGAAAAACATTGGATGAAACCTTTTGTTGTTAATCTGTTAAGCAATATTACCTACACAGAACAGAAATTCACCAGTTAGGCAAGAATAGCTGCTGAGCAGCCTCACTGTTTTATCCTGAATCTCCTTGAAGCACAGTGTGCTTTTAGCAGCATCCATTGGTTGAGGCACAAGTCAATTACTGATCCATTTCTTAAGGTCATGAATAAACACCTGCATTACCCCCAAAATGTTCTTTCTCCTCACGGCTAAAAAGTTTGGGGACTCTGGATTAGCATTTGAAAATGCCCTGAAAAAAACAATGAAAGCCCAACATTTTCAGACTGATGTAACTGAAGTGTAATTCTGCTGACAGTGATGCATCTATTGAGGAGGAACGAAAACTTCATGAAAGTTCAACCAGCAAAGCTCATAGTGTGGACACAGGTAGGATGTCAGACCACCACTTCTGCAGCTTGGTTTATGACCGTCAGAGGACAAGTCTGGACCCAGTGACAGAAAATCTCCTCTAAAACAGGTGGTGACTATACTAGGAAGTTGTGCCAACACTGCCAGAGGCTCCGTAACACCAACCCTTGTTCTAACCAATAGATGTCAGTTCCCTTGAGAAACCACCTTATCTTTGTCAAAAGCTCCAGCATCAACTTGATTTTATAACCAGGGATGTCTGTTCCTAATTGTAGACATATTGTCAAGATTTGCTTCACGTATGAAATCCTTTCCTCTCCCAGGAAGTACACTTCAGGCCAATTTCAGTGATTGCCTTAGTCCAGGGTCTGCAGAAAGTAGGTATTTATTAGAAGCAGCTACTGCAGAGTCAAAAGGACATTCTGGCCATAAAAATCAGGATATTTTGACTTTCTTGCTACAGAGTCCAGCCAATATTAAAACAGAAATTTTAGTTTATTCTATTTAATCTGTTATCATCTGTGCTATAACATCATAAAGATGAAACTAGAGCTATTGTTTTACATATCCTCATGAACATACAGCTCAAACAAAGGCTGAATGTTATTTGAGTACTGCAGTATCAAACTCAAATTGATTTGTTCAAACAATCTCATGGACAATCACTGTCAAGCACACTGCCGAGAAAAAAACCCCACCCCAAAATACCTACACCTCCCCCCCCATTCCCCAAGATGCTTTTCCTTACATTTGCTAAAAAACATAAGCATAAGCAACCTGAAAACAGAGCACATTGTGGCATATTTGAAATGGCAGCTCCTGCACAGATACCACAGTTTGCTCTGGTTCTCAGCTCTGCAGAGCAAGGATGGCAGAACTTTCAGGTAAGCATTCAGTGGGCATCATGCACCACCACCAATGAATGCAGCTCCAAGGCATCTCATGCTAACTCCAGGGTCTTTGCAGTATATTTTGCTCATAAGGTATGATGATGCTCCCATCATCCTCCAGTTTTCTTCTGAACCTTGGTTTAAACTGCTGGCTACAGAATCCGAGAAGTGTGCTGAAAACTTACCTTTTCCAGTTTGTAAAAGGTTATGGATCCATAACTAGGGCTCTAAAAGTAAAAGTTGACTCAGTTGAAATTGCCTTCTGCAGATGCTAGTATTTAAGCAGACATGCATGTAAAAGAATTCAAACAAGGAAAAAATAAACTGGATGTTGGGTGTCACTTGCTACATTAAGCACGGCGTGTGCATTAGTCAATTGTATCTGACATCCACCAGCAATTTACTGTTTTGCTCTGTAATACTTGCTGATCAACTCCATGCAAGTCTTTGGGCTGAGAAATGGCATGGGTAGCAGCAATACAATAACATCATTACTTGGTATATGTATATATTTTGAAGAGTCTGTAATTTCTATTTTGAAATAGAAATACTCAATGTCAAACAGTGACACAATTTGTCTTCCATGTGAAGACACACTGTGGCAGCACAAGAATGTATAATTTTTGTTATTCGTGATTCTATATTCTTGAAAGATTCCCTTCATTCCTTTTCTTGCTCAACCCCCCCCCAGATATTTATAGATGGTTTTTCAAAGAAGTCCACAGAACTGGAAAACAAGAGCAATGTCAAAGCAGAGCAAAGCCTGAAGGCTCTTCATAAAAACCCACTTTCTGTGGAAAAGTACTCTGGTAGGAAATTACCTACCCTGTGAAAAATGCTTTCTGTCTCCTCTGATGCCATCACTGAAAGACTCCTGAGATGAAGTGGTGTGGACAAGAGTGTTGAAGACACTTATGATATATGCTCAAGCTTAGTCACACTCTTGTTTCCCTCTCTGGCCTTACAGAATTTGATTACAAGGGCCAGATACGTGAAGTCACAGAAGGAGCAGACGCAGGGGAAGCCGTCTTCACAAACATACACCAAAGGTGTAACAGCAGCAACAGGCAGCAGACAGTAGGAGGTTATGTATTTTTTAAAAATAATTCTGGTTTTGTATTGGAAAAAAAAGACTTTTATTACGTGGCTGCAGATTCCAGCTACGGAGTGCTCACTGCTCTTCAGTAAGCAATGGCAATGCACGGGAAGAAATAATGTTATCTGGTAATAAAGCCAAACACACACAGAGAATGCGGGTTTCCAGTTTGGATTTTGTTTTGTTTTTCTGGTTTGGTTTTGGTTTTTGTTCGTTTTTTGATTGTTTGGGGGTTTTTTTTCAACTAAAGCACACACTGGACACAGGGAAGTGCAGCTTTGTGTTTTCAAATAAGACAGATGCCTACCATCGTCACGGCCAGACTGAAAGCTGCTGCCCCTTTTCAACGAAGCAGTTTGACTGAGATGGCCAATTGGTGATGGACGAACATCACTGTCCAAGTCTAACATGGGGCTGTGGAGCAATGTGCTGCCTGGGGAGAGGAGGAGAAAATAAAAGTTATAATGATGTTGCACATCAATGGACATGAAGCTGCATGGGGATTTCTAATTCAGTTCCGAAGTGATACAAGGTAAAAATTACCTAGCAAAACCAATCTTAATCTCACTTATTTAGACTGTTCATCTACATCAATGCAAATCAGTAACTCCACAGTGGATTCCTTTAGCAAAGTCAAAGCCACAACTACCATATAGGAAATATAATTCTTTAGTCTGTATGTTTCTCTGCATTTACCTCAATTAACTCCCCACAATTAGTTGCTTGAAAGCCATCAATAAATATGTATTTATGCTATTAGTGACACACCATGTGCTTTTTTTTTTTTTTTCCTTGGTGCATGCCTAAACATACTTTTTAACAGGAAAAGTTTCTTGCACTTCCAGCTGAAGCAGGTACCAGCAGGGTGTGCAACTACTTTTTGGCTGCTTGACTTCTACAGAGTTCAGGTGGAAAGAACCATCCATCATGAAGGAGATGAACTAAAGGCTTTGTATGCTTGTGCATGTCTGTAAAACACCCCGCTCTTACACGTATTTAAACACACAAAGCACTTCCAAGTGCATCAATTATTTTTCTTCTTTGGGTGCATATCCATAGGTAGGTCACTATTAGCAAGTCCGAAACAATGACCTACTCTGACAGAGTTGGATAGTTGGAGTCTAATGTACAGTTTAGAAAACAATTACATAATAATGACCAGGCCTTAATGTTCTTTTAATGCACTGTAACATCACCAATATATTTTTTTAAGTCTATATTGCTGCTTTATGCATTTCACCTTACATTTCCGAAAGCACACATCAGAAATTATTTCAGCAGCATTGGTCAAGTGAGCCATAACAGCTAAAATTAATTACATAGAAGTATAAAACAGCCCCAGTTGAAAAGGACCTCAAAAGATGATCTGGTCCAACACTGATTGGGAAAGAGAGCCTAGATGAGATTATCTAGCACCCTGACCTGTTGCAATTTTGAAAACCTCCAGTGATGGTGACTCCACCATTCAGCGATTGATTATTCTCATGGTAAAAAAAAAAAAAAAAAAAAAAAAAAAAAAAAAATCACAATTAAACCTTTCCTGGTAATTAATGCTGAATTTTGTAAATTAAAATCTCAGTGTTTGAGTTTATACTGCTTGATCTTTGCCATTGCAGCCTTCCAGTACCTGAAGGGAGCATACAAACAGGAGGGGAATCAACTTGTTAAAAGGGCAGATTAATGGCAGGACAAGGGGGAATGGGTTAAAGCTGAAGGAGGGAAGGTTTAGATTAGATGTTAGGGGGAAGTTTTTTACAGAAAGAGTGGTGAGGTGCTGGAACAGGCTGCCCAGAGAGGTGGTGGATGCCCCATCCCTGGAAGTGTTCAAGGCCAGGTTGGATGGGGCCCTGGGCAACCTTGTGTAGATCCAGGCCTGAGGTTGGTGGCCCTGCCTGTGGCAGGGCGGTTGGAGCTTTATGATCCTTGGGGTCCCTTCCAACCCTTGCAATTCTATGATTCTATGATTCTATGATCAATACCTACATGAACATGAAATAACAGGAATACCACACAGTAAGGGCACCACCTGTAACACTGCAATACTCTGATTCAAGAGCAACAAAAAGTAAAAAGGATTTTGAAGAATATTTAATCTGAATTTATGCTGCTGCCAGACCAGCATGGCAGCAAAGATATGCCTAGACACTTTACTTTGAGAGCTGGGGCTCAAAGAGCAATTTTAAGCACTGTGAAACTTGTCACAAACTTCCAGCAAGGGACAATAGAAGTTTTTCCTCCTTTAATTCTTTAGTAGCTTTTAAGGAGATTTCCTAGGTCTTTCACCATGGCATTGTCATTACCAAGCTGTCAGTACCTCCATTCATCTCATTACTGTAAGCCAGCTAAGAAAATAGATCTGATTTGCTACGTTGTTCACAATCGCGATTGACACATTAACTGACAGGGTGAATCCATTCCTGCTACCTTCAGCCTGCATTATGGTTCTGCTCACTACCTAACTCCTACACACCTTAAAGTCAATTCATCTTTAGGGCACCTTTAAAGCTGATGAGTTTTCAGCAACGTGGAATCTGCTGCAGTGATTTAAGCATATTATCCACCGTGACCACAGACAAGATCTACAGTGAGTCTGAACAACAAGAACCTGGGGAAAGACTTTTCCTTCTGAATGAACTAAAAAATACAGAATAATATGAAAGTACAAACCTAACACTTTCAGCCGTTTAAGTGGGTATGTATGTATTGTGGTCAAGGGTTCAATGACCAAGTGGAGACCAGTGATTGAGTGGCATTCCTCAGAGGCCAATATTGGGACTGATGCTGTTAAACATCTTCACTGGTGAAATGGACAGTAGGATTGAGTGCACCCACAAGTTCGCCAGTGACACCAAGATGTGTGGTGCAGCTCATGCACTAGGGGGAAGGGATACCATCCAGAGGGACCTTGACAGGCTTCAGAGGTGGACCAGTGCAAACCTCAAGGTTCAACAAGGGCACGTGTGAGGTCCTGCACATGGGCTGTGGAAACCCTGAGCTGGGAGGAGAATGGATTGAGAGCAGCCCTAAGGAGAAAGACTTGGGTGTGCTGGCTGATGAGAAGCTCAACGTGAGCCAGCAATGTGTGCTTGCAGCCCACAAAGCCAACCATATCCTGAGCTTCATCAAAAACAGTGCAACCAGCAGGACAGAGAAGATTCACCACCTCCCATTTGAAGTACTGCATAGAGATCTGGGGTCCCCAGTATAGGAAAGATATTGGGCTGTTGGAGAATGTCCAGAGGAGAGTCACAATAGTTATCAAGAGGGCTGGATCCCATTTCCTACAAAGACAGGTTGAGAGAGTTGGGCTTGTTCAGCCTGGAGAAGAGAAGGCTCTGGCAAGACCTTATTGCAGCTTTCCAATACCTGAGGGGGAGACCTACAGGAAAGCTAGAGAGGGACTCCTTATCAGAGAGTATAGACAAGGGGTAATGGGTTTAAATTGATGAAGGGACAGATTTAGATTAGACATAAGGAAGAAATTCTTCACTATGAGGCCCTGGCACAGGCTGCCCAGAGAAGCTGTGGCTGACCCCTCCTTGTGAGCTTCCAAGGCCAGGTTGAACAGGGCTCTAGGCAACTGGGTCTAGTGGAGTGTGCGTCCCTGCCCATGGCAGGGGGTTTAGAGCTGGATGGTGTTTGAGGTTCCCTTCTGACTCAAACCAGTCTGTGATTCTATGGTACAATTAGAAAAAAAAACACGGTGCATCAAAGCTTCCCTCTTCGATGCCATCACATAGAATTTAAGTTCTCACCTTTCAAACACCTTGTTAACATGAGGAATTTCTTGTAAACAGATGGTCTCTAAAAATGACAGTGCCAATTAAACCTCAGAATTCAGAAAAACAGACACACCAAAACATCTTAACGTGAATTAGTTCAATTAAAATAATTTGCCTGAGGTAGCTGAGAACCTGAAAATCTGTATTGCTGTTGATAGGCTAACCCCACGCTGCCCAAATGGTTTATATGCTCACCACTAACAGAAAACATGTAAAGAATAGTCTCTTGTTCCACCAGAAAAAACCACATCATCAGTTTGCAGCCGTACCAGGAAAAGAAAGTTTAACATGAACTAATTTCTTAATTGGTTGTCTAGCATTACAGGGAAGTATAACACAGCAGCAGGGAACTACAACAGCACATATACCCTCAGGACTAATAAACATCTGGACTGCATTAGCAAAGCTGATTTTGCTTTCACCCGACCAGAAGATAGCGCTTGAAGACTGCACACCAACTCCTAAATCTCTTCTAAGAAAGAGAGAGTTAACTCACAAACCATTTTTTTCCCCCCATCTTAACTTGTTCCCTCTCTGGAGCCAGAATATTAAATTTAGCAGCACAGTTCAACACAATTAATTAATATTAGTATGGACTGTAGACAATAATATTTATAAACCCAAATAAACCACCCAAATAAGAGTTTACTACCTATTCATTATTCAATTTGTACTATGTCTACATTCCTAGATACTGAATATAGGACAGCAACAATCTAAAGTTTCAAGAAATTAACTTCTGACTGTGCTAACAGTTTTTAAGATGATGTATAAACAGCATGAACAATACATTCCTGGCAGATGGTAGGTTTTTTTGGTCTTTTTTTAAATATACTGCATCTTTGAAGTTACAGAAGTATTTCTTTTTTTCCAAAATACACCATCTAGATGGAGCATATCTGTCAGTGACTCCAGTGCCAAGTGTATATTTAACCAAGGAAACACAAGGAAAATAAATGTACTACATTCCCTTCTTCTACCAAACAGTCATGACAAACCAGAAGTATAATTAAAGCCTTACTACATTTACAACTGTAAAATCATGGGAAGATCAAAGAAGGTTTAAGGATTGTAACACTACTTTAAAATTCTTTTTAAAAGGATTTTGCTGGGTTTCAACTTTTTGCTCAAAGACAATTTAAAGGTATGTAAAATGAAAAATAATTCAGATACCGTGTGAAATAGATAATCCAACATTTTTGTTCAGACCTCTCTTGCTCTAGTGCAGTAAGTCAGTTCTCACCAAAATAAGGATTAAAAAAAAGACGTCCCAATGCTTTCAGATAATTTAATCTGTACTTTTGCTTTTGGTAAATCTAAAAAAACTCACCTGTTCTGATCCCTAATTACAGGTTTTCTCTAAGCAGCTGGAGTTGGTACAGGGTATTTATGTGCCTACAGTAGGCTCATGTGCTTACCTTGACCCCATTTTTTTGAGGTGTTACCTGCACGCGGCGCGTGGTGGCCTCAGTGAAAAGATGGCTAACACCAAGTTTGCCTAAAACGGATTCTTCCATGACTTGCAAACTAGCCTATGCCTTCAATCTTTAAAAGAAACTGTTCTTCCTTATTTCTAAACTAATACCAATTACCATGAGTGTAAAAACTGTTCTGCAATACCCACCGCTCCCCAACTCTGCTTGTTCCCCCCCTCACAGCCTAACAGGCAGGGGTTTCTTGTGGGAGTCACACATCTATCGCCCCCCCCCATCCAGCTTCCGCGGCTCTGCCATTCTGCCAGCCCAGTGCATCGCTTCCATGACATTCAGCTAAAGCTTTCTACCAAAGCCACTAGCTGATGAGGGGATAGATAATACAGTGCCAGTACCTTTCTGCACTGACAAAATTGTTTGCTAGTGACTAACTTTGCAGTGCAATTTTCCACGGTAAGTCAAACATCGGTCGTTACACGGATTTGTTTATATGTAAATAAGCAAGATTAAATTTAAAATCCCACCACAAAATAAACCCCAAAAACCCCTACAGATGTGCAGCCAGGTGAATACAGTCACTGTATTCTTTCATCCATTATGTATCTTACAGTGATTTTTCTCACAGGCTACAATAGCGAGGGAAGGCTGATCTATAGCCTCCGGACTCTCTGAAGGGCGGCAGACTTCCTTACCACCCTTAAACACCTTTGAACATTTTTTCCTGTGCACAGCGGGCCCTTGTCCTGTGCTACAGCCTGACCACCCACTGTTGCTTGTTGACCAAACACACAGTGCCTGGAGCCCGCCCCGACACAACCAGGGTAAGATTCCTTTCAAGGGCACCGCATTGAGAATTTCAATTTGTCTAGGCAAGAAATTAGGTGAGCAGGAGAAATTACAAAAAGATTAACCTGCTCAACAGATGAATGACTGCATTTTATTCTTTTTCTCGAGCACTCTTTCTTTCCAGCTGTACATTCATTAGGAATCTGACATTTTTTAGAAGATCAAGAAAAAAAAAAAAAAAGGGTTGTATTTCTAGGAGAGAGGTGAGTGCAGAAGATAGAAATGTCTGTACTTCGTGGAAAAACGTTTGTGGAATACTTTTAAAACTGAATAATTTTTTAAATCTGAAGGTTAGTCTTCATTATATTAAGTATATTTATAATGAAAGTATTTTTCAGTTTACCACAGAAAGGGTAATCAGGCCTATTGTTTCTAGCGTTTCACAGTCTAGGGGTAAGCCTTATTGTCCTGCAGGCCAAAAAATACTGAAGCAAGAGCCAAACACTTTAAGTTCAGCACATAAATAAAAATGACGTCATTTTACTAGCACCAGCTCCGGTGGACATTAGAACACCAGCAATGTTGAAAACAATCCACTTTTACTTAATTGCCCAAGTAAGGACTTAAAAGACTAGAGCAGATACCAAGGTAAAATCCTGGCCACAGAAGAGTTTCACTTTGTCTTTGGTAGTGCTAATCTTTTCAGTTTTGACTTTCAACAACCTGCGATGCTTTTTATCACAATATTTACTGTCTTTATAATACTTACAATTATTTAAAATATTATATAAAATACAAATGACCCTTGCACTTCTGAACATGTCAGATTCTACTAAAAGTTATAAATAACAGCCAAGTTCAATACAGGTGGTAAAAGGTAAATAAATCCAGTGTCAAATTTTGCACTGATAATTTTTTATCTTTTTTTTTTTTTCCTTTTTAATTAATAACCCATTAAGGGCTTGCTTGACATCTGCTGTCAAAAGGGTATTTCTGCCACGGACAGGGGATGTGGTTTAGACATGAAATGGCTCCCAGCTGCAAGAACTCTTCTTCCAGATGTACAGTAAGCAAAGGCAATGGAAGAGAACCAGCTGCTAGGATAACAAATTGAAAAGGCCCTTTTGACACAAGCCTTGCCGGCTTGTCTGATCCAACAAAGATGGATCATTCATTGCAAGGTGAATAGAATCTCAGTGTGGCACAGAAGAAAGAGCACCATGGTCTAAGCATCCATCACTCTCCTTTACACCACGTACAGCTGCTGTTAACTCCGGCATAGAAAAACCCTGTGCAGATTTTTACAGTATCTGCAGAGCTGTGTATCATACTCTGAGAGCTGCAGCCTTGTTGGGATTTTATTCCCCAAGCATTAAGAATTACAACAAATAAAAAAAAAAAATCACAAAGACTGAACACTAGCATGCTCTGGTTTTGAAAACTGTTTCCATGTTGGGAACATTATTAGGTTTTGTCTTATGTATTTTGCAACCCAAAGAGCAGCAGAAAGATCACACTTCACCTGTGCTCCTGTTTGCATTTACAGTTGTAGTTTCTAGCAAGTATTAATAGAGATCTTCTTTGCAATAATGTGACATAATATCTTAGAAAGACCTGTTAAGAAATGAAGACTTTTTCAGTCAGTTTGACGATAACTGGCTTAGAGTCCCTATCCATTTTAGCTCAAAGGATCATGAAACCTACTAAGCCACTATTAAAGGTTTAAGCAAATAACCACTGGCCACACAGAAAACAGCCTTAACCTCCACAGCTTCTTTCCCTTATACTCCTGTTAAGAATCCCATTGCTTAACTCATGTTGGATATCTGCCCAGTACCCAAGGCAAATTTTCAACTAAACCTCATTTATTTACATTTATTTTCATGTCATTTTACATCGTTATATCCCCCATGTTTCCTGTACTCCAACAAGTCTGAGAAGCATAAACCATAGTGGAAAAACTACAATTATGTCCTAATAATAGGGGGATTGCCAAATAAAAGTTAAAAATTACAAATATATAAAAATCTTAACTGAAGGAAAACATTTACTATCCAGGTACCAGGTTTGATAGTCCCCAGACTGATACCAACCATAACTTTGAAGTTCATAAGGAGCAATTCAGACTTTAGCTAATACAAGGCATAAAATGCCAGCACAATTCAGTCTTCATTCAATTATCTTTTTGCCAGAGATTTAAGAAACACTGCTTTGAGCGCACATAGTGCTCTTCCATATTTTAAGGTTTATATTCATAGTCTTCAAAAATGCTCATTTTTCCTGTCTATTGAGTCTCACACATCTCCCTCCTTCTAACATAGTTACACACTACGTAACAGCAGCAAATTGGCTTTACCTACTTCAGGTCCTGCAGTAACAGTGGTGTGCGACCAGACTTATAGAGGGAATGCATTAGTACTTCAGGAAATAGCTTCATACACATTAAAAAATGCAACAATAAAAGAACACAACTGTCTATTCCATTAGCAAGACAGATAAACACTACACAGGACACGTAAGTTAACAATTTCATATTTTTACAAGCATTACCATGGCAGTGGAGCCAGAGCTCCAGTCAGTTGCATGTGGTTCCTCAATCTATGGCTGTACCTTTTTAATGGAAGAATCCAACCATCAGAGAAGCAGAAGAATGATTTCATGTAATGGCATGAGCACAGGAGCTTCATGAGTTGGGCATACCCTGTACTGCCTCATGCTTCCACTATGACTTTGGCTATGCTCTTGGGTCTCTTTGTCCCAGCTGCTCAGAGTACTTCAAAGCAGGAGGAATTTTGATCTGCTGTCACATATTCATATGCACTTGGCTCCTTAAAACTGTTGGAACCCAATGAGAAACTGTTGGAATCCAAGCCCACATGATACATCATCATCTGCTTGCATTCTTTTCATCTCACAAGTGAGGAAGGTCTGCTATGGCTGTGTAGAACAAGAGAGAGCTAGGCTAAAGGCAATGACGGGTGAGTAAGAACTGCCACATCTGAGTGTACAATGAAACATTAATCTACGTAATTCAAGATGAATCAGCAAACCCAACATGGTTCCTTAAGACCATGTATGTACATTACATTCACATAGAGAGATGTTCCTCAAGGGAAATACACTCTGAAATTATACTGTAAAGTATTGCACACATAGCACTTTAGAAAACTCCCCATCCTACTTGTACCTGCTGAAATAAATGCAACCAATTAAGTAATGATCAGATTACTGCATGTCTTACAATTTTTGTCTACTAGAATCAAAGGAAACATCCAACTGAATAATTTGCTGTTGGTAGTTGTCAGCCTTTAAGCCACACCACCACGTTATGTGGCAAAGCTTAGCACAGCCTGATACACCTTTCAGTTTTTGGAAACACTAATAACACAGGTTGGATTAGCTGAAAGCAAACAGTATTTGAAACACATAGAACTTCTGCTAAACCCTGAAACAAAGTCCAGGGGAGATCTCAAAGACCATTACAGCCCCCTCAATGTGCCAGAGTTTCTCCTCTCAGGCTGCATCAGAGATTGCATTACGCTACAATACTTTACAGTTCTAGGACATGCTTACAACAGCAGAGTATTTCTATAAAATGGAGTTAATCTCTAGCAATATCCAAGCACAAAGGCTTTTTTTTAAAAAAAAAAACCCACCCTTTTCATAAGATAGTACTAGTGAGAGCAAAGCATTCACATTTAAATCAAAAATATATTCTAAGATATAAACCCGAAATAAACATGTATTTAAATACATCTCTAAGACAATTTTCTGATAGCACCTTAAATCACCTCAGCATGTGTATTGTCTCACTGCACTCTTCAGCTTAGGCAAGTTGTTATCATCAAGAGAGCAATCATCAGGCAAAGATAAGGAACATAAAGAGGATGTAGGAAACTGGACTTACATCTTATCAATATTGGGGATTTGACCTGACTATCATTACTAAGGGACTAAATCTCTTGGAGAAGATAGGAGAAGATGCCATTTCTCTATAAGAAAATGAAATTACTTCAGTTGAAATGACTAAAACGTCAACTTTCTAGTAGTATGCAGACAACTGGAACAATTCTGTCCCACTGAGGTATACTGTTCACCTGTCACATAGGTGACTGTATTTTGTGTCAGTTCTCCTTAGAATTCACTTAGGTTTGGGTTTTAGTTCATTTAGCAAATAATCGCAGAGTTAACCTTCCCTTCCTGAAAAAAATCACGTGCAGCAAATAAATTCTTTGATAATATTTACTGTTTGACAACCAGCTACAAAAAACCTGCCCTGAATGTCTAATAAGAGTTTGCAACAAAGAATTCTCCAGGTAAGAAAAGCAAAGAAAATCTATTTTGGCTAGTAAAATTGATGTGCATTGACTCTGGGCACAGCTTTGCATTGAAAACTAATAAACTAGCAGGACAATGTTTTGGCACAAACTCAGCTGAAACTTGGAAGATTCTGCACAAATGAGAAAATAGATACAATCTGCTTACTGAGGTTTAAGTTTAGTATACTGAAGGGTTTTGACTCAGTCAGTTTGAGCCCACAGATTCGCAGTCAGCAGAACTAAGCTAAGAATAGCCAGAAAACGTTGGTATGCTCAAGGTGGAACTTCATAAGCTGTCTGCTTATTCCAGATTCGCAACATGAAGACTATCATCTTGTAGAAACAATGTCTATTATCCCTGCTGAAAAGGGCAACATAAAAAGATTTAACACTCTTTCATCAGAGCCTCAAACTTATTACCCACCTCTTAACCTGATTGCTTGATACACAAAATGATCCTTTTTGGAAGCATGTTTTAAAGTGGAGGACTTTCGTGTTTGAAAAATTGTTACTATTTTCTCTTTAAAATATCCTGTGAATTTACGAACATATAAACCACATTTCTGACTTGACTAGATTCCTCAAAGTCTTACATAACCAGTTATGATGTCTATGAGTAGAAGCCCACACTTTTCCTGTTTGAAAAGCATACATCTATTAAAAGTAGATCAAAATACATTCCATGTCTCTGATCACAATCAGCATTGTACTCCTTGCCAGCTAATACCAATTCTTCCAAGTTTTCTTTTTTTCCTTCTCCTCTCTGCTGTATGCCAAAATTAAGGAACTATGGAAAGGAAACCTTCCTTTTCATAGCAACCTTCCTTTGTCCTTAAAGATGTTAAGTGAGAAATGCCATCAACTACGATCAAGAATTGAGTATTCTACAATCTGTACAAAAACCACACAAGGATGACATTAAAGGCTGGAAGAAAACTACCGAAATTTGATAAGCTCTTTAATAAAAGTGGTAATATATTAGCATTTGTTTCATATGTGCACTTAAGTATTAGCTATTCATACATGCATTTAGTGGGCATTAAAGTTCTTTAAATTCCCTCTTCTGTGAGCCAAACAAAGCTGCTAACTTAACAGCCCCTTTGATATTAAGGCTGAGGTAAGCAGATTTGTTGCAAGAAAAACACCAAACAAGTTGAGGTTTTCAAGATAAGCCTAGGAATTTAGACATGTTATCCATTCACTTACTAGAGCATGCATATCAAAATTATACAGTCATCTACTAGAACAGGAACAACAAAGTTTCATGCACCTAGTATCTTCACACCCCGTTTTTTCTTGCTATGAAGCTGAGTGATGTTGATATAACATTTTGCAATTCAGCAGAAAAGAAAGCTTAGAATTGTTAACCATAGGAATTTTTACAAGTGAGTTTTTCTCCTGATAGCTGTATGTTAGAGAGTGGTGGTGGTGTCTCAAGATTTTGACAAGGAGTGAAGATGTGCAAGTTTTGGAAACATGCTGAATTTTGACCAAAAGGCAAAATAACACCCAGCCTGGTGCCCCAGCTGGACCCACAACACTCCACACCCTGACGAGGAACAAAGATGGTCTGTGCATGCTTTAAGGTAAAACTTACTGGTGTAATTGTGATAAGTAATGCACCCTGCGAACCCTACGCCTGATGTCTAAACCTCTGCTAAAGACAGCTTAAGCCTCCTGGAGCAATTTTACAGCACATTTCTGCAGCATTTCCAACTCAATGAAATTTTTTTGTGGTTTCCCAGAAAAGAACCATGTTATCGAGTTTGGGACACACATGCACTAAACACGGGAGTTACCTATAAGCCAAGAGACGCCGGATTTCCATGTGCCTACTCATTTCAGAAATAGCAAACTCAGTAAGACTTCTTGAGAAACAAGGCATTACTTGTCATTTTCTAATTTAAAAATCCAGTTTTCAGATTTTACTACTAGAAACACCAGGCCAACAGCCTCCCACCTATTCCCTTTTGAAAACACATGCGCTAGATTGCATTAACTGGCAGCCTTGTTGCTGCCTCACCTGGAAACAATACCTCTGAGCACACACTTCTTTGAAAAGCAACAAAGAATGTAGCTAAGCATTCATACTGTGCCCGAATTTTGAAGCTGCACAGGAACAAAGAACACGAGAACGCTGTGTTACCATTCACGGCCTAGCAAGAACCTGCCCGTTGTGTCGCTGAGCTCCAGCGCCCTGTGTATCCATCCGCACAGTACTGGCCTATCTTGTGACAAAGGAACTTCACTGGCAGATTCAGAAAGCAATCCAAACTTCATGTGACCTCAAAGAAGTATTTCAAGAGGACAGTAAACTTCAGATAAATGACTGAAATTCAATGCTTTTCCCATGTAAAGAGCTTTAAAGCTAAGTTAAACAAAAAGAAAACTCCCAACTGCTGTTTTGTTTTTATAATAGAATAAAGAAAGAAATATAAGTCGGTGTTCAGCTTCTTACAAAGCTATCAAAACTGATAGGAAAAAAATTCAAATATCATTTGTACACTAAAACTTGTCAAATAAAAGGCAATGCCAAATTCCTAAGTGTCAAATATATATAGACAACAAAAATATATCCTTGCCTTTTTGTTCTTTAACATAGCTCTCCTTACAGTTGTGCATGAGCTGCAGAATCCACTGATGTTGAGCACCAATGCACTGCCAAGCAGGGTCCCCAGGCGCATGGAGATCAGAAAGATATCTGTAAAACCCAGTCCAAAAATCACAGTTCTGGCTTGACACAATGAAGGCCTCATGAAAACAGACCAAAGATACACTAAGAAATACTTTCATCTCTTTTACATATTTTTTAAAAATCAAGAATAGTTAAGATACACCCATACCTACTGCAAACACAACCTTTGTATTTCCCCTTCATCTAGTGAGGCACAATTCCATGAAAAAAACAACTTGTAGAAATAAACAAACCCACATATATTTAATATTACATTAACATGTATTTTCAGTTGTGTCACTAGTAAAAGCCTGTAGAAAACCAAGCTCCTTATCTGCCAAGTACACAGTTCAGTACTTCATGTTTCACTTAGAATCAGTGATGACATCTCAAGCACATAAAATATGGTATTTTTCTTTCCACTTTATATGTCCTGATTGTATCATCGTGTAACCTTAACAAGTAAGTACAGAAGGAATTAAGTTTTGGCAGCTCATTAATTTTAGCACGCACATGCACAAACAAATGTAAACCAAGCTCCTGGTTGTTTCTTGTTGTTGGGGTGGTTTTTTGTTGGTGGTCTAGGGTTTTTTTTTGGTTTGGGGTTTTTTTTGTTGCTGTTATTTTGGTTTGGGTTGGGTTCTTTTCTTTTCTGCATTTGGTTGTGGGTTTTTTTTTGGCATTAGGATGTGCACACAGCCTGAAGAACAAAAAAGTAGGGGAGAGATAATGAAAAGTATTGGGGCTTCTGATACATGAAAGTAAAACAGCCTCTGTTTTTGGAGAGAGAGAGAGAAGTATTAGAAGTTCGCTGTTGTGATTTTGAAAAGATCAGAAGTAATATAGTCTAACATATGGCATTCAAGACTATCTGACAAGGATGCTTGCAAAAGAGTATTTTCAGAAAGCTGCTTTACTGCGTAATCCAATCCATTACATTTTGCATCAGCGATGCACAGGACAGATCCAAAAATTCAAGGTACTCAAGGCGAAGTACACTGATCCAAAAATTCAAGGTACTCAAGGCGAAGTACACTGATTTATTATCTTAAGCAGTGGAGGAAATGTTTAACTGCTTCACAAAAGCAGTATTACTGCAATAGTAATCTTAATTAGGAATGAGTTGCAAAACTCTATTGTCTTTGCAAACGATCTGTAGTACTTGAAACAAAAAAAACCCTGCCAAATGTTATTTGTTATATATACTATGTATAATATATATATATATTATATACATAATAAATTTTATATATAAAGGATTGGCTGAAAGGATGAGAATATTACACAACCATCCATTCTGACAGGGTGACATTTATAAATTACAAGCTGAAGTAATTCCTCAGTGTTAAGGGGGACTTCAGGCTTTGCTTAAACACAAAATAAAAAATTAACACTGGTCTTGGAAAAAATAAATCTCCTTGTCCGTTAAGTGATAAGGTAAACTGTTTCTGAACTGTATAAAATAATTATCAGTGTAAATACCGTAGAATAATGAGGAGTAAATATTAATTGAAGCCTAATTATAAACACTGAATATCTGAGGGGGAAAGCCAAAGTATTTCAGGTCTTGCTCAGGCTTAGACATTGGAGACAAATAAAACAAACATTTCAAGGAAGAAAAAAACAAACCCACCACATAAAAATAGCAGATTTTATGCAAATAATTTTACAATTAGGATTTTGTTAGCTTCCTCTTAGCTGAAGTGCTCTGAAGAAAGCTTTCTTTACAGTCTGCTTCCAGAAAATGTACACTAGTATAACCACATTAGCATATCTAGAATATATTAATGAAACTAATGCTGGGATTCTGTTAATTCATTAGAATTAATTTATTTCACATTTGTCCACTCCCTGTTCTCTGTTATATTCTTCTACATGTGGAATACGTTTGGCAGTTACATTAACACAGTCTGCTTTAACATAGGCTGGGATATTTTTAGAGATTCAGTACTTCAAGGTAAGAGGCTAGAGAAAAAACTAAGAAAGAAAAAGCAAACAACTGAACCCCAGAATCAAACACATACACAACTTCACCTCTTTCAAAGAATCCTCAGAAGAAGTCATAAGACTTGGTTTAGGTAAAGGGGCTGCTCTTTAAGGTTTTCAAGACTGACATAAAAATGAACCAGTAGCTCTTGCTTCAGAGACACAAAATGCTTAACTACTCCCCTTAAAAGACACTTCCAATAAATAGGCAATATTTATACAGCACTCGTTCCTCCAAGTGTACATTGGTCATTGTCCTCGAACTAACGTAAGGTAAAAGGGACCTAAGCCACCAGTGCTGCCCTTCGTTCTGTGCGGATGGGCTTGGTGAACATACAAAACATCAAAGGCATCTCACAGGTGTCAGAATTTTAAGAATACTTCTTAAAAGATGTAAGCCAAATGTGCTGTGTAAGATAACTAAAAAAAAAAAGTGCTGAGCATGTCAACCCACACTAAAAGCCCTAGTAATGTTCCAGGACTCAAAAGCTTTCTAGGGAAAGCCATCAAATGTTCTAGAGAACCCTAAGGTTTGGCTCCAGCAAATCTACAGCAGGTTAAGGTCTACCAGTAGAAGGTCCAACCAACTGATGTTAGAATGACTACAACAGGTTTTGATATCAGCTTTGTGAATTACAGAAGACATAAGAATTCCAATGAAAACTGGGGAAGTAGTTCATGTTCATGAAATATAAAGGAATTATGGTATTTAGACTGAGTAACGAAAGGGCCAAAACAAAATTTAAATGACAGTCTGAATTAAATCCTCCCTATTATATGACTCAGGGTGGTTTCATTTCATCACCATATTAAGCTGAAGTATAAAATATGTTAATAGTAAATCTCTTAAGATCTCTGACCTGTGAGTGACCATTTCAGACACAGCCTGTAATATGGTGGCTTAGAAGCAGCAACAGAATCTAAAAATGCCTTAAAAACTGAATTAAATCTCAATTATCCTTCATTAAACCATTCTTATTCAAGAACTATTTTTCAATCATTCAATAAACAATCAGAAAACCTCAAAATGCTTTACTTAGAGCTATAAAATTAGTATTTAAACCAAGAATGCTCACTACCATATTTAGGAAACAAGTTTAAATACACATTAACACCACATGTCTGATGAAGAAACTAGTCAAATTATTACCTTATATAACGTTTCTGATCATGCAACGTTGATGGAGTTTCAAGCAGCTTATCCAACAGGAGTTCTCTTAAAGCTTCAATTCTGGTTTCAACTTCAGCATAATCTAGCAGTAGGGAGAGAAAGTAAACTCAATGTGTGCCTTCTGCATTGATGCAAACTAAAAATTGTGTTATTCTTCTAGGATATCAGACATTTCTGGGCTAATGTGGAATTCAATATAACTCACTTTATAACAAGCAACATCTGAAAATTGTGTGTGCAACAGTTCTACAAAACCAGAAAATTGGACTTTGAATTCAGTCTTCCCAACAATTGGCCAGTGACAGATACCTAAAGTCACATTTTGATTACTATAAATTTTCTTCTGTCTTAATAAAGCCTTAATAAATAAAATTGGCTGATTTCAAGTTTTGTAGCATATTAAGCAACTCAGAAAGCTTATCAGAAACATTGCTTACAGAGATCTGTTCCTATAAATCCATTTATATGGATTTTAATTAATAAAAAACCCCACATAAAGCTCTTTAGACTACTATGTGTTTTTATAGACTTTAAGTTAAAAAAAAATAAGTGCAAATAACAGAACTCAACCTTACATTTTTTGAATACTTGAACCTCTGTCTTTCCAAAGAGTGACTTGGCTTTTTCGTAGTCATTAATAACCACATCATAATCACCCTATTAAAAGAAAAAAAAAATTAAATAACAAAAAAGGCACACAGTAAAAAGAAGAAGAAGAAGAAAAAAGAGATAACAGACTAATTTTAGCAAATTGAAAACTATTTTTAAAGGATTATACCTTCTGGATATTTCTTTCGATATTCAATGGAAGGTTAAAAAGGAATTTGAACCGCTGAAGAACATTAAGTGCATTTCTCGTTGAATCAGCTTTGTCCTTGCGACCCAGCACTTCTTGGAACAAGGTATCTGCTGTGTTACTGGCTCCTATTTTAAAAAGGGTAAAAATAAGAAAAAGTAGAGTGACCAACCAGTTCAAATAACATACAGATTTTCCTCATTTTAATGAGTCGTTCAAGGGGGTTTTTTTAGAGCATATGAGTAATTATTGCTCAATTTTTATACTTTTTTGTTCAACTGTGGTAACATTTTACAACTGATGAAATTTATTTCAAAGTGAACCACTTAGCATTTTAATGTGGTAAGATCCTTGTGCAATTAAAAATAATCACTCTTTCCTATTTCAGATGCTTAACTTCACAGCAGATATTTTATAGTTTGCTTTGGCTCCAGATCTACATCTTACAACTAAATTATGCATCTCAGGATATGGGAAAAGCCATAGAAAGTTTTCTTTTTAGAAAAGCTTAATTTCATTATGTTAATTAATGTCATAGCTTTAAAAGTTATCACTGGGTTTTGCAAACAGTTTTTTCTTTTTTTTTTATGTTTGCAAATCAAGTCTTTAAAATATTTGAGTCACTTAGAAGTACCAATGATTCAGTCAAAGACAGCAGCATGACTGGAAAAAGTCTAACTAGCTGGCCACTGTAACAGAACGAATACGAGGTGTCTTCACATTGCTTCAGAAGTCTTACTAGCTTCACTGCAAACAGGATCAAGCCTTGGTCGACAGTCTCACACAATTAAGTCCTTAGATTATCTGTGAATATTCTTCAGTAAGTACAATAACTGTAGCATTAAAACTTTTCCTATCCAAACTAAAAAGCCTTCTACTTCATAATAAGGGTAATTTCCTAACACATAACGACAACAGAATTTCATTTCTAGCAGGGAGGATTTACACTGCGTGCGAATATTTGAATTTTGCAACTTGTGACTTATTTTTAATTAACCAAAAAAAAAAAAAATAATGGAGCTGTTTTAGCCTTTTTGATCGTTGTGAGTAGAAGTTTCTACATTATCTGGTCTAGTGACTATACTTTAAGCAAAGATGGGAAGAAAAAAAAAAGAAAAAATTACATCAGTCTCGCTGGGTGGCTTGCATGCCATTTTCTCTAGTCAACACTGTGGGTGGGCTGCTCATGTTAAAAGTAGTCTTTGTGAAATAATTGTTATATCTAAATAATGTTTAAACTTTGTTGAAATTTTGAAGCCTTGATGTAAAAAAAGTTTTGTCAGGATAGCTATTTCTACCGCATACTATTTAGCATAGAATACTTTAATCCATTAAGGAGAAATATACAATGAAAACAGCTAGCTGGACATTTAAGTAGAGACTACTGATGAAGTACGATTTTCCTCTTGAGGTTATAATAATAGATGCTTGTTTTGTAAATCCTCCTCGTAAGTAACATTTGTTTGGTTTGAATTCGTATGTTTCTTGTCCATTCTTTTAACAGCCAAGAAGCAATGTACTATATCTGAGAAGTAAAGTTACAGCCACAAAGCATGTTTTTTAAATTCAATAAAAACGTTTTGAAAAGGCAATTGACAACTGCAGGAACAGCACAGTGATTTCCATCTTTATTTTAAAACTAAATGTCATCATCTCTTTCTGAAAGAATTTGCTGTAGAATTCCTCAATTCAAATAAATTTATTTGCTTTTTTCATATGAGCACTTTTTCTCTTTTCCATAGATGTTGAAATGTATCATATTACTTATTAGTATCTTAATGCAATTCACTTCATGCAAATCACTTCATGGAAAATAGATCTTTCTCTTTAGAATTTAAAAATGTTTTAAAATTTCCTTCCTCACATCTTCAAATCCTTTCTACATCAGTAATCTTTATCTCTTGATCATTGATGAATAACCTAAACCTAAAAAATAAAGCCCATGGATAAAGGTTCACATCCTATGTTGACTAACTGTCAAAATAGAAATTAAGCTACTGCATGCTGCTTCTTTTTTTTTTTTTAACTTAAAAACAAACCTGTAGTTATCCAACAAATGTCTTTCCTAGAGCCTGACAAAAACACTGCATAATGGAATTTGATTTACCTCCTTGAAGGTACAGTACCCCATGAAAGTCATTAAATCACACTATATATTTCTAGAAATACGTATTTAAGAGCTTGTTAAGCAATTAAATTTAGCAATTCATCATACACTTCAAACATTTATAATGTCACCTATAACACCAGAATGCAATGTCATTTTGATACAATCATCTGGCACACTTAATCACTCAGATGCTGTGGAAAACATCCTTATTCTTAGGAGTTTGTAATCAAGCTCAAAACACCAATTGTTTCTCAAAATACACACCTAGAATCCACAAAATGTGAAATTCAACTAAAGATTTTAAATCATTTTTGAAAGCAGGCCCTGTTACTCATGGATTATGGAAGCTTTCAATGGCCAGACAAGAAACAAAGCTTTGATCCCAAACTACTTTGCATAATATTATTTACTCTTTTTAAATCCTTGTATTCCTACTTCCCTGCCTCCCACCCATCATGACTTGCAAAGTATAAGGAGGAAAAGCAGCCAATTCTTCTCACAGCAGAGCCAAACTTAATACCACTCTGAAGTGTCTGGCACGAGTTCCTCTAAAGATCCAGCCTGAAAAAGACAGTCTGCACACAGATTTCAGCCCCTTTTATCAAATTAAACTGTGATTATGTATTATAGGTAGATGTGTCATGATAGTGTGTGTAGGAAAATGCCATAAGCCTAAATTGTAGCATGTTTTCCATTTAAAATCAGTCTCAATGTTCTGTCAAAGGGAAAGTGCTCTTCAAGGAATCTGTGCCTGGTGCATGACATCGCATAAATACAGAGCACAGAGCATTGAGGACTGCACTGGGAAATATCAGCAAATGCTTTCTTTCCTACCCTGTATCAAATAGTCTGCACATAAACACACACAATAGTCTTTATATAATATGCATGAGGGTTTTTTTCTTGGGGGGGGGGGGGAGGTGTGGTAATGTTTGGGTTTGGTGGTTTTAGGTGAGGGTTTTTTTGCATTCCAGGCAATAAGATGGGCAAATAACAATGTTTCAACTTCATCTTTATTGTGAGCATTAATGAATCTCTACTGAAAAGAGCGAGAGCTGTTCACAAAACCCCCTGCTTTCTTTGTGCTCCCCACACAAACACACATACAGTCGCTGCTTTCTTCATACAAGAGAAGAAAAACAGTGAACTTCCATGTCACTTTCTTGATTTCATAAAACACACTCAGACTTTCCAACACTGAATCAGCTATCCGCATGTCATTCCTGCTTATTGATACAGCACTAAGGGAAACATCCCTTCCTCTGTGAAAAAAATCACAATGAAACAAAGTAAAATTATCTTGGCAGAAGTCCCAGAATTAAAAAAAGTAACTTTTTTTGATCTGATGAAACACATACCGAACTGCAGTAAATTCAAGCCATCTCTCAATGCAGCCCTACAGCTAATACAGAGAAACAGGAAAAAAAAGTACCGACAGCTTCTCAAGGTTTCTAAAAAGAACACCAATTCCAAGTACTCTAAATGGCAGCATATTAAGCACAAAAGATTCTGTTCATAGGCTTTATTAGCACAAATGGTTTGCATTGGGTTTCTCCCTTTTGCTCAAAACTCTTACAACCCTGGAATTTAGCTCTGCTCATCCTTCTTCAGTTCCGTCTATCCACATAGCTCCTGTCCCCTTCACGTGGTTAAAATTGAGATGCCACCACAATTCATTTAAAGTCCTTCAGAAACCCTCTATTTTGACATTCATTCTCTTTGTCACCATGAACACCACTGAAAGTCATGGTAAAAGCGGCCACATATTACAAGAGGTGCCCTAACACACCCTAAAATCGCTACTGAACAGGAAAAGGCAAGCAAGCCTGCACTGTTTTCTACATTCTACCATATTCCTAGGAATACATTAAAGCTTGTTAGAAAGTCCAAAGTCCATAAATAGTTGCTGCTGGAAGGACAAAACTTACTGTTCAGTACATTCTCCAGTTTCTGCGTCATGGATCCTTCTACTTTTTCCGTTCCATCCGCTTCCAGTTTTTGATGGATTGCTGGAATAAAGTGTCTAGTTAAAATGCAGAACATTTTAATAGGTAGGAATATATTACATCAAAGTGACACTTTTAAACATTTTCAAAATTAAAAATAAAGTGTTATTTTTCTTTTTAGACATAAAAAATAATACAAGCATGCTTCATGGCAGCAGACTCTAGTGGAGGAAAGGGCTTAGAGCCAGGCATCACAGAATTTTAACTATTACTATGACACAGACTTCCTGGATCTTCTTGAACAAGACACTCATGCTCAAAGGGGGAAAAAAAAGCATGGAGAGAATAATCCCAATTAACTACCTTGCAGCACAAGTGTTCATTCAATTTAGTATTTCGAAAAATAAGTATAATTTAAGCACAAAATACTTCTGCTTTGTAAGGAAGGTTTTGACACTGATCTCACCAAAAAGGAATTACTAATAATTAAAGGGTAGAAAGAGTCCTAGGAAATTTCCATGACCAAATCAAGTGATAAAACACTCCCCCCTACAATTGATTTCATCTATATAAATGCACTGGCAACACACTGCATTAACTGTTATACAGAAGCATTGCAATGCCTTTACTCAAAGCAAAATGAAAACAGAGGGGAACCTGTGTTTTGGGGAGGATTTTTGCTCCTGTCCTGAAATGCCAAAGCCCCAATTCTTGTTTTCAGATGATATTACTAATGGACATGGAAATGCGTAGTATCAGCATTACTTTGCTGGTAAATGTCTCCCTTCCTGAAAAAAAAATTATCACGAACCAACATAGCTTGACTACACCATGGCACTGTGGAAATGTGAACAGCAAACAGAGTGTAGAGGCTCCTTTTTCTACTTCCCCTCTCTCACACAGCCTTCCCCTCCTTCCTCTTCTCTGGTCAGTACAACCAGCACAGGTCAGTGAGGTTCTGACACACACACACACACACACACACACACCCATACACACTTATTTTTTTATACCATTCTTGCATATCTGCATACAGCATATATAAATATATAAAGCAAATATTTTAAAATATTATTTTCCTTTCAAATCAGCTCTATCAAATAGGAATCATATTTCTGTTGCTTCAGATAAAATTAAGGCTTCTAAAAAACCTCCTACTGTTTCCTGCTGGTTCTGAGTGTAATGATGTGAAGCTAAGCTATCCTTGAATACAGTGATGCTCCATGCTTTGAAGAAAGCACATAATGATGTATATTTTAGTTCAAAACACAAATACGGTTTTGAAACCAGTTGCCCCAGCTCATCTTGCTCTGGTTTGCAGGGCAGAGCAACCAGAGTCGTTCAATGGGATTCTTTTCAGATGCAACACTACTAAAAGCCCTACTCCATGAGTACACCAGACGTGCTCCAGGAGACACCAGCAATTCAAATCCCGGGTGATAATCGAGCTAGTCTGAAATACCACCCCGAACGGCACAGGATGTGCACACGGAGATGCCACCCCTACTTGCCCGTGCTATGCAAACACAAGGATGGGCTGAAAGTACCTTCAATAAGGCAGCCCTGTGGCCTCAGTCCTGCCGTAGGCAGTGAGAGAGGGTGGCTGCTCTGAAACAGGACGGCCCTTAGTTAGTCTCCAGCCTCTTTCAGGAGGAGGAATTTTCATTTGGTGGGAGGTGGGGTGTGTGGCCAGGAGGGGGCGTCTGTGATTTGCGTAATTTTATCTTCCCCTCCCCCTCCCCCAAACATCTAAATTTGACCCTTCGATCCCATGATCCTACACAAAGAATTTCAGGAAGCCTTGCTTTCTTGAAAATACAAAAGCACCTCTCTATTTTCGTTATTAAGGTCATTGGGGAGCAGGAGGGGGGCAGGGAATAAGAAATATGGTGTCCTAAATGAGGTTAAGACAATCAACACTTAAAAGAAATTAACTAAAATTAACAGATTCTTGCAAATTTTAAGGAACAGAAGTCTGTCTTAAAAGATTACATATTGTTAACTGTAACACATATTTCCTATGTGATGTCAACACAACTTACCTAAAGGAATACTTCTATATTTTTATAACAAGACCATTAAAAGCTCTATTGATAGTGTTCCATTTACATACATCAGTTCTGGTCCTGAGCAACCAATTCCTGTATCATAATTAATGTTACGTAGTGAGGAAATTTCATCAGAAAGCAACCACAACAAAAACATGTATTTTAAAACCAAATGTTGCCAGTTCTATTAGAATCAGCAAAGTGTACTGATTTGAATTTTTTTATGTCATTCTATGAAGTGTTTTTTAAGAGACAGTTTCTACATGGATGTGGATAAATAGTTAAACATTGCCTCAAATATTTTTAACATTTAGTATTTTTCATCCATTAATTACATAGTTAATTTGTTAGCAACTGATGCTATAAGGTACTCATGAAGGGGATGTGCTCAAGAATTTCCAAAACTGTACTGTAACATCTAAACCTCTATCAGAGCACCTCTTGTTAACCAATATATGTAAAACATGATGTACATGTACATCATGTACAGAACAAGAAGTCCTGGAAGAGCGTGATTTACCACTCAAGCCCCTACAAAAATGTCACATCATTAACCGCAGTTTCTTATTCTGAAGGCAGCTATTTAGAAATCATACCATGATCATTAATAAGTTCCTGAAAGTTTATAACACATTATAGAATGACAGAATGGTTTGGGTTGGAAGAGACCTCAAAGACCATTCAGCTCCAACTCCCTGCCAGGTGCATGAACACCCTCCACTAGACCAGGACCGGGTTGCCCAAAGCCCTGTCAGATCTGGCCTTGAATGTTGCCTGGGAGAGGGCAGTCACAGCTTCTCTGGGCAGCTTGTGCCAGAGCCACACTAGTACCCAGTCTACACCTACCCTCCAAAAGCTTAAGGCTGTTACAGAATCACAGAATCACAGAATCACAGAATCTTAGGGGTTGGAAGGGACCTCAAGAGATCTTCGGGTCCAACCCCCCTGCCAAAGCAGGCTCCCTATCTCATATTACATAGATAGGCGTCCAGACGAGACTTGAATATCTCCAGAGAAGGAGACTCCACCACCTCCCTGGGCAGCCTATTCCACTGCTCTGTCACCCTCACTGTGAAAAAGTTCTTCCGCATGTTGGTGCGGAACTTCCTGTGCTCCAGCTTACAGCCATTGCCCCTAGTCCTGTCCCCACTGACCACTGAAAAGGGGCTGGCCAATTCCCCCTGCCACCCATGTCTAAGATACTTGTAAACACTAATTAGGTCCCCCCTAAGTCTTCTTTTTTCCAGGCTGAACAGACCCAGCTCACTCAACCTTTCCTCATAGGGGAGATGTTCCAGACCCCTAATCATCTTTGTCGCCCTTCTCTGGACTCTCTCCAGAAGGTCCCTGTCTTTTCTATACCAGGGAGCCCAGAACTGGACACAGTATTCCAGGTGGGGCCTGACCAATGCAGAGTAGAGGGGGAGGATCACCTCCTTCGACCTGCTGGACACACTCTTCCTGATGCATCCCAGGATCCCATTGGCTCTCTTGGCCACCAGGGCACACTGCTGGCTCATAGCCAACCTGTCATCTTATTACATCTTATTACATCTGTTACCTCTTATCTTATCACTGCATGCCATTGTCAACAGTTTCTCACTAGCTTTTTTTTCCAAAGTGGTTGTCTTTCATCTCCTTTAGATAAGAATATTCAATATCAGTACTATTCCCTCCTCTTCCTTTTAGAGGATAGAAGATAGCAGTTTTCACAGAAGAGAGCAGTTTTTGAGATACTTCACCTGAAAATAATAGTAAAGCCAGGAAAGATGATACCATAAAGTCAATTCACAGGCATGTTCACACAGAGAAAAAGATGCTAATGAGGAAAAAAAAAAAACCCACCCCAAAAAGAAAACAAGTTATTAAGTTCCAGAAAGGTGGAAAGTACTGTGGAGTACAGATAAAGGCATATTAAACATAGGTAACAGGTAGCATATAACACGAAGAATTTTTGGATCACTGTCTGAAATAAGGTATTTTAGGACATACTAAAAGAAGTATAGACCTACTTACATAACTTTGTATACACACAAGAGGATTTGCTGTATTTCCTTCTACACGTTTAGCATGCTGATTCGTGAACTGAAACTATTTTTATACCTTGCATTCATACCTAGCAGAAGTGTGTTCCTATGGGTACCAAAGTTGGGTTACCAGAAAAAAAGAAAAAAATAGGTTTTAAGCTTTCATAATGAAAAATGTTATGAAAAAAATACTTTATCATAAAGCTTAAGCTTACTTTGATGCATCAACTTGCAGGCCTTGTAGCAAAATAAACTATAATTAATTCATTGCTGCTTGTGTTGAAAAAAAAAAATCTACTCAATCTAAGGAAGAATGTGGATTTTTTTTATTTGGCAGCTGTAAAACTAACAAATTAAACCATCCTTGCTAGGATCATGCAGTTTTTGACTTGAAAATTTAATTCTTGATTTTTAAAACACATTTGGAGACAGGCACCAAGCGTGGTACCTTCAAAACTTCCTCAGCCTAACAGCTCAAAGCAGCACAGAGGCAAGCTTTCGACAATTTTCTGATAAAAAGGCGGTTAGAAATGCATTTGGTAGACCTGAAAATCTTACCCAATTCCACAAAATTATGATAAAAAAGAAAGAAAGTACCTGAAATGAATCAAATCCTTTTAGTCAGATGCAGAAAGTAAAAGGGGAAAAAGAGATTTGAAAAGAAAGAGAGAGGAAAGGCTGACATAAAGTACTGATGTGGTAACTATAAAGAATTTGGCACCAAAGCACAGTAACGAAGGGATGAAGAACACATGCTAACACGCTGCCAGGATTCAGGACAATGCATGAACAAAAATGCCTTTTGTTCCCTTTATTGAAAAAGTAATGATTCTCTGTAACTGAAGAAACCCTAAGAAGGTTATTGATGAGGACAGCACTCCTATGTGGGGTAAAAACCTGAACAGATTCAACTGGAGCTCATAGCTGTATATAATGAGCAGAGCAATCCATAAAGACGGCATTTCATGAACAGAGCTGGTAATCAACACACTATGAAAACCTAAATACCTAAAACGTGTTACTATGGCCAACAAGCCATACTGCTAAGCTGTTTGGATTTGGTTTGTTTTGGGGTTTTTTGTTGTTCATTTATTGGGCTTTTTGGTTTCTTTTAAACTTTGGTTTGGTTTTATTACCCTGAGATTTCTAGATATTTTTGCAAATTGCTTTACAAAATTGGGTTTACTTTGGTAAGCGTTGCTAAAACAAGAAAAAAATTACAGACCTAGATATTGTTTTGCCTTTAATTGCCTTTATATGTTCTGTTTCTCTAACATTTACTTTTGTCAAGCTTGCTTACCCAACACGTGGGGTAACTGACAGATTTTAAGTGAGACAAGAAAAAAATATTCAAGCACAGTTCTAGGAGCAGAGTTTTTATGGAATAGGAGACCCAAAATTGTAGTCTAACAGCATTTTAAGGCTTGTTCTCACACAGGTTTGTATTTAAGCAAGTATGGCCTTTCTAGTCAAATATCTCAGAAATAGACAGGAAAAAGACGAGTTTATTATTCTGCTTAGAGATCCACTAAAAAATTCAGGACTAGACTCAGGTCTTTGCCAGGATACATCACAATTTTAGAATACTGGGAAGGCTATTCTCTACTAACCTTCTGGATCTATGAAAGCTAATGGTGGAAATAAAAGCAGCTTTTGAGCATTACACGTATGTTTAGAGTGATATTGAAATCAACTTGGAATAATATAAAATTAGGCTGGTTTTAGGGCTTGCAAGGTCAAGTCTGGCTCAAATTTAGTCACAGGTATTTTTTGTACACTTGCAATCAACCGGTGCATTTGCTACTTGAAAGCTACAATTGCAAAACTAATATTCCTATGTGATGCTTTACTATTTTTTAAATGAAAAAAAAAAATTAACTTACCTGAAAAACACAAATTCCTAAAACATGACAGCCACACAGTAGGTACAAGCTGCCATGACTGCATCCATTTGGCAAAATTCTGTAGGTAATTAGGTTACATCTCTAAAAATGACTGATTGAAAAAGAAGCTGTATGAGCAGTGAGCATAAAACCAGCTACAGGCTTGCACACAGAAATTCCACTATAGGCTAAGACCACACCAGCTATTTCACACTTTCAAATCAGACCACTTCTTGCTTGGGACACTTAAAAAACCACCCCTAGACAATGCTATGCTAGAACCTGCATGAAGGGAAAGTTTGAGCCTTTTCTTGATCAAAACCACGTAACTTTGGCTTTTTTTAGAGTTATATTAGGAGAATAACTGATTTGCTACCAACACTGATCTTGCACATTGCATGAAAAGAAAGAATCCGCCTGAAACTAAACTACCTATCACCCCTTATATACTTTGCTGGCACTTCTCCATCAGGCCATCTCTCAGCACATATTGGTCACTGCAATGCCTCCCCCCCTCCATCTTGCACTGCAAGATGAGAACACGAGTCCATCAGCTATTGCTTCATAACTACTTGGAGGCATCTTCTCAACTGAAACTTACATCTATCTACTGCAGGGCACATATATGCATGCAAAATGATACTCTGAAGTTACTGATACAATGTTAGATACATGTCCAATACATAGAGCATCTTAGGTGAACCTCACCAGCTTGCTTCCACGGCCCTGTTCTTTCTTAACCTCTTGTAATTACCATACTGAAAATTAACAGCTATTATACCATGCTGTTTTTACTGTGGAAAGACTGTATTCTATCACTTGAAGTGGGATGAGGAAGACAACCTTAATCGTACAATCACCTGGGTTGGAAGAGACACTTTAGATCATTGAGTCCAGCCATAGCCTAACCCTGACTAGTCCACCTGTAGATCACATCCTTAAGGACTTCATCTATACGCCTTTAAGTACCTCCAGGGATGGTGACTCCACCACCTCCCTGGGCAGCCTGTTCCAACGTTTGACAACCCTTTCAGTAAAGAAATTCTTCCTGATACCTAAAAATTCTTCCTGATACCTAATGTATGCTTACTCATACTCTATTGGTCTGCAATCAGGCCGTCCTGGAGCTGTAGAGACCTGCCCCTCCCCAACCAGCCCCTTTTGATGTGGGCCATGATGTCACATGGTGTGGAAACACCCTGGGCCAGCTCAGCTCACCTGTGCTGGCTCCTTGGGGAAGTTAACTCTGGCCTAGCCGGAACCAGGACGATGTCATACTTGCATGGCTCTGCATAATTGAGCAGCTGAAGTGGTCATTTCTCTACTTTTTTTCCTTTCACTTTAATAAAGAGAAATTCTGCAGGCTTAGGCTCCTTGTAAAAAGCCCTTCTGTGAAAGTATATTCAAATTAATTAACTTCCTAGCTTTCCAAAGACTTCTGTGCTGGAGATGACTTGTTTATGAGAATAAAACACAATGCCCTTTTAGGAATGCTACTTTCTAGGTTGCAATTAGAATTATGGGAAACAAATCGGCTGAACTCCCCAACTTTGACAAGCAGGTCAAGTTGAGGTGAGCCCAGTTCCCCTCAGCTCAGTTTACAGCTCCTTTCAGCTGACGAAACAAACTTCCTGTTGAACATCTCCTCTGCAGCAGTCACTGTCAAACTGTCAGCCAAGCTAAGGGGCAGAGAGACATGAGGATCTGATAAGGCAGCTTTGTTTTCCAAGAAATTAAACCAAACAAGCAAGCTTTCTGGCCTATTTGACCTCCTATTTTCTCAATAAACAGTTTCTAAATCACAGAACACAATAAATATATCAGGGTAGCTTCTTAAAGTTTTCACTGCTTACTTGTGAAAATATTAATACTCATTTAAATGTGTAATAGAGCCTGATAGCACACTTAAGATCAGACTGATCTTACTGATCCTAGCTAATGAAAAAAGCTGGACCATAATCAGTAATTCAGCGTTTCCCCAGATCAAGTTCATTTATTTGAAACCAACATTGTTAAAAGTATACGAGGTGGAAAAATAACCAGGTATACATAAGTGTGCAAACATGAAGCACACAGTAAAGCGAGTGTTACACCTCTTAAAACAATCCTCCTACAAAAACTAACATCTTGTACCAATTTAGGGAGACGTAGGAGAAATAACTGCACACTGATAGCTGCGCTCGACCACAGCGCAGGCCTACAGTTTATGAAGCACCGGGGTTGGAAGTTGTGCTCTATGATATTTGGAGGGGAAAAATGCAAGCTTACATTTCTGTGGATGGGCAAAACCTCATCTTCAGAAAATGCATTAGATTGCTAAAATCTTCCCAGAGGAAGTTAATTAAAACAAAATCTCAACTCAAAACTCAGGACATTTAAATCATATTGGAAGACAGTATTTAAGAACTATTTCCCCTTGAGTCACTCTTCATCTGTGACAGCTGTATGCTCATCAGCATCAAATAATGGAAGTTTGCAGAACTGAGGCTACGTCCTTAAGAGTTTGTGCTGAAACTTTCTTCCAGCTTTCAGAAGTAAACTATGCTTTGTGCAGCTTTGTTTACATGTGTACAAATGCTAGTTGCACCTTTCGAAAGGAGAAAAAAAAAAGACACAAATTCACCCTCACATTTGTAAGGGCAAGAAAAGTGCCATTATATCACCTTGCAGTATCGTGGTATTTTAAATTTAATGTTCTTTTGTCTAAAAGTTTGAATGTCATCATTACATGCCTGAGAATTAAATGGGGAGGGGGGGAGGGCAATTGGCTTGGTTTTTCTGTTGTTGTTTGTGTTAGGGTTTTTTGGGCAGAGGGGGGTGTTCAGTTCTGCAGCTGAGCTGTTTCTCTAGAACAATTCCAATAATGCTTACACGTAATTTTTGTCATCTTTCCTTTGAGAAAACTGTAGCAATCAAACATTCTGGAGAAAAGCTTTGACATCCGGCAGGAGGGCTGGATGGTGCAAAAGACACCCTTTTTCTTGCTACTTCTGGAAGCTTCTCCACATCCAACTTAGCTGTTGATTGTACCTATCAAGAAGTCTTTTGCACTCCCTCAAAAATATTCTGCATAAGGCAGAAGAAAGGGCAAATAAGCAGTTCTGCATTACAAAGCTGAAATTCATAAGTAAGAAGGGTTTTTTTAATTGAAAAGACTCAACAGCACTTCTGTGTGTGCATTTAATAGGGAATTTCAATAGAGAGAAGCATATTAAAATGGTACAGAATAGAGCTCTGACCTGCGCTGCATCCTCATTAGGAATTTAGTTTCATAATTTAGAAATTAAATATCGTATTGATAAGCCCCTTGAACTCCAGTGTAAAGGCTTTGAATTTAAATGAGATTAAGGCTTCAGATCTCTAATTTTCATTTATAACAGCATCAAGGCCATTCTTTCTCAGTGCAATTTTTAATTCACGGTTTATAACACCACAAGCTACAAATTTCCTTCCTTTTGAGCACTTAAGGGAGATCACTGGAAGGAAAATAAAACCAAGCCATTTCGGTTACAGATGAAAAGTGGCACCATGAACCACATGAGCCATCTGAAGTTTTCAGTTCATATTTTACCTAAAGGGTTGTATTGATAAACTCTAATTTTAGGTAAAGTAACACTGATAAGAGATGTAAAACAATACATCAGCTATCAGAATTTTACTTATAATCGAGAACATAGTATTTAGTGAAATAAATGCCTTCCTCATTATTATTTTTTATATTATTTCTAGCTTCCTGACCTCTCCATTTATCAGCAAATCAGTCTCCAAAAGCAAGAAGCCTACACAGAGGAGAGAAGAATCACTCAGCTGTGTTAAGTGATTCTACAAATTCACAACATTTATGGTCCATGTTAGCTTTCTGTAAATCTTACTAGGTCTTTGCTGGTCTAAAAACTTATCTTACATGATAACATGTATGTCCTCCATCACTACTGCTTATCCATGGCAGCACCTGTGTGGAAACAGAACTCTGAAGCTTTTAAAGTAGTTGATACTGTATATGCAAAGCCTCTTTGATTGAGAAAAACAGGTAACATTCCAGTATTTGTTCAGGATTACTTAAGAGTTTGAATTATTTAAGAATAAAACCAGGATTTCAATATTTTCAAGATATTAAAAGACTTACAAAGAAATAGCCTATTTATGATTTTTCCATGCATTTAATAAAAACTCAGCTTAAAAGGAGCTAAAGAATGCCAAATACTGATTCTTTTTAGTGTCTTTTCCTGGGAATACCACCACATTCTTTAGTATTTCCACTAAATCCTTTAATACTTCTCTTCAGTTATTGAACATATCTAGATTTAGGCCAAGGTTTTCCAAAATTCATCAGTAATACATCAGTTCTGGGTGGTAATAAAGATGTTTAGGAGTTAGGATTCCTCACAGAAAGAATCTTCAGCTGCCTGAAGAGGAGGTCTTCCCTACCAAAGCACGTACATCCACACTATTGGGAAAAGTTCTCTTAAAAATTACCAAATTCAGCACGTAGCCAAAAAACATCTGACTATGGGATAAAGCATCATAGACACAGTTGCTACAGTTTGCAAGTCCTCTTAATATAAGCTCCAGTTAAACATTTCCTCTCTACTTTGGGATCTGTGGTTTAAGCAGTTTCACCAAATCCCTCCAATTCCTGCCTGATACATTTGGTGATAAATTTTACTGTTTGGTGGACAGCTTTTGGTCCCAGCTTGTGACCAACACAATACAGATTTTGGCTGCATTAACACTTTTAAAAGAGACTGCAAAGACAAGCAAAGTTTATAATATTAAATTCAACCATAAATTCAGATATTGTATTTTCTCTTACACTGTTTTTAGTAAGTGTGAAGCATCTTTACCTGACAGAGCATCTTGTGCTTCAAAAAATGTGCTGAGACCTCCTTTCACGTAAGCTAGACTCCCCTCATTTTTCTTATTGGCTTGTTTCTTCAAGTTCACAACTGCTGTTTTGAGCTGGTCAAAACTGAAAACAAACAAGAAAACCCTCATGACGTTCAGACAATGGAGTAAGGTCACCTAATGACTAAACAAAACTATTTGGAAAATACAGCCAGACACTTTTGCAACAGCTATTAAACACAGAGTAACTGCCAACAAGTGTACATCTCAAAATTGATGATTCACTTTTAGTCCAAAACATTTTTGCCTTTTAGTTTTAATCCTAAACACAGGGCTCCTATCACTTGTGATGTAATAGACTTCTTTATGATACAAATCAAGAAATTTCTTCTAACCACACAATATTGCTCTTAGCTAACTGCCAATACTACATTAAATAGGCGACAGTACAATCCCTACATGTAGTACATGAGATTAACTACTGGGAAATTAGAAGTCTCTTTAATAAAGTTATTTAACTATGCAGCTTAGTAGACTATGCCTCTTTACTTTCAGTTTCTGAATTCTTTCCATAGTTTTATGTTGGTTTGGTTCAGAATTGAACACAACATTAGAACAAAAAAGAAACAAACCAGAAATCTTTTCAGCTTTTCAGAAGAAAGTATGTTTTTATATGTAGCCCACTGAATTGCTTTTGAAAGGTGCTTCACAGGGGAATATTAACTACTAACCTTGTTCTTTTTATGGTAGATTTCTTTTTATCTTCGTTACCTAGTATTTCTAAGATTATCATCAGTTAGCATTTTATTTTCAATTTTTATTTTTTACAAATGGCTGCAGTTACCTTAGAAGTGCTATGTAACAACTAATTCTTCATCACTTGCAGTAGTCATACTACTGGATTCACTATAAAAGCACTATCACAAACAAGCTCAGAAATACAAATATAAAATGTTATTTTCATCCTTAAAGGTCAAGCTCATCTTCCTAATACAAAAGAATCACAGGAGAAACTGCCCTATACTTCAGAGAGGGGAGGGAAACAATGAGGTGAGGAAATGAAGACATAAGGTAATTCCCCCAGTAGCTTTTCTCCATTTTAAACAGCGATAAAGACATTAAGAGGACAAACCCAGCAGCAAGAAGGCTATCACCACATGCATGAGACAAAACCCACCTGTGTACTTATAGGTATTTTCCTTTTTATACTGATGATGTCACAACATTTTGCTTTGTTTCCTGTTTCTATCTGCTGGGCAGAAACTGCATTAGACAGTAACTGGACTGGTCTGCTTGGCAACACAAGAAGCACTTACCAGCAGCGTTCCCAAACTTACAAAAATCCCTACAGTTCTCCTAAGCGCCGTTCTGTGTTATCTGATGATCTAACAGTATGTCTACATAGTTTATTTATATTCACAAGGATATTGCCAGGGGTAAAAAAAAAAAAAAAAAAAATGCTATTTTGACTGCTTAAAAAGAATTTCCTTCAAGGAAAAAACAGACATAAGCTAACCAAAACATCAGTGCCTCACATATTTAGCACTCCCAATACCTGAGGTTACATAGAGGACAAGAACTAAGCCATTGCTGGGTGCTTCTGGAAAAACAGCACAAATTATATGGGGCAGATCATTCTACAACTCCAGAATATTTCTAAGACTACACATTATGAAGTAGTAAGGAAAAAATAACCAACCAATTTTGCCTCT
The DNA here is from genome assembly GCA_022605575.1 of Laterallus jamaicensis coturniculus. NCBI lineage: Eukaryota > Metazoa > Chordata > Aves > Gruiformes > Rallidae > Laterallus > Laterallus jamaicensis. The sequence goes on along the minus strand of JAKCOX010000002.1, from coordinate 11,429,745 downwards.
TTATTGAAAAATATTAATAATAACTAATATGCCTCAATGGCACCAGGACTAAAGTATGCACTCCCACCCCACATGAACACCCTTCTTTCTTGGAAACACAATTTTTCTATACTTTTTGAAGAGCATGTTGAGCCCTATTCAACCAATTGAATTCCCCCTATCCTTTGAGCCATTCTTCCTATTGAGTTCAACACAGATTTTGCACCTTCAAAATAGAAATTTAGAATTTATAAACCAACATAAACCAAGCTAATACACAAATAAACAGCTTTCATTTCATATTAATACTTTTTGTTTTACTAGACTGAGGAGACCATGACTTGAGACTGTTGACATGCAAAGGCCCAAATTGGTAAAAGGTTGGGTTTTTTCTCCCCAAGAAAGATGAAGAGCTTAAGCTGATTCTAGACAAAACGTTTAAAATGTTTGGTTTTTTTCTTAATGAAAAGTTTCAAATGGACTTCCAGGCACTGACCCACTGGCATAATGCAAGCTAAAAATAAATAAATAAAGATCAGACCTAACAAGTCCTTCAGGTAATTTTCTGGATACATTTAAGGATGCTGTGTATCTACGCCACCTATGACAGTTAGCTGCCAAATCAGACCTCAACACTCTCGATTTATGGCCATTCAGCAGTTTCTCAAGTTACATAGTCTCAGGTTTAATCCTTTTAACATTGTTTTTAAACTGCATCTAACCAGTCTCCCTGGCTGCAAACCTAGACAGGTTTGTCTGTTCTTGGTAAACCAAGAACAATTGATGGCTATCCTTGAACTGCTCATTCTGTCAACTCAGAACACGCATTCTGTATTAATTTTGTTTCTTTTCTAAGCACCTAATTAGTACGAGCTGTATTCCCACCGGTATTTAGGCAGTCTTATTTTTGTGGCTCAGCTCTCCTATCTTTCTTAAAGCAATGGCCAGAACTGGGCAGAGCACTTCAACTAGGGCTTTAATAACATCGAGCAGAGTAATTATCCCCACATCTTACATAACACAGTCTTGCCAATACACCCCAGAAGACAATAGGTACTAGACAACCAGCTGGTATTTATGGCACATCACAAACAACAGATCACCCTGTGTACTGATCTTGCCCAGCCTTGGATGTGTACTCTGCTGGTTGCCCTCCCCATGCTCCTTCAGGCCTTGCACTCATCTGTTTCATGACTGCTACAGCCAAGGTTGTTATGCCCCCCGCCTTGCCTGCAAGAATGAGATTCAGGAAAAGAACACTCTGACTGCCCACAGCAGCTCTCTTGGAAGTCATTCACAGAACTCTCCACAAGCCTCCTGGATTGCTGCCCTCCATGCAAGTATCAGGAAGGTTGAAGTTCTGCACGGGAACCAGGTCTGGTCTCTGGAGACTTCCTCAAGTTGCTTAAGGAAGACTTTGTTTACTTCCTCATGCCACTGCGATGCCACCCTTTCCAGCTTTCTGAACAAGCTCTCAAGCATCCTGCTACCTGTTCCATTAGAAGGACCATATATTCAAACTGTTCCTTCACACAAAGGTCAAGTCCTTCTCCTTACCTCCTCCACTCCCCCCAGCCCGCCCCCAGAAAGCCTCTTCCAATCCACTACAGAACTCCACACATATGAGCTAACCTGCTTTATTACAGTGACACACCTGTCTTAATCCCCCATGAGGAGATCTGGCTCCTCTCCCTTGTATGTGAGTGCATAAAGGCACTTGAGTTTGGCCGCTCCTGCTGCTTTTCTAATTCCCAACAGTGCTCTCAATCCTATCACTGAGCCACACATCTAGCTCTCTGTCCCTTCATTTAATTGCACGCTGATACCACCATCCCTGACAGTCCCAGGTTTGAAGTCCTCATCGCCGTATCACAAAATCGCTGGTGAAGATGCTCGCACCTCACTTTTTCAAATGTATCCCATCTCCCAGTTGCAGTCCTTGTTCTTTAGTAACGGATCCATAGCTATACAAGTAAAAACACTGCCTGAGAAACCAGTGGTACAGCCAGCTGTCAACTCACCGGATGCATTCACCACTACCTGACCCCTTCTCATTCACCTGTAAATCAAACCGAACACCTCGGCTCCTGTGATCTTCTCTTTTGTCCCCAGGGCTTTGCAGCCGCTCCAGCTCTGTTGGACATCTCTCTTGACAGCATCGCTGGTGCCCACATGAATGAGCAACAAAATGGCAACAGTCCAAGGGCCAAATGTAAAAGAAATCTCTTAAACAGTTACATCAAAAACTGTTTGTTCTTTCTCACTTTATTATCTCTTTATCTTTTTTTAAAACCATATGATCCCTGAAGTTACCAGATTGGGATAGATACATCTCATTTTGAATCGCTCCTCTATTAGTTACTTAGTTTCAAAAGATGCTGTGATTTTGTGTGCATTAGGTAACAATGTTCTCTTGCTGTAGTTTCACCTCTTCAATCTACCATGATTTTGAGATGAAATTTAAGTATTTCCCAAGCAGATTGTTGGTTATTTGGAGATCATGAAACAACACACCACCACCTCCTCCTCCCCTTAAACAAAACCCACTCCAAACCAACCAAACCCAAAAGAACTATCCCACACCTGTTTCTACCATTATTTATCAAATCAAATCAAACCAACACAAGAAAAAAAAAATCAGGTTTGCCAAGTGGTATTTCCCTTCAAAGTGCTAATTTGGAATACCCAGCTGAAAACAAACAAACAAAAGCTCACCATTTCTACTAAAAATGGCTTCCAGTGTTATCTGAACACTAGCAGATAGAAGCTTAAAAACTGTTACATGAGTACAACTATGTTTATGTAATTCATTCATGTAAATACAGATTACAAACTAGATCTAAAAATGAAAAGATCTTACTCACTTGTCCAAATTCTTTCTACTGTAGCATTTTCCACAAAAGTTGACTAAAGGCTAACTGTCCCTGCTACTAGTTGTATTCTAAGTCACTTGTTCAATGCCCTTATCCTGAGCCTCTCATAACTTAATACCTGGAGTTTTCACTCAACGTCATGCTGCTTAATATCTTGGTTCATAAAAGGCTTTATAGCTTGAAGCAAGACAACTTCCATCTGACAAAGGAGGGGAGGAAAAACAGAGGGCCTATAAAAAACTAAGTTTTCTAACTACATTGAGCAAATGGGTTAAGTTTCTAGTCAAGCAGAAATACCACAAGTAGCAGAGACTGCAGGTCTGTTACGGTAAGCGTTAACTACCAATGACACATCTGCTGTATACTGATATAACATCAAGTGACTTGCATTTAAACCAACTGTTTATGTAATAGCAACAAACCTTGTTGTTGAATGATTCTCAATCAGGTACCAGGCCGCAGAAAAGTTTTCACTGGTGAAGTCAGCACTCATCCCAGGAAACAGTGCCTCTAGATCTTTTTGAGGAAATCTGCCTCTGAAAAATGAATATTCATTTCTTCAGTGAGACATTCCAGTTAACAGTTTACAACTGAAAGAGTCACATAAATCCCCCCAAACTAAATCATGTTCAAACAAGATGTAAATATAAGCCTGTATCTCACAGTGAAATTAAATTTGGTATGACAGGCACACGTAGCATGACCAGGAATGACTGAAATCTAATGTAAGTAAAATTAATTTTACCTTTTTGATTTCACAATCACACATACAACAAATATTGCCTGCACAAAATGCTTCTAAAGAAAGAGAGCTGCTGCTTTCAGAAAACAGGACTGGACAGACTGACCGTGAGACTGCTAAAATGCAAATGCAGGACCACTAATGCTGAATGCACTCAAAGTCAACTCTACTTTTAAAAAAAGGAAAATCAGTATGGCAAGGCAAGAGAGAAAGTTTTCTGTAAGCCATGAACCAGTATCTACCTAACTTTAAAATGACAGAACATCACCAGGTTGACAGCTTGTAAGTGATCTCGCACCATCCATCATCTGTTGGTCCATGTGCAGTTGAAGCCCCACAGAAACATGAAGATACACAGAGCATACTCCTGTTATATTCAAACACTGACAGAAATCCTGAGTTTAAATCATCCTCTTGCAAAACAGAACACACTGACCTATCTGTTCATGGTACACAAAATGAAGTGGGCATGTCCTGAGTGAGAAACAGCATGCTCTGTTTGTTTTTATTCAGACCTACAATGCACAGAGAGAGCATGAGAGCCAGTTCCCTGTTGAAAGGAGATCCTCTACAACCCTTCTTCTGAAACTACAAGTAGCTTCCAAGACACTCATACAGAACGTGTACTCCATTTACTTTAAGTCCGTGTAATTAAAATATTTAAAGTTTTTTCTGATGAAGGGATGACAATCTTCAGCCTTCTGTGCAGACACACACTTAACACTTGGCCATATTCACACCACCAGGCGCTCTGGGTACGTCGCCAGGTGCACGCCCCACTCCATTCTCTACCACCAGCTGCATCCCATCTTCAGACACTGTGGCTAACAAGCATACTTGTAGCCAGCCTTGAATTGATCAGGCAATTGGGCTAGACCGTCACTGTAGCTCCTGCCTTTTCAAATTAAATACTCTATTCTATTCTAGAGGTTTACTATGTCATTTTTGGACCATCACATCAAACTCAAAAGTCCATAAAATCCCTCTGGTGCTCACAAGTTGGGTGAGCTCTGCCATACAAAGTACCCCATGCACAAATGCAAGCCTGCTGTGCTTCGTATTCGAGATCAAACTTGGGTGGGGGGAATGATCCAGAGTCAGCTACTGGAATTACATTTAATACATAGGAAAAGCCTTTTGAATGGACACGAAAGCAATGCTTTGTTAGATTGGGGTTTCGGGGTGGGTATTGTAATCTGAACCTATTTCAAGGTAGGTAAATCTGCTTTTAGTACAAAAATCAAACAGCAGACTAAGTGAAGTAAATCCAGAAGTAGGCATATTAAAAGCTACAATTTTACAGAAAGACAAAAAACAACACAAAAACTGTACTTTCTGAAAATTTCTATTTGCTTCCAAGCAGCCTTTAGCATAAGCAGGTATAAAGGCCCTACATATATAATGGCATGGCACACAAGTCTTTAACCAATAGCACCTGATTACAGCAAAGCTGTGACACTACATTTTTTGGAACAAAAAGTCAAATAAGATACAAGGAAAAGTGATTGATAGATATGACAAGGAGAGAGACAGAGAGAGGGAAAATACCGAGAAACACACGTGGCAACTAAAAATGAAGGTCCCAACATTTCTCTGTTCAATGAAAAAGGTGACAATGCTAATATAAAATGCATAAACATAAGTAGTGAGAGTCAGGATTGTCAACAATCTTGAAATTCATGAGTGCCAGTTGGTACGCAGAAAATGCTAAAGGACATAAGGAGGAGACAGCTTTGAGTTGTCCTTCCTTTAAAGGCATTATATGATACCTGATTTTTCATTCAAAGTAGTCAAAAAGTTCACAGTAGGCATGTGAGTTTTCAGGAAAGTACTTTGCATATGATAACGTGGCATGGCTGGCCAAAAACTGCTTTTCTATTAAATCCAGACATTGTGGCATCTTTGTGGTCAGCTATGGGGTTTTTAAATGCTAAAACCCAAACCCAATAAAACACCTTCTGTTACCTGAGAAGAGACTCAAACCCTCAGCGCAAGCACTGTGCATGTGCACGCACACAATGCACAAGCATTTTTCACATTTTTCACAAATTCAATAATTTCCTCAGAAGCCAAAAGAAGCACAGAGACAAAAAGGAACAGACACTCAACAAATACACCATCGCCAAATGTTACACATTATCGCGGCACCGTAAGACATAAGCATGACAGTTTAAGATTATGCATGAGATACACAATTCCTAGGGGAAAAAACACCTCTGGCTTTTATAGAGAGAGAGAGATGAAGACTAATAATTTAGCTAAGGGTGTAATAAATTCCTGCAAATGAGTTTTGCCCACAGAGAGTGGGACAGAAATGAAGGGTTTTTTTCAGTTTGATGTTTGACCGCATTGAAAAGTTATTAGGAGCTTTTTTCCAGCAGATGTATTTGTGCAGAACCATAAATTAGCAATGTGTTTCTGGGTGCTTTTATCTGTGCAGCCATATTTTAGACATAGTCACAACAGAGTAGAAACATGAATGTGAACGTGTGCGGTATGTTAACAATACATTATGCTCTGTGGTGTAGTATCCTTATTTTTATCATAAATTTTACCAGTAGTTTTTCCACTAACAGATATGGGGAGCTTGGAATGACTTGCTACAGCTGTCTCCACAACAAGCTGCTCACTAAAAAGTTCAAACTGAAAGCAACTGTACTGCTAAAACGCCTGGCCAGATGTATCAAGAAAGAGACTGACTCCACATACACACAAGTTTGTTTCATTAACTTCCATTAGTAAATTAAATAAGTCATTGGAAGTAGTTCTCATGAAGACTTGCTTACCGTTTACTTATAAACAAACACATGTGTGACTTGAGAAAGTATTTCTGGTTTACTCATTTCAGCTTTTTGGGGGAAATACAAACTAGTAGCAAGAGCTGAGGCCAGGCTGACATGCAATGAAATTGTTGATCAATTTTCTGTTGATTTGCTCGTTACACAAGGATCACTTCAGGAAGCAAATCGGAATGCTTAATCATTGATTAAAAAGCAATTTCTGTAAAAGAAACCAGGAACCACAAGTTGAACACAGAAAAACCACAGAAAGAGAATACAAGTTTATCAGCCTTGACAATTCTACATATTTCTCTACAATTTCAGCCAAGGAAGACACACCGGTTTTATACAGAAGTACTTTCTAATAGGCAGACTTTTTATTTAAAGCAGAACCAGATCTGGTACTAGACCTCTATTTCACATTTTAAAGTAGTCTTTTTAATCTATTAGCAACAGTTTTAAATATAAAAGTAATTAAGATTTCACACATTGTTCATATCCACAAGAAGTATAATAAAAACAAATCTGGCTACAAGCCACTATACACTTTCACTTCCCTCCAACATATTTTGAGTATATCTAACGGAGTCGATGTAGCAGCCTTTGCTTTCATGTAAAGAGCCTGCAAATTTACTTTGGATTCAAACCACACCAGGTACAATCAATTACTTGCATCCATCAATGCATCCCTCTTCCCACTACCCCAACCTTTAGGCTCTGTATAGTCTGATATTCAGTAAATCTAATTTAGTATCACAGCATGCATCAGCTCTCTCAAAGCTCTACCACAGAATTTGGGTAGATACAGAACATTACTATTCTCTGGAGGTAAATCACAGCAGTCACAATTAAGTGACAGTAACAGAATGCAAGAGATACTAATGAATGGAGCCTGACTACGAACACAGCTTAGCAAATTGCAGCTTCTCTGTAAAGATTACATTGCTCCCAGAGTTGCAGAATGCCATAGCATGCTTTTCAGCATACATGACAATATTTGCAGATTAAAGACAGGTCCCAAAACAGGATACAGCCACCAACCAAAAGGTAACTTGATCCTCAATTCCACAGGAGTTTATAGGTCAAAAGGAGCAACTTTAAATAAACACAGATTCTGAATAGCAACCAGCATAAACAAGCTCCAGCAAGAGCTGCTGTACATCCCTCCCTCCCTGCTTCCCTCCCCCTTGCCCCGGTCTTGTACCAGTCAGACTCCTCTGAGTACAAGCTCTGTACCAGCCGCACTGTGTTAATCGTGCACACAAGAGGACCAGCCTGAGGGACGCTGAAGTAGACTAAACACCACAAATCAGAAGGTGTTAACACAGCTCTCTCCAACAACCAAAAGACAAGGATGCACTCTGGCAATTACTCCCTGGTAGCACTGGGTTCATCAGAAATACAACAGCAAACTGTCAACCATATTTGAAAAGTGCCAGAATGCGGTAAGAGAAATCTACCAAGAGACTACAGGCTGGTAGGGCTGCAACTGATGCATCAGCCTTACAAGCAGTAAGTGCTACTATGATTTTGAACAGCATAAAACTAGGACTATAAAGCACATCTCTCCAACGAGTTTCACAATTTTTCTGAATGCATCGCTGTGATAAGAGTTTCCACAAGTTCATCACATTCAAGAGGAAATCGACTGCATTTCCCATACAAGCCACTTAAAGAAATAAATAGCAAAACTCCCCAAAAATTCGTTTCCTACCTCGTGGTAGCAAGCTGACATTTACCATTAGGTGGCAGCGTAAGATCATCTGTTCCCTCCTCCCAGATGAGCCGCTTTGGAAGCTGGCGTGGGAAGAGGGAAGCATCTGTATTGAGTGGGTGGACACAGAAGTATGTGGAATGTACTTCGCATGTCAGAATTCGCTTTCATGTGCGAGACGGATCCACCATCGTGACCTCTGCTACATGCGAAACAACAAACACTATTCAAAGGTTTTCTAGCCACCGCTAGTTCTGTCTGTTCTAGTCACCGCTAGTTCTGAGCGCTGTTACTGCCCAGCACAGGGTGGATTTTCTGAGCCTGACAGAGTAGGTAGAGAAGGCAGGGAACCTTTGATGAAACGAGGACTTGTCACGCAGCAGGGGAGAAGTCTGTGGTGCGTCTGAACAAGCAATTCATTCACACATCTTGCTTAGATCTGAATTTTCCCTAACAGATTTCAACCGGTGCCTTTACAACCCAGGCACTGCCTACTCTCTCCCAGAGCTGCTCAGTACCCTGAGCAATCCCATGTCCATAGGACAAAACCTACCGACCTGCTCTTGTAACAGCTCTAAACTGCTCAAACCCACCCAAGTCCTGCAATACCACTGCTGACATCAGTGCTTTCATACCAACCTTCCACATTTCTCAGGCTGAGGCGACTACTCTGTGCATGTGCACTGCTTTTCTTCCTGCAAGCTACCTAAGCCTTCTGTCAGGGCCTCTGGGTACATCTGCCTAAGACCAGACAGAAATATTCCCTGGGAAGGAAGGTGGCACAGATCTGCTTTGCACTGAAAGCCAGCATAAAGGTAGTGGTGGTAGAAAACTAAAGCTTTGTATCAGTTTTCAGTCCAACTAAAAAAAACCCCAAACGGAACTCAAAGATTATATATTTTACATACCTATTTTCTGGTGTGAATTAAAAACTTCATAGCACATGCACAAGATGCACTAGGGGATACCAATGCAGAAAAAGTCTTGTCTAATTGGATCACTTCTGTGTTTTAAAAGATCAACAAATAACTTGGCAAGGCAGGGGACCAAATCTGTGCAAACACAGGTCTGTGAATGCATTTGTAACTTTAAGGCTCATCAGTGACACATAATAACCAGCAAGTTCAAGTTTCATTACATATAAATAACTATTATTTAGCAAATGAGATTCTTAGTTGTGTGGCACAAGAACAGCAATTCATTTTTGGAAAATATGAAGCATTTACCAGCCAGAAATTATGTACACTTACTACCTGTTAAACTTGCATGCTCAAGATAAAGGTTACACTGTATACATTTAACTTTTTATATAGTAAATATATTTAAAATAACAACTAGGAGGATGAGTGTGTGTCCATAGATCTTACTTCACAGCCTTGCAACATTTGAGTATGAAAAGAGAACACCAGTGCATATTTTGAGTATATATATTACTCTGACAGTGTAGCTACAGACAGGATTCTAACTGTTAATAGCATGTGCTATATACCCACCATTATCTAATTCCTTAAATCCATAGTTCAAACCTTTTGTTCACTTGAATCCAAATCACCCCCATCTAAACATCAATCTTAAACCTACTGAGTCAGAATAAATATTTCTTCTGTCCCTGTGCTTGCCCAATAGTTCAATGAAATGCTGTACCAAAGCTCATTGCTTATGGGATCTTATTTCTAGCATTTCAATGTCCCATTTGCAACACCCTGAAAGCACTCACCCGAGTGATCTGGAAGTTACAATTAAATTTTTTAATTGGACAAAGCACTGTAACCAGTGTTGAAAAAACCTACAAAAAGAGCTTTTAGAACTAAGCATAACCCATGTTTAAAAAAAAAAAAAAATTAAAAAGGTCACAGCAGATAGATGACCTCTTTCCCATGCTGCAGATCACCTTTTGCTTATGACAAACACTTTCTAGAAGGACAACTTTTATCTCTTTCAATGTGCAGTCTACCAACTTTCTGCCTTCTCTCCAGTGTGCTCTTACCTAGCTTATTCCTACCCTATTTTCTCACCTGGTTTTTTTTATTTATATTCTCCCTGGTGCTCTCTTTAAATGTTTCTTTTCTTTACCACTATTTGCATAACCAATTCAAGGCAATCCTTTCCCTTCCTTATCCCACCAAGTCATATCCTTGCCAATTGCTTCAGCATCCAAATTAAAATACTTTCCATTTGCACACATTTTTAAATAGTTGAAAGAAGCCAAAGATGTTAATAAAAGAGAGACCATCATGTTGCAGCATCCCATCTCCTTGTATTCACCACTGTTGTTCTTCATATCAGTCTGTCTCTCACTTTAAGACATCCCAAAATTCTAACATTTTTTACCATTTCCAGTGACAGACTATTCCCATGCCTAGTAACAGCTGCTTCTAATATCTTGCTTATCCATCACCTTTCTTAAGCTATAATTGCCTTTTTTTGACTACCTTGTACAACTTCTCATTTACTTACCCATCTGTCAAGTAGTTAAGAACAAAACAAAAAAAAAGCTCAGTTAAACTTTATGGTATTACAGATTATTTTCTAAAAGTAAACATTGCATTGCTCCAATTTTTCAAGCAAGTTATGAAACCTTTTCCACTGGGGAGGCACTTCTTAAACACAGAACGTTCCATCTATAGCGACAACTGTGACAACTATCAGCACTGTGCTGTCACCCACCAGAACAGGCTTTTTCCTCTTTCCCTGTCTCAACTCCCCTCTCCACAACTTACCCCTCAATCCCCCTACACAACTGCTTGTTATATTGACCTGTGTTTCCTCTCTCATTTTCAATGCCAGTGCTTGCCATAAGCCTCATGCTTTACCTCTAATGACTTTGGAGATCAATGAACAAAGCATGATATTATGCTTGAAAAATATTTCCCTACTCTGCATCACTCACAAAAAGGTGATTACCTATCCCTACTTAAATATTGTGTGAAAAAGAAATATATCAAAAATATATAAGGTTTCATTAATATGATAACTTTCAATGCTTTCAGGTGAAACATTTAAAATATAGCATCATCCTATTTAACACCCAAATATATCTAAATTAAACTGATCCTGTACTAATGGTGTTAAGGTTTCTGGAAGATAATTCTTAATCTATCACATTGACACTATCTTAACTGTACAAACTATACATTTTGTTTATGAAGTCAAATACTTCATAGAATTTTTGTTAAAATAAGAACAATTAACCATTGTATTTACAAGGAAGTATTTTAAGATACAAATGGATAGAAGACTATGCAATAAAGTTAGTTATCTTGACTTTAATCCCAGAAAAGATAATGGAAGGGCTGTTGCAGGGTTCAGGAAATACAGAATTAAAGCAGCAAAAATTAATTTTAATGTCAGCCAGTCACAACAACTCTTTCATACAATGCTTACAAACACATTTGATGGGCTTTGAGACCAAGTGTTTCACTGAAAACGCAATCAAACTAAATTAATATATTGTCATTTTAAAGGAAACTTGTTATTATTTTATGCAATGCTAATAGAACACATCACATGGATTAAAGATGTAACCACCAAAAAAAACCCCAAATCCACAGAGAAGCAAACCTGAGAACATCTGCAGGTGAAGTTTACTAAAACCCACATTATTCTTTCATTGATGACGACTGAAGTACTCATAATAGCTGTACCACCAATCATTTTTTATGAATAGTTGGTAAAAATATTAATAAAGATAGGCTATCATCTCAACTAAGATGACAAACTTTTCAAGGAAGCAACAAATAGAGAATCACAGTGAAGTACAAAAAGATCCAGCAGGGATAAAGGAATCCAGGCCATCCCAACAGAATAATGATCAGCCACACCAGCAGCAAAAGCAGCAACTCAAAAGAATCAGCTAACAAGCTACTGGCTGCTAGTTGTCAGTGCAGCACTGCAACGAGTTTTTAATTTATAAATAGGGGAGGGCAGTGTGGAGGAGAGACAGGAAGCCTTCTGTGAGACACTGGAATACTCTCCATAGTCTGAGGCTCCACATTTTAACCAGGTGGGAAAACCTCAGAAGATGGAAGAAGTGTCTATCAGAAGTTACATCAGAGGCTGGAGAAAGATATCCAAGAGTCAAAGTCTTCAGCTTATTAAAAATATTATACTGTGTTAGCACTTTGAAAAGAAAGAAGAATATGTATTCAAACTAGGAAAGAAGTGCACAGCCAGAGGCTGGGAAGCTGATGACAGATCCACTAGAAATCCCATACAGATTTTAAGGAGGTGCAGTTTCCCCACCAGCACAAGGTAACAAGGAAACTGCAGATTTTCTTCAATGCACTCCTCCTCACAACCAGGACATCCAGCAGATAAGATCCCCAGTAATAGTTAAATTTAAGTATCCTTAGTTTCTTGGTAGATCTGGTATCTTAATCAAGAGAAGCATTGCTCCTGATGCTACTTCTAGGACACGGTCAGGTTTGGAACCTTAAGAGTATCCCACTTAAAGCCCTCTAAGCCCATATATCACTCACTATAAAGTTTCTATTTCAGAAAAATGTCATACATTCCACCACACTTATGAACAAAAGTACAGAATTCTGTGGGTTGGAAAACAGCATCAATATTTCAATAAATAAACTAGCTGATGTGGTATAATAAATAACATTTTACAGTGCAATTTTAGAAAGAGATAGCAATCTAAGCATCCTTAAAAGCCCCATGAAACTCAAATACAACAGTAAGTATTCCATAACTACAACATATGAATCCAGAGCCTTAGGCCTCAAAATCTAAACATCACTGCGGTTCAGTGCATCAGGCTTTTAGATGATCTACAGTTCTAATTGATCATGCAAAAATGAGGATTATGAAGCAGGATAGAATGTGCACCAAACAGCTCTTCCAAGTATGAAATAACAGCACACCCCAACAGGTAATATATGTATGTATTTTGAAATCTTTCCCTGCCCTGTAAACCGTTAAACTTTTCTGGAATTCACAGAGGCACATATAGAGAAAACCACTCAAAAAGTGGATTAAAGGCATTTGGTACTCACTTGTCTATCTCAATACCAAGCGGATTAGCTGGACGTAGGGACAAGGGGGGAATCCCTTTGTTCCTGTCAGTGCGCAAGTCATAATAGTTCACTTCATCCACCCAGACAGCAGACTGATCCAAGACACCTAGAGAAAACAAAGTGCAGATCCTTAAAACAACAAGGGCGGTCCAGCACCATCAACTTCTAACATACTGAATTAATTTGAAAAATCCTGATAAATATAAAAATGCATGCCTAGGTAATATATTGGAAGATACATGGCAAAACAACCTGGATGCAATTATGCTAAATTATTTTATTATAGCTGCTGAAAAGGTATTCGTGGCTGGGCATCAAACATTACCTCTCACAGAGTGCACCGTTTCATGCATATTAAGGACATTTTCCTGATCACAGAGTATTAGTATTTCTCATTCCTCCAAGTATTTTGGTAACTGTCCAAACCTTGTCATCTACTACTTTCAAAATGAAAAATTCCCTGGAGGTTTTCTCATTTGAATATTTTAGGGAAGATCCCTTTTCTGTGCCACTCACTAACCAAGAAGTAAGTGACCTTTGGCCACGTGGACAGAGGACTCACTTTATTTCCAAGGCCTGAGCACAGACACTGTGTAAGGGTGAGGTAAAGTAAGTCAAAAGAGCAGCCAACCAGACTCTTGGCCATGCTCTTCTTTAACATACTCACCAGATACTGAACACCAGAAATTACCCCATCCCCACATTTACCCACGTTTTAAAATACCAATTCTCCTCTCCCGTCACCACAAGCTTCACTGTGGAACATTTGCACTTGATTCACCACTATTAAGACCTTAGTACAGCTTGGGAGAAATTATGCCTTAGTTAACTGTCACAGAACTGCAGAAAACAAGACCCACAATAGCTTCTGCAGCAACCCAAACATTGGAAAAGATAACCAGTCAACTTCATCAGTGGAGGTGTACTGAAAGAAATTTTTTCAATCCAGAAGGCATTTTAGACTGGATTCTAGATTAAGCAGGGGTCCTTGACTGCTTGGCAACGTCATTTCAGCAGTTAAGCATCTCATGAGAAACACTCAATACTTTCCATCCTGCAGGATGGTTTGAATTACAAATAAAGAAGAAATGGCACCAACTTTCTCAACGGACTCACTAAAAGGCTAGCTGTCAGCTCAGGATTTCGGTGTGAAGCTTGTGAGCTGCTTTCTATTTTGTATTTCCATAGCACACTTAAGAGTGTTAATTACTGGATCTGTTCAGATTATTTATTTTTTTTTAAATTTTGGAAGTTTAGTGCTACTCTTTAGAGAAAAATAAAAAAGGCCATCTTTCATTAGTCATTAAGGGTTTTATCTGGATATTGAAATAGGATTAATTTCAAATATAACACGAGTTTATCTATGTATGCATTTGCACATTTTATTGATATAACCTTTACTCTAGATCAGAGAGGACTGTCCTGAGGTGCATCCACTCTAAGTATAAATTTTATTTAAATAAGCACTCAGTCATATAGTTGTTCAGCAAAGAAAACAGATGTGAAATTGAACAAGAAAAAATACCTATTTTTTCAGGTTTAAGCAGTTTGAAGGAAACAGTTGAAGTTCCTTTGCCACCGGACTTTGTAGTAACAATAATGTCTCCCTTGTCATTTTTAGCCTGTCCGACTCGACACACAATTTTACTGGCAGACATCCATTCAGCAGTTAGTAGACAGTTGTGCCCACAGATTGTTAAACCTGGAAAAAAGAAAAAAAAACCAAAAAAACCCACCCTACTGTGAGTAGGAATCTCTTTTGAAATTTCATAATGCAAATACATTTATGATGCTTCATATATTTTATATAAATACATGACCCTTCTCAAGTTTCTTACAGACAGCTACAGTGAAAGATTTGTGAACACATTTTTCACATGTTCCATAGGTGCCTTCAGGTCTTTTGTCACAGTGTCACTTCATGAGACACATGCAGAGCTTCTTGAAGCTTATTTTAATCTCTCCCACCAGTTACAAATACCACAACTTGTACTTCATGTTGTACAATAGGTCTCCTGTCTGTGAGACACTAGAGAAATGCTGTTCAGTATTGTACTTACACAAAACTTCCATCTAAAAGATCCCTTTGCATGCAAGTTTGAAAGTTCCATCTGAGTGACTCTGAACATTTTGCAGAGCTTTATTTGTTTGCCACACAATGAACAACGTTTCTTCAAACTCTATTTTTTATTATTTAGCAGTACTTTAGTGGATGTATGAGAGGCTTTGGTCCAAAAAGTATTAACTGGCAAATATTCTGTCCCAATCTCTTCTGAGCAAAATCCCTGATGCAAGGGACTGATTCTGCTGAATAAACTATCCCTTCATGAAAGAATAGTCATGTAAATGTTCATATAATTCCTTTTCTAAACTTTCTCATAAAAGAAGTACAAATGACAAATTATGACATAAAAACGTAACATATATTTAGCCATGAAGCTCTCTTGTACAAAAAGACTGTAGCATATTAAAAGCATGTCAAGCTTTATTGTTTAAGAACTCCTCTTAACATTTAAGATTCAAGGTACAACTTAATGTAAGGTCCAAGGCTTCCTGGGGCTTCACCTCAGATCAGTCTGACCAACTGATTAATCTGATAGATCAATCTGATCAATTCTGGTCAGATCAGGATTCCAGGTGCTGGAAAAGACGGACTGTTTTCTCAGATCTGGAATAACAAATCCTCTATTCCTTATCAGACTTGTGTTGTCCTTTAGAACCAGCAAGATCCTAATTTTTACAGTATGGATTTGGAAAACACCTTCATTAGGTTCCTCTCAAATAAGACCCTTGCCCAGAAATATTTCCAAAAGCAGAAGGCCACACTAGTGTGTTGGCTGGACTGCAGCATAAATTAGTCAGGCACAGCAGTTCCTCCCCTGTTGGCTTGGGGTTTGTTTTTAATTTCTAGAGAGCTCTGACCAATTTTAAAAATACTTACAGGCAAAAAAGGGTCAGCACATGTGGCTCAGCACCAAAGCTTCACACTTACTTTTTCTCACAATTAAAGTCTCTGACATTTCACAGCAGACAAATTTGGCAGTTTTCATGGTTGTCAGATGTAAAAATGCCTTACTTCCTGCCAAAAACTATTTTGAAAACGAAAACCAAAAAATAAAAACCAGAAGAGTGCTGCTAATTCATTCTTACTACGACTGATGGCAATTTTGCTTGAGTAAGGACAATACATTTGTTTCTTAAAAGACGTTAGGAGGAGGGCCGAAATAGGATACATACACAAAAAATCTTTTTGCTGTTATTTTTGCAACACTTTAACCCATCCAGTTTTTATTTTTCAGAGGGGATGCATGGGTTTTAACCTTAGGTTATGTAGCCCCTCTCTTGTTTTTACACTAGCAACTTCTCTGAAGGAAAAAACGTTGGGTTAGGAACCAAGAAACTGAAAGAATTTGTCTGAACCATTCATAAAAAAGTCTTCCCCCTAGAATTTCAAGCAAGTAATACTTTAAAATGAGTATCTGAGCTATAGCAAGCTAGTAGGGTAAACATTTTTTAACAACTGCTTTAAAGATCCCTGTATCAATTATTTCCTACTCATCAGAGGTTCTTAAAAGCTCTCCAGGGAATAAGTTCACAAGATCTGACGCTCTGAAATGGACAGAAAGAGCCTTTGTACATACCTCAAAAATGTAAAAGAAAGTAAGTGTCTATTAAGATTTTATATACACTATACTAAATATAGTGGTGGCACAAGATATTTTCTAAAACAAATAAAGGCATGCTGGAGGAGAGCTGTTGACAGTACAGATACATTTTTTTTCCCTCAAAAAAAAAAAAAAAAAGAAAAAAGAGAGAACTTCCCTTTAAATGAGACTTCAGTTTGAGCTGTTGTATGGTATAAAGATCTCTGAGAACATTAATACTGGGGTTCTGGCTCTTATGTGCCTTTCAATAAATAGCCACAGGTTATTCTTTTATTGAGTCTTTCCAGTTGTGGTTAAGGTTATATATAGACAATTTTACAACGCCTACAAATGTCTTAAAAGACAAACTGAAGCTTGAGAGCATAAATGTTGTAGGTATCTCCTGAATTTGGCTTTTTGTTCCATGAACTATAGAATTACAAATAGAATGTTTATTTGGTTTCAAAGATACAAATAGATTACAAGAAGTCTCTCTTAAATGAAACGAAAAGACATATTCTTCTATTATATAATATTCTGTTTATATATCTAAAAAAAATTTCTTCTCATTTTACTCTAATGCACCTCAAATAGCAAATTATAAACTTTATAAAAACCTCACTCAAACTTGTTTAAGCCTCCTGCCTAGAAAGGCTCACTTTTGCAAGAATTTCCCTTCAACTCAGAAGGAATATTTTACATGCCTAATTTAACCATGAAAAGAAATCACTTTTCACTTATAGGAAAAAGCTGAGAATTGAGCTAAGGAAAAAAATAAGGCAATCCATTTTTTATGTTCTAATTTTACCTCAAAGCATGAGATTATTAGCAGCTACATGTTACAAGAGTCACTATGAAAAAAATATGAGAAAAAACCATTAGCAGCTAATCAGCTGTAATACAAGGCACAGTTCAGGAGGTGTCTTCCTTCCAAGAACCTAGCACCAATCACTTCTAACAGGTTCACACCAATGAACTAATGAGGTTATTGAAATACAACAACCACACAAAGACACAGAAATATACTCCCCACTAACATCATCAGTTATTTGATTATTTCTCAATAAAGATTCGTTAGTGTATCACAACCTCAGCTAGCAGCTAAGGAAAATAGTACTGTCCCTTCCAAAAGACAGCAAACTGAAGGGGAAAATTGTAGTAGGTTATGCTTGGCCATAAAGTTCATTGTGGTGGCCAAGAATGGAATTCGGGAATCTTGGTTTCCAGCCATGAAGTGAAATACTGTTTCTAGCAAAGCCAAACAAAATTCCAATGGACTTCAGAGGAGTCATGATTCCACAACAAATTAGATAAATTGTCTCTAACATGAATACTGAAGTACATGTATGCTTAACTTACAATAGAAATAAGGGAAATTCCAGTTGTTATAGTTAACTTAGATTTCCAATAGATTTTAGTCCTTCTCAAAAGGCTTAAGAAAATTAAGCAGCTATAGGATATGATCCTCATGTGGATAAAGAGCTGCTTAAAGGAAACAGTTACAGTAAATGGTGTGTTTCTACTGAGGGAAGTTTCCACGGGGTATGTACTGGAATTGCTCATGTTCAATGCATTCATAAATGACAAGACACAGAGGTTACAAAGTTTGCTGGTGATAATTTATTCAGAATGCAAAAACTAGAAAAAACTGCAGAAGAGACCTTATGAGGCAATGCACGCACTGTAATGTGGACACTATAAAACAGCAACTGGAATTCAGTGAGTCAACAAAGATACGATGCATACAGGAAAAACTTTAAATTCACAGTGACAGGCTCAAACTGACTACTAAGCCTCAAGCATTTTATCATGTGACTAGAATAGGCAGAACAACACAACAACATTAGCTTGGTGCTTAGGAAGAGTTACACAGAAAACAGAATCCTATGGAAGAAACACACACCAAAAAGCAGAGTACCGTTTTATGCCTCAGTGCATTCACACCCTGAACACTGTCTGTACCAAGACGTTCAGCCATCATTGGTAGTGAAACAAAAAGAGCAGTTCCCTGAAGAGCAACAAGAAAGGTCAAAGATACACACAGAAAATTTAGCTACACTAAGGCTTCTCAGCCTAGAAAAGAGGCAACAGACCAGTGATGATCAAGATCTGTATGGTCAGGAGAATCCTGCTTCTTCCCTCCTTCAACGCAAGAGCTGTGACGATTCAAATGAAGCCAGGATGTTAACAATCCAAGCAGTGAAGGAAATGTCTCTTCACATAATGCCTCACTAAATCATTGAAGCCACTCTGTCAAAACTGTTGCAGATATGCAAACTGACTTCTATGCTATTTCAAGTAACAGCAACACTCCGTGACTTTCCCGACACACTGACACCCCTTCCGACAGGCAACTGTCCGTGCCGACGTTCTCAGTGCCTGGAAAATTAATAGAGGAGCATCTCATCATGTCTACCCCCTTCTAGTACACTCCCACAGGCATTCATTCCTAGCAATCCAAAGCAGGATGTGAGAGCAGGCAGAAGGTTCAGCTAGCAAAGTAGAGTCATTCCCATCAGTTACACATCAGGCAGCGCCCCTGAATTCAAGGATTCCAGTGCGTATTTGTGAAAAGGGCATTCTTCAGACCATGCAAAAACATCATCTCTAATCAGATCTTAAACGCAACATTCTAAGGTCTCAAAAGAAGGGGTTTTTTTTCAACTTACCTATGAGGTCTGTAGGCCCAGTTCCCAAATTTTCTCCTCTAATTGTCACTTTTGTCCAGGAGATGCCTTCATTGGGAGAGATGCCAGTTACAAGTGGTGGCTGACGTCCTCGAGACATGATGTCTATTCAGTTACTGAAGACTGAGTTGCTTTTATCTGTTCAGAAATAAAGGTAATTTTAAAACAATAAGTGTATTATATAAAAATTCTTAAGCTGTTCTAAAATACTAGAGAAAAATAGGAATGCAGATATGGAACACCACTCTCAAAGCCTTTTTTGCCACATAGTAATAAAACAATACAGAACACCTACACTTTCTTTGTACATATCTTTTTTTTTTTTTAAGTATAGCTGTAGTTCTGAACTGGAAAGAAAAAGCATATTCAGAAAAATATTAGGCTCTCAGAATGTTTAATGAGGTTATAAACACACACCCCAAATCACTTCTGTCATAATTCAAATGAGCCTAATTCAATCCTGTATTAGAAAGTTCCTCCTGTACTGGGTTTGCACCACAAGGCTTTGGCAGCAGGGATGCCGCAGGGGTTGCTTCTGTGCAAAGCTTCCCCTATGTCTGACAGAACCAACACCAGCCAGCTCCGAGATAGACTCATTGTGTGCCAAAGTCAAGCACATCAGGGACAGTGGTAGCACCTCTGGGATAACTTATTTGAGAAGGGAAAAGAAAAAAATACCAAGAGCAACCGCAGTCAGGGAGGAATAAAAGCATGCAAGAGGAACAATTCTGCAGACACCCAGGTCAGTGAAGGAAGGAAAGGAGGTGCTCCGGCACTGGAGCAGAGATTCCCCTGCAGCCCATGGAGGCTGATGGTGGAGCATATATCTGCCTGCAGCCCATGGAGGACCCCATGCCAGAGCAGGTGGATACACCCAAAGAAGGCTGTGACCCCATGGGAAGCCCAAGCTGAAGCAGGCTCCTGGCAGGAACTGTGGCCCCATGGAGAGAGGAGCCCGTGCCAGAGCAGGTTTGCTGGCAGGACTTGTTACGTTTTGGGAGACACGCTGGAGAAGTTCACAAAGAACTGTAGTCCACAGAAAGGACTCACACTGGAGAAGTTGGTGGAGGACTGCCTCCTATGGGAGGGACCCCACACTGGAGCAGGGGAAGCATGAGGAGTCCTCCCACTGAGGAGGAAGGAGTGGCAGAGACAATGTGTGAGGAATTGACCACAACCCCCATTCCCCATCCCCCTGTGCTGGAGGAGGAGGAGGGAGAGAAAACTGGACATTAAGCCCAGGAAGAAGGGAGGGGTGGGGAGAGGTGTTTTAAGATTTGGGTTTATTTCTCATTACTCTGTTTTGCTTTGTAATAATTCATTTTTTTCTAAGTTGAGTCTGGTTTGCCCATGACAGTAATTGTCAAGTGATCTCTCCTTGTCCTTATCTTGACCCATGAGCCTTTCCATACATTTTCTCTCCTGTCCAATTGAGGATGGACAGTGACAGAATGGCTCTGGTGGACACCTGACCTCCAGCCAGGGTCAACCCACCACAATTCCTTAGAAATTTTAGATAATTGCTAAGCTACATCACAGACCGTGATTACATAGTCTGATAACATACCCACAAAATTTGACTTAGTGGCACAGATAGTCCCATGGGAAGAGGCTCCCAGCACTTATTTGCATAAAGCATCAACATTTACACAAAATGAAAAAAAAAAAAAGAAAAATGTTACTTACAGACACTACGCTAGCAGAGAACATCAACAAAACAAATAACATCCCAGATCAACAAAACCAGACATAAACATTTCCAGAAGAGTATTCCTTTGCACCTAAAATCAGGAGTCAGCTCAGACCAGTTTAACGAGCTGAATACAAACACCACCAAGTGACACACGTTATGCAACCAACACTTCACTTTGCAACCAGTGACAAATTCCTATGGCCCATCCACAGTCTCCTTCGACAGCTCTGCAGCTACGAGCAGCACAGGTATCAGTTGAAACACAGTAGCTCCCACCAGCTTCTCTGCTTTTACAACACTCACTAAACACTGAGCCTGCCCATAGGTACACATATGCTATGGAATTCACAGGACAGGCAAAAAAGTTTCTTTTAAGGACTTCCATGGTAATTTTGCATCACTTATTCCATTTCATGGCTCCTAAATTATTCTACTAAGACATTAAAAAAATCCTTCAAATTCCTAGCAAACATTTTCATTTGGTATTCTGGAACTTTGTGAAGTTATCTATGATCAGTTTCTAACAGGAAGGCATCCCCATTGGAAAGGTAAAAACCAAAAAAAAAAAACACCCTATAGGAAGAAATGTTCTAATTTCTAAGAAAATCCAGGAACGATGAAACAGGTCAGTATCCAAAAAACACATGTAGACAATTTTAAAAGTGAAAGTCAGTAAAAATGTATGTGAAATACAAACCAAGCTTCACAAGGCTTCTCTTACCTATTTTTATTTTTGCATTTCCTGGTTTTACTTGCAAATAGTCAAGCACATGAAACCCAGATTCTCAGTAAAACATCCCTACCAATAAACTGAAGTAAAGTTGCTGTTGCATTTAGAAAATACCAGAATTCAGTAAGCTATCTTTGTTTCAGACACTTATGCTACAACAAACATTATATGCAGCATACATCATGCTTCTACACAACTTCCCCAAATTTTTCAGTGTTACAGAGGTTTTTTTTGGGTCCACAGCCACACCTGAAGTCAGTGTGAAATGTACCCTGAACAAAGGGAATGCTACAAATGCTCTGTAATATTCAGGTCCCAAATAACCACACCAAATCCATAAATACATTCGATCTTTAACCTGTTTCTCAGCTTTACACATTTAACGCAGGAATGTTATCACATGTCTCAAAAGCTGTTTTAAAGACAAATTCTTTAACATGGAAGAGGCATTTATACACCCTGAACACCTCAGAACTATTAGACACCACTGAACTATTAGTATTTTTAGGGAGCTTTTGAGACTACTTCAGATGACAGTGGAATTACTAAGAGATTCAGATGCCCGCTGCACAAGCAAGAACAGGCTAAGTTGCAGTATGTCAGCCCTGTCTAGTATGTGAAGGAAGCCTGGTAAGAGCCCATGACAAAACACATCTGTAATTAAGGTGGGCTTGGTTTGGTTTTGCATTTGTAACTGTCAATCCTCAGAAGATTTCTTGACTAGCTGACCTCACACTAAAAATTACATTACGGTTTTAATAAAACATTAATTTCCCGGTTTTTCGCAAACAAACTGATGAAAAGGGAATTAAGTTATAAGAACATCCATATGATACTGCATGAAGTCTATATGTAAAATACAAGAACCTTTTAAATGAACCCAACGCAAGGATAGAGGAGTAGTCAACAGATGCAGTCTGTAACGTTGCAGTTCGAGCAGCACTGAAGGAAAGGAGGACTGTATGAGCAGATTACAAAGAAACCAGCTGAGAGTTATCTCCAGCTACAGGAGAGAAAGTTGCACCCTGGCAGGCAGAGTCCCCTCCCTCATGCCATGCCCCTGTTTCTTTCCTAGCTCTGTTTTCTCCCTCTCCCAGAGGCAAACAGTCTTTGCCTCACTTCAAAACAGAGGCCAGGTCCTAGTCTTGCAGCAGAACGATTTCCTGCCCCTACCCTACCAATTCTCCCCGACTTCTCTCTTATCCATGAGCTCAAGCAGTGAGGGAGAATGATGTCAATATCCTAATTCTCCTTTCAAATCCAGACACCTTGATAATTCCTCTTCCTCACCTCCTGTTTCTTACCCTAAGCCTTCTTGTCCAGGTAGCCCACCTCCACCACTGCTGATCCACCTCCTTGCCACAGGTGAAATGTCAGACCCCGTCTACTGTCAAGATCCCCAACCCTGGGGTCACAAGGCTTGCCCAGCTCTCCTCCTCTCACCTGTGCTGCATTCAAAGTGGCATCACCACACCATTGCCTGACAAAACAACCAGTAGTAGCACAGCAGAAAGAAGCTTCCCAGTTCTCACTGTCAAAC
The DNA here is from genome assembly GCA_022605575.1 of Laterallus jamaicensis coturniculus. Taxonomy (NCBI): domain Eukaryota; kingdom Metazoa; phylum Chordata; class Aves; order Gruiformes; family Rallidae; genus Laterallus; species Laterallus jamaicensis. The sequence goes on along the minus strand of JAKCOX010000002.1, from coordinate 11,406,339 downwards.
CTACCTGCAGCAACCAGAATCTGAAATCGCAGGGGAAGTCTTGCTTTTCCCTGTACAGTTACAAGATACATATGCACAGAAGTTCAGATCTTTCAGAATCTGAAGTTTCCTCTGGAGCCTCATGCTAAGAGGATTTTAGAAGAGAACCAGACACCTAAGTTTACCTAGAGCAAGGAGGACAAACCCTATCTTATCTATGTGGTCTTTTCTCACAGCTCCTCAGTAGAGCCTGAAGATATGCAACAGCTGTAAAGAAACAGTGAGGCAACAGATAGACATCCCCAGTCACCTTCTGCAGGAAGCAGCACGTGTCTAGATAGCAATAAGACAACATAAAACACCTCTTTTACTTTTCAGATGGTTTCTGTAAAGATTTATATAGAACATTAATCCATAACACAGATGTAAAAAGCCATCCTCAGGAACTCAGTGGTAATACAGACAGTAAGAAACCTGAGGAAAACAAGTAAAACAGAAGCTCCTTTGTCATTATTTGGTTGATTTTCTTCCCCCACCCCAAATGTTACGGTTCCCTTGCACTGCAGCCACTGTTTCTTTCAAAATACCTAGGCACACAGGTAATTGGTTTGAATCAATACCAAAACTCCAAAGTAATATTACAACATATTTTTCTGGATTTCAGAAATTGGCACTAGATCTCTCTTCATGATGAGCTCAATAAATGTAATAAAAATGCTGAGCCTCCCGAGGTCTAATATTTCTTCTAAAGTATTTCCATACTTACTGCAGAATTGCTTTAAAATACCTCACTGGAATGAGAAGACCACAGTAAATCTCAACACATCACAAAATCACTACAACGCTGAGACACTCCATTGTTATTTTTAAATAGCAATTGGCTTTATTTATTTCAAAGAGTAACTGAAGGAACTCTATGGAACTGCCCTTACTACAAACACCAAACAAACACCCTGGAGCCTCCAATTCATTTACAGTATTTCCTCCCCTCCTCCTTATGACAAAGATGTCAATAGTTAAAATGACTGAACAGCTTATTGGGAAGCCTAGCCAGTATATACTGCTGCAGCCCAAAGCAAGTTTCCAGTTCTTTTAAAAAGACTTTAAGGCAAAGCTAAAAAAAAAAAAAACCAAAAAAAAAACCCCTTGTTTTTCATTTCATGAAAAGATACAATATAATTAAGAGCTTTTGTTGCAATACCATACATTGCCCTAAAGAAAAGTCCTACTCTACAAAGATTTATAATAATAATATAAAAAAGCAGCCTATTATTGAAAGACTGGTTCGTACACAGACCTGGGGAGATTGCATAAAGGCAGTTATCTATACAAGACATTTCCTCTGAGGAGCCAGGGTCACTGAAGAAGTGTTAACAAGACTTCTTTTTTTGGGGCTCACGATAGCCAGTCTTCCACACCGAGAGGTCTCTTTCCCTCTTTACTTGCCCCCTCCGTGCTTTTTTTTTAAAAAAACAAACCAAAAAACCCTTCATTTCCTCACAGTATCTCCCCAACAGTTTAACATGTATGACATCTGTTTGACTGCTCTCATGATCTCGCTCACATTATTCTATTATTCTGTCAGAATTCTTGTTATGAAAGTGCAAGGAGGTAGAAAGCCTCTGCAAAGACCACCTACTACAAAGCCATCTTGAATAATGCCTTTCATAAACATCATCTTTGTCCATACATGAGCTCCTCAAATAAATTGTCCTCTTACAAAGGTTTGGGTAAAAAAACCCAAAAAAAACCCCACCCCAAACTAAAACCCAAACCCAGCCAATTCTGAGCATTACAGGCTTGCTAAAGAGGGGGCATCTTCACTCTTTATCCTCAGAGAAGCCACTTTAAAAACAACTAGTGCAGAAATTAAATATGGCCCAACATAGGGGAAAATACAAGTCTAGCTGCTTTTTTGGCTCTTGCAGACCTTCAATTTGTTTTAAATGAGAATTTCTAATTAAGTTTCCCCATTCAACTTCCAGTGGCAAGCAGAGAAGAAACACAAAGTAAAACTGCCAATAGCTACCCCATCTGCTCTGTAAAGCAGAACACTACTTACCACTCTGGAAAAAGTACCAGAATATGAAAAAAAACAAACAATAGAAGTTCACAGGATTTAAGGATATTAAATTGGCTGGTAAATTCAAATCCCAAAGGAAAGCTACAAACAACGTGAAGGCGAGTTAACAATTAGGCACCACCTTATAAATTTCAGCAGAGGAAAAAACAGCAGTTGTAATCTTTTTAAAAGGAGTTCCTGATTTACAAAAGAAGATAGCAAGTTGTTTCCATTTAAGTTAAAAGTTTTCAGCAGTACTCTGTCACAGACACTGAACTTAAAAGACTCTCTGAGGAAGACAGACGCAAGGTCAAAGCAAGTGGCATGGTCATCTAGCAAAGGGAATCTAAGCTGTCAAGGAGGGAGGAAAGAAAAAGTGTATTTGTCATCACTGTGAAAGCCTAAGCTACAAGCAAGCATGTAAGTCTTCAGGGATCAATATTTATTTGTTCTCATTCATACATACATATGCGACAGAATACAATTTTAAAAATTTTGAGGCAGGAACAGGAGGAATGACCAAAGCATAACCTGTGTACAAATCACAGTATGCCTCAGATGTTGTTGTTTACTTTTTTAAAAAAACAAACCAACCTGAAACCAGTGGGTGAGGTACTCTTACTATGCTAACATCGCAGCTTTAAATGCTTCCCAAATGAACAGGACTTATGAAACGCCCTTTTTTAAACAAGCAATAAATATTCAGATTCCAGAACCTAGGTGATGGCCTTTTCACCTTAAACTACACAAACTTGTGCTTCTACTAAATAAATCTAGTAATTTGTTTTTACTAGAAAACCCAAAGAGTCCCCTGAGTACAACACACTACAACAGAGTCAGTGAAGGGACAGAGCAAATGACCCCAAGAAGGACGACAACACAAAAAGATTCCTACATGTTTGTACTCAAAACCATTACAAAAATGATGAAAACCACTATTGCAACCTTTTCTGTGCTTTATCTTCCCAACGACATAAATTCAGACAGACAATCTACATAAACTAAGATTTAAAAGCATCCAAAAAGCAGCACTGTGAAAATAACTGACATTTATTAACCCCTCTGGAGATCTTCAGTGCCCTAGAATTTCCACAGCCTTCAACACTGCATTAATAATACAAAGTCCGTTCCTGCAAGCCTGCCAGAAAAGACTGGGAAGTGAATAAGCTAAACAATGCTGAAATTCCAAGTGATATTAAGAATCTATGCATGTTTATTTAAATAATAAAAGAGGACTTGTCAATTTAAACAAGAAGTGCTCACGAACCTTACGTTTGAGGGGGTGTGGGGGGGAACTCTTCAAAACACCACTAAGCTACTTATAATGAAAAGATGAACAAACATAAAAAACGGGGGTAATTTCACCATCATCACAGAAAAAACAAAGCCTCATTTGTCTTGCCCTGTCATATCCGGCACGTTGATTCAAGCCAATATTAACACTGACAAACATGTAACCTACAGGACAACATTACACGCCAAAATCAGTTTCCATTTGGGAAGATGTGCAAGTTTTGCACTGGAGGGCAAATGACAAAACAGAGAAAAGATCTGGAGTATTAAATGACATAATACAATGCCCTTCTCTTTTCAAAGAGTCTCCTGAATATTCCGATCAGTTACAAAGGTCATACTAGAGATTTTCCTTTTGGGGTAGCTAAGGAATAAGCACAGCAGTTCTGCTGAAATATACTTTGAACCCTGCAAGCATGGCTACACGACCTCAGAGGTCCTGCTTTCCTTAACCCCGCGAGGTACATCTTCGCGGCTAGGCTATCTCAACAGGGCAAAACCAGGTCACAGCACCCAGCGATGCCATTAACGTGTTGGAGTCGCGTGGGATTAAGAGTCCAGACCCTGGGGAAGATGCTGCCTGAGGTCCCTGGTCAGAGGGGTTCAGCGCCCACTGCAGCGTGGGGTGCAGCTGCGAGGGATTGACACCGGTAACTGTGGAACCCAGCTCAGGAGAAACTCCGGCACAGTTCCGGCATCCGAAATAAATTAAAGTAAACAGCGTTACTCTCTCTCTCTCTCATATCCACTGTTAGCAGCCTCTCAGTTGAGCCAGAGACCACACACCCAGACCACACAGCACCAGCTGAACTCCCTCGCACGCAACATCTAGGAGCTGTCACTCTGCTGAGGTATGGGGAGGAAAGAGGGGGGCAGGAGCGCAAGTGTGTGCCTGCGTGTGTTTAGAGAAGCTGCTTGCTCTCTCCTCCTATCATTACAGCTGGTTGTGTTTTGTGCGGTTGGGAAGGAGGGAAAGAAGGGAGGGATAAAAGAAAAAAAAAAAAGACCTATAAACCTTGCTAAGAAAACACAGTGGTCTTGGCCTTTTGTAGTAATGATTTGCGCTCCTCCCGTACTAGTTTAGTAGCTGATGAAGGGGTAACAAAGCAGCCATTTAACATCGATTAACCTTCTATCTATCACACGTCAAAAAAAAAAGTCTAGACTAGTACAAAACCATTTCCTTGTAGGTGTTAAATGGCAGCATCTTATCAGTCATACCTTCATATTGATGGACTTCTATAGTAGGGATTTGGAAGCGTAATTTATGTGGGGAAGGGAGAGACTCCCCACAAAGGGCAATTAGCTGCACAAACACCATTACAATATCAAAACACTACATTTTTCCACAAACCCTCAACTTTAAAATGAGGTTTTGTTCATTAGTATCTGACACCGTAAACAACCTGAAGGAAAATAATGAGCCTACATATAACGCTGAGTTTGTGACCCATCAGTGGGAAGTAAAAATAGCAAACCTCTAAAAACAGATTAGAGAGAACATTAATCTATAATACAGATGAACAGAGACTTTTAAAATGGGAAGCGGGAGAGAATTCTTTGGGTTTTTTAGCTGAGAAAATAATTTACTCTGCCTATTATGTCACCTGTTCAAACAGAAAAAGATGAATAAAATATTTGAAGACTTTTAAAATCTATTTTGGTCAGTCTACTTTAAAAAAAAAAAAAGTTTCCATTCCCTCCACTCTGCTACCACAAACAGACGTATCTTCTCCATCAAACTCACCAGCACACAAGTTTAATTTAATCCACACACAGTCTAAACAGCCCAGAACCACAGTCACATTTTCACCTCAGCTCAAAAATCTATTTACCTAAGTGACAATGACAATCTCCAAGTGCCAGTGTTAAACAAAACCATCAATACTACAATAATCCAAACGTTAGTATTAGCCCTATAAATTTGGATTAGGTCATCTTTAACAGGGAAGAACCTTAAGAAAAAAAAATCCTGAAGGTATTTCGCCTCATTAAATATGTTTTCAAAAAAGCTAGCTTTAAAGTTCCATAGCTTCACATCAAAAATAAACTATTCTCCCAATTTATTAATTAGGTCTACATGCTGGTTTATACCAGATCTTGAATGAACACTTTTCCTAGTATATTCAATGTCATGGCAGTTATTAATCACCAAGGCTCAAGTCAAACCAATTGAAGTTTTCTGAACATCTGATTTGGTCATACTGAGTTGGCTAAAAAAGGGTAGAAGCGTAGAAAAAACCTGTAATTCAAGGACATCTGAACACAGAGATTTCTCCCCAAAATTCCCACATTTTGTAACTGCATTACAACTCCCCAGAAATTAAGTCATCTACTTAGTTAAAAGCTTCTGTATTTATTACATGACACATCACTATAATCTAGCAACATTGTAAAGAAAAACCTTAAACATCTCTACATATAAACATACACATGTAGAAAAAAAGTCAACTCAGCTTTACACCAAAACCATATCGCAGATGGCCATAAACCTCCCATTAATTTCTAAATTCTCACAAAGCACAGGCTTTCCTACATCTGCTTCTACCTCCAACATCCAGTATAGTTTCCTTCATCGAGAAGTCATTCTCCTTACTGTCCTCCAGTTAAACCCTTTGCCCCGCTCTTGTTTCAAAGTTATTCACTACCTTCCGTGCATTATTTTAGTTACCAGGAAAATAGTAAAGAACCTTAATACACTCATCATCCCTCTATCTTGTGTTACTCACAGGCAGAAATTGGGAAACAACACTTCAAGCACCAAAAACTTTCAAACATGTTTATGCAAATACATTCAGAAAGACCCAGAAGTTCAGAAAAATAAACCCAAACGGGATGGGATTTGGTTGGGTTTTTTTTTTCTAGAGAAAAGAAACAAGACAACACAGATTTTTGCTAAGCCCCAAAACTATACACAGTATTCTTTATAAAAATACCGTGTAACCACTGTAATTACACAGTTCACATGGTTGAAGTTTTAACTTGGGTGCTTGAAGGTAGGACTGCTGCACTAAATTTAACACACTCCGTGTGACTTCTCCAGCAGTTCCTTTTGTTTCAAAAATATTTAAAAGGTGAGACATGCTCCCTGTTTTACTGAGATTCCTGTATCTTCATGTTCTCTCCCAAAACACCTTGTCCTGGTCCCCTGCTCAGTTTCTCTTTTCACACAGTCAAACCCGCACTCAAGTATTTCACTGCCAGAGAGCCTGCGTGCACAGGTATTTTTCTGACATATTTCAGCCTGACTCTGCCTTATACACTCTCAATCTTCATTTCCACTCATCCACCTAAAAATTCCATCTCCTTTTTGAAACTCTTATGCTTCCAGAGTACTAAAATTGTCTCAGGAAAAACAAGTCCTCCTGCCTTCTATGGTGATGAAGAGAAAGCATGAGAATAAACCACCAGCTGCATATGCAGCTCCTTAACTTATTTGTCAAAAATCAAGTGTCCTCAGTTTTTCTGGCAAAAAACAAGGTACTCACACTAAAACCACAGAGAGATTCAGAGAGTCACAAGATTCACATAATTCTTAAACACAAAATTTAACTTTGGTTTTTTTTTAATTGAGACATTTTAGGATTATCTCAGAAATGCAAATTAGTTTCGTATTAAAGACAAAGTGGGCATTTAAAAAGGAATTTTTGCTCAGCATACCCCTGACTACTACAGGGTTTTTTTATGAATTTTCATATATGGGTAATAAAGTAATTTCACATTACTTTTGGGTTAGCAAGAAGTGAAAGAAAAAAATTACAGGTCTAAATATACCTAAAAATCACAGATTTTTATTCCAATCTGATCTACAGACACTTGTGCACTGCCAGAGTCAGCACTGGCTTCTGCACAATAAAACCTAAGGTCTGCCTTTGAGAATCAAACTGGAAATCTGGGTATCTGTAGTTCCCTTAAGGTCAAGGGAAAACCAGAACCATTAAGGACTTGGTGTCTCAGAAGTTTTGTTTTCCTTTAAAACAAAACAAACAAAGTTAGAAAGGAAACACAAGCTTTCACACCCATCACTGAGCGCAAGACACTGTGTGCACTGATTGATTTAACCACTTCTGTTACACAAAAAAAAAAAAAAAAAAAAAGACTACACAGAGCAACCTTCCTTTGAAGAAAGAGCACTAAATTCATCCACAATAATATAAAAAGTAGAATTACAAATAACTTTTCCATAAGAGGAATGGGAAGTGTTTAACTTAGTGTTGTTTAAAACATTAAATACATAGCTTACCTTCACCTATGCAAAGTATGTAACACACCAATCACACAATTTATCCTTATTTTTGGGCATTTCTCTCATACTCAGTTTCTAGGAAAACTGTTTCAGGGTGGGTTTTTTGGTTTGGTTTGTGGCGGGGTTTTTAAGGAGAACATAAAAACCCCGCGTTCTTCCTCCTGTCCTTCCCTCCTCCTCCAACTTTTTTGAACAATCCAATTGCTTTTGAACTGAAACACTGACAGGAATCCTGGAAAATAGCTTTCAGCTCAAGGTACAAAAAATTTTAATCAGCTTTATTCTTAAATCGGCACTTTGCAAGCTGTAAACACAGACCTCTGCTTTCCCGTTCAGCGCAAAAGATCAAACATTAATCTGACGTGACTGCGCTATGCATGTGCTGTCTAATCATCCCTCATCCTACAAGCACCTTTACAAACAAGATCCCCCCCATTAACCAAGCACGGTATTTCTCCCCTGGGAAAAGTAATTTGAAAGACAATGTTGCCCAGCGCAGATTTGCAGAGTGTAGGTGGTCTAAGACAGAAGGTCAAAGTTAAGCTGAAGAGCTAACATCTGACTTCTGCTGTTTCCAGATTTCGAACCTCCAGCATACTTTCCAGATTCCACTGTTACTGAAACGCTCGAGGAGAAAGTAAGTTCACTGTAACACGTACAGTCGTCCCAGCATCATTATTTTCCAGCCCTCCTTATTTTTAAAATTAAGCAACAGTGATTTCTCCTGTGGAAAAAATTTTCTGTGCCCGTTTGCCTAACTAAGCAGTGACCTCCAGCCATTCAAAACACAGGTCACGTCTGTCTGTGCTTCACGGGCTGTTTCGTCCTCAAGTAGAAACCTGGAACGCTAGATTATTCCATCGAGAGTTTCAACAGTTGTCAGGATCCGTGCTTTTAAGAACAAATTTTATATTTAGTATTTCACCACAGTCCTATGGAGATGTTAATTTAAATTTTTTTTAAAACCCTAATCCAGTAGGAAAGCAGAAAATCAGAATAAACAGTTAAAATAACTCAAACCTGATGTGTAGTTTCATGCACAGTGCTTAAGACTTACTGGATTGGCATCTGAACATGTCAATAGATTGAAATAAATTTATTAAGTACGGTTTAACATATCTAAAAGTTTTCAGCACTAAAAGAGGTCAATGGCCTCTGTCTTTCTAGCGCTTATCTTGCTTAAGTCGGGCTTCACTTTGAGGAGCAGCATAATAAAGACTGGACTGTATCAGTGGATAGTTTCCTTTTAATAGGACCTTGGGAAAATGATTGGTGGATTACATATTTTAACATCTTTATTGTTCATTTTTGCCTCAAATACTCGAAACAGCTAGCAAAAAATTCTGCTCATGTTCACAGGAAATTCCACAACTCAGGAAAAAAAAAAAAAAAAAAAAAAGATCTGAAGACTACAATTCAAAAATACTTAATGAACAGTACCTTTTGTACTGAAGATGAAACAGTTTCATCACACAATACCCAGTGCTCAAAGGGCAAGGTGTTAAATATTTTATTTAAAAGGCTTCTTTTTATTTTTAAGCCCATGACTTAAAGCGTTCCTGGGTTTTTAAATGAAGTCTAAAAGTGTCAACTTATACTGCTACTCAGAACTAATATATGATAAAGCATTACAAAAAAAAAAATCACTATCAAGTCTGTAAAAATAGTTTTTTGGATGAAGTCCATGAAAACACAAGACAACTTTAAATTCTAAAAAAACCCAAAAAAAAAACCCAAAACCACACACAGCACAATTTTGATTGGTAACATGCTTTTAATTAAATAGTTTCACCTCTTATACAGACTAAAAAAAGAAAAGTTACATTTTCCATACATTTTCCCCTTTAACTGTTACAGTGTGCAAATTAACAGTATTTTCACTGAAAGAAGTCATACCAGTATAATGAAAATCACTGCACCCTGATCTAAGCCATGCTTAAGACAACAGAAATCCCATCTAAGTAAAAACATCATTGTCCAAGGGTGAGCATAAATCACAAAAACTGTAAACTGAACTACCCATGGGAAAGAAAAGAGCAGCAGGACCTGCCTTTTGCTGCCAGTGCAAGCTGCGATAGACACTACAGTAACAGGGAACCAAGAATAACAGGGCTTTTCTTCTTCAGGTGAGCAAAAGGTAAAGCAAGAAAACAGACCTGTTATTTCCCAAGCCACAAGTTTGTTTATTTGCAGTTTACATTAAAATAACAAACAGAAGCCCTTGAACTGTTTTGACAACTATCAAAAGCAAACCCAAACCAAAGCTCGCAACAATGAACTGCGCACAAACCACTGGTGGAGAAAAGAGACTGTTTACTTATTTTAAGAGCGATGAGAAAGCCTACAAAACTGAAGTGAGATTACAGTTTGAAACTAAACTTTAAAGAATGGGTATTTGTAGCTTAGATTTAATCTTATGTTCTGTCAGAGCTGAAATGATTTAACACTTCACTGGCTTTCAATGCAAAGCTTTGGGGTACGTGGCTAGAAGCTATTAATCCACAACAAAGGGGGGGGGCACAGAAAAAAAAAGGAAAAAAAAAAAGAAGGAAAAGCTGATAGCGTAACTTCAACACTATTTTGAAATCCAGTAAAACTGGACGAAGTGGGAATTCCCCCTTCTGGAAATACAATCATCCCTGTTTTCTGACAGCCATTCCCCTCAGTAAGAGATCCTTGTTAGGTTGCTAACTCCGAGACAGGAGAGGCAAAGAGGAAAGGCCTTTGGGTCGCTCAGCTCATGGAACCCTCGGGCCTTCACTGCGGTCTGAGGGAGAAATGTAGACCTGGGTAGAACGTGGGTGGCAGTTTGCTTTGTCTTTTCTCTCAAAAAAGTCACAGAGGCGGGGTAACACTTCCAGTTAGACACCCATGAAAACCATCATCTCTCAACTACTACACCTCATTTCGACCTGTTTCCCCTTCCTTACTGCGGAATTTTCTTACGCAGCTTTACGCACAGGCTCACGTGGGGGAATTCTTTCAGAAACTCTACGGTACCACTGCATTTATGGTACCACAACATCTAAAAATAAAATAAAAAAAGGGGGAAAAAATCCGATCTGCAAGTAAGCAGCTCTTCAGAGGTCAGACCTCGCCTCTCCCCTGCGTGCTTCCTCTACTGCCCACCCAGCGCACCCACACACAAACGCTTCACCGAATCACACGATCTAAGACACGTCCGGACCCGCCTCGTTCCATCGTACAACCCAGCAGGCCCAGGAGCTCCGGACAGGCAGCTGTCCGCCGCCGAGAAACAAAGGCAAAAGGCACCGGACTGCTGCCCTGCCCGCGGGGCCAGCCCCGCCACTGCTCCTACGGGCGCCCACGACCGGGACACCGCGCCCCCCGGCCCGAGCATCACCTCTCACTGCCACCGCCACCCAGCAGACACCCACCCGCCAGCGGGACACCGTGTGCCCTCAGGGGCTCACAGGTGACCGGGAAACCCCCTGCCCCACCGGTGCCCCGTCTCCTGCCGGAAGGCTGGGGAGGAGGAGGCAAAAGGAGCTGCAGCACCCGGGAAGCCTCCGCACCCTTCCCTCCCTGGGCGGCTCGCGGGACCCGGCACCCAGCCGGGCGAGCGGCGACCCGCCCCGGCGGTGACAGGCCGGTAGCGGCGCGCCCCCGCGGCGGGGCGGGGCCGGGCCGGCAGGTGCCCCCAGGGAGGCTGAGGAGGGGCCGCGACGCGAGAGGGCAGGAGATCGGCGACGCCACCCCCGCGCCCCAACGGCCGCTAACGACAGTTCCGTCCCGGCTCCCCCGCGCTGCAGGGGCGGGGCCTGCGACTCGGCACTCGACCCTCCCGGGGAGCGGGGGAGGAAGAAGGGAGGAGGCCGAAGGGAGGGGGGCGGGGGGCAGCCTCCGCCCTGGGGAGGGGGAGCGGGGTCGGGGGGGAAGGAGCCGGAGCTGCCCCGCTGAGAGTCGGCTCCGCAGAGCCCGGCGGAGGAAGAGCGGGGCGGGAGGCCGCAGACTGTCACTCACCGGCCGCCGCCGCCGAGTTCGTATCCGGCACCCGGGGCAGCTCCGCTCCCAGCAGCGCCTCCACGTCCGGCGGGCACAGGCGCCTCCAGCCGCCACCCGAGAAAATCGATGGAGCGCAGAACGATCGAGGGCAAGTAGAAGGCGCTCCCAGCCGCTACCGTGCCCCGAGCCCCGCCCCCTTAAAGAGACAGCCCCGGCCGAGCACCGTCTCCCTCCCTTCCTTTCACCTTCCATCTCCCCCTGGGACAGGCGGTGGCAAAGGGCCGGGAGCCCCCGAAGTTGTTTCCCCCATGGAAGAGGAGCAAAGAAAATACAAAATCATAGTAACAGTGGTGACCACAACAAGGATGACAACAACAACAATACTAAGCATTTATAATAAAACCATTCCCGAGTGGTGCATCTGGATCCCAGCGGACAGCAACTCATCCAGAGCATCAGCAGCGTGGGGATCCCCATGCTGTGAGGGGAAGGCCTGGGGGTGCTTCCTGCCGTGGCTGGGGGAAGGAGAAACGCCCAGGTCAAACTGCCCCTTGGGTCAGGCCCACAGCCATGGTGTCGGGGACTTGCTGGTTTTCAAAAGTCCTTCTTCCAGAAACCACTTGTAAATAATTTGTGACACAACATGTATCTACCATAGCAGGGCCTGAAGTGGGCACATCTGCCCTGATCTCCATGCAAATGGCCGTGTGAGGCATGTCAGGGCAATGGCCTGCGATGAGGCCACAGCCCCCTGAGTAGGGTCAGTGCTCGTCAGCCCCTAAAACGCTTTTTTGTTTCCCCCCTCTTTCTCTGAATAGTTCCCTAGCAGCCTGACCTCCCAGGTAAGCGGTTTTCTGGAATGGCCACAGAGATGGACAGAAGCAAGACTCAAATGCTGTGGGAGCTGGGGCTATCTGACACACCAGTGGTCAGGCAGTGCTGTCAGTGATGAATAATGCTGCAGACTGGTCCTCCATTTCCAATGAAAAAGCAAAAATGTTTCTTACCAAACTGGCTATCTACCTAGGGCACCTCTGAACAGAGGCTCTTTTTCCTTTTGGAAAGGGTCAGGAGATCTCCTTTTTCCATTTTTGCAAGGATTGTTTGAAATTCAGTTGCAAAAGCCAAGTTCAGAGAAAATCTTAATGGGAATGAGAGGAAAGGCAATGAGAGAGAAAACACAGAAGGAAGAATCTGGAGCTCAGTTTTGCAAAATCAGACATTACCGGGAAAACAAGTTGCCTTTCATAAAACCTCAAAGAACTTACGCATTGTAGAAATCATTATGGCCAAGAAACATAATTTTCCTCGCATTTTTTCCAGAGGTTAAAGCTGCCCAAGTTAAACTAGTAGGCTGTAATATCTTGTCAAATTAATATACATCAATTTTCTGACTCTAGGCTCTGCAAAACATGATACAGCTTCTCTCTGGGGGAAAATGAGATCTCCCAATATCTATCTTTTATTATCTCCGAAGTTGTTACCGTGACTCTGCAGTTTTCTGCTAATATCCAATGCAGAAAGACTGCTCTTCAGTCCTCCAAGGAAAGTAAAGTTGGCATCACATTAAAAAAACCCAACAAACTCCATCCAAAACCCAATTTGCCACCCATTTCAGAATGATGTTTTTTTCTTCCATGACAGCTTGTTTGCATTTGCTCATTAAAAGCTTGTCATCCGATGTGCCAAATAAAACCACGACTTCAAAAGTTTGGTTGATAACAAAGGCCCCACCCACCACACCACATACCTGGGTCCCAGCCCTACCCACGGCCCTCTGGGAGTGGATACCTGTGCCCAAAAAGCCCACTGAGGGAGCTGTCTACCCAGAAGACTTTGTAAACAGCCATGAATTTAGACTTAGTTTAAGTGACAAACTTTGGCTGAAGTTGTATTGTGGAGTTGGTTCTCCTCTCCTGGAAATGCAAGTTATCTAAAGAGGTGAATCATTAAGTAGAGGGAGCCTGAACTTTAGAAGAGACAACTACACAATGTTAGCTGAAGTGAGAAAAACCTGTGAGGCCTTTCTGCTTCTGAAAATGTCAGCTATCCTCCCCATGTAGAAGTTTAAACCAGCTGTGTCTAAGCAGCAGTGCCTTTATCTAGACCTTGGTCCAAGAGAATGTGTCAGAATGGCATGACCAGGCTGAACTCTGCAACCACAGAAGCCTTAGAGATGGTGGCTGTAGGTTCATGGCAGGCATCCACACAAGCAAATCCTCCTTCTGCCAAGAGCAGCATCCAGGACTCGTACGATCTGCAGGGGCCCCAGATAATAGTGTCAATGAAGAACTTCCTGTATGCTGAGCTTTGTTGAATCTACTGTGGGTGGTTTTCCCAGCTGATGTGTGGTGACCATGTGGTAACCATCACCTATGCCTTCAGTGACTCCAGAACAAAGCTGATGGTGACTGAATGTAGCTTTGACCCACTGGAGAGAACACTGCCCCACACATCTCTTTAGAACAAAAGAGGGAAAGCTAGTACTGTTATTATATATAGATCTCATATATATATAGCTTATAATGTATATACCATAATATATAGTATATATTTGCTGTCATATATAATGCTGCTAACATAAATATATTACTCCATGGAACTCCAGATGCCGTTAAGGAGATTAATCTATGCTGTTAAAACTGGGGAAAGAAATGACAAGTTGTAATATAATGACCTGGTAAATAGTAGAGCATTATACCTCATAGAGATCACAAGAGTAATTGCTCATTCATGCCTTTTTCTAATCCATTTATGCAGATGTGACAGTGATCTGTAAACATTACATCTCTCTACAAACTTGGGTAAACAGATTTGAAAGCCAGGAGAGATTATTATGATCGTCTTGTCTAACCTGAACATTGAAAGCTGTAGAATTTCCTCCGGCCATTCCCACATCAAGCTCTTTCCGTAGTTGTTTCTTAGACAGACACCTTCGTTTCATTTTACAGCGTTGGAGGAATGGTGAATCCGTCACTGCACTTTTGAGGGTTTCTCAGTGGTTACACTAACACGGACCATGCTACCCTAACATGTAAAAAATAACCCGTAGAAACATAAACGTTGTTTGGAGAGGTAAATTCACCTAGCTGCAGCATCTGTCCATTGGGAGCCTGCTTCTTGTTAACATAAATAACTTCCTTTTGAAGCTGTTTGTAAAATGTAGCAGATTTACTCCTTCACCCTCTCTTGATACACTGTACGGATTAAGCTTTGATTCTGCACTGTATATCTGCCTTTCCAGAATTGTTCTCTCTTCTGAACACCTTCATGCTTACAGCTATCCCCTTACTTTTATTGACACGTGGACATCCAAACCAGAACTCTCCCTACTCCTGTTTGAATTTGTGAGGTGAATATTATAACCATGGAAATAAAAGGAACAGAAAAATGCTAAGAAGCATGTGGATGAAAATGACCCTAAGAAATCACCCTTTCTAGTCCTTTCCCTTGCCCCAAGACAGGATCAACTACTCCTTTGTTATAACATTAACTGTTTTTTCAATCTTGTTTTTAAAGACTTCCCAGTATGGTGCTTTTGCCATCTCCTCAGGCAATCTTTCCTAGTGTTTCCCTACCCTTACCACTAAAGGTCTTTTTCCTAATGTGTATTCTGAATATATCCCCCAACTGGAATTTCAGTCCATTAGTGAAATGTCTGTCTTTGCTGGGCCAGAGAACAATTATTTGCTTCCTCCCTGTAGCAGCCTTTTACATATTTGAAGTCTCTGTCCCCTGCATGTTCTTTTTTTCTCATTAATCCAAACAGCCCTGTTAGTACTTAATGTTTTCTCGATTGGTAATCGAGCTTGGTCTCTGATGCACCCTGATGCACTCTTCTCCAGTCACCCTGGAAGTGAGGTGCCCCAAGCCAAGCATTCTCTAGGTGAAAAAGATTTTTTAAAAGGAAAAAATATAATTGAAGTCCTACCATGGGTTAGCAGAGCAAAATAATCGCTTTGCCTATTCTGCCTGCTGTCTTCCTGTTCCTACCTTCTTGTAGGGCATCTGCCTTTTTGCAGCAGTGTAACAGTGGTGACTCGTGTTTAGCCTGTGATTCACTCTGCATTATTTCTATGCAACTGTAATCCTGTTTACTTTTCCCCTTCCTGTATCTGCGGAACCGATGATGCTATGTTTAATTGCACCTATTGAATAATATTTTTGTGGGTTTCTTAAAAAAAAAAAAAAAATCTCCAGTTTGACAAAATCCCTCTGAATTCTAATTCTGTTCTCTAACCGCTTTTAGCTGCTCGCTTCTCCATGTCCTCCCAAATGTAACATGCTTAGCCTGTATTCTGTTGTCAGATGTTTCCTATTCAGTTTTCTGATGTTCTATAAGTAGTATCAGACACAGGAGAGACCCTCGGGGAACCTCTTTGAATACATCTCTCCATTTTGATAGCGGCCCCATTTTGCTAACTCTTCCTCAGCCCTGCTTTTTCCTCACCCCGTAGGATTTTCAATATGGACCGCGTTGTCTTTGCTTCTTCTTGAGAAACACTACCAAAAGCTTCCAACAATGAAGATGTGTGACTCTGTAGTCATAGAATCACAGAAAGGTTTGAGTTGGAATGGACTTCAGAAGTCATCTTAGTTCCAACCCCCCTGCCGTGGGCAGGGATACCCTCCACTAGAGCAAGTTGCCCAAAGCCCCAGCCAGCCTGGCCCTGGACACTTGCAAGATACATATTCTTCAGTGTAACACCTATTACCGTACTCTAACAGGAAATCAGATTTGTTCCATGGGATTTGTCCTTGACAAAACCATGTTCATTGGTACTTTTCTGTCTGTCTTCTAATGCTTACGTGTGGGTTGCTTGATTTTTTTACACAAACTGCAGCTACCTGGTGTATAACTCGCTATAGCTCCTCCTTTTTTCTATGTGTACTTAACTGTAAGCCTGATTGAAGTTAAGAGGGTTGCTTCCATGCCTATGAGAGGTACCTTCTGAACTGGAAATCAGTAACTTGCCAAAGCCATGGCAGTAGAACCAGGAGTAGAGCCAAGAAGCCCAGCCCATCCTGACCAGCTCTAACAAATCTGTAATCCTTGAGCAACCTTTCTTCACCTCATTGGTTCCAATTCCCCTTTGTTTTCTTGATCCATCAGTGGAATATTCCTGCAGATGTTGCCTTCTAGAAGCTGCCATAGAATTTATGAGAAATTCATACAGATATTTCAGTTTCCAAGCAGATTTCCTGTGTTGTGTTGTGCATCCAAAACCACCTGCTTTCTGCTTCCCCCTAAGCTGAAAATCACCTGGATCTGTGTTGTGAAACCAACATCCAGGAAGTGATCTACTTAAATCTTATGACTGTATTTCCTTTTTTAAACAAAAAGGTACAGCAAAAGGGTTTTGATTTTGGCAGCATTTTGACCGTTACCCAGGAGTTTAAGCCAGAAAACTTCATTATGGAGCAAACTATATTTATCTTAGCTGAAGGGTGAGAGAAACGATTTTCTGATCGGTGTTTTCCCAGAGATGATTTCTGGGATGCTTCAAGCAACATATAAGTTAATGCACACAATATTTTGAGCTTTCTTCCAGAACACGTACAGTCACTGTTTCCACATCAAACAAAAAATATAGTCTTTTGCACTTTAAACCATTTCCAACAGTACACAAAATTCTCTCGCTGTTTTACTTTCTTGGCTAACACCACCCTAATTCTTCCCTTTCAAGGCCTATCCAAGGAATCTGTGCACTACTGACCCAGAGGCATTGTTTCTCTAAACAGCACCAACAAAACAAATTATTAAATTACTTTGCGCAGCTAAAAATACCGAATGCTATATACTACAGCTCTGTCAAATGTGTCACTACTAAGTTGCATCAGTTTAAATACTTCTTGGAACCAACCTTCATATTCTGCATGTATTTTAGAACAATAGATGGGAAGGGAAAAGTTGAAACGGAAGCCAACTTAAAATTACACCACATTGCTTTCTCAAAGGAAAAAAACCACTACCCGATACTTCAAAGACCATCTCACAGTTTTTGTCCCTCAAATTCCAGGTGAAAATTCTGTCCCTCCTTTCCACTAGCCCAAGCTGCTTTTGGGAATTAGCATGACAGAGCTGTTCATTAGATATTTCCCCACAGACTTCCAAAACCATGTTGAGGTGAGTGCGGGGATCAGATCTGTTCTCGATCAAACTGTACCTATGGGGCAGCTATATGTCTGCCCCTGATGCATCATAGTGAAAATCAGCCTAAGCAGAGAAGAGCAATCATTTAACTGCCAGCGGGGCTGATTTTGAAGGAACCCAGTTTTTTCCCCCACTTGCCTCATTCAGTGTCTCTGCTGACACATGACTGCAGAGAGAGGATGTGAGAAGCAGCCCAAGGCCGGGTGGGTTTTGCCACTACTGCTGTTTCCTCACCAGAACATTGAACAGCCTGTAATTTCACATGCATGTGCAATTTCTTGCAGGAACGTGGCTTGATGTTGCATGCACTTTGGGGACAGATCTGGTTTGCCATTACCGCTGTTCAGTACGTAGTATTGATGACAGTTGATACTCAACAATAAATAATCAAAATGTGGTTGCAAAACCACATCTATTTTAAAGGAAATGATGCGTACGTGTGTTTGTGTTTAATGACAAAAAGAATGGCTCTATCTATTTCTAAACCTCTTCTTGACTAGATTTTTTTTCGCCATGAGTTTCCTTGCCTGTGTCTCCTTTCTTCATTCCTCCCATCCTCCTGATCTCTAAGTGTTCTATGGTGAAAAAGGAAGGGGAAATTACAAAAACAGAGCTGGAGAAAAGGGAACAAGAATGCCAAAAAAACAGTTAGTTAAACTGTGCAATCTGGGCCAAGTATAATTGTTCTTTCAAAAATAAGGTTTTAGATAATTTATGTTCAAATTACTATCACAACTGTATGCTATTAGCAAGAGGTTGCATTTTACATCAATTAGATATAATTATGAAGTTCCTTTTAGAGATGAAAATTATTTTAACATATCAGACAAGCAATTAACATTAAAATGTGGATTTTGATCTGTGTCCTAAATGGTACAATCAAAGGTACAAGATCAGACAGCTTAATCTGAAACCCATTAAATACATGACAATATTTTATTTTAATGAACTACAGTTCCAGCCTTTAATGTTTCTTATTGACATTTATTCTTAGACGCAGAAGTACATTTCCATGAGAAGGGCGTTTGGCCTTGACTTCAGATCTACAGCAATTTCCACAGAGATTTCTGAAAAGAATGTTGGTCAGTGTTTTAAAACATAGGGGCCTAAATTTAGACTGTTAAATCTGTATTTAGCCCAGCAATATGCTGAACAACTGGCTGTGATCCAAGAAAGCACTTACGCCTTCTCATTAACTTTAAAACACATTCAGGACTATTATTCACTTTACCAAAAGAACCAACTCAAATACTTAAAATTAAGCATGCACTTATGTGGCCTGTTGGACTCAGCCTTATACAAACCCCCAGTGCCATTCTGCCCACGGTTAAGACCCCGACTCTGTTTATTCGCCTCGCTTGCCCTATTGCAATCCTGGGACTGGTTGTAGCAGTAGAATTATTCGACCATGTTACAGATTTCAGGGCTGGGGTTTTTTCTCAGAAGTGCCCATCAGACACACCTTTGGAACCTACTTTGAGATGTATGTTTTAAAATACACATTACAGTCAATATCTGAATAGAGTTATAATGAATATTCTTTTCTATTTCTTGTTATAATGTATTGTGTTTTTCACAACGGATCCAACTTTAGGGTGCTCTTCACCCACTTCTGAAGGCCTGATAAAGCATTTAAGAACTGGTTAGATGAACAACTACAGGAACGATGCTGTAGTTGGTAGTTCCTTAAGAGGCAGGATGCACTAGGCAAGTTCATAACTTGCAAGTTCATAACTTGCCTAGTTCACAGCTATTTTTATCAATATCAGGCTGGTATTCAGCTCTTGCTATGTGCTGGCTAGCCTTCTATGCCCATAACCCTGCATTTCCCCGCTTAGCACCTGTGCCATGATTCAGTTACAAGTGAGTGGCAGGATTAGACAATTTTTTGGCTTGTGCAAGTATTTCTAGTAACAGAAAGAAAGATGGCATGAAAAAACTGGCTAGAATAATTCCCATTTTCCTTTGCCATTTCCCAAAGCTATCGGCTGCCGTTAAAGATGACATCAGTCATGATCTAACAGAAATCCTGATGCTTTCTTTAATGGAGTTTTTGCAGAGAAAATACAAAATCAAAATTGTAGTAGTTAACACATTGAGCATCATTTGCAAATGTGATAGTCACTACTAGTTACTGTCATGATTGTAAGAGATCCAACCTGCAGGCAAAGTACCTGCTTTCTCCTCCAGAGCATAACCACCAAAAGCCAACACACCATGGTGACGTCCTCACCAGCACAAAAGGAACAAACCTGGAGGAAGGATCTTCTAAAGCAGATTACGCTCTAGTGATTATACGACAAGGAGTATCCTCTATGGGGAGCAAACACAGTTTTAAAAGGTCCTGTTGTGCCCCCCATACAGTCCCTCCCATCCTGTGCCATGCCTCAGCTGCACCAAACACTGAGCTGATAGCACAGCTGCATCCTCAACAAGGGGCAGAAACCCTCACTGGGGAGAGTCGAGGCCAGGAGAGCACCATCTTCATCCATTTTAACCCATTTTCCTAACTGAGTGCTGCTCACACAAGGCAAAACTAACCATCCATAAATACAAAGTTTAATCACTTGTGGTAAACTTCAGGGAATTTGTAACATCCAGCTGAGCCAGAATTTGCTGTTAATTGTAATGAGGCACAGGATACACATGTGAGATACACTTTGATCGACTGCTACACTACCCTTAGCTTAGGGCACCTCTTAACCTGCCAAAATCAACCTTCTGTCTGGGAAATGTATAGTGAATGAGTTCGGAAATAGTATTTGGAACAGAATGGAGAGCTCCACTCCAAAGCTGAACTTCCCCAGTGCAGAGATGTAGATTTTTCAAAGAAAGAAATGGAAAGGTTGGGATGCTAGGGCTTATGGTTGGATTTGAGACTGTATCTGTTTAAAAAATACAAAACAAAAACAAACAAAAAAAGAAAACAGCACAACAAACTAAACCAAGCAAAAACCTGCTTATCTTGTAATATCACTTATTTAGAAGAAAATGTTTGGTGCTTGACTGAAACATCTCCAAATTTCAGAGTTATACGCAAAACCCCAGAACAGCATCCTGAAGACTCAGAAATAGGAGCAGACATTTTCCTTTCTAACATTTCTTTTCCTCTTGTCTTCCAGTTTTGTCTCCATTCTGAAACATCTATACATTCAAGTAGTTGGGCAATCCTAAAGGTGTGTGTCTGTAGGTAAAAACAGACTCTGACACTTCCTCCAAATAATTTCTGAGATACAAATCAGCATCTTAATGGCATATTTATTGTTAAACATTTCCTTATGCCTACATTCCAGGGAAGAAAGCATGATTCCCGAAAGACTTCAGTAGTTGCACTTAGCGTATTAGGAAAAAACCAAACAGGATACTATTTGTTAATGTAGGATACTGTTTGTTAATGTTGATTTGGTTGCACCAGCCTTTCATTTATGCTCACACACAAAATAAGTTGCAATAAACCAAAATGAGGCCAGAAGCGTCTATGTAGGTTTGAAGTTTTGGGGAGGGACTGGGCAAAGGTATTTGGTCAAGACTTGAAATTTAACGCAGACACTCATACCTGAGCATGGGCACCTACAAGCAGAGAGGTAACAGTGACACGCTAACCCTGGCTGCCGCAGAATCACACTCCTGCAGAAATCTGGGCAGGCAAAGTACAGCAGTAGTGCCAATGGCACATTCAGACATGGCTGGAATTTTCCTAGGGAGTGCTGGGGGGGAGGAGGGGCTGCTTCTCTCTTCCCTCCACACACGTTATGTAGCTATTGAACTCTGCAAGACTTGCAAAGAATACACGTTATATTATCTTTTCATTTCCACGGCATCTGTACACTTAAACTTTCATGCCTCGTTGTGCCTGCATGTGATCGTCGTGTACATATATTTAAATTGCTGCCCTTGCCTCTGATCTTGAGAGACAAAAGCAACACTGAATTCTTTTTCCATTATATATTTTTACAAAAGAACTACTGTAAAAATTAATCAAAGGTATGCTGGTTTTTATTGTTATTTTTTTAATTTTGGGGGGTACTTTTCCTCATATTGCAGCGGTTTTGAAATTGAAACGTTGCACTGCTGAGAAAGTGCCATGAAAATATAACCCACTACATTCCAGGAAAATAAATAAGCAAGGCCACCCAAATTTTCAATTAGTGCTAGTGCAGTATGCAGGAAATGGCTGGAGAACCGTCAAAGGCAGCCTTAGGCTGGGTCGTGGATACGGAACAGTGACAGGAAGGTTTGAAGCAGGAATACAGGCTCAGTGTGAAGATGGCTCTTCTCCAAGGAAAACTGCATGCTAATAGGTTAATACTGATTTCCTGAAACATACAGCCTGGGTATTACATGCTGGAATTTACATTCTGACAAAGGCAATTGCTGAGCCTCAAGACTTTGCTTTTTTGGTGATGAAATAACACTAGAAAGTTCAAGCTGTATTATATATTTCATGTTTTAAGCTTATTAAACATTCAAAGTACAAACTGTGCACATATTTTTAAGCCACCTGAAACAGCAACAGCCTCGCTAGTTTGGGAAACTCTTATGAGAAGCATTACATTTCAACAGGTCAAGCTTCTCTGGAGTAATACCATCAACAGACACTGACCAAGGTGAGGTGATGCCATCTCAGAGTAAATCTGCCCTGAAGCCAGAAATATTTCCCAATCAGAGGCACACAGCATCAGTCTTTTAGCACTGTTGCCTTCACAGGCAAAACAGTGTTGGGAAGCTATCTGAGGAGTGAGTTGGACAAAGCACTTGAGAATATTGAAAACTTAAAAGAGAAAAGAAGACACATCATCTCTTTCTGCAAGTGAGAGGAAGGGCTCCCGTTTACTGCAGAAGGACTTCTGCCAGACCTTCATCTTGAACAAAATGAGAAAGGAAAGAAAATTAAAGACCAGTCCAGCTAAAGAGCCTAGCCAATCTTTCTCTACAAACCTCCTCCCATTTTACTCTATGCAACTGATTTTGCGACTGTCAGCTGAGGGTGGCACTGCAGCATCACAGGAGACCCTTATCCCACCGTCCAAACCCACACACTGCCTTCCTTCTCTATCTGTCTTTACAGAGGGTGGCTGGCAGAGTACTCAGAACAAGTGTAGCCATGAGTGGAAATGGGGGAGAGATGGTGGGTCTTCCATAAACCTCTGTGTCACCAAGATTTCTCTATGTATCCATCTTAATATCAGCAGGCAGCGTTAACGATGCTTTTATCTCACTACTAGTGGGATAATTCACTGGGAATTCTGCTCAGATAGAGCCTAGAAAAACTGGGCCACAAAAGGAGACCCTAACTATTTGCATTAGGAGGCAGAGGCAGTCTCCCTGCAGTGCCAGCCCCTCCCTAGGAAAAGTTCTGTGCGGCAAAATGGGCTGGAAATGACTTGGGGTGCATCGAGTAACGCGCTTTCCACCCCTTCTCATGGAAGCTGTGTTAAATAAGCTATGTAAAAATTTTAATCATCGGAGAATATTTTACGTTCCAGGTACTGCACCTACCCTGGAACCTTTTTAGTTTAAAGTCAATAACTGTGTCACTTGCCTGTGAAAGAGGTATTAACAGAGCAAGGAAGGAAGTGAAGAGACTTTGGGGAGTTTTGATTTGTTTTCACACATAACGGTACATTTTCTGGTCACACGTGGTAATTATTTAATCAAATGGAATTTGCCTGGTGGTGTTTCACATGATACTACTGCCAATCACTGCAAAGCAAATGGATCCTTCAGGTGGTGAAGGGAGAGTTTACTTATCTGTCTTCTGGTAAGCTGTGTGCTGTAGCACTGGGTGATGCAGCAAATAACGTTGAAGTGATCCATGGGCAGCCAAGCGGAGTAGGCTTCAGGGCAGCATTTATGTGTTTCGGGCAGCCTGGACAGCTTTTACAGAACTCAGGCACGTGTGTTAAGGCTGGGTATATGCTCACAATCATTTTCCTAAATCAAGCAGCTCTGCTGAATTCAGGCCATATCTTTTATGGAAAGGTAAGGTAGTCCTTCCCGATAGGAAGAGCGCGCCTCATTTCCTTTCCACGTGAACGCTTGATCCGTGATAAATGTTTATAAAGTTCCCCTTCACCAAGTTTCTTAACTGCTGAAGAATAAATATTTAAAGAATCACAAATACTATAATCAAAACCACATAAGATGCTACAAGAGTGTTCCCTATTGTACGAAAAAACAAAGGAGCTGAAGCTCACAGAAAACTTCATTTTCCCGGTTTGAAAACTGATCTACTGTATGATACAGCGTGTATTATCTTTGTGCAGTATTTTTAAAACAATACCTTAAATGCCATTGGCTTAATTCTTACCATATTACTATAACAAAACCATGAAAGCTCTGCAGAAGACCGATGGAGAGGAGGTTTGGGGGTCGCATCTGCAGGGCGCTGAGCTCTTTAGCTTCTATTTGGTGAAGCCCTGGGGTTTAGACCCGTGTCTAAGGTTGAGAACATGCCTAAGTGCCTTGCTGGATGGGAGCCAGAATGTTCAGCACCTTGCAGCACTGAGCCCTTTGCTGGCACTTGGGACAGAGACTTTGAATAGTGAACAAATTCCCGGGGCGGGTTAAAATTACTATTAAAGGAAAAAATCGTAGTGTGCAACTAACACAGAATCACAGAAGGGCAGGGGCTGGAAGGGACCTCTGGAGATCATCTAGTCCAACCCTCTGTAATACACCTGTAATCCTTGTCCCTCAGAAGCAGTAGGCCACCTGATGGAAACTACCTACAGATCTTAGAAATATAATCAGGCGTGTAAAGTTGAACAGCCTGCCTTTTAGTTAAGTCATTAGTGTAAAAATCCTGGTTCCCTGGAACAAAGTGGGAGCACTGCCATTTTTGTCACGGGGCCAGGATTTTGCTCATCCCTTATTACATGACATAGGCTGATGTGGAGCTGCCTTCTAACTCCCAATTTGACTCTAATATTAAATTAAATGGCAATTTCCTATGGCCAGTGACCAAATTATCCAGTAATATCTGCTTAATACAATCAAAATAAAAAAGGTGGAAGTCATGTTATTTTAATGCAACTGATTTGTTTCCTGAATTTTAATCGAATGGGACAGAAGGATCAAATTAGTCAGACCAAACTTTACAGTAATTCAGAGGTCTTTTGAACATAGCAACATACCTTTGCACAGGTAGAACCCTTCCTCAATTCTCAGTCTCCTCCCCTTCTTGCCCTCGCTACACTTATTGTTGATGTCAAACACAATGGAAACAAAGTTTTTCTACTCTATAAGGCAGGAAGATGTATAGGAAGTTTAAACTCCTGCAGATTCAAGGAAGTTTCTGGTTCTCTTCTCTAGGCCGGCATACAACTGCCCTGGGAGAAAAAAACCTGGGGAGTGATCAGATCAAAGACCGAGGGGCCTCGTCACAGAGACCTTCCTGGGCTCAGATCATCATCTGCCTGCACAAACGCTCCGTCAGCAGCCACGCAGCAGAGGCACAACCGGCGCCTGAGCATCCCGGCTGCGGAGTTGGGGCCTCGGCCCCCCCTACACGTGCCTGCACTGAAATTCTAGCCCGCCGCCAGACCGCCTGCAAGCCAGCGCAGACTTCCGCAGAAGCAGAACATGATTAGAAGCAATTTTCACCTTGCATGTTCTGTACGTTTGTAATTAGCTGCGAATTAATGTGGAACATACCCCTACAAGTTCTCTTTTCACCAGCAAAAGACACATCCTTCTATTGGAGTCTGCTCAGAAAGAGAAACTCCTCGTTGATGTCAATGTTTTCTTCTTTGGTTTCCCCTTTAGCCTCCAGGTATAAATACTCCAGTGAGAAAAGGGCTGTTTAGGAGCAGGGATGACTCCCCTTTCATGTTATATTAATTTTCACAGTAGCTACCAAGGAAAAATAATTTAACAATATTTTTCTACAGTAAATAGCTGCGGAGTCATTTCAGATCCAGTGATGAAGATCTAGCAGAAAGGGGTGAAGGACTAGCAGATGCATGCAGGTTTTGCTGGTGAAACCATTAAAGAAAGCACAGCCTCTTAGAATTATCTCCCTCATCGCCCTCTGATATATCAATACACACTTCTCCTCTCTCAAGATACATCACCACAGTAAAATGCCTCGACAAAAAAGCCCAAACAACTAACTCAACTTAAAAACAAGTGGGGTGATAGAGCCAAAATGAGGCATGCATCCTTCTGCGAACAATCAACAACTCATGCACCAAACTACCGTGTGGCTTTTTAATTTATTATTTTTATTTAGCGTTCTGGTTTTCAGAAGCCGCCAGAGGGAGCCCATGACCTCTCAGACATTAAGGCGATGTGCAATTTACAATGAAAAAAAAAAAAACGGAGCAAGAATTTTAAACTGTCTTTAGGTTTCAAAGAAATACACTCATTGCTGATTCACTGACATCCACACGGATGCAAAAGTTCTGGACAGTGACACTTGATATGTCTAGAACTATACCAGAAGAGCCTTTTAGATTTGGCCCTGACCAAATTGTTAATACAACTCCTGAAAGTTCTAGTATGCCAAGAGATAGAGGTGAGGGTGAAATGATGAAGGCAGCCAAATACCATACAGTGCATAATCATTCAGGAACATGCTTTTGTGCTCCGCTGCGGCATCTGTGTAACACCATCTGGTGCATGAAAACATGTGTGACGTTACTCACAAGTTGGCCTCAAGCTGCTTCACATGATTGCCAGGGTCTACTCCCTTGCAAGTGGTGATGGCTGAGGTAATCAGTGGGCAAAAGCTGATTCTTTGCATGAAAGGGTGAGGAGCACAGTGCCATGAAGCACTGAGGTGATCCCACAAGTGTCTACACATTAAATGCTGGTGACTGCAGTGACCATTATGGAGAAGTACTTCAAAATCTGTACTGACAGATGGCTTGCTAACATTTTGGCTATCAGTCAGCTGGTCACTGATTGATCTGTCTAAACATTACCTTGACTAGAGCACAAAATAAGTAAGGACCATACAGATAGTCCGAATGGACTTACCAGACTGAATGATTTGGCATATTTACCAGAGAAGGGTAAAAATGTCAAGTATAAGTCATGATTCTTTACTGTAATTACCTGATATGAAGGTTCTCCCAGAAGTTCAGTAGGGTCTAACTATGACAAAAGTAGATCCTAGGAAAAGCCCAAGTTTGGCATGACAACACAGCACATGGCATATGATTTGTTTGCCCTTGGCATGTCGGTATCTTCAGGAAGCATGTCCTGGTTTTATAGATACAGGAAAGAAATGTTAAGCTTAAAGCACAGAAAAGTCTGTGAGGAAGATGGACAAAAGGTAAGATTGGATAGCAGAACCCAACACATGGAAACACTGTTTCTTTAAACAGCCAAGTAAAATTAACAAAGATTAGATGAGCTATATTGGCTGTAGCCAAGAACTGAATCTTTACCCTTTCAAACTCTCAGGAAAGGCTCTGTAGCACGCTACTTTTTTCTGGGCATAGAAGAAAAGTCATCTTGCATACATCTTTCCCTTGATGAATAGTCACGGGTTTTAATTGCAACATTTTTCAAACCAAGCTTCAGCTAATAAATGGCTAAAGCTGTCTGCAAGAACCTGTGTGTCTTTTGTGACACTTCGGTTCTGGAGGTGCACACAGAACACAATTACTTACAGCTTTTGCAGATGTAATTGTAGAGCATTATTTTCAGCTTTTACAGCAGTCTTACCATTTGTTTTAATTCCAGTCCTGTGACCTCAGAAATGGAGGAAATAGTTCTTTCCCAGTTCTAGCGCTTCAGTCCTCTTGGGAAGAAGATGCTTTAAACAATGCCTGAAGTGCTTAACTAATATGCAGTTCTGTTTACACACACATTACAAATAGACTAGTCAGTGCCACAGAGCAAAAGCCAGTAAAACTTGGATTGGTAAAATTCCTGCAGTGTATGTCTTGACTACGGTGGTGAGTGAGTCCTGTAACTACTGATGTCATCAAAAAAGGGTCAACATTCAAAATGAGCGCTTTCATCTGATTTACCTTACCTGGCCCATAGGACAAGTGACTACAGATAAATAAATAATAAATAAATGAACAAAAAGCAACATCGTGTTATCTCTGGCCTCACTTCCTTTCTAGGACACACCATACAGAATTACAGACAGAATATTATTCCAGTACTCCACGTGAGGGATCAAGGAGAGATCAGTTAATTAAAAAAAAATATATATTATTAGAACATCATAATTAAAGGGGGAAATAGTTTGAAAGCCAGGAAATTCCTTGGTGAGTTTTCACAAAGTCCTGACCATTTGAGCCTCCGTATTAGGAGAGAAAACTCATTCTGCCAGGGGCTGCCATGACTGCAAGGTGCAGGAGAGGGTGAAGGACAAGAGATAATTCCTCAGTCAGGTGAAAGAGGGCATCACATCGATGAAAAAAAAGTCCACCCTGACAAAGATACTCTGCAAGGCACCCGTGCAAAAGCCCCAAACGTGACTCTCACGTCATACCTCTCACGAAACCCTGTACAACCCAAGCTGCCTCTGCTCTTAGTGTGGCAATGTTACAAAAGGCAGCTATTTGCAAACTGCAAAATGAGGGCAAAAATCTCCTGTTCTTCACCCACATCACAGCCATACTTTCTACCCCTCAGACCATGCTGGGACAGGCTGCAGCCAGGGTGGGAGTGATGGTGTAACTGGGCAGCTGGGAAGGCTGCCATGCCAGGGCTGCTGCTTGCTCAGCACAGGGCTCCACTGAGCGGGAGGACAGCCAGAGTCCCCTCCAAACCCACATGCATGGTAAGCCTGTGGGAGCTGGCTGTGAGGGGGTGCATTAAAAACCCTATGCTCGGGAGGCAAGCGTAGGACGGTAGCTCAGGCTCCTTCCTCACCCCCATTCCCACGACTCAGCACAGTTGGGGATCGCTTCTGCTGCCTGGGCCGGCTGTCACTCCCTGCCCATCTCTCTTTGAGCCCATGAGTCACTTCCTCTCCTCAGATCCCACTTTTCAAAACTTCCTTTTTCCTCTTTGGGGGTACATCTGAAAAGCCTTTTCTGAAAGCTTTGGGCACTGGGCTTACTTATCCACAGACAAAACGCACCTCTGGGAAAGAGCACGTTCTCGCCGCTGGTGACATCCAGCCACGAGCACGTGGCCACGTCTGTGTGGTCCCCACACAGTGCCGTGCTAACCTCCTCCCATCCTCTGCTTTGACATGCTGCAGCTGTGGGGTGGTGCTGGAGGGCTTCTCGCCCTTTGCCCTGCCCATGGGTGTGGGGTGGGC
Source organism: Laterallus jamaicensis coturniculus (assembly GCA_022605575.1). Taxonomy (NCBI): domain Eukaryota; kingdom Metazoa; phylum Chordata; class Aves; order Gruiformes; family Rallidae; genus Laterallus; species Laterallus jamaicensis. The sequence continues at coordinate 11,377,406 of JAKCOX010000002.1, read as the reverse complement.
AGAAGGAAGAAGAGGGGAAGGAGAGGCCCAGCTCACCCCAGCTTTGCTTGCCAGCCACAGTGGCTGCTTCTTGTTCAGAGAGCAGCAGCCCTGGGGTTCAGCCACAGCTGGAGGGAAAGCAAGAAAGTAAAAACCAAACCAGCTTTGACTTACAAAAATGGGGTTCTTTTCTTTTACCCTCTTTTGTGAGCTGGTAGGTATTTAGGTTTTAAGGTTTTTGTCTGCAGCCACAAGCTCTAGAAATGTATTTTCTTGGGGAGAGAGCAGCAGTGGACCCCACCCCCCACCCTGCCCTGAAATCGTGACAGGAGCTCCTCTGGCAAGGCACTGGTGCCATTCCCTGGGAAGCTTCCAGCAATTTGTAACACTCCCTCGCATGAGATGGAGAGTTCACCTATTCCTGTCCCTCATAGGCAGCCAGCACCCAGGAAGAGAGACAGGGAGGGTGTGAGGGGAGAGGTGCAGGAGCGAGGGGAACCTGTCAGGGCTGAAGTGGTGGTTCAGGCACAACTTGTTCCCTGGTAGATTTCTGTGTTATCAGCAAAATAATCACATTGGCTAACACCTTATTCTGCAGGTACAGAGGCCAAATCTGCCTGTGCTCAGCAATCTGGAATGAGGCAATTGGTTAATTCTCCTCTTTGTCGCTGTATTTTATAGATTATGCTGTTGGATCAGCATCCTTTGACTTCCCCAGCCTTCAAACGGCTAGGAAGGCTGTTTTCTCCCCCAGGACCTCTGAGATCTTAAGATCTAATGCTTTGCCTGCTGTTATCATTTCTTGACACTATTACGCACTATTAGGGCAGGAAGCATCAAGCTATTAGGGCCAGATTCTCAGCTGGTGTAAGACAACAACTGGAACAGACGGCTGTGTGGGTTCACACTAGCTGAGAATTTAGCCTCTCGACATTATAACAGGAAGGTGGAAGAGACTGTCTGATTGTTTTGTACCAGGGACTTGCAGTTTTTCATGCTAATTTCGTACCATGCTAATTAAGCTATCGGGAAGACAATTGCAGTATGTAAATTAAGCGTGTAAATTGATGTGGTGCTGAAAGATACCACTCCATTAGTGTCTTTTATCCTCAAGCATTACAATGCTTTTAGTGCCCAAATACACACACACAACTGAGAGGGAATGCGGTGAAAAATTCTATGTGCAGGTTCCCATGTATCACCAGTCTGCAGTTACAGACCTGCATCCCTCCTGGTCAGTGGGCTTCTGTCCTGGCCACTCTGCCACATCTTTGGATGCACAGACCCAATTCCATGATATCAGCCCTACTGACACCACACTCGCTTTCTTAGTGGTCCAGGAATACAGATCCAAAAATCACTGGTTAAAGAACATCATCTTTATCCTCTCAGAAGCATTCCAGTTGCTAACAGTATGGAGGCAATGCAAATCAGTTTAAAGATCTGGTTTACTTTGCTGTCAAAAAGCTGTATGGGAAGCGGGCTGTGCCCCACAACTCCCTGTTTCTTAAAGCCCACGCAAACTGGAGTGGTTCTTAGGCAGGATTCTTAAGATTATTTCATGGTTCTTAGGTTTATTTTCCAGTGGTACAAATATAGAAAACAGGTCTCATATGTACAACAGTAATCACTGAAAGCATGTGCTCCTCTGCCACTGCTAAAGGGAACACCCTGGCAATCAGCTGTGGCCCCTGCTCTCAATTATCCCCGGAGGAAAAAGCCCCCATCTGCCAAAGGAGTCAGAGGGAATGAATTAGTGACACAATATTCCCACCAAAGCCTCGTACGCTGTAGCACCTAAAATCTGGTTTGGCCACAGGACAGAGCCCTCCTGACCACAGACCACATTTCCCTGAACCCTGATGTAGGACGAGCTGCTCATTTTTTTTGCCCCATCTGAGAATACGAGAACATTCCCAAATTGCTGAACTTCAGGAGATCACCTGATGGTAATAACATGTTCTTGCCTTGCTGAAAACAGCACCATGCATTTGGGTCACTATACTCAGTTTTCTAAGGCAGCAAATTAACATGTCGGGCATTAGAGGACTGCTTGGGCCTTCCTATGCAGGAATAAAAAAGTAGCAAAAACCAGTTCTTGCTACTAATATTGGGTGAGCAACACTAATATAAGAGAGGATCAAAATTTTCTAGGGGAAGAAAGTGCCAATTTTACGTAGAAAGATTAATAAGTGACCATAAAGTCAAAATAGGAACACCACACCACTCCACCCCCCTGACACTTAAAAAATGTTCTTATATTCTTATGTCACAAAGACAATAAAAACCCCACCCCACAAACTCTTACTGCTAAATCTGAAGTAGCATTAATTTTTCAGAGGCGACTTTTTTCAAGAATGTCATTGCAAATTCCTTATCAAGAAGTAACAAAGAAAAGGATTTCTCTTTTCAGATCAAGAGAGCAGCTTTGGTAATGCCTGTATTCATTCAGCTTTTCATTCCAAACATCATCCATCATGTTGTACGTCCCTTACACTGGATTGCAGAAAACATACCACAAATTCTACTTGGAACAGCAATGCATCTTGAACAAAGCTGACTAAACTCAAAATTAAGTTTTCAACAACTGTGCGTTAAAAAGAAAATCAGTGAAAGAAAAACAGCGAGCTCTACTGAACAAACATCCTGCAGTTAAAAAAAATATGTTTTGATTGATGAAGGAAAAAGCCATGACATTTTAGGTGGCCTAAAAGAAATTTCAAGGATCGTATTCAAAAGAAAGCGGGCATTGTATTGAAATACAGTTGTCCCAAGGGATAACTGGAATATACTGGGAAACCAGGACACAGGCTGGTTTTTCCCTTTTCTCAAAGCAGTTCATTAAATCTTGTTTCTTCATCTCATGTCTCCAAATGGACGAGTTTACCTTCAGGATCATCAGCTCTCTTGGTTGTGAAGTAGCAATAATTCACTTCCTTGATCCTCTTGCAATCGACTAATGCCGTGCTACACAGTGTGGAAAACAAGATGTATTACATTATCTACAAGACAAGTATTCAGGAATCTAGGTCAGAATCCAAGACACTTTTACTTCTACAGAAAGGTCAGGACAAAACACTCAGTAAGATTTACTGAGCTGTGATATCTACAGAACACAGCGAGGTAAGCTCTGAGGAGAAGTGGTATCTTTCATCAGATCAACTGATAAAGCTGGAAGAAAGCAGACAAGCTTTCAGGCACAGAGACCCAGTACAGCTATGGGACCATCTAAAGCTTAGTTTACATTGGTCCTGCAGTGAAAACCAGTTGGATATTTAGATAATTAACCCTTTCTATGGCAAATTTTTTTTATAGTCTTTATGTACAAATTTTCATGATGCAATTAGAAATAAATCCCCAGCTTTTCTTTTGATGACAGCAAAACTCCAGATACTTCCATAGGATCTTGTACGCTAGAGCTGATAATGCAAATGTGGGGGTGTTTTTCAAAATAAGCTGTATTTTTAGTTTTGGAAACCTCTGTCCAGTCTTACAAATTCTTAAACTGAGTACGTTGATTCCAGAGAATTGACAGTTCTTTTCCACAGCTTAGTTTCTATCCTTACAGACAGCATGAATCATACACTTTCATGAGAAAGCGTAGGTCAATGAAATCGCTATGCAAAATGCAACTTCCTGTTGAGTGAACTTGCCAAGTGAGTGTCTTCACTTATAATGCTTTGGATGCTACTCTGGATGCTATCATTGCAAAGCAATACTGCTTTGGTAGCAGCAACCAGCTGCTATTCTCTCTTGTATGTGCCTAGGCTTGTTTATCTCCTTCCAGTCAGTCAGGCAGGCAGGCAACAAGATGGCACAGGTGTCCCCACAGGCATTTTGCTTTTATGCATGCCACCTCTGTGGAGCCAAAACTGCTCTGAGAACAGAATTCCCTGAATTTTGCCCAATTCCCTGACTTTTGTCCTGAATTCACATTCCTCCTGTGCATTATCAGTGGGACTTGTGAGTGCTTATTCAGTCCCTGTTGGCTTCAGCTGTGCAAACTCATGGCAAGTTCCTCCTCCATGCATAGTAGCTGCCATTGCTGTATTATATCCTACTTCATTTCTCTTTCGTATGTAGAGACAGTAGCACAGTGTAAAATCACAGAACTGTAGGGGTTGGGAGGGACTTCCAGAGATCATTGAGTCCAACCCCCCCTGCAAAGCAGGTTCCCTAGGACAGGTCACACAGGTAGGCATCCGGATGGGTCTTGAATATCTCCAGAGTTGGAGACTCTACAACCCCCCGGGCAGCCTGTGCCAGTGCTAACAAATCATGCTAGCAAAAACTCTCAACAAAGGAAAAAGCCACGATAACAGAAAAAAACCCCAACAAGCAGCTCCCTGCATTTGCATTCCCTTGTTTGCCTTGCCAGCACAAGGGAAATGAGGTGTACTCACACTGAAAAGAAACAGGCCCCTTCTGCATGGCCAGGGCCCCCGCGTTTCCGCCAGCAAGGCTGCTGGTACTCGTGGCTTGGGGTCCAGAGGGAAACCATTGGGACCTTCTTGCCTTACCTCCCTCCTGGGCAAGCGCAACTTCCTCCTCTCTGGGTGGTCTTTCCAGTGATGGAGGTCTTGTCCTTCTGCTCCTGGTGTGACCCAGGAATGAACCGAGCTCATTAAATGAAAAAAAGAAAAAGGGTGGAAATCGGTAGATACCAGTTATGATAACTACATTTCTATTTAAAAAAAAAAAAAGATGTTGTACTGGTTTGCAGAAATCAACAGCATTTCACCCAAGTGATGCATCTTTCTTGAGAGACCACAGCAATTGTCAGCTCAAGCATTTCGAGGCGCGTCACATCCAGAAGAGAGCAGTTAGGCACACTCTTGATCGTGTGCTTCTGTTTATTCTGCGTAAGGGATCTAGGACACCTGTGTTAGTTTTAAAGCTACTACATGTACAGCACTTGACTGCTATATTTTGGCAAGTCCCAGCTGTTATTTCACATGTGTGAACTAAGAAAATACCCAAGGTAAACACAGACTTAGAAGAAGTACCAAAAACATTTACAATAAAGTGCAAGTATGGCCCAGTATGTTAACCTGCTAATATATACAGTGTGCTGGCCCTGATCTATTTTCCTTTAGAGAAGCGAAGGGAAAGAGATGTAAGAAAGCCTGTGTGAGACACCACAACTGGTTACCAGCCATTTCTCCTAAAGGAGCAGCACCAAAATGAATCCCTCTTCCAGTATTTTTCTTTGCTCACAGTTGTTACCAGCCAAACTTACCCAAATGTGGGCAATACAGAACAGAAACATCTTTTTTTTTTCCTGCTCGTTTTGTGCATCTGACAGCATTTAACCTAAATTCAGTTTAAATCCAGATTACTTACATGTGTGCACACGGTCACAGTCCCCCTCTCCATGCACAGTGCTAAAAGGACATTACTGATGAACATTTATTTTTCTCCGCTCTTGCTGCATTTCATAATATCCCTGCTCTCTTGAAATGCTGCCAGAGAAGATTGTCTTTAATATACTTCAACGGTGTCAAAAGAACCTCAGGAAATGAGGACTGGGGTGAACCTAAGGTCCACTCTACGCCACCAATACTCTCATTATACATACTGCTTTGTAGAGGAGGCAAAGATCCGCACTCCCGATGTCCTGTCTCCAAAAAACAATATTCCATCCACTTTCCGTCTCCTCTAATTAAAGCAAATTACTTTGACCTGCTTGGTTTCTCCTCCAGAGATGATGTTCTATTATTACCTACTTTTGCCCACAATCAGGTTTGAGTTATGCCTCAGAAACACTTAGATTTCACTAGAAATGAGTTTTACTAGAAAACCAGGGTTTCTTTATCTCCGTGATTTCCGGTATATGGGTCACATCCTTTTAAGTATGATCATCAGCTCAGTAAATACTACTCTTAGAGGTTAGCTTCCCAGCTGCCACCTGACACAATCCTGACATAACCACCCATGAGCTATAGTTTCCAGTGGGCAAAGCTATTGGTTCAAGTTCAAGGGCCCAAATAAGTTATTTTGAGACCGCACCCTCAGCATGGAGTCATGTTTCCTGAGGTATTTTCCAGAGGGGGGGGGCAGCAGGTACAAGAAGCTGTAGGAGAAAAGGGTCACTTCCTGATTAGTGACAAGACCAAAACTTTGACATCTGGACTTTGTGTGACCTGGGTTAGCTCAAGCTCAGAAGGGACATTTCCCAATGTTTTACTTCTCACTTGCCAAATGCAGCCCTGATGTAAACGAGACCTGGTCTGCTGAAGCTGTAGAGTGGGTGAGTTAGCCTGCTGTGCAAGAACCACGCACCACTTTGTGATTAACTCATTTCTCACTCAAAAGCTTTCAGTACTTGAAGATGGATATCGTATTTGTCCCATGTTTGACATGGCAATGTTCAGCTGAAGTATCATGTCCCTCTAATTACAGGCGCTTCAAACTCAATAGTGTTTTGCTTACGTCAGTCACAGATCATTCACTACTCCCATTCATCATAATCCTGGATTGCTCTAGTTCACTCAGCAGTAATTCTAGCTGGCTTTCATCATTGCAGTGGAAAATGTATACCAACAACTAAATCTCTCAGCAGAAGGAATCAACCTCATTGCAAGGTTTATAAAAGCACAGAGGAAACAACCCACATGTATGTATTTATGCAAGAAATAGCAGTGAGTAAGCAGGTAAATCTCTGATAACAGCACAGCTCATTTTGTCAATGGTGAAATGTTAATTTGATGGATTCGGGCGCTTTATCTTTCTGATGCCAGGCAATGTAATGCATTTCAGAATTAGAGGTCTAAAGATTCTTGAGAGCTTCCTAGATAACTTGAAAAGAAGGAGGGGGGGGGGAGGGGGAGGGAAGAGAAGGAAAAGGCACATGCAGTTATCTACAAAAGTTTGTAGAAAGACACCTGTGTGGTGCAGTCAAGAAAACATTCCTGTACTCTTGTGACATAACTACGAGACAGTTAATTATCATCTTTAGAACGAGGAAAGTATAGCCCATTACTTTAAGGCAAGGAATATAGGTGGCCAAGGCAGAGAAAATTTTGCCTCCCTCATTTCTTTACCCTCATAGAGCTCGTGCATACCAAATTCTGGCCAACTGCTTCCGTTGTCCATACAGTTCCACTTGTTTGAAGTCCTGCAGAAAAATCTGGGTGAGGGCTTGAAATAAAGCAAGCTCTTCTGTCTTCTTCCCCTGTGCTGTAACTGTGAGACCACCCTCCTACATAAAAGCCTGAAGATATCACAAGATCAGGTGAAAGGCACTTCTATAGCTTTCCATCTGTTTTACCAAAATAGCTTTGCAATACTGGAGAATAAGCAGTGAGTGTAATGGTTTGAGGGCTGATGGCTCTGTCAAAGAAATATTTACATCAGGTTGATAGTGGCTTAATATAGTCTTTACTAGCTCCCATTGTGATGATTTATAAATCCTTCCAAGCCTTGAAAGAAAGAAATGAGGCTTAGCATTAGCTTTCTAAAGACTACAATTGTGTTCCTATAAAGAAAGAGCATAACTGGCAGATAGCTGCCGATGTGTAGATAATGTTAGCAATGAAGAAGTGTAAGTGGTGCTCATTTTGCCTAAATGTAGTAAAAGGAACAAGAAAAGGGGAGAGATGAGAAGCTACAGAAACAAATTGGTTTGGTTTCAAGTCTTAAAAAACCCACTCTGCAAGAGGGAGCATACTCAATAAAATGGCAGACCGTGATTTCATGAAGCTAGTGTCCAGACCACCATTCTATAGGCTGCTAAACAGAAACAGTCCCTCAGGATATAGAACATTTGCAACTTGGAACTTTTTATTTCTCACCAGTATTGCAAAAGACAGTACAGCTGAAGAAGATCATGCTTAAAATCACAGGATGACAGTTGGGAAAGAACCCTTGGAGCGAGGGCGAATGTTAGTTCAGATTTAGTATTCATGCCTGAAGTTCCTAAAAAATTACAGAACTTTTTTTTTTCCTTTTTTAATTCTACCCTTAGGTTATCTGTCAGTGCTTCAGCTACAGCATAAACCTAGCCTGACCCAGAGGCATCTCATTTACTCTTATAGACTTGGTTTATGCTTGTGAGAAGGTTTCAGAGATCAGTTTCTGTACTCACCTGATTTCAGTGCCTTAAAAAAAAAAACAAGGAACTCTTTTCTTCTGGATCTCATGGAGACCTGTTCCTCAAAGAAACATCCTAAACATCCACCAACTTCCTATTAATACTGTCAACTGAATTCCTTTTGTGTTCCCTGCAAACGCTGTTGTCCTGAAGAGAGAAACCGCTACTTTGAAGATCTTACATGTGGACTTTTAGCAGGACTTTCTCCCAGAACAAGCTTTAGTAGTAGGAAAAGTTGTTTCCTTCTACATTTACTGATGTTGTGTCTGGTTTCTATTTATTCTTTATATTGCATTTCATTTCAGATGCAAACTTGTCTATGGCTCCAGTGCCTACAAAACAGCTGAAAATGGATAAACAGCTTCACCTTCTCTGGACTTCCAGTGGTCCTTCCACTGATGTCAAGAGCTGTGTATCATTTGCTCCTTCTTACACTGCAATGCTAATGCAGTTAGCATCTTCATGTGTGCCTTGGTCCTCCTAGCTCAGATGTAACAGCTCGGAGTGCTAAGAAGAGGAGTTTACTTGAATTTTTTGCTTTGCATCACATAGTGAAAAGGATTCTTGCAAGGATGAGTAAATACTAAGAGAAAGCTGGTTTGGAGTACAAAGCTGTACAAGGTCCTCTTCAAGGAGACAGACTTAAGCAGAACTATCAGTGCTCTGAGAGATTGGTACTATGAGAGAGGAAAAGAAAGTGACTGCACCATCTTTAAAGAAACAATCATGTTTTTTAAAACCAATTAGGGGTCAGACTATCAGCATTTCTACTCACTGTGTTTGCTCATGGTACTCATGGATTATAAAAATGCTGACATTTACCTTCAACTTTGTAAGAAATGTGTTGGGTTTTAGATGCTTTTTTTGGTAAGTAGTGTTGTAGCTATGATGGTCTAAAGTATAAGAAGGCCAAGCGTGTAGAGAGGTAATACTTTTCATTAGACTAACTAAACTAGTTGGAAAAACAGGCAAGATTTAGAGTGTCCAATCACTCTTCAGGTAAAAAGAATTAAAGGTCCTTAATTTCATCAAGTTAAACTGTGGAAAGGGCTGAACTACAAGGTGACAACCTCTGCTTGCCCTGTACTGCCTTACCAGGAAAAAGAGGCACGAAAACGGTCTGTCATCTGTGCTGTACAAGAGGAGCCCCTGTTTACAATTCGTGATGCAGAAGCAGTTTGAGGACTGCTATCCCCAGAGACTGAAGTGGAACAGGTTTTGTTGTGAGTGGTTTTTTTCTTTTTAATCAGTGTTGTTTGTGACAAACTACTTTTGGCAGGATTTTTGCTCCAGCAGTGAGAAATCAAGAGGCAGACAGGACATCTTGCAGGTCTATACACATTTGTATGACTAGTTCTAGCTTTCAAACAATGCATATGTTGGCAAAGGATGGCCAACGAGGACATTTCACTGCAACCCCACTGCTTACCTCTTTGACAGGCACGTAGTCCTCTGTAAGTCAATGGCACCAAAGCGAAAGTGGAACGTTTGGAATGGGTTTAAGCCTTTGAAGAATAGAGACCTGGAAGCACAACATCCTTGCCTTTAGAAAGCCTGCAGATGGCATTGCTTAAGCAAGTGTATTTGAATTCTTTATGAAAAGCAAAACATATCTGAATAAAAAATATCCCAGAAAAAAACCTCTCAACAGCTGATGCCTTCGACTTTCTGGTGTCTTTTTCCTTGAATTCAGATACACTTAGGAACTGTACATAAAACAAAGCTTTGGGTTCTAAAGCCTAACTTTGTATCCTTGCTCCATAAAAGTAAATAAATAAGTAAGAACACCAATGAAATGTTAGAATTTAGATCGGGGTTAGAGATTTAATATGTTACTAAGGTACGGTCTTTTAAAAATAAATGTACACCATTTGGAGACTATCCTTTTCCCATTCTAATGTAATTAACAAGTATTTCACAAGGAATTCTTGTGCACTAATCCAGCCAGCCAACAGAAAGTGTGCTCTCAACTGGCCAGCATCAACGAATGAAAAAGAAGCAAATGCTGCACATTTGAAATCAATACACAAAAGTCAAGTTCTGCAAAAAGACATTCCAGCCATGATCAGCCTGGAAATTTGTGGACAGAAAGGGGCTAGATCTACAGATAAATTCACTGTTTCAAATTTTTTTCTCATGGATTAACATAGTGCTCATTTGCTGGAATGCCTAACTTCACAAAAGATATCATTTTACAGACGATTAAAATATTATGTTATGGCAATAACTTTTAAAATCTTTTACTATTTGTCTCTTGTTAGATCAGCACATAGGCAGGCTATTGCACAATATCCAGCTTTGGATGGGACATGTGAACAGACAGATAAGAAACTAAACCAAAGAATTTCTCAAGGATTACACTTAGGAAATTAAGTTCTTTTATTCTTTTTTTTCCAAACATTTTTAGGTAGATACCATTAGCAAGATTTTTCTGTTTCTCTTTCTGTAAAATATATATACACACATCTATAATGTATGTGGAATAACTTATACAAATGCAAACCATTTCAATACAACCATTATTATAGTGTCTCATACTTCAATATCAATAATCATAATATAGAATTTATATGAAGATAATTTACATGGAATCTTTTCCTATACATCTAAAAATCCATCAAGAAATTATGGAATTTTATAAGTCCCTGGAGTTGTTCAAGGCTGGGTTAGATAGGACTTTGGGCAACCTGGTCTAGTGAGGGTGTCCCTCACTACAACCCAAAGCATTCAGCGATAAGTTATATCTACATGCATGTTTATTATTTGTCATTGAAATGAAAGCACTATTTTTAGTGAGGCATCCTAAAGAAATTAATCTGGAATGAGCTACATGTCTTGTCAGACCTCCTTCTTCCTTCTATCCCAGTAACTTCCAGTTCAGTTTCAGTCCAATTCAGTATTTCCCAATGGCATTCCTACTAGTTTTATGAAACATAGAAGATAGAAACCTGTTGTGGTTTTGCATGGCTGGGTTGGGGGGGGAGGGGGGAGGAGAAGGGTATGGGCTGCAGGGGTGGCTTCTTCAAGAAGCAACTAGAAGCTTTTCATAGGCCTGACAGAGCAAACACCAGCCAACTCAAGGTCGGAGTCATTGACCGAGGTTGAGCCAATCAGCGACAGTCACAGCGCCTCTGGGAATTGCATTTAAGAAGAAAATAAATGCAAGCTGATGCTTTTTGCCACCAGAGAAGGGAGTAAGGAGCTGTGCAGACACCAAGGCCAGGGAAGAAGGGGGCAGGGAGGAGGTGCCCGTGGTGCCGGAGAGAAAGATTCCCCTGCAGCCCATGGAGAGACCCCACAGTGGAGCAGGTGGAGGCGTATAAATTACTACAGGATCAACTCTTTGGCATCCTGAGTGTAAGGACCAGATTTAATCCCCACCCACGTGCTTGAAATTAATGGGGGGCTTTGCATCACCTCAAATGCAAGTTTTGAATTATCTTTGAGTTTCAAGAAACACTAAGTGAAAATACAACTGCAGGCTAGGTCTTGGCATTGTTCTGGGGGAAAAGGAGAATCTGAAAACACAAATACCTTTTGCAAGCTAAGAATAATTCCAGTGATCTATAAAATTATCTTAGTATAGTGCTGATTTGTCTTACTGTAGGCTGTTTGTGTCTATTTGCATATGATACCTTGATGTGGTGGTTGAACCTAGGCTGGACACCAGGTGTCCTCCAAGTTGCCCTATCATACCCCCCTCAGCAGGACAGAGAGGGGAGAAAAATAAGATGGAGAAACCAACCCCAAAATTGTGGCTAAAGATGAAGGTGGTTTAATACAATAAAAGGAAAAGGCCATGTGCAGAAGCAAAGCAAACCCAATATATTATTCTCTACCTCCCATTAGCAGGCAATGTCCAGCCACTTCCAGAAAAGCCAGGCTATGTTTGTTGCTCCAGAAGACAAACATTATAAATATAAATGCCCCCACTTCCTCTCCTTACCTGTCACTTCTCCTTGCTGAGCAGATGCCATATGGTAAGGAATATCCCTTTGGCCAGTTTGGGTTACCTGTCCTGGCTGTGTACCCTGCCAGGATCTCACCCACCCCCAGCCTACTGCTGAGAGGGGTACAAATGTTGCAGAGTCAGCCTTGATGTGCACCAGCACCCCTCCGTGATAGCCAAACCTGGGTATGTAATCAACACCTTATTGGCCACCAGTACACAGTTACCTCCATCGCAGCCAGATCAAATAGATTTGGCATAATATTTACTGAGTCCAGGCATATTTTTATCATACACTTAGATGCTGAAGTGGTATATCTACTAAATGCCATGGAGTCATTGGCAGGTGAATGCTGGTGGTGGCTCATGATGTGCTCTTCTGATTGCCTCCTTTCCAAAACATTTTCAAGTCTAGAGAAGTCATGGAGCCACAAGGAGAAAAGTAAGCTCATACCCAGTGCTAAGGAAGGGATGGATGTATGTCCATCCCCAAGGCAAAAGTGTGCACATTCATCCTCTCTCATGTGAGGTTGGAAGGGAATGGTGCCAGACCCTCAAGTCATTCTGCAGTACAACAGGCAGATTACTCTAAGACAAAAAATGTAAACCATGATAAATGGGAGCAGATTTTAGCCATGATAGTCCCTGTAGCCTTTAATGCATGAATTAATTCTTTGATGGAAGACTCAGCTATTTTCATTGTTGACAGATAGATTTCTGTTCATATGGGCGGTTTTATAAAAATTGATGATATAAATAAAAAAGTATAACTTTACGAGATTGTTTTCCACTTCATTTTCCCCTAAAATGAAATTTTCATTTTGACAGATCAAAATACTGCTTTCTGGGTAAGAAAAACTGCAAAGTTCAGTTCCATCTGAAAAAAAGTAGCTCGGGTCTGAGATGTTTAAAATACCTGTTTGATTCTGTTTACTTATTCTTTTAAAAGACATAAGGCAAATGAAAACTCAAATACCCTAAGTCAGAAAATCCCCCAAACCTAGCCAAAAGAAACTTATCTGTCCACTTTTTAATGAATTAATGCATTGTCCAAAGAGCATGTGCTTTGTACATACATAGGTCTTTCTTGTGGTGGTTCCAGCTGTGCAGCATAGGACCACCTGGAATAACAATGGAGTCACTAGAATTACTTGTTATGTATATCCAGTGGCCAGGATTGGGTCCTATCTATATACAAGGAAACTCTTGCTTTGGAAGGTGTTCCCAGGCAGCAACACCTTTATGAAAAGCAGAAGTTGCAATTTAAATACTGGAACCGTGTCTCATGTCTGTGCAGCACAAGCATCCCATAACTGACTGGTTCTCTTGATTAAATCTACTGCGTGACAGGGAAACCCTATAAAAGAAAGCCTGTCTTTAACATTCCAGCTAGATGGCAGAATTTTATACGTATTCCTTACTCTAGCCTCCAGTAGAAATCACATTCTTTGAGTTATGGATAGGTCCCAAGGCTGAAGAGAGCCAAATTTCTGTCTTCCATTACCAATGGGAAATGGGAAAAAATAAATGTAGGCTGAGTGTTGCACTTTGCCAGCTTCACATCTGAACCCTTCCCGGTATTTCAACAGAAGGATGTAGGAGAGGGAATAAACACTGAAAACACCGTGATACCTTTTGCAAGTGTTTTACAAGAACATCACCCACTAAATGAGGAAAAGAAACTTGGTTGGTAGCTGGCAGCAATATTAAGCACATCTATTTAAATACCTATATACTTCTAAAAGATTCCTAACCTCTCTGCTCCCCCTCCCCCCTTTTTTTTTCCTTACACTCCTTATAGTGACAAAGCCACCTTTTTATATATATATATAAAAAAAAAGCCCTTAAAATGTCTGTTTCATGCCTTCTAGAGTCAGGAGGGTTGGGAGGGTTTTTTTCTACTTTTTAATATGATTAAAAACTCTAACAGGTATTCTCCAAGCCAAACAGCTGGGTTATTGCTCAAGAAACAGCTGTTTCATTGCTAAATATATCCTTACTTCACCAGCTATCAGCTTGCTGAAGCTTTGCTGGTTACTTGCCTTTAAACATTTGCTGATAACGAGAAAGTCCCGGTACTTAATCATAGCTGGTGCTACAAAAGTCAGAGCTACCTTGAAAAAAATAATACATGGAGAAAACCATTGGCAGAAAGCTTTTTTCTTTGAGGGCTGGGAGATACTTCTATTTTTTTTTGCTTCAATGCCACACATTAGGCTGCAACCAGATGTTCACATTATAGATCCTGCCTGGATTAAAAAAAAAAAAAAAAACAACAGAAAACCCCCTTTTTATTCAAAAATGTCAATAACGTTTAACAGCAAATGTAATATAATTACAGTATTCAATAAACATTTAACAAGACACAGACATTTTCTGCAGGAGAATATTACCAGAGTGAGCCTTTTAGCAGTTTAGCAGTTAAATTAGTAATTTCTTTTATAACATCTGGTGAGCAGTCTCTAATTTCTAAAGTTTTGGAACAGAGAAGACATCGGGCTGATTTTGAGTTATGAATAATTTGCCAGTTGTTTACCTTTATGCCAATCTAATTCTCCCCTGCATAGATGCAATCGAATACATTACAAATGTGTTTTCCATAAAAATCCCTAAAACGCGGGAGAGGGGAGGTGGAGAATGAGTTCAAGCAACTCTGGCCTTTCACAGGCATGGCCATGCCTATCGCCGTTCCCCGCCCCCTCCCCCCCACCCCACTCTTGACACCTGATGGAGGCTCAGAACCCCTCTGTGAACTCCCAACATTCAAGAGTGCCTCTGTGTAGCAACTCAAACCAAAGCAGCTGACCTTAGCAGGAATCTTTCCATAAACTGTGTGGATTTGGGATCAAGGCCAACAAGAAGCCCTCATGGCAAGAGGAGTCTCTCTGGAAGTGGGAGAGCAGAGGGAGACCATCTGGGTGGAGGAGGACAGCCCCAGCCACCTGCTAATGTGCCTCTGGCCAGCCTGAGGACACGACCCTTGGGGTGGAGAGGCTCCTTCCACAAGAAGAGGTTGCCAAAACACTAACCCCGCTCCTGTGCTGAGAGCTTTCCCTGGGTATGGTTCCTCCCTAATGCCCCAATATTTCTTGCTCCACATTTTTCCTAACTTGGCTGAAGACCTCATACCTCTTTGCAGCTGCTGCCCTTCCTGTGGCTGTTCAACTCCTCAGGCACACTGCAGGCCAGGCTCAGCGGCTGCAGCAGTAGCCTCTATCACAGGAGCCAGGCCAGCCCTCCACACCCACAGCGTCCACTCCTGTCTGCTGTGGGAGTTAGAACCGTCCCGCACTCCAGCTGCTGTAACCCGGCGTGTTGGCAGAAGACCGCCAGCGAGTAATTGATGTGCAACCAGATGTTGGAACACAGCGTGATGAATCTCTTACAACTTGTTGATTCCCAGAACATGGTTAATTTACTGCTCCTTATCTTGAATAGGTGATAATACTGACGTTAATAAAACTTACTGTACGTCATCGTGTCATCCATCATGTATACCAATCATACAAGATTTTTGTATCTTTTAGATGAAAGCTTTAATTGTTAGCCTGTTTCTAAATGCCATAACATTTCTACTTTAATCCCCAAAATTAAACCTGCAAGATTTTTTGACGTATTCCTAACAGTGCATCTTCTGTGCAGGCTCATAAATCTTCTGCAAAATTTTTTCTGAACTCTCCTAAAAATAAAAAAAGAGCTAAAGGGCTTTCAAAATGTCCCTCCTAGTTTTTAAAGCATCAATGTTGAAAGCCCTCCTTAATCCCCAGTAAAGAATACTTAAGAATCATCATAGGCTTGCTGCACAGAAGATCTCTTTCTGCAGATGCTTTTGTTATACGCTGTGGCAAAGCACGGCCGGATCTCATCTGCTGTGTGTTCTCCATTCATTAAAATCACCCAACATTTGTGCAAGGCCAGAACGTCAACCGGTGTAGAGCACAATAGTGAATTTTTAGTCCATCAGTTCCTTCCCTTTTCTCTGACAGCCTTTTTCCCCCCCCAAAAAAAAAACGTTGAGAGAGGACACAAATAAAGGACACAGATATTTGTTGGGGCTTTGTGCCTTGGTAGATCATCTAGCGCACTTCCAGCTCCCCTGCAGCTCATGCAAACATAAACAGTCCTAAAAGAGGAAAGAGAGAGAAAAGAAGAAACAGAAGCCTCAGCTAAGCTTTGTTTTGCTCTCAGGACCTCACTTCCACATTGTGGGAAGTGAGTAAGCTGGATAATTTCTTCCTTAGCCTGCAACTCCAGGACTGGTTACATAGGAAAATGAAAATAACATGCTCTCAAACACCAACCAGCTTCAAAAATTAGAGGCAGCACGAGCCATTTCCTCAACAGAGAATGCAAGCACTTTGGAGCAGTAGGAAAGGGCATCCATAATCCACAACCATCTACGGCACAGCGGGACTGAAAGGCATTTCACATCTCCCAACAGTTGTTTGCCAATGCTAAAAGGGCATGGTCTGTCCAAATTCTGTGCTGCCTTTGCTGCAGATGTTTCTTTCTCTGATGACTGTGGATGGCCCCTTTGCACACTGTGGCCAGCAGCCTTCTCTTGTCTAGAGGAGTGTACCTTATTGCTACGTGCTATACCACGACAAAGGAATTTAAATGGAAGGATCAGAGATTAGGAGAAGTAATTCAGTAAGACTGTAGACAATTTGATGGAGGACGTGGGGGGGGGGATATTCTGTTTTGGGTGGGTGTGTTGATGTGCTTTGGGCTTTCTCTCATTATTTGGTGTTTCTCTCCTGCTTCTTAAAGCAGAGTATATCTGGGATGAGAGGCTCTGTGGTAAGTGCTCCATCAGCGGCAATATAAACAGAGTTTTTTGCTGCACATTCTAAAGCTGCAGCATTAAGGAGAATAATGGACGATGCCTTTTGATATCTTTGTGTAAATGAAGAATTTTATTACAGGGAATTACCATGTTAATTTATGAAAAGTAAACAAAACCAAGTACAAAACTGATTCAATGTATAACCTAACTTTCCTGGTGCCTAATGAGGTGACAGTGATGAAATCAAAACAAATATCTTTATGTTTCATAAATGTAGGGAAAAATACTTCTGTGTTTAATCACTGCCTGAGTCACTGACAATGCTGGCGCACCAACACCATCAGTTTTAAAATAAATAGAAGTCACTTTGCTTAGTGGCCGGGGATACAGGCAAGCTCACTGTGGACCACCATGGGCTGCAGGATAAGAAGCACACAAGGAAACAGCAGATAGGGCTCAGAAGTAAGTGCTCGCAACTAGTCTGCACTGAGGTTATGTACCTGCCCCTGTCATTATTCCACCATTCATCTATAAGCTATTGCAGAAGCAAAACTGTGCAAAACACTTCATGCAGAGTGCCACACCTGGGACAGAAATTGCCTGTGGCTTCCAAGGGCTTTTATTTTCGGGAAGAGGACACTGAAACCTGTGTTTGTGGATGACAATGTGCGACCAATGCCCCTAACATGTTACCCCTTCTCCAGTTGGCAAATTTGTTCCCATGATGGTATGAGCAAGGTATAGGTCCCCTGTTACTTAGGTCCTCCAGAAAACTGCACAATCACAGGAAAACTTCTAACGCAGGGTGAATCTTTAATAGGAACATTGTCCAGACGTCTCTGGGGCAATTTGGATGAATCTATTGCTCTTCACATGCTCAAGATGCTCCAGAGGGGTATGGGCATTAAGGTTTGAGTGCCTGCAATAGTGTAATCAAGATGTTACTGTGTGCTGGTGTATCCTCTCCTAAGAGTGCTGAGGGAGGAGACTGCCCCACAGCCACATGCTGCAGAGCGCTCCTGTGCGTAGGTAGGAGCTGGCAAACTCTGTCCTCTTCAACCAGCTCCAGTCGCGATCACACTGATGAGCAGTCACACAACACAGTAGGAAATAACAGCTGGTAAACTACAGCTAGCTAAAATTATTCCAGGTCTGAGACACATCACATGAATTTGGTTTTGGTTTTGTGTCTGTGGGGTGAACCTTTATGTTCTGAAAACTGGTCTAGAGAGGGGCGACTTTTGTCCCCTACCTCTTGTGAGCTCTACCTGAGAAAATGGACAGAAGGCACAGCCTCCCTTAGAAGCCCTTTTTCCTGCTCTTATTTCAGAATAGAAACATCTGCAGTGAAAGCAACTTTTTTTTTTTTTTTTAATATGGAAACAACTGAGAAACTCAGGGATCATGGACAGAGTTGGGTATGGCAATCCCAATACCCCACCACAAAGCCAAAAGGTAAATAATGTACCCAAAACTTTCAGCTGGCAGCTGACAGCAAGTACAAAAATCAAACTGGGAAAGAGTCTGCTTGTCACTGTCCATGCAGTTCTTAAGCAGATTAGGAGCCTGGGGTGCTGGCTAGATGCTAACAGCCAGACCCTTGGACTCAGCCTCTTCTGGTCCTGCCAAGACATAATCACTCTGACATCCTGGACAGCCTAACATTGCCTGCTTTTTTATAAGCTCCCATTTAGGAAACCATTTATAGATAAAATAAAGGAAAATCATTGTGCTCACTTTATATTTCTGAAGAAGGAAAAGGCAAAGTAAATTAAGTCCAATTTGCATGGACTTTTGAACACACATAGGTTTGGGCATAAGCTATGAAGCAGACATAGAATGTTGTAGCCTTTATAGTCAATATTTTATTAAATTTTTCCTTGTAAATTTTGCTGTGTCTTTATTGCATTCATTCAATAATAGGAGAGCTTTCCTGTAGCTAATTCTGTGCCTTGAAATTTCCTTTCTTGTTAACCTGTGACTGCAGTCTAATGGAGAGAGTGTCTGCCATACAATACAATAAGGGTAGATTCAGGTACCAAGGTGACTGTATTTTTTTATTAAAATAACTTTTTATATGCTCAGTTTCAAACTGATGACTGCATTTGCAACACCTAATTGCCACCACTATCCACAAATACTTTGAGTTTAATGAAAATATCAAACCAAGTCCCTTATTTCAGTTGAAGCAGCAGGTTGTATTACGCAGTGTAAAATCCTGTTTTATGAAATTTCATAGAAATACAGATATAACTTTGCCCTCTCCATTCTTGTTTGAACTTTACACTTTATATTGCAGGGCTTTATTAATTTTTTTTTTCATTGTAAGCCTCAAAATATTTCTGTTGCATCAGGGAACAAGGCAGCCCCATTGTGACTAATTTAACACCTGTAAATTGCCATGGCTACCAACCAAACACTTTCTAGATTTATAAGGCAAGTATCTATTTCATGTTTCAAAATAACAGTGGATTCAGTTCCAGCGGTTGTATCTTTTATTAAAAATTCTATTAACTTTATTCATCAACAGCATCAGGGATCACACAACTTCTCATACTTTTTAAAGCCAGGAGGGAATCACCTCGGTCAGCCAAGACTGACCTTCTTCATATTATACCTCATAGATCCTCACCTAATTATGTATGAAACGGATTACTTTTTTTAAGATCTAACTCACCTATTCTGCTTACAAGAGAGAATGAGAATAAACAGTTATGTTATTTGAAAACTACTTAAAATGAGAAGCAGAAAGAACATTGTCACCTTTGGTCCTGCCCTGCCCTCCACTTTCCTCAGAGCACAGTTTCATAGAAACACAGAATTATTTTGGTTGGAAAAGACCCTTAAGATCATCAGCTCCAACCATAAACCTAAGACTGCCAAGTCCAGCACTAAACTATATCCCTAAGCACCGTATCTATCTACATGTCTTTTAAATACCTCCAGGGATGGTGATTCAACCACTTCCCTGGGCAGCCTGTTCCAGGGTTTGACAACCCTTTTAGCAAAGAAATTTTTCCTAACATCCAATCTAAACCTCTCCGTGCACAATTTGAGGCCATTTCCTCTTGTCCTATCACTTAGGAGAAGAGACCAACACCCACCAGGCTACAATCTCCTTTCAAGTGGTTGTAGACAGCCATAAGGTCTCCCCTTAGCCTCCTCTTCTCCAGACAAAACCACCCCAGTTCCCTCAGCTGCTTATCATAAGACCTGTGACCTAGAGCTTCAGCAGCTTCATTGCCCTTCTCTGGACACACTCCGGCACCTCAATGTCTTTCTTGTATCAAGGGGCCACAGTACTCTTTGCATGGCCTCACAAGTGCAAAGTACAGGGGCACAATCATTGCCCTAGTCCTGTCATGCTTGTTTCTAACACAAGCCAAGATGCTGTTGGGCTTCTTGGCCAGCTGGGCACACTGCTGGCTCATATTCAGCCAGTTATATTGACCAACACCCCCAGGTCCTTCTCCACCAGGCAGCTTTCCAGTCACTCTTCCTCAACCCTGTAGCATTGCATGGGGGTGTTGCAACCCAGGTGCAGGACCTAGCACCAAGCCTTATTAAACTTCATACAGCTGGCTTCAGCCCATGGACCCAGCCTGTCCAGATGCCTCTGCAGAGCCTCCCTACCCTCAGCAGATCAGTGTTCCCAACACACCTGATTTTTGATGAAACCTAACAAGAGTTTGAAGGTTATCTTACTGATGTGCAGCCACATCCTCTGCTACTGAACTATACTGCTAATGTGGATTTAGACTTGCTTAAGGTGAAGAGGTATGACATGGCAAGGCCAATGGTATCCTGGGCTCCATCAGAAGAGGGGTGGCCAGCAGGGACAGGGAGGTGATTGTCCCTCTCTACTCTGCCCTCGTGAGGCCCCATCTGGAGTACTGTGTCCAGATCTGGGGCCCCCAGTACAAGAAGGATGTAGAACTGTTGGAGAGGGTTCAGAGGAGAGGTGAGGCCACAAGGATGATTAGAGGGCTGGAGCACCTGCCCTACAAAGAGAGGCTGAGGGAGCTGGGCTGGTTCAGCCTGGAGAAGAGGAGGCTGCGGGGGGACCTCATTGCAGCCTGCCAGTACCTGAAGGGAGCATACAAACAGGAGGGGAATCAACTTGTTAAAAGGGCAGATAATGGCAGGACAAGGGGGAATGGATTAAAGCTGAAGGAGGGAAGGTTTAGATTGAATATTCGGGGGAAGTTTTTTACGGAAAGAGTGGTGAGGTGCTGGAACAGGCTGCCCAGAGAGGTGGTGGATGCCCCATCCCTGGAGGTGTTCAAGGCCAGGTTGGATGGGGCCCTGGGCAACCTTGTGTAGATCCAGGCCTGAGGTTGGTGGCCCTGCCTGTGGCAGGGGGGTTGGAGCTCTATGATCCTCGGGGTCCCTTCCAACCCTTGCCATTCTATGATTCTATGATTCTATGGCACGGTGTTTACAGCCTTCAGCCTTATGAAAGTCACAACCCGTGGATTTTAGCTTACCTTATAAAGCAAAATCCAATTGCAGCAATAGAATTCATAGCAATACAAATCAAATATTATAATTCTTCAAACTCAAA
This sequence comes from Laterallus jamaicensis coturniculus, assembly GCA_022605575.1. Lineage (NCBI taxonomy): Eukaryota > Metazoa > Chordata > Aves > Gruiformes > Rallidae > Laterallus > Laterallus jamaicensis. Next base: position 11,356,036 of record JAKCOX010000002.1, on the reverse strand, counting down.
GGACAGGCAGATGCTATAAAACCAGAATTTTTAGTTCCCAGAGATATCCTTTACACTTGTGCTGAGTGAGCGTGACGATCGTCACATAAGTGATGCCTGAGCTAAGAGCCTACCCACTCTATGGGGACCAAGCTGGAACACGCTTGCTGGGAGACCTGGCAGAGGAGAATCCAAAGGGGCTCAGTTTCATCCTTATTCAGTGCAAATTATACCACAAAATGACTACAAAGCTCTGTAACTTGCAGGAACTGAGTGTCTGCTTCCATCTCCTAAGCAAACAGTGAAAAAATTCAAAGGTACAGCTGCCAACAAACAAGCTTTTCTAGTTTAGTTATTTAAATAGTTTTGGACGAAATTCTGGGTTATGTTAGGTAAGTACTGGTTGAGTTCATTATGACAGAGACACTTGGTGTAAAAAGAACTAGTGAGAAAGCATGAAGACCGCTGAAAGGGCAGAAGGGCTGCATCAAATCCCCCCCAACTTCTGCCTGGTGTTTTGGCTGCTTTTCTTGGATAGCTTTATTCCTTTGTGGGTACATGTACATGGTCCCACTGCTCCCCACTCTCAAAGGCTGGCAGCCTCACTCTAGAGACAACTATACCACTGAAACTAGCAGTGGTATTTGCAGGGTGTGCACAAAGCATCCAGGAGCCATGGCATGGGAGAGCAGGCAAGCGGGTAGCTTCTTCCACACAGGAGCACGCACCAAACACTCTAAGCTTTGCAGTGGCATCAGCAAGGGGATGGGAACCTGATTTGGGCTTAGACGAACTGAGAAAGCGTTGTTCTCCATCCAAGTCTGCCACCTGAACCCATTACTGCTTTGCTGTGTGTAATCCCTTCTCTGTCAGCCAGGCAATTGCAGCAGCACAAAAGACCCAGTGCAGAAATCAGGTACCTTGGATGCTGCAGTTCTTACACTGTTAGAAGTTTCATGTGAAAAAGTGGAGATTTGCAAACGGTCCACTAGCAGAAGGTTGTAACACAGCCAGATACATTCACTTCATCCTCCTGATTTAGTGGGAATTGGTCAGAAAGGTCTTGTGAAAAATATACAACGCTTTCAGACAGAAAAAGAAAAGAAAAAAGCTTGGAATACATTGAAAGGAGAAATAAGTATGTGAGACTACAACTGCACTGAGCTCTTTGATCATGAATCCAGTAGGAATGTTACTTATTTTTATATCTGTGACAAGATTGTGGGATTTCCTTTTCAGCAAGTCCCTTCAAAAGTAGGGAGGGACTGCGACATAAGAAATTGGCACTGATAAATCAGATGAGGAAGGCTTCCTTACACGTACTGTATGTATCTTGGCAATCCTGAACGGAAATTTAAAGAAAATAAATAAATAAAATAACTGGGAGATGCTTTTTGCAGGACAGGGAACTTGCTGGTGGTGTGCTCAACAATGCAAATCCACTGTTATGCCACTGGCTTCAGTTAAATTCTACAGATTTTCTGTATTAAAACCTAAACTAAACAAAAGAGCCAAATCTCTTTTCATTGACACACACAGCACGTTAAGTTATGTGGCAAATCCACCGAAGCTAGTGTGCATGCAAGACTAAAACCCAACGCCATATACGTCAGATGCGCCCGGGTGCTGGGTACCAAAGCAGGAGCGGATCTGCAAGCACCTGAGTAATACCAGCACCATGTAACACCCAGGGTAATCCCATTCATTCCCGATTAAGGGGGCGGAAAAAAAGGCAGAAATGGATCCTTTCTTTAGGATTGCTCAGAATACCCTTGTAGAACAATCTTTGGCATCGAGCTCCATTAACCATTTCACTTCTTTCTAAATTGTCTCTCTTTTTTTCTAACTTTTATTTCTTCTTCTTTGCTTTACTTTGTTGCTCTGCCTCCTCCTTCCCCTGGGTGCCAAGTGCCCGTCTAATTCAAGGAATTCGCAGCGCTTCGGGTTCCTCAAAACCCAGTTTCTTTCCTTTGAAAAACTTCCCCCCCCCCCCCCCGACGAGCGTTTCCTTCGCTTTCTCATGAACCCCCGCAACCAGTGCCTGCTGAAAACCCCGGCAGCCGTTCTCTCTGCAGAGCCCGGAGGGTACGGTGGGCCGAAAAGCCACGAATATTCGAATATATCGGGTGCGTTTTCCCAGCGCGCCCGAAGGAAGGCGAGGAGGGAGCTGACGCACCCGCTCCCCCCGGAGCCGGCGCCCATCGCGCCGCTGCCCCCCTCTGCGGCGCAGCCGGGAGACGCGAGCTTCTCCCCCGTTTTACACGCTTCCCTCCGCGCAGACGCTTGGAAGGCGGGGTGCTTCCAGCCCCGCTGGGAGCTTGTTAACGCCTTTACGACAAAACAAAACAAAACGTTGAAATCCTTTCTCTCGGGACCAAAAAAAACCCTCCACATCACCCCACACGTGTGTCGTCGTCGTCGTCGTCCCCTCCAACCCACTGTATTTCGTGAAGCGGGGAGCCTGAGGCCTCCGAAAGTGATGGGGGACTGGAGGGGACACAAGCCACGGGCCATGGCAAAGGCAGATGTCTGCGCGGGGCGGCGGCCCGGCAGCCGCCAGGGGGCAGGCGAGCCCTCCCCGCACCGCACCGCGCCCCGCCGCGGGGTGAGGGGCGCCCACCGCCCGGCGGGATGCTCGAACCCCGGCCCTTAAGATTTGGAAAGTAGGCTAATAGGCGTTTCTCGGGCTGCAGCGTGCGCGCTGCCTCTGGGGTGTCGTGTCCTGTCTCCCCCCTCTGTCGTCAGTGCCGTCCCCCCCCCGCGTTTAGGGAGCAATTCGCAGGGTTGAGCGTGTGCGCTGGCGGGAGGTTCGGGGGGTTGGCTTGAGCCCAACCTGATGGCACCCCGGGCCGGGAAGCACTGGGAGTTTCACTTTTTAATCTTCACACTCCCCCGAGAGATGCGTTTCAGGCTGTTTCTTCAGCGGGGGGGCTGAAGCAACCCCTCCGGGCAGCAAATTTACCCCGTGAGGAACACACACCTCTCTCTCTCTCTCTCTCTCTCTCAAAAAAAACCCTGCCCAGAAATTATGGATACAGCAAACCCCAAACACTACCCAGAAATGACGGATAGAGCAGTACCCGGCGACAACTTCGAGCACCTTCTACATTAGTTGACACTGCGCGGGCTGTACTACAGCTCGGCAAGAAACAGGGCTGGCCCAGCAGCCCCACACCGCAGCCCCACTGTAACCACCCAGGACGCTCGCACAAGAGGAACGAAAAGCTTCTGCAGCAGCCAGGAAACAGGCTTCAGCCTCAAGCTTCCACGGGGGGTTAAAACAACAGCGAGTTAGACGCTCAGCTTCGCCTAATATGAAAACATCTCGGTCCGGTGTTCCCCAAGGGAGGAGTTGCCCAAGCAGGCTACAGAAGCTGTGTGCTTCCAGAGAACCTGCGTTACAAACCTCGGGTTCCTTTGCACACGGGAGACAAGATTGTTCGGATGCTGACTCAAGGGAGAGGAGGTGAATTGGGGAAGAATGCTCATGGGCGCACACCAGAACCCAGGAAAGTCCCGAGACTGAAAAAAAGTAAACCCTGCATGCATTCCAGCACTTTCTGACACCGAGCTGGTGTTCCTCAGAGCAATTAGAGCATCTTAATCATCAAGATATTTTAATTAATATTCAGCTGGTTTTCTTTTTCACGTGAGAAAAAGACACACTTAGAAACAGATCCCCATGCATATGGTTATGCCCTATGTACATAAGTTTTTTAAGGAGTTTCTTTCCTAGCAATTTTTTAATGAGAAGAACAAATTCAGTAATACAGTTAATACTTACGATAGTCTAGCAAAGGGAATAAATAAATCAAATGCAACCAAAACCAACCAAAAAGATTTTTTTCTAATTCTCTGACCAGTTTTAGAATTGCTTGCACCTGGAAAAAACAATGTAATTGTACGTTTTTCTATAATTTGGATCATTTATGTATTTCCCCCCATACTGAGACACAAACTGTCCTTAATATTAAATAAAATAGCACTGTAAATGTAACAAGACATGTGCAATTTAATGAACTTTTCCATGTTCAACCTTTTTCCCTGCTCTCAATCATAGTAACTACTTGCTCTGAATATAATATTGCACGCCATAAGGCTTGTTTGTACAGGATGAGGCAATATCCCATCTATCAAACGCAGTTACGGCTTTATACTGTCTCAACTAAAGAAAACCCAGTCACATAATGGTTGTGGAACTTCAGTGTTGGAGACAACAAAAGATGACCCCCAGATTATGAAGTTCTGTCTTACTTTGTGAGGGCTCATAAAACGTCTGTAATTGAGAAACATTTCTGCCTCTTCCCCAGGAGTGATGGTTGCAATCTAAATTTGAGTCAGGCCATGCTACAACCAGAACTTCTTGCCATGCAGAAGACTGGAGAAAATTCACAGCTGTAATTCCATCAAGGCAGCAACTGGCAGTGTAAAGATGGGGTTAACTGGATGAGGCACTGACCTGCCAAAATCAGGCACAAATCCAAAACTAATGACACTAAGGGGATTAAAGAGTGGGGTGACATCACTCATAAAAATTACATCCAGCTCACAAATCTGAAATTTTGAATTATTTGCAAATTCAAACATCCTCAAATATCCCATTCCCCATTCGATGCATCTGCACACGTACATGTGTGGATGCTCATGTACTACATAGCTACAGACACGAAGGCAGAGGAGAACTTCCTCCAAACTTCCAGAAGACGAACATGACCTTTAGGCTTCTTGATCCCTGCAGAAAACATGTGCATTTCATGCTCCAGCAGGCAAAAACTCTGAAACACTGCTCCAATTCTCTAATATCCTTGGAGCACTGTTATAAACCTATGATTGCTAGAAGCAGTGGTGAGTAACCATGTCCTAGGTTATATTTTCCTAGAAGAGGCAAAGCTGGTTCAGCAGAGCTGTACAGATTAATACTAGCATGTGGGTTGGCTCAAGTATGTTCCAAATCAGACTGGTGGGATGGTTGTTTTTTTTTAATACAGCTGTAGCCTTTTTCCATCAAAAGCAAGAGCCACAACCAGAATACTTTTAGAAGGTTGTGTTCCATGAGAAGTTTCAAAACTTTGTTGGGAATTGCTGTTTGCATAAGAAGTTTCCCAAAATTGAGGGACTTTTCAAATAAAATTAAGCAGACTTTGTACTTTGGGGGACCAGTGCCAGGTGAGAAACTCCAGTCAGAGCAAAGATTTCAACAAGGCTGCTGTGCACAGCATTTGTCACAGGGTTCAGGGGTGGCCGAATGGTTGAAGAAGAAAGTTTGTTTTTCTTATTTCAACCAGTTGGTCACAGCGGTGCTGTGAGGGGAGAGCGTGTCCTGTCCACTGCCTGCCTTGTGCCTCTACTTCCAAACACAGTACAAGACATGTCAGTCATTACTGGCAAAAATTATGGGATTCTTCTTCTACTGGACAACTCCATTGGCTCTTCTCCATCCTGCTTTGCTTGCAACTCCCTTGCACGTTGCCTCTGGGTCCTCAGATCCCTTAACCCTTTCTTCCGCACCCAGCACCTTGGAATATTCCACCCTGATCCCATGACTGCTCATTGCACATAGGAGGTGGAGAGGAAAGAAGCTGCAGATGCACCTCTGAAGCTTTCAAAGAAGAAAAATAAAAGAATCCAGTCAAGGCTTGAAGTAGAAAGTTTCAGCCAATTCTATTCTCTTTACCCCGAGCTCCTTTTTCTCAAAGCAACAGCACAGGCAACCCAAAGCCTTCAGGACACCAGAGAAGCAGCACAGTCAGCCAATACCAATGCACGGACAAATATAAATATACATGTGTGTATTATAAAAATAAAAAAAAGCTGCTGCCTTTCTTCCCTCCCTTCTTTTGCTGTTGTCAGTCAGACAGCCCTGTTTCAGACCAACCTCTGCTTCTCAGCATCCCAACAAAGAGATCCTCCTTCCCTCTGTGGCTGCCCGGCGCCAGGGTGAGGAGCTGTGCCTTTATCCAAGCAATCTTGACTTTAGGAAAGGAAGGCAGTACTAGTGTTTTAAAAGCCCATAGGCAGGGATGGAGGCATGAATCTCCATCGAAAAGGACACTACAACAGGGACATGGTGACTGCTGCATGTTTTTTGCATTACAAGAATCTCAACAAGAGATCTGTATTTCTACGGGGGAACTAGAAAATGACCAAGAGCTGAGCTATGAGGATCAAAGGCAAACAGCATCCATGTGAGTGTGGCCGCTCAGACAGACCCAGAATAGCAAAGCCGTGGTGCTACTGAAGCATGAAGCAAGTCCAAGGGACTCAACAGCTGTCAGTGCAACAGGCTGGAAGGTTCTGCCAGGCCACCAGATGTTTTTGTTGGGGAAACATACCCAGTACAGCTCAGCATCTGGGACCCATGCTTGTTACTGAAATGGAAGAAAGCACTGGGATATGGTGGACAAAAAGCTTCTGGGGCTGTATCCCACCCTACTTTTCATTTGATTGAGAAACATTCTTGGGAAGTTGGGGTGCTGGAAAGGGCAAATCTTAAGACGTGACTAAAGAATAACTTAAGCACCGTATTTATGTTTTTGTAAATATATATGTCGCTTATTAAGGCTTTTTAGTCTTATTTCTTATGAGACCATTGTTTGAGATCTGGGAAATATACACCGAGTTTGAACCACTCACTAACACATACATTGGGTTGAGAATTGGCTGTCGGACCGAGCCCAGAGGGTTGTGATTCGAGGAGCAGAATCTGACTGGAGGCCTGTGACCAGCGATGTTCCCCAGGGCTCGGTGTTGTGTCCAGTCCTGTTTAATATGTTCATTGACGACCTTGATGAGGGAATAACATCCACCCTCAGCAAGTGCCAATGATACAAAGCTGGGAGGGGTGGCTGACACGCAGGAACACTGCGCTGCCATCCAGCCAGACCTGGACAAGCTGGAGAGCTGGGCAGGGAGAAACCAGATGAAATTCAACAAAAGCAAGTGTAAAGTCTTGCACCTGGGGAGGGACAACTGTTCATTTCAGTACAGGCTAGGGGATGTTCTGCTGGAGAAGAGCTCTGCAGAGAAGGACTTGGGGGTCCTGGTGGATGACAGGTTGGCCATGAGCCAGCAGTGTGCCCTGGTGGCTAAGAGACACAATGGGATCCTGGGATGCATCAGGAGGAGTGTGGCCAGCAGGTCGGAGGCAGTGATCCTCCCCCTCTACTCTGCCCTGGTCAGGCCTCACCTGGAGTATTGTGTCCAGTTCTGGGCTCCCTGGGGTAAAAAAGACAGGGATCTCCTGGAGAGAGTCCAGAGAAGGGCTACAAAGATGATTAAGGCCCTGGAGCATCTCCCCTATGAGGAAAGGCTGAGTAAGCTGAGACTGTTCAGTCTAAAGAAAAGAAGACTGAGGGGGGACCTAATTGGTGTTTATAATTATCTTAAGCATGGGATGCAGAAGGAATTGGCCTGCCCCTTTTCAGTGATCTGTGGAGACAGGACAAGGGGCAATGGCTGCAAGTTGGAGCACAGGAAGTTCCGCACCAACATGCGGAGGAACTTTTTCCCAGTGAGGGTGCCAGAGCCCTGGGACAGGCTGCCCAGGGAGGTGGCGGAGTCTCCTTCTCTCGAGATATTCAAGACCCATCTGGATGCCTGTCTGTGCAGTATGAGCTAGGGAGCCTGCTCTGGCGGGGGGGGGGGGGGTGGACCCGATGATCTCTTGAGGTCCCTTCCAACCCCTACAATTCTGTGATACATGTGCATGGAGTTTTCCTAAGCCTAAGTCTTTGCTCAAAGCTGCTCCCAATTAAATCGAGGTAAAACTCCTATTAACATTTAACAGGAGGAGATCCTGACCTGGTGAGGGTCAGTAGAACTTCCCCCAAGCTCAGCAGGCTCTGAGTCAAGTTCAAATGATGACTGGGCTTGTGGAAGTTGATTAAAATCCACTTTGCCTGAAGACAGGACAGCAAGTGATTTATCACTATGTGAGCTTCAAGGAAACTTGTATCTCATGCTTAGTCGTGGCTGGCTGAAATCAGAGATACTGTGTTGGTATGTTAGGAGTGGAGCTTGCTAAATTTCTTTTTCCCCACTTTCTGTTTTATACATTAAAACCAGAAATTTTCCAAAATGCTAGCTCTTTTTTTCCTGTTTTCTGGGAAAAATTTGATTTTTGAAAGCATTCAGCATTTGCTGTTCCTATTGAATCGTCTTGCAATGGAGAGTGCTGAGCAGCTCCAAAAGGCTCGTGGGCTCAAACTGAACAGACAAAGTAGGAGGAACCTATGTACCTCTTACCAATAAATTTAAAAATAATTATTAAAAAGTACATAGAAAACAACAGCCCGATTCAATAAAGTTCATAACCACACCTAAAATCTTAATAATCATTCCCAGGTCTCTCAAGTGCTTCAGCACATGCTGAAGGGCTTTGCTGGGAATTGGATGCATTTAACACTAAGTACCTCTCTCAGTGCTTTGGTGGTAGATGCTCAAGCTGAGCACCCCCTCTCCAATGTGGGCATGGTACCACACCTAGGCTCCTAGCCTCAGTCCCTGAGGCAAAAACCACTGAAATAATTAAAGGGCTTATTGGGTTTTCACCCTGAATGTATAAGGAACCATGTGAACTCACACAAACTTCAACCATGCCAAAATGCTGTCTTCTCCTCAGACTTGCACTTGGAATAGCTATCTGCCACAGTGCTAAGCAGATGAAAACCATTATTAACAACAACCTGAGCGAATTCTGCCATGCTGGCATTTCTGATGCCTCTGTACAGGTGGGACACGATGACACAGTACGTGACAGTTCACACCAACAGTGAAAAGCACAGATTTGCTGGGGAGAAGGGAAGGGGCAGGAGGAAAGAGCCTCTGCCTCAGTCAGGTAGAGCCAGCCAGAACGAAGTTCACCCTGTAGGATGCGGCTGCATGCACAGCCCCCCTTACAGTGGGAAGCCAAAGCTTACACGTGCCATGCAGGGACTTCTGCAGCCTAAGAACAGAGGAGCAAGTTTTCTGCCCTGCAACAGTTTAGTTTTATAGTCACTGCAACAAAATAGGGCTATAGGTAATATAATAATAAATAAAAAAGTCTATGTGAGGGTAGGGAAAAGTGTCAGATTTTAATTTTATTATTTTAATTCTACCCAAGACAGCATGCATTTGGACGAACAGCCCAGTTCTTTATTATATGAGGGCTGATATAAAACTGTACATGAGCCCTGAGGATCATTTCAGAGGGTTACAGTTTTAAACAGGAAAAAACCACAAAAGTATTGACTAAGATAATTACAATTAATATCTATGCAGTCGGCAGCTCATAGCCCATAAATGGGTAGAAATTCTTGCCACCAGACACAGAGAACGCTTAGACCTGCCATCCCTGAAATTTTGTATTAGAGTCTCTGAAGTGCTACGTTTTTACAAAGCACCACAAGTTCTAGGTGGAGTGCTAGGAGAAAATGTTGATGTTTCATGGAGAGATGCATTTAATGCAAAGATTAGGCTAGCAACCAACACAGAGAATGCATGTTTCTTCTGTACAGTCCTGGACATGGTGGAAGTCTTGAATGCATTCAAGCTTTGTAACTGCAGCTAGAGAGGCACACACTCTTAATAATAACAATAACCCAAGAATGAGTTCCAGTCATTATTTCAACATTTTTTCTCCAACTGGTGCATTGAAAATTCTATCTCCTATCTTACTTAAGCTAACAGAATGCTTTACATGGCCATTCTTCCAGATCTAACGATTACATTTCCAAACTCTCCAAAATTACTTTTCTGACTTATACGGATTTCAAGGAAATTCTGAGCAGCAAGAGGAAGGAATTATAAAGAATGCCCTTTAGAGGCACTCAAATATTTCAGAATTATTCTTTTTTTAAAAAAAAAAGCAGCAAGTTTTTCCAAGTTTTGTCTCTAGACATTGATACCTTTTGGCCCCTCAGTTGGTCTCTACACAATGTTTAATAAGGTTTCAGATTATTAGTCTGAATTGAGAGCAACTTTAAAGTATGGTGTGCAACAGGCTTTATAAAGTCCAATAGTCCTTTTGTTAACCCCAAAACATTTTGGCCTCCATAGCCTGTGCTCAGAAAACATGCTGGGACAAGATGTGTTTGGCTCCCTTCACATCTGCCTATGGTACCAGCACATGCTACACTGACAGGCCAGCCCATATAACGAGAACTTACAACCTCCAGCCTTCAAAACATTGTCCTTGACCCAGGGAGCGAAAGGAGCCGCCCATGTTCATGCAGTCAAGTGGAAGAGCCGCTTTGATACTTTCCAGTTCATGGGCACTGACAGCACAAATTAAAATAACACATTCAGCCTTTAGTCACGATGGACCCCTTGATCTTAGGATCCTTGTTGATGAGGACAGAAGGTGGCACACGTACGGCTGCGATTCTTTTTGGGAAAGTAGAATCAACGCTGAAGAAGCTGGTTACATTCTGTTAAATGAGGGAACAGCATTCCTGCTGTTCAGGAGTTGTGCTTGTACTAGAATCTCACAGTATTTGAATTACAACACAGGCTTATTTTTCCACTCATACTTACTTGGAGGAAAACCCTGAGCGCAGGTATTTTCAAGTGAGCAGCTGGCCTTGGTGCACAACTACGCCCTCCACTGACTGTGGACAAACCAAAGAAATACTGCTTTTGTTCCTGTTTTCAGACATTTGCGAGGTATACAGAACAACAGGGCCATATGGGCACCAGGAGGAACGCATGAGGGGATGGATTATATAAAAAAAAAACATAGAATTGGGCAATGCTTTCAGGAAAAGCTTTATTCACATGGGCAGTAGTCATTGTTCCAGAGGCTCTGATAAAAAAAAAAAAACCAAAACCGCCACACACAACCAAAAAAAACCCCAACTAAACAGAAGCAAAGCAACAGAGTTAATACAGCACTTGCTATTTTGAAGTATCACAGAACATCCCAGAAAATAAGCAGTCCTTGGACTGCTGACAGGCAACTTTGAGTATGACAGCCGGTGCTGACTGAAGTCAGAAAGGTTAGACCTGTTACAGAAAACAGCTACTGCTTTAAGACCAGTCTATCAGGAACCCTCTCTTTTGACCTAATTTTGCTTCCATTGAAGCTGGTGGGAGTCTTTGGTGGACTTTGGAATCACCAGAATAAAGGTAAACATAATTTCACCTTCTAAAAATCTCATTCATTGTGACCACATTTCACAAAAAGGATTTTGTTCTTTAAGCAGAGGCATCTGCACAGAGCTTAGGGAATCCAATACCGGACAAGCTGAAACACATTTATTTTATTTATACTACGTCTACTACACAACATCTGGGCTTAATGTAAAAGTACATCATAGCAGACTAAAACACTGCAATCACAAAATGGCCCCTAATCTAACCTAGCACTTTCCCTACACATATATAAATTTGCCATTTGCAAAAAGGCCAGGCCAGAGGAATGAGTGCAGATGCCCTCGGTTGCCATTTGTCAAGCCAAAATTTTTCAAGGAAGTCTTTGAAAAATCTGTGGCCAGAAAGGCAACTTGATCGTCAGCTGCAGCGCCCTGCTGCAAAAGGCCAACCCACTCTACAATTTTTGTAGGAAGTGCAATAACTCAGGGTAGAAATTGAGAATTTAAGACACTACAGGGAGCAATTGCACTGTTTAAAAAAATATTTATGCTTGCCTTGACACGAAGTTTCAAAACAAAGAGCCTTCCGTGTTACTGATCACAAAGGGCCTTAATGCTCTTTTTCTCTACACTTTCCAACTTACCACCTGTATGACATTTAGTACTGACCAGATCAAAAACTCAAATCAGCAAAGGACACACCTACTGTGCCAGACAACACAGTAAGATCCTTTCTACCTGCTCTGCTTTAACGTTCATATTTGAAAGGAAAAAGCAAAATGAGAAACAGCTTGCCACTTTACTTCTCATTTAAGAGTCGTTCTGTCTCCAAGATATTTTGGAGAGAAATTAATTTTCCTGCACATTTTCTCCGACAGAAAAATAGAAACTTTCTGATTCATGTATTCCACAGATGTTAAACTGTGATTGCTAAAACTGCCCTTTGTAAAATTAGACTGCTTTTAATCCTCAAAACGATTTAGCAATCTTGACCTAAGCCTGTCCTTTTAGTGGAAGATATTAGTGTTAAACTGATTTGGGGTTTAAAAAAAAGTTCTGATGTGCCTTGTTTTTTAGATAGCAAACAGAAATAAACTTAAACAAACAAATAGAAGCAGAAAAACTAAAAATTAAATTTACATACTGATTCAGCTCAAGCAGAGGTCTCAGAGGTAACTGAATTCCCTGTGATTTCAAGTAGATTTCAAGAATGAATTCTATGGAATTTGAATCTTTGGTGATAGGACCCAGACTTTCACTTAGCTTTATTCCCTTATAAACTGCTAGAATTGATTAAAGTATACTTCAGTCTTCCCAAATATTCCCATTAAAGGCTCTTTGTTTTCATGAAATGCTCTTTATGGGAATGCCAAACCTCAAACTATACCCTGGATCACATGGGCCAGGCAGCTTTTTAACACTGCTTTTGGCCCAGGTCTACGTAGTTCTCAGCATTTATCTGCAACTCACTCTTTGGGTTTCATTAACCATATGTCGGGGGCACCAAAAAATTGAACATAAAGTCAAACCTAAACATATTTTTTTTCTAGTACAGCAGCGGAGCAGAAGGCAAGATTTAAAACCCAAATGGTGAAAATGTGTTTCAGGAAGCTGCAGGGCTATTTTGGGCAAAAGGATGAGGAAATTCTATAACACCAGCCTGTTTTACCAAATCCCATTAGATCATGCAACCTTTTTGGCTCCTAAGAACAAACCCACAGAAAAGAATCTCAATTACCTTCAGATGCGCATGAGTAACTCATCGATCCCAATGAGTACCAAGCCTGTGCATGTGCTGTTGAGGGCAGGATTTATGAATACACTACCAGACCAAGATGCTGGCAGATTTATGTGCTGGATGCAATTCTACCTTTTGGTAGAAGGTGAAGATGAGCGTCTCCTATTTTGGAAACAGCGACTATTCTCTAAGCACAGGAACAGCTTTTCACAAGATGCGTTCTGAGTAATAGGAGGAAACCTCAAATATATAACACCCCTACTTTTCTATAAGAGAAATAGCATGACAGCTCTGCTTTGCCTGAATGATGAAAGAAGGTTGATATTTCTAAATTACATGTTAATAGAGGGAAATTGCAATCGGCTTTCTTGAGGTTTTAATATATTTCTGAATTGAGTTCTTAAAGACATTCTGGCAATGCCATAAAAAAAAAATACAGAGAAACTTAAAAATACTTTGAATATGTTATTGTTCCAGCTCAGGAGATGCTAAAAGTGTCCTTGGTTTTTTACTTAAATATTTGCAATACATGAATAAATCATTTAACATAGAATAAAATATTGCAATAACTTAATAATGAAACTCTTATACTAATTATACTGCACAGTTGGAGGAAAAAGGAGGTCAATTGTTGGTTCATATACCCCAAGATTTCATAGAATCACAGAATGGTTTTGGGTTGGAAGGGACCTCAAAGACCATCCAGTTCCAGTCCCCCTGCCATGGTGGGGGACACCCTCCACTAGACCAGGCTGCCCAAAGCCTAATTCAACCTGGCCTTGGACACTGCCAGGGCATCCACAACAATTTCTACAAAGATCATCTGTCACGATGCAGAGAGATCTTAAGAGTCTAAAGAAATCAGATTTAAAACATAGCAATTACTACAGTAAAACTTTCAAGTGGGAAAAACATATTGGTGCTGGATTCTAAGGCTATGTGAAGACTGCATAATAAAACAGATCTAGGGAGCGTTGGCCTGGGAGGGCCAAGGTGCCCAGTCTGTCTACATCCTCTGTACTTGTTCTCCGTCCTTTCCACCATCCCACTTTATCCTTTACATTGTGAAATGGTGGCTCTAAGATATTAAAATTTTGGGGTGCTTTTCCCACCCCCCCTCCCCAGGTAAATATGCCTGAAATAATGCGCAGGTTCACCAGAATGATATTTTCATATGAGCCTGATGCATGCATTACATGAAGACACAGAAATTTTGGGAGGTGCAAAGTGTGCTGGACCTTGGAGGTCTGTCCTGGAAGGAGGGATCTAAATTTGGGTCAGTCTTATCTATAATTCCTACTGGAAATGGCTTCTGCTTTATGCCTTCCCTGGGCCAGGCCTAGTCATTGCCTTAGGCAGCACCATTTGGCAAAGGCCAAAGCAACCAGGGAGCATACTCAAAATTTAGCAGTATAGATGCCCAGCAGTCAGTGCTGAAATGTGCTCCTCGACCCAATTTTATTTAGCAACAGACACACAGATCAAACAAATAAAGGAGCTTTACCACACTCAAAAGAACTGCAGGTTGTGATAAAGGTTGAAATACCATTTACAGTAAGCAAACTTGGCTTTCTCTACAAATATTGTTACTATTACAGCCCACCTCCGATGAAGAACCAACCAGTTGCGTGTGAAAGAGGCAACGTGCTCTGGCATGAGTGGAAGGAGAGGGAGCACCCAGACAGGACACATTCTGTGTCCCTGACACTGCTTCTGTTGCAATTCCTCCACCTGTAAACGCAGGTGATGGTCCTTTCTAAAGGCACTGGAGAAGGGGTTCGGAGAAACCCACCATGTAAAGAATAGCATGACAGACAAGGTAGTCTTAGCAGTTTCAACAGTAAAATGGTATTTGTTATCATGGATGTCATTAAAACAGATGGTACTTGGCTTTCTACAAGCGCTGCAATTAGTCTCTCGGCTTTTGCATTCATGTATGGCACAGCCTTTCATCTCGTCAGAAAGAGAAGGTGCACTTTCTGTGGACCCTGGTGTTTTAATATGCATATACTTATCTTGTAACATTCAAGCTTGGCTTTTTTAACACTTGGTGATCCAGTATTGTCTCACCCAATGAGCCATTCTTTGCTTCCTGTTATACCTTTTTAGTGTGATGATGCCTGCTTAGCCACCAAATAGTGTTTAAATTATTAAACATTATTAAAGAGGAAAGTTCAAGAGCTCAGGTGGGAAGAGACCAAGAGGGAAATGACCCAGGGCTATCCTCAGAGTTGATTCCGACTGTGCGACCTAAAGCATGTGTCATTTGTTAATGATTTTGAAACGTATTTCAACTCATAGCTCCAATAAAAAGCAGCAAATTCAAAGGAATAAATTCCTTCCAAAAGTTAAGACTTTCACCCAACTAAATTTAGATCCCCAATTCAGATACGGGTTCTAAACCAATTTTTTTTTCTTTCACATTAACTGAGGTTAGTACAAGTTATGCCACTGTAAACAAAGGAAGAATTTCACATAAAATTTTTGTATGTTGTGGTTAAATCCAGTTATTCCCTAAAATGAAGGGTAATTCCTCACCATTAATAACACCTATAAGGAAACAGAAAGGCAGAAGCTTCTTAAAAGAAGTCAGAGGTGTGTTATACTTAGTGCTGCCAAAGCATAATGTTAGGAGTCCTTTATTCCATTCATAATACAGCTTTTTAGCTTAAAACTAAATAATGAAAAGAAAAAAAAAAAAAAAGGGAACTGCTTTACTGAAAAAAAAAAAAACCAACCAAAACCCCGTCCCCTAAAACAGATGTGATATAATTCCACTATGGTCAGAAAATGGCTTGCAAATAAAGTGGTGAAAAGTATATCTTTGACTACTATTATGTCTCTGCATTTAGAAATATCTTTTACCCATAATGGTTATAAAAGTTTGGCCCGTGTGTCCTCTGCCGTGCCCCACCCCACCCCCCCACTCCCCCCCACCTCCGAGGAGCATTGGAGAAGACTGAGGTATGGTTCAGCAGTTTTATCATCTCTAAACTGAAGGGAGCTGAAAGAGCTACATCATCATTTTCTCCTGAACGTGGACCAGTTAACACCTCCTCCCTACTTTTGTCCTTGCGTGTGTGGAGTCATTTGACCTTGAAGTTTTCTGGGACTCCAAATGCTGGCCTTCCTGAGCTTCTTCCGTGGAAGAAGTAAGGCCCATGGGGACACCACAAATATTGCAAAAAATACCTGAGAACTTTCACCACACGACAGTCTGTTATGGAGATACAGACACACCTCTCCTTTTCTGACTCCTGAGTGGGCAGAAAGAGGACTTGAAGACTTGCAGAGTCAGAACAAGCTGCTGCAGGCAGAGCTGTTCCCCCTTTCTATCTCAATGAGCTGTAGTTTCTAGGAGAAGCTTTCTGACCACCCCCATGAGCTAGAGCATGTGCCAGACAGGCCTGTTCAGGCAGTCGCAGTGCTGTGTTCGGTAAAGGTTTCTGGTACCATGGGGTGCCCCTTGGTGCAATTTGGGCATATCCCACCAAGTTACAGGACAGTGGGTACATAGATACCCACGGCAACTGGTGAGATATGCCAGGATCTTGTTGCCCCAGCTGATGAGGGGCTCTTAAGGTGAACTTCACACATCTTCCCAGCCACCCAGATTTGGAACTGACCCCAGGTTTATCCATAATGATCAGGAGCTTTCTTCAAAGAAAATGTTGCTGAAGCCCTTTTCCACCAAAAACTCACCAGATCATGTCTGACTCATAACATACCAAACCCATTTATTTTGCTTTTAAGTGGTGTGACCAGCTCAGAGTATTACAACCAATCTGTCTCGTAGTTCAATGGTAAGACAATTTAGCAGTGCTGTATTTTCAAAACGTAACTTTTGTATTTTATTTAAAAGAACAAAAGAAAGTCTTCTAGCCATTCAAACCTTGAATCTTCCAGTTACGAATCACCAAATGGGAGCACTGCATTTTTAATTTTTTCCCTACTCCTTGCTATTCTATATTCCTGTAACTGTTCCCTTTTTAAAGAGGGATAATCTTTTCACGATCCCTTCTCATGTGGAAGATAAGCCAGGCTTCAGAACATTTTGGCAGGATCATGGGTTTCCCACATACAGAGATCCTGCAGGAGAGATGTGGCAGGACACATTCTGACAATACAGTGGGAAATTTTTGAAGCTCTGTTGAGTCAAGCCAGAAAAAAAAAAAATTAATTTCATAACTGTGTGTCACAGGACAGCTGTTCCAAAATCTGTTGCCCTTTAACATCCTATTTTATTCTGGAATAACATCCGTGTTTGATTAACCACTATATCTCATTTGCATCTCCGTTATTTTAAGGTACACAGAATGTCACAAAACACTCCCTTGTTGACAGACTGCTTACTTACGGCGCTATGACACTGCCTTCCATGGCACTTTCTTTAATTCTTGGGGCAAAAGGTAATATTTAAAAGATATATTATGATATTATTAAATCTCCCCAATCGGGTAGAAGAATAGATGTTTGAAAATTGACAGAGAATTCACATCAGTCTGAGTCTGACTTCCTACAACCACAGTTAAAACAGTGTTGGTTGCATTACTTTTCATATACATTTCTGCTCATTTCTCTGTGTAAGTAAAATTCTGATCAAAAGAACCAAACCTTTAGTATGTGCATTCACTAAGATTCATTAGTAGCCAAGGCCATTATTTTAATCATTGTTTAAAATTATATATTTCAGGGAATTATGAAGAATTGCACACAGAAGAACATGCTGCTTTTCATGTTTCCTTAATTTCAGAGTTTTATTGGGGTTCCTGTTTCTGCATGTTACTAAATTTACAATAGTGATAATAATAATAAAATCTTTTAAAACTCCCTAGATACATCTCACTCGGAGGAAACTTTTGGGCTGTTTTTTTTAAAACTGGTAAACATCTGAACCTAAGCTGTTTTTTTAAGAGAGCACTTCAAAAGAAAAAAAACATATGTTGTGGCTGGCCTTTGTTATCCAGTTAATGAAGAAACTAATTCATTGTTTGGACAGGCCATTGAGTAAAAAGTAGCTGAATTTTTTGGGGGAAGATCAAGTGCTTAGTACAACACATGATTTGTATCAGCTTTGATTTGTAGGAAACATACAGCGAATCCAAAATAATTTCTAAGTAAATATATTAGAAAGCTTATGGAGATTGTCAAAAGAGATTTTAGGGTTGGTTTTGTTTTTTTTTTTAAAAGACTGCATAGCTACTGTTGCTCCCAAACATCACATGAAATATTTCGCTACTTCAATCACACAAGATGTTGAAAGTAAAAATGTTCTCTATGGAAGAAAGAATAATAAATTCTGTAAAGACCTAGAGACTGTGCTGCTTGGGGAGAGACCGAGTACAGAGGCTGCAGTTTTATTGCTAGTTTGCACAGAACCGTATTTTACTTAAGACAAAGTTCAACTGTGTGGCGAGGCAGGAATCGACAAAAGCCACCCATCACATACCTATGCTTATGTCTTTTACCTAAGAGAAGAGGAAAGGTGGAGGACTGCATTCAGCAAAGAGCCCCGGTGCCAGACAGCACCTGGGGAGACTGTACATACCCAGGCAAGGAGCCCTCACCTCTGCCAGCTTTTATTGTATATAAATAAAGGCTAGGACTGGCCTCTTCTAAGAGTCAGAGTGACCCTCAGAAACCACCCCCTTGCCCCGTTCAGGGCCCTTTGGGGTTTGCCTTCCTCACATAGATAAAAGCTGGCTGTGGTGGTGCCTCTCTTTCTTAGCCCAGAGATCCCAGCCACGTCTCTGGGTTGGAATCAGCATTTTTACCTCCTCTTGGGCCTCAAAATATTCCAAGTAGAAGATGACAGCCCTCAGCTCCCCCCTGCAAGCATACCAGGACTCATGGGGACAGAGAGACATAAAAAGGTAACCTGGCTTAGTAGGCTAGCAACCAAGGTAGCAGCAGCGAGGGCAGAGGGGAAATCCTGAGATCCTTTCAAAGTGACTGAAAAGCAATGGTGAAAATTTTCTTTTTAATTCAATCAAAATCCCCTACAGAAATGAAATCAGGCAGCCATTCTGAGGAAAGGATTTTGTCCCAGCACATTTAACAAGTCTCAACAAAGACAATGCCCAGAAAGCAATGATCAGCGAGCTCTTTACAAGAAGCAAACAAACTGAAGATGTATTTTTGGAACATAAGAATCATTGCTAAATTAACGAAGGAGCATAAGCAATGGCTGGAAATCAATGCACACTCAAAATCTTCAGTTATGGGTAGCTGGGTATTGGGAGCCAGAGATGATGGAGAAGAATTTGAATTCTAAAATAATAATTTATTTGGGGAAATGATAACTTTTGGGGGCCATATCAAGTTACCCTCCAAAGCAATAACGTTGCCTATAATTCCCAAAGCAAAGAAACTGCCTGCAGATCAACAGCAAGTCAGTAGTCAATTGCTCCAATATATAAGGGTTCTGGAAAACGGCATTTGTACCATGAAACCCACAAACCGAAGAGCTCAATAAACCGCATTCTGTACCCACCTACAGGGAGTCACTGAGAATGTCCAAGACATGCACAACCTTTATTCCCCCCATCAGAATGCGGGAAGGCTGGTGGAACCGCGGCGGGTACCCAGCTACATAATTGTAAGAGATATGTTCCCAAACAACAGTATCCACCAGAGACCGTGGAATTACCCCCAAAGCAAAGACACTACCAACCGGGTTGGGTGACCCGTGCTATAGACAGAAATCTGAATCAGCTTTACAGGATACCTAAGTTTATAGAGGAACTGGGAAATAATGCTAATTGACATGTGGCAAAATTGAAGCTCAGACTTAAAAAAATACCAACCAGCCCAAGAAGCACTGAGGAAACTACCAGCAAAAACCTAGTGCACAAAGTGTAAGAGCAGTAATTTCGAATACAGAAGACTACAAATCTGAGTTACTACAGTTAGATTCACCACCAGTAGTCGATATTGATATGTCATGGCTCTTTCCTCATGACAGCACTGTGTATTTGGCTAAAACTATAATTGTTCTCAGATGAGGAAACCTAAAGTGGGGATGAATGAGACTATGAGATCTGCAGAATGCTTTCAAGAGATGCCAAAGAGATCAATGTCATAAAAAGGGATTGATTTAGACAACAAGATTAACACTCAGAACTATGAAGCAGTATATCTCATATCCAAATAAAGAAATGGAAGATTTAGTAAAACAAATAACTGGAGAAACTTGCACTTACTGACCTAGCTAATGTATACAAGTAAAGATAATTGGTATGAGCAAAGTTTTATATCAAGGTTCAATTTACCAATTAAAAGAAATGCAGCACAGACCCCACTGTCAAACCAGGATGCCTGCTCTCATTGCTCTTGTTTGGCTTTGTGATCAACGTCACTGTTAGACAAAGTGCAGATGAAACGCCACACAAGTATCACGTGATTTGACAACATTACACCAGGAGACACAGAAACAGCGAGACAATATATACCTTGTGCTTAACAACTGGTTGTATGTGCAAGTACAGGCAAAGATTTTGGTCAGGGTTGCAAAAAAGGATGAAACATATTTTTGGAAAAATAAATGATCTGTTATAATATCCACACACCCCACCCCAAAAGAAGAATCTAACAAGAGCCTTGGCAGATCCCAGCTCCAGCCCATGTAAAAAGTCTGAGTGGATGTATCTTGAAATACAGATGGAATTTTAATGTCACACAGGGAAAAAATTGCATTTACCACAGTAAACTAGATTTGTTCATCAAAAGTCTGTATCTTAAGAGCTAAACTACAGATGCTCAACTTGATTCTTATTTCCATGTGAATATATATTGATGTGAAGGCTGGAAATGTGCTGGAGACTTTTTTTTTTTTTAAAAAAAAAGACCAAAAATCAGTGTCTGTATGCTTGGTATGCTTCTGAAAGTGAATAGTTAGGCATCTAATGGAACAAACCTCTGGCAAGCATCAGGATAAATCTGGTAGCTTTAAAACCAAAAGTTATCCAGAAAAGTAGGAGGAAATTTTTTGTATAAGTGTTAACAACAAAGATAAAGCATCTGCTGGGAGAGGGCTATATAGAGGAGCAGGGCCAAAAAATGTTACTGAGCACAAGAAAAATGCATGGGACTTCACAACGCAGAGGACAAGTGGAGAGCAGCCAGAGACAGATGGGAATGGCAGGGGTCTCGCTCGTGCCTGTAGCGCATCTAATACGAATATTTCCCCTGTGATGTAGGCTGGGCTAAACTCCAACTGGACTAAACTTTAGTAATTCACAACTCCTCTGATGGCACATTTGCTCCTAAATGGAAGAAGAGACTAAAAAAGAGATCACAGGGCTGGGCTGTAATTGTGGCCCTTCTGACTTTACCAACCAGCGTTGCTAATTCCTTTCTCCATTAACTCATGACCAGGACTAACTCTGGGTGCCAAAATCTCCGTTCACCAAGAACTGCAGCTCTTGCCTTTGTCCAGTCCTTTACCTGCAGCTTTTGCCCTTGCTGCTCCCACCTGTGCCATGCATAACCAAACCTAGAGCAAGTGGTGAGGAAGCTCAGCATCATCACTCCCTTCCTCAGATGGGGTGGGAAGGGATGTGAATGAGTAATGAGCAAAACACCCATATCACTCATTAACCCTACTTTTTGTTAGCCACTCCCAGCACACTAGCTCGTTTACATGCAAATTGGTCGCTGGTTAAGGAGAGAATGTTTCCAAGCAAAAATGATTAAGGAGATCTGGCCAGCCTTGGCAGCTATTCTTGCAGAGCCTTTATCGCAAATCAGGAAGGAAGAGGGTGTCCGTTTGCAACCCCCTTTGAAAAAGCAGCTCCAGCTCTACTTCCTCAGAGTGTGATGGGGCCAGTGAACTCTCGCTGGCTGATGGAAAATGTTCCCAGGCTGTGCTGCTTTGAGCACTGACCACTGCTGCCCAGGAGCATCCTACAATTATGACTCTTGACCTCAGCTTCATTCCAACCATCTATCATAATACATTGGTGTGACTACTTAAAACATGTCCTGGAGTTCCCTCAGGCAACACAAATGGCCAGGCTGCTCTATTCTACCCATTTGGAGGAGTGTGATGGCGTCAGACAAAGCAATTAGATGTTCTAGGTAACCTTTAAAATTATGCCTAGAGATTGTTTTTTTGCCTGAGCGGCTACTCCCTCATTTACATGAAAATTCAGGACAACTAAAAGCAAATGGGATTGTAAAACAGTTTAGCTCATCACTATGAGAAAACACTTGCTGATATGATTGCAAAAGAATAACCCACCATAATTTGTCGTTCAAGGATCTATTCCCTTGTTATGGTCCGAAAACCACAACACTAAGGCATGGGCTGTCAGTTTGAAAGGATACATCCCCTTAACGTAACAGAGGAAAGAGTCTCTCTCTCTCTGTGGGCACTTTGTCAATTCCTGCCCATGTTTTTCAGCTGCTAAACTGGGATTATCACTTCCACACTTTTATATTGAGGGGCGAAGCAAATCCCTCCACTATCTTATTTTTACTGGGACTGATCTCCAAACAGAACAGGAAATCTTTTTGTAAGCAAATTCCCATAACCAGTCCCCTTGCTGTTTAGTCTGCATTGGATTAAGAAGTGACTTGCTTGCTTCGTTGATTGGCAACTATAGTACTATAAAAACAAATGCACAGAGCAAGTCTCACCAGAAAAGCCTCCCAATCTGCAGACCCTTTCAGCTTTATTTGGACTGAAACTTGATTAGCTCCACTAGACAGGAAACACTCACCCCTCCTTTCTAATATGGCACTACCAGGAGGACACATTTTCTCACAGACCAAGTAGCAGAGCAGGGAGGGGATAGAGAACAGGAACACCAGAAACCTTTTGTAGTACATGTCTCAAGTTCAAACTTGAGAGAGGCAGAAGCTGACAACACTCTTTATCCTAAAAATTAATTCTTTGGTTGATAAAACCCATGGTTTATACAGTGCTTGCTATTGGGTGAGATATTGGGGGGAGAACCCAAAAACACAAAACAAAAACATCCCAGACATTTTAAGCCCACCATACCGTGGAAGCTGGAAGAAGTAGACCCTGAGCAGTGAAGCACTCTATTTACTCACTGGATACACCACCTCACTTGTTAAGGACACTTTGCAATACTGTAGCAGCAGGAAGCCCCTCCCCCCCAGGCAGTTAGGGCTCTGCCTTTGCAGGTGCCCTAGGAACTCGGCAACATGCAGAAGGGGCTGCCCAGCATCCATCACTGACAGAAAGTTTTAAGGTAAACATAAATGAGGCAGAACAGTAGTTAGGTGCATTATCCTGCTATACAGTAGCTCATCTACTGAGACATGCAATAACCCATGCAAGGGGACCATGGACTGAAGAAAATTAACTGCTTCTTTGTAAGGCCAAATCAGAGATGTCCCATAGTTGAGATGGCATTAGACAAAGTATCCACCTGCAGGTGCAGGGTACAAGTCCTGTCTCCCTCACAATTCCATTCTGTGCTTCCACCACTAGTGTGTAACTTAAGACTCATCAGCCACACCAGCCAATTGCCCCCGTTGCTTGCTTGAACATCACCTCTGCTATGTACTTGCTAGGGGACTATCTGTTGAAAAGCTGTGGATTTACCTCCTAGTGCTACCAGAGCAGCTGTGGCCAAGGAACACATCTCTGAAAACCACACAGACAGGTACACAGATATGCCCAATTCATCCCCATCTGGATGGCTACAGGCAACATTTACCCCACTATTTTAGCACAGAAATAAAAAGATGGATCAATAGTAGATTCGAAATTGTGCAGCCACCTACCTGTGTGTAGCAACACACCTCCAAGATGTTCCAGCACTCTGAGAAAAAGGGATCCCAGCTCTGTGAGTCAGGAAGGCATTTGAGCTCAGACAGGCCATGCTAAATGCTGGTTCCCAGCAACACCTGACCCAGCTAGACAAGGTCCAGATTGAGATCTCCTACTTAAAAGTCCAACAGGAAGGACACAATTAAAACTTCTGTGACACTTTCTGGCTTTTTTTTTTTAAACTAGAGAAAGTAGAGGTGGCTCCTTACCACAAAGCAGGGGAATGTTAAATTCAGAAAGCACCTAAACAGCCACAAACTCTTCCTTCTCCCTTCCAGCCCTATCTAGGCTCTGACTCTTTATCTCACCTTCCTTCTGCTGGGTTTCCTCTCAGCTACATTTAGCATTTACTGCATTACTGATTTTCAAGATTCCTGTCTGAAAACCAAGAAGGGGGAAATACCTCCATCACATTCACATAAGCCATATTAATCTGAAGCTCAATTGCCACACCTGCTTTCACACAAGTCACCTGAAGGTGGTTAAAAAGATGCTAGAAAAAGTAAAGTGTGCTTCTGGAAGAAATTACCCTCCTTTTTCCTGTTGCTGGCAACAAACTACAATGCCTCACAGTAGCCTCCACCTTCCTTTGATGTCGGGTACCAATGCTACCCCTTTCTTGTGAACATCAGCTGCTGAACAAGATGGCCACAGGCTGATTTTGCAGATCAGCTGCTGAAAAAAGAAAGCTTCTGGGAAAAGAAAGAAAAAAGTAGTAGTTATATTTGTTGATAGCTTTCTCTGGTGTCTAAAGAAAGCCTTTGTGGACCTGGCAACAGCTGATCACCAGCAGCAGGGCTTCTCCCCCACTCTTGGGGTGGCTGGATCCCTTCATGGGATGATACAACTCAACCTGCAGAAAGCTATACCTGCAAAGAGGCGAGGAGAAAAGTCTTTTTGGTGTTCTAGGAAGTTGAATTGCCTCAGCAAAGGCTAGGGATACTGGAACTGACCCAAGAGAAGGCAGGGCTCATGACCGTGGGGCAGGGGAGCTGTGCTTCCCCTTTTTGACAGTGGGGAGGAGTTGTGCTTGTTCAGATGCTCCTGGAAGCGCAGCCTAAGCCTCCTGCCAAATGCCTGGATTGTCAGGCTTGAGGCAGGTGAGGCTGCAGCACTCACAGGCCCTCCCTGCTGAAGCTGGTGCTGTGCCTGGCGCCCTGAGGTGTTCTTCGGGGCAGGCAAAGAGCACAGACAGCCCAACAGCAAGACAGGGATTAGCTCACCAGCTGGGGAAGACCTCCAGGGATGTCTCCATGTTCAACCAAGAGGGGCTCTACACCCTGCAACAGGGCATCAGCCTGAGCCTCCGTGATGCCCTTGACTGGCAGTGTGGGGATGTCCCTTCTCTGGCAGAGGGAGGTCCTGGAGCTGGGTGTCCTGCCACCATGGAGGGGTTAGAGTGATGTAAAACCACTATTTTCACATCTCTGCTTTCTACTTTTGTGTTTTGTTTTGTTGGGGTTTTTTTTTGGTGTAGTTAGGGGACAATTGGGGCTTCTCAAAGGACATCTGTCGAAGCTCTCATTCATGGGTGCCATCAGGGGTTAAACACGAGCTGAGTGTCTACTTTCTGAGCTCAGGAAGGAAAGGGGGGTGATAGGGAAAGAAGAAAGAAAAAGCAGAAGCAGTCCCAGGCATGCCCAGCAGCAGACCTTTGGGCACCTCAGGAATTTTACTGGCAGGAATGTAGGCACTTGCAGACTTCAGACGCCTCCAGGGTTAGGCAGTAGCTGAACAGGGGTTTTGAGGATCTAAATATTGGCCTCAAATGCCTACAGAGGCAGTTAGGCAGAGCTTACATGCCTAAACCTTTTTTGTGGCTCTAGCCCTAAACTAATATTATGGAAAATACCAGCAATTATTAGGGACTTCTTATCAGATTGGATACATATTCCCTTTGCATAACTTTACCATGGCCTCATTCATGTGGTGCTTAGAGAGGATGAATACCTGTTCTGCATGAGTAATTATGCCAAAGGCTCA
Organism: Laterallus jamaicensis coturniculus; assembly: GCA_022605575.1. Taxonomy (NCBI): domain Eukaryota; kingdom Metazoa; phylum Chordata; class Aves; order Gruiformes; family Rallidae; genus Laterallus; species Laterallus jamaicensis. Next base: position 11,330,460 of record JAKCOX010000002.1, on the reverse strand, counting down.
TGTGAGGGAGGTGTTTTATGACCGCTGAGTAAGGCCAGCTATGTTTACCTATACAGCTTCGTCACTTAGAGTAAAAATTGGTCTTACCGCTAAATCTCCCTTGCCGCTTCGTTTGCCTGATTGCAAACAGATCCCAGAGCATGCAGTTGTGCTAAGATGATTGATGCCAAGATGCTGCACTGAAAAGGAAATATTCTTTTAAGTGTTATCACGTCCACAAGCATAAGCAAAGCCACGTCACGTGATGAAATGTAAATAGAGCATTTCTTAGAAAAGCCGTTTATTTGCCTCCATGATTTATTATTCAGTGACATGTAGGCTATTTTTTCTTTGTTATTGGCACTCATGTTCATAATAACAAGGTACTTGACTTGAAGGTATTTGGCCAACCTTTCCAAAGTGCTATGTAAGCAGTAATCAGAGAGAGCTAGGTTCGTGAGTCAACAAATTGCTCTCCCATGCTGATCAAACAGTCTTGGCATCTCTATAAAAAAATACAAAACCAGATTTTGGACTAGCCTACTCAGTGCTCTCTCTAAAATTATTTATTGTATTTGCATTTGGCAGAGTCAAGGCTTAAAATAACCAAAGGTGCCAGTTGTTTTATTAATATTTTACACATGATTTTCATTTACATTTAGAAGGATAAATGAGATAGCCAGTTAGCCTCCAAAGGTTTTGTTGCCATAAACTGGGGTTCATTTGCTCAACTTAGGGACAAATGCTTCTCTCATTTTACACCGTACCTCCACAGCCTGGAGTAGAAAGAGGTATAAAACTTGAGTCAAAGCTAGTCAGGTCAGTATTGCTGAGGTTTATTGTAGAAAGCTTTCACTCCAACCCACACTGGGTTGTTACTATTAAAGCAAGTAATGATCAGATACACTGCACCAGCTGTGGGCTTTACCAGGAGGAGGAACTGAAATCTAGGTGGGATTTGTACTCAATTTCTACCATCTAGGCCCTGAATCTGAAAGATATGCATTCTTCTGCTTAGTCTTGCTATTTCACTGTGTAAATGAATGCATAAAATAAAATATATGTAGTTATGTATCATCTCACGGCTACTGTGTGCAGAGTAAATATGGCTGCCTGGATAATTGCATTTATTTTCAGCGTGACTGCGAATTTGAAATATTTTTGAAGCTTGGATTAAACTGATGCAACTCCCCTTTTTTTACATGAAATAGAAAAAGAGGAAAAACTCATTTTGCATTGAAAAGCTCCTTCTGACCCGCAAAATGAAACACTTCATTTTTGGACACGTGTAGTAAAAGCAAAGGAAATGAAAAGACTAGATTTCACAAAGCAAGAAGTGCTGTTTTTCCCCTTTTTATTCAGTAGCTAGGACACAAGTGATAAATCTTTCAGCTTCCTGAGGTGTTTGAAGCCACTAGCCCCCTCTCCCTGCGGATGCCACTCACCATCCATTGGGTTAAGGGGCAACCACAGCATGACTTTCTGAGTAGCCTGCCAGCTGGAGAGCTTTCCTCCATGCTACCCATTGTGTGCTGTCCCAAACATAGAGGCAACCCACAGGTAAATGACATGAGGTGAGATGTCAGAGTCTGAACCAGCTGGCTCCAGAGGAGCAGGTGACCCTGCAGGGGGTGAGATGCTCCCCCAAGGTACAGCACTGGAGGTATAAGCACTTCTAAGCACCCATGCCTTTGGGTCCTATCTCAGTGTAATTAGGTGTTCCTTGAACCCAGGGGCTGCTTATTCTCAGGGATGGAGTCCTTACCATCAGGCTGCACAGTTATGCTGGTTTTACAACCAAAGGGTTACTTTAGCATTTGGTTTCTACCAACAGTGTTTGCTGTTAAAATAGTTTCGCTTATTGCAGGACCACAAACATCTGTTAATTATGGGTCCAGGGGGTTATTTATTTATTTATTTAAATAGCTAGGTCTTATTGACCTTCACTTAAGCAGTTTTGAATATTTTACCCCATATAAAGGCTGCTGTGTTGAAAAGTGCTAACAATTGCCATCATGGGAGTCAGATTCAAAGACAGTTTGCAGACCTCATTAAGCCAATGAGGTCTTGCCAAGCCCACTCTTTTCAGTTCAGTGAAAGCAACACTTAAGTCCCTTCATACAGCAAAGCAGCTGCTAGCAACAGAGCCTGCCTGATGTGGGCAGAGCGAGATAAGCGCACCCAAGGAGTCTCATCTGTTTTGGTACCAGTGGCCTACACTGGAAACAAGGGGAGCTGTGACAATAACTCTAAAAAGCAGTAGGACAACAGGGCTTTTTCACTGTAGGACTGAGCAGTGAAGCAGAGTCGAGATCTCCAAGCCATAATCTCGTGGGTTGTCTTGTGTCCCAGGAAACATTTCTTCTATATCATCTCTATCAAGAAGCGTATTTACACTGATAAATCTTGACCAACACAAAGAAAGACTGGCAAGGTCTTCCCAGCCTGGCTAGTGAAGGCTAGCATGCTAGAAGGCCTGTGTTACGCCATTGAGAAGTCTTGTCTTGCATGCAGGAGAAAAGCAGATTTTTGAGATGTTTCAGGAAAGTGAGATAAGCAGAACCAACTCTTCAAAGAGTGGTAAGATGCCCTAGGCATTCCACGGATCCAAAAGCCAGGCTACATATTTACATACTAAATATGGAGGTAGGAAAATGCCTTGGGTTAGACAACAGTGTTTCTATGCATATAATGCTTCTCAGCTGTTTATGTGAAGGCACCCAGCTACATCAGTTAGAGTGGAGCAGATCAATCTTACATTATTGCAGTAATATGCATAGGGCAAGAGCAGTTGAGAAGCCTCCAGTCTGAAAAAAATGAGACACATAGATCATAATAGCAGCATTTGTATTTTATCAGGCAACTCACAAAGAGGGTGGCAGCACACAGACTGATAATAGATTTGAGGCTACTGGATCCAGCACTATTTAGGCACTTTTTATCTGTGAGGGAAAGGAAAAACTGTGAAAATTCATGACAGGCATCCTGCACTCAGGCCAGTGCTCTTCACAAAGCCCATCCTTCCACTTGGCAGCATCATCGTCAGTGCAGGATGTTTTCAGACAAGAGTATTTTCAAAGGGCCAGTCCCCTTTCTACTCTATTTGCAGTAAAATTACAAAGATGACCCTTCACATTACCTCAGCACGGTCCCTCAGAGGGACCTTGCAATCATTGTAAGCACTAATCCAGTATAAAAACCAGAAGTTGCCCAAACACAATTCCCAAGAAGGGTGTTGTAGGTGAATACCTCACTGCTGCATGGCCATTAACAAGTGTTATAGAAAAAAAAAGAAGATAAAACAAGATTTGCTTTGGAACACAAATGCATGATAAAATCCCTGAGTGAACATTTTTGAGACATTGTTTTTACATTTAATTTACAGTTACCTAGTGTTTATCTCTTCAGGTGGGATTTCACATATTGACCATAGGTAGAACCCACCCCATTTTATAGTTCCCTTATCTTACTTAAATAGGAGACAGATAGCAATTGCTATACATGCTCACACCTTGCTAATAGAAAACAGTGAAGTATTGAAAATTTCCTTATCACCTTCAGTTCCCACACAGGTGTTCTTGGTGATAAACTACTGAACGATATAAACAGTGATTTCGGGTTAAAAGTTACAATTGGTCAATAGGAAAAGAAAAAAAACCCACAAATCAAACCATGTTTGTTGAGTAGGATGTGGAACTGAAAATACTGAAATACAAGAGCAAAAGTGTGCCTCATCACTGTGATCCCTAAGCACAGAGCCTCTGGGACCTCTCCAGTATCGCATGCTCTCACAGCCCACAGGCATCTTCTCTTCTCTTCTTGCATTTTGTGATCTTGACTGGTAACTCACAGATATGATAAGGAACTGTGTGATATTCCCTCTTATTTTAGGCAATGACATGAAAATTGAAAGAAAATATTCATCTATCCACTGAGGGGTTTATCTGCATGGGGTGTTATCATAGAGCAGATGTTCTGCCGCTATTGCTGAACGAGAGATGCAGGAGAGTAATTCTGGAAGAAGAAACTTCTGTTTTGAGTTAACTGTATCCATTTCCAGCTAAACTGTCAGTTTTCCTGTGATTATTCTTTTAAGATGTAGTAGAACATCTGAATGTATTTTAACCAGCTTGTATTTTCACCTGTACTGCTGCCACTGTGCAGTGAGTGTATCAAAACTCCTCAGATAGACAGAAAATTGCAAGAATTTATGCTCTACATTGCATTTGGGTGTTTTCATTTTTATATTCCAGGGAATACTTGTATTCTCTTACCTTCACTAGTTCTTCCAAACAGACCACTGGAGGTCTAAAAACCAGCACAGGCACACCTGCTGTTGTAAAAGCTCAAGGCTGAGTCTTTTAATCTTGAGTTCCAGCAAGACCTGGACAGGCTGGAGAGCTGGGCAGGGAGAAACCAGATGAAATTCAACAAAAGCAAGTGTAAAGTCTTGCACCTGGGGAGGAACAACCACATGTATCAGTACAGGCTGGGGGATGACCTGCTGGAGAAGAGCTCTGTGGAGAAGGACCTGGGGGTCCTGGTGGATAACAGGTTGGCTATGAGTCAGCAGTGTGCCCTGGTGGCTAAGAGAGCCATGGGATCCTGGGATGCATCAGGAGGAGTGTGGCCAGCAGGTCGAAGGAGGTGATCCTCCCCCTCTACTCTGCCCTGGTCAGGCCCCACCTGGAGTATTGTGTCCAGTTCTGGGCTCCCTGGTGTAAAAAGGACAGGGATCTCCTGGAATGAGACCGGACAAGGGCTACGAAGATGATTAAGGGCCTGGAACATCTCCCCTATGAGGAAAGGCTGAGAGAGCTGGGGCTGTTCAGTCTAGAGAAAAGAAGACTGAGGGGGAACCTAATTGGTGTTTATAAATATCTTAAGCATGGGATGCAGAAGGAATTGGCCTGCCCCTTTTCTTTGGTCAGTGGAGACAGGACAAGGGGCAATGGCTGCAAGTTGGAGCACAGGAAGTTCCGCACCAACATGCGGAGGAACTTTTTCCCAGTGAGGGTGCCAGAGCCCTGGGACAGGCTGCCCAGGGAGGTGGTGGAGTCTCCTTCTCTGGAGATATTCAAGACCCATCTGGACGCCTATCTGTGCAGTATGAGCTAGGGAGCTGCTTTGGCAGGGGGGCTGGACCCGATGATCTCGAGGTCCCTTCTAACCCCTAGAGTTCTGTGATTCTTTGCTCCTGAGAAGTCCACAGCTTTCTGGCCAGTGCCACTAGGGGCAAAACTGGAAACCCCTGCATGTGATGAGGTTTTTGAAAATCCGGCCTCTGGCAAGTTTCCACCATCCGCATTTACTATCCAATAATGGGATCAACTAGGATTAGTAACACATAAAAACTTTACTGAAATGTGGAGGAATAGAGTATCAGTTTAACAGAAGCAGGAATTCAAACATACATTTCATTTCACAAGAAACTTTCTGAGACTGTGTCTAGGCTTTTCTCTGGAGCAGCACAGCCTCGTGCTCCCTACCCAAAGAGGGATCTGGCTTTGCATTTATTCCTGTGGCACTAACAGGCTTCAGTGGCTGCACTCCTCCAGGCAGGCATCACCATTGCTGGACAGTACCAGGCTCTTCACTCTGAATGACAGCATTGCCATTCTCTTAATTCTTCATAAAGTTTCTGCCAACTTATCAGGAATAAAAGGTACTTCCAATTAGTTGTCATTTTATTTAGGGGGAAAAATATTATTTTTTTTTTCTCAGGGTTTATAGATGGTTTCTCTAGCAATAGCTGGCATTTGAGTCCTATTGAGTAGGGAAATCCATCTTAGATTTTGGAGGTATCTTTTTGTATTTAAAAGTATTAATAATACCAGACCTATCATTTTTTCCCTCTTATTTCTGCCTCACATCTTTCTGTAATCTTTTTATGCCCCAACCTGCCTCCATGTGGAAAATGTCTTGCCAAGCCTTTCTGTAATCACTTTCTCCCCTGTCTAGGTGTCTACCCAACTTCTGAAACTTGGAATTGGACACCTGGTTAAGAAGTTGGTTTCACTGGTGAGACAGTAGCTAGAGGAAGAGATTATTTGCCTTCCTCTTATCAAAGCCTAGCTAACAGTTTAAAAATGTAATCTTGGATATTTTCTATAAGGTCAAGTGTTGTCTGAATAGGTATCTTTTGGCACGTACAAGAGTTAAAAGCAGAGGTTTCCAAGACCAAAGTGTGTGTTTTACTAGTGGCAGGATTCAGTGGATCTCAGGTTCCCAATACTGCCAGTTTCTCTATAAGACAGGCAGAGCACCAGTACGCAGTGCAGTGCCACTGCACAGCTGAGCAGTAGCACCCTTACAACATCTATTTAGCAAATACTGCTTTCTCAAACCCTCTCATAGAGGGTTGCTCACTCGAGATGGATCAGAATAAGAGTTTAGATCAAAAGCACCACTGGCAGTACAACTATTCCAAGGGCAACTGTACCAAGAGTACTAAATACCTCTTCATTATTCCTAAGCATTCTTGATAAGCATCAGATCTGCTTAACACTTCTCAAGAAACCTTGTCATAGGTCCAGGACCCCATAGGTATAATTTAGTATACATCAACCAAACTGGAATAAAGCTCTTGAATTGTCTTTGCATTCCTGAGACCTATTGCATTCTTTTTCTCCAGAGTGGCCTGGAGAAATCACATAGTATTTTTTTATTCTTGGTGCAGTTCATGTAATGTGAGTGTTGGTTGTGAATTAAGCCTCACGCTCCAGCACCACCAATACTGTCTCATGTTGTTGACTCTTCCTTACTTCGCTCGGTCAGGGTCCAGTTGGATGCCACGATCTGTCAGAGTCCACAAGGAGGCATGGGGTCTGAGAGAGGATTCTCATGAGAAAGACAGCAATGTGAACAGGAAACATCCCACCAGGAATCTCTTCTTGGGACAGGCTCCTGTGGAAAAGAACAAACCCTTATTGTCACTATTTCAGTTTTAACTTTATATTCTTGCACTCATCCTTTGATTCATTGTCTCTCCCCCCACTCCATTCCCATCCGACGGATGGGAAACAGGATATTTTGTGCAATTCTTTCCTTCCTGTGTGGGTCTACATGACATCTGTAATTAGCAACTCTCTGCAATGGAAGTGAAGAAATAAAAAGCACAACTGTCCTGCTGAGGAGATCATAGCAAAATTGCTTTTTGAACAGGTATTTAAGGCATCACTTTCTTTCATTGTCAAAGATCACTGATGTTAATATTTAAAAATATCACACACTCAAAACAAATTTGAAACACACTTCTCTGCAGAACCAGTGGTCAGGAAGAGCTCTTTGTGTCCTACTGGAGAAGCCGGGATGCAGAGGATTGATGGGAACCTCTTCCTGCTTCCCCAGGCAGAGCTTGCACCTGCCATTTCACCTGGAATGAGTGGCAATGCTTGTTTTATTAATAACTCTACCCCAGGGGCTGATCAGAGCCGGGTAGCCTTCTGCAGACAGGCGCTGCAGTTGCAAGGGCTTTTCAGAGGGTGGGACTGGACACTACAGAGGCATAGACAGCAGTGCTGCCTCAGAGGGAGATCAAGCCTGGCAGTAGAGACAGAGCAAAGCAGAGACAGAAGACTTGGACCCGATACATCCCTGATTTGCTCTGTAGGTGTAAACTGCTGTCAAGACTCATCTGGCAGGACTTTCCTTAAAAACCAGTAGTCCTAGTGAAAGCCTCCAACTTCTGGATGTCTTACAGGTTTGGCCTATTCCTCTCTCTCTGTCCCATCAGGCTGAAATTTCCTTTTCCCACTGGTATGGCTGTACAACCCCAGGGGACATTAAGATGATGGTGGTTTCTCATTTTCTTTCTTTTCTTTTCTTATTTTTTTGTGGTTGCTGTTGTTGTTGTGGGTTTGGGTTTGTTTTTTTTTTAATTGGTTTGATTCTCTGATGTTTTACCTGGCACCTGGGGAAACTCATTTACACCACTACAGAGCAGCACGCACTTGCTTTGTGAAAACAAGCAGCAACCACACAAGAAGCTGGATGAGGGAAAAACCAGGGTCCATGCATCACTGTGGCATTCCTTCAGCCCTGAAAATGCAAGGATATGAACCAAGAAAACTGCAGAACGAAGTGTGGGACTGTATGAGCAGAATGCCTGTTGGACCCCAAACGCATGCAAAACTGTGGAGGAAGACTCTCATAGAAAGAAATAAAACTGACTTCTTCCCCTCCCCTGTCCCCCCCCATGCTGAGTTTGTGCATCAAATCTCTTTACTGCTATTTTGCATTGTCACAATGACGTGCCTGTACGCAGCTACTGTGTAACATAAAGCTACTTGGAGGGGCTGCCTCAGTCATATTCGTACTGGGACTGTGTGTCCAAAGTGAAGTTTGCACACCCCAACAAACTGGCTTCCAGCAGAAGACAGAAACTGTTACTGGTAATGACTGAACTCTGAGCAAAGCTTGCTGGTGTGCGAATATTGCTAATAGCATTAAGTGTCTTTATCACATCTTGTAAATTGTTATCAATCAAACTACAGGTGTTAAGCAGGTAACAGCTGTAGCTTGAAGCAATAGATAAGAACTTTTCCCTTGGATCTTAAGCACTGTTCCCTACTAGAGCTTTCCTTAGAGAAGGTGTCAGGATATCAAAGGGAAAAAGAAAGATTTTTGGTTGGTTTTTTTAAAGGCCTTGGGGCAGGAGAGGGAGGGGATTTTTGTAGACAGTTTTAGGAGAAGCATCATAAACCTCTCAGAATTACTTCCAATACCAATCTCCTCCCCAATCACAACCAGATGTAGCTTATATTTACAAAAGAATCTGCCTTTAAAAAAAAAAAAACAAAAACCCCACCAACAATAATTTTCTGGTATTATTAACAGCTATGGCTTGTGAACTTGTGAAATATATATGGAAAGAGGGGCAAGCATAGTTAAGCCATAGGAGCTTACCATATACCGTAGACACCCAAAGTAAATGTGTGGCAACTTTACGCTGAGGCTTGTTTGCTGTACTGGGACCTAATGTGCATCACTTGGCTTGCTCCACAGCTTGGCTTGCAGGGCTGCACCACAGCAAGCGTTATGCATATTCAATACACAGAAGGTAAAGAAATCAATGTCAAGGCTATAATTGAAAGCCATAGTAAAACTGCACTATTACTTCTATGCTATAACTTGCATATGTTCCTGATTCCTCCAGCTTCTTTAACAAGCGAGGGGACTTGGTGGGTTGTGGCCTCAGCTTTTCATCTGCACTCATACCCTGCCTGAGGTTGGGAGTGAAAATGAAGCCTCCATTTGGGTATGTTATAAACCCATCAGCATGATTAGGCCTCCAGCAAATGCAGGCTCTGCAGAAAGGGCTGAGGTTCCTACACAGAGCTGAACAAAGAAATGCTTGGAGCTGGACCCACAGTCTCTGTAAAAATGAATACAGTTCTCTCTGCAAGGGCAAAACCAGCAAGGACAAAGAAGATACCTATGCCTGGCTCCAGTTTGAACCACAAGTTTGTATTTTTGAGAGCTGAAAATCTGTAGTTCAGAACAAGCAATTTTGGTTTTTTTTCCTGGAAAAGAAACTTCTATTTTTTTGTTAACCGACTCTATTCTTTCTTCTTACTCCAAGAAAGTGAGGGAATTACCAAAAGGAAAGATTGGCATAAGAGGTATAGGTCCTAAACAGCTTAAAAACAGGGGGAAAAGTAAAAACCCTTTTCACCTCTGTAGTCAGTCGAAGGCTTCAACTCATTTTTTAAGACAGACAAACCCTTTGACAGGTGTTTTAAAGTCTGGGAAGAAAGGTGAGGATGTACCCAGGCTTTAGGCTGCCACCAGAAAGTGGAGACCAGAAACTTGGCCCAATTTCCAGTCCTGAGTTGCCCGACCTGAACTCTAAACTATGGGAACTGCAAGCCAAAACTTGTCATGAAAAGGGGGAAAAAATAAATGTTATTCTAGGAAAAATCTCCACAAAAGTCTGTACATATAAACTGATATCAGAATTACCTACCTCCTAACTCCAACTGTCAGGATTTCAGCCAGCACCTGAGTGTATGATAGAATCACAGAATCATAGAATCGTAGGGGTTGGAAGGGACCTCCAGAAGTCATTGAGTCCAAGCCAAAGCAGGTTCCCTAGGACAGGTCACACAGGTAAGGTGCAATGAGTTCAGTTCAGTTAAAACATTTTTAATACCTATCTTGTATGACAGCGAACATCTATGGCCTCTCTGGTGTCACAAAGAGAGTTTCAGTTTTGGTTTTTTTACATAATGGTACAACTCTAGTTGAAAAGGTAATGTCCCTGGAAAAGTGAAAATTTTTTTGTGCCCAATTTATGGTGGATCAAAATCAAAGCCTGAATCTGAGCCCTTTGGATGCTGGAGTTAATAGCCCTGGACTTGTGAGACTAGGTTGTAGCTGTTCCACAGTGCAGTCCAGAGATGGAGGAGCTACCTTTCCAGATACCTAGCCACAGCATTAAGAAATCATGCCAGTTCATTTACCCCATTTTTCTACCCTAATCTAATAGTAGCAGATCAGCCCCTGATCTGAATAGCCCAATCTCAGTTACTGAGATTGGCTGATTGGAGTAATTTAAGCGATCTTACTTAATGCTTGCTTTAAACGATCTGGCAGTCTGATTCAGATAAGATTTCAAACAGTCTCTGTGCTTTTGATCTCAAATTAGCTTCAGGATTAACTCAAGCTTGGCTCAGACGCTGTAAAAAATCCCTCTAGTGTATCCTGCACCATAACCATGCTCAAGCCCTCTTCCCAATTCCACCAGCTTAACTAAACCTCATCTCAGCCCCGTGCACCTCTCTCACAAAGTGGCGCTAGGCAAGGTCTGAACCCCAGGACAGGGCTCGAAGCTGAGGGAGGCAGCTCTTCCAGAAGCTCCTGTGGCTGAGCAGTGGGGGCAGGAAGGAGAAGGACCCTTCTGCTTCCTTCTTTTAAATGCTATTTGATGAATGCTTTCTTGTCTCTTTGGTGTACAAAGAAGAGTGCCTGTGAGCAGTAAGATCAAGAGCAAACATGTCCTTTCAGCGCAAGCGACACTAAATTAATTTATACAAGACACCAGCCAAAAAACATTTCTACAAGTGAAAGCTCAAAGCGAGCCCGAGCCTTTAAGGAGCTTTCCTTCTGCCTGTTCACTTCACAGGACTGCTTCAGATGGAAAAGCTTCTAACATTTTGAAGGCACGCTACACAAGGCATACCATTGCTTTTAACATAAAAAGCCCTGGTTTGTTGTAAGTATTTGCTTTTAACAGTTCTGCTCCTTTGTGCATTCCTTTCCCAGGTACAGCACAGGTGCTTCAGGGCCACACTGAAGACAAATTTCAGCAGTGACTTCTTAGCCTAACTACCAAGCGTGCGGTGCTTAGCACACCGGTTTTCTAAGCGATGTGCCAGGTAGGCAGACAGACAGATGCCTGTTCGGATATTTCAGGTTACTTCTGTAACCAGCCTCAGACTATAAACTCTCCCAGGCAGCTTATTTGCAACCTGTGGTAACAATATTCCTTTGAAAAGTATTTTCTGAAGGTATTCTGGCTCGAGTTTCCCTGTTCATGCTTAGGCTTTGTGGTGGTAATTCCCATTTTCAAAAGCGAGGGAGGTATCTAAGCTCGGGTTTGTAAGAGCACATAGGTGCGAATAGCTGCAGATGCATGCCTGGGTACCTCAGGCTTACCAAAATCCATACCTATAATTTGCAGGTCTCTTTTTATCACTCACCCTTTGCTGCTGTTGAAAGGAGCTTTGAAAAAGCTGGTCCTAAGTAGGAAAATTACTTTAAAAGGTGAGTTTGAGGTTCTTAATTCCCTTAGAAATGCTCCACTTTTTTTTACCTCAGGTCTACAGAAGTGTTTGTGTATCACCTAAAAAACCACAAAGCCTGATTTTGATTAGGCTGTGGGTACCAGCACTAGGTTATTATTGTAAGATAGCATCATAGAAAAGCTTCAGTTATAACTTAATTAATTTAAACACTATCATTAGTTTTGAAGGGAAGCATTCCATCCAAGCAAAGGATCACCCCTGAATTACTATATTTGCACTGCGGAGTAACTACTGCTCTAGGGTTCAGCCAAGGTCTGCAGTCAAAGTTATTGGATTAATGCTTATGTTATACTGCTGCCTACAGGCTCACGTTTAGAATCAGGGTGTTAGGCTAACTTAGGTTTAAACCAGGCTCCTGTCCTAGAGCTTAGAAAGCAAGCAAGGTAAGAACGGCATGTGAGAAGGCACCTAGCTGAACCCACTTTCACTTGAATGCATTTCTTCCACTGCTCTGAAGCCACTACAGGGGGGCTGGGAAAGCAATTTCAAGCAAAGAAAAGGATGATGCTGGAGCCTGTTTTAGGGGTGATGTGGAAGAAAGCACCGTGATAGCTTGAATGGCAGCCCTCCGCAGAACAGGCAGGTATTTGCTGATCTTTGCTATGGCATCTGTCACAAACTGTGATTTCTGCTTGTGGGCAACTGCCAATTTCCTAAAGCTAAAGAAGATATACTTTGAAATTCCCACATGTGCAGGTTGTGCACAGGATACTGTCTTTTCCTAATTTGTACTTTACAGATTTCTTCAAATATCACACAGAATCACAGAATTGTAGGGGTTGGAAAGGACCTCAGGAGATCATCGGGTCCAACTCCCCTGCCAAAGCAGGATCCCTAGCTCATATTGCACAGAGTGGCATCCAGTGCTTCTCATGTCACATCTCACTAATATATGTAGAGCTTGTCACAAATTTCATTAAAATAGAAACATCATTCTTGGGAAGCTGGGGTGCAGAGGAACAGTTTCCATTTACAGAGTTCTTCTTCGGGTGACTGAGTCTAATTACTATAAACATAGAATCATAAGGTTGGAAAAGACCTCTGCGATCATCAAGTCCAACCATACCTGTCCGCTACTCAACCATATCCCTGAGCACCTCACTTGACCATCTTTTAAATACATCCAGGGTCAGTGACTCAACCCCCACCCTGGGCAGCCTGTTCCAGTGTCTGATAACCCTTTCAGTGAAGAACTTTTTCCTAATATCTAATCTGAACCTGCCCTGGCACAGCTTGAGCCCATTCCCCCTCATTTTATCACCTCTCATTTGGGACAAGAGACCAACTCCCACCTCTCTACAGCCTCCTTTCAGGTAGTTGTAGGAGGTGATAAAGTCTCCCCTCAGCCTCCTCTTCTCCAGACTAAACATCCCCAGCTCCCTCAGCCGCTCCTTGAAGGTTTGCTCTCCAGCCCCTTCACCAGCCTGGTTGCCCTTCTTTGGACACACTCCAGGACCTCAATGTCTTTCTTGTAGCAGGGGGTGCAAAACTCGACACAGCACTTGAGCTACAGCCTCACCAATGCTGAACACAGGGGCACAGTCACTGCCCTGGACCTGCCAGCCACACTGTTTCTGACACAGGCCAGGAGGCCATTAGCCTTCTTGGCCACAGGAAGAAAAGATTTCAACTTAGTCCTTATAGAGGAGCTTCTGCAGGCACGCTTCCTCTCCTCCTTTACATTTTGGCAATCCAGGGGGTTACTGATTTCCACCAAAGCTAACAGCAGCTGAAATGTTGCTTCACCCATGCGCCACAGACCAGCCCCTTTTGCAAAAGGAGATTCCTTCACTTGAACAATTAGCAAACTGCCATCCCTTAACATCATGAAAATTAATAGAAATGTTAGCATTTAGCACTCAACATCCTCTGCACCCTGGAGGCTGGATAAGGTATTAGTCATCCCTAATTAGAGCTGTCTGATACAAGGCAGTCCCCAGTGACTGACACAACAGTTTTCTATGTAATCATTGGTCAATTTGTTGCAATATATTATCAGGATTACTGAATTATGAGTTATAATTACAACTGTAAAGTTAATAGCTGTGTTGCAGAAAGGGTAAGTAAATACAGCAAAATTACGGGGGATGGGAATACCTCCCTGACAGCTACAGCGTAATAGTAGTACAGAGACCACCCACTGTAACAGCAAAACACAATGACAAATTCCTACTTTGATAAAGTGGAGTTGGATATTTTCCCCTTAATAGACCACAACCATCTTGGTGACATCCCCTATAAGCTCCTCTCTGGTTTCTGCCCACCAGCTGTGGAGCATGTGTCTCAGGTGGTTTAAACAAGGTAAAACCCATACAACCTGCCAGACTCAATTTCACAGCCATCTCTGTGAAACCATTTGCGCAGACCATCCCCAAGGATGCCAAGGATGCATCTTCCAATGGTCTACAGAAGGAACCACCCAAAGGTCTGCAGTCCATTTTTCTACCACACCACAAGTCCCATTTTCAGAAGTGGTCTGAGGGATCATGAGCACACCTGTCCCCTAGATCCTGATGCTTCATTCTCCAAGAGCCACCTCCTCCATCAGTATTTAGACATTTGATTCCTGATATGGTTGACTGGTTATGAGTTCTTGGAGAATTCTCCTTATGTGTTTCTGAGAATGGCAGTGCCAGGTCATCCATGGATCCATAGAAGTGCCTGCTGCTTTTCCTCACACTTTTCAAAGAACACAGTATTTACTGCTAATACTTTGATGAACAGGAAGGACAGCCACTTTTCAAAACTATTCACAGTTCCAAAGAATGCCTTAATTTGGAGGAAAATAAAAAGTATTTTTCTCCAGATCAAGTCTAGGACTTTCAGGGAGTCCAAAGAAAAAAACATTTCAGATAAGATATTTCAGATTTTCCTGTAAATTCAAGGTGTATTGGGAAGTGCACTAAGACTTCCATGAGTGGAAACATGACCAATAAAGTTCAGCATATACTGCAAGAATCAAAGTCTAATCTAGGGGTTGATCAGGCTTTTTGCTTATCTATCTAACCTCCAACCACAGCCCCCAAGGTTGAAAACGTGACCAAGAAAAAGGCCATTAAAATTCAGGCTGTACAACTAATATTACACTCATCTAACAAAAAAGGAGTCCAAAACAAGAAAATAAAGTTTAACTCCACATCAGGGACATTTCTAGAAATCACAGACTTAATGACCCATCTTGCCTCCACAAGTTCCATATGAAACAGGCACAGAGGCTTTGTTTGGCACAGTCTACCCTAGTCCACTGTGTGTGTGCTTCAACTAAGTCACCCTTGTGCAGGAATTTGAAATCAAACATTCATAAACTACTTTGGTTGAGTTTGTTTGTTTGTTTGTTTAAAGAAAAGCCTGACCACAGTGGTCACATGGCCGAAACCAGCAAGGACAGCTGCAAGAGCATCCCAGAGCCACAAGCCGAGTCACAGCTTGGGTTATGCACATGCTTGTGGTCTGCTCCGACAACTTGTAAGGCACCTCCATGGAAAAGAAATAGTGCCTTGAAGCTCAAGCTATAATGCAAGTGACAGGTGATTTCTGAGGCACAAAACTATGGCTGTAGCCCTACACCCTTTTCTGGAAATCTGGCACAGTCATTTGTGGGAGAGAAGGTCTTGATCTGGCTGGGTGACACTGGAATAACTCTGTTCCAAAACTGTGCAGTTTTTTCATACAGTCTTTAAATGAAAACAAAAACTTTTCAAGTGGAAGGGTGTGGAATTGTGTTGAAACATTTATTTCTGAGTTAGAGAGATCAAGTTTTCAATCAGACTTTCAGGTCAGACATAACCATCCTAGGATACAGAAAACTCCCCATGGAATATGTTCTGGTGGCCAAGAAGCAGCATGTTTCAGTTAAAATATATTTCATCAAACATGTTCTGACCAATTCCAATCTTGAGATGACATTGTGTCACCAGTTTGTGGAAAGATCAGCATTTTTTAAAAATCCCTCATAAAAATAGAGGGCTGGAAAAGAAGCTGAGGAACAGCCAGTCACTCAGGAGGCATTTGTCAGCAAAATCAAACATAAGTTCAGCCATATTCTGTTTCATCACATACTGTTCCTTTTAGGGTTGAGACACTGACAGTTGTTTCTCTATTTGGAATGAGACTGCAAGACAAACAGTTTAACTTCAGCTAGGCAAAAGAAAGTTACATTAATGTCCATCAAGATGAAAGTGGTGTGAAACAGAAAATTTTACAATTTAAACAGTGACCTTCTTCTTCAGCTGTGTGTAAATTATTGTTCTCACAGGACACAATTGAATGTCACTAGCTCGATACAAGAGTTCCAAGTAATCTGGAAAGCACAAACTCATATACTTTATACATATACACATACATACTTACCTATATATACTGTATAGAATACATATGCTTGCGTGGACATACACACACAGGCACAAGTCACATCTGGAGTTCCATTAAAATACTTCTCCTGCCTCTTCAATAACCACAGCTACAGGAACAAAGCCAGGTTGAGGTCAGCAGTCCCTGACCACCAGTGACTGTATGAACTGATTTCATGTTTCACTTGCACTAGAAATGGATATGAAATTAGAACTTTTCCTTGTAAGAACTTTTACAGAAGATAAAAATGATTGGAAGGTTGAAAGATTTTTCTAAAGGAAGGCTTAGGGGATAAATGGGAGCTTATTTCTCCTTCAAGGTGTTTGCAACTTGGAAAATAGGGGGAAAAGTATTAACCTCTCTTCTCATGCCACCGTGTTATTAGGTAAACAAGGGACTCTGCATTGTATACATTTTCCTGAAAAGAAATCAGAGAAAGCACACTGTGTGAAAGCCAATAATTTCTTCAGTTAAAAAAAACCAACCATTTTTCATTTCTAGACTCTTTCCGCCGTGTCATCAGGAAAATTAATTGAAAAGCGATGCACATTTTCCATCAACTTTGAAACAATATTTTTAGAACAGTTTCCTCTCCATGAGATTTCATGGTTTGGGGGGTATTCCTTTTTTTTTTTTTTTTTACAAAATCTTTTTATTGAAACCAATTCCAGCCTATTCCAGATTCCATTTTGTGTTCTCTCAAAATTCAAATTCAAAACTTCAAAGCGAACCATCTCCCCAACCATTACTTTCGTATGATTTTGATCAAAGCCATGGAAATTCCTGGTTCCACCCTGGAATAATGAACTGGTCCAGGTTGCATTTGAAATACAGCTCTGAGGAGCTGACTTACCTATCTGGTTTGCAGGAATCCCGCTGTCTTCCCCTGACCCGAGAGCATCCCCTTATAGCAAAGCTCTCCTCCAACTGGAACGCATCCACGCAACACAGTCCCCATACCCTCTATGTGGGGGGGCACCAACATTTCACCATCAACCTCCAGCTTACCAACCTTCTCCAAGTTCAGAAAGTTCCTTCTTTCTGTGTCTTGAAGATCAAGGTCTTTTAGCAATTCACTAGCTAGCTCTGTTTGCCTGAAGAGACCCTCCCACCGCTCTTTTATCCTCTGAAGGCAGGCCAATTTTCAACTGCAGCCTGACGGTTGCCTGGGTTAACCTCTGCCTTGTTTCATGAGGCTTAGAAACCCCAATACACCTTTCAAATCGCGTGTCTGATCACACTCCTCTGGCAGATAAGTAGAAAATTAGAATGAACTTCTCCAGGTAAGTGCCAATGTAAGTAAGCCACTGTCATCTTCCCGAGGGGGGAATGCCTGGCGGGCAGATGGTTAGGAGATGGGTTATGACAGGGACACAACAAAGGCAGCTCTGTAATCGCATGGTGCTAACACCCTTTCAATACATCTGCAAGGCAAAGCTGCAGTGCTGTGTAAACGCAGTGTTTCCTTCCACAGGGACTTGAGACGAGCAGCGTGACAGCACTTTTTAGCCCTTAAATACTGTAAGACATTTACATGGCTGTTCAAAACAAAGGCCTTGCTCTCCATAACTTATATTCAAGTGTTCTAGATTTGAATCGTCACATTTCAATTCCTTTTGTCCTCTAGGTTGTCCTACTTACTATTTGTAGGATCTTTTTCCATCGTGCTGGTAGCCTCTTCCACTTCTCTCATCAATAGTGACTACATGCCAAAGCTTTATGTAATAACACAGGCAACAAAACATTATTTATTTCAGCTTATTTTTTAGTTTCTATCTTTCTTGTTTCCAGGTCCAAAGGCGAACTTCACTGCATAGGAAAATTTGGGTCCCACGGTTGGTCCTGACTGCACTCAACAGCTACAATGTCCTTTGGGTGAGGGGTCGGAATCCAGAGTAGCCCTCCGGACTCCTCTAACTGACCCTGGGGATCTATTCAGTCCTCTGGATTCCTGGCATTCCTGGGGTACAAATTATCCTTCCCTAAACCTAGATATGACCAAAATGAGTGGAATTAAAAAAAACACAACACAACCAACCAAAGTTTTGATTCATTCTTTTAAGTTATTTCTTTTTATAATTAGAAAAACACATGAGTTTGGAATTCACCACCGAATCCCCACTCCTTAGGACTCCATTCTCTCGTATACTTTTCATTACCTTCCCCCAAATCCTAAACATACATTTATCTATCTTCCTGCTGAGGTCAATGGGATTTAGGCAGATTTGCATCCCAGCAGCATGCAGAAACCCAGCTCCTCCACACTGACAGCACCTCAGCTGCTCAAATTCGTTCCACAGTGTGGCCTGTGGAAGAAATTGTTTCAAGGTGTGCAAAGCATTTGCCGCCTGCTGCTGTTGGCAAACTAAAACCATCAAGGAGCTGTTGCCAGGGAAGAAAAAAACTAACATTTCCCCCAGGGGGGAAAAAGGAACACACAGGAAGAGATGTGGGAGCAGGGTGGGAGGCATGAGGTCCTCCCTCTGACCCAGCCCATGTTTCAAAATAAGCCAAGCTCACTGTCGGTGCAGGGTTTAGCCAACCCTGCTCATCCTTCTGCCTGCACCAGTGTGTCCCCATATGTGGGTGGTTTTCACATGCTGAATGTTTTCCTTGCCATTTCAAGCCTTCTGTGTGGGACCTCATGAAGGTCTTTTAAAAGCAGTGGCTTTTACTCTACTGCCCAGCCACTACTTGCCTGATGGTGTGTCAGAAGGGGCACCCAGAATCTCACAGTATTCAGAAGCACAGCCCTCCTGCAGATACCTGAGTGGCAGGAGGAGAAGAGGTGAAGGTGTACCCCTTATTCCCAACTTGAAACACACTGAAGTGTTTCTCACCCACTTTGATTTGTTGATAGCCATTTACAGTGAGAGAAGTTGGACTACACACCTTGAGGCAACAATCCGTAACACCACACACCCAAATCTGCCTTTGGTGTGCTGCAACAGATTTGAAGAGAGGGAAGCCAGGCAGGGGGACAAGTCATGAGATGGAGAGCAAAAGCCACGGAGCCTGTTAGTCCTTCCCACAATCCCAAACCTTAACTTTTCTGTCATACATACTCCTTTCCCAGAAGAGTTTTTTCAGGTTAACTCAGCAGGTATACTCATGCTCTTGCTTTATATTAATAGGAATCAAAACAGGAACCAACTGTAAGAGCTTCAAAAGCTAAAGCAATACAACGGTTATGTACACAACCTTATTTTTCTTCATTCATTTTTGGGTCATAAATATATGAAACTTCCTTTTCTATAACTCCTTCCTCAGTCTCCAACAGAGACGCCTCCAGACAACCTCAGAGACAGCAAAACAATGTTGTCCTTGATGAATGACAGGACCAATTTTTGTCACTCCTTGGAGTGGGTGAATGAAACAGGCACTTTGTCTCTTAATTCATCTCTTTTCCATCACTCTCTGGAAACACATTGCACCTTCCAAAGAACAGGACTGAGTATCAGGAAGGGATATTCCTTAATGGGAGATTTTACAATTCGCTTCAGTATTCCATAGATAGCAAATTATAGTCCTTCTTATCCATCTTATTTACACAGGCTTTCTCAAACTATTTCAATTGAGGTTTTGCCCCAGAACAACTGTTAGATCCAAACTTCAGTTTTATGCAACAGATCTCAATAGAAGACTGAAAACTTGACACGAAGGTTAGTTACAGCTGGTTTACACACTGGGCATATTTTCAACCTAAGTTCTATTTCATCCAACAATGCAATGCTTTTTGTTTCAAAGCAAGTTCTATAACCACTCAAAAATGTTACCCAACGCTTCTGGGAGGGTATATTTTTCAAATATTAATTCACAGCCTTAATTTTAGGGGCATGTTTATAGAGGTTGGAAGGAAGTTCAGATAAAGTTACTGCACTGTGGCAATATATGAAATTAATTGTTTTAATAGGGAAGAAGTTTAAGATAATCTCTCAGCCCTGCTTCCTTTGCTGGTAAAGTCCCTTTGGCCAAGTCTGTGAGGGTAATGCTGGCCACTTTTGTTTATCTTTCTTTAATTGAAAAATTTTAACCCTGAACATAGGGTGAAAAATAAAGAAGACACTCCAAAGAGCATCATGCTACTCCAGTGTGTTCTTGCTTCAAGAACCAGATCCCTCTGTAAGTGATTATTTTTGGCGCTCTCCCTGAATTTCTGTGATTTGTTTGCTGTAGCCACCATGTGCAAAGAGCAGCTTGGCATTGCCACGTGCCAGTTCCAGATATGCTAAGGAGCTGCGTATAAAAGAGGATCTGACTGTAGCCGACCAGAAAAATTGTAAAACCAGTGGAAACAGGACAAGATGTGGCAAGCAGAGGGGACGCCCTCGGAAGTGTCTTATTGTCAGACGGAAAACTAGTCATGATGAAATTACACAGCACAAGTACAATACTACCTTTTTCAACCATAACAGAAAGCTTAAGATGTTTCTGGTGAAGTCCCAGTGGAGATCTGACATCCAGAGGCTGCTCTCAGCCAACATGTCTGTCTGTGGTCCTATGGTTTCACAGAGATAAGAAGAGATTTCCCATTCCTGGCTGGCTGCCAAATCGTCCTTCCCTGGTTTGGTTTTCTTTTTCCAGCAGAAAGGGCTAGACAGTTAGATATATAGCTACCTGTGAATTTTCTTTTTTCCCCTCAAATACATGACATTGAAATTATGAGGGGGACTAGCAAGACAAAGCCAAGTCTCTCCTGCTGTCTTACCTAACAGACCAGAAACCAAGGACTTCTTCCAGCAATGTTGGGTACATTTGTCTAAATCTTTTCTCTCTCAGGTCCAGGACAGAGGCCTGGATCAAGGACCCCTATGCCCCATGCAAGTGCTTAACAAAGTGAGGCCGAGTCCAAGAGCAAGCCTTGCAAAGGCAGCCATGCCGCATCTGGGTCTGAGGGGATGTTTTGCTTTACTGGTTAGCAACACCAGCAAGGCTCGGAGCTCACCTAGAGGCCACTAGGTCAGTGCTTGGTACAGACACATCAGGAGTATGCCCCACATGCACCTCTACAGAAAAGCACGGGCAACGTGCACATAATGTCAGGACAAGGGGAAACGGATTGAAGCTAAAGGAGGGAAGGTTTAGATTAGGGGGAAGTTTTTTACAGAAGAGTGGTGAGGTGCTGGAACAGGCTGCCCAGAGACATGGTGGATACCCTGTCCCTGGAGGTATTCAAGGCCAGGTGGATGGGGCCCTGGGCAACCTTGTGTAGATCCAGGACTGGAGGTTGGCGGCCCTGCCTGTAGCAGCGGGGTTGGAGCTCTGATTCTTGGGGTCCCTTCCAAGCCAGACCATTCATTCTGTGATCTGTCCTCCACTCAGCAAGTACAAGAGGTCATCATCTGTTTTGTGAGAGATCCCTGTCTGGCCTCAGCAATTCCATGAGGCACCGAGACAATGTATGGGCCAGAAACTTTCCTCAAAGACTGTTTCTTATTTCAGACATAGCAAACCATTACTAGCTCAGCTGCAGGTAGACCAACCTGACCAGAGGGCTTTTCTGCCAGTTTGCCTGTACTGGACAGCCTCTGCCAGCCCAGTCACAGCGACACCCATCGACTACAAAGCATACAAGTCACAACGCGCTTGAGCACTACAGAGGTGTTACAGCATAGATTTAGTTACATCCATCTGACTCTTAAGGAACCCTTGAAGGCTTCAATAATCTCTTAAAGATTTCCAGCAATAGTAGGCAACAAACGAAAAAGTCATGGCTCCATTTCCCCAACATCAAAGGGAGACCTTACCAAAAGCGCAGGTGCAAACCATGCTGTGAGGACACAGGCTTGTTTCTGCATTGCCTGTAGGTCAGGTAACTTTTTCTTTGAGGTGCTTAACTTCATTCATGATCATTCATGAACGCAAACGCTGCCTGATAGCTTCTTTTTCTGCTGCTTCTGGGAATGCTGTATTTTTGGAGATATGGCGAGCAGGCCTAGCACGTTTATGAATGTTGACATTCAGTTTGCAGTTACTGCTGAGATAAAACCCACACTGTTTTCCTCGGGACTGCAGTCATGTCCAGTTCTGCCGTTTAATTTCTCTTGACATAAGTAAAAAAAAATATTTTGGTTTTGAAACAGAACAGAGAATTAGATTTACTCCTTTGCTGAACAAAAGGACACTTGATGTCCCCAAACCTGAGAGTCACTGTTGCTGAACAAAAGGACACTTTATGTCCCCAAACCTGAGTCACTGTCCTGTGGTGTCCGTCTTCAAAAGACCCCTGAATTGTCCTAGCTGGTGCAAAAAGGTGGCTGCCAGGGACAAACAAGATCTATCCTGCTTATAGTCCTTAGCACGTTTCTGGTTCATTTCAGAGCGCACTACAGGAGCGAAGCAGGGCAGACAGGCTCCCCATGCCACTCGACCCTCTGAGCAAGCGTACAACTTCTACAACTTCCTTGTTTAAATGATCTGAGCGGTAGGTGGGTGGAGCACCTCAATAACTTTCTTCTCTCTTTTACTGCTGAAATAAAATATCTAAAATATCTGAGGGTGCTGGAAGAGAGGCCGCTCGTATTGCATTCCTTTGCGGGCGGCATTGCTTTTGCAGGGACACCTGTCTGCATGAAACTCTGTAAACGCTTTTTAACAGGTCCCCAGGTAGCAGAAAGAACACAGCTGCTAAAGAGCGTTAATGGCAGGACAGCTGCTTGGCTGACAGAATTGGAACTAGCACGGTGCATGTGCTGGGACTGTAAACAGGAATGAATTTTCCTAAAAGCTTTATAAGTAAAAATGTTTATTTTTGGAATATTAGCAAAATAAAAGGAGTTACAAAGTTCCTTTAATTTTAAGTCAAAACATAATGGCATGCAGCTTTTAAGAAGGTTTATTTTATAGCAAAATCTCAAATTGAAACAAGGTGGCTTAGAAACAGCTTCAGAAATACCAGAGATTTCTTCTAGATGTATATATAAAACACGACTGAGCTTTTTTTTTTTTTTGCCCTTAATGTGTAGTAAAATTGGTCATGAAATCCTTCTTTCCATAAACCACACATCAGGTATTGGGAAAGCTTTTCTGGCTGCCAACCCTCCCTTGATGGCAAATGCTTGGTGTGTGGTACATGAAAGTATTACAAGGTATGTGAACAGGTAACTCATATGCTTAAAAGATGAAATAGAGGAGTTATGTTTCAAGGACAAGCATCAAAATGAAGATGCCTGATTCCTAGTCTTCATTCTGCCTCAGTCTTCCTCACTCAGAGAGTCTTGTGCCCACAACATGCCCTCATCTGGTGGACACAGCTCAGAACTGGAGTTCTGAGCCCAGCTGAGCCCAGGAGCAAACATATTGCACCCTATTGGGCCTTCTGGAAAAGAACTGCATTCCCTTTGGAAAGCTCACCTTGGGATAGCAGAACACAATGCCCTCACTACTCCCCTCGCAGCACTCCAGCCTGTGTGATGTGAGCAGAACTTGCCTCATTCTCATGATATGCCATTGCTACCTTTTCATGGTCGACAGAGACCTTTTAAAAAAATCTATCTAGACACCATCATGTTTCTCAACGTCTCTCAAAGACGTTTTTCACGATGAAACAAACAGTGTGCCACATCAAGAGATGAAAACAGCAGGCCTATTGCCCGTACATAGCTCTTCACAGCTTCTCATCCTGAGCCTGAAGCTGGGCTTGGTTTAAAGTTATTAATTGCCTTTTTCACAGCTGGCACCGGCAACCTCACTTGTTGACTTGAAGTATGATGTGATAATTAGGCAGGGTGAGGAATCTTTGTTAAGTTTTGTTCTTTGGCAGTATTTTGCCTTTGATCTTCTCCACTTTCCTTTTCAGGAGAGTTAGAGCGTTCCAGCAGCAGCTGAGGGTGGGCCTTTCATCAACCTGGGGGGAAAGCTTTGTCCTATGCCCCACGGCACTCCACTCTCAGTCTTAAACTTCCCATTCGGATGACTGCTGTGTGCTGCTGTGCACCTGTGGGGTGCCTGTAGTCAGAAAAGCACGTATGGTGTGCCTTCCACCAAAACACAGATCAAATCAAAAGAGAAGCAGGAATGAAGTTCGGCAACAACATAAAAAAAAATGAGCAGGCTTTTAATAATGCCTTTTCAACATTAACTTGATTGAAACCTCATATTTTGCTCTGCAGGTTAGGAAGTGGCACAATAAGTGTTTCAACCTGCAGAAAACCTATGGCTGCTTCTCACTTGGGCTCCAAAGCTGCCCATACTCAAGCATCATGCAGGCAGCTGAATTACTCATTCTGTTGATTTTCATTGGCAAATTACAAACCACTTAAGAGATGGTGTAGAAGCAGTTATGTAAACTAAGGAATAAGTCCTAGAGCATTTATACTTTTATGAATGGTTTTCCAAAAAGTGTTAATTCTTTGGCTTTTGTTGCTTATCACTTCTTCTAGATCTGGCCCATCTATTTGCCACAGCTGATCCCTCTCCAGACCTGGGCTGTCATGAAGAGCAGAGGCAGTGGGCAGGTCTGAACGTCACGAGTTGCATCCCTGCCACATCTTTCTCTATGCTGGGCTTTCTGCACGACAGCAATGCAAGCCAAAGAAAAGTATCTGCCCCAGGAGCCCTAACAGGTGGGAGTTTTGCAACATAAGTAAATGAACAAGAGAAGATGTTGTGTAGCAATTCACTTCTTCCACCCTGTGAGGGAAACAGAGCTTTATGCTGATTAGGAAATAAAATGCAAAGATGTGATTGTCTGTTACATTGGAATGTGTGTTGAACTAAGTCCCAGAGCTGTTTTGGTAATAGAAACTAGGCATGGGTAAGATGCCTGCAAGACAGGTATGTAACTATGCACATAACAATGAAGCTAGTGTCCAGGCACACTTACACAAAGAAATGAGCAACTGTATGATGTGTCAAACAAAACCAGCAGCTCTTTACCCAAGAGAAGGAACTACTTTACCCAAGACATTATCTTCACAATCTTTTGTCCTTCCAGATTGGGGAGACTCTGAGTATAACAGCCTGCAAGCAGGTTTTGCTTGCTGCCATGGCTGTTTTAATTTTGATAACCAACAGAGATTGGGACCATCTTCAGTTTCTTCTGGGCAAATGTGCAAAAATTCCAATACGAGATTCCACGTGACTGCTTGGAGGCTGACGCTGGTACAGGAGCAGATATCTGGCTGCTCCATCTCTTATCTGATGGCTAGCGTGTTGCTGCTTTTACCCCAGAGATAGTTCAAAAGAGTTATCCCCTTTACGGGTATTAGACCTCCCTTTCACACACCACAGGCTGAGCTGTGGCACTTCTTACCCTCCCATGGGGGTCTGCCTTCCCCTACTTCCCACTTCCATGCTGCACTCCTGGCCGCAGCTGGCCAAAGCTGAAATTTAGGAGCAAGGACACAAAATGGCAGCTCACAGGTCACTGTTCAACAGTCACAAGAAACAGAAGTACACAGGTGGGAGAGGAGCGAAGAAAATCCCTCTCTTCTTCTCATTGCCTAAGGATTATGCAGGATGCACATCTTGCAGGGTGGGGTTTTTTGTGGATTGGATCAAAGAGGTAGCCCAGTCCTACAATGCAAAGGTGGCAACACAGCGCTGTGCCACATAAATACTGGACTGTCCACGGTCTGTAACCAGTCAGTCCATCCTGCACTTTCGTGGGTTAAGCTTCTGTAGGATTTTTTAAAATTGATGTACAGCCCTAAGGATGCTTCTTACACAGCATCCCCCACCCAGGCAGGAAGCAGTCACAGGAGTGGGACAAGCAACAAACTGGGCTGGGGAAGACCCACCTCTACTCTATGATGCTCACATATAAGATTTCCCAATGAAGATAAACGCCTCAGTTGTAGCCGAAATGCCATACATCCTAGCTAACTGCACAGCCTCCTGGCTGACCACTCTGAGATTGTTTTTTACATCTCCAAATTACTTCTACCCCATAGGTACCATCAAAGGTGGGACTGATTTCCATGCTTTCAGTGAGTGGTGGTTAGATCAAAACCAAAATAATTTTGTTACTGGGTCTTTGGTCTTTATGCTTTGAGTTTTCCAGGGGCTTTTAGGGTTTAAGTTTGGGTCAAACTCCCATTATTGGCAGCTGTATGGAAACAGACACTGAGTAAAGGGCTCATTCCTTCTGTGTCCTAATTTAAGCACTCAATGTTCACTGGACCTTTCAGCGCTATACATACACAAAAATTAAGACAGTTTACCAATGGGAAAATTACACACCCAGAAGTTCCACTGGAGCTGAATGTCTCTGAGATTATGCTAATCTGGAAAAGGTATAAGAACTTTTTTGGGTCTGGTAACCCAGGTATCAGAGGGGAAAAGGTAACCAGGCTGTCATCTTGTTGCTGACAGCAGTGGGTTCTGAAGCAGTTGGTAGATTTTTACAGTCTTAATTAATCCAAGCAAAAAGAAGAAAAAGTGAAATCACATGGCAAAAATTTGAAGCCTGCTGTACTCCAGGGGAAAACCGAAACATGAGACATGGCAGTTCTTGAGCAGAGAATAGAAATAGAAGGAAAAACATAAGCCTGTCTGCAACTGACCCCAGGCCGCAGAGTCTTACAGTGTTTGGGAAGGGAAAAACTGGACACTGAACGAAAGACTCATTTGTGCCTGGAGCAAAAGAGCTCCAAGGCAGAACACTGGAGGACACACCAATAAACCTTCCCAAAAAAGGGAACCCAGTAGATCTACCCGAGAAAATCAATAGATGGGTGTTGTGGTTTATCCCTCAGCGGAAAGCTGAGGCCACAAAGGTCAGACAAGAAAGCCCCCTACCACTTTAAGAGGTGGAGGATGGGCGAACGGAGCTAAGAAAGGGGCTGCAGAGCCAGAGGAAAAAAAAGCCAAGGCCTGCAAGGTTAGGATAAGGATAGTTTACTAAACAACAGGGAAAAGTATGAAAACAACTAACTACAGTGCTATTATTATGTACAGTGCAAACCTCTCACCACACTATGCCATTTGAGCCGTGCCCGAACTGATTCAGATTCCCAAACGCAGCACTCCCCGAGCCCAGCACCCCCGAGCACCCCCCTCACCACCTCCTGCCACGCCGATCCCGAAAGAGAGAGAGAGCACAACCGGAACTCCCACACGCCTGCTCAGACCAGCACTTCCCGTGCCCGGAGCAGGTATTGATAGGTCTGGAGTCTCCCCCGGAACTGGCACTGCGTCTGCCCAGACCGGGACTTCCCGTGCCTGGGTCCGAAGTCGCCCCTGAAAGGGGGGGGGGGCAGCCTGTCGGATCATGATGCAATTGGTATGGAATACTCTCAGGGCTAACACAGCCCGCTGCTGGGCTGAACCCAGGACAATGGGATAAAATACTGATGGGAAAAGGCTGTAGGGCAGATTAAGTTGGAACCCAGCAAGAGATGACCTCTGTAACTCATGACACCATGTCAACCAATGCTTACAATGAAAGTGCCCAACAAGCCTGGGCAGAAGCTGCACTTCGTGTGACAGCATTTCCTCAAACTGGGTTTGCATTCATTTCAGGACACAAGAGTTAGTACCAGAACATGGAAGGTTTCAGATTGCCTAGATCTACAACAGGCATTAAAATCAACAGAGGTTGCATTTTCTGATTATGGGAAAATCAGTGGAAACACACAATTAGAGCCTCAGGGAATCTTTGGGGGGAAAAAACCAAAAACAATAACAAGAAAAAGGCCACACACAGGAGGAAAACCATTTGTAGGAAGAAAACCAGCAGCACATCAACGAATACTTCAGTTGAGTTCTGTCCCTGACAGACAAAGGAGACAGACAAACATCACTCGTCATGACGAAATACGTAGGAAACTTGTGGCTTGTTGGTCTCATGGAAAAGAGTAGAAATCTGTATTAGAGGAGTTAAAATTACCCAGAAATGCTTATATATCAGAAAGCATAATATTTAAATCATCCAAGGAAGTTATAAGTTCAGGTTCTGACACCAAAATACAGTCACAGCTGACAGCTGATGACTTGAGACATCAGGAACTCTTCCCAGTGAAAGAGGACAGCTGTAATTTTAAGCCACGGATTTAAAGGATTTGATAACTTTACTGATAGGATTCTGTATTAACTTCAAATTGACTGTAAACTTTTTACTGTCTTCACCAGAAAGGCCCTGGCAAACCTCTTGAATAAAAAAGTGTGATTATATTTATTTTTTCCCAGCTGTCAAAAATATGAACTGCAAAACAAATGTGAGTGAGTCTGATGGTGCAGGCATAGGCATTTCAGCTTTTGAGGAAAGTCTAAGATAACAAACTAAATTTGGTAGGAGCCAACCTAATTTTAAAAGCCCTGTCTAGATGAAATATGGACCATGAAATACATTCTTGCTGGAGCAACTGCTGAGGATGTGACCCCGCGGAGAGAGTGTAACAGTCTGTAGTTCGTGTTACAGCTACTTCTCCATTGAAAAGAAATCACGGTACTGAGTGCTGTGCCTTAAAGGCTTGAGCTACTCAGAGACCCTGAAGCTGCTG
This sequence comes from Laterallus jamaicensis coturniculus, assembly GCA_022605575.1. Classification (NCBI taxonomy): domain Eukaryota; kingdom Metazoa; phylum Chordata; class Aves; order Gruiformes; family Rallidae; genus Laterallus; species Laterallus jamaicensis. The sequence continues at coordinate 11,301,881 of JAKCOX010000002.1, read as the reverse complement.
TCAGCGTTAGGCACAGGCAGTTGGAACTGCATTTGGGAAAAGTAATTCTTTACCAAACGCCTTCACAGCAGCGGGTGATCCCTAAGGCCATGCTGCTCCCTCTGAAGCTGGGTTTTGCTGTCCAACATGTGTACATAGGTAGTAAGCACTGCACAGGACTTTATTAATAAAACTCATGTAGCCATTTACACTGAACATGTTCTAAACTCATCCTTGGAATCACAAATGAACGAAGAGCTTGAACATTAAGATTATTGCTATTGTCCTGGTCTATATTTTATTTCCTATAACTTGAAGGCCAAAGTTTAGTGGTGAGATGCTGCTGCTGTTCAAGATCTCAGTCTGACCCACAACATGCCCTCAAGCAATTCCCCTCATCTTTCATATACTCCAGGGTCAACACCTGGAAAACTGAGAACATTCACTGACCTCCACGGAGATTCCGTGTGAAGCTACTGATACCTGTCTGCATCAGTAGCTGACAGGTATCGCGTGTGAAGACCATTAAATGCAGAGTGTGGCAGACAACTAAAAGTTTTGGGTCAGGATTTAGAGGGGAAAAAAAACCCCAGCTGTATTACTACTGTCTAAGGAGTGAAACTAAAGTTTTAAAAGCAGCTCTCTAATGTGTCACTATTCTAAACTGGTAAGCCTGTAAAGGAGCCAGTTTGGAATTGCTTGATACAACCTTCCCGTTCAGAAATCACCCATCTGTCAAAAAATAAATACTTTTGTTTCTTTTTGCAGGATTCATTCATTTTAGATAAATTTCACTATTTGAAAAATATTAATGAAAAAGTACCTAGAGCAACAAATTATTTTGTTCATATCTGTAAAAAGTTAATACAAGTGCCCATATCAGTTCAAAAGGACTTATCTTTGAAAAGTCTTCCCTGCTACCTAGGAGTTAGAGTGAAAAAGTAAGTCCAGAGTCCAAGGGGAAAATTTTCAACTGATTGCAATTGGGAAGAAAGCCACAATTTCAAAACCAAACCGTAGGAGAAGCCAAGCTGGTTTTTGTCTAGTGCTAGCCATGGCAGTATCAGGCACCCTGCTGTATAAGCACTGAAGAACCACCTTTGACTCTCAACTGGCTGTGGCCAGAAAGAGCAGGAGTGTTCATGTTGGGAAACTGAAGGTGTGTATTAAACACATGGCACAGATAAGCCAGGGAAAGTGTTTATTCCCATGAAGTTAAAGAATCTGCTTGTAAGGTAAGGAAAAAGAAGAAATAGGAAGATTTAGAAATTGTGAACCCGTAACTGCTTTCTGAATTGATTCTGTTTCTAAGAGTATGAATGGGACAAAGGAAGGAAAGTTACATACTGGTATGGGTAACAAAGCCATCAGGAAATAGGGCTTAGCAGTCAAAAGAACAGCTTACCCCAGCTCACACACAAGAACAATATTTATCTTCTCTTCCCACCACTATCAGAAAAATAGAGGGCCCAATTAAGAGCATCTACATGATCAAAGTGCTCAGATAAGAAGGGATTAAAAAAAGCAAGGCAGGAAATAAAAATCCAAAGGTGTAGAGGCAAAGGCATGTAGTACCATGATTCAAGAAGAAAGGGAGAAGAAAGGGCAATCTACCTTGTGACAACAAAATTGAGGCAGGTACAAGACTCAACATCAAAATCCATAGTTTAGGCACCTACACTGAACTGCTCTGCTCAACAGTTGTAAAGGCAGAGGTTAGGCTATATGCTTGGTGTTTGAACGCAGCATATCTATGTCTAAGTACAGGAGATCTCTGAGCTTTACTTCAGCTAGAAGACATTCTTCTAAGGTACCTCTGTGCTTCCAAATTCTGATGTACTCTTAGTTATATTTGACTTTATATGAGCCATCTGCTCTTGCTATATGGAAAATCTAGTGCAGATGGATATTTCAAACAGCCTCAAAGTTTAAAAATATTTAGGGACAGGTATCTGGTTTGGACCTATGGATGTTAAATGAAGATGAGCCATGGGTTGCAGTGAAGGAGTGGCTTGCTTGAGTCTTCATTCATATCACATTGTCTGAAACCATTATTACTCGTTTTCAAATTAAAAAAAAATCTGCTTATCATTTTTCTATTGTGCCAGTTACTGTAGCTCTGCAACTAGGTTTCAGTCTCGTTTTCTTTTAAAATTATTATTCCTGAAATTCCTGGCTTTGACTTGATGAAGAAATGCTGAAATAGCATGAAAAAGTACTTATTTCAAAATGTCTCCAACCCAGCCAAAAGCTGTCGGTATGAGAAATCTTGCAAGAAAATCTGTTCTCATCTTATTTCCAGCTGGGCTACATCCAGTTCCAAAAGTGCTTGCTGATGGTATGAGAAAAGTGTCTGGATATGGACATTTATTTGATTTGAGCCTTTGAATTTTGGAATGTGAATACAACCAACACTAGCAACACCAGAGAAATGTGTTAAGAAGCCACGCTGAGGAGCAAGGAGAGGTGAACTGAGACAGCTTCCTTTCATGAGGAAGGACCATCCAGTCTCACTGGTCCTGCTGTTACTGCCATTGCTGCTTCCCTGCACTTCCCAACCTTGCTCTTCTCTCACCTCCATTCCTTTCTTAGCTATGAAAGGCAACAGCTCATAACCTCAGTCTCCCCTACCAGCTTTCTAGGTGTTTCACACACCTTTCCTTTTTCTTCTTGTTTTGAAAGAATTATCTGCCAGTGCAGATCTCCTCTATATTCCTAAAATACCTTCTAAAGCTCTCCACTGCCACCACACCTAGAAAAGCCTAAGAGGATGCTCCCAGGGTACCAATTCGCAGCCTAAGGTACTGATCAGTGTAGTCATACCATTTTCCCATGTTCTCTCATCTCTTGGTGAGCACTGATTTGGCAAGCCTGAAGGAGGCTCTGTTTTCTTTCTCTGTTTATACAACACTGAGGTTCTTATCTGTGGCTAGGACTCCTTGATCCTATCATCACACAAATAACAACAGGTAATGATTTAAGAGAAAAGCCAAGCAAAACATAAGGCTTAGTTGTTTGAATTGCTTTCACACAGCGTTGAAAAAGTCATTATTTAATAGTAGCAAAAGTGATTGAATCATGTTATTAAAAAAAAAAAATGAAATTGCTATGCTGTTCCAGAGTTTTTGTCAACAATCATTGTCAATTCTACTTCTCTGAACAGGCAAAAAATCTGGGCGGAAATCTTGGCTCCACTGGAGCCAAGTACCAGATTTCCACTGGCCTCAATGGGCATGGAACTCACCCGGTCATAACCTATAGGAAGAATATTTGTAGTAGCAAACCAAATAAATATATTCGTGTTTTTCTGTGAAAACCCAATTTGAGACCCCCTTTTTTTTCCCCTGGCAAGAGTTCTATGCAGTGCTATAATGAGAGATACGGCGGTACTTGGAACAGGAAATGACTGTGGACACATTGTCAGGGCAGCGCTATGTTATGCCAATGGCCGAAGCAGAGAAAACTCCTAAGAACTTACTAAATTGCTCCAGGAAATAAACCAAAACAAAATAAAAAACCCAGAAATAAAATAGAGCACACAATGAAAACACCACAGTAGAAATTTCCGCGAGGTTGAGAGGAAGCAGAGATGGCAAACTGCATTGAAAGGAATAGTCCTGCTTGTTGGTTGCTGATGAGGTGCCAGATGTTGCCCTTTGCAAAACAGAGAAAGTGTGTTGACAGAGATTTTCAAGAACTGGAGTAACAACGTAGCAGAGCACCTTAGGGAACAGCAGCCCTCCGAATTATCTCAATATGGAAATTGCATGTAGGGTGGAACAGCTTTGTGAGACATCCAAAGAGTGATTTACCTATTCTATGAAATTAATATTAGCTGAAGCATGTGCATCTATAATCAACAGATCACATGAAAGAGACAAGGACTCTTTCTGGGATTATTAATTATGCGTGTGCTGTCTAAACAGGGACAACCAAGCTTTAAAGGCTAGGATGCCTATGTCAGAGATGCTAGAAGTAGAACACCACTGTGAATCAAAGGACTTAAAAGGTATTCTCTACATCAGATATCAATGATACTTTCAGATATTTATTAATTTTGCTCGAAGGAACAATTACTCATTATATTAAGCCAGAGCATTATACAGCAGTGGGTATAGTTAAATCAGCAAAGTGAGAAATAGCCCAGAAATATGAAAAGTCTGTGTGCAAAACCAGTGCCTGAATGTGACCAGAGGCACACTGCTCAGTTACAGCTGCAACAGACACATCAGGTCAGTATTTTGGGGGAGGCCACCAATCACTTTCTTTCCCACTAGCTGATGATTTCATCAAAACATTTTTCTCTCCTTTTTTTTTTTTTTTAGTTAGAAAATTAACATATTTTCCTATAGAAAATGCAAACTTTTTTCAGGAGTTTTGGCATTATACAGACAAAAATATTTCAGGTACATAATTTTAAAATTACATGCAAGAGATTTACTATTGGAAAACCAATCACCAAAGGAACTGATTAATTTCTATGATGATTTAAAGTCATTATGGAACATGAGACACTGTTTGGAACATAAGCTACAGCAATGCATAACATACTGAATAGTAGGAGATATTTTTATACAGCATAAGAACATCATCAGAATTGTTTCATCAAAAGTGTACTGAAAAGGCTCCAAATTACATCAGAACTGATGATCATTTTATGTCATATCAGTCACACTCTGCCTGCAACATGCTTCCTCACTGCAATGCATGTTGCACAACTCAAAGCGTTGCTCATTCCCACATACTGCATAACGAATCTTTATTTTTGAATACATCCTTACTTTTGTATACAGGCTTCTGACTTTAAGGAATTTTTTGTGTGTATTTTATATGAACAGTCTACCAGAGGGTTTTGACTGGCAGAAACTGGATCTCTGGGCAAGGAGTCAATTGACAGAGGTCTCATAAGTGCACAGAGACTGTGAGAGAAGGAAGCAGTACACAAGTGCACTCTGCTCACCTATGAAAATCCACATCATCAGCCCAAAATGGACTTGGAGAGCAAACAGACATGCCACATATAAGGACCAGAAGACCATCTTTTTTGGCCCAACTGCAATATTTCCACTGAAGTTTTGCTTCATTTCTTAAGCTGTGGCTCATACACTTAGGTCTTCACAGTTGTTGAACTCCAGAAGATGCAAATTTTCTTGCTATCCACAGAGTGACTTTTATTTTCTTTAGCTTTTGAATTGCACTTTGAGATAACTAATTTTTTTTCTTCAAAATATTTTACAAAAGAGTTTGTGAGAGTGAGTTACTTCTGACTCACAGAACAATACCTTCAATGCACTACTGTGATACAAGAACTTATCTTTGTCTTTTCTTACTCATGTTAACTTGCCTGCAGCTCCATCTCACAGTCCCCAGCTCTCTAAATTGTAACATAAGATGGCTAGACTTTAGAACAATGTACATATATAGCTTTTGTACAATAAATGCATGTATTGCCCATTTTATGACAGTTCTTTACACTTTTAATAACATTCCTAATTTTATTTTCCAATTATTCTCTTTTTCTTCTTCTTAACCAGACCAAGGATGAAAAAAAAAACCCACCAATGCTGACAATTTTTATAATAGCATTAAAAATATATGGTTTTAAATTAAAGAATTAAATAAGAGCTTGTGGAAACCATTTCTCTTCCCTCCTTCATTGCAGCCCTTTTTATCTTCCCACTACGGTTTCCCTTGATTCAGATCAGCATTATATGACAAGCTCAGCTGACATCCTGGTAGCAACGAGAGCTGACAACGATAACCATGCTATTGCCTTTGCGATATAGAGGCAGCTTTATTTGCAAACTGGGGGGGTTGTCATCTTTTAATTTATGAAAGGAAGCAGGAGGAAGAGTAAATGATACAAATAAATATGCTCCTTTGCTACTATGTACCGTAGTCATATCAGAAGGAAAAGCTCCTCTGGCAATGAAATTTCCAGGGTTACTTCACACCAGTCAAGGCAGGAAGATGACCTTAGACAGCAAATGTAATTTCTTTTTATTAAATGCACCCATTGCTCATTTCCTACCTAAAAATTTAATGCTATACATTAGCTATAGGGCTTACAGCAGGAGGAGGGCTGTAGTCAAGTACTAATACCACATCCAGAAACGCTGAGCACATCCTCCCATCTCCTGGACTACCATTCTGCAATGCATGGCGCTGGCAGTTTCTTTATCTAAAGCAATAAAGCTGAATTGATGTCTCACAGCAATGATCTGCATGGTATTCATAGAACACACAGCACCATCACAGCTCTTATTAAAATGAAGACAGACAGAAGAACACATTTGAGGTGCAAGACCAAACCAACTAAGGCAGAAGTTAACTAATTCCTCAATAATAAGCCCCATAACAATAATAATATACTTTAGCACTTTCTGCATTTGATGTAAAACTGCCAGAGGGCATGAAGAAGCTATCTGAGGAGTGACGCCTGAGACATGGCAGAAACAAGACATATGTCAAAATAGCTTTGTTGCAGTAAACAATGCACATTGTGCAACCATGTAAAGGCAGATGTGACCACACAGGTCTGTAAAACACAACAAAGGAGCCCACAATAGTGGGTACAGTGATCAGAAACCAGATGTCTCACAGACAAGAACCTTTGTTTTGGTTGAAGGAAAGGGAAGTATGAAAGTATTTTCAATTTGAAGGGCCCGAGTACACGACATCATGGCCACTCAGCTGAAGAAATAAACTGTTTCAGTGAGCTGAATAGAGGGGGGGGAAACATAAATGAACTGTGAGCTAACAGGGAATAGCTGAATTAAAAATAAAACCTACAGTCTAAGAAAAATGTAATCTAATGTAGGAAGAGACATTCTGTTCAGAGCCATTTCTATTCCTTTCTCCTTCACTATTTGCTTAGATATTGTACCCTCAGTTTAGACATTTTCTTTTCCTCTACTACTCTTTAGGGAGCAATGAAAGCATATCCCTGGTAATTGAGGTTTTTTTCAGGATAAATAGGTGAATAAAGCTGTTTCCTTAAGCAATCCTAGCCTCCCTTTATGTGGGTTTCTCAGATACTGCTCATAAGAAATTGTATTTACAACAGAGACAAATTCCCAACTGATAAGAAAGTTGAGATCCTCTTATGTTACCAGTCCTTATGCTGAAGTCCCCCAGTCCTATGTACCCCATCAACATTTCTATAATCATCATGCCAACTATTTTAATTTACATACTGGCTATTTAAGCTTACATATCTGTGAAAGAGAAGAAAGTTGTAAAATACAGAAAATCAGAACACCTTCCACACAGGAAAAGCAGCATCAGAGCAGGTCTGGCAAAGTCACAGAATCACAGAGTTGTAGGGGTTGGAAGGGACCTCCAGAGATCATCAAGTCCAAGCCCTCTGCCAAAGCAAGTTCCCTAGGACAGGTTGCACAGGTAGGCATCCAGATGGGTCTTGAATATCTCTAGAGAGGGAGACTCCACAACCCCCCTGGGCAGCCTGTTCCAGTGCTCTCTCACCCTCACTGTTGCCAGTCAGCACAACTGCTAGTGGTATTTCTCAGTCTGATTCACAGAATCACAGAACATTAGGAGTTGGACAGGACCTCGAAAGATCATCTATTGTGTGTGAAGCCTGTGTTACAAATTGTAAAAGAAATTATCTTAAACTAACATGGCATTCTTGAACCAAACTCAAGAACTGTGTTAAAAATAAACCCAGAAGTTTTCTCGTAGGGCCTTGGTAAATTAAAAAATGGTGAGTCACCTTCAACAGTAACCACGCTGTGATTGCGTGCGAAGAGTACAACAACATCATACGAGAGTACGTGAATCTGTAAAATACAAGATAATGAAAAAGAGGACTGCTGACCAAACAGTGTTTTGAGAACATTTTTTGATATCAGATACAATAATGATAAGCGAGTTAACAATATGTGAAGAGAAGATAGCTAATGTCTTAGAAGTATCAATATTTTATTAAGCTATAGATTAGATAACAGCTTGTTCTCAACTGGTTTGTTAGCAAAACCTGGTTTGCCCCAGCATCGCTACCTGCAAGCCATGGCAGAGGGAGCATAAAGACCTTGTAAAGAACTTGGTCACCCAAATATTCTATTGCTCCCTTCCAAGAAATACTTGTCCTGGATTTTCTTGGTCATTTGGGGTTTTTAATGTCTGATAAAAATGCCACACAGCAACATGTCTACGACAGTACTTTTTAAGGAGACGGAAATCCCTTGTGCAGCCTTTTTTTGTACAATATTTTTGATTTTAGGAGATGGGATTACCTGGTGACACATTCCAATTTTAATCAGATTCATGGTCATTTCTTTACCTGTGGAATGCTGAGAAGATAAAAGGGAGCAAAAGCAGAAGTAAAAATACAAGAGAAGACTTCTTACTGAATGTGTTGAATGGGAATCCTCTTGCTAACACAAATCAATGCCTAAGTCCTAACTACAGCTGCTAGTATTTTTTCATAGACACAATAGAAATTCATGGGGGGACAAAATGGATACTTATTTTCCAAATAAGAGGGGGAAAGTAGCCCAAACCCCTTACTTCCCCCCCTCATTCTACAGACTGCAGAGCCACAAATGTCCCTGTGTCATCTTGTCAATACTGCTGTCAGTGCGTACACAAACACATCTGTCTTCTTTATTTATTCAGTCATCAAAATTCCAAGTCTGCAAGCTAGTCATAATTACGCCTTCCAAAGAGGCAGGCACCTGCCATTTACTCTACCTTTTTCAATTACATCTAATTGAAGACTTGAGCTCAAATAGAGGAAGGGAGACAAGAGTTCTTCAAACTGTCTAAACACTTTCTGTTGAATAGAGAAAGAGAGGTTTCCTACCACAGCTCAAAATAAGCTCTCCAACATGACTAGCATAATAAAGAACTGGAATACCAGACGCATTTCCTTCCTCTAAACGCCCCACACCACAAGGATGCTTTTTACATGGATAATGGCTCACAGCCAGAAGAAAAGGCCCCTCACCCCTATCCCCCCACCCCCCATCACTGTTGAAGCTACGCTATGAGTGCCTATCTTGAGTATGAGAACTTGTCCTGGGTGCTCCAGTAACATCCTCCTATCAAGAGCACCCAGATGATGGAAAGCAGCATGTCAGAAATGGCATTAAAAAAAAAGAAAGCAGTCCTCAAGAAACCAAGTTTACGTGTGATCATACAGATGAGATGACTGATAGTAGATTATCCTGTCTGAGTACAGCTGTATACTCCTTGGCAACAGTAACCTGATAGGCACTGAGCTAGAGTAACCTTCTAGGAATTGAAGAAGCTGGAAAAGACCCCAGCTGGCTCCACTTATGCAAGGGATGTAATTAGGCCTAAAAGAGGGGCTGATTTTAGCCTGTGTGATCTGCATTAAGAATAAGTCCCTGAGAGCATTTTTGAGAAGGTACTTCTGGTATTCGCGTGCGTGCAAACATGTGTGTTGGGATTTTCCCTTTCCTTGGACAGCATTGCAGAAGTTTCCATCAACAGTAGGAGGGCATCATTCGGAGAGAAGATGAGGAGAGTTGAAGAAAGGAATCCTTGTACCAAGGTGATGCGATGGGAGAACAAGTTGGCCACATTAGCTGGTCTCTGAAATTCACAGACCTAGATATTTTTCATCAATTGTGCTGTCAGCTGGAAAATGCAAACTGTACTGAAAGCAGAGGAATATGAGATTCCCTTTCACTGTCTTTCTGCCCATTTTTTGGTTTCTACAGAGAAATGTCAGTTCACCATCAAACAGTTTATCAAAGCCACCGTGATTCCAACAGATTTATGCAGTCACAGACAGGACTGGGTTGGATCAAAGATCGTCTAGTTCCAATCCTAGACAGTGAGCTTAGAGTACATCAGCTATTACTTTATGACTACTTGGAGGCATCATCTTAACTTAAACTTGCATCTACTGTGGGGCACATACAGTGTGTACGCTGCTACTCTGAAGTGACTGATGCTGCTAGATACATGTCCAATACATTCAACATCTTAGCTTAGCCTTGCCAGCTTGTTTCCATGGCTCTGCTCTTTATTAACCTCTTTAAATTACCATATTGAAAATTAGTAGCTATTTTACCATGCTGTTCTTACTGTGTAAAGATTGTATTCTATCGCTTGGAGTGGGATGAGGAAGACAACATTAATAGAATCATTGGGTTGGAAGTGGAAGGGACTTTAAAGAACATCTAGCTCCAACCTCCTGCCATGAGCAGGGACACCCTCCACTAGTCCAGGGTGCTTAGAGCCCCATCCAATCTGGCCTTAGACACTGCCAGGGAGGGGGCAGCCACAGCTTCTCTGGGCAGCCTGTGCCAGGGCCTCACTGCCCTCGCAGGGAAGAGTTTCTTCCTAATATCTAATCTAAATCTACCCTCCTTCAACTTAAGGCCACTATCACTGCATGCCCTTGTAAAACGTTCCTCTCTAGCTTTCTTGTCCTCAATACCATTTGTCAATTGCTTTTGTGGTGAACACAATGGCATTGGTGTTAGCCCATCAGTGACACGCCATACTAGTAATACCTGCAACCAGCTAAACTGTGCACATCTGGTCCTTCTATATTCTATGGGGTAAGCAACTAGAGAAAAGAACAGCTCATTTTCTTTCATAGCCAGATGCTACAGTAGAAGAGATAGATACCTGCCAGGCCACAAGACCATGGTAGAAAAACATGATAAATTATGTGGGTTGTAACAAATGTATATTTTTCATCCTATTATGTGTACTTATTTGTAATTATATACATACATAAAGATGATGAGATGAACTTGATTGGTCAGTCTGTATCACTTGAATAGCTTTCCTTAAGTTCATGTTTCTAACTATTTTTTTGCAACACTGCATGTTTCTGGTGCTTATTTATTTTGCCTATTCTCTCCAGTTTCCAACAGCATTCTCAATCAGTTCCTGAGCAGACAACACTGCATTTCAGAGAGGAGGACTTTTTCATACATTGATACATGTTGGCAGTGATTGGGGTTGCCAGATCCGATGACATAGAATGTGCAGAACTCTAAGTATGCAAAGAATCACACTGAATTCCTTAGGACTGCTTACATTCTTAACCAGAAGCAGGTTTGCTAATCTGTGCAGACCAATGTCTTGGGTTTTAGAAATAGAATGGCAGGATGAATTAATTTCAGAAATCACTCCACTGGCCAAAACAAATGCAAAACTGGTGACCTTAATGGAGTCACTTGACAGATTCATTTGGTTTATTAGCTTCTCTGTCCATCCACCCACCCGCCCACACATCCATCTGAGAAACTGCAGTGCGATTTCACTAAATACATCTCACAGTTTATCCCCAGCTGTTAGTGGATCTATGCACACAACACAAATGCACATTATTCTTTCCTTTACTTTGGTAGCATCACCCTCCTTTTCCATTGCAGTTTATAAGCCTGCCATTAACAATAAAGGCACTTGCTTCACTTCTCTTTCACTGACATAAGACTTTTTGTTTGACAGCACAGATTAACCATGTTCACAATAGCCTCTGAGTTCAGGGAGGAACTGAGAAACTGAAGTCTTTCTTTCACCACCAAGGGTCTGAGCACTAATCCAGTACAAGATCTGGGGGGGGTGAGGAGGAAGAAAACCAACGTGGGTTTACATAGGTAACAAGCAGTCCAGGTGAGGAAAACAACACGAAGTGCCACATCACTAGCACACTGGATGAGAAATCCAAGAGAGGTTCTGTAGCAGGTTCTGTAGGTGTATCCCTCTCACAACACTGAAAACCAGTTTCAGAACTGTACGCACAAACGCACAGATACTCTACATAGCCAGTTCTTACAATTGCAATGAGAAACACTGAGGGTAAATCACCTATTATGACCACATCCATTATCAGTCCCTGTTCCACCCATGCACAGCACACCTAGTGCCTAACCCCGCACACCGAGCAGCAACGAAAGCCAGAACTCTCTTTATACCTTTTTTGTTAACATATTAAACACACTGCTACTGCCTGCACCTTATCCTGAACTGGCATTCACTGCTTCACTATTCCTTTTATTTCATAGCCATGTTGTATCAATGTCAGTGTAGTTTCTTGTTCACACGCTTCAGATAATTAGGATAATGAACAACGTTCGTGGTTTGCCTTCTGTACTGCTTGGCTTTTTCATTACTTACTCCCAAGAGAGCTACCCTGTTCACTCTTTTTATACGTTTATGATTGATAGCTCCAGTTTTCTTACTCAACACTGCACAATTAACAGAGCTTTTTTAAAAGGCCCAACAGCCTCACAGACTTCCTTAATGGAGAGGCCATGGGTAAGACCGCAATTACTACAGTGCAAGCAGAATAAATGAAATATAGGAAGGATTAATTGAAATTTAGCCTCCAAAGTGTAGTTTTTCTCCCAGAACTGCAAAACCATCTTTCATTCATAGGAAAGGGGAAAAGGACAGCAAGTTATGTTCCTCAGTGCAAAGTGATGGGGCTCAGGAGCTTCAGGCTATCCTAAAGCTCAGTGGGGACTCCTGACAAGGGCTTGCAGAGAGACAGGGGCAGCTGCTTCTCCTGGACATGAGAGCATGGTTTCACCTGCAGCCCGAATGTGTCCCTTCCCACCAAAAATAACCATGGGCTACTGAAATGTCTAAAAGACACTTCAAGGTAACCCCAGTGCAAGCACAACACAAGACAGACAGCCACGCAACATGCCATCATCAGAGCAGCTCTACCAAACTCAGACCAGCAAGCACCTGAGGTATGGGGGCAGTTTAAGAAGTTACCTAATGAAGCTGTGCCCAACTATATGGCGCGGATTAGGAATCCTGTGCTGGCTCAGTGCAGCCTTGCACTATGTTGACATAACCTTAGTTTTCCCTCGCCTCTCATGACCCCTTTAGCCTGTCCTCGCATTGCTTCAGATTTAATTTGCTTCCTGAGCATTTGTTTCAAGAGTTGCATGAAACGGGGCAGCGTAAACTTTCCCAAGCTGTTCTTGATGTTCCAAGTGTGGCGAAATGGCGCAGTGCGCAAGAGAAAGGGCTGCAGATACTCGCTGGAGCAAAAAGCAGGACTGTTTTTTCTAGAAACGTTTCATTTGTTCCAGCAGGTGTGTCTGATACCTTTTGCATAATGATAAACCCACACACATTCTTCATGCAAATAGTGACCCAACAGTTGCTCTTAGTTGCTTCAAGTAGTAAGCGCATGTAACAACCTGCACTTACACATACACGTATGTTTACAGAGCATTCACACAGCGCAAGGTAAACCGAGCCCATTGTGCCAAGGGAGGGACACACGGCGCAGCTGGAACAGAGGTGTTCTACTATGGCCAGCGCGGTCAGAATCACCTGAAATTGTCAGAGAAGCTCTTCAGAGATACAGGGAGACTTTGATAAATCTCATCTTTCTTCTCCTGTCTGCAACCAAATAATATTTTTCCCTTAAGTGGGTTACTTGAAATGCTTCACCTGTCTCAACTATTCCTCTCCCACCAAGGGTTTGGGAGCAGAGTACAGAAACGATTGCTGAGGCTTACTGACTTGGAACCTACCTTTCTATGGGCTGTGACCACTGTGTGCTTGAGTAACTACATGTGCTCCATTTACCAGCCTGTATCTCATCTTCTGCTAGCTTTCTTTTTCTTCAAATCTTCTAAGTGCTGTGCCTCAAAGGTCAGCAGAGCATTTCTTGTACCAGTCCTCATCATTAATTCAGTCAGATCATTACTAAGAACTTCTATTTTCTTAATGGCGATTTCACTTCATAACTGAATCCAAGTTTGATCGATTGCCCAACAGTTTCTTAATAGGAAAAACAAATGAGAATATTTGTCAAAACAGTTGTTCTGACAAACATGTCCTAGAGTTATTGTGATGATTCTTCAGTCTGCTGTACTTGGGAAAAAAAACCCAAACATTTCTGTGTAACAATGTCCAAATGCCCCTAAATCTGCTTTATTAACACAGTTAGCACGCTAGGGTGCAACTGACACACTAACATGCTAATATACCTGAACTTTCTACATGGAGGCAAGAGGTCCAATCAGCAGCCATGTTTTAATATAGGACATTGACAACATTGCAGCACTTGTATCTGAGCTTAGAGGTTGTGAATTACAACAGATGAGAGGCAGACATTTGCTTGCATCTTTGTTGTACGTGTTGGTGTGGGCCGTTCTGGGTATCTACAAACTGTGTTTGGCAGTAAACAGTTTAGTTGCTCCCATTTGATCTTGCACTAACACAGGCTGAAGTGCTGACACCACCCACCACTGGGCATTACCTGGGGCTGTAGCCACCTGAGGACCAAGATCCTGATACACGTCTCAGGCCTCATGGCCCGCCTGAGTGATTTTAATACTTTCAGGACAGACAAACACGTAGCTCTCAATAGTGAGAGCCACCTACAGCAGCAGTTTAAGATTCCAGGATCGCCTTTGCACAGGAACATACTGGGAGTGCCCAATTGACAGAGAGGTGTTTGCAGAGGCTGGCACCCCTGCACCGAGACACAGTGCCTGCGTGAGCAGCCAGCCTAGCAGCAACAGCCCCGGTCCTCCCTGTCTGTGCTGTGTTCCGCCTGAGCCCTGCTCCTGCGTGGCCAGGAGCCAAGGAGAATGTGGGCAACAGCCTGCAACCAGAGTATGTCAGGAGGCTGTAAAGTGGAAGACATGTATGTTCTCCACCAGGATCCGGATACTCTCCTTTATGAGCTTTACTTTGATTTCGGTGGGGTCAGGATGTCATAATATATTTCTAAAAGCCACAAAGCTGCACAGACATTGATAACCAGATGACTAATTGAGAGTTCCCATGAAACATCTGACTCTCACTACGAGACAAAGTATTTTATGTCTACTTGGGTAAAACTACAACATGCCATACTAAATAGGCTGAATAAAACACAAAAACTCAGACAGGTTTCTGATGCTGCCTGGGAGAGATTCTGAATGCTGAACCTTCTAATCTCTCAAGTGTATGATGAATTTTATCTTTCCCCGTGAGTACTTTCATTCATTTCATACTAATCCATTTTAGAAAGAGCACCAGAATCTGTCTCAATGTGACTAAGAAAGTAGCTAATAATTGTCATCATGCTTATCTGATTGGCATTTTAGCTTGAGTTCCTACTAATAAAGAACTATTTGAGATTTTAACAGAAATGTAAATGTTGAAGTTTCACAGGTCATTGAGTTTTATAATATTGAGTCATTGGGCTATTATACATTGATCGAGCAAATAGCAAATGGTGTGACTTGCCAAAGAGCATTACTCAAATATTGACCAGGAATTGATGACAGTCAGCTACTCTCCAAGGACGACAAAAGTTAACAGGAAATTTTTACCCAGGGCAACTGCAAGCTTCTGCTTTCAGACAGACAGCTTTGTTGGTTCCTTCTTACCAGCTTTTCTAGTCTCCTCTCCTAAAGCCAAGCAATCTTATGAAAATAGATATGTACTTGGAGTTAACGCTTCCATTTATGTCAGTTTGCTAACTTATCTCTCAGTCACCTCTTAATTCCAACAATCTCTATCTCTCTCTTTAATTAATCATATATTAAACAAGTAAAAGTGCAAATACATGCAGCGCACTGCTCCATTTTGAAATGTCATTTTTTTACAGCACAATGTAGTTTGTCTTGAACAAAGAAGGTTAAACTAAAAGCTTTGAGTATGGCCCTTCTTGTTTTTACTTTTCCACCTAAGTCACAAGTTTTATCTCAGCTGTCTTTTGCAGGACAGCTCAGAAAGGAGAAAAGCACCTTCCCCTCACACAGCCCTCTCAGGGCAAAGCCCTTTTCTGCTTTGAGATTGTCTGAATGTATTCTTCTCACAGACTATGGTTTCTACAGACCTGAAAAGGCTACTGAGAAGACCCTATCTTAAATCCTACCCTTTCCCAGGACACGGGACACCCTGCAGGAGTTTCAACCCCCCCGCACTACTGCCAGATGCTGGTACAGTCAGAGGTAGGAGCACACTCCTTTATTTTCCTCAACACACAACAGGAGGAGGTTACCCCTGGTTTGTCCACCTGGCTCAGAAACAGAGGTCTTCCCACATCCACAGGGGAATGGGCTTCATTCCTCCTCCTCTCCACAAAAGGTTAGAATTAAGTCTCCCAAAAAGCTTGTCAGGCAGTGTGGGATCAGTATCATCTTTCCTTCAGAAGCTATTCCACATTACTTGGAATAATCAGATATTTTCTTGGCCAGAGAGAGCATGTAATCTCTTGGGCATTCAGCTGGATGGAAGAAACCAGAGTGTCAGTCCCTTGTTATACTGCCTATTTCACACTTTTGTGCTCTACGTTTAATAAAACAGGAACTGGCATCAAAGCATCTTTACTCCCATATGAGTGGTTAACATGAGATCACAGAATCACACTCAATCTCCTTCTTCCTTTTTAATCTAATGGATGTCAAACCAGTCACTGAAAGTCAGCCCAATTTCAGCGGGAAAGCAGAAAGCCAAGTCACATCACTGCCAACAGAATGAGATGCAACTTCAGTGTCCCCTGTGGCAGAGGAGGGGCACTAAACACATGCATATATGGCTGGATGATCTTTCTGCGTGAAGCTTCATGTGCACCATGGCCCATTAGGCATTCTGATAGCAAGCCTCTGGGTCAGGTCCCACAGACAGCGAAGTGGACAGAACAGCTTATTCATGAACCCACAGGCAGCTTAAGCCCAAGGCAAGTACCAAGCTGCTGGCTGTTCTGACTGTGCTGGAGCCCCTCAGTCGAAGCCAGCCCAATCTGCAGCTCCATTTTCACATCCACCCTGCAACTGAAGGTTCTCTTGCAGCACAGCACAACCCATCTACCCAGCCAGCTTTCAGCAAGCTTGCCTAGGAACCAGTAGCAACTGTGGTCTTCAGTGCAGGCTACTAAGCAATACCTCAGGCCTTCTCATGAGACTAAGGGGGGGCAGGCCAGCCGTGTCTGTGTCCATCCGGCAGCTCTTCCCAGACACTATCAATGGAGCACCTCCACAATCAGCCACGCCAATGTACCTTGAGAAGCCTTCAGTCACCACCTAGCACACAGGGTCCCAGAGCAAATAAATACCTGTCAGCACCAGAGCTGTGAACATTGCACTGTTAGCCTTTGTGCAAAATGCAAAAAGCTTTTCCATGTGTTTCTAGCGGTTTGCACTCACATCATTCTTTTGCCCTCTTCCCTATGTTTCTAAGGCACTGGCTAGAAGGGTGATTATATTCCATTTCTGCTTTAGGAGCAGAAGTGTCCCAGGAACAGCTTTTGCAACTTTCTGCCAGCAGAGGATACCCAGGACCAAACCTTCCTACAGCCCTGAATGAGATTCCACTTTGAGGCTACAAACACTCACTTCCACTGTTTGTATACTGGCAGCAGACATATCTGACACCTCTCTTCAGATGTCTCTATAACTTGGGGAAAATACATAAAGCGACTTTTGAAACTTTACCATTTTTATTAAGGCTTGTGGTGTTTTCCAGCACCAGGAACTCCAGCACTGCTGGTCTTTGAGCAGCAGTGATTTAAGAGCCACTCACCTCGCCAAGAACATTGCTCGTGACACAAGCTCATGATGGATAGATCAATAGCTTCTTGAATCCTCATATCCTTTTCAAATTACCACCCCAGATATATACCTGAGTAGGCCATCTTATCTGATAACTTAAACAAGCAACCTGTCTACACTTTAATTGTTATTGAGGATTAATGTTGTTTATAAAATGAAATCAATACAATCTCTATTGCTTATTAACTGAAACATTCTAGGCTCTGCTCTGTTTGCTTTGCTTTTCAATTAGTTTCTATTATTTTCCCTATTAGCTTTTAACAAATAGCTGTAGAAATAAACTTAATGGTTGTGAAACTGTTATCAGAGTCAACAAAGCCCCTTAATGGAAAGTCTTGTATATTTAAATGTAAAAAAGAATCCACTGTTTAATCATTTGACATTATGAGATAAGTTTATTACTATACATCTGTTCTGTGCTGGGCCTCAATTTTTTTTTTAATTTTTTTTTTTTTTCAGGCTAAGCGATTAGGAGTTCTTAAGGGTTCCCTAAGGTTCAGATGGCAGAACTACGTTTAAGATGAACAAACTCTATGGTCTAACACCCTTTGTTAACATCCAGCAAAACTGAGAATGGGCAGAGAACAACGGAGTTGCTTGGGACCTCATAAAAATTATCCAGTCACACTGTAAAAGTATTCTCAACACTACACAGCAATCAAGAGGCTGAAGCACCTTACAGACACTGCCGACGCTTTCTCCGTGATCCGGATAAACATTGGTCAAGTGAGCTGCTGCAACTGCAAGAGTTTGTTCCCTTCCAGCAGAACAGAAGAACAAGAAGTGTAAAAGGATGGTTTCTCAATTCCAGCTGCACTCTTTGCTCTGAAGTAAGATCCAGGAGGTGAGAAGGTGACTGTGAAGGATGATGGCCAAGTGAAATAGTTTTGAGGGTACTGAGAGGCAACAATATAGGTGACAAGTCTCTACAGTGTGACAATAGCCCATCCTGCTCCAGCCATCATCAAATCTATTTTCTCAGTCCTTGCTTTTTGCTCTTTGAATGAAGAAAACTTTCCATCCCTATTACCCATCGTGTAGGTGGAAGAAGTGCACGTGCTGATGTGATTCCCTTTCAGTGGAAGCACAGTCCTACCATCCTCACTGAAAGCTGTGCCTTTAACATGTCTCTCCTGTGCTGCATCATTACATGTCACTGCTCAAAGCCCGAGACGCTGCAAACCTCTCTCCCTTGGCAGACCATTTGTGGAGTCTTAGTATTTTGGCTGGACTTGGTCACGAAGCAGGCAGATTTACAATAGACAGTTATATAAGGAAGTGACAAGTTCACACAGGCAAAGAGCTTTGCCTGCTGCCTCTCAAACCACAGGCACCGAGAAAAAACAGGCAGTGCAATTCCTGCACTTCTGTACAGAACGATTCCGATTTGGCAGCATCGCCTCCACTCTGTGCTCACTGATGTAAGCAAGAGAGCTGGTAAAAACACGAGACGCGGTTAGATCAGACCCAGAAAACAGAGAAGTTTGTGGATGCAAGCATACAGTCCCCACACAGACTAGCACTTTGCTCCTGTGAGCTCATCCAGAACCGTGCATAGGCAAAGAGCTCTGGAAGCCATTACAGACGGCGAGCGAGCGCAGCCTGTCTCGGGAAACCTCTGCGCTCTCCCGGGTTCAGATAATCCTGTTTGCAACTGCCAGCACCGTTCCGAGCCTCCATGCAGCACCGATGCATTCCAGGGTAGGGCGAGGCAAAAGGTTATGAAATTTGCTCAGGTGTCATTTATTTCATGAAAGTTTGCTGGTTATTATAATCAAATGTCAATTGTCTGTAATTGCGGCACGCCATGGAAAATCCCTACTTAGGACATGTTCTGCCCATTGCTGGTGAAGTACGCTAACCCTCAACAATGAAGCAATACTGTAAAAATAGTTTTGACATGTAGGCAGGTCTAGGAGTATAATTAACGCATTTATTTTGATTATTATTTTTTTCTTATGGCTTTGCTGTAAGGTAACCATCCTATATTTTAAAAGAAGTGTTCAATGCAGAATTAAAGAATTCTTCCTCCTCAGTTCATTTAGTAATCCAATTACTAATTAATAACGCTTTAGGCTGTGGTAGCCTCTGTCTCGTCTCAGCTTCACAGACATAAGTTGAACCTTGCAGCAATCTTGCAATACACCAATGTATTGGTGGCTTGCAGAGTAAGGATCGGATCACAGAGCTCAACCTGAGCTCACCCAATTATATGACAATATTCTCTGATAGGCAGCTAGCATCCAGAACTTCAAAATTGAATAACAACTACCTTAATCCAGAGGGGGCCCTTGTCCTACTTGAGGAGAGAAGAATAAAATTGGGTGTAAGAACTCTGACTGACCAGGCGTTGGGCTGTGTGGGGCAGGGAAGGTCACTCAGTATTTTAATCTTTTTTTCTTTCCTTTGAAATGAAGCAAATTAATTGATTTTATATGCATGTGATAACCAGATCATTCTGTGAAGTTACAAAAGTGCGTGGAATTGGCTTGACAACACTGAAATGGATGAAGAGATCTCTTAAAGAAAACTTAGAAAAGTTTCCAGTAGCAGACATCTTTTTAGCATAGCGAGCTGTGGAAAATAACAGCATAATTACAGTTTACATTTTGAAGCTGAGGATAAAGAAATTCAGATCAGAATCTAACCTCTGGGTCAGCTTGTACGTGGAGGCAGTAGACTTGCCAACACTTGCAGCTTAAAGTTGGGGCTGACTTCCCTTCTGAAAAGGTGATGCAGTTTAAATAATCACTCTTGGCTTGATGCAGAAATCACACTGTGCGGTTCTAGGGCTTCTTCCATGCTTGTGGAAAAATATGACCCATATCTACCCTTATAATATTAGAACCTTGTGGAAAGAAAAGAAATTAATGGTATCTTCATAGACAAGCAATCAGGGTAGTTTATGAGGAGACTTACTTGAAAAATTAAGAGGGGAGAGGAAAGTCAGAAATTTCAGCAAGGATTTCATTGGCATGTCAAGTTGGTCTAATATTCCTCACCAGTGCTTGTATTCTCTTTGTGTTGTGTTGCTTGTTAGGGTTTGGGGTTTTTATATATGACCTATTATAGATTAAAATATAGACAAAAAAGTGTACAAAGCTTCCTTGAGCCCATGCCTGAAGGATTCTTACAACTGAATTTATCTGTACTGATTTCAACTGGCATGCATATGATAAACACCCAGATTTAATGCGGGTTTCTAGGAAAATTGAATTAGGCTGATCTACAACAATCAGCTCAGAGATCACACAGTGCTTTTAAACATATACACTGTCACTTTCCATAATAAGAACTGACATGATTACAACACCCAGTCAGGTTTCTTTTTTTTTCCAGCCATTGACTACATGTTTTCACATGTACTTACAGTGAAGAATGGAAATTATGGAACAAACCTGAATAAACACACTGCTAAAGAAAATACATATGAGTACACACCTATGTAAAAATATATATGCTGATCATTTTGAGAAACCACTTATTTTGCAAAATGACTTAATTTTGATTATTCAGATCATTAACACAAAAGGACTGAATATTATGTTTATTGGTATAATAGTAGATTTTTTTATATTTGCTTGTAGAACTGTGCAACAATACAAATCCTCTTCCTAGAGTCGACATTTTCACAGTTTGAACTATCCCAATTTTAGCTGCTATGTTACAGCTCTCCTCTCTACCATCTGCATCTATTCATTTCTTTGGACTCCTGTGACTTCATTTTAAACAGCCCTGACCTTCATTAAATGACTTGGCTAAGGCTGATTTAGGGGCACAACTTTATTCTTATTAATATGCATGCCTGTAGGAAAATTGGAGAAATGCTCTGTAAAAACAGCATTCAATTTAGTAGAGAGAAGAACAAAGTATTATGGTTTTGGCACAAATGTACAACTCTACAGTCATAGGATGGAGAATAATTGGTTAGCAGCTCTTCAAAAAAGGATCGCAGCGTTATAATAAACTGCAAGCTGAACTTGAAATAACAGAGCTCTGAGCAAGATTAAACACAGGCTGAAATTTTCAGAGAAGACATTTCAAGGAAGAGTCTTCTATATTTCATATACAGAACGAAAAAGTGGTTCAAGTTCAGCACCCAACTGGCAAACTGCAAATACTTTTCAGAGGATATTTATGGCTGTAGTTAACAGTTACTGCAAATACACAGGAATAACATGACAACTCAAGAGATTCATGACAACTCAAGAGATTCCACCCCCCAAGTAAAGCAAGAGACACATTAGGCGACCGTCATTGCTTGGTATACTACCAAACTTACAGGTAAAATATATTTTGCTACAAGACGTCCCAAGTTACTGATAGGAATGCATGTACTGCCTTGCACAGAACTATTGGGATCTGATCCCTGTGGGTGTCCTTGCAGGGCAGGCACCTACCTCTCCAATCAGTTTACTTGGTCTTTGCAAACACTGAGAGCTCACTACGGTCACCTAACCTGGGGAGGAGAGGTGCAGAGCACAGCAAGTTCAGAGAATATAGAGAGCAGAAAGTATCATTCAGATGTCTAGACAAGATGCTGAGAGGAGCACATATGAACTTTATGGGCATCTTCTCTCAAATGGTACGTGTCTCTGCTTAAATAGGTTATGCATTTCAAACATTTGCATTAAGTGAATAGTTGTATATAATACCTAAAAAGAAGCCAACAAAGTTTAGAAAAAGATCAGTTGGTCCATATTTAAATTGAAACCCAAAATTTCATACGCTGCCTCTGGGTCCAAGTTTACCCAACCAACCTTGTCAGGATTGTTCTATTTGTATATGATTCCTATCCCATTCTCCTAAAGGAAAACAGGTAAAATGGGATGCCACAACACACACTCACAGACGCCAAGATCAGATGCACTAAGACAGCATCCATCCTTTTGAAATATCAGAAATACCTGCTAACAGTTAACCAGAAAAGTTGCATGAAATGCCAGTATGCATAATTAAAAGCTCTACCAAATGCTTGGCAAAACAGTGGACATTTCACACAAAATGCTATAAATAGAAGCAATGCTGAAAATAAAACAAAACAAAACTACCCAGAGGATCTTTCTAAATGCCTAATTTTTATATGAAGCTTTATTTATTAATTTGAAACAGTAGGGTATAAAATATGCCTTACAAAGCTGATTAAACTTCACCATGGGTCACACACCCAGCCGAAGAGGGGGGAGGTTTTCCTCCCAGATCAGTTCACCCAAATATTACTTAGCAGTAACAACTCTGGAAATGATCTACCAATACCTGGGAGCCAAGAATGGAAACACTAGCATTCTCTCCAAGCAGACTTAAGGATTATCTGGTGAGATGCCAGTTTTCTGGTGGAAAGTACCCACATTTTTCTGGATCGGCCTGTGTCTCCAACCCCTTCGCTTCCTGCCCCCTGGCTCAACGACCCACCTTCTACCTGGTCCTCCCTCCACAACACCACCTGCATCAACATGACTTCAGAGCCTCCCAGGGGAGCATTCTGGCAGCACTCTTGGAGGCTCCATGTGGAGCCGTGGAGAAAGCAGCTTCTGGAGTGACTTTAGTGACTTTTTGGGGAGTGATTACACCACTTTCAGCACTATTACTGCACCTCAAGGTCTGTTCTGAAGGAGAAAATTGTCTTATGCATGGGAACAGTGCAGAGCCAGTGCCCTGCTCCCAACCCTTAAGCTCCACAATCTCTGACTGGTCAAGCCCAATCCTGCTGGACCAGGCAACGGGGTGCCCACCTGGCTGTTTGCTTTCACCATGCGAAGAGCCCTGTAGAAACCAACACAATTTCTTCCTACAGATGCTCTTATGTGCCCTCCAAAATACTGCTGAAGACAGTACAAGACAGAATCTTAAAAGAGGGGGATGCAATTTATGACCCTACCAGAGGAAATAATCTGTATATGATATATATTATTGGCAGTAGACTGGAAGAAACATTAAAAGAGAGAAGACTCACTGAACAAAACAATGAAAGAACAGGGAAGCTACCAAAGGTTTAAAGAAAAATGGCAGGCACCAATACTCACTTGAAGGGAAGGAGAACAACTACATGTGTATGTGCAGTGTGATGGGGCTCAGAGAGAAAAGTCCCAAAGACAGCCCAGTACAGTTTTACGGCGTGCAAACTGAAATATTACCTGACAGAACAGACACCAAACCATCCAGGCAGAAGACAATATTGATGGAGTATTGCATTTATATGGGAACTGATGCCTTGGATTAAGTATGGACAAACAGGGAGAAGTGAAAAGGAGCCAACCTGATACAAGTTTTCTCAAATCAAAGTCTAATACTGGGACTAGCTCCAAACTCAGCCAAAGTACATGCAATATACACTTGCTTTCAAGCACGTCTTTGATCTTACTGAGACCTATCATATTGACAAGGTCAAATATGCATTGCCATGCTGTGCTAGGACAAGGCCTGAAACACCATGAAAAGACAAGGAAGTCTTCTGAAGAGTATGTATGAAACCATTACTGTGACTGAAGAAATTCTTTCCACCCCCTGGATTTCTTTTCCAATGCCTCCAGCTAAATCAAAAGCAGAAAGCAGACAAATTTTCATCAACTCTTTCAGCACATTATAATTAGAGCCCATTTCATCATGTTAAACATCCTTTAGTCAAAAAATGCTGATCTGGAGCATCAACAGCCGCAATGAACTGAAGTTCTACAGCAACCCTCACGCACTTTGCTTCTAGTTAACATTGTGCGTATTCCAATAGCCAGGGTCCCAGCTATGACCGAGGGGTTCAGACTGCCACCCCAGCACCTACAGCGCCCACTGCCTGGGTCAGCACACTACCCGCAGGTTTCACCTATTAGCATTCTCACACTTCTCCACCAAGGAAGTCCCACATAAGTCTATGAGCACTAAAAATTAATTACGGTTACTCCTCCTTAACTTTTTTCCCCTTCTATTTGATACTCTCTACTAATGTTTGCTTAGTAAGCTATGAAAAGTACATTATTTCCAATTTGCTGACATCGTATGCAACCTACAGATACCAAGCCCAGAGCTAATGACATTCCCTACATATTGCACATTTTAAGTCCCTCCATGTTGTATGCTTGCAAAATAATCTCGGGCAGACAAACCCTGACTGCCTTTGTGTAGGGAATTACTGTTGCACCAAGGAACACACCGGTGCAATTGCTAGCCTGATAGGCTATTCATGTTATACCTGCCCCTGTAAAGGGTTTGTACAGCAAACTCGTCCTGAATGCTTTGAAAGTTCACATAGAGAACTCCTGCAGAGTTTGAGCTACTTAGATATTCCTTCTTCTAAAAACCTGTACCCTGGTGTGTCTATGATGGGAACAAAACAATACCGTAGGAGTGGAGAACAGCAAACGTTATTGCTATAGGTAAGAAAAGGAAAGGGAGGAATATGATGGCTGTTACAGACCTGTCAGTCTGACTGCTGTTGTCTGTGAACACATGGAAGCAGATCGAATACAGCACAGAATGCAGCTTGGGTTGATTAAAACGGGGCCACGTCAGACCGACCGCTAAGCCTTCCCTGAGAACTGATTTTCCTGACTTTGAAGATGTGGCAGATTTGTGTTGTGTCCTCTAAGGCATTTGATATACTGGCATGTAGGAGCTTACTCTTTTAAACTAGAGAGGACATGGTATAACAGAATTATAAAGCAGGTAAGGAGCTGGCAAAGAGGAAGTAGTAGTATGCAAAGCTGATAGGGAAAATGAAGAGAGTTTACCAACTAAAGGAAATTTGAGAGGTTATACAGAGAAAACAAGACAGCCTTGAGCACTGATATGAAAGCAGTAAGAGTAATATTTAGTAGTCCCAAGCAGAAAAATCGCCACTTGGCAGATGTAAACAAAAATTTCTGCTGTAACATCAGCCAGTGGGAAGGAAAGAAGAAAAAAAAAACACCAACAAAAAAAACCCAAATC
This sequence comes from Laterallus jamaicensis coturniculus, assembly GCA_022605575.1. Taxonomy (NCBI): domain Eukaryota; kingdom Metazoa; phylum Chordata; class Aves; order Gruiformes; family Rallidae; genus Laterallus; species Laterallus jamaicensis. The sequence goes on along the minus strand of JAKCOX010000002.1, from coordinate 11,276,460 downwards.
CAGATTTAGTTAATTCTGTATCTTCACTGTGAGGCAGGGTTTTTGCTTGAGCATCCCACAGCTACAGTGCCCCATCGTCTGCTGCTTCCTTCTGGCCTATCCACCTAGGTTTCCATCCCAAAGAACCAAGTAGAGGGCACTGTAGGCACAAAAGGATGCTTATTTGGGTGCCTCTGGACGTAAAAGAAAAACTTGTGCTTGGCTAAAGAAACGGAGAAGCATGTTGCTTCACTTTATATTTGCGTATGCAGAACAGCTGCCAGCATGAATGACCACATGTGTTACTGCCAGAGTATGAATATGACTTTCTGGTCAACCTGCTTCAAAACCGATTATTGTCTTCACAGTAATTTGCATTTGTAATTCCTACTAGAAATTACATATGTGAAAGCCTGTTGTACCAGAGATCAAAGTTAATTGGAAACAACAGAGATTTTCAACTGTGTGTTGTAAGGGACAGTCTTAGCACCAGTTCCAAAGAGCCACTGTAGCAACCCACTGGTGGGGCACCCAGCTCCAGGGAGACTGCAGGGCTTCAGGGTCTGGATCCTTGCAAACTGCTTACTGGGGCTCACATGTGCCTTTCAATGGAATTCTTTGTGGGTTTTTTTTTTTTTTTGACCAGCTCTAACCCTCTTCATCACTCAACTTCAATATTCAGGTAGCGCTATGTAAGTGGCTGTTGTACAAACAAGCGTAGATCACTGGAGCATTCGCTGCCACACAGGTTACCTGTATGTACAGCTGTGGGGTGTTGTGCAAGTCCTACCATCATGTGTGCTTTGCTATGCAAATGTAGATGTTTTATGGGGTTCATCTAAACATAGACAGCTCAATCTCTTTGCCAAGTCCTAGAAAAACTGTTCAGATTAGTACAGTGTGGCCCTTGATGGGAACAGGGCTATTCCTTTCTATCTACTGATTGGAAACTTCAGTGGAAAAACCTTCAGTTAATATAGGGATAACTAAGTCTAACAAGGAAAAAAAAAAAGTACATATCTAAGAGAAAATGTGAGACTGCATAAAATTTCCTCACTTACTTCTTCCCAAGCTCAACTCTGAAAGATATCTACACGTTGACCACATGCCAGAATGGGCTACATTGTGAAAGACATGCATACTTTACATACATTGCATTGCTACAGAGGGAAAACATGGAAAACAAGTTTCCTGCCCTGACTGCCTGAGTCTCAGAAAACCATTTTGTCTTTTCTAAAAATTCATGAAAGTTAAGAGAAGTTATCCTGCTTCAGAGTGGGAAAAAAATCCCAAAACACCTCAACTTTTTTTTAATTGCTATGCCAAAGAAAGAACAAAAGAAGGGGGGTAGGGGAGAATCCATCACCCCCAATCCAAATCAGTCAAAATAGTTTGATATGTCCTCATTTCAGTTTTGATTTTTTTTTTGTTTTGTTTTGTTGGTTTAGGTAGGAGGGAGGTCAATTTAAATTCACAATTAAACTATTTCCTGTAAGTATTCTGATGGGTAATTTTGAGAACCTCAGAACTTTTCCGAAACATTCTTTAAATAAGAAATACATCAAATCTGAAGATTTCACAAAAATTACTCTGTTTTGACAAACCAGAGCTTGTCTTCTCCCTCTTATCCTAAATAAGGGGCAGTTTGTTGAAGAAATTCCAGCTCACAGTATCAATTATGCAAGTCCTGTGCCTTTTCAACACCCATCTCAGTAGCCTGCACCTAGGTGAAGAATAACTAGTGACATGTGAAGCCTAATGAGCTTGTCTCCATAGGAAACTATACATCCAACTACACATGTAAACATTGCTGCAGTCTATTAATACAATCTGAAACATTTCATTGGATACATTGAATAAATTGCTGTCATTATCCTTTTGCCTGAAACCTTCTTCTAAAACCAAAATGAAATTACTGAATAAAACACATCCAATTACTTTTTTTTTTCTCCTCTCCTAATCTGTCTCTCTGATGAAGCTAACGCTTGCACACAAAGGTTAGCTTTGGGCCCTTTTGTACAATCACCTCTCCTGTGTTTCAACATGTTGAGGGTTTTTTTCAACTGGAAAAAAAAAAAGAAAAAAAACCCAAAACAAAACCAAAACACCCAAACAAAATATTGAACTAGACAAAGTTACTAGGGTTACTGTTTCTTGGCTACTGTTTATATATATATATATATATATAAAAGACATATTTCAATTTGTTAGAATAAAGCTAAAAAGTTTATCACAAGTAAGAAGCTGTAGATGAGCCTATCTAAATCCTTCCTCTGTGTGTTATACTTTATTACCGATGTTTTGGGCTAGATTTACCCTAAGTAGTGTAAGGGTAACTAATGGTTCCAATCAAGGTACAAAGGAAAGGCGAGTTAAGCATGCCAGAAGCAATTGCTACTGGGACTGCGCATAAGATAAAACACTTTTCTCAGAAAATTAATGTGTCAAAAAATCTAGCTCATAGTCAACACTGCTTTTTCAAGAATCACAACTACAGCAGAACTTTTGGGCTTTTTGTCATTTTTCCATTTCAGTGCCTTGCTCTTTCCTTTTCTTCTGTCAAATACATATTATTCTCTCACCTGAATTCCTAGAAAGACCCTTTAGTTTTGATTGTGCCTTCCCTTCTATACCCTGTACAGGGAAAGTTTGTTTCCTGTAAAAAAGGAACAATTGTAGTTATTTATGAACCTTGGAGTCTCAAACTTTCTCAAAACAGCAGCTGGGCAGTACCTGAAGCAATATTCATCAGCAGGAAGGATATTGTTCTGAAGACTGAGAACTAGACATCCTTCTAATTATTTTTTTTTATGGCTATTCAGAGTAATTTTTGTGAAAAGACAAAAAGGGGTAGATGGCATGGCTAAAACTGTTACGTTACATGAACTGGATACCACACCTCATCACGGCTGACTATAAAGCAATGTCCTCAGCAAAAACTCCATGTCAAGAATTCCTTCAAATTAGCCACTGGTGGCTGCTTTTTAAATGTTTTTCCAATTATCTGTGATAGTTTTGGACCATATCTCTTAATAAATTCAGTGGCCTGATGGGTTAATGCTTGCCCTGTAAAAGTTTTCCTGTTCAGAAACCAAGTTAGTCTTCAGCATCACTGAGTGCACCAAAAAAATAGTTTTTAAAAGCGTCTTTGTTCCAGGGTTTTAGGTTAAACTTTAGTGGTGGGATTTGGATCATGTTAATGAACACACAGAAGAAACCTAAGGCCAGCCTGGATCAGGGATACTTCATCAGAACCAAGTGACAGGACTGTAATCCTGTTCTGTGAAAACCAAAACCACAGCTCTGAGCCACTTCTGTCTCTCCTAGTTGGCAACCTTGATCTCTCCTTCACATTTACCTAAATCGGGTCCTACAGAGCAGCATCTCACATGCATTCCCATCAATACAGACTTGTAAATTGGAAAATTATGGGTACCTAAAAGTCTTTAAATAAATGGTGTACTCTTACAGGTGCTGAGCAAGACTACCTTACTTGATTGCATCAGGAGTAGAAAGGCTGAATGAACTGGGGCTGTTCAGCCTTGAGAATAGAAGACTAAGATGGGATCCAATTAATGTTTACAAATATCTGAAGTGTGGGAGACAGAGGGAAATGGCCAGCCTCTTTTCAGTGGTCTGTGGGGACAGGACAAGGGGCAATGACCTCAAGTTGGAAGAACTTATTCACAGTGAGGGTGACAGAGCCCTGGGATAGGCTGCCCAGAGGGGTTGTGGAGTCTCCTTCTCTGGAGATATTCAAGGCCCGTCTGGACGCCTACCAGTGTGACCTGTCCTAGGGAAGCTGCTTTGGCAGGACGGTTGGACCCTATGATCTCTGGAGGTCCCTTCCAACCCCTACAGCTCTGTGATATTAGCCTGCAATTCTTGGATTTTTATTTCTTTCCACTAGCTATATATAGCCTGTTTTGAACACTGTGTTAGGTTGGGGGTTTTTTTCTATATCTGAAAAAGCTCTTTTAACACCATTACAGCAGGCTTCTGCCACTGTCCACACCTCTCACTATTTGTAGCAAACCCTGTGCTGGCTGCTGCTTGTGCAGTTTTACTAAACCCAAAGATGAGGAGTTTTATGTACTTCTGTGTTTATGATGCCGTTCATTAACGGAGACTCCCACATAAATGGAAACCAAACATGGGCCCTCCCTTTTGCTGTGTGCTTTATGCTGACTCTTCTAAACATGCTGACATCCGTGACTTCTTATTTACTAAAAATAGCAGGAGTAGGAAACCATTCTCTATCTGTATTTGATACAAACTATTACAAAGATCACACAGTAGAAGAGTTTATATATAGCCCAAATCAATGTTGGATTTGTATTCACTTTGTGCATGCCATTTCCACCTTGGATGCAATGTTCCCTTGTTTGACTCTACTGTGTCTTGCAAAGGCTGAGAGTTAAGACACCATACCTTTCAGATAGTGGCCTGTAAATCCTAGGTATTTGACAAGATGCCTTAAGCTTAAGTACAAAATAAACATACAAGTCTGGCAGATTTGTTAGAAAGCAAAAATAGCTATGGCTGTCACTTTTGCAGCCTAGTACAACACAAATGTTCCCAATGATAGGACGCAGTACCAGCTAGCAGCTGTGCATCCCTTCCCTCTGTAGCACAGATACTTGCTGGTGTAGGCAGAAGAGGTCTTTGCTACTGAAGGAAGCAGTTGCATTTTGCCAGCAGGACACAAACTGTTTATACACATCCTCCAGGAAAGGATGTGTTTGCAGACAACGGAAACTATGAGGGAAAAACTAGCCAGTTTTTGCTTATGAGAGTGTCCAGTTCCAACTCATGCATCCACTTGCAGAAAGGCAACACACACACCAACATCTCAAGGAAAGAGTGAAGGGGTTTTTTTTTCAGAAGGGTTAGGAAAGATGACCAAGCAGTCTATAGGAATTAAATATTTACTGACCGCTTGCACGGTCTCAGGACCACTCCACAGATGGAAACATATCTTCAGCTTTTATCATGGGCTTTGGTGGAAACTCATCCAATTTTGTCAATCACAGCTCCATAATGTAAAAAGGAGAAAATGAATGTGCCAGATGTTCTGGCCACATTCATTCTGATCTTCTGATCTTGCTGGCTGCTGGTTAATACATATCACAAATATGATGTCTTATATTTATGTGTCCGTGCATTGAAGAAGCACGCACCGTGGTGATAACAAAAGCTAATAAAATACCCTTATTCCAGCCTAATCCACCAGATTTCCCACTGTGTCTGGTTCTCTATGAGGCTGCATTTTAGCAATAGTGCTCTGGGATGCAGGAACTTTCTTTACTTTTGGCAAATAATTTTATAATAATATTTCCGTAATTAAGGACAGAATCCAGTTAATAGCTGTAGCAGGCATTTTAATTTATTCAATCTGCTTTCAAATGTCAGCTGCGACAGCACATTTGAAGTTCAGTTGGGCAACTGATTCCATAACCCCCAGCCATACTTAACCTGCAATCAGGATAAGACAGGTCAAGTAACCTACCAAGGTGGATCTTAACGTATGGTTAGAAACATAAAGGAAAAAACTAGCACTGGCTGACAATGGCCACTCAAGACCTTGCCAAGAAAATAACCCCTCAAAACAAATAAGAACCAACCAGTTGCACTACAGCTTTGTTCTTTGATATTTAGCTTTTATGAAGCATAATATATTCGAAGGGACACTTGGGATCACCCTGAGCTTAGAAGCAGCAGCCAGACCTCAGAATTTTGCTAGCGGGATTTTGAAACCAGAAGCAGCAGCAGACAGGAACCAAGAATTTCAAGTCCTTTGCTCCCAATGGGCAAAAATGTTCCTTCCCTGTTGGGTTTTCTTTTTCTGTACATTAAAAAACCCCAAACAAAAAGAACACACAAACAAACAAAAAAATCAACCCAAAACCCTGCCACAATGTTCTGCAGCTGATCTTCAGTTGCTGTTTACAATTGAGGAGGAGACTGGAGGGAGGGAGGGAGGGAGGGAGGGAGGGAGGGAGGGAGAAGAAGTCATTTTAATGTGCCTTTTTAATGGGTAATCATCTATGTTGTACCACTGGGCTATTTCATCTTCATGCCATGCAAGATACCTGGAGTCCTTTGAAACTTAGAAAGAAGTCACTTGCACCTGAAGAGCACTCCACTGTTAGTTGAGCCTAGCCATATTTATCAGCAGAACTTTTTTTCTTCCAAGGGAAAAACAGTGAAATGACTTTTTGGATCCTGACTCAAAGGGTAGAGCCACTTTCAGAATCAGTGCTACCACCTTTTTGCAATACCCACTTTTTCCTGACTTATCACGTCTCTGTGCCCCAGTACAGTGCCACACATGAAACATTTCTGAGCAGGAAAGATCAGTTCACTAAGGAACAAGGAATCCATAAAGGCAAGAAGCGGAAAAAAAATAAAAATCACAGTTTATCATAAACACACATTAAAATTAAATGTTTCTGTGCATTTGGGAATAATGTGTCTGAACAATTCCAAATTCGGAAAGCGGAGAATGAGAACAAGATATTTTCCAAGATGACATAAGAATCTGGCAAGTTTACCTGTGCTCTGCTCCCTCCAGAAATTAGCACGTGGAATTTTCCATCAAAGCTGAGGGGTGGGGGAAGAAATCATCTTTATTGTGCCTCTTACTTTTCTCCCTTACATCCTGCTGTTGCAAGGAAATGTCACCCTTTCGAGCTCTATGAAGTATTATTCTTCCAGTTGGGAATGGATAGCATTTTCAGAGAATTTCAGCTGTCACAATACTTGGTTACTACAACCCATAGCTGTTGAAGGGAGCCAGCTGGAAAGTGTAGAAGTTTCCAGCTAAGATATTGAACCACCAAGTCCACCAAAACTTCCATAGATTGGTGTCCAATTTTATTATAACAACCTATGTTTGTTCCAGTATATGTATCCAATTTCAACTGTCCAACTGGAAAACTTGAAAAGAAAAAAATATTTTCTGTGGAAATTGGTACTTATCAGTAATGCCCAGTTTCCCGCACTTAAAAAGGAGGATAAGAAATTAGCAAGTGATTACAACATTAACTGTCACAAAGTAATGAATCCTTCGATAAAAGTACACAGGATCCTAAATTCACTTGAAGTACCTCACTACCTATGAAATCTACAGGCATGAAGCCCTTGGAGTCCATTGCCCTTCAGCAGAGCTGAGGGGAACAGGGTAGGTGTTCCCATGACTGTAATACACAAATGCAAGATGTTTTTTACCTTTTTAAAGATTAGTGACTTTGTGATATCTATGGCTTGGGGAGCCAGAGATTAGGATGGAAGAACAAATTTCATACCTAAAGATTTAGTGTTTTAGATTAAAAGCTCTTAAACAACTACAAATTAGTGAACTGCCTGCAGGAGATCCTTAAAGTGACATTTTATTTTATGCTCGAGTTCGTACTAGAAAGTCACAAAGTTCCCTTCTGGCCTCCCTGTATATAATAATCAGTGAGTCCAGGGCTGGCCAAATTCACTAAGCTTTGCTCATTATTTCCTGTTGAATCAGGCTTCAAAGTTTGGCTTGCAAAGTATTCCTGCTAAATCTTCTTCCTACACCTGCAACAGAGAGCCCAGATGTAGAAATGAATGCTCTCACTCAGGCAGGTTCCTTTCAAGGAGGATTAGTTTACAAAAAAAGACTGTGAAAAAGACAGTTGCTGATCTAGTATATCATAATAGCATGTCAAAAGTCTGTATACTGTTGGGACAGGGATTACCAATTTAAACTGAGGTTTTTTGGTGGGGTTTTTTTTCTGAGGGTGGTTCTGGAAATATTACCTGCCTTGTAATGTTCTAGTTTTGATAATTGGCTTGTGATCATCAGTGGCACAAGTTTCTCAGGGGACTGAAATTTCAGCTGAAATACTTCATGGGGAAGTCACACCAACATTCGATAGGCTAAGAGATCAAGTGGTAAGAAGCAGCAAGACAATCTAGAAACATCGCATGATTTGGAAACGGAGGAGCAGCAAGAAAAAGAATGAAAAATTCCATTTAACTAATCATGTTGTGCATCATCACACCCACTTGTTTTCTCTCAGCTTTCTTCTAACCTTTCACTCTCCCCTTCTGAACAAGGGACCACAAACACAATCATCTTCTCTAACACACTTTTTCATAGTCATCTTTTAATACACACATAAATGCAGAGGGAATCCTCATTGTTTCCATTTTGTAGGCAAAATACACATTTTGTTTCTGTATCTGCTTCTCTGAACTTTTTTCTTCATGACCTGCCTCTCTCTGACACGAAGGTTTCTTGTACAACTGTGTCTTCCTTTAGAAATATACTCCTGTTTGCAGGCATTCTTTCTCATCCTTCTGCATTTACCCCTCTCATAGTCAAGCTCTGGGCTTGGTATTTATTTAGCCCTTCTGAGAGGTAGAAATAATTTCTCCTTCATGTCCTGAACGCAGGACACTAGGCATATATAGACATGAGAGCTATGCTGTTTCTTATGGGAAAGTATTCCCAGACTGTTGACTTAGTGTCATGGTCTTCTCTAACAGAGACTAATGCAGCCAATATGATAAAATCAGTGTTTTTTCCACAGTTCTCATCTGGTTTGAATTCTTCTGAAAGACACACTCCTAATGTAAAGTAACAACAGTCCCAAAGATGAGGGACAGGAGAATTTCCCTCAACCCCAGACCCCATCTCATCATTCAGAAGGAGCTTTCCTGCTCCTGCAGATGTTTCGTGCTTCAATATAAAATAACGTTTATTTAATGAAGAATCTTCTCCTCATACCTTCATTTCCCTGAACCTTGAACTAGACGTTTTCTGTAAGAATCAGCCAAGGTTTACAAGCCACTCAGTCAGGGGAGTAATGCAAGATCGTGGGAACATGGACTCAGATCTGCAGGACCAGCTCATGTCACTCAAGCAAGACCAGCAGGAATCAGCCTTTCCCTCTCTGCTGTCTGTAAGTTTCCCAAGCCCAGTCATCAAGGCTAGTCTCATTTTCCTAACAATATGGAGCTGTTACAGCAGTCAAAAAAGCTTTTGCTCCATTGAGGTGCACATATGTCTTTTACTTTATTTTAATAACAAGCCAAGAAGGGAAGGGATTTCCTTTATATGAAGACACCAGAATCAGAAGCCAAAGACCTCTGTAGAAACCAACTACCTCCGTAAATCATATGTTTCTTCACTTCTCTGTGCCTGCTCTTAAACTGTGGAATATCAATGAAGTTAGATAAAATAAACAAACAAATAAACCCCAACACCACTCTGTATTCAGTTTAGCCACAAATTAACTTTTAACACACTACTGTTTTCTAGACTGTACCTATTACACAAGGGAATTACTAATCTCCAGGGGATTGGAACAATGTTTTGGTACCACTTTTGTCTGAGGGAGGCCTTCCGAGGAATTTTTCAGATATTCATCCACAGCAGGTTTGGAGTGGGGAGTGAAGTCTGAAGAAGAGTCTAATTCTGCTTTAGTGTCTAGTTTATGGCTTCCATGTGCTGCTGGAGGACTACACAGCTACGGAGGACTAACTACACAGCTACAGAGGATAAACACTCTCCTAGAGTTCAGCTCACTGTTAGACATTTCATCTATGAGCACCACATAAAACTCAATGTTAAGCACAACTGGGCTGCAATATGTCCATCTACTCAGAGAAAAAAAAATAAAAATAATCAGAGTACAGTCCACTCACACACTGCTAGAGGTATGAACCAGATGTAACATGCTAAACTGCAAGTTTAAATCAGGATATCCATGGAGAAGCCTGGACAGCTAAATGCTGGCTAAATAGTTCACTTCAAGAGCAAAGAGATAGGCTGGTTTTCCCCTGAGAAATTATACTTGATGATACCCTCCTACACAGAAGTTATCTGGTAGCCTAACTCAGTGCTGGTTACAGAAAGCCAGCCCTGTGGAACAGAATTGCAGAAGAGCTCATCAAATGCTTCTAGCCACTACTTGCCAACTATAGGCATACGTATAGACAACCTCATTCAGTTATTCAGTTCAATCAAGCAGCTTCACAGGTAAAACCAGGGTAGAGACCTCTTCTGCTGGGATTTGTACTGCATCTGCTTCCAGTCAAGCCCAGGATTCAGATTCAACATCTTTCACAAGTAGCATATGCACATACCACAAGATCACAAGATGCAAGAGACCAAGTCATGAGTTGTGTTGTCTTTTGGGGTTTGATTTTTGTGGTTTTTTGTTTAAGAGAAAGTTCACCTGCTGTGCACTACTTTTCCCAGTAAAGTTACACCTTGGAGGCATGCTGACTTTTGTAGGCCTCAAAAAGCAGAGTTGGATGGAGCCCAAACTGAGCAGCATAGAACCGTTATTCACTATCTGATAGCAATGGATGGGCATAGCTGTCTCTGAAAGTGCTCATCTAGCTACACAAGCATTCTACAATTGCTCCTTAATGTGAAGGAGAAAGCCTTTTACCTCCTTTTAGCCTTTTCCCATGGCCAACGTTACTGTTCTGTAATAACTCATCTCTGAGTAACAAAGTAAACAACATTACAAAATAATTTCTGAAGCCAAATATCTGATAAACATGATTAATGCCTCATGAAATACCCAAGTCATATTTGCAATAATTGCAATATTTGAGATGGATAAGAGAAGAGAATTATAGGATTTGCTGTAAAGCTGAATTATCTACAGGAAGTTCATGTGAATGTCACGTTACCATCTAACTCGCTGGTACCTGCCAGGCTTACTCCTTAACAGCTGGTTTATTTGTTTTCTGGATTTTAGAAATAGAAAAGTTAAGAGTTTTGAGATAGATTCTGTAAAGCTACCTTCAAAAAATACCCTCATGCTTGAGGGAAACTGTATCAGTCCAGAAACTACTGAACAAATATAGGAATCCCTCCCTTACAAGCAGTTTTGGGGTACTCTTGAACTGTTGCCCAAACCAAAATTTCACAATGTTTGTTCCAGACAGTTTGTCAGCAAGTACAGCTTCCTTCCAAATAAGAATGATGCATTACTTATGCAGAATAAGTTACATGGTTATGTTCTGTAGTTTCCCAACACAATAAAATCCTAAATGCTTGACACATGCTTTGGGAGAAAGATAGCTGAAAGACGTCATCTAAGAGGGCTTCAAGCTTTTTCCGTTATATAGTCCACAGACTACAAAGAGAATTATTAATAACTTCCTTTCTTTTCCTATGATTGGATAAAGAAGCTCTCCTCCCATTTATAATCACAGAGTGTCTGGGTAGCTAGCTAATGCACAGTGTGATAACATTTGGTGGAGAGAATAGGAAAGAAAAGCCATTATTTTTGGCAGCCACCTACTCTGGAGTTCTCATGTTTATTCATGTAAAATGATCTATTACATCATTTTGTTAATAATGACTGAACACTTTGTAAGGATTGTTACAAGGTAAATTGACAACTGGAGCTGTTCTGACTGGACACCGCTTAGCTGTTTTGTTTTGCTCTCACCATGCCTTAAGGTTCTGTCTTACAACCAGTCACTTCTCTGGCACTAATGAAAAGCCTTGCCGCAAATACTCCAACTTAATTATTATTCTGTGGCCACTCCTATACCCCCCAGCCCCAAATTGCACCAACATGAACACTGGTGGCAAACAAGCACAAACAGGGAATGAAAAAGGTCAAAGAGAAACGATTTTCAACTTCAAATGAACATCCCTCTCCAACCCTTTCCAGGACCTGTTGAGCCCCTGTAGCCCCTAGAATTTTCTCTACTGCAAATCACTCGTTTCACATGGAGAGGCAACAAAGAAATATCTTGAAGAGGAAAACTTGCAGTGAGGAAGATCCTCCTCCAGCCATTCATGCCCATCACAAGAAACTCCAGGCTCCCTTGAATAGTCACAGTGTAACCGGGGAGAAACATGGGCGGACTTTTCCCTCCATTTCTAGTGCAAACAAGCAGAAACTGAGAAACACCTTTCAGGTCTAACCAAGCACAGACAAGTGGGTAGGGAATACGGCTGATCCATCACAGGTTATTGTGCACAGGTTTGCCCTTTGTAGCAAGCTGCACAGTCAACAGTTTCATAACATGTTCAGAAACATCCAGAGCTGCTCGCAGTTATCACCAGAGCACCTGGTGTCTTAGCACATTCAGATGGTTTTTTACCCACTAGAAGACTCAATAACTAATGGAGACATCCCCACTTGAGGCCTTTCTGGGTGATACAATATCCTGGAGCAGGCGACGGAGCACACCTTGCTTCAAAGACTGAACACCCAGGGCAAAGCACAGCCACCAGCACTTCTCTCTCCAGCCACCACCATCCATCGGCGCTCTGCGGCAGGAGACTGGCAGAAGTACTGGTATGGCCTTCATCTGCTCCTCCCACGTTCCTCTCATTGATCGTCCAGAACACCCTTGAATACATTCCTCTTCCTCCCTTGTTAGCAAAGAGGGAAGCTGGTCTGGAATCAGCTTAGTCATGCTCACCAGTGCAATCACGCGTGCTGGCTGAACTGAACGGAACCCTTTGTTACCCACACCCAATCTGATACTACACTACCCTGCTCTGTAACTGCAGATAGTTTTGGAAGTCCTCGTCAAGAGGGACAATTTTGCTAAAAAGCACTAGAACAAAGGAACATTAGAAAACAAGGAAGCACAAAAGCCTGCAGTAAATGAAATACCTTGGAAATTACTGCCTTTCCTTTATTTGCGAAGAACAAATAACCTCATGTGTGTCGGGAATAAATGGGAATCAGCCTTCACAAATGAATAATCATGTGTAGAAAACATAATGGTTTTGTTAAAAATCAAGGCATAATTCACAATTAACTAAGGAACAGTAACTATTTCTTCTAGAACCAATCTAATAAGGTTTTTTTAAACTGGCATGTTCTGATATCACCTCCTTCCCTATGGGCAGAGAAGCCAATCTCCAGCTTTCCTGCTGCAGATCAAAGTGATGACTACAAATGTTAGTAAAACAAGTTTCCCCTAGTGTTGGGCACAACAGGATAAAAAGCAAACAAGAAATTCAGCACAAGCATATAGGACAAAATGGGTGTTTCTGCCATCCCCAGAAAGCTACTATACACCTACTAAATCTTGGATTTCAATACATACACCAATATTTTGATAGTAGAATGGTGACCATATATGTGTCATCTCTCTGGGGAATCCAGTTTTTATTTTCCTTCCCATTCAAGAACAGTTGTCCATATATTTATTTGCATTGCCGTAACGCGGAGATGCAGGCTGTGATCAGAGGACCATTGTGTAAGGTGCTGTACACACAGTTTATCAAAACAGCCTCTGCTTCAGAGAGCCTCCAGTCTAAACAGGGAAATTCTAGACATCCCGAGAGGAAACAAATGCTTTTAAGGCTTGCAAGAGAGAACTAAAAAGTCTTTGGAAAAGTATCTTTGGGTGGCATTTCAGACTAAACTGAAATCTTGATGTTCTATTTTCAGTGATTTCCTTGGGTTTGTGTCATTAGGAGTCTCCCCTGGATTTTCTCCACTATTACACCAAAACAGTCCCAGATAGTAAAAATTAACCGAGGCTCAAAGTTGTGCCAACGGCAAAACTTCACCAGTCCATTTCCAGCAGAAAATTGTTTAATTAATCCTCACAATTCCTTCTCAAACATCAGGTCCCACAAGTTCCTTGTGTACCCCTCATCTCCAAACATTACAAACTAACTCCCACCACTACTTCCATCTTCCTTGAAGAGTAAGGGAACTTGAGAACACAGAGAAACCTCGTCCCCATGAGTGACTATCATTCATTCTGAATGACATTCTGAAGACAAGTCCACCAAAGTATTTTCCAAGTATAGGTCTGAAATACCTTGAGAAGGACACTTTGAACAGCCTTTCCAAAGAATATTATGCCCAGCTGTGTTTATATAATAAAAATTAACAAAAAAACCCAAAAAACAGGTGTGTTTTTACACATATTATCTTGCATCCATTCAGAGACAAAATGACTAAATATAAGGCACAATAAAATGTCACCCTCTGAACATAAATATGCACTCAAGATAGGAGTGTGAGTATTTTAACCAGAAAGTAAATAAATGATGGACAGGACAAAGAGTACATGGAGATCTGCATTACTGGGAGTGCTGCTACTCAAGGACATATTCTTCTCTCTCTCTTCCAGAAAACATAAGGGCCAAGAGGGGCACACAAAAGCTCAAGGGTAACACCAAGATGATGCTTACCTTCACGTTCATAAAGAATTGACAGTATCTTGAAGCCCTTTGTCTTTGAACCTCTTTTCTTTCTACTCATCAGAGGTGCAATCCCTTTGGTCTTTGCATGAACTTCAGGATTTTCCAGTAGTCTGAAAAAAAAAAAAAAAGAAAAAAAAGAAAGATTGATAGACTGAAAATATGCTTATTCTTGGGCTCTCTGGTTGGCAGAGTTTCATCACTTAAACATGACATCTGCTGAAGTTACTGTAGATCTGCATTACATTTCTGCCCTACATGTTGGCAAAGAAGTGGAGATCTTTTAAGGAGTGTTACTTTTGCTAGATGTACTGGAAGACAAGGTGGGAAAGAAGAGAAAGAAGCTCATTTATCGCTTGGTCTGAATAGACCAAGAAGCAGCAGCCCCTCAGCCTTCCACTGTGAATAGAAGTAACACACACTTAGCTTTCTATAGAAATACTGCTTCTAGATCAGTGGACAAATCTCTGACACAGAAATATGTTGAATTTTTTTTAATTTACAGAATAACAAATTGTTAAAGAATTCACAGGCAGTACTCAGCTGATAGATGTAAAGTAAGTGGTAGCCATTTTAACACTTATGTAGTGGTTTGGTCCTGATCTTATATTTTAGCAGTTGAACATAGTAAAATTACACCACTGGCATCAGAATGCAAGTGTAAGAGTTATTTTTCTTTTAAATGAAAAACGGCATAATCTACTTTTCTTTTGCACTGATAGCTGTTAATAACACCATGAATAATTTCTTTTTTCATACACCATCCTCTGAATTGCAAAAATCTGTTAAGCCCTGCTAGAGCTGGACAAGCTAATTTTGTAAAAAGCAGAATGTGCTTGATTTTGTAAAAGGATTTCTGTTCTGAAGCTTTCAAATCTCCTGTTCACCTTCGTGCCAATCGTTGAAGTGAATCAACCTTTTAGTGGAAGCAGCTTCATCTAATTTTGGTGAGAAAACTCAGTACGTTTGTGGATGACACCAAGCTGAGTGGTGTGGTCGACACACTAGAAGGAAATAAAGCCATCCAGAGGGATCTTGACAGGCTGAAAAGATGGGCCTGGGTGAACCTAATGAGGTTCAGCACTGTCAAGTGTAAGGTCTTGCACTTGGGCCAGAAGAATCCCAGACATAGATACAGACTGGGAGAAGAGCTTCTTGAGAGTAGCCCTGCTGAGAAGGACTTGGGGATTCTGGTGGATGAGAAACTTAACATGAGCCAGCAGTGTGCTCTTACAGCTCGCAAGGCCAATGGTATCCTGGGCTCCATCAGAAGAGGGGTGGCCAGCAGGGACAGGGAGGTGATTGTCCCTCTCTACTCTGCCCTCGTGAGGCCCCACCTGGAGTACTGTGTCCAGATCTGGGGCCCACAATACAAGAAAGATGTGAAACTGTTGGAGAGGGTTCAGAGGAGGGCCATGAAGATGATCAGAGGGCTGGAGCACCTGCCTTACAAAGAGAGGCTGAGGGAGCTGGGCTTGTTCAGCCTGGAGAAGAGAAGGCTGCAGGGGGACCTCACTGCAGCCTTCCAGTACCTGCAGGGACCTTATAAGCAGGAGGGGAATCAACTTGTTTAAAGGGTAGACAATGGCAGGACAAGGGGGAGTGGGTTAAAGCTAAAGGAAAGAAGGTTTAGATTAGATATTAGGGGGAAGTTTTTTACAGAAAGAGTGGTGAGGTGCTGGAACAGGCTGCCCAGAGAAGTAGTGGATGGTTGGAGCTCTATGATCCGTGGGGTCCCTTCCAACCCGTGCCATTCTATGAGTCTATGATTCTATGATAAGAAAAGCTAGTTCAGCAGTATGTCAGCCCAACAGGCTGGGCCACAGATAGGAGATCCTCAATTCTTTGCTTAACTCATGACCCTAAAAAAGACATATAGGTGAAGAGCAAGGGGAAAAGTCATCCCAAAGGTATTTGAAGGGAACTGCAAATCAAGGAAAGAAGAGCGGGGGGCTGACAATGCAGCCTGGCCAACTTCATTACTGTCAGCTTCTGATAGCCTTCCATTTTCAAGAGAGGAGGAAACTGCAGAGTCACTGGACAAAAACAGCTAAATCTTTTATAAATTTTGTCAACAACTAATTCCCTGTACTGTAAGAGTTTATTTAACACAGATGCAATGTTCCTTCAAACCAGTTGCTGAGCCTGTGTGTGACTGAAGCTATTCTTAAACCAGAGGTTTATTGGTTTGGTGGGGTTTTTTGTCTGTTTTGCAGGGGGGTTTTGTTGTTTTGTTGTTTGTTTTTTTAACTTGAACTCTGAATAGCAAATTGAGCCTAAAATATCATACCGAGTGCTTAAGCCATTTCCAGTCAAGTGAGGTTAGATGTTTGCCTACAGATTTGATCTAGAGTAACAAACTACTGAAATTTTACAAATAACTGGAAAAACAACTGACATTTTATTTGACATTATAACAAAGCACTGAAGAGATGAAAACCTGGAATTTCCTAGCTACAGTCTCTATTACTTCACTTTTCATCTGGCCATGTTATTCCTCCCTGTAGCATTAACTGAATCTACTGTTAAATCTAAAGAGTAGACAGAGAGGTTCCTGTGTTTTGGACCAGGTATTTTAATCCATGATATTTTTTCTGTCTAGTGAAGTTTTAAGGCTTTGAAGAGCATGCAGCCTTTGTTATGAGTCACACAGGAATAAACTTCAACTCTAAATTCACGAAATTAAACCTGTTGATGCCAAGGACCACAATGAAGAGATATATTTATTCAATATGCTATCCACTAGGGCCAAGGACTAAGGTCATGTTTTACGGTTGTTTCTTATGTAATGAACATCAAATGAATGATGCAAGAGGATTCCATTTTAAGACAGAGTTAAAGTGAACTGTTTAATACACTAAAAGCTAGCGTGTACTGTATTGCAAGTCCACAATGTTCCACAATGTCAATTGCTGCTGATGCCATTAAAGAAATTAAATGGATTGAGTTTCAAAAATAACCTGTGAGCTACTGAGAAATTATTTCTGTAGGCCCTCAAGACAAACTGTCTGTTACAGCTGCATGGCAGACGAGGTTAGCATGAAAGTCTCCTTTGGTTGCATGCTGGATGGGAACGTGAACCTTGAGTCTTCTAGCTTAAGTATGAGGTTTTTATGAGTTTGAACCACCAAGTGAAGCTCTGCACTACCTCCAGCTTCACAACAAGACCACATAATATCATAATTTTATATTTTCCAAATACCCACAAATCAGGTTGGCTGCAAAACTGGCCTAAGTTTATGCAAAAGATGCATGAATACTGAAAACAAGACTGCTCACAGCTTTTAGTCTGCAAGGAAATAAACCATTGTCTACTAAGCTACAGATGATGGCAAAAATTTCCCACCTGCACGTTTCCTGCATGTTTTCTACTTGTTCTGGTATTTCTTAGGCTACTATGTGGTAATCAATTACCACCACCATGGAGATAAAACAGCTTAGACAGCTCTTTCCTGGTAAGTATGGGAGAATTGAAGGGATAATTAATTAATGTTATAATATGCAAATAAAAGCTGCTTTAGAACTGGAATTTTCCACAGCATTGTGTAATTATACAAAGATTTCACCTCTGGTTCAGGAAGTCTCACAACCACAAATCACAGGAGGTTGGAAGAGCATCACTGCTTCCTTGCCCTATCTGCACATTCTTTCCTTAGGCACCCACATTTAATCCCTTCAGAGACAGGATTCAAGGCTAGGAGAACCCTTAATCTGGCTTGGTACAGCCATTGTTTTCTGCAACCAAGCACAACCTCAGGACATTTTTATGTTATATACTTTCTTTAACCCAAATGTAAGTCCTGACAGATGGCCCTTCGTTAGGTTTACAACACAGAAGTAGAATCAGGACTAGAGGAAAGGTACTTTAAAAAGAGAGCTCAATCCTACCAGATCATACACAGACATGATCTTGATTCTAGTAACGGTGGCATCCAGCTCAAGGAAAAATTACAGCATTGATACTGTAGCCAAAAAAAAACCCTCAAAAAAATAAGGCCTAAGATCCCATTATGAGGTCAAAAATGAAGGAAAGTGAAATATCATAGAGGGAAGGAAAAATCAAGCACTGTTCTAGTCTTGAGATTGTTTGGTCTTTTTAATACTTAATTACCTTATCCACATAAAGTTTTTTGCATTTTAAACTAACAACCCAACAAGAAATAAAGATGTTGCTACTCAATGTTTTCAACTTTCTGGGCAAACTGGTATCTGACAGGAGCCAGGTCTTCAAAGAAATATCCGGTTCCTCCAGTTGGTGACCTTTACCTCTCCATCAGCTGTCAGTATCACTCCACCTATTGGCTTGGAGTGGATATTTTTCTGCAAGTACCAGTTCCTGCAATCTCTACCATTTCACATCAGCAAGTCTTTGCCTAACACCTAGTTAAAACAAAGAACCAAACAAACAAACAGTTGGAGGACTGGGAAAATATTCCTCCAATTTTAAGAGAAAGAATGGTATCTTTCCAAACTTTCTTTGCCTTGATAAAAAATTTTAATCACCCCTCTATTTAAACAAACAAAAACCCCATCCAAAACTAAACCCAACAAACAAACAAAAAAAACCAGCCAAAACCAAGCAGCAGGTAAATAAAGAACAGAAGTCTGGAAAACAAACTACAGACTTTTCTCTCACAGGCCACTGATGCTTATCCAGGCTTTGAAGGATGATTTTCCCATGGTCCCATCTCTCATAAAGACTCTCTTCCATGTTGATTACAAGGGCCTAATAAACTAAATTGTGATGGTACCTTTCCCTGCAACTAACTTAATCTCTTCTCTGCACATTTATTTTAGAAAAGTTGCTGGAACTTAGCATCTTTTAAAATTCTACTCCTCCACCAAATTTAGCTAGAGCAATGAGTTTGGAAGTTCCCAGGAGGGTTGATTCAGATGGACAGGCACACACAAGTCTACAAGCATGCAGGCAGTAGCTTTGGCTCATTTCTCTAGGGAACCCAGAAAGACAAGATATCCACGCTCAAAGATAACCTAAATAGAGCAGAGAGCATTAAATGATCGGGCCATTAGAGAAGAAGTGGCACAAGGTTTTCGTAACCCAGCCACATAATGGCATTTGACCTACTCCTTAGTTGAGCACCAGCTCTACTGCCAGCAGGAGCAACGACCAGGAAACAGGCAGGTGGGAGGAGACAGGGAACAAAAGGAAAGGGGTGGGGGGGGAAAAGGCTTTGCTAGCTGATCTGGTTGATTGATGTCGTTAATTGCCACCCACACACGTAGGTGTTGCTACTGTTTATTTAGCACTCTGGCAGCAACAAATGGTTGGGATTCCTTCTGGTTGCTCCATAGGCTTTGTCTACCTGGAAGTCAAAACCAGTTGTATCTTAAGCATCACCACTGACTAAACAAAACTTAAGGAGTGGAAGATAAACAGTCCTAAACAACTGGATGGCAGGAACCCTGCATGCTCTGCCCACCTCCCAGGGAGCCATGCCTCCTTGTGAAGCTCTTTCTGATCTGCTGTATCTAAGAGACTCATAGCTATGTAAACTCTGGGAAGCTTGAAGATTCAAAAGCATCTCCTTTGCATGCTGTTACAGCTGGCCAAGGCAAAGCCAGTGGTGAGGGCAAAGGGGGGAAACATTACATATTAGGACTGTTTTACTAGGGAAGGAAGCTTAAATTGAAAAATAGATTGTGCAAAAGATGCTTAGAGCACGAACTGTTTTGATTTTGGGTTTTGGTTCTGGACTTAGATATCCTGCCTGGACTGAGTTTAATAGGGACTGCTGCATTTACATAGAATAGTTAAAAACAGTAAAATATTCTGACTTAGAGCAAGCATACACATTTTTCATCCCACAAACAAAGATTTTTGAAATCTTTTCCAACTTTAGAAGCATCTGAGAAGTATAGTTTGGACACATCTGTGTGAGTGTGCAAAGGTTGAATGACTTCTCTTCTACCCACTGGAATACATCTAGGTAAGCTACCACTCCTCTGTCAATTACAACACTTAGCATTTCAAGTATGGGCAATCTTTCTAGCAATCTGATTTATTCTCACCAGTTTTCACATGTTAAAACATAGCAAAAGTATGGACCCAGGAAACAAAAGTAGCTAAAGACACAAACATTTTGCCAAGGTTTCATATTTAGTCCAGCTAGTGACATCTTTTTCATTGTGTCAGAACTTCCCAACTTCTCACCCAGGCAGTGATCACATATCTCCTGTACTAGTAACATGCACATGTCTGTTCTCAAGAAGCAACGCACACATAGATACTCCACTAGAGCAAAAGAAAAGCATGGACTATAGGAAAACATACTTTCAGCCAATAGTCAATGCCTTAAAAGAGACAAGATGTGGGAAAAAAGGATGTAGGTTGATCAGCAGATCTGTTAAAAAAGAAAAACCATAGACAGAGCTTGGAGCACTTTGTATCATGCTGCTTCGGTGCTTTATCTTGGCCAGGGAACATACTGAGTGTGGCTTTCCCAGCTGAAAATAGGTGTCTATTGTTTTCACTTTTGGTAAGAAGCCAATTAGTTGTCAAACAGGGCCATCACAAAATTGTTAGTGTGCATGGCAAAGCAGGAATACTTTACCTACACATTCACTTTGTCAGAAACAAGTTTAAATGCAAGAATTTCCAGCTAGGATGTGGTAGGGGGGGTATATCCTTGTTCAGAGGGCAATCAAGATTCAAAACTTCCTGTTAAGATAGGCTTGAGTTGATGAGGATATATATATATATATAAGACTAGTCTGTAACACCCAGAATAGGTGTCACACAGGATGTTTTAAATGCTACAGGACAACTCCTCTTACATAATTACAGCACCTCTTGATCAGATGTGTAGCACTTGGGATGCAATATATGCTGTCAGGTGCTGAGATTTTTTCCTTTTGTTCTCAGTGATATTTGCAGAGGACATGAAGAAAACTGCACTCTCAGAGGGGCGTGAAGCCAAAGTTGCACAGTACCAGAAAGAATAAATCTGCACTAGCACTGACCAGCAACAACAGTCTGGAGATATATCACATGCCTGTTTCCACCTCTTATCACTGCAGAATTCTTTCAGGATGTAATTAGCACTGCTCACCTGTCTTAGCCAATATCTCTCTGCCTAATATGTGGCATTAAAACTGATCATCTAGGCATCGCAAATGCTGCATTTCCAGTTCAGGGATATACACAACCCAACCACTGCATGCTTCAGACTGGTTCCAGACCTTGCTTCATACCAACCAAAAATGACCATCAGCAGAACAGTTTCAAGTAAGAACACTAACAACACCTCCAAGCATAATGAGCATCTGTTTGGATTGGGGTTTCCAAGCTGACCTTGGAGTCCAGCTGAGCAAGCTCAGGTGTGGCCATGTCCAGACTGTCAAGACCTATCATGCCTGAGGCCTCCAAGACCGGTCATTGCATGCATGCAGTACATAAAGGATGATGAAAAGGTGATGCATAGCTGACCTTTCTTAATAGTGCTTAAATTCTTAATCACTGGCTTTGCCTGGCCACAGCAAAGCTAACCATAGCACCAGAGACAGTGGCTACTGAAGACACAGGAACTCTGGGCTACTTGTGTAAATAGATCTCCAAAACATTAGCAACAGCCAGTGAACATTGTGGTCTACCAGCCTGCTGTGGTTTAACCCCAACGAACAGCTAAGCCCCACAAAGCTGCTTGCTCACTGTCACCACAGTGAGATGGGGGAGAGAATCGGAAGGCTAAAAGGGCAAGAACTTGTGGGTAGAGATAAATCAGTTTAACAGGTAAAGCAAAAGCTGGATGCACAAGCAAAGCAAAGAAAGAAATTTATTCACCATTTCCATGGGCAGGCGATCCCCTGGCAAGCCAGGATCCACCACACGTAACAGCTACTGGGGAAGACAAACACCATCACCCTGAATGTAACCCACGTCCTCCTCCTTTCCCACAATCTTTATTGTTGAGCATGGCACCTTATGGTATGGGATATCACTTTGGTCAGTTGGGATCAGCTGTCCCAGCTGTTTCCCCTCTCAGCCTCTTGTACACTCCCATCCCACTCACTGGTGGGGCAGTGTGAGAACAGAAAGGACTTGGCTCTGTGCAATTGCTACTCAGCGGTAACAAAAACATCCCTGTATTAACAAAATTGTTTTTATCACTAATCCAAAACAGAGCACCATACAAGCTACTATGAAGAACAGAGTCCAGAAAGACCATGTACTTTGCCCACAATGAATATATAAACCCATGGATACAACAGAACTATGGTCTTCCACACCAGCATCAAATATATCATACCATGGATAAACACCTCACAGCTATAGCATTAACTTTTGTTCCTATCTAGACTTTAATTTCCTACAACCACCATGTCTGTACAAGGCTACACCTCCCCTACTAAACCTTCAGTTAGCCCCAACTCCTCCTGTTCACTGAGCTGGTGTATCTGCAGACTGAGCAACATGCCCTGGGTAATACAAACCTGCTTTAGATTTTGCATTCACCCCTGGGGCGCTACTGAACCAGACCCTTTCAGCAAGGCAACAAAAAAAATATCCCTGTGAATGCTGAAGAAAGGAAGGTGGTAGAAGTGTCAATGGTCCTAAGAAAGGACTTGCAGTAGCCCTACTGGTGAAGCAGCAATTTATTAGACGTTCTTGCAAGAGTGGGTGTCCTAGTGAAGTAGGCACACCTGTGGTCAGAGTTTGCAGCACTTTATACCCTATACCTGTCCAAAATCCCCCCCTTGTTTACCCATAAATTAGGTACCTCCAAGGTTTACAGGCTCAACCGAGTCCGCTTTCCTCACAGCAGAACATAATACACATCGCACATCCCGTGTCTGGCAGGTTCCTGCTTCCCCTTGGTGAAGAAAATAATATTCATGAGCTTACCGAGCAAAATGCTGTATCTTTCTAAGTTACTGCTGTTCATCTTACACAGCCCTTAACTGTTGCGTATCTTTGTATTGTCTGGGCCCATTGAACCCGAATGGGGACCTTCCGGCTTGCCTTTATTTTACTGCTACGCAGCTGAGCGGTGTTCCCCCTTATCTGATGCCCTAGCCCGTTCCACATCTTGATTGACAAATGTCCTTTATCTTCCTAAATCCCCGGACGAGGCAGCCCGAGCCCTCCGCTCCCCAAACCAGCATAGGAAAAGTACCACACCCGTTCCAGTTTGCAAAAAGCAACGTTCCCCAGCGTTTTCCACAAAAGGCAAGCACAGTAAGAACTTGCTCTTACTGCAGGTACTGCACATGAAGTTAGGATGAGGTATGCTCCACCTCTCAGCCAGGCTTGTCCGAAGATACTCCAAACCAAAGTATGTTTTTTCCTCGTATACATCTCTTTCGTGTTTACCACAAGCATATGTGGCACATGCGTTTACATTCTCCTTACAGTGGCAGGTACCATGTCTAATGCTCCATTCCCACCATGTGCACAGCTGAATGCGGATAACACACACAGTCTGCCATCCAAGTTTATTTTCAATTACTCAGGAGGATGTTTCTCCCTGAGGCCCGGTTTCTGTTTAGCTTGTTTAGATGCCACAACTCTAAAACCCTTGGGGAAAAAAAAAGAAAAAGAGATATAGTTGAGGCCCATAAACAAAGCCCTGCGAAAGACTGCCCCTGGGAGGGAGCAGATGCATTGCAATTTTTAAAATTAAAACTCCTGCAACCAGTTTGCCAGTTCCTTTGATGATGAAAGCAAATTTCATTAAAGGGACAGCAGTCGATTTCCTGCAACTGCCGTGATGCCTTCCTGCAAAGCAAGGCCAATAAATATGTGTACATTTAGAGGTGAACAGAACCGACGTGCCAATGCGGCGTCAAGAAAGGCATCGGGAGCCTCTGCCTCCCCTCCCAGAAACATTCTTGTGTGGAGGCTTCCTTCCTGCAGCACGCTCACCTTCACTAATATCCTCCTGCCTTTGCTTTTCTCCCAACAGCAGGTCAGAGGAAGGGACAGTCTCCTCTAGTGCGGTGGGTTACTTGCTCTCAAGTACCAAAATAGTAACTTGTTCAGCTGACACAAAAGAAAGAAAACATCCTTGCATCCTGTCCTGCTGCCAGCTTTCAAAAGGTAATTAAACATCCCCCTTTTTCAAAGAGCAGAGTTCTCCAGGATCGTGGTGTTTGAGCTCTGATGTTGTCAAACAACAGGGGGTTGCTTAAGCTCTGACTGACCTTTGCAAAGACCTACAAGCAATTTAATGGGAGCCCTCCTTAGTGGTGACAGAAATGTGCCATTATCGGTTTCCTATTGTCTAGATCGTTTGGGATAATGGAGAACTTTGATTCTCATAGTCATGGGGATGGCAGAGATGAAAAAACCCTGCACCACATCAGGCAGATTAATATTCACATTCGTCCATATTTCCAGTGCAAATAAAAGGTTTTCTATGCAAAACTGTGGCATTTCGATCATATAAATTTAAATTCTCCCTATTCTGTTCTCCTTGCCCGCCGTTTCTTTCTCATGCTCAACGAGCTACAACAACTAAGTGCTCTAAAGATCCAATCCCACTTCCAAACTAGGAAGCAATCTTCTGCGTGTGTTCCAAGATCAGCCATCCATCTCAGAGCTGGTGATGAGTGGGAATGGCCCTGAAAGACCTGCCAAGTTCTGTTGGTACTCGGCACACTTGCACCTATTTCTTCCATATCCATAGATTAGATGCTGGAAAGATAAAGGCAGAATGGAAGTTAGGCAGGCTGATGATATGCTTGGTGAGAACTTCTTACACCCAGAAAATTTCTTTGTTTCTTTGTAATCCTCCGGAAGAAAGCACTAGGGAGCAGAATTCAGCTCAAAATTTACTCTACAGTTTATGTTTATTTTCCTTTTCTGTAAGTTTTTTCTTCAAACAGAGAAAATCGTAATCCAAAAACAAATGCTGGGTCAAAGTCTGTGGGCTGCAAAGCAGTAAACAATCCACTCATTCCAGGGGAGATCTGCTCAATTAAGAACCATTAACTCTAACTGTTTCATGATCTATTGTTTGCTGAAAAACCCCTGGAAGGCAGCCTCCCAGACAGCCAAACCTCCAAGGCCAACGCAAGATGAAGCTGTACTTTTTCTGTTTCTGGACTCACTCAAGCAGGACCCTTTAACACACAAATTGGAAACGGGGCCCATGCCGTGCCATCCAAATTCAGCCACTTTCTTTGTCTCGAATAAAAGGGGAAAAGTACAGCAGGCTGATTTTCAGCTGAAGAGGGCCCTATAGCAGGCCAGCTAAGGGGCCAGCTGGCTCCAAGCAAGGCTCTGGCTTCTGCGTTTTGTCTCTGCCTCAGTGAGATCATTCCCTGCACTGCCTTCCCTCCCTCAAGTTTTCCTCTGTTTAACCTATGTAAAATAATTACTGGCAGGAAACTTGCCTCTCAGTTTTCTTTCCCCTCTCCCCCAGATGTCCAAGGGGCAATGGATGTTCTGGGACAACCTAGGAGTTTGGAAAAAGAATAAGAATCTCCACGTTTAGCTTTTTCCACAGCACGGTTGTTGCACAAGCCTCCCCTTCACGCCTTCTGCAAGGTGAGTTGAGAAGACATGAGGATACCAAAGCTTCTGGGGCAGGATACAGTCACTCTATGCAAAACAACTCGTCCAAGCCTTTTCAAGACATAGGTGGTGTGGTGAGGATTAGCAAGTGTTTTCACTCAGTTTAGGTAATAAAGGGAGATGCTTAAGGCAGCGACTCCTCGCTGCTGCCTAAGCCAGAGCCTGGGAAAGCCAAATATGCTGCTGTGGGCAAGGAGAGAGAGTACAGAGGGGTACAAATTACCATCATGCAGGAGCTATGGGGGCTGGGGGGAAGCAGCCTTCCCAAAACAGCCGTTACTTTCCCTGACTTTCTCATCACGCAAAGAAGGACTGGCAGCCAGCCCAGGTTTACTCCAGGGCACTTCCCCGGGTTGGTGGCAGGAGCAGACAAGCATTAGCTCTTTTACCTTGGGCCAGCAAATTTAATTCTGCCAGCCCTACCAAAAAGATGCCCGAACTGGCCGAGCTCAAACACAGGTCAGGGTCATCCCTTGGGAGCCTCGAAAATATCATAGAAACCATAACAGCCACAACAAATTAAAGCAATGCGTCAAACCGTTGCTGGCGTTTCTGGAAAGTACCTTTGGATTATGCTTCTAGCAAAACACATCCTCGCCGAAAACACACACGTTCTGCAGTCAGACAGGCAAAGGGGTGTTGAGTCGGTTTTTTTCATTGGGGTTTTTTGACTCCAGATGCTTTAAATTTGGAAAGGAAAAATAGTGACATATTCTAAAAATTACTACAGTAAATAAATATTTTTTTTTTTATTACCAGTTAAAAGCAGATGGTCAAGTAGAGGGCTGCTTCCTCAAGTTACCTGAGTGCACCCTAATCCACCACCAACTCTGAAAATTATTTAAGAAGGCATCAATGATTTACTGATGTGGCCACAAACTGGACTGTTGTTAGTGCTCACATCATTCTGAGGTAACCACAACAGCAGAGCTTCATACTAGCTCCACGATAAACAAAGACAAAGAGTACTGGGACAGTCCCATTCTCTAGAAACCTCTATTTACTTTTGCTGACAACTGCGGGGAATGCATTTGTTTTCTACTTCTCTGGAAGAAGAAAGGGTTACCTGGCTTTTTGTTATGCCTCACAGACTCATCCTTTTCACCCATGACTGTGAGCAGCGCTACCCTAGCTGCCATAGAGCCCCAAATAACAAAGCTAAAGACATCCCAAGTTATGTGACCTCCTCTGGACCAGAGTATGAATCTCTGCAGCATGCACTCATATGCCTGGCCTCCTTCTACCCTCTGTATTTGCATTCCAGATCCCATTGAAGGAAAATCACACACATGGTTCTGAGGTCATATAAGATGACAAAAGTTTTCTCATGTGTTTTTTTCCCTCTAAATGGCATTGGTGAACATGATGGAAGGCAGCACAAATGTCTTCCACCACCCTAAAGCATTTTCCTCTGAAATAGGAAAAGGACTTGAGTAAAGTTTTCACAAGCCTCATAATGAAAGCATCAAGATCCCACACTTTGTGGATCTTGAGCCTCTTCCATTTCTTGGATGCTTCTGAAAAATTTGGCTTGCACTTCCATGAAGATAGAGGCAATGTAAAACATACAGAAACTGTGAGATACAACTTCCATAAATAGAAATGAAACCAACTCATCTAAACTCATTTATGTAACACTGATTTGGCCCAGGGCAAAAGTGCAACCCAACATAAAAAACTAAGTACTTCTTCCTTGCATTCAAGTCTCACATAAATTATCCATATATCATTGTGGTTGATCAATATCCTTAATATCATTTAGACAGGAGCTCTAAACACTAGATTTCTCTGCCATCCAGTATTCATTATTTTCATGCACTGACTTAGCTTATAATAATCCTCCTTTATATCTCTGAAATCTCTGCTTACCTGCTTAGCTTGATTTGTTATTGTGGGATTTCTTTTTTCATTTATCATTGTGCAAAGTAATTAATTAAAAAAAGCCAGAAGCTGGCAGCCAGACCGTTGATTTTGGTTTCTGTTTTAGGGATTTTTTTTAGTTTGTTTTGGGTTTTTGGGGGGTGTTTTGTTTTCTTTTTTGGTGGGTGGGGAGAAAGAAGAGGAAAGAAGGAATTAGTGATGGGAAACATCACCTTATTAACCCTTCTTTATCTGGTATGTGAAACAGTATTTTATACCTCCAGCTGGTTCTGACTGAGTAAAATTGTTAGTGTTCATAAGACAGGCACTATCACTGTTGTCTTGACCATGTAGCAGCCTACAAATCAAGATGGATTAGCTTAATATACTCTTGAAAACTAGACCTATTTTTTTCTACCCTGACCTATTTTTAATAGCTGTAGCAGGACGAGTTCAAAGAAAAATTGCTCTGCCTGGAGCTGCACCTTCCCAACACGATTGCATCACCAGCAGCCACAAGAACTCAACAGTCAAAGTAGCGAACTCACATATGAGCTGTGAAATATATTCTCACACTCGAATTCATAAGCAACGTTAGCAGGCCAGACTCTGTAGATGGGGTGAAGTGATAAACAACCCCCCTCCTTTCCCTGTTAAGAACAAGAAAGTCAGAATCTCCACCACAGCCGGTGATGGAAAAGAAACCCTCTTGCGTACAGATGTGAAAGTGGTAGGACAAGAGAAGGGAGAAAAAAACCCCTCTACTTCAACAAATCTGAACACTTAGACAAGTTGCTCATTCAAACATGTTCATCTTTACAGCCAAAATATCTATCTTTCTCATCTTTAGTTCGTTATTGTAACTATATGTTGGAAGTCAAAATCTGGAGCTAGTACGGTACACAAACATGGTATTTTCCCACAAGGAGAGCACTCTGTCTTGTTCACATGGGAAAGGAGAGACCATGACAACAAGCACAAGAAGAAAAGGCAAGTATAATCAGCACAGTTGAGCAAAGGTCTTACTGCAGTTTCAAAGCAGAAGCCACAGACCAACTTCAGTCCATCCCAGTCAGCCAAGCTCCAGCAAAATCAGCTGAGCATCTGTATCAAATCACACCTGATGACAAACAGCTGCACAATCTGACATGCACACTGCCACACAGACTTGCCTCTCAAATAACTTAATCAATATTATTATTAAAATTAATTGCTTCTGAGTTGCCACATCATGTGTATTTTAATTTAAGCAGGTGGAGGATGCTTTCACTTTTAAACCATGAAGTTCTCCTCCAGTAAATCCACTCAAAGCACAACAATTAAATCTCCAAGCTGCAGAAAGAGAAATTCAAAGCAACTTTCAAGTGTCTGGAGTAATACCCACAGGCAAAATTCACTACAGGGACAAACAGGTGAGATGCCATTGAAGTCCACAGCACAAGTCAATTCAAGCAGAAGTATGATGATGAGCATCCAGACAGCAAACTGGACACCTCTACAGGTAAAATACGCTGCAAATATTATTGGTAATGAAAATCACACTTCTGTAACAAGATTTGAGATAGCGATATCTTGTTTGGGTCAAGTAGTAGGGGTCATTTTGTCTTATCAAGTGAGCTCCTTTTATAAAATTTCTCCTGAGGCGCTTGCTTCTTCCCAAAGGCTCAGCAATTCTTAAAACATTCTCTTCCTTGAAGATAATATTTTTGTGAAAGTGAAGAGAGCATACAGCACCACTCCCACCTTTTCCAAGATTGCTTTTGGTGTTATTTTGATGCCTCAGGAGTCTCATTTCAGCCTTATAATAATCCACTTGCACATGAACAACTCGTAGTTGTCACTGAGTGATGTTTCATATCTTCAGGCTTCCCATACCAAAAAAGCTCAAGGCTTATTCTCTGTTTATGCTTCTCTGATGTGGGCCAGTGGTGCTTTCCTGTACGCTGCTTAAAACTTTCCTTCCTAATAAATTGAATTTGGCAGGTCCTTGCAGTTGTCTACACTTTGATATTATGGGAAAAGTGAAGGTTTATATGTGACTCAGTGATTTGGGAGGACTGCTGGCTGGATCAAAGCCTACTGTACACAGAAGTCCTGTCACTCCAGGAGCACCCTTGTGCAACAGATACCATACCGATGCTGCAGTATCAAGAGAGAAAACTTGCAAACACAAGCATGCCTGCAGCTCTCCTCCAAACAAGGGGAGGAAAGGAGCTCTCAGCAATGATGGGGAGTCTTCAGGGCTTCTCACGTGGTGCCCATCCATGCTCTGTGGGACAGGGTTCATCTTCTGGATAACCAGAATGAGCTTAAGATCCCTGGCTGCAGCTGTTACTGGCCCTGTTTGTTTTTTTTCTAAGAGGCTGTGAGATTCGATCTTGTCACTAACCACTATTTGGACTGATATTAAGCTAGAATATGTCTGTCCTTGCAAAGAATTGGCTCTGTTGCTTAGTGTTAATCACCTAATGCTACACCTCTGGCTTCAGATTCCCTCAATAATAACTGGGAACTTACTGGATGTTACAGGACACTAAAGGGAAAGGTTTTTACTCATATAGCCTCAAATCCAGACAAGCAAAACAGAAAATTCACAGATTTCAAGCAGGAATGTGTATAATACAATTTAAATCCCTGCTACTCAAGCTGGATTTGATTGTCCTCTGATTTTGTCCGGTTTTGGTCTGTCCAAGACCAAAGAGATTTCATTCACAGAAGTATAGCCCTCCTGTAAAGAAAAACTTCCAGATTATTACTTTTGACCTCCAATATCTTGCAAATCATTATATTTCATGCTATTACTAATCAAAAGTTCACATTTAACTATTTTTTTTTTCTAGAAAGGCCTCTGATCTGCTTTCCAAGAAATAAGGAATTGACCAGTGTACCTCCAGTTTGCTCCAGGGTTCAGTTTACCACTTCAAAGTGAAATGTTCTCTCCTTTGTATCTTAAAAGTACCTCGATATAAATTTTGGACACTGCCAGATGCTAGGCTATTGAGTCTTCCAGAGACAAACAACCTAATAAGCAATTTCTTGTTCTTTTGAAGGCATTTATCCACTGTATTTTATTGCCCTTTTACTCACTTGGTAAAATGTTACTAGAAGTTCTCTCACTGACACAGAAAGCAAGGAACAACTTGAAATCAGTGGCATTAAATTCAGCATGAAAAAGAGGGATAAGTAAGTCCCAGAATCACAGAATCTTAGGGGTTGGAAGGGACCTCAAGAGATCATCGGGTCCACCCCCCCTGCCAAAGCAGGTTCCCTATCTCATATTACATAGATAGGCGTCCAGACGAGACTTGAATATCTCCAGAGAAGGAGACTCCACCACCTCCCTGGGCAGCCTATTCCACTGCTCCGTCACCCTCACTGGGAAAAAGTTCTTCCGCATGTTGGTGCGGAACTTCCTGTGCTCCAGCTTACAGCCATTGCCCCTTGTCCTGTCCCCACAGACCACTGAAAAGGGGCTGGCCAATTCCCCCTGCAACCCATGCCTAAGATATTTATAAACACTAATTAGGTCCCCCCTCAGTCTTCATTTCTCCAGGCTGAACAGACCCAGCTCACTCAGCCTTTCTTCATAGGGGAGATGTTCCAGACCCCTAATCAACTTTGTCGCCCTTCTCTGGACTCTCTCCAGAGAGAGTTCTAGAGTTTTTGACTGTTCAAAGTTTAGAAAGGATGTTGCATGCCAGTCAGACTGATTTATTCAGGTTATTCTTCCTCTTCACCACCACAGATGTTTCATCAACAGAAAAACATTTAAGTTTTGAAGAAAACTCCTGTGAAGTCTCACACACCAGGTGCTGCTTAACAAGCACCACCCTTGCCAACAAGCACAAATAACCTGAAAAATCAGAGAAGTTTTGGCACAACTGATGTGAAAGAGATGCTCTCCTGTCTTCTCACTGAAGGGAGAACACCCATGGGACCTGTTCTGCAGCAAAAGCGGGCAGGGAGAAGGCATCTCTTCTGGCTGTCAGCAGCACCCGTTGCAAGAAGGATTTCAAGACAAACTGGAGAAGTGAGAAACACCAACTACAGGGTTCAAAGTTGATGGGATGTTTTGCCCTCATCTCCTTAGGACCACAGAAGACCACACCAGATTCAAATGCAGACAAGTGTGCCCCTGGGTAAAGAGCATACTGGTCTTTGGAGGGGCAGAAAGAAGTTTTCCAGCTTCCCACAATAACAAGTAAGTTTCCTGATCAAACTTGTAGCCTTCTGTAATGGCATAACCAGCTGGGTGGATGACAGGAGAGCAGTGGATGTTGCCTACCTTGACTTCAAGAAGGTTTTTGACACCATCTCTCACAGCATCCTTGTAAATAAACTTAGGAAGTGTGGGTTGGATGAGTGGACAGTGAGGTGGATTGAGAACTGGCTGAATGGCAGAGCCCAGAGGGTTGTGATTAGCGGCCCAAAGTCTAGTTGGAGGCCTGTAGCTAGTGGTGTGCCCCAGGTACCAGTGTTTGGTCCAGTCTTCACACATTCATCACATTCAACACATTCATCAATTCACCAGCAAATTTGCCAATGATACAAAACTGGAGGGAGTGACTGACACACCAGAATGCTACACTGACATGCAGCAAGATCTGGGAAGACTAGAGAGGTGGGTGAAGAGGAACCAAATGTTGTTCAATAAAGGCAAGTCCTGCACCAAAGGAGGAATAACCCCAATCAAGAGTACAGGTTAAGAGTTGACCTGCTGGGAAGCAGCTCTGTGGGAAAGGACCTGAGAGTCCTGGTAAACAAGATGGCCATGAGCCAGCAGTGTGCCCTTGTTGCCAAGAAGGCCAATGGTATCCTGGGGTACATGAAGAAAAGGGTGGCCAGTAAGTTGAGGGAGGATATCCTCTCCCTCTACTCTGACCTGGAAAGGCAGCTGTTGGAATATTGTGTTCAGTTCTGGGTTCCCCAGTTCAAGGAAGACAGGGAGCTACTGGAGAGAGTCCAGCTATAGAGCAATCAGGCCCAGTCAGCACAGGTTTATGAAAGGCAGGTCCTGCTTGACCAACCTGATTTCATTCTATGACAAGATGACCAACTTAGTAGATGAGGGTAAAGCTGTGTATGTTGTCTGCTTGGATTTTAGCAAAGATTTTGACACGGTTTCCCACAGCATTCTTCTACAGAAACTGGCTACTCTTGGCTTGGACATGTATACTCTTCACTGGGTGAAAAACTGGCCAGATGAACAGGCCCAGAAAGTTGTGGTAAATGGAGTTAAATCCAGTTGGCAACCAGTGACCAGTGGTGATACTCAGGGCTCTGACTTGGGCCTGGTTCTCTTTAATATCTTTATTAATGACCTGTTTGAGGGGATAGAGTGCACTATCAATAAGTTTGCAGATGACACTAAAGTTAGGTGGGAGTGTTCTTCTGCTTGAGGGTAGAAAGACCCTACAGAGGGATCTGGACAGGCTGGATCGATGGGCCAAGGCCAGTGGCTTGAGGTTCAACAAAGCCATGTGTAGAGCCTTGCATTTATGTCATAATAACCCCTAGCAGTGTTACAGGCTTGGGGAAGAGTGGCTGGAAAGCTGCCTGGCAGAGAAGAACCTGGGGGTGTTGGTTGACAGCCGGCTGAACATGAGCCAGCCGTGTGACCAGGTGGCCAAGGCAGCCAACAGCATCCTGGCCTGTATTAAGAACAGTGTGGTGAGTAGGACTAGGGAAGTCACTGTCCCCCTGTACTCAGCGCTGGTGAGGCCCCACCTTGAGTACTGCATTCAGTTTTGGGCCCCTCACTACAGAAAAGACATTGAGGTGCTGGAGCATGTCCAGAGAAGGATGACAAGGCTGGTTGGGGGACTGGAGAACAAGTGTTATGAGGAACAGCTGAGGGAACTGGGGTTCTGGAGAAGAGGAGATTGAGCGAAGACCTAACTGCTCTCTACAACTGCCTGAAGGGAGGTTGTGGAGAGGTAGGGCCTGACCTGTTCTCCCTAGAGACAGGTGAGAGGACAAGAGGAAATGGTGTCAAGTTATGCCAGAGGAGTTTTAGATTGGATATTAGGAAAAACTTCTCCACAGAGAGGGGTGTTAGGCATTGGAATGGGCTACCCAGGGAGGTTGGAGGAGTCTCCATCCCTGGAGGTGTTTAAAAGACAGTTATATGTGGTGCTGAGAGACATGGTTTTAGTGGTGGCTGGCAGGTTAGGGTGATGGTTGGACTTGATCTAAAGAGTCCCTTCCAACCAAGACAATTCTATGACTCTACATTGGAGGACTACAAAGATGTTGAAGGGACTGGAGCATCTCTCGTATGAGGAAAGACTGAGAAAGTTGTGTCTGTTTAGGCTGGAGAAGACTGAGAGGGGATCTTCTCAAAGCTTATCAATATCTGAAGGATGGGTGTCTAGAAAATGGGGCCAGACCATTCCCAGTGGTGCTCAGTAACAGGACAAGGGGCAGTGGGCACAAACTGGAACACAGGAAGTTCTGTCTGAACATGAGGAAAAAATTCTTTACTCTGAGGGCGACAGAGCACTGGCACATCCTGCTCAGAGAGGTTGTGGTGTCTCCTTCTCTGGAGATGTTCAAGACCCACCTGTACACAGTTCTGTGCAACCCACTATAGGTTATTCTGCTTTAGCAGGGCATTGGACTAGACTGTCTTTAGAGGACCCTGGCAAACCCTACCTTTCAGTTTTGATTTTCTTTTAGATTTTTGTTTCATACTTCTCTGTTGGACCCCTGCTTATAAGAAACAGTGATTAAATTGCCAAGACAAACCTCCTACCTCCAGCAGTTCCAAATCCCCCTGGCAATAAGGAAAACAAGGACTACCCCCTTAGCCTTTCCATATAGGAAAGGGGGCACATACACAAGCATGGGAATGAAATTATTTCAGCTCTTTATCCTGAGCTATTGAATGGGAAAACATAATTACTACAACTCCCTGGACGCAGCACAGCTTCTAACAACATCTCCTCACTCCCATATTCATTCCCATCTCCCCAGTTCTTGTTTTGGACTTGCAGAAATAAAATAAATTTTCAAAGGAGTTCTGTGCTAATAGGAAGGTGTGCACATAGCTGCTCACCTGATCACCTCCTTCATACCCCTCTGATAGCTCCTACTGACACACCTCCTTAACAGTAAGTCAGCTAAACTCTGCTCTCAGCCAGAGCAGTCCAGCTTTACTGGATTTGAGGAAATTCTTCAGGTATAACTTCTCATTTTAGCCCTTCATATTAAGAAAAAACACACAGATGTTTACAAGCTCACTGCATGTTCCTCTCAGAATAGCAGAGATCAGTGATTTACCAGCCCTGCTTTCCTATCTTTCTATCTGCTGTCCAAGTAACATCATATAAACTACAGATGTTATACAGACTTCAGTAATCCACCCTCCCCTCCCTTCAAGATTTCTAAACAACCTCTTGATGCACCGACTCGAGTGCACGTACCGCAGTGGGATTTGTTCACATGCCCAGCTCCCCAGCAAAATGCTTTGGCTCTCTCAAGCGACTAGTATGGTAATAAATATTCCCCTATGTTTGCCATGGCACTCTCAAATGAATGCCTGGGTCTTTCTGTTCGGACAGAGATAAATGCAGCAGCTCTTGCTGTAATCCTGAGAGCTCAATGTGCTTGTGGTCCATGTGCCAACGCGCTCTTGCTGGCATACCAACACGTGCTGCCAGTGACACTGGGAAACAAAAACGTTTCAGAGTAGCCAACATACACAGATGTGAGATCCTGAACAGGTATGGAGAGGAGCATATTCCAGAAGCCAACACTCCTTCGCTAAAAAAATACCGAAACAAACCAAAACCCACTAACAAAACCCCCCAAAACCCAACAACAACCAAAGTCCCTGCTCACAAGCAGATCCCAAGGTGCTCACCCCTAATTCACATGTTTTCAGGGACCTTTTATACCAGTTGCTTCACCTTCCAAATCCACCCCAGCGCTCACAACCCTGGCAAAACTGAGCAAGCAACCCAAGAGTAAACAATACACCGTGATCTCTCTTACTCCATCCGCTTAATACGTTACAGCCTTCTTGTAAGGCTGGCTGGGGAGTTACTTGGTTTGTGTTTACCAGGAGTTGCCTATAGCTTAGCTCAAAAAGCCATATATATGAACATATACATATATGTTTGTATGCACACATCTTTAGTGCTATATATGTAAGCTAGGCTATGCATATATATGTAGGCCAGTCTCACATGGGAAATTTCCAACTGCAGGGGCAAGAATCTAACAAAGAGCTGACCCTTTCTATCCCTGACATACCTGCCTTTTGTAGGAGGGGGCTGTTTATTTAAGGAGTTGTTTTGCAGAAGATGGTATCTTTGGGAGACACAACTATGCACACACACACTGCTGGCTAAACTGCAAAAGAAAGGAATTGGGGGCGGGGGGAGCAGGGAGTGCAGAGCAAAGACTTGTTCTAACACAAAGCCACTGTGCTCTGTTATGCTTTACCAGCTTCACGGGTATATTTTCAAAGGACAGCTTTTCAACAGGTCTGGGGGGGGAAGAAAAATTCCCTGTATGCAACTTTTGTGCAAACTTCCTTTAAGAGCCCTAGAGTTTGAAGTTATTGGAGGACTCGGGAAAGCACCCGTCCACCCGCACTCTCTCACCTGATTAGAGGCTTTGCTACCCTCGGTCACCACAGAGGAGAAGCTTTTTTGCTGCCAGAGATCAGATACACCCATTTGACCCAACCTGATGAACCACACAGCCAACCGTCCAAATGTTAACAAAAGGACACCGCCACTCCAAGGAAAAGCTGCCCTGTGACTTCAGATTCCTATCTGATTTGTCCCTCCTAGATCATCTATCACCTTTCAAAGAACCATTTGTAAAAGAAAGATCATCATCCTCCCTAGGCGCCCGAGTTAGACAAACACATTGGAAGTCTTTTCATGCAAGTGCGGCAATTAAGAAAAAGATTTCCCAGGCAATCCCTCCGAAAATAGAGACAAGAGATTTTCTGGGGTCTTGTTTTCACTAGCTCAGTTTATATACAGTTAAAAAAAAATTTACTGAAGTGGATTTAAGTCCTGTATTTGCAACTGTGTTAACGTCAGTGCTTTGGTTATGTTTGGTGTGCTTATACCAAACACAAATCACTTTGGAAAAGCCAGCAAACAACATTCAGCAGGCAAGAAATCCGAGGTAAGCAAAAGGCAAGGAAGCAAGACAGTTCAAAACAGTGTAGTGTGAGTATTTAACATATTCAAGGCAAGGGAGTTTGCATTTATAGTATTCCAACTTTTTGGAATGATAAACTTTGTGAAGAGCCTTTGCATGGAAATCCACAAAGCCACTGCTCCTCCTTTGAAGGGAGGTCCTTTGAATGGCACTTCTTTTCTGAGTAGTTTCGATCAGAGATCAGGCACTTCTTCATAATGGGAACAATCAACATGCTGAGAAAATTGCTGTTAACAGTTTATGGAAAACATAAAAAAAAAATAAGGAAAAGGAAGAAAAGAACACAAGCACTCTTGTCTTGCCTTAGGGTTCATTGTTTATCCAACCTGAATTTAACCATCCCATCTAACAATCGTCCCAGCCCAGCCTATCTCTCTAAAGACAATACTCTTCGGCATTAATGCCAGCCAACCCGATCGCAATCACTAACCTGGATGCAGACCCAGTTTATGGAAGTGGCAAACTGAATTTTACCAGCAGCAGAATGAGCTAACACAAACACTATCATGAAGCCCTACCCTTTGTCAACACTTCAGTCCTGTCTCCAGTCCTGTCTAATGGATTCGTTATACGTGTTCCCACATAACTTCTAACTGTGCTAAAGAAATGATCACCTCATTGCATCATACCAGCACTAAAATGCCAGAAAAAAAGAACTGCAGCTTGACTGTTGGAATGGAAAAGGGAAAAAGAAAGCCATTAAACTCCAGGTATTATACAGGATTTGTACAGAAAGGAAGCCTGGAAGATTTTGGACAGGGGTCTTAAAAAAAAAAAAACAAACCCAGACAGTTGTGGCCAAGGGGTTTCAATGAAAACAGTCAGGCAGCCTTGAAGGTAGTGACTGCAGTAGATAATTAAGGATGCACTCTGTGTGCAGGTAACAGTGGAGCTTTTAAAATTAGTGCTGGAGTTGTGAGTTTGAAACATTTGTGAACTCCTTTCCTTTACATATTTCTACTAGCCCATTATCCTAGGAAAAGAAAATTAAAAGAGCAGTTGAGCCACGATTAGGAGAAGCTGGCCACCCCTGTTAATTCCATGCTGCTGAAAGAATAAGCTGACTCAGACAGAATTGCAGTGAAAAAAAGGGAAACACTGATTAGAATTATATTTGCCACTCCAGCCAAAGATCACTGGAGGTTTTTCTGTCAGACCTTAAAAAGTCAATTTTTCCCCCCTTAAAAGCTTTTCCTGAATTATAAAGCTAAAGTGTAGTTAAAGGAGAAGACTTGAGAAAAGGGAATTATTACAGAAAAGCAAACAAAAATTCTCTCACTGAATGGAAAATGGTGCTGGAAAGTTTTTTTTTTTTAAAAAAAAGTGGAAATTCTCCCTTGAAATTATTTTACCACGTTTCAAAATAAAAATAAAAACTTTTGGAAAAAAATCACAAACATACCAGGAGGAGAAATCTTTTAACACACATCTCAGAAAGGAGGAAAGAAAAAGTATTAAATTCCCAAATCCTTTCTTCAACAGAAAAAAAAAAAAAGAAAAGCAGCCTCATTTTCCTATTGGTCCCTTTCCCCATCAGAAGTTAAATTTGGTACTGTTGCTTGGTGCTAACTTATTCCATTCTTTTAAAAAAATGTTCCCTTATGGCTAAACACGCTTATGTGGAGAAAAGGAGAAGATAGAGCTATTTGAAGTAGCAGCTTGGAAATCCTCTTTTCCCCCCTGACTCTCCGCTGTCAAGCTCCCATCTGCACAGCTATTGTCTCTGCTTCTTGGATGAAGCAAACGCTGGCCTGATCCTCCAACTGGGTGTCCCTCAGGCTGCAAGCTCACCTGCATAGGTGATGTGTCTCACAGGATTTAGGGACACTGGTACCAATTTTCTTAGCTTCCCTTGGGCTCTACACTAGTACTATCTTTCTTTGAAACCAGTAGCATTCACTGTGGAGTGTAGTACTACTCACTGGAGGAAGAGCTGGAAACCAGCTTGGTGTTAGACAGCGCTTGGTGCATCTGGAGAAGGACAGAGCTTCTGGTTTATGCACAGAGCAGTGCTAGGTATTCCCCCTTCCTCTTTCTTTCCCCGATTTGACTAGAGTCCTGGTATGAAGGCGCTAGAAGTCTGATCTAATCCTGCCCTCCTCAAACCAAATTCACAGTAGCACTTATCTGCCACATTTGCTAGACCTGGAGCAACCAGCTAAGAAATGCAGAAAGAAAGAAGTGGATCTGCAACAGCCAGGAACAGCCCTGAGATTTCACAAAGAGGGGGAGGAATCCGACCTGAATTCTACTGGAGAACTGGAGGGAAATAAGATGGCGCCTTTTAAACTGGCATGCCTCCAAAGGGCAATAACTGAGCTTTACTCTTTCAGTTATTCCCATTAAAAAAATAAAATTATCAGAAATGTTTATTCAACAGTGAATAAAACGCTTGAATCAGATAGGCTTTATCTGATAGTAAGGTAATGACTGACTACCAAATCACGTGGCAGCAAAACATTTTTCACGGATGTGGTAATGTGCCCTTACCTGAAAACCTCTGATTAAACTACAGGGAGTGGGGGGGGGAACGGGGGACGGGACACACCACAGATAAGAACAGAGAAGTCACGTAGCATAGCAATAATAGCAACACAGAGTAAGTTTCTTGGGGGAGTAGGGAGGGTAAAAACCACAAAACCTTTGGGCATCCACCTACAAACAGAGTTCTGCCTCTGTTTTCTCCTGTAGTCTGATTGCCTTTCAATCCATTGGCCCCTCAGTTCACCCAGACAGCTGCGTATGATCAGGCATTTCTGCATTTTATTTCTGTGGTTCCTCTTGCAG
The DNA here is from genome assembly GCA_022605575.1 of Laterallus jamaicensis coturniculus. Lineage (NCBI taxonomy): Eukaryota > Metazoa > Chordata > Aves > Gruiformes > Rallidae > Laterallus > Laterallus jamaicensis. Next base: position 11,236,930 of record JAKCOX010000002.1, on the reverse strand, counting down.
TCAATGACAGTTTCCACAAGACTTCTACTATTTACATAGAATTCATAAATAGCAGACCTGTTTGTTGTTTTATGTAACTAACATTGTGTAATTTATCTAGAAGTTTCAGTTTAGCTCCCAGAAAAAGGAAAAAATTAGAAAAAAAAGAAAAGAAAATATGCTGTGTGTTCTCAGGGGACATTCTTAAAAATTGTTAGATAATTGCACAGCAGTAAAGTTTACAAGAGGCAATTTACTTTCTCTAAATTCAGTATAGACTAAGTTTCTGGCAATTTTCAATACTATTGTATCACAGCTGCTTTAATGCTCTGTGGAAGTAGCAATTTCGTTGCTCACCGTTAATCTTCAAACATCTTTAGAAGCTCATAGGAGTAAGCCTGGAAAGCCATACTATCAGAGAGCACAGGGATGAAATAGACCTCAAAAGGTCATCTAAGCAGGATCGGCAATGCCTAAACCACTTCTGGCAGATGTTTGTCTAACCTGTTCATTAGAAGCTGCGGTGATGAAGGGGTGAACACACACCAAATTACTAACAGAGACCAAAGACTTCAAAAGCTGAGAAATGCTCCAAAACATACTTTCCTCACGTGGATAAATTTCCCTCTTAACCTCAGTATAAGCATGTTTACTGAGTGGAAGATACTTAAGCTATTAGCCACCAAACACTACGAATCCCTATAAACAAGTAAATGATGCCTTATTTTGTACGATGTGTAGCTCTTTCCAATTCAGCTGCTTCTTTCCTAGATACTGCCGATTGCAGCAGTTGATTCAGACATTACACAAGTGCCAGAGGAAAGCCTGACAGCCTGAGGTGCAGGCTGTCGGCAGAAGAGGGAGCTTTCAAAAGCTGAAGAGGTTTCCAGAAGAAATGAAGTCTTTATAAGAACCCCAGACTCTGGAGACCTTCTTGGTACCTTCTGGGGCAAAAAATTCACCATGTGCTGTTCAGTAGTCAGTGCATTTTACAAGGTTTCCCTTTGCCCCCAACCAATGTCTTACACAGTCTACAGGCAGGAGAAGGATCGGTCACAAGAGAGAGCAAAAATGACAATTCAATAATCCAAGAGTGAACTATTATTAACTAGAGAAATCAGAAAACTACTGTTCCTAAAGGTCTGTGACACTTTCTTCACTGTGACCAGCTTCCTCACATCATAAAGCACTAATAAAAGTAACCACACAGACTACTTTGCACTCATGCACTCTGAGGGGAGACCTTATCACTCTCTACAGCTACCTGAAAGGAGGTTGTAGCCAGGTGGTGTTGGTCTCTTCTCCAAAGTAACAAGTGATAAGACAAGAGGAAATGGCCTCAAGTTACTCCAGGGGAGGTTCAGATTGATAAGGCTTCTGATGAAGAATTCCAATCATTGGAACAGGCGGCCCAGGGAGGTGGTTGAGTCACCATCCCTGAAGGTATTTAAAAGACATGTAGATGTGGTGCTTAGTGACAGGATTTAGTGATAGATTTGGCAGTGCTAGGTTTATGGTTGGGCCTGATGATCTTAAGGGTCTTTTCCAACCCCAATGATTCTATGATTAGGAAAATCCCTAGTACCTCTTTGAAAGATAACCCAAATACATCTACAGACATCATTAGCCTAAAGGGAAAAGCATTTGCATTTAACACCACACTTTGGTGACACCTAGAACACCTTTGCCATACATCACTTCACAATGCTCAGTCATACAGTTTCCACATGGAAGATGCTGCAGTGGTTCTAGGGGAGATACTGTACTACTTGATGAAGAATACCAGCTCAAGAGCTAACTAAAGGATGCCTCATCAGTGCACCTACACCCTTGCTTTAGGCACATCATACCTGTGCTTGTACACCCACAGGAGACATTGAAAGGCTTCTTCAGGAAACCCGCTCTGCCCTAACTGCTTCACCCTTTGCACACTAGCCGAGTCCGCATCCCCAAGAAAATGCTGTGTGCAGATCTCCCACAGAGTCAGGGCACAGAGGCAGCAACAGCCCTACAGCCCAAAACGCACATCCCCAAAATGAGGCTCCAGCCTATGCAAGCAGCAGGGGCTTATGTAGCTTCCCTGAGACCTTCTGCTTCAGGGCATCTCCTGAGAAGGCCATTGTAACAACCCACAGTCCTGGCTCCCAGAGACACATGTGGGCCCAATTTCCCCCAGACTGTTTCCACCAATTAATAATAAACCTGAACATTGTTCCCATCACCTTCACCATCAGCCTCACAATCCACCTCAGGCTCACCAAGGTGAAGCCATGATTTTACTGTTCAAAAGAACCAATCTGAGTTGGTAACTATACCTGCCTAGGTATAGTTACAGTTGCCCGTTGCATAAATATCTGTTCCACTGCAAAATGCAACTCATTACATAAATGCATTAGCAGTATTGCAGTTACGTAACAGCAGCAAAGAAAATTAAGAATGACCCTAGCAAGAAAAAAAAATTAGTCAACTTGCTCTGTCGAGCAGGTAACTTTAAAACAAATCATGGCAGCCTGCAGATGCCTTTTAGTCAACCAAGAATTGCTCATTAAAACATAATTAATTAATTGACATTTGAGTCAGAAATTTCACCGATAAGAACATTTTAATATTGAGATTTAAAGAGGCTAAAGACATTTCTCTAATGTTAATAAGAAAAAGAACATTTGGGATTTGGAAAAGAAATTCCCAGCAATTAATGTATCCTCTACTTAACTGAAAGATTTCTTGTTTGGATGAACACTGTGTTCTCATCCCCAACTGGTTCCACGCGCTGCTCCAAATGCTAAATATCTATAGAACAGCTCCAGCTTTGAACTATGCTAATGACCAGACATCAAGCAATGTTCTCAGTATGAAAACAATTTCACTCTTGGACTAAATTATCTAAAGGAGACATTTTGTATGGAGAGGAAAAAAAAAGAGAAGAGAAGAATGCTGTATTTTCTATCTGGAACAGTTCAATGAAGAACTAAAAGACTTTGATAAAAATTATTCTGGCAAAACTTACATGGCTTATGGAAGACTTTGCCTTCTCTTCTAGCTGGCCTTGGATCCTAAACATTTTCCGTAGACTGAAGCACACCTGTTTTTTGATGCAGTGAGGATTAACCTCCTGCTTTGTACACTCATCTGACAAAGAACACAATAAGAAGAAAACACTCTTACAAGTGACCCAGCAGAATCTGAGTGCAATTTGGATAAGTCAAGGGTTACAGCATACAAGGCTCACTTGCCTGTTATGCTTAGTAACGCTAACACAGATGGTGTGATGTCTGTTAAAGATACGCTAAACATTCTCACACAGAATTGCAGTACAGAAGAAACTGCAATGACCTTAATGGTTAAACAATGGTTAAACTCATTATAGCTTGTAGTAGACACCAAATGCCTAAGGAAAAGAAGCCCAGTGATACTTTCTGCCTTCTCCACACTAACGCTACCAGATTTCAATATTGCAAAGACTGTTTCATGGGTAGTTTGTCAGGCAATAGCATTTCCTTATTGCATGTGGATTATTCTAACACTTCTAGCATAAACTCAAAGGGGGAAAAATGTTTTCCACAAGGCTTGGTTCTAGTCCAAAGTGGAGAGAAAGAAAAACACCCACTGGCCTACTTGAGTATTGAAACAGGTCCTTAGCAACTGGAGCCAACATCACCTGGAGTTTGTCAGTGCTGAATGCAAGCGTGCAAGTTCCAGTGGGCTTAGAGTTCCTTTTGCGCCTAGGAATAGTTTTTGGCCTGCTCTCTTAAAACCCTTGCCACATAGCTTGGCAATGGATTCCAGGAACCAAAACTTCAACAGCATTTTAGAAACAGAGGTATCATTTGTTTTGGCTTGGCCTGAATTTTAGACACTTGCCTGCCACGCAGTTTGATAACAGATCTCTGCTCAGCACTCAGCTGTAGCTCCTAGCCCCTAACACTCCGGGTACTGAGAATTCAGCTGAGCATCAAAACCAATAATTATTGCCTGTGGGATTTTATATATTTTTTTTAATATAGCAGATAGAATAATCAGATGGTTGAACTGCAAGGAAGTGAAATGCCATTTCTCCAAGTTATTAGCACCAACTACTTGCCCACAATGTTAAACATGCTGGCAAGGAATGGGCTGAAGTTATAATCTTTTATTTATTTTTTTGCACAGCTAGATTATAGGAGTGACCTGCCAAACCAGAGGATGGAATTAGCAATTACAGTGTCACTTGGCTTCAATGTTCAATAAGCACACATGAAGAGGCACGACAACAGATCCAGACGGATAACATGAGGAAGCAGTCGGTACATGGTGGGATCAGTATGTTGTGCAATTTAAACAAACACCGCGTCTAATACCAAGCAGGATGAGTCACAAGCACGCATATGATCTCCAAGGTTTTTCAGCAAGCAGATGCAGATCTCTGTGCCTCTTTCATGAGTGTGCACATAGCTTTAAATGCAAAACTCCTCCTTTTTTTTGTGTCACGTTGAACACGTCAAATGGTGCCATAGCCCTTTATGGTCGCTGCATTAGGCACTCTATAATGACATTTGAATTTCTGGAGTGCTGTCAGAAACTGAGCAGATCTTGCATTGTGGCACTGGGCCAGAAAGTGTAACTACTCAGCATTGCAGGGCAGCAGTATTTTCACTGCTAGTCCAACGTGTGAAACTATTGGGTAGTCAGAAACACAAAGTAGACAGGAAACTAACTCAAATGACAGCTAATAGCTGCTCCTTCCTATCGATTTAATCCCTACAAATTATGCTTTTGTGGCTGATACTTAAATCTCATTAACTCAAGCCGAAGGGAAGATGGTTAACACAGTAGGGCAGCACTGAGAGTTTGAATTCACAGATGACTTTAAACCCTTGAATAAACAGTTAAAACTCAATTTCCCAGTCCTGGGGCAGAGGGGTTGGAGGAGGGGGGGGGTGGGGGGTGTGAAGGAAGAGAGAGAGAGAGAAAAAAAAAAGCAGCTATGCCTCCAATTTCACAGTTTGATTAGAGAGCATCTGACTTCACTAATGTATCCAATATTTATTTCAAGATAAGCTTTACAAAGGTTTTCCAGAGAAGCTGGCCCATCGTTACTTGAATAAACTCCTTGCGATCTGGCTTGGCATGCTACAAAAGGAAAAGGATAATACACACACATATGTGAATATACACATGGATTTACTCCACATTGTATAAAGATTCTGTGTTTGTACTGGACTACCATGCAAGAGATCAAGAGAAAAATCACGTAAGTGGCCATGAAGGGTAGATGTCTAAACTTACAGGTTTCACAGAATGGTAGGGGTTGGAACGGGCGACTGGAGATCAGTCCAATCCCCCAGATTCACTACCTGAAGTGTCCTTGATTAACCATCTACCACCTGTATGTTGCACTGGTGTTTGAAAGCACATGTCACAAGACCGTCTCGAGGAACTACTTCTCTTCAGCTGAAGAACATAAACCATTTCTGCGCACAATATTTTACCCTTCATAGACAGACAAATATTACCAACCACTGGCTGCCCTAGTAAGAAAAGCCAGATATTTTTGAAGCAGCAGATAGTTTTGAAGGCATTGTATAAACTCAAAATCCTTATGTAAGCTGATAGATTATTTCTAGACTCATCTAGGAGACAAGTGTTTTCAACCAGCCTGAAGCGGCTGAAGAAATACAAGTTCTCTGTATCACACGAATCCTTCTACGTGTTTCGTAGGTTTGCAATTTCTACAATAAAAACTTCTGGGCTTGCACAGTCTGACACTCTTTTGTGTGGTCAGACATAATATATGCAAAAGAATTAGCTTCTGTCTGTGGCACACAGATACCTAATCACACATGGTGTACTTCGGAGAGGCACTCCACAGAATACAGCTCATACAAGCGTCTGTTCTGGCTATGGTACAACACAACTCTTCCCGAAAACAAAAAGACTGCTGGAGAACTGGGGCAATGGCATTAGGCATGGCAGGCTAGGAGTCCAAAATCATAAATTCTGATCAAGACTCAGTCCAAAGACTGGATCTGGAATCTAGATACTATGGAGAATGTACAATAAGATCAAAAGGGACATAGGAAATAAGCAACCAAGCACACATTCATAAATTTCATATATAAATGCATCTAATCTGTTACAACTGCCTAAAAGACCATGATGGTGCACTTCATCAGGAGCACAAATTCCCAAGTAAGCAGGTGGAAGCTTGGGGACGAGGTTTTTGCAGAGCACTATCTGTATCTGACACCAGTAGGAATCCCACTCTCCTAGACAGCACATCAAATACAGCACGTGCTGCAACCCTGAAACTCTACCTACCTATGGACTTCAGGAACCACAAACCCTTCTTCAAGGGTTGCTCTCCTGCAGTTAGGAGAATCCTTGGGTTAAGTTCTGCCCCATGCCCCCCCAAAATCTCACTCTCCTCCCCACACAGGAAAATTGGAGGCAACTTGTGGTCTTGAAGGCTTTAGCAATTGCTGCCCAGTTTCTTTGTCTCTTTTAATCCTACAAAGCTGGTAACAAGTGCCCTTGGGCATCTGAAGCCTGGACATTCTTCCTTTCTGATCTGTGATGAATGCATAATAGTGTGATAAAAGAAAGACAGATTTAGATTAGGTTTTACCTCTTACACTGCTCTGCCCACAAACAGGCTGGCACTTATGGATATTTCCTACCCTGTCCAGACAGACCATGTGAACAATTTATTGTGACAAGCTGGTATTTGTAATTCAAGCTACATATACAGGTCACCTGGAATATTACACTTCTCTTCTCTGGTGAATTACTCCTAGAAGTTGGCTTCTGGAGGGAATAGTCATGGTTCTGCATTCATCATTTGCACTAAACCTTCACAGCTTCCTTAAACATTCCTGCCAGTAAACACTCACTAGAGAGCTGGAACATAAAGAAAGAATTTGCTGAAAATTTCTAATGAGTCTTTGAAACAGGGAAAGTCATTTGTTTCATGTTTATGATTAGTACACCAAGTTCCTGACCTGGTCAGACTTTAAGGTGATACCACAGAGTAGATGTTAATTTCAAGAAAATAACACAGTAGAAAACTGGTCTCGTTTGACTCATCCAAACACCACAAGAAAGGACTGGTACTGGAGCTCTTTCTCCAGGGCATCAAGCCAGGAAACCCTGTGCCATGTCACTTTTATCCACATCTCCCTCTCTATCTTCAGTCCGCCTACATTCTAGTGAAGGCCCTTCCCTATAAGTCTGCATGAATTCTTAGTATAAAAGCCATTGCCATCTCTCAAGCCCCTTCATTCCCCACTCTCTAGCTGACTACTTCTCATCTAAATAGACTCCACACAGAAATACAGGGAGAGAGCCAGAAGAGGTTGAAAAGGGGCTCATCTCCCCCAGCTTGAGTTGTTTAAAAGATGACCTGTTTAAACCAGCAGCCCAGACTCCCTCTCTAGCCAGTGCAAAGAGCTATCTCCAGGAGCAGATTCAACCATTGTATTCTAGAAAGCCAGAAACAGTGAGACTGCTTCTAGCCTTCTACGTCTTTTCTGCAACCCTGTGTACTAGTCAGATAAGGTCTTGGATGCAAAGGTAGCACCCGCTCTATGTCACGGCAGAAATGGCCTAAAAAGGTACCTGAGCCATCCAAAGAGATCAGGAATACAAAATCTCCTGAGCTACAGATGTCCCCAGGGCAATCATCTTCTCAACAAGTACAACAGTTCTAAAAATTCAAAATTCCATGAAATACAAGACATTTCCTTCATGAAGGAAAAAACCCTCAAAAATATTAAACAGAAAAAAACCCCTCAAAAACAGAAGATGGCAACAGTTTTCTATAAGACAACAGTCCCAAGGGAAAAATCAGTCATCATACAATCACAAGCATGAGTGTGCCTTTTATCCAGCATTGCTATAGAGAGATAGCACTTTCAGACTGCTTCTCCTGAGAGTCCCAGGAGGAAAACTGATATTTTTGCCAGGTCTTCTGTTTCTATTTTTTATCCTGACTGTTGGCTTTCATCATTACAGAACGGGAATTCTGCCACTGATTTCAAAGACTCCGTGATCATAATTGTAACTTTAACTTTAGATTAATGTACAAGTGTTTAATTTAATTGCTTTGTTTAAAGATAAAAGGAAAAATGGATTTAAAACTCTCTCAACTGATTTCATTGCACACGTTCATAGTTCTGTAGTTAAACTTATGCAGCTTTTTCCTCCCCCCACGGGGAAACAGCACTATAAGAACCACACCTATCTGTGTAATGAAAGTAGCTATTAAATATTTACATTTTCTCCATTGTAATGGAAATTTCACACTGCTCTAGTGTAAAACTGATTTCTCAAGTCCTTATAATCTAATGTTTTAATGGTAATTGTATGTAAATCTGTCTCAAGAGTAAGCCAGAGGCTTAACCACCTAAAAGAAAAATTAAAAATAACGCTTTAAGGCCATAGCACTGTAGGTATAAATCAGTGAAGTTCCATTAATGCAGTTGCATTACTTTACACTCGCACAATTTGTTTCACAGACTTTGTCATTCTGAGGCAATGTGTGACAATCTGTAATCAATTTTATAGAAGAAAGTAATAGGTCATCTTCAGATTGCCATAGATTGGAAGTAGGTGACCATGCTCATACATGCAAAGGAGCATTTACCTCTGAACTCTGGTCATGTAGGGAAGATGTCTCTCAGCAACAGTCCTCTTCAAACTGGGACAGATTACACAGAAACATTTACTCAACTTAAGGCAGCTGTAAGCTTGAGGTCCTGCGCAGCAATAAGCGTGCTCCCCATGCTGGCTGTTGGCCAGGAGAGCAAGAATAGATCTGGAAAAATCCTCACCCAGCTTTCCCTACAAGAAAAAAATGGTGGTATTATTTCCTGTAGTTAGTAGATATTTCCAGTGGAGGAAAGGATAGCTTTTCAGTTGTTTGGAGGGTTTTTTTTTTAATGCTAATTCAGTGTAAGGATTTTAGAACTTTGACTAAAAAGCTCCATGACTTTACACAGCCTAATGCCTTTTTTCTAAACCCCAAGACTAAGACCTAAAGGACGTTCAGTAAGTGTTCTATTAACTTCAACAACACATCCATGGGGTGGGGTGGGTGGTTTTAGCGTGAATACCTAGCTTTTGCTTCACTACATTTCTTTAAACCAGGCTTTCTTTTTTATATTTGACTGAAGTCAAAGATAAATTCATGGTGGTTCAATTACTTTTACCTTGAAGCATTCTCTTTAACTCATATTTAATGGATTGATCTACTGGAAAGATATGTAGATGAGGAGAACTGCTTTGTACTTTAATGGGAGCAGTCGTGAATGTTCACCTGAACCCGGGCAGAACACGTGAAGGAAGTTTGACAAAGTTCACAGCATCTACCTAACTGTAAAAGGGCTTCTGCACACAGGCTCCTGCCTATAAAAAAAAAAACCCAAACGGATCTTGTGACTTTCTTGCTTCCTTCTATTCACATTAGGCATTACACAGAGAAAGCATTACTTGGTATACGCTAAAATACACTGTTAATGGAACAAACAGAGCTGAAAGATCAGGGGAATCTGGTGATTCTAGTCACATCATTAACTGTGTATTAAAATAATTGCTGATGCGTCATTTATTATGTATTTATTATTTTTAAAAGGTTTCTTATTGCCAGAGTGAGTCAGAATACAAACAGGCTGCAAACAGGGGCTAATACAGTTACACCAGAAAAAAGATTAAGTAGTTCAAAACGAGAACTGCCTGTTTTCTACGCGCTCTGTTCTCAACAGTCACTGGGTTGTTGCAAACCATGATATAGTGACCAGCAAACCTGGTTCTTCACATTGCTTTAAGCAAATTTCAAGGTAGAGCAGGTTTAAGCAATTGGAAATCAAATAGCAGGTTACAAGCTCACATCAAAACTACCTTAGATCAAAGCTTCTTTAAGTGGTCACCCAGATGCTCAAGAATCAAAGGTAGCTTGAGCGGATCCAGGTCACATCACTTCATTTAGCCTCCTAGACTACTGAAAGTCATACACTTTAGCAAGCTGCAGACTGGTTAGACTCAGGTGAACGTATGATACTTTTCTCCCAGCCTCCGGTGATCTAAAAAAAGCTTCCCATCTGCAGGTAGTGGAAATAAGACTCCAGTGTAGGAACCAGCAATTATTAAAAAAAACTTTTAAAAGATAAATGTTCCAAATCTTTTGGAAAACAACTGTTCTTATGCTAGCACACAGCTTGCCAACACATCATTACCTGGTGCAACAGAAGACCTTATTTGTATAGACGTGGACCATTCCAGAAGCATTCCCACTGGCATCTGGTTGTAATGATCACCAATTGGCAAGTGAAGCTACATTTGAAATATGCCATCTTTTGCCTCACCTCTGAACTAAATTATACTTATTTTGTTCTTTTCTTGCATTTAAAAAAAAGACTTAAGAAAAAAAAAAAAGCCTCCTTTCTCCCTTTTTTTTTAAATTCAGAGGAAATCTTGGAGCAAATCACTACTCTGTTGGACAGGCACCTTCTTTGAAAAAAAAGGAGGGGAGATTATTGTAATTTCCTGGTCATTCTGCCTCTCTATGTACACCCTGCATTTAAAAGCCACAAAGCCAGAAGTAGCGCTAGTTGAGTCCAAGTTTCCACAGCTAACTTTATCCAGACCGCTCACCCCTTCTGGAGGCCAATAGAGTCTGGGTCAGCTGAGGGGAACCCTGTGCCAAGAGTCATGTGCACAGGCAAGAGTGCTTTTATGTTGCAGTGACTGTAAGTGACATCTACTTTACTGATCACAGACTTCCTCTCCTGATAAAGTCACAGCCCTTTCCCCTAAACCTGCCTGGACTCAAAGCAAAAGGAGTTAACACAGTGTGACTGACATGCAGAGAAATCAGAAGACATTAGTCTAACTGGTTGCCTAATCACCTTTGTTTATACATCCTCTTCCTGGTTCTTCAGCAAGAGAGTTTTGTCAGGAGAGTTCGTTTCTGTATCCAAATTCATGATGTCTACTCACCCATAAAGAGATCTTACTGTACTTCCAGATCCTGACTCACCCATCTCTTAAAAATACGCTCATAGTTTATATTTATTTCTTGAGGGCCATAAACCTCATTGCCTGAGTAGAAATCATCATTTAGCTAACAAAATTACTACAAGAGTTAAAATTATGAGTGTGAGGAAGAGTCTGAAATGAGGGGCCCTGATAGACAGGATTATTCCTTGATCCAGCCCTGTTATCAAAGCTTTATTTAATTTAATAGTGATCCCTTTCAATGCAGTCATAGAACAGGCAACATCTACAGGTGCAAGGTCATACACTACTCGCTGTTCAAATTCTTTTTGCTCGTCAGGCCCCAGGTAAGATTTAGGTTCAGTGATGCAGTTCACTTTTCAGCCCTTCTCCTCAGGTAGTTGGGCATGCTATAAGTCAACTCCCCCTTCCTGCTAAACACCAGCACATTCTTAGACAACATGTCATCCTGAAAAGCAACTGAAACAAATAAACAATGTGACTGAGAAGCAGAAAATAGTAAACTGACTATGGGTCAAATAGCAATAGACGTTTCCGGCTCTCTGCTTAGCAAGAGTTGTGGAGTTTTCTGCTTGATTGGGTTTTGCCAACTAGAGGAGGAACTGAGCTCCATCCTTCATATGTTCTGCGCTCTCATGTAAGCCATTTCAGCTGCATGTGCCTATGTTTCCACACCTGTAAAATGGGTCAGAAAATCCTTACTATTTTAGATAATGGATTGTTAAGGCATGTAAGTGTTATCTATGACCAGCAACTATCTGCCTCCATTTATCTGTCTAAGGGAGACCTTTAGCCCAAGCAGGTTTCTCCATAATAACCTAGAAAGGGGACCATGACTCCCTCAAGGACTTCTCCAAGTGACGCATCAAGAACCCTCCATAATGTGAAACTGGATCAGGCACTGCACCATACTGTCTATGATTCACAGCCACCCAACATCTTGTGGATTGCAAAGGGGAGAATCAAAGGCTTCTCCAGCCTATCCACGTCACCCCTGCACATGCAGGTAACCCCACATTTAACTCAGGGCATGTACAAGGGAAGAGTACACCTTCCTTCTGAATAGTCCTTTCTTATTTGTCTTATATTGATAGAATCTAGGTCTTCGGAGAAGGGAGATGTTTTATATACACGGATTAAGGCCAAAATGTCTTGCTCAGTCTGAGTTTACTGATAGTTTCTTAGCACTTATGAATTACAGGCCAGATTTTGAATGAAGTGTGTTGAAGGGCTGCAACAACTAAGTGTGTTTGTCTCATAGAATCCCATATTAAACTTTTTCAGCTAGTACCCATGTCCTGCAATCATTACTTCTACTTTCAGTTTTCCATCTGATAGCCAGTGGCAGCTCTTTGTGAAAGAATATAAGAACAAGGCAAACATACATCAACATATACCCTACCTGTTATCCTTCTGGATTTTGGGAAGCTGCAGCTTAGAGACTTTGCAGACCCAGGGGCTGCATGTAGTCTTTTGGGTTAAATAGTCTCTGACTTCTTCCTCATGATCTGAGATATCCCAATCTTTTTCTGTTAAATGACAGAACTACATAAGCATTAAAATTCTGCTAAAACAAATGTACCCTCTTCACACTAGCATGGTTTTGGTCGTTTGCAGTGAAAGATAGGCATTATTTCACACTATCTGCTCTGAGACTTAATTAAGGTAAAAGCAGGGGGAGTGGGGAGTGCATATGTGTGTGAAGAGGAAGAGATGAGTGATGTATCTGCAGATGAGTTAATCGAAGACAAGCCAAGTATCTTCAGACTTCCATGGTTAAGAAAGAAAAACCCCAACAAGTAAACAAAGTTAATCCTTCCTAATTATATTGAAGTTCATAAATGAAGCTAATTAAACATCAGGCTTAAGTTAGCAGTTCAGAAAAGTGGTACATTGTACAACGTTTCTGGGTTTAGTTTTTCAGGACTAAATCCTCATTTCTGAGCTTTGCAAAAAGTAAACCAGTGCAAGCACTGCTCCACGTGCTCAATTTAACTGACAGTCTTATTCCTTTTATTCAGATCCCCATGCTGAAACTCGTGCATTTCACAGTCTGCCACAGCACACCTCATTTTGGTTTGTCTATATCCCTACAACCTCCCAAGCCAAACCTTCATCACCTGATGTTTTGGTTAGTACTTCATCTCGTGTGTGACCTAGCCTACCTTTGCTACCTCAATCAGTACTCCACATAGATCAAAGTAGTTGCCTAGATCACTTCCCCAGATCCATCTGTACCATTTCTCTGCTCACCTAGGGATGTCCACCCATCACACACAGCCTCCTTGAGAACTTACTGACAAATGAACATTGTTCTGTCTGCTCTGTGAAAATCTTTTTGTATGCTTTTAATCAGGATTATTCTCCTGCCAGCTGCTTGTCACTTTCTTCCAAGTGCTGATATGCACAATGGCTGTATACAACTAATTCTAGAAAATCCCTAAATCCATTGCTTCCTCTTCCTTCAGAGTTTACACCACAACAAATGGGTTGGGCAGATGGTAAGCCAGAGTCTCAGATAAAGACCTGCTATCATTTTTGTAAGTGTCTGCATGTACTTAATGTTCACATCAGTAGTTTAGGAGAATATATTCACACGTCATCATTGATGAATTAATTCCAAACACTTCAAAGACTTTCTCTATCACAACAACAACAACTGAGCTGCTCTAGGACAACCTAGAACAGAGTCAAGCTTAAAGCATTAGGAGCTGTATACAAATTCTCTTGAGAGGAATACAGGTGAGAGAGGCAGTCTTCTAGAGATGACCAGACAGCTCCAACGGTTTGGGTTGGAAGGGACCTCAAAGACCATCTGGTTCCACCCACCCTGCCATGAGCAGGGACACCCTCCACTAGACCAGGTTGCCCAAAGCCCCATCCAACTTGGCCTTGGACAGTTGCAGAGATGGGGCATCCACCATTTCATCTGGGAAACCTGCTCCAGTGCTTCACCACACTCACAGGAAATAGTTTCCTCCTTATATTCAATCCAAATCTACCCTCTCTTGAGCTTGGCCATTTTTAGAGACCCCCCCATAAAGCTGATGTTTTAAAGAAACACTTTTTACCTGTTACAGTTTAAGCATACCTGTTAGCCCTAAGATGTTCCGACCTAAAAGGGAATCTACCTAAAACAGCTTACTGGAGACTATCAAAGTGATACCAAATTTACATAGGGCATGCTGACACAATCTCCACAATCAGCAGAATAAAAACTGAAGAAAATCAGCAATAAATATCAGTAGACCTCTTTTCTACCCCAATTATTCTTGCTTCTTTATGTCAACTGTCTATTATTTCCCCCTCTACTCTGCCCTGGTCAGGCCCCACCTGGAGTATTGTGTCCAGTTCTGGGCTCCATGGTTTAAAAAGGACAGGGATCTCCTGGAGAGAGTCCAAAGAAGGGCCACAAAGATGATTAAGGGCCAGGAGCATCTCCCCTATGAGGATAGGCTGAGCCTTGAAAAGAGAAGACTAAGGGGGGACCTAATTAAAGTTTCTAATTATCTGAAGCAGGGGATGCAAGGGGAATCAGCCAGCCCCTTTTCAGTGGTCTGTGGGGACAGGACAAGGGGCAATGGCTGCAAGTTGGAGCACAGGAAGTTCCGCACCAACATGCGGAGGAACTTTTTCCCAGTGAGGGTGACAGAGCCCTGGGACAGGCTGCCCAGGGAGGTGGTGGAGTCTCCTTCTCTGGAGATATTCAAGACCCGTCTGGATGCCTATCTGAGTGATATGTCCTAGGGAGCTGCTTTGGCAGGGGGGTTGGACCCGATGATCTCTTGAGGTCCCTTCCAACCCCTATGATTCTATGATTATATCCTTGACATGCTAAAGTCAAGTCTTCACAGAGAAAGCATGGTTTTAACCTTACAAAGTTTTACTTTCACTGTCTCCACCAGAATGGCACAGAAAGCAGAACTACACACACTTCTGTAGGGTCAGAGAAAACAGCCACACATAAAACAGAAACTGTCTTTGAGTTTTGTCCCATGGAGGTTTTGGGCTAAGGTTGTTCAGCTGCTATAAATGCTCCTGCAAGTAAATGAATAGCAAGGACAAGCATTTTCACAGAAAAAGCACCCCAAAACATAATGCTGTCTGTAATTTGCAGGTTAACCCGTTCAAGGTTTCCCTATGCTCTGTGCAATGAGGAGCTCCTAATATATGCTGAACATCCTGCAGGCTTTGAAGCAAATCCAAATATGTACAATCCAGAAAGGAATAAGATCACTGGAAACAATAACCTTTAAAGTGGCTTGAAAAGAATAAATATTATGTAATAGATAAGTGTGATAATCAGCATAGGAGAAGAAATGCTAGGCTGCCCTGGAAGAGGGGGCAAAGTTTGTATTGGCATTACCTTCCAGTCAATACATCTTGGCCCCCATACAGTAGAACTGGGGCAGGAAGTAAGACATATCAGAACTGCAGTTAGGCACAGAGATCTAAGTGTAGCTGAAAGTGAAAAGAAGTCTTGATGTAGAGTTTAGTATTTCTACTTTTGTCAACAAAAATCCTGTCTTGGGTATCAGGCAAGTCTGATCTTGCTAGGTGTGTGGGCAATAAATTTGTGCCCATACAGAAAGGACACCCCACACAGTTGTGATGGACTTGTTTGACAAACACAAAACTCCCCACATCTTCACAAGTAATTTCACCTGAATTGGTTCAGCAGCAAAGGAGCAGACTTACATCGTTCCCTTTTTCCACACACCGTAAATACCTGACTCCTGGTTTTTGGCAGGTTTAGCAAAGGTGCTAAAAATAAATAAAGGTGTCCCCATCTCCCACTACCAACACATTCCTGAGGTATGACTGGCTGTTTTGTAACCAGAAAATGTGTGAACGCTTCAGGGGACGGACACCAAGATCTCATGGGACTGCAAGCCTTTTCCAAAGGCTTAAATGAACTTCAGATAAGAATCTAGAGACAGGATAGCTCCAGACATCTTGGGCTTTACCCTTCACTAGTTTATAACTTCACAGTTTTATGTGCTCTCTTCAAGAAGAGGGAGGAAATGCACCCATGTGGACAACCCAATTCCATCACATGCCATATTTCAGCATGAAAAAAAATTTTTCCTTGCTGCAGAACATCTCAGTTGGCATTTCCCTGTTTTGTTTAGTAATATTATTTTTCCTATGTATTGACATTTACTTCCTTCATTATTCCATAGTCACAAAATCTTTTTAATGACTTAGGCCCTTCTGCTCTTACTCTAGCAGAACTTTCCTCCATTCCACTGAACCCTGGGAGAACATTGCTAAAACTTTTTGAGAGGACGTTCATTTATACTCTATTTAAACCAGCTTGAACAATACTTTCCTGCCCCCACCCCACCTCTTGAGTGCTTGTGTGCCTGACAGTCATTGGCATAATCCCCACACTGAAGGTAGTAACATGTGTGAATGCTCAGTTCTCTCATTTGCCTCCCACCTTGCAATACAAGACACTCAATAATAAGCATTCTGCTTGCAGAATCAGGGAGCAAAACAGAGCAGATGCAAAGACACAGAGAGATTTTCAGCACAAGAGCTTGCCCAGTAACAAAGCAGCTTGGAAAGGAGCAAGCCATTTGGAGGCCACGTGAGATGCATTCTGCCTCACATTTCATGCTTGTACTGCCTGAGTAAGATGCTCATTAATCCCAGGATCCCAAGTTTAGTAAGTTTAGCTGATGGGTGAATTGTCATAAAGTCTCTTGTCAGCTGCTATTTGCAGTGATTGCACTATGAGCTTGACATGCATTGCATTGTTCAGGCTGGTTTTGTTCTTTTATTTTGCTTGGGCTGGCTGCCTCCTGGAACCTCTACTCTGCCTACTTCCTGAGGATTAAAGCATGTCTTCTGGGCAAGGAGACGCAGGGACCACCTGCAGATTCTGTTTATACATCTAGCCTTGTAGCCTGATTGATCTCACAATAGGACTGCATAATGTAAACACTTCATTATTCCACTAAAGGATATGTGCTGTACCACCTAAGGTCCCCCCAACCAACAGTCAGTTTTAGATGGTTAAAATCTGTTAAGCCACACCAAAAGCAGCTAAACAAAGGAAAATCCATTCTAGCGACATTTTAAAGTCTCTAAGTTAAACTAATTAAATGCTATTAAGTTGGAAACTTTACCCTACCCCTTTATTCTGGGATTTTGCCATCAAGCCTCAGCAGCGCTCAGGCCCGTTGTTGCTGATGCACCGTTTCAAGTGTGCCTACTAACAACCGAAATCCACATTAGCAACAGGATTTATTCCCGCTCTGAGACTAAGACACAGCAGATTCAGCCTTGGGAGCTTCTTTCTTGACATAGAGGAACAGCGAGAGATGGAGGCCCAGTTTTGGCTCTGCCCAGCATCCAAAGAGAAACAAGAGCCAGAGGAGACACCTTTTTCAACGTGGCACCTATTAACTGTGCTACGTCCCAACCTTGCATGGTAGAGGGGCTAGGGAAGAAGGTGGAGCGGACCTGTTCATCCCAAACCATGGAGATGAAGAGTAACATGCTTCTAAGTATTTGTTAATGGGAATTTTGTACTGGCATTTCCTTTTCCCAGCAGAGAAACTGAGGACAAGAGGCCAATGCCCACCCCTCGATTTTGGGAGGGCAATCGCTGTCTGTACCTGAACCAGCACCAAGCAGCTCTCACTGCTTCCTGCACTGAACCTGGTGTCACTTTTTCCCCCCCTCAGCTCAGGATCAAATCCCTCCTCTTTGAGCATAAGGACAAGTCAAGGGCAGAGTCATAGCCATAACATTGCATATCCTGGGACTCAGTGCTCAGCCTTTATGAATATTTCAACATCATTCTTGTGGTTTATTTCCCTTCAGCATTTGTTTGTTGGTTGTTTTGTTTATTTAACAGCATTAATTAAAAACTAAAGGCACACCCAGCTAAAGCAAGGAGCCGTAATCTGAGGAACTGCCCAAGTTCCCCAAGAGGGAGGAGAAGTTTGCCCTGAATTTATCTAGGTAGCTATAAATATATGGAGTAATATAAATATATGGAGTATGCCATTGTCTGTAATACACTGCACACATCCCAGGCCACTTCTGAAAGCATAAACCAAAAATGATAGAATTTAATTTGGCTTTAAACAAAACAGCCCATTTTGATTAGTAAACAAGGCATGAACACGCATGGACTGTCATTGTATCTCTTGAATTGGGCATTCGCCGCTTCAGTACAAAAAGCAGTCATAAGGTCTTGATTGAATAAGAGACATAACCGAGGCATGTAAGCACTTACTAAGGTCAGTGACACTTAAAACACATATGTACTTACATGCTTTACAGAATCAGAGCTTAATTGTTCAGCAAATTGCAATAGCTTGGTGTTTACACCAAACAGATTATCTACTGAAATGCATTTGAAAACAAACAAACTTTTTCTGCTCTGGAGTGCACTGCAGGCCCTCAACAAGATCATCTGTGACACTTTGGAGTGCTTGAGTCTGCCTGAAGAAAAGGATGTCATTACCCTGTTGGCTAGTGCTATCATTTTTATGATAGGCACCTAAATTTTATTCCCTACATTCACATATAGATTAGTAATAGTAGGAATAGTTTGATCTCTCAGAACTCTCCAAATCTCTGAAATCATACTAAAATAATTCCAGTCCCTCTGATCTAGACTCCTGAGAAGAAAAACAAAAAGATACTTGCAAATTGAAGGGGGGGATCCCCAAAACCTAAGCTCAGAATCTATACAGAAGAACTTACATATTGAAAGAAAAAAATTAATTTATATTGGACAGAGGACAGATACAGCCAAAACTTCAAAAAAGGCACCAGCACTGGTCCAGGAAGGATTTCTGCCTAAAGGTTTTGATAGATTAAGCAGTTTTAAAAAGATACCCTGGGCTAGAATTTTCTCTGAATTGCTTTTAGTAAGCTTCATCAATGGAAATTTCTTTTTATAAGCAAAACTATACAGTTGTACAGTTTACCATATCTTTACCAGCAGCTTATTGGAGGAACAGCTTCTTACTGTGTGAATTGTTCCAGAATTTTTTTCAAGAGAAAGTCCTTATTGTAGGAAAGGAACCTGAAACTGACTAAATTCCCATAGATTTTGTGCTGATTCTCTCTCCTTCAAATCAACAGAAATCAAAAGCTACCTAAACCAAGAGCAGGATCAATTCCCCTATTTTAAATAAAAGTCATCAAAATGTGAAATCCCAACTTTTTCAGAGCTGAACTCCCCAGTAGACCAGGCCTGCTCCTATCATTGCACACAACTACTAATACACCCAATTGCTGCTTACCTCTGTTGCTGCAGGAGCAAGTAATTTTCTCCTAAACCCTTCCAGCACTGTTCAAATGCAGAACCAAAGCACCAAGTCCCCTTCAAAACCTTGCTAACACCATCCTTACACAACTGAAGGCACTTTAAATTTTAGAGGGCATGCTTGTTGCCTGCAAAAATCCTATTCCTCCTGCACCTGCCCTAACAAATGAATCTCATCAAGGCATTTGAGCTCTTTGGGCCTTGGCTGCTCCTTCCTCTGTCAGCTGATGGGTAAATACCTTACCATCATAGAGGAGCTGACAAGGCTATGCTTTATGGTATTCCTAACACAAGTGAAAATCTCCCGCACAATAGAAATTCCTCTTAGGGAATAGGTCTGTAGAGCTTAATAGAGATTTATTTATTTTTAAGAGTTGCATAGCTATAATTCAGTTCATTCTGACTACTGTGCCCAGACTTGTTCTTCATGGTCTTTTCTTATGCCCAATAGCTTTTCTTTTAATGTGCTTTCCCTTTAAAAACTTTCCCACCATTTTAAGGCCTGTCTTGCAATCCTAAAGCAGATAAATTTTTATTTGTGCTCACTCCTAGGTTTGCAGCAGCAGGAGGGGGGGAAGATATTTTTCAGGCAAAGAAATCCTCATTTATCACTTTCCCCTGACACACAGTGCTGGCAGAGCCCATCAGCAGAGCTGCTGTTCCCAGCCCCTGTGTGACACACGGCAGAAGGAGCAGCGCTGCCAGGTTGGCAGCCTCTGCTGGAACAGCATCCCTCTTATAACACGCATCTGGAGGAACGGCTGGAAATCCAAATCTGTGGAACATCAGCGTTATTGAAGATGAAGCTAAGCTACAGGTTTGGAACCTGAACCTGAATTTATTTCCAAACTGAAGAACCAGGGACTTGTTTCGACACTTTATAGCAGCAGAGCACCATGAGGTTTTGATCTGAATCAGAGAACTTAGGCGTGTTCAGAGCCTGGCTTTTGGGTTGGGCCCTGTGCCTAATCACAGCTGGTTATGAAGTGATTACTCAGCACTGCTTGTCCAGTTCATTCATCTCGCAGCCTCTGTACTATTTCGGTGCTGTTATGTGCACTTGGCATCCTTTGCCTGTTTATGTCCACGATCAGGTAAATCTGTGTTCTTGTGTTCATGCAAAGGAACTAAAGCATATGATGGGATGTTGGGGGAAAATCGCTTCAAACATTTCAGTTTCTCATTTCTGACATCCACAGAGATCCACAAAACATAGGTGCTTTGTGCAAAAGCAGAGTTCCTCAGTTACTTGAAGTGAGCTGCTACTGGTATGTACCATACAGAGTTTTTCTTTCTTGGTACTACCGCTTTACAGTGTTCAAAAATAACCCAAACAGGTTAGGTAGTAACCGAGATATTATCTGAGTAAATTTAACCTCAGGGGATTCCTTCAGAGTCAAAAATGTTTTAGTCTGTCTGCACGAATGTGGCCCCAAGGAAGATTTTACAAGCAAACAAGTTGCACAGCACAAAAAATTCAGGCAAACATAGAAAGGAGGGAAAAGGAATGAAAATACATCTGGGCTTTTGTAAAAATGACAGCTTGCTTGTTTTGGTTTTGTAAGAGGTGCAGGCAGGTCCAAACAAAAATCCCAGATCCAAACATCATTTGTGGTAGGAAGAATCAAACTCTCAGAATACAAGCACTCCTTTAATTTGAGTACTTCACAACCCAGATCCTCTTGTGTCTCTGGATTACACTGCTGGGCATTGTCTGACCATAAAGCCGACTTAATTTTCCAGGGCACGGATGATCTCTCAGTACTTTTGAGTTGTTGTAGAGAATTTTACACCGCTTACTTCTTCTATTGCCAGTTTAATAACGAAAATAACTTAAGCCAGAGGTGTCTATGTCCCTTGGTAACCTTGATCTGCATATACAGCCTCTTGTGTTCATAGCAGCCTGATTTCAGTTAGATGAGAGACAGCTAGTTCACTGACTGTCTCCTTTCTGACCCTTCTCATATCTGCAGATCCCATCTTCTTCTGCTGTAATAAACAAGACCAAAACTTTAGGGGACACACACACATACACACAAACTATATGATTTGTCTGAAATTACAGTGAATTACCCAGCCATGTCTCTTTATAGAAATATAATTGAGCGAGAAACCTACCCATGAATCTAGACTCAATACTACACCAGCAGATTTACATCAGCTTATATACAGCCTATGTAATATGTGCATTGTAGCTAGCATTTTCCCAAAATAAAAGTGAACAAATATGGAACATGTTTTGACCCAACTCCCTTTGTATCTTCTCTTCATGTGTATGCTGATATTAATAGGTATTTTTTCTCCACCTGTATATTTGCACAGATGCTCATAGGCAAGTAGTCAAATATGTGTGTATATCTATTGTTTATATAGAATTTATAATTATTATGTTATACTGCATGTATATTTTACATACCTTCAATATATACAACATATATGTAACACTGTTATGTATTTGTCCACAAAATAATCTATGTTGTATTATGTTTAAACATGTCTAAATATGTCATGGTAAAAATATTTTGCCTATTGTCCTACTGTCCCTTGTAGGTTTCGAAGTGTAACAGATCAAAGGGGTAAATGA
Organism: Laterallus jamaicensis coturniculus; assembly: GCA_022605575.1. Lineage (NCBI taxonomy): Eukaryota > Metazoa > Chordata > Aves > Gruiformes > Rallidae > Laterallus > Laterallus jamaicensis. The sequence continues at coordinate 11,215,085 of JAKCOX010000002.1, read as the reverse complement.
GAAAAATTGTGTTTCAGCATAAATCCTCACACTCTTTACTAGCCAACCAAGGCAGATGAAGAAAGCCATGGGATTTAGATGACCAGCTATACAGTTCTGGCTGCACTGGTTTCACTGCGAGCTGATGTTAGGCACTCTATTGGAATTACTTGTGGTCAGCCATTCATACGTAAAAAGTGCTGAAAAACATTTGATCCTGGTAAACATTGACCAATGTGATAAGCCAACCAGCTAAAAATCTTATTCTTTACTGCATTTCTTCAAATCCCTGATGACTTCAGCAGGCTTGCACCAAAAATGCAGCTGAACTGTATTAACATACTTGTTAATTAACCCCAAGATGCATTCAGAGGGAGAGAGGGATAAGCAGAAGCAAGGAAATTAGGCTTCTAGCCAGGGACTTCTCCCAAAGGGTCCTAGCAGGGTGGTGTAAGCCCAAACAAAGCCTGGGGTGAAGAGGGAAGCAGAGTTGGATGACCAGCAGTCCAGAGGTCTCTCCCTGACCCTGTTTTGGTGAGCAGCACTCACAGACTGTGAGCAGAGCTCTACTCCCTGCACAACTAGGATATTTACACTATTTTAGTACATTACACCAGGCTGCTTGGGGAAGTGCTGTAAATATCCCCATTGTATAGGTGAGGAAATAGACTATGCAAGGACAAAATGCTTACCACAAGGCCAGGAGATGTAAAGATTAAAAGAACAAGCATCACGTCACTACCTTAGGTGAAGATTTTCCAGTACGAAAAAGATCGGTGGACAGCTCTGCCACTAGAGAGGAACAGTCCTGCAGGAGACTCCCAGGAACCATATAGGCCATTTCAATACCCCACAGCAGGGTCATTTCCTGGATGCTTTTGTCTAAGTCCATTCCTCAAGACCTCTAAATATTTCCAGTAGCCAAATCTGTTCTAGTGCATCAGCACAATTTATTATTTGCGGCAGGTACATTTGCAAGCATTGCATTCACTTATCTATCAAGCTTTCTTTTAAAAGGACTCCCTCCACACAGGGGTGGGTTTATATCCCTTCCAGATGTGACCATTAATTAAATTGATGAACAGAAGTGAGCAGGACCAAAAAGAGCAAAACCACTCAGCTACCAGTGAACTACAGGAATGCATTTCTTTAATGCCTAAAAATATTCTTGTCCTTTTACTCTTAAATTTCGCCCATCAGTCATTCTTCTACCTGAGGAACAATTAGTCTGAGAATTTCTGTGTATCAAGAAGCATGCTGCTTTTACTTTTTCATGGTATCCAAAGGGATGGTGAATTCTTGGTTGTTTATCTGGGTTTCATAATAGTAAGATCAGCACAAAGGGTGCAGAGAGCATTGAGTATGGACTGCTGTCTACATATACAGTATACTCTCCTTTTAGTACAAGTGTATTTTTTAAAGGAAAGAATCCTGAGACAAATCTGCTACCTTGATATGAGATGTAGACTGATTCTCCAGCAGCATTGAAGCTACTTTAGATTTTCATCCAGGGAAAAGGAAACTGGCTTCTAAATTTAAGCTGGCACCTGCTGCCATCTATGATGCTAAATGCAAGAGAAATAGCACTAACATACAGCAAGGCTTCCTAGTGTGTAAGGAGTTCTTTGGTGTAAATTACAGCTATGCACTCACCAGAGAAGCAGCCTCACTTAAACATTACATCAGTGCATTGAAGCCTGCTGCAAAACAAAATACCATTGCTCCTTCAGAGTGAGAAACTACAATGCCCTATTAAGAGAGAAAACTTATGGACACTGCCACCATGACAGGACTTCACCTTAGAGCTGAAGGGCCGAGAAAGGACGCCTTCATCCCTACTTTTTTCCTCTGTACTACTGCCATAACAATGAAGCAATATTTAAAAGTGATCCTAAACCTACAATGACTTTGTGTCTCCATTGGAACACCCTCAAAAAAATTACAATGGGGCCAGACCCTTTCTTCTTACACACCCTGCCTGGCTGGCAAAACGTCTTGCCAATGAGAGTGGGTCCAGAGGCAGCAGTCCCTCCAGCCCATAATCTCTACTGTCTTCAATAGAGCACGGAAGTAGAAATGCTCTGAAAGCCTCACACCTGAGGCTCAACCACCAAAGCTTCCTGAACCAATTTGAAAAAGCATAGGGTTGTCATCAAGACAGTTGTCAGGCAGCAGAGTCTGCAGGCAAATAAGGCCTTTTGTATTTGCAAAGCCTTATGTGTGAACTCTTCATTCACCTGCGATAAATATGTGCTGGCTTATGTTTGAAATAGGTCCAAAGTGGTTTACCTGAATGGTATTCATGTCAACAGAGTTTTATCACCTTTTAAATTGTTTTTGTTTTATTTGCCTACTTATAAACGGTTTCAGGGAGTGTTTATGGTTTATTTAAAACCTGGTGGTATTGGGACAAGTTGTATAGCATTGCTATTTTTCATGTTTCCTTGATCAGCTTCACCTACCGTGTGGAATCAGGAAGGTCTGCCTAACTTTGACCAATGGTAACAAAAGAGCCTTTCTCCAGTGTCTGACTGGGACAGATACAAGACCAGTAAATGCTTCATCATACAATCATTTGAAAGTACTTCCAGACGCAGCCTGAAATAGCCAAATAATGTTATTAGCTTCACCTCTAGATACAATATTTTTTGAGCCAAAAATATCTATTGGAAATGGCAGTATGTAGAAAAGATTGATAAATATTGCTCTGTTTGCACTGGGCTAAGCTTAAATGCTGTATTCAACTGTAGCACATCTCTAGGAGGACAGCTGGGCTCAAAGTCTTGATATGGCCATCTCTGGAAATGAGAGTTCAGCACGGTCCTGAAAATTTTTGGTCATCAGATCACCTCAACCACAGAGGAATAATATATATAAATATATATATACATATATATATCTTTCCCAGGTATTTCCCACTTCCCCACCCAACAGGTCTTTTCTTGGTGTTCTCTGCCCCCCATCCTTGTTTTCAATTTTTTTTTTTGGATTGCAAGTTGCAGGAGATGGCATCACATTCTATGTGGTCTTCACACAAAGGCACTGTTCATCCAGGTTAAAATAAGCCTTAAGCTCCTGTTTACTGCTCCAGTGTTTTGTTTGGGTTTGTTTTGTTTTGTTTTTTACAATGTCTTCTTTAAACCTTTTGGCCACAATACTAGCCTGGGAAGGCCTCTGAAGCTACTTGACCCCTGATCCGAAATTCTTTGCAGAATTATTATCCTCCAGGATAAGTGTGACCCCTTCTCCTGCCACCAGACCCCTTTTGTAGGCCTGTAGACCAGCACATTTTTGTTCCCAGGTGAACCCATTTGCAGTTGCTTGCATCCAAGTTCATGTTATTTGAAAGACTATTTCCCAAGAGATCTTGATTGTTCTATACCCTTTGTCGTCCCTAAAACAAAGCCACAGTTGCCTGTATTACACTACACACTGACGGAGTGCACAATGGCCATCTCATCTGTTTTGGAAATTGCTGGTTTATTTAACACTTAGACTAAACATCTAAGCCAGCATAGGCCTCCATTACACTGGAGCAACAGATTTGATGTCCCTAAGAAATCAAGCTGTAGCCTACTATCATTCTGACATCAGAGCTAATGCTTGTGTGAGGGGAACAGGTTTGCTAGGAATGGAGCCCTTTACACACGTCACGCATATTTTAGGAACACTTCACCACAGAACTTAGTCTCATGCAATCATCACTTTTCTCTCACTGGCCTATTTGTGTGGGCAGCTTTTTTTTGTTTCAAAGTCTCATTAGAAACGCAGTAGGAAATTTTGCCACACCTTATGTCGCCATGAATGTCTGTGCTGAGTAGTTACTCTTCATGAATTCAAAATGGAAAAGCTGCCAGTTGCTGACCTCTGGACTGGCCCTGCCAACAGTGGCACACCAGCATGAGTGTCAAGGCCACAGCTGCTGTCTCACCTGCTGCTAGATCCTGGTACAACACAGGTGGACACGTTCATGGAAAGGTGACAGCAAAGAGAAAACAAAATTAAACTATTCAACCTTGAACCAAAATTCTGAATTTTTCCAGAAAAGTTTAAACAAAGCACCCTTTCATTTTGACCAATTATTTTCCCCTCTTGGAAAATTCCTTGCAAGTTATCCGTTTTTACAGGTTACCAGAAGGAATCAATTTGGGTGAGTTTTCTAATATCCTCTCACTGAAGCAGAGGTCAGACATGCTTCAGTTACAGTTGTGTTTCTCTGTGCCAACTGCTATACACAACAGAGTTCAGACAATCCTTTCTGCCCTTACGGAGCATCCATTTCCATCTTGGACACATACACACAAAAATGAAAAAGGATTGGAAAATCATTACATGAAGGCAACTTTTCAGGAACACCCAAGATTTTTTTTTCTGAATAGTTGTCTAACTCCATTAAGAAAAAAAATGTCCAGTTGTAAGTGGTTTTGTCAATGGTGGGAGTTAGCAGGGAAGACAAGGAGCTCAGCTTTAGCCAGGTTAAACAATAACTTGCTACTATTTGTGGCTGGCTCCCAGAGGGCCAAAGAAATTACATCGTGGTTAGTTAAATAATAGTTTTATTAAAACAATGATCAGATCAAATAACTGGCATGTATATGCAGGAAGTCTTTCAAAATACTCAGGTCCTGCAAAAAAGTTAGATCAAGAAAATGTCTTTTAAATGCCTGATCCCTGAAGTAACTGAAACCCATAGAAACTGGATACCTTAAAAAGATTTTTTTAAACCTTAATCCCAACATTCTCTCCTAAGAATAACACAGTTCTCTACTTCCAGTGTTTTCTCTTCATGCAGATGTTTTTGTTCCCTTGTTACAGTAGAGAAATTATTTTTTTTCTGTGACCACAGCTCTCTTTTAACCTTTTATTTTATTTTTAAAGAGAGAAATAAGTGAAAGAGATCTAAAGCTGTGTGGTTTTACATCCCCCAGTTGAGTTGTCCAGTGAAAGAAGCAAGTAACTAGAGAAGAGGAACGCTGACTGAAGGACGAGCCTCCAGATACCCTACAAGTTTCAGACAACCAGAGATGCAGAAGGACAGGCAAGAGCTGCCACAGCTACAGATCTCCTGAGGGTACAGACTCTTTCTTGTGTGCCACCACAGGTTCACGAGCCACCTTCTCACATTCATGTATTTGCAGGCAATCAGAGAAAGTTCAATCCTGAATTATTGTAGTGCATCTGGACAGTGAGACTGCATTAGGAGCACCACAGACCTCTTGGTTCACTGCCTGTCACAAGGAGCACTGCCGAGGGCTTGCTTGGTGACTGCCAAGCCAGGTATAAGGTGAAATTGCTCTGAGCAAAGTTACCGGCTTCGGTATGAGAGGATCGCTGCGTAGGGAGCAGACTGCGCCTGGAAAGGGCCAAGTTACCTCACAGGGTTCAACAAGAGTGCACAAAGGAAGGCAGGGTGCCTGCAGGCAGTTTTTGGCCCCTATTCTCAGCACTTCTGAACTATGAGACTAATTGCCCAGTGGATGCTTTGTGACTTTCAGGGTTTGGGAAGGCTGCTAGAGGTACTGAGAATTGTTTATACAATCCGGAGCGCAAATGGATGCTGTCAGCAAAGCAACACGGGTTCAAAGAGAACAGCAACGTAAAGAGCGTCAGATTTCTTCAAAACAGAGAACAAGCTTTCTGAAGTGTAAACACACACACACATGCACACACGTGTGGCAGATACGCATCTAAAGGTGCCCCTAACCTGTGCTCGCATCTATCAGTTTGCATTATATTCAGGTAGCGGTGAACACTGCCTTTTGGGTGGGTGTAGAGGACTTGGTAAGCTTTTTGGATGAAGGGCAGGTAAAAACTTGCTGCGTCTTGTATCCAAGGTTCGAGTGTTAACCTGTTGGAGCCCTGCATATTAAGGCCCACGCATTTACCCTGCAACATAACATGGAATTTTAATGAATTCACGGCCTCTGAAGGCCCCCACCCACCTCTTCTCAAAGAACTGGAATCTTTCACATTCCTCTCAACTATACGTACTGTGTGTGCAGTGGCAGCAGATCAGACTGAGAACAAACAGGGCTGCTACCAAATGCAGAGAAAGCGACAGATATTTCCAGGTGCCATCTCAGCCAAAGCAAAAAATGTCCTTCCTCTCTCAAAGCACAAAAGGATAAAAAATTAACTCCAAGTTCTCCCCTCCCATGACAAGCCTTTATGGCAATGAGGTATACAGCATCACAAGCCAGGATTGATGGCTTTACTCTCCCCGTTGAAGAAACCACTCTTGCCCAAACACAGAATTGTAGAGGCAGACAAAAATCATCTTATCTAGAAGAAAAATCCAAACCAGCAGAATGAGGTAGACCTTTGCAGAGACCTTGACCAGATTTACCATGCTGCACATCATCCCCATCCCAGGGAAAAAAGGGTGCAAAAGGAAGGTATTTCCCAGTCCATAGCTGAAGCTCTTTTTTACAACTGTGATATTGTAAAACTGCAGATATAAAGCACTGGCTTAGCCTAAGGGGAGAGACAATGCTGCTCACCAGAGAGGGAGATAGAGGCAGAGACAGTTTCTATTCCAGTAGCTCAAAATGAGATGAAACTCTGAAGAGATAAGCACTAGATATTATCGATCACTTACATTATCTTGGCAACTACTACTGGAAAGGAAAACAAAAATACATCCTACAATGAAAAAGAGAGTACAGCAAAGAAGAGGAACAAGTAGCTGGGACAGAGACAAAAGACAGAGGATACAATGTTAAAGCTCAATCCTTATCTGCCTCTAGCTGGAGCCCAAGGGGCTCTTCTCCATAGGCAACAGTGGTAGATCTTATGCCAAGACATCCTGAGTGAATTGATTTGACAAATCCTGTAGCAGGTAAGAGGATTTCAATTAGGATAAGATTTGACATTTCAAAGCAGGCTTCTTAAAAATGCAACCTGCCAATGACAGTCATAACCAAATTTTGGATTAAGAAACATTGGACAGCTCTGTGCTCTTCTAAATCCCAGGCTCAGCATCAAAGGAGAAGGAACAGGGTGAGTAATGTATGCAAATGGCTGTATTCTTATTTGAACACAAATCAGAAGTGCCTGTCAGTTGGTATCCCACCCTAGGAGTCAGACTGTATGACTGAGCACAATAGCATTTATACGTGCACATGCTGAAAATAACCTGCTTGCTACAGTCCAGGGCCTGGATGGCTGTTTCGCTGGCCACTGGTGCCATTGGGTTATAGTGTGCCTATAGCATCAATGTTCTCCTCCTCTTCAACTACTCCTGGGTGGTGAACTCGCCACTTGGAGCACATATTCTTTATATACTCTTTTATATACTTAGATACTCTTTTAGCAAGAGTCTTGCATTTACTTTTACACACTTACATTCACACACTTTACACTCATTTACACTCACATCTATTTCTCTGAGTGTATTGTTTTATGGCTGGATGTGTTCTGTGGGTATTTAGTTGTAGTGGTTTAACCCCAGCTGGCAACTAAGCACCCTGCAGTCACTTGCTCAACACCCCCACCACCCCCCTCTGGCAGGATGGGGGGGAGAATTGGAAGGGTAAAAGTGAGAAAACTCGTGGATTGAGGCGAAGACAATTTAACAGGTAAAGCAAAAGCTGCACATACAAACAAAGCAGGACAAGGAATTCACTCACCACTTCCTATGGGCAGGTAGGTGTTCAGCCATCTCCTGGAAAGCAGGGCTCCATCACACATGTAACAGTGACTTGGGAAGACAGATACCATCACTTCCTTTCTCCTTCTTCCCCCAGCTCTTAATATACTGAACCTGATGTCGTATTGCATGGATTATCCCTTTTGTCGGTTGGGGTCAGCTGTCCTGGCTGGGTCCCTTCCCAACCCCTTGTGCACCCCCAGCCCACTCACTCGTGTAGTGGTGTGAGAAGCAGAAAAGACCTTGGCTCTGTGTAAGCGCTGCTCAGCAGTTACAAAAGCATTTCTCTTATCAATACTGTTTTCAGCACAAATCCAAAAAATGTCCCCTGCTAGCTACTGTGAAGAAAATTAACTCTACCACAGCCAAAACCAGCACATTGGTCCTACTGGCATTACCTCCCAACTCAGTGTGCAGACAGTTTCATGGACATACTTTCAGGGTCATAGCCTCTAGTGAAATTAGTACAGAAGAGCAGTCCCACAATCAATCATTAAAAGCTTTTAATAAAAGTCTGAAAGGTCTCTTTTCACTTAAATCTGCTCTTTAGCCTGTCCATTAGTTCTATTTTTTCTGCCATTGCCTGGCATCTCAGTGTCACATACTACACCATACTAGAAGCTAAGCAAGGACTGCATTTCCATCATTAGAAATACTTGTGCTTCTACCAGAGATTGTCATTAGGTTTACCTACTTCATGCTAGATCTAGCCTCTTGTGATTTTTTTCCTTTTCTGTTACCGTATGCCCAGTTCTTTCTTTTAGAATAGTAGAATAATAGCTGTCAATAGCGTGCACTCCAACCTGGGTGTCTTTGCCCCTTCATCAAAGATAGACTTACATTCTCCAGTTGAATGGTGTCTTACTTACTCTGTTAAGTCTGATCAAAAACATAGTTCTTGAGCCTGCAATGATGTGTATCAATTTCTTCCAGACACCAAGATGACAGTAATCCAGCTTTCCTCCAATACTGAAGCCATATCAATTTCCAGGTCTTCATTGCCACTAAAAACCTGCATATTTAAAACCAGCATCCAAACTGAAACAGAAGCAAAGTATTTGATAAATTATTGGGCCATGCCCAACTACTTTCTTTTTTATTTAGGTGGCTGAAGGACCTTTTGCTATTTGTTTTAATTTCCTTTGCAGAGTCTAACTCAGCTTGACTCCTGCCAATTCCCATTTTACCCATACATTTCCTGACCTCTCACATGTGGCTTTGCTGATCTGTTCCTTTTTCTACTCCTTATTCAGTCCTATCTGATAACCTTCCTTCCATGTGTTTCGCTTTGCAAGATATGCTTGGTCAATGCATTTTTTTCACCTTTGAATCAAAGAAGGGCCAGCCTCGCTTTACAATGTAGTCTTCTTGAGCTCTTCAGGCTTTAACTAATTCCCTAAATGTACCAGACACCATCCATCTGGAACTGAGCATCTTAGTTATAGATCTGCACTTGTTTATCTTTCATTTTAATGGAGACTGAAATCACTCAAACCAAGGTTATTTTCTACCTCATTCTAAAACTTAATAGTGTCAGATCTAAAAAAAGTATTGTCTCTTGCTGCTTCAACGAAGAACTCTGTTGGTTATTGCATTCAGAAGTGTATGAATTTACCTATTTGTTCCCTCTGGATAACCCATAAAGTCAAAGCCTCCCATAATGCCAGACCTCTAACAAGCAAGATCTGTATCTACTAAAATCCAGTTCTCGAGGTCATTCACAGATATACCACACTGCCTCAGCAGTCATACTTCCTCCAAATGTCTTTGACTCTATTAGGTTGGTTACTTGACTCATATTATCTCTGCTTATTTATCTCATTAAAGGCTTACAGTAACATCACACAGTTTGCCTTTACTTCTGTCTTTTCTGAGTTAGATATGCTCCAATACCTGCACTCCTGCTATTCCTCTCCTTTGCTACCTTCTCCTTCAATAATATTTTCCAGATCTACAATTACATATGTAGCCTCCTGCCCCATCTCCTTTTTTATATCTTTAAATATTCACTTAAACTCTTTCCACCATTTCCAGGTGAAACTGAAGACCTTTGACATATACTTGTGGGACCTCTGTTCCCAGAATGTCATACCTGAATAGTTTCTGTGTAGTACCTACTCAGGGATAATGTGCAACCAGCAGCCACCTTAATTATCTCCACAATTATTTTCCAGCTCTGTTGCACCTCAGTAGTCATCCTCATCTATCATTTCTTATCAGAGTTTTTACTAGAAAAGAGAAAAAAAAGAGAAGCATCCTTCTCTCCCTGAGGTGTCCAACTTTTAATTCCATATCTGTAGGACCTCTTTCTACTCCTGGATCTTGGCTTTTCAAGCTCATTTCTTTCCTAGTACAACTTTAGCCCCTTGTGCTGAAAGACAGCAGATTTAGGATATATACTGGGAAGAAATACTTTTCTATGAGGGTGGTGGAATGGTTTGCCCAGATAAGTTGTGGCTGCTCCCAGCATTCAAGGCCAGGCTGGGTGGGGCTTTGGGTATCCTGAAGGTCTCATGGAGGGTGTCCCTGCCCATGGCAGAAGGGTTGGAACTAGATGGTCTTTGAGGTCCCTTCCAACCAAAACCATTCTGTAATTCTCTGGTTCATTTAAGCATGATGTCCACAGATTGATTCTTGCACTGCAAAATGCAATTTCTTTTGCCTAGATTTTAGTTTTCTTTTCATATAACTAATTAATTATTCATATGTTGAATCTCTGCTTCATACATTATTATCCCCATCAGTATTCACAGGTATTTGCATAATGAAATATAAACTGCCCAGAAAGAGGAGTCTTCTGTGTTATAACCTAGCAGATACAGTTCGGGTTGCTCAGGATATCTTCACAGAGGGATAATATTTCTTACATAATATCCTTAAGCTATAATCCTTCTTATTCATACCTTAAATCAAACATTAAAGTACTCAAACTCTATCAACTTTCTCTCTTTAACACAAATAAAAATAACTCTGTTTGGCAAACAGGTTGTCTGTTCTCATTCTGCTCTCTCTGCTTGCTGGAATTTCACCTTGCGGGAGCTCATGCAAACCATTTTTTATTGGCTTTGGTTAACATGAGTTCAAATAAACTCAACACTCAAAGCCAAACTTTCAAAAGGTGTCATATATTTTGCCTGCTTTGAACTCAAGGATTTTGCAGGCTTTCCCTGTAGATCTGCCAAGGTTAGCAAAGTTCAGAGAACCTAGCCCAAATTGCAAGGCTGCAATAAAACCTGAAATGGAGATTCATCTAGTTTGAATGTATATGACAATTGCTTTACACATGTACCCACTTGGTCCTTCTGACACCCCAAAGAAAAGCCACATGAGTGGATTTTCCAACATGGTCACCAGGAGAAAACTGCACTGGAACTTTCAAAGAGCTGTATGTTACACTGTTGTTAGTGTCGTAGCCATCCATGTTCCTGTTTTACAAGGAACTAGTGCTGGTTTGAAATGAGCCACAACTCAGATTTTGAATTCCAGCTCTTTGAATACCCCACGTAACTCAGTTTCATACCTGCTCTAACAATGTTGTTTCTCACACAGGTCGTACCGCTCCCTCAATATCCAAAGCCATATTAAAATACGATATCTTGCTCATGTGGCTGGTCTCATGGCATACTGACATCATTCAAGAGATCAGTCACCTCATAAAAAAAAAAAAAGTAAAATCACACGATGATCACATTTTTTTCCCAAGTCTCAATCAATTACACCATTCTCAGACTGCCTACAGATTGGAGGTCAAGAAGTGATACGTACATATATCTTTTTATATAGACGCACAAAAGAAAACATTTCCTCAAAGCTCTACACTGAAAAAAGGCTGAAAGACAGAGTTCATTTGTAGGTTATGTCCCACATCTGACTCTGAAAACAAAGGTGATTACAAGCCATAACCAGAAGCATTGCTAAGGATGTACCCGTATTACAGGCATTTCTCGCTTGTTCTCTCCTTCCTGCGTTCTACACTGGCCATCTTTGCCAGCACTCACCCATAGTGATCCAGTCTATGGGTACATCTGGACTTGACACATTATGTGCTTCCATTAATAACATGTTATAAAAGTGCTGACTGAAGAATAAAATTAATTTATCAGTTACTCCAAAAATATTACTCTACGAAATATAGAAAAGAAAAAAGTAGTCTGTAAGGGCCATATTAGGTGAGGGCCTAGATGCTTTTCCAACATACGCAGAGGCATTTTAGACATGCTTAGTCATGGGCATTTAGTCAGAATCATACAGATCATGTCTTCACCCTGTGTCTGTTTCCACCAAGGACAGACTTGGGTTACTTCTATAAAGTAACAGCCCAGCCCCTCAACCCGCCTATCATACCCTCAGTAAAACTGAGGCCAAAGCACCTTAAAAATCCCCATGCTGCTGCTGGGGTCTCTATTTCCAGGTGCCATCTCTGCCACATGGCAGGCTCACTTTGCCCTCCTCACCATTTAACAAGAACAAGGCAATTCATAGAGGACAGGAAGTCATGGAGGTACTGGTTAATCAAATGTCAGGCAACTGGCACTGATAAATACACTAATCTCTTAAAAATTGCAGTGGGTAATGAGCAAAACCAAACAAGGAATAAACTCCTGTTGGAACACACTTTCAGATTGTAAGCCGCCGGCTGCTGCGTGTTTACAGGAGTTGAGGCCCTGAGCTAGGTCCTTAAATAAGGGCACACGTGCACCAAGAAAGTACATAGAAATCCTCTGTTAAAGGTGCACTGATTTTGCCAATCCGTTGGCCTCCAAATCCTTTCCGTAAGACATACTTACTCACCCTGGTTCTCCTCACAGATTAGTTGTGTCTGCTCCTGGGCGCCTACTCTCTCTTTCTCTAAAGTGATTAAATAAGCTCCCTGTCTCTCCAGACTTGTGCAACTGCCTCGCACTTAGTCACCTAAGCGCTCAGCAACACCCCAAAGGAGTGGAGTCAGCTGAAACAGGAGCGTTCCCAGCTCTGACATGTAAAGTACTTGCACTCAGTGCTAAATAAACTTGGAAAAATGTTCACAATGCAGCTGTGTGCACAAGATGCTGCAACCTCAGGGCAAGAATAATTATACACAAACAAGATACTTAGGATTTATGTTCCCCTCAAATAAAAATGTGCGCCGCTCATGCCAATCTCAGCACTTCATGGTATGCCTGCAATCTGCGGCAGGGGAACAGATTCTCTCCTAGGGTTAACAGATTAGATACCATCACTGCTTTATTTTCCAACAAACTCTGCAAGTGTTCTTTAAGGCAGACGTTGTGGGTAGACAATATGCTTTTCGCCACTGGAGGCTGAGGATTCATGGGAGGTCCTTTCAAATGCCCTGCTGTGTTGTTGGTATTCATTTAGGCAGTTTTCTACAGCATTTGTTGGGGATACCTTTTCAGAAGTTACAGGGTGAAAGCTGAAGTTCACAATAATGCCAGACCAAAAGAAAATGAAGGAAGTTTCAGGAACAAGTATCCCTAGACTGTTCCAAGCCAAGGTTTATCTAACTTGCTCCTTAAATTCTCTCATGAAGGGAACCAACAGTTTGTGCAAGTAGCCTGTTGCAATGTTTAAACATCTCTCAGATGGCTATTTCTCTTAACATACAATGTCAATTAACTTGATTGCTAACAAAGTCAATCTCTCATTTTCATGGTGAAGGGCTAGAGATTGACCATCGCCCTCTTCATAACAATTTTTTAATCAGAGCTATATTTATCTTCTCTTCCTGACCAAAAAAAATAAAGCCAATTCCTTAATCCTTTATGTTTTTGAAACCTGTTAATGTACTTCTCGTGCTTTGGATCTCTGTGTGTTTGAATATACCACACATGTGCAATGCAAAAAAAAAATCTAAGAAACATGGAATTAAGTCTTTACCCAATGAGTCTGAGATTTCCCAGCAGCCATTCCCCTGGACCAAACTCAGCAGTGAACATAGACAGTGGTACTTAACTATACTTCCATGCTCCAACTAATCTCACTCTAAAAATCAAAGGGGACTCTCTCAAAGTTGCTTTTATACCTACATAGTTCTGTGTGGTGGAACTTGAAACAGTTTGATTTACAGAGTTGAAAGTAGACTTTATAAGCCATGTTAAAGTTGCTGCAAACAAGGAGAACCCAACCAACAACTTTCAGGAGTACTTCATCCAGCGAGCAACTGCTTTCTAGAATGCAAGTTACACCACATTAGACCCGCTTTGTATTTTGCCCCAAGGAACCAGCAAGCTGGGTGGGAGACCGACAGGCATTCCCACCAGCCTGTCAGGCTGGACAAGCTGCAAGAACAAGCAGTCTTGATACTTCTGCCTCCCCTTCCTCAACCACAACAACAAGGAGGAAAAAGTTAATTCAGCTTTCAACCTTTATATTTGGGTTAAGTTCAGTTAAAATTGTAAGAAAAAAAGGGTTCAAGAGTTCAGGTTTTGTTAGCCTAATAACAACGAAAATGGAAGTGGCATTGTTCTGTTTAAAGGACTTAGATGAAGCGAAGAGCCAGGCTATGCAAGTGACACAGGAGCGGGAGCTGGCTCTTTACATCCTTCTGGAACCAAAGGAGAGAGTAAGAGAAAATACCTGCCACACTAGTGACTCCAGACACAAGGTAGTTCTCACTATCTCTTTTTCAATGTTCTGTCTGTAGGTCGCCATTATTTTCATGGCCCAGCCCTGTTCCTTTCAATACCCTTTGCTACACGCAAGAAAGAAATGTATTAACCAGGCATGGGAAAAAGATGCCAGTCCCAGAACCCATGGCATGGAAGAAAATGTTTCCTGCTAGCAATTTTGTTTGAGTTGGCACAACATGTCATTTTGACTGTGAAAAGGAGCATATGTACATAGCTCTGCAAGCTCACCTTGGTATCCCTGCCAGTGCCAGCTAGTAGCAATTAAGAACTCAGCTTGTTATTGAAGATGAAGCCATTGCAGCTGTCAGGTACCTGCCCATTTAAACCTTAATGAAAAGTGGTCAGAAATTGAGTGACTTTAGAAACAGGTACATCTCTGCTTGTTTCAGACACTCAAATGGGCACATACAAAAGATACTATCTTCTAGTCACCCATTTTGCAATTGATTAGAAATTAAATCCTTTGTGCTTGAATCAGAGTGGGGAAAATATTTTGAGACTGCAGTTAGATCTAAATGTTGCTTTTACTTGTGGTTTGGCAAAAGATTCTGAAATGCTGTTAAACCAAAAAGGCAAAGAAAACCTGCAATTGCTGTGTCTCTGCTTATAAAAAAAACATTTTAAAATAACCACATGCATCATTCACTAAACAGATGCCACATTCTTCCATACCTTCATTTAATAGCTAGCTGTCAATCTATGTTGAAGAGCAGTTACCTGACATTACCATAATAATGCTTCAAAGCTTCATATTAAAGATGGGTATCTTCCTAGGCAAGCCCATGGGGGGGTGGGGGTGGGGGGAAGTTCCCTTTCTCTCTAGAGTTGCAAAAATGCACCTCTGTAAAAGATGATAGAGTATAACCAGGGAAGAACTATAATCACAGATACTCCTGACTTCTCTTTACTGTAATTAAGCAGATCAACACATATGGGTCTGCATAAGAAAGATTTCTCATCTCTATCTCTATTAGCTGTGGTAGAGAGGAACTTAAATGCTAACCGAGACCTGTGGCCATTAACATAACATAAACACTTCTCCCATCTTCCAGAACAAGCATTACGCTTCTCAGGACAGCTCACATACCACCACTTTGATGTTTAGTCATCCTTGAAACACACTCCTTCACATGCTCCTGCTGTGAGCAAACACCACAATGGAAACTTGCCTGTGTCATAGTTTTGGGAGACGGTGCTCTCTGTACAAGCCAACAAAGACACAGAAATCTTTCAGGTTGAGTTATTTTGGTATGGGATATGGGGAACTGGAGCTGACATTAAAAGTACTGTTTTTTCAACAGGATTGGGAGGAGAAGGTGGGATCCAAAGGCCTACTCAACCCCTGGGACATGGAATTGCCTCCTCTAAGTGTGAGGAACAGTGAGAAATCAAAGCATGGTAATCCTATAAAAAAGGGACCAGGTGCTTAGATGAAAGGGAAATACAACTAAGCAGTAGTGTCTATAGGAGAAAAATAAAGGGTCAAGATAAATTTCCTTCTGAACTCCCTCCATCCCAAGGGAAATCCTGCCACTTGTACTATTTAGCAGAAGAGTATGCTTCTAGGAACCATCTTCCAGTAGCCCACCATGGAAGGATTTGTTACCCTAGTAACTATCCTTCAACATTTCTTTCTCTGAACACAGACCACATATCAACCAAGGGTGGACAGGAGTGACCCCTCTCAGCACTTTCCACCCATATTTCACAGCCAATAAAATTACCTACATGGAAGCAAAGGCACCTACTCCATACTCAAGGACACAGCATCCATTCAAGGCAGGAAAGCTCCTCATTCAAATGTATAACTGTTGTGGGCAAGACAGAGTATTTATAAATTTGTACGCAATGTTGTTTGCTCTGATACAATTGGATTGCTTCATACAAACATTGTGACTGAAACAAGATGAGATAATGGGAACCCTGACTGCTGTAAGCCAGCTGTTTCAATTTGAATGCATGTAGTTATTTAAGCATTTGCAAGGTTTCCCATTGTCTCTGCAAGAGGAGCTAAGCCAATGAAAAGAGAGCCTTGAGAACTCAGAATGGCATTTGTGAGATCACACTATGACCAGAGAAAAAGCACACATCTCAAGTTTTGGATGTCATGAGCTTCTTTCATAGCAGTTCTCTTTACATCTGTTTCCCTCTTGTTCTGAAAGAGGGTTTTTCTGATGCAGAATTGGGAAGAGCGAGTAAAAAAGTTTAAGAATGCAAAGAAATTATCTTTTACTTCTTTCCACCGAGTTCTCTATTAGCATACAAAAGTTTCTCCATCAGAAAAATTAGAAGGTATGAAGTATACAGCTTTTGCTGTGAACCAACACAAGACCCATCATACACAAGCAATATGCATTCCCTTGCATGCATGAACATGTACACAAACATACATACATACAGACGCAGTGACTACCACCCTTTCTAGGGGAGTTGTCCATACTTTTGAAAACAGCACTTTTCAGTAAGAACATCCTTTTCTGAATATGTTTTCAAGTGCTAGATCTAAATGAATAATGGGCCTAAGCAGCAAATCTGAATTCAGGTTCAATCCTCTCCCAAGTTTGACCACAAAAGCGCCTGTGTCTGGACTTTCCATGGACCTGTCACAGATCAAAACATGTCAATATTAACTCAAACTTGTGGACTGAAATTGTATTAACACAGCTATGAGGAATTAAGTTCTTCAGTCACAAAAAATCAACTACAGAAGTCAGTATTCCATGTATTGCAACAGTGCTTTTCATTAAATGTTTGCATGAAGTATAGCAACCATGACAAAATAATTTGTGGCTTATGCATGTATATAGCTACATTAGACTGCACAGGCCATTTAAATAGTGCATTATGTTAGCAATCATCGTTAGCAACCCTACGTTAAGAAGTGTGGGCAGACACTTCATTAATGTACACACAGATTGCCAGGATATTGTGCTGTCTCCTTGCTGCAAAAATATAAAATACAGTAGCAAGATTGAGTGGGATGATGAAGTCATCTGGCAAATCTCCACTGGGTGATGCACCTAGGAGCAAATGACATAGCATGTTCACACCGCCCACTGGATACACCACTGGAGTGGAATTCAGGTGCAGACAGACATTTCAGTGATCCCCATTGCCCAAGCACGGACAAGTCACAAATCAAACCTAATGTGAAGTATCTTTGGAGGAGGGAACGCTGTTGCTATCTTTCCGAACTTTAAACTCTATCAGAGAATACTAGAATACAGAGAATACAGAAAGTACTAGCAGAGCTACCAAAAGATAGTGTTGCCAAACATTTCCCATTCTAAGTACTTTATTTTTGGTCAAGTACAAATTGGCTAAACTTCAGTTATCAGTGGTGAAGCTGCCAACTATTACTTTTTTTCCTTTTGAAATTAAAAGGGTATGAATAAATCACAAATAGATTCCCACTTTATGAAAAAGTCCTGCATAAGCAAGTACAACACAGGCTGCTACACTTCTTAGCTCCCAATCTACAGATATGAAAATGATAAATTCACTAATAATTGAAGCACTCACATTATGCCAGGAAAATATAAAGGCAGGTAACTAAAGGTCTTACTTTTAGTCACATAATCTGAACATTGTTGAACAGCTATTACTGGTAATGGACAACAACAAAACACAGGTGTCACAGAAACAATCCTAAAAATCATGTAAGGACACAGAGCTGGGGACTCAAACTTCAACAAATAGAACCACTCACAAATGGGAAGAAAGAAAAGGTTAACAAGACTGAAACCTGCAATGCCCACTGAGAAAGTCCTTTCATTTGTTAAGAGGCAAATATCAACAAAAGTTAGAAGGAACTTTTCTGAGAGGTGTTTCCTAGCCCTTTCCTAATCTCCACATTTCTTTAGCAAGAAAGCTAATTTAAATAGCTGGATTTTGTGGGCCAAATAAAGCATTATGATGCACTGCAGACAAAATTAGATATTCACTAACAAGTCAGAATAGAAAACAAACAATCAAGTGATATATTTATTTTGCTAGATCCCCCTTTTTTTTCCCCAGTACATTTCTTTTTTTCCTAAGAGAATTCTGGGTTTATGCCTTCCCCACAATTACTTTTCAGATCATCTCTTTACTGGCTGTTCTCCTCCTCCCGCAAATCTACCCTCCGCCCCACGCTCCACAAGGAGAGGCCAAGCCTTGCCATGTTTGAGTGGAATGTCGACACCCACATGGGTGGGTGCAGAATTAGCCAAAACAAGTTCCTGCATTCCTTAGAATGTCACAGTCCCCTTCTGCTGGATCTTTCCTAATACCTTATTAATAGGTAAAATCTCTTTCCCAAATCAGCCTTCCCCATTGTTTCACAGTGAAAAAAAACCAATCAAAAAACTTCCTTAAAAACAGAAACAAAAAACCCTTCCTTAAACAGGTGTCTAGGCATATTTATAGCAAAGTATTATGCTAGTTAGACAATTACAGTTTTTCAGTTGCCCAATTTAAATTCCTATAGGTACCTAATAAACCATCAAATGAAGAATTACCAGTAAATAGCAATTACCTTGAAAGAACAGTGCTTTAAATATTAAAGTGACACTTCATTAGTTATGCTGGCAAACAGGTCAGTTTGAATCAAATGGCTATTTTAAATTAGTGGTCCTATTGCAGACATGGGGTGTAATTTTTATTACCAAATACCCAGCCAAGCTAGTGACCTTAAAAACATTACTCAAGAAATGGTTGAAATTTAATTAGAATACTGTGCCAGGGGAAAAGAAAGGATAGTCTTGAACATCTCTGAATTCTTTCCAGGAAGGTGTTTTTAATAATGACACTAGTTTACTCCATTTAAAGGTCCATATCCTCAAGTCAAAATAAAGGCTTTTATGAAACCAGCAAAATGCAAGACCAGAAAAATATTTCCATCCTTTTCCTGCAACTCCAGTTTTCTTAAGAAACAAACTGAAAAGCCTCCAAAGCATCCATGACTTCTTCAGAATCACATCTCTACTACAGGTCATCAACTATAAACTGAGTCCCTGTAGACGCTCATACTGATAGCTGCTTTTGCTGAGCAAGCTGAAATGAAAGCAGGAGGGAGACCTACAGAGGACTGTTATTTGACTTTTATTGCTTTTCATTTTTAATAATAGATGGTATTAGAACTCATCACAATAGGAGTTGGCTAATGCAACTGCAATCTCTCTTTTCTATAATATACACCAAAGCAAAGAGTTTTCAGACCGATAGTTCAAGTAACTGCTACCTGTAATACCACTCCAAGGCTGGAATTCCACAGAGAAGTTCTTGTATTTTCATCACTCCTGAAAATTTTGTCTCTAATCTTTCTTAGCAGAAATAACAAATAAGGCGGCACAATGCAAAAGGAATAGCAATTCCAGCATGGATTGTTTCTTTTAGGCTCCTGTAACAGATATGTTCACTCCACATTTTCCTTTTCACCCCTTCTACTTTCACCCCCATTTCTATTCAACATTTTCATCAGGTACTCCTCTTTACACATCCCATCCAGAGTATTCTATGATGGTAGTAACCCCAGACACAAACAACTGTGGTTCTTAAATTCTGCCCCACTTAAGTACAGCATTTAAGGGTTTTTTAATGCTGTAGCATTAAAAAAGAGCATGAAGAATTTGCCAACTACTTACTAGACACAAAAGAAAGAACATGACACTATGAGTCATAATGGAGGACCCATGAGAACTGCCATAACTACTCCAAAGTTCAACATAACAGTTAATTCCCTCAGAGGTAGAATGACTTCATTCAGAATTCAAAGGAAGATTCAAAATTAAGGTCAAATTTGGGTAGAAAAATGTAGGTAAGATTTCTGTCCTAAGAGGAAATCCATTCATTTCCAGTAGGTACATGTGATAGAGATATAAGGAAGATCCACAGCCATGTGAAAAATAATTGAATTCTGAAACAGAGATTGGATAAAGAATTTGGTTATCAAAGCTGGGCCTTGGAAGGTGTTTACTTACCTGAGATCTGACCCTTGCTCCCCTGAGCTTTACCATCAAGCAATAATACATGAACAGTCCTAGAAACAGGGATCAAAATCCTGGATTCCTCCTCCTTGACCAAGTTTCCTAACCACAAGGCTACAAAGACAAACTGGACTACATGCCCTCTATGGCTCCCTTTGAATCTGTTCCTGACTAATTAAGTAGTTTTCATGGGAACAGTAGGAAACATTTCCACAGTCCCCTTGGAGCAGGGACACAATGGCAAGAACACCAAACGAAGTGAATAACTGGAACTTGGATATGCCAGATCTTAGTTGAGCTCCAGACACTATGGTGGTATATAGTGTATGAGAATACAGCTCTTTCTGTCAAATGTTAAGAGTGAGTCTTCCTCAGCACTTCGGGACCAAAACTGAGGAAACCTATGACAATTGGACCTACCTCAACAGCATACCAGGTGGATGCATGACTCATCTTTGATTGGAGTATTGTGTCTGGTGCCCTAGTCCAAGAAAGTGGTAAAATTTCAGACATATTCTTGTTCTCAGTACTTCTATTAGCTGGTACCTGGCACTTCTTGAGACTGTTGGCTTGGCTATTTTGGATCTCCTCCTGAAGTGTCTAACTGTCCTTAATTAGTATTATGGCTTTAAAGGACCAGACACCAAAGGTCTGGATTGTACTCAAGGTGGTTCAAGGCACCCCAGAGGTCAACACAACAACTGAGTGAAGACCTAATGTTATCCATGCATGATTGTTTTCCTTATATTTATGTCCACTGAAAGTTGTCCAATAGCGCTTGATATTGGTGGAGACAGATACTATACCAAAGCAGAAGACCCCAGAATGCTTCTCAACAGCCAGTTCTCAGCCACAGCTTTCTCCTGGCTCCTTACAGCAGTAATACCCATCAACCAACATTATCTTTGTTACTTCAAAGGAAAATAAATTTGGCTCACATGCTGTACAGTCAGAAGAACAAGGTACCAAAGCACGTCATGCTGCGCACCCATCACTCCGTTTCATCTTATCCA
Source organism: Laterallus jamaicensis coturniculus (assembly GCA_022605575.1). NCBI lineage: Eukaryota > Metazoa > Chordata > Aves > Gruiformes > Rallidae > Laterallus > Laterallus jamaicensis. The sequence continues at coordinate 11,193,850 of JAKCOX010000002.1, read as the reverse complement.
GAAACAGTAATAGTATGATGCCAACCAACACCCCATTCCAAAGGGCTCCCACCTCACTTTGCATGGACTCAGTGACTTCAATCCATTAGCAAGGCCCTCCTGAAAACCAGACAGCAGAATCAACAAGCAATATTGTTCAGCTGTCCTACTACCCAGATCAGTTGGGGGAATAAAAAAAGAAAGCCTATTATTTCACATTAACTGTGGATTTAACAGCCTAATTCAAGTGTTCACGCTGGAAAATGAACTGCAAAGTACAGCTGTAGGAAACAAGGCCCTTATAATCGAATAAGTTAATTTGTTCATTTCAGCTGAGTAGTCATTGAAATGCCTATCTCACACAAATATTTGTCTGATATATTGATATACAAATATAATTTCAGTATATTAGCTGAAGCACTAATTAGATTAATAGTTATATTTGCTTTGAAAAGGTCTCTCTTGCTGAAATCAATTAAAAGTGCATGACGAAATTTCATTAAGCTGTACAATATGTTTTTCCATCAAGTGCAAAGTTACTATCTTCCAGCTATCTTATTATAACAGTGCATGATAGGACTCCCAAATAGATTCAGAAATCATTGCGCCAACACTGGTTTGTACTACTTTATCAGTAAGCATGGCTTTTTTTCCCCCTAACTTCCTGAGGGAACATATTTGCCTCACATGTAAACAGCGCTGAACTTGTAAACGTAGGATTAAATTTACTGAGGGATATACCTGTGGTAATGTTAACCTCACGCTGCCCAGGAGGGTTCCTTCGTACAAAGCAGCACATGTTTTGTACTGCGTGACCTGGGTCATAGGGCCTCCCTCCAGCAACTCACACCATAATGGGTGATAACCACCATCTCCTTTGCACTTGGCAAAGAATACACTGCGAATTGTGAAACAGAAATAGGACCTTTACAAACGTATCAGTATTTACTAATTGCTCAAGATGTGCTACTGCAGGACAAAGGAGCAGCAGAGGTAACGGACAGAGGCCTGAGCTTACTTGAGGGGCTCAGAAGCCAAAGAATATATATGTCTCCTTCCCCAGAACAGCCATTAAATTAGTGTTGGGCAGAAGAGGGTTGTGAAAGAAGGCAAAAGGGTAGACAAAGAGAGAAGACATAACAATGACATTCCTAGAATCAAGGGTGGTTTGAACAATTGCACTCAGAGAGACAAAGATCTATACCTATTTTTTCCAGCATCCTTTCCATTCCTGATTCCTCAAGCCTCAGCCTAAACAACCCAACTGATTTGTCATAACGACGTGGTTTAGGAAACTACGTCAGTTCTATGCTCCTGAGCTTCCTCCATGTCTTGTCTCTGTTTCTTCAGATTTCCAACACACAGATATTGCAGTGGTGACCACAGAAGAAAACCTTCCGTAAACTAGACCAGACCTGCCAAACAGCGACAGATTTTATTCTAGGCTTGTACACCTGAGGTAGTAAGGTCCAATCCCAGGTATTCTGAGCTTCCATAATAATTTTCCTACTATTACTCTGGCTGTCTCCAGTGTCCAAGAACCAGAAAGAAAACAGCAGGGTAGAGAAAGACAAAAGGAATGCCTGCAGAGACAGGGCCCAGAAATACTGAAAGAAGATAGATCGCTGTGTTAGGGACTTGTGCTCTTCCTGAGAGGGCTGAATTAGAAAGCACCTAGTAAAAAAGTAGGATCCTTACAAACATAAAGAGGCCAAAATTAGGTAAGACAGCTGAATAGCTCTGGAGTGAAGAGTCTGATCTCACACCCCTGAAATCTGAGGAGGTGCTCCGCATGGCAAAAATTAGGCAGATGCCCAAGCATTTGCTCTGAAGAACTGACTCATGCTGTAATTTTGCAGTTCTTAGCTTGTAAGTGGAACAGAACCACTTTCTTCACTGAGACACTCTAAAAAGAAGCAAAAAAAAAATTACATATTTTCCTAAGGGCACAAAAATGTATTTAACATTTTCTAATATAAACAAGAACTGGCACTTTTATAAAGGCAGCCAAATATAAGTTAGGTTTTTCAGATATATATAGGACCCAGTGGGAAATATGTCACAACTTGTGAGAAGGTTTATTCCATCAACGGCACTACCACCCACCTAAGTCTGTCCATGTGTTGGTGTGGAAGAGTGCTGTATCTTCCTGCAACACTCATATTGGTATTAAAATACCTTGCATTGTAGACACGTTAGGAGTTCTTTATCATGCTCAGCTGATGCACACAGTAGCTCATTATGATTGGGTAACTCAGCCATTAAGCTCTACAATAAGCCCACGCTGAATCTTAAAAATGGAGCCATATATAGGCTATGGAGGTGTTGAGTAAGAGAAGATTTACTGTGCTCTACATAATTAATTTTGCCTTCAATCTTTCTGGCATTTTTAGCAAAGCTGCTGGCTGAACATGCTGAAAATTATATCCCTAGTGTAATTCATCGAACATCTTCCAACTCAATAGAGCCCTACTGTGTTCAGACTGCTCACACCCCTTCCTCAAAGAACTGGAAATCCTTGAGCCTTGGTAAGTAGGAAAAATACAGATTTGGTTGTTTGTTTTTTTTCACCAGAGCTAATGCTCCTGGTTACTCTAGACCAGGGTTAAACATTGCAACAGACTTGTCATTCTTCATCATTTATGTTAGCAGTTGCCTAATCTCTCACTCCCAGGCAGTATAGAAGAAGCAGTTTTTGAACAAGAACACAGAAAGAGACAGAAAGGGGGGGGGGGGGGGAAAGGAAGAGAGGTGGTGAAGAAAAAGAGAAGGAAGAAATCCACAAACTAGAGGAGAGGGAGAGAAAGAGAGACTAGAACCATTTGGGCAAAGAGACCAGGGTTGGAAGCCAGTAAAGGAAAAGGCCTGACCAGAATCAAGTTAGTTGATAGAGGGAATACTCTATACAAGGTGCATGGAAAGAGGAGAACTCACAGTCAGCTCATCAGAGGCCAGAATGCAGAGCCAGGCAGTGGAGAAGAAAGGGAGGAGACACCGGACACCAGTTTAGCACTACTAGGAACAAAAATGAATGTGGGTCCCTGTGACAAAGGCCAGGATACGGGGTTAACTGGCTTAGCTACCTAGGGGTATCATTCTAGTGCCACACTATAGCGTTTTTGTTTCTCTATTCCACTTCAAAATACAAACCAAGCTTTTGCTGTAATTTTCTATGTTTTTGGTTTTTTTTTCATCTAGCAAAGTCAAGGTTTAAAACCTTGCAAAATAGCAATGCAATGTCAACGTGTCCCTCCTTTATCCCCTAGTAGGGGGGTAGTTTCATTTGTAGTAGGGCTGTTTTGTTCTCCACTAATTTTGAGTGCAATTAAATGTATTTTTTTCAAATCGTGTTCTTGATATTCATTACCAATGTCATTCAGAGCTCTAGATTGCAGCTCAGTCTCACATGTACACCTGCTACATCAGAGAATTTTTTAATGGGATTCCCCTTCTGTTTAACGATTGGCAAAATAAAGAGCAGATGCATTTAAATCCTGTCATATTGAATGATATATTGATTCACCTAGAAACCCTGGAACACTTCAAAGAAGTAGAGGAATGAAGAGTGCCTGCTCATCTCAGGATAACAGGGCTATTCCTATACTTTTTGCAGTTTGTGATGGGTACTCCATGACAAAACCAGCTACACACATTAGCAAGAGGGCTGTTCAGACATATAGGACCCAATCAACTGAAAATACTGTAATACAGTAACCTATACTATTTTCATTACCCACAACTTGAGGGGAGGGGTGAAAAACCCAAAAACCAAAACACATCGCACCCCCTTGGAGACTGTGACACTTCACTCACTTTACCCACCGTTGAGGGAAATTTTGGTCACCACTAGCAATCCACTGGGTACTGACCAAGGGAGGCAGCTAAGGAAGTTTTGGCTGATCTTATCACCAAAATATATCTTCTACAGGGATTAAGCAAGTAAATAGGTAGATCAGGTCTTGGATAAACAAACACCTCACCATTTGTCATCTCCATTTGTCAGCATTTTACATTGTATTTCTTTCACACGCTTCTACATAGCTCAAATAGCTGAAGCACAGTAAGAGGGTTGTGTCTGGTCTGGACTCGTGACCCAGTTATTTCTTTTCTGGGCACTACTTTTCATGCACTGTGCCTCAAATGGAATAACTCCCCAGCATCTGATCACAAAAGGGCAAAGGCAGAATTTGACTCGAGGAGGAATCAAAAGAATGAAATTCTCTTCACAAGGTTGTTTGGAATGAAGACATGTATTTAAAATACTCAGGGAGAGAACAGAGTGGAAAAGAAACCCCTGAGGGTATGATTGCCCAGAGCTTATAATAGATGCAATGAAAAAAGATGTTATAAATCTGTGACAGCTTTAAAACTGTGGATGCACAGCCTATAAAAGAAAAGAAAAAATAGTAGTCCTCCACTTCTTGGGAGGCTGAAGTGCATTTGTCCTTGTTTATGATGGGGATCAGCCCTGATTTCAGCAAGTGATAACCAGCAATCAGCTTGCTCCCATGTGACCTCAACTGCAGACAGGCAAAACCCCCGGGGAGCTTCCAAACTAAGTTTCTCTGATTATACCCCAAGGGGAAAAGTAGACACATCCCTCCAATTCTGCAGAAACAGCTCTAGCATTCCACATAGTAAGGACAAAATCAGGGGACATGGCAGAGCTTCAGCAACCCAGTCCAACCCAAGGGTAGTAACAGGCAGTGAAAGGACCCTTGGGTGACATAGTTAGGGAAGAAACAGGTTAAGTCCATTCAACCTAATGGACCATGTAAAAGCAGGCCACAGTGATGTATCTCAAACAGTGCTGATTGTCATCACAATTTATTAGCAGTAGCTGCACTCCATGAATTTTCTGCACCATGCTTTTCGAAAACCTACAAATCAATTTTCCTAGCACACCCCCAAATGTTCTTTTCAAAAGCATACCAGATGCTCAAAAAAAAAAAAAAAGTTCATTTAGGCCAAGGAAAAGTCCATCCAGACCATTATCTTGTCTTGGACAATCATCAACAGGTACAAGATGAGGACAAACTCACGGTGATGCAGTTGGAAGACTGTTGCTGCTGATCTAATCCAGCTAATGCGATCGAGCAAGCAGAGCTCTGCCTCATCGGGTGAAATGCCTGAAGCACAACAGGCAAGATGTGTTTCACCCTCAAATTCCAGGAAAGCATTGTGCAAAAACTCTGCGTGGGAAGGCTGCCTTTACATGGCCCATGTGACCGAGCACAGTAAAAATGTCCCAAGTCTCTCCTCAGTGCAACTGCACTGCACCCAGCGGGGTTACACCAGAAACAAAGTGGCCTACAAACGTTACGGTCTTTCATGAGGGAATGGTCAATGGGGCAGCAGCAAGAAAGAGATGGGGAGAGAGGGGTTGCTCGTGAGAATGAAGTGTGGTTCTGTGTTACCAGCTCTGTGCTCTGTATACCTAAAGCCTGCATCAGGTCTTGTACCTATTCACCTCACATCACTGTAACCCAACTGACATTAGTAAATTAATGCTGAGGAAGGTAAGCTTAAAACCCGTGGCAGATGTGACTGACCACCCAAGGTCAGCAGTATCTGAGACTTCTATTTATTTCACATAAAGCAACATGAAGGAGCTGGTCTAGAGCCCAAATAGCACATAGAGCACAGCTGTCAATGACTTGGAAAAGAGCATTTCAAAACAGCAGAGAGGTTTTACACCTTCACATTTTTCATTAATCTGATTATCTACCTCAAAATGATGTTGTTCTAAAATACTGCTTCAATACCTATGAGTAAGTTTGCCACCAAAAAATAAACACCTTTGGGGAGGGGGGGTGGGATGTTGTTTGTATGGGAGGGAAGGGGGAGGAGGGGACCCATAAAACATCTCTATCATAAAATATCCCTATTTTTCATATAATATCATCCTGGATAAATATTCACAGATGAGAAGAAGGTCAGGTAACCTGCATCCCTCAAACAAAAATCACTATATTCAGTTGCTATCAACTATCAACATTTCTCACAAACGACCATATAAATCTTCTCAGTTGACTTTCTCAATTGAAAACAGTGTTGAAAGCACTGTTAAACACTGCTAATAGTTCCAAGACTTCCTTGGCTTTCACCCATCTTGGAACTCTTGCCACAGGACAGTCAGGCTTTGTTTATTAGCCTCTTGTTGGATCCAGAGGAGATGCTGGCACTAGAAAAACAACAAGGGAATAACACGAACAATGAAACAAAATAGAAGTATCTCTTCCAAAAAGCCTTTCAAATGCAATCCAGTGAAAAAAAGCTGAGTGGAAAGTCATCAATGTAATTCATTCATACACTCCCCCAAAGACAAACATGGAGCACAAAACCAGGTGGAGTTTTTTCCTTGGTTTTGGTTTGGGGTTTGTGCTTTTTTTTCTTTTTTTTTTTTTTTTAAGTATGTAGTATAACACATACACTAACAGGAACTGCTTTGTCTTATTTGGCACTTGTCTGTGTACTCCTGCTCTGTGGATTGGACATGGGAATAAAAATGACAAATGAAGAAAACAAGCAACTCTTGCTTTAAAAAGAGACAAAAATGATACTCCAGTGAAGTGCGGGCTTTAAGGCTCTTAACAGCTGCTAGGTAAATCAAAAGTAAAGAAAGGTATCCCACCTTATCCAGCTCTTCAACCTGGAGGTCTGGCAATGCTGCATCACCTGACACAGGATTTTCTCCCAAATACATCAACGAGAAATGAATCACAAAATCACAGAATTGTAGGGGTTGGAGGGACCTCAAGAGATCATCGGGTCCAACCCCCCTGCCAAAGCAGCTCCCCAGCTCATACTGCACAGATAGGCGTCCAGATGGGTCTTGAATATCTCCAGAGAAGGAGACTCCACCACCTCCCTGGGCAGCCTGTCCTAGGGCTCTGGCACCCTCACTGGGAAAAAGTTCCTCCGCATGTTGGTGCGGAACTTCCTGTGCTCCAACTTGCAGCCATTGCCCCTTGTCCTGTCTCCACTGACCAAAGAAAAGGGGCAGGCCAATTCCCCCTGCATCCCATACTTAAGATATTTATAAACATTGATTAGGTCCCCCCTCAGTCTTCTTTTCTCCAGGCCCAGCTCTCTCAGCCTTTCTTCATAGGATAGATGTTCCAGGTCCTTAATCATCTTCTTAGCAAAGCTAGAAGTCTGTAAGTACACTGAAGCACGAATTATGCTTCTTGCTCTTTGGAATGTTATCCCAACCGCATTCAGTAAACAAATACCAGCACATCTTGAAATCTCTAACCCTGTGCCAAATGCAGTCTCAAAGGCCTACAAGACATGGGTTAATGAACTGGCCAAGTGAAAGATGATGTCTAACTGTAATTTCACATCAGGCTAACATCTGCACATCTATTGGGCATGTTGATGGTAAACACAAACTTCTTAGAAGAGATACTGATGATTAGTTCTTTATTCCCACTAAATTAACAAGGATCCCTGACGCAGTTGAATAGCACACTCATTAGAAGAGTATAATAGATATGCTGCAGGGGTAAGATGAAGGACTCTAATTATCCTAATTTGGTCAAGATTGTTTGAATATCTCGCATTTAGAGAGTAAGGACACCTAAGGCAATTTGGTCCCAAATCCCACATCTGAATTATTTAGACTTATTTAAAAATCCAGTTCATGAACCTCCGAGTAAGATTCTTAAATGATTCTTAAACACCTGTCTAAGTGTCTGAGGGTTTAGTACCTAGCCACTTTGTGGATGTTCAGCATACCTGAGCAAAAATGGCTGCCCAAATAAGGAAAATGTGGAGGACAGAGTAAACGGTGATTCACTGGGTTGACATTCTCCCTATTGTTCTTCGAGTCCTCACAGAACGGGGCGGGGAATTAGGGAACTAATAGGCATAAGGTCAGTGAGCTGTTCTATGAGCAATACAACTGATGAAGCTGAGTTTTCTGTGGGTGTATGCCCTACATCCCCCAATTACAACCACTTTCCTTTGTAATCACGGAACCCCTCAGTTCCCTTCCATGTGCTCAGCCTGCAAAAGCAACAGCACCGGGTACATGTGCCAAACGGTCAGTGGGCTGTGGTCTTGGGCTAGGTAAGGGATTCATCCTTAATGTTAGTCTTTCATCTTATTAGGAGGGAAGAGGGCATTTTAATAGAAAGAAGGCACTAAAAGTAGTCCCTCTTTTCCAACCACCTATTGACAGTCATTAAAATTGTACATACCAAAAGTCTTTTTGTCTTTTACCCCATGACTCTATCTTTTATCTAATTTGACAAAGGAATTTAAAAATTCTATAGAAAGGAATAAAGATAAGCCTTTTGTCATAAAGTCTGGATTTCTAGGAACCAGGCATTACATAAACTGAAGCAGAATTATTGTGGCATGGACAAAAGGATGTCTTCATAAAAACATAGTCAAGAGGCCATTCAGAGAAGCCCATTTTCCTGTTCTTAAAGCAAATTTTATGAGTTACTCCAGAGGTAGGGTTAGTTACTTACCATCAATAAAAATTAGCATAAATACTTTTATGTCTCCAAGTTAATTCAGTGCCATCTGAGCCACCCCCACAGAGAACATGGATTCTGGCAACAAAGGTTTCTTGTTGTCAGCTCCCTGCCAAGTGTTATAGGAAAAAAATTCTGACTGAGCATCATGCACAGCACATTCCAGATGGCAAGGGAAGAAATGGAGAAGGCCTAGTCAGCAAGGATTTAACTGGAGAAGGTACTTTGCACCCACAAATTTGGCAGAATCCAACAGGAGCTGCATCGCCCATCAGAGACTCCACAGATCAAGTTTATTTAAAAAAAGCCCTATGAATATCTTGTTAGAATGTCTCCTATAGAAAGTATAAAAATGGAAGGTGACAAACCAGAATTCTAGCAATCTATCAATCTTCAGCAGGCAGATACTTAAAGGTTTTTGCTTATTAACTTCTATATTGTTTTGTCCATACAGTATTATGTCCAATGGGATCAAGAACACTATTCAGTGTTTCTAGGTATTACTCATCAGAGTATACATGTACTCAAAGACAAGTTTAAGAAAAGTCAACACAAGGATAGTTTTGTTCCTTAGCTGTAGAGTATGGGTAAGAGGAGAGAAAGACCTTTATATTTTCATTGCAGCTATCTAATTTTGTGGCTTGACACCCAACACCATATTAAGTCACTTGAACAGCTGGTAAAGTTACTGCTACTCCTGCATCTGAGCACCACTGGAGCATAAGAGCTGTGACTATCTTCTCCTTGTCTCCCAAGATGCTCCACACAAATAGAATATATATCTACATCTATCTATCCAGTTATAATTTTTCATCAGTCAATTTTACATTGCTCTTCACAGTGCCACGAGCTGGCAAATCTGTAAGGCAGAGCAGTGCCTAATGCTATTAATGTCAAATGAAAGCACCAAGAATCTCAATCTGATTAGCCTGTTAAACAACTCAAGGATAAAATTAAGTGACTTGGTTAGGAAACACAAGAAATTAAAATTCAATAAATAATTTACCCCAGATTCTGTCAAGGTATTCACTACAATCATGGATATAAAGTTGTATACTATTAATGGATTTAAGAAAGGGAGGAATCAGTCTATGGATGGGACCTGAAGGGAGAATTTAAGCTTCCCAGCCAAGGGTGTAAAGCAATCCCTCGAAAAACACTTGGGAAGGGCTGTTCCTCAAGTCCACAGCCATGAGCAATTATGTTGCATACTCTTCTTCTGCTTATACCCAGCAACATTTGAACCAGCAGTCTGTGTAAATCCAGGGACCAGGGAGGAGGGAAGAGCATAGGACAAAACGCTGGCAAAGTTAACTGTAGCAGAGGTAGTGTAGAGGATTGAGCCAGTAGGACTTCAGCTGTGTATGAACCATAGTGCCTTAAATTTAGCTACAGGCAGGATAACAAGCTTGAAATCTTAATGATTTGCATTGACGTGGCAGATCTCATTGATCAGGGCAGAGCCCCTTGAGGCATAATGTGAATTCTCAATAACAGCACATCCACTATCATCCAAAAGAAAGTTTCCATGTTGTATGGAGCTTTCAATCTTCCCCAGCAGTAGCTGGCCATTCAGCCGGGGACCTTATAGACAAGATCACTGAACATTGTGTAACTGTTGAAATTTCATTATACCATTAGAGCTGATGACAGAATTCCTAATTTATTATAGGACTAGGAAACCAATGCAGGCTTTCAGCTATGAGCAAAGCTAAAATCAGACTGGAACTTTTCCCAGAGTATGAGATGAACAAGAGGAGCCTGAAGCTGAGTTGTCACCACCTTCAAATACAAATGACTTAATTAAAATAAAAAATAACATATCTGATTTGACTTTTTTCCCCCTTTACCCTGAAGTCAGCAAATTGGAAAGTGAGCACAATTTATCTTACTGAAGAAGCACATGTCTAGGTGAATCCAAGGGAGGGGTTGGAGATGCTTCGTAACGAACCCTTCTTTGCACAAGTTAGGAGCCTATTTCCTCCTTATGCTCTGACTGCTCTCTACTGCATTAGGATTAAACAGAATCCTTCAACTGGGTGTAAACACCATTTATTCCCTTCCTGAGGTTCCCTTACGCTGCTGCAGCAATGCAGGGTGCTCTATTGTTGGTCCATACCAGTAAAATAGCCGCGAAAGAAATACACCAGCCAGGGATGAGGAACAGTTGTAGCAAGAATACAGTTACATCAGTATCTGGGCATCTCACACCAGCAGAACTTATTCCACTCCCTCAAACAGAATAAGATATCCCCAGAGAAGCACTTTCATCTCTAGACAGATCTGTCCACCCTGTATATACTATGCACCCCGCAGAGGGCAACCTCAAAGCCCTCTTCAAAACCAGCTTCGTGACCATACAAGCAGCAAACCAGAACACGGAGGTGCTGACACAGCTGAAACACGTAGACCTGAGCATGCCTGGGCACATAAAGGAGGTTAGCGGACCATTAAACATGTCTGACAGGCTGTCCGCAAACCAGTCCTGTGGACATGGGATGAACAGTAGATATGTGCTGCTACAGTTAAGATGGTGTACAAGCAAACAGAGGCAAAACAGCAAAAACAATTAAGATTAGGCAATACATAGATCATGGATCAGCCCTATAAATTTAAAGCGCAATGGATGCAGCAAACAACCTTGAGTTACACCTTTTTAAGGGCAATACAGTTGCCCAATGCAGAGAACCTGTTTCTTTAGGGTCCCTGAAGTCACCAAGTCTCTCTCTGAGCCCTCAGTCATGTGTCAGAGGCTCACACTGGCCCTAAGCAGGGCAAGAGACACACGCTATTACAAAAGATCCTTTTCATTTTCTCCTCAACATCCTACTCCTGGATCTAGCACAAGCCAGTTTTGTAATAGACAAGTTAATGGGCCTGTGTGAAGTATGCTGACTCTTCACATTAAAAAAAAAAAGAAAATAAAAATACCCGGTTTTATTTATACAGTATACAGTTGCCATATGAACTGACAGTTAAGACAAAACCACTCAGCAATTTAATGATTTTTTTTTCCTTTCTGTGAAGCCTCTACAAGATGAAATCCCATCTGAATCTCAGTTTCACAGCCTTGCCTTATTTAAACAATTCAGCTTCTTTTGTCTGTCATTTGTACTGCACTTTGTGCGTCATTCCGGGTTGTTTCACTGCCTATTGCACAATTACAAGTGTTCAAACATATAGAAGGCAAGAATAGCTTAGCTTGTTTCGGTTGCCTTACAATCAATACCTCTGCCTCAGGCACTGAAGAATGTATGAGAAAATGAGTTTTCTGTTTTTATAAACTTTGTCTATCTTCAAGCTTACTTTGATCCATTCTTCTACACAAATGAACAGGGTGGGGCCACTACAGAACAAGTAGAGACAACAACAATGTTCTGTTAGACTGAATCTCAACAGAGGTGACCACACCAAAGGCCACCTTCTTAATGATTGTGCTTTCATTCCCCAATTCATTTGGCATCTTTATTCTCCCTTCCTGCACTCAACAAATGCAAGCTTTGTGATATCTGTTCCTTTTCATTTTGTGACAGCAATGGGGTGAGTTTTTTTGCTTTGATCTGATCCAGCATGCGATGCTGTGAAGGTGCTGTCTGCTAAAATAGGAAAAACCATGCTTTTTATGATTGCTGGAAGTGAAAGTTATTTGTGAGGCTGGGGGTGTTGGATTGGGTGGGGTGTTTTTTTGATAACATAGTAATTCAGACCATATTCTTACCCAAAACAACTGGGACAGAAACAGTGTATTACAATGCTGAAAAACTGTTAAGAGTAGTGTCACCACAAAAGACTGTGGTTTACATAAATGAGGATTTACAAGCCTAAGGAAAAAATGCAGACATTTTGAGACCAGCACAACATTTTTTGAGCCATTTAGCTCCCTTTCAATCCAATCAAAAACATAGTTAGGTCTCCAGCGGGCCAACCCTTTTGGAAAACCAGCATTTTTATCAACACTGAAGATTTGAAAAAAAAGCCTCCCTTAAAAATCAAAGCTTATTTTGATCATCTTTTGGCAAAGATAACAAGAGTTTGCCAGAATATGTATGTACAAAGAGTAAAACATCAAGGAAAGCCATAAAGAAGTGGCACAGAATTCCTTTACACCACAAAATTTTTTCAAATACAGATCTCTGCCTTCAGTCTAGGTTTAAATGTCAACACAGAGGGCTCCCATCTCATCATCATCCTCTAGCAAAAAGAAATTTAAATTCTAAAAGGCAGCAATAACATTAATCCAGTTACAGATGGCTCTGAGAAATACATCTTTCATTTCAATCTGCACAAGCACAGCTGAGTGCACGGCTGCCCATATTCCCTCATTGAGACCTCTCTTACTTTGAGCTTGATCTTTCTCCTGTTGATGTCATGAAAATTCTCCCTCTCATGTCAGTATGGTCAGGAGAGGTTGGCATGTGTAAAAATCTAATTAATTGTGGGTGGTTATTCTATTTTCTGGGCTTTGTTAGGTGTTGCCAGCTTCCAGTTTTGCTGGGGTATGTTGCAGTTTTTAATGGAAAATAACTGTTGTGATTTGTGATATGCCCAAAGGCTTTTACATACCACCATCCTATAAAAAATACTTTTGTGATTTACCGTTATTAGTAATGCCACTGGATTAAGAGCAGTCTAGATTCTACATATGGCCCTTGCTAGCGTGAGCCACCCAGGTTGGATTGTTTTTTCTATTTGTCTGCAATGCCAGGAGGTGGTAGTCTCTCCACTGTTAAATTTGAGATTTGTAGCTGAATATTCCTGACTACAGAGACTGGACAAGAAGGATCATTGCAACTGCCTGTATATTATCAGTGTGCAGGTCGTTTAAAGACCTATTTCTAATCCAGGGTCTTAAATTAAATGAACGGAAGGCACAAGGATGTAAGGCATAATCGTAAGCTTCTTACCATCCAGCATGCACTCACATCTAACTCCTTGTAAGTTCACACACAGTATCATTATGCTGAAGAAGATTCAACCTTCAAAAGCAATTCTTCGGTTGAAAGGAGCTAACAGAACTAGCAAGCTATTTGTTGATTAAGTTATGCTATATTTCAAATACGTTTGTTGATTATAGTTATCAAAGACTCATGCAAACACACACGTGTTCCTGGCAGCTGTTCACTCGTTTGGAAATGTAAGAATCACTAGGAAGAAGGCAGTGTGAGCCTTTACCACAAGTGGATGCAATTCCAGAACGTTGACTTGAGCTCATCAATGATTTGTGAGATCACATTTCTCTCTTTCCTTCCTGAAGAGTATTTGGACAACTGCCAAGTATTTGTAAAAAGGTTTAATGAAATTTGGCACAAATGGTTTTCTCAGAAAGTTTCTGCCAGAACTGTCTCATTTGTTATTCATTATTATTCTGGTAAAAAAAAAATTAATTTTTTTTTAAAAAAAAGTTTCAGGCATTGGGACTTCAAGATTGAAGGAAAAATGATGTGACCCAGCAAGTAATGCAAAGGGCAATAGTTTGAACAAGATTTCAGTATTGGCCTATGATCTGATGCCTATAGTGTGAGTTGATGCAGAAAGGGGGCTGGAGCAGGGTAGATTTAGGAGTGTTTTGGTCAGAGATGACTATCTCATCTGTAATTGTAGCTGATCTGGAATTTTCGGTTAGATAACACTTCCAACAGGGAACCACAGTCCCTCCCTCTGACTGAGCTATTGGAGCCATAACAGCACCTATGCCAGAGAAGAGATACTTCTCTCTGGCTATGGGACAAGCATGAATATGTAAGAAGTAGGATTCATCTCAACTTTGGACAAGTACAGTTCTAGGCTCTGATTCACCTGACCTATTTAAAGTTTCATTTCATGCTAAAGCAAAGTCATTCTAGAAATGCTTCTTCCTGCATAGTGACTAAAATGGAGCAGAGAATGACATACTCCAGTGGTGATGTCTACATCATAAGATCTGACATTTGGTCAGTTGGATCCCAGACAGATGAATGTGCTGCAGCAACTTCCTTGTGACGTTTCAGAACCTGAAAAAAAAAGAAGTTAATTTCTACCAACAACACACATACATTTTTCAACTCTCATGCCTTGGATCTTTTTGTTCCTTGAGAACATTAGTTATTTTGGCTCAGCTCAGACTAAATGTAAATTTTCACAAAGAGAAAATACTACTTTTGTTCAGCCCTACTTGTAAAGGATGGTTCAGCCAGCTGTGCTTTAAAGGCCCCTTAAGTGCTTTGCTTCATAAAAATTAGTACAAAATTCTAGTTGCTGCTAATGAATATTTCTCCCAGACAGCACTGACATTTGGAACATGATCTGAACCTCTCTACTTCCCAAGATCCTACTGTACTAGGAAGTACAATACCCGATGATGCTTTACCACACAATGACATATGGACAGCACCCAAGGTGTGGAGTTAAACTTTGCTGTTCGGCTCTGTCTGTAGAACTCTTCAATACTATATACAGTGGCTAGCCAATTCTTTTTTAAGATGTCATTGCCTTCACTTTAGCTGCTTCCACATACTGGTTTTGAAAGAAGTGGTGATGCTGTAACACAGCCAGGTAACCAGAACAGAACGCTGAATTCACAGCACCAGCGTGGTACAATTTTCAGTGGATTCTGAGCTGGAAGTTACTGAACCAAGTGAATCGGAAACTGTTACAACTGTCCTGCTAAGACTGTCCAAAGACACATCCATCTAGTAACTCATGGTGTGTTCACACTTCCATCAGTCAATGCTTGCTGCTGTGAGGATTTCAGTGTGTCTGTAGGAACATGCCACGAGCTACAGATTTACAAACACTGCTTCATACAGCTCAAAACATCCTGTACAAATTCACTCAAGGCATAAACATTTTATTTACACAGTTGTAGATGTAACTATAATGATGAGATACAGAACAAGAATATAGATCCAAAAAGGATCAAAATACTAAATTCCACAAAAATCCAAGACTATGAATCCATAACTCCTCGTTCATCTGCTACTTAATGCCTGTATTCTACAAGTTGCCTCCATATACAACCTTCACATTGTCAAGACACCTAAAGGTCTGCTTCCAGCAAGCACCTCAGCCTCAACAGTGCTGAATATCAATTACTTAAACCAAGCAAAATCCAAAAGCTGACCATTCATACTCCCTTCTCCCCATTGCCTTAATCCATCGAGGGTCTGCAGGGTAGCCTTACACACCAGGCAACACGAAACGTTACTGTTTTCTTTCCAGATACAGCCACTTTATCATTCTTAGTAGAGTCGCCAGACCACTCTGATAGCATAGAAGAAACTTGGCATCACACCTGGACCACCACAACACAGTCAGCCCCAGAGAGTTCAAATGTACATATTCTTCATTAGCCATGCAAACCTCACAGCCTCTTAATTCTACACTGCTCTCCTCTCACTGAAGTAGCTTCACTGGTCAGAAGTGAAAAATCTTGCTTTCCTCTCAAAGAGAGAAGGAAATTTTGAGGACAGGGTCCTACTCTGTGTATGGTAAAGGGGTTGCCTCTTGGAGAGGGATGATGAACACAAGTCACTGCTCCTTGGAAGCACCATCTTATTCTTGCTTTCTAGCTTAGATTAACTTCAGTTCTCTTTAATTCCACATCAGGGTCAGTATCTGCACTGCAGAGAACAGATAGACACATTATTTAGGAAACTCTCTGGGAGGTGAGTTTGAGTTCCCTCCGGCAAAGCAGCAACTGAGCAAGATTTCCCACAACCTGGGGGAGCGCTTTAATCACTAGGCTCCTGTTCAAAAGGCCACCCCCACCTACTCTTCTGCCACATTTTAGAAGAAGAGAGAGACAAGCTCTGTTTTTCTGGAATAAAGGGTGTAACAGGTGGCTACGTGCTGGCAAAGAACCCACAGTATCCTCAGCATTTCCTAATAGAAAGCTGACTACCTGATCCTGATGCACCTCACTCTTCCCACATACCTGTAGGGTGCCAAGGCACTTAACAGAGGTGTCTGCTTACCTTGGGCCAGCCACATGAAAGCTCGGCAATATAACACTCAGTGTTGCAGCATCAAAGTCCCACTTTGGATGGAGCTTCAGGGTGCTACCAGAGGGAATTTACAATGTCAGGACTTAAAACTGTATGTGATGCTCATTACTTGTAACAACTGACTCTAGTCTAACAAAAGCAGCAATGCCACAACAGTTATTGTTAAGCAATTTAATTGATCCAGACATTTATGCAGAGCCATTTACCTGCTGGGGCTGTAGGCAAAGGCTAACCTACCCTTCTTTTCATTCCCACGTTAGATGACTTGTAATTTCCTAACTCAGCCTGACGGGATGTCCCCAGGCTTTGGGGCCTTCAGCAGCTATTCTGGTTGCTCATCTCCAAAACTGACTCTGCATGTATATTGGTATATTGGGCTAGTCACCACAGATGACACCCTTTATTTTTGGATGCAAATACTTTACCTTAATTGCATATGCAAGTCATTGGTCTCTGAGGTTCACCTTACTTCACCTCCAAAGATTTAGTGAGGTAATATGGCTTAGTGAGCTCCAGAGAGGTTTTCAAGGTACCTTGAAACATTATGAGCTTCTGCCTTTTTTTCCTCCACAGATCTATAAACAAATCCAGTGAATTCACAAGTCTAATAGGGATCCCTAACAGCAGCCCCAGTTGAAACTCTTTTACTTGCGTTTTCCTCAGGAGAAATAGATGATAAACAGCAGGATGCTCTATGGGCCAGGTAGAAAAACATGTTGACTCTCTTGATAACCCAAATAAAATTAAATTTTTATACATCACTCCAAACTACTCAACTTTGTTTCTAATACTAGTCCCCTAACCTATGTACCTATGACTTATGAGTCAATGGGGAGAGTGGGTGTGCAGCACCAAAAGGAGTGCTGCATTTCCAGGTAGAAGTCTGACTGAGCTAAGGAGGTCTTACTCTATTTAACACTGATTTTGCAAATAGTCAACACTGCTGTGAATGGAAGACAGTAGTCAATCCTCCAGTGAACTAATTAAATGGATGAACAGGTTTTCAAGAATTAGGTACAAATTAAAAGCTACTGACTTCAGATGAGACTCAATGGGTAATGCAAAAGTCTTGACCACTTGAGCACCATACTGGGAGAGCTTAGAGCCCAAGGAAGCAAAAGGCACCTCTGCACATCCTGACTATTTATAGAGCTCATGCACTCATTTGATTCCACTTATTTTCCAGTCCTGGGCTGCATATGTGTATAAAGAAATAATGGAGGGAAAATATACATTGGTAATAATAATCAGTCTCTTAGACACTAAATAGCTTGTATGAAATATTGTAGCATCAGCTGAAGTTTCTGTTGGGCAAGTTCCTAGAATCTTAGTAGGTAGAAATTAATGTCTTTAGACCCATTCTTTGGATATAGGATATTAATGACTCATGAAGTCAAACATGAGCAACTTCACTTTTTTCCATCTAAAATGAAATAGGACAGGACTTCTAGGTAGTTTTGGTGCTAAAGGGAAATTCAGCTCTTGTGCTGACCTAGTTAAAATGGATGAGTCTCTTTCTACTTGTATACATTTTTTTCTTGCTTTTAATAGCTGCTTACACAGACTTACTAATCAAAAAATACATATAGCTGAAAATCTGAAGTGACTTCCTCCCCCACTCAGCCGTTGTGGTGGCAGAAGAAAAGATGGTTAAAATGAAAGAATTGCCCTAAGCTGCAGCAGAGCCCCTTAGAGAAGGAAAACAGACAATGTTTCTTTAAAAAAACAAAACCACTTTTCCTCTGAGCAAATAAGTGAACAGACCCAGGTTACCAGGGAATTCCTCAAATTAAGCTAGTACCTGCTAAAATCAAGCCAGGCATTCGACTCTCATGGGTAGAGAATCATGCTTTGCCTTCCCTCACCAGGATCAGGTTGTTCCATTTCCGTAGCACTTAAAAATAACCATCAAAAATAAGAAATTTCCCTCCAGTAGCTATACTGAGTCAAGTACACTGATCAGCTGTAAATCACTTCGTGTCTACCAGATTTATAGTTGGGGTGAATTAGACACAGAATGTTTCATTCCCCATGTTGGAACCAAATAAGCCATATGCAAAGATGCAGTGGGGCAAAGGATGACGAGTGAAAAAAAAGCTCTTCCAACTCTGTTGGCTGATACCACATTCATCCCTCTGTTAACAATGACATATCTGAGGACAAAAAAAACCCACAACAAAGACACATTACATGTATTACATGTATTCATTGGAGAAAGTGTGAGATGACCACTGCAGATGGACAAATTCATAACTCCCCTGGCTCTTCTTTTTGGCATCTTCCCCTGAGCTGTCTCCTTCCATCTTCCTATTTAGCTGTTTTCCCAGCTCTTGAGCTTTCTTCTCACCTATGTCTAGCCCTCTGAATACTTGTTTTATAATATCCTGATTACACCTGTCACAACAATATAGCATATTTGTCTGCTTTGATTTTTTTTAACATTATACTAAGGATTGCACATATAGAATTCCCTGTACCAACTCAAAAACACGAGTTAAAGAAATCACGCTTTCCTGCTTCCCATTCTCTCATATTACACTTAATTAAACTGCATTTAAAATTTTTATTAAAATCAGGCCTAATTTTAATTAAATCTCCCTCCTTCACTCTTTTATTTCAAAGTCAAACGGGAGCACAAAACTATTTGCTTCAGATCTCCTCCTAGAGTTACTTTAACAGGTAACTTTTTTAGTGCTCCAGAAGTCAGACCCTGTGGCTGGTTGATGAAAGAAAGTACTAAAGGGACAAATGAATACAGGTCAGTGGTAGCCAGTCACAAGAAAAGAGGAAGGGAATTCTAGCCACCTTTTACAAGAAATTTTTGAGCCCACTTATTAGACAATTCATCCATGTCCTCGGTTTCATCCTTTGAACCCCTCAGCCCTCACACACTGGATTGAAACTCAAAGGTTTTAGCACCTTTTGTAGTCTTGACTGGTCAGTCCATAAGCAGAAGGGCGGTGAGAGAAGTCACTTACAGTAGCTCCCAAGCTTTCTTTGCTTTAGCCAATACATGGGACACCAAAATACATCAAACATCATTTTTTCACGTGACCACCTGAGCGCATTAAAGCCCGATAGAGACTGGCCATGGATTTCTGTGGGAGCAGGAGCAGGGATAACTCAATTTAATGTATTTACAAATCATGAATGAGGTCTCAGTCCTGGGTGCATAAAAATCTGCTGACCTTACTGCTTCATCACTTCAGTATTGTCATGGTTCTGCCCCCAGCCACTCACATGGGGGAAGGGGGAGGGGGGAGGAAAAAACCCAAAGCTAAAGCTATGGGTTGGGATAAGGACAGCAAAAAGAATAATGACAACAATAGGACTTTATAGCAAAAACATATGAAACTGGAGATACATGATGCAGTTTCTCACCAAACTTCACAACTCAGGCCATACAGCTCAGAACCATCCCGAAGCTGAACTGTCCCCAAAACTGTGTGTCCCGGAGCGATGTGCTCCTCCCCTCACCAGCCCCCCCTTTATACTGATTATGACTCAGTAAGCATGGAATACCCTCTTTGACCTATTTGGGTCACCTGTCCCAACTGTGTCCCTTCACAGCTTCCTGGGCGCTCCCCACCTTCTCATTTGTGGGGCAATATGAACAACTGAAAAGCCCTTGGACTGCTTGACAACTAAAACATCAGTGTGTTGTCAGCACTGCTCTCATCCTAACTCCCAAACACCAGTACACCAACTGCTAGAAAGAAAATTATCCTAACTGAAACCAGGACAGAGTGCTGGGTTCCTATTAACAAATGGTGTGGGCCTGATTCACTCAGGCCACCCAAAACAGAAGAACTATAAAGGAATAGTTGGGGCTGCTGAAAAAGGTCTGAGATTAAGTAACCCATGCAGCTTGGGGCTGACTACAGAAGCTAATGCTCATTAGAACTATTTACACTACTTGCAACTATTTCAGAGCAAACAGTGCAGGCGACTGCTCAGAAAAATAAGTTCGTCGTCACTTGAGACAGCAACCAAAGATTCTTCTGTCTCCAGGACAATCACAGTAAAACTAGGCAGAGGATGTGAAGCTGCATTCAGAAGGCAAAAGAAACACTGAGGAGTATCGGCTTAGAACAATCTTTCACGGTCCCAGGTTTTGCAAGCTTCTGAGTAATGTTTGTGTCTGCAAAACTTGCTTGACTACAATAGACCTTATTTTTGTAACTTCATCCTGTGTTTTTTTCACAGGTGGTTCAATTAAAAGGGGAACAGAAAAAGCAACATTTTTCTACATGAAAGACAGACATCAAAGTAAATAAAATGAGATTATCTGCCCCGTTACCTCCAGAAGCTGATCTTCCAGAGCGCATGGTGCACTGAAGATGGGTCTAGCACAATCCTTTTTCTCATTCCATTCTTTCCTTTATAATCTTTCTAGCCATTCTGTGACTAATAATCTGCTCCATTTTTCACACATTTTCTTTTCCCCCCTCTGCGTGCCATCTTTTTGCAAGGACTTCCCCATTTCTCATGGAGCACAATTCAGTGGCAAACTGCCTCAAAATCAAAAGTGTTCGAGGTCTGTCAGATCACTGCTCCTGAAAAGCAGTGCCACTGTTACATGCTTCATACCAGCAGAAGGATTTAGCTAGCGGCTGTTAAGTTCAGCTAACTCCAAAAGGAAATAGCTAAGAATCCATTTCTCCCAGAGACTTCTTCTTTTCCATGGACCAAGCTACTAGTAGGCTGTGAAGACTTCACCACAGACTTACTAGTCAGAGAGACTCTGCCTGCCATTAGCCAAGGAGACCAGACTACAAAATTGTACCTAGTAAGTCTTCAAACAAGTAGTTTTGGGTTTTCTCACATTGCTTCCCTTGTCTGTGAGGCATCTCTAATATTTCCAATGGCTGCTTCATTATCTTTCTCCATAGCTGTCCTCTGTTCTTCACTTGCTTGCGAAAGCTATCAAAACGCTGACAACAGTGATGCTACCGAATTGTCTTCATGCTACCTACCGTATTAGCAATATTGCCTTACTTTCTCCTTGTATTTCCCCCTTTTCATCACATCCCTGTCTACCTGATGTTGCCTGTCTTTCCCTTCTATTCTAAAATCTTCTGAGAAGCACAGCCTTTTACTCTGGTTTTCTACAGTGCTTAACACAAGGCATCAGAGCAAACAGCAGTAATGAAAGCAACAAGTAGGAGACGCAGGCCTTTGAATAGTTTTCATAAGCTTTCTGTGAGGTTTTATGCTGATCTTGGTTACAATGATGGGAATCAACCAGTGGGTTATACTTTTAGCTAAATATATATGTAATACATTGCATAAATAACACAAAACCTTTGTATGAAATATCTGGAATCAGTAAAGACACTCCAAAAGTTCATCTTCCACCTCTCCATCAAGTGCAACTGAAACTACAGCTTAGCCATAGCTGGATCACTTGCAGACTGAGGCTGTATTATTAATATTGTATTGATTCTAAACTTGAAGAGGACTTTTGGGGCCGGGTTTTCTTCAATTGTATAGATTTACATTGAAAATTGTGCATAACTCCTCCCCATGAGTGATAAAACACATTAAAGAAAAGCTGAGGGTGTAAAAATTAATAGGACTGAAAGCACCAGGCTTATGGTTGCTTGTGTAAATTCATGTAAGTCTTCCTTACATGTATGCACTCTGTAGTAACATGATGACAGGTGATTTTCCCTAGGACCTTTTACCTCCTTCAATATCCAACATTGCCAGCACATCATCTTAAAACAATGCTAAAACCAGCATTCATGAGTGGATTCATAGGCTTCTGTCATATTTGTCATTAGAGTGTCTAAGTGCTTTCATACAGCGAGGAAAAAAGAAACACAACCACAAATGCCAATGAATTTATAATCACAAAATCTCTCTCCTTTGAGAAAGGAAAAGCTGTTCTATCCCACTCACACAGATCAGAGCTGAGACACTGGTGTATCTCAAAATTACTCCTTAATTTTGCATTCCCTGCTCATATTCTCATTTTTTTTTCTCCTCCAGATTTTTGTGAAGTTTTCTACATTTAAAACTTAGTTCCTACTGACATATGAACTACTCTAAGGCAGCATTCAATTGCAGGGACCTCTAATAATCTTGTCTCATGGTTCATCTCTGTCCTTAATGCGATGGACACCCACTAGAAGAGAATCATGCAATCATGCAATGATTGAGAAGAGAATCATCACGTGCAATCATGTGAATAGAAATTACTTCTATGGCACTGTGCTGGTGTGGCATTGCACTGTGTAGTGGCTTAATACAACAGGCAGATGTTTGCTCACACATATCCATCACAGGGAGAATGAAGGAAAAAAACACCAACCAACCAACAAATAAAACCCCAATGTCATATTTGGGATAAAAACAGTTTAATAGGGCAGAAAAGGAAGAGAATAATAATAATAAAAGAATATACAAAACAAGTGATGCACAGACAATTGCTCACCAACTGCTGAGCAATGCCCAGCTAGTTCCCAAGCTGCCACCCTCCCCAGCCAACATCCCTCATCTTATCTAGAGTATGATGTCACACAGTATGAAGTATCCCTTAGGCCAGTTTGGGTCAGCTGTCCTGGCTGTGTCCCTTCCCAGCTTCTTGTGCAGCTCCTTCAGAAGGCTTGTGCTTCCTCGCTGGCCGGGCAGTATGAGAAACTGAAAAGTCCTTGATTCAGCTGCAAGGACTGCCTGGCAACAACTAACCATCAGCATGCCATCAACACTATTCTCATACGAAATTCAAAACATAACACTACACCAGTCACTCAGGAGAAAATCAACTCTGTGCCAGCTGAAACCGGGGCATGCCGATAGCCCTTACTCAAACATGTCCTAACTTCTCAACATTTTTCAATGTATACTATCTGTGCCTCTGTACATGTAAATATGAATATGTAAACATGTACCACATGCCCCTGCTCTATTTCTACAGTCTGTAGTGCAAACCTTTATGTCTTTACCAGAACTATGAATAAATGATAGCTCGTTGCTGTCCTCAGTATGGGCTGGTCAAGGCATCATTGTGAAGATGGATTGTACAGCTACTGAAGGATAACAGAGGACCGTGCCAAGTTTGGAAGTTTGGGTGCCTAGTTTTTAAGAACTTTTCTTTCTCTTCAGCCTCTCTATCCTTAGTGACCAAACTGCAGGTTGTCTTTGCCCCTACCCTTCTATCAGGTCTTCTTACAACATCAGTAAAAGGCATGAGTCTCAGATCAGGACAGCTTCCCAAGAGTCAAGTCTTTGCTTGAAAGCACAGGACTCTGAAAAAAACACTATCTTTTCCTCCTTAGTTCATTCTCAGAAATGGTTGCAAGTTTTTTTTACTAAGTATCCCTCAAAAATAGCAACAATCTACCTTAGCCAAATAGCTGGCATGGAAAATCTGAGCCCAAGTGGTTTAAACTTTGGCAATGTTATCAGCAATTGCAACAAAAGTCATATAATGAAAAAAGTTAGTCAGTCTTAATTGTCTGTGTCATTACCAGGTCTGCTTGTAATAACATGGTAGCTCAGTCTTCCAGCCTCTTCTAGATGACACTTGACTTACAGTTCTGTGGGAATTTTTATGTGTTACTATATGTTTATGTATATCTGTCATCGTTTCATTATGAGATTAAAATTATATCCCCATTTATACTCTCATCAGAAATAATGGCCTGAGAATACCCATTGTTATTGCTGCAAATTGTAAATCATGCAATAAGGTGGCCAATTATCAAACTGAAATTACTCTAAAACAAGGATCCCGTTTTGGCACACAGGTGAGTACGGTCTGCAAACGTTTCTGCATATACAGTGGCAGTTTCAGGGGTGCAAGTGGGATTTGTTAGTCAGCAGCCCATGAAACATCCAGGTAATGATGATTGTGAGGCAAGGAAGAGCTGGTATCCTATCTACAGAGGGAGCATAGAGGAACAGGAAAATGAAATTGCCATACAAAGCTCAGAGGTGAAGGTATGGCAGAACAGAGAACCAGACCTAAGGGTCTGAAGTTCCACACTGGCTCCTTAAACATCAAACCCTTTTTCCCCCTCCCTAGGTGTAGGTCTCAGATTTTACTGAAAGATGTCCTATTTCTTGTGTAAATTTAAAAAACTCTAGATAGAGCATATTAATTATATTCTGTATTTTCATGGAAAAGATAGGAGAAGAATTAGGGAGGGGAGGGGGAAATTTTAAATGCTCTGATGTTTTACCTAAACCTGCCTCTTGGGGAAAAAAGGATAGCAGTTTCTGCTGATTTTTAGCACAATATGATAAACTGGTTATTATCAGTCCAGTAGTCAAGTTGGCTCAGAGAGGTCAAAACAATAACAAAACAGTAAATCCTTACATTTAGCACCATAACCACTTAATTACAGAGGATAAAGTTATGACATTGCTGGTATTTAAGGCAGTGTGCACCTTTGTTCTGACATAGGAGTGAAAACATATACGTATTACCTTTCCTGGAATGCTTTTGCTTCCTTTTGGATAATTGTCTTTCATCATGTTCAGATCTCAAGCAATTTGAAAAGTCAGCAGTGTACTGTGGAAACTGAGGTTAACACTAAGCTCCTTGCTTCTTTTGCACGATGGGAATGGCAAAATCAGATTATTATTAAATTTTTTTAAAAATCAAGTTGCTTTTAAAAAAAATCACTATAACCTCTGATGAAAGTAGCAGTGTTTCGATATCTAGCATTTTCTAATTGTTTATTTAAAGGCCAAGTCCTGTCATATGTTTTCTTGGGGGTTGGGTGTTTTTTGGGGGGGGGTATCTCTCATTTCATCACACTTACAGCTTCCTGCATTTGCCTTTTGTATGCACAACTCCATGCACATTTTTAACATGCATTCAAGGCCTCTTTGCCCACATCTCCAAAAAAATGAGATAAAACTAAAAGGTAGAAATATAATATTAAGCAACTGCAACACTGATGTAAACAGCACTAGGTGCTATATAGCCACAGGGCCAGCATTCCTCTTGGGAACCATACTCAGTCTGGATGAGATGGAGTTAACTACAGCAGCCTCCATGGTGCTTTTGCGTCCATGGCTAAAAAAGCATTGGTAACACACCAGTGTTTTGGCGGTCACTGAGCAAGCAGTGCTTCCACACCATCAGGGCTTTTTCTCTTCCTCACAAAGCCAGGAGGCTGTGAGGTTGGCAGAAGTTTGGGAGGGGACACAGCCAAGATAGCTGACCCCAACTGAATGAAAGGATACCATATGACATCATGCTCATCTATAAAAGCTCAGGGAAAAGGAGGAGGGAAGGGAGAGGCATTCATGGTCATGACTTTAACTTCTCAAGCAACTGCTTCTATCATACTGAAGCCCTGCTTCCCAGGAAGAGGCTGGACATTTCCCTGCCAATGGGAAGCAGTGAATGAATTCCTCCTTTTGCTTTGCTTTCACACTCAGTTTTTGCTTTCCTCATTAAACTGCCATTACCTCTACAAGTCTTTTCACCTTCCTCCTTTTTTCTCCTCATCACACAGGAGATAGGAATGAGCAAGAGAAGAAGAAGCAAGAGGGAGGGTGGGTGTTCAGCTGCTGGCCAGGGTCAACCACTACAGGATCCCATGTAGTAGGTGTGACCGACCCAACATTTTCTGGTAAAGAAGGCAAATACATCTCTTCAGAACAGCAAAGTAGAGCCCTGAAGATGTTATCCAGTCATTTCCCACTGTACTTGATACAGAACAATCTCAAAATGTAAAAAAATCAGACAGCTGGCTCATCTCTGTATACCTTCAGATAAACAAATGAGCTGACAACTGTTGTGCCCTTTTGTGTATACTTTACTGTCTCCCAAAGAAAGCTAGAGATACCAGAGATGCTGGAGCAGCCTTTTGCCCTACAAACCATCTATGACATCTGCGCTTTTTCTTCTCAAGTAGACCTATCCAGAGAATGGTTTTCCTTCAGGAAATAACATCTTTCAAAAAAACTTCCAACTTGTGTCTAAACACTGAAGATTTTGATATATCACCACAGAGCTTCAAGGCTATACTTACTGGTAATTGCATGGACTTCCTTTATCGAACACAACAACTGACCAGGCTCCCTCTCATAACACCTGATGGTCTCACTTCCTACTGAAATACAGTAGTTCACCACATGAGAGAAATGTCTGGCCAGAAATCTCGATTCCTACATATGGGGTACCTGCCCTCATATTCCCCACTGACTCAGAATACAATCCTGAAACTACACTTCCAGCATTCAGTCAACTTGCTGTTATCTGAAAATCAAAACTCTCAGAGATTTCTGATATTTTATTTTTTGTGGAACATGAAAATTTCAAGAAAAAACAAACTCTCCATATGTTTTAGTCAAAACCTAACTTTTATCATCTTCTTTCTCCTCTTTACGGCCCTCCTCTTGCAAAACAAAAAAGAAGGTAAGTCTCCAAAGAGCGATCTCAGCTAAATGCCAACTGCCAAGAAGGTTGTTTAGTTTCAAGTTCTGCTTTTCCCTTATTTACTGATACTAAACATTCAAATGATGGCTTTTATGCCCTTAACACAAGTTCCTAGCTGCACTTGCAAGTAGCATTTTATACACAACATATAGTCAGTATCTACTCAACCTCTCCTCTACTAATTTCAATTAAACTATTATCTATTTTCTTACATGGAGAATGAAAAGTGGCATCACACAGATGCTCTAGACAAAACATTCTGAGGGTAACCCATATCACAAGTTTTGCACTGTGCAGATACCACCCTAACTGTCACTCTGTACCAGCTCATACTGGTCTACATGGATTGCCATCATGTTACATGATGATGAAGTTATCTGTATACATGGTGCTGTGTTAGATTTGCACAAATCATCATAAACCTTGTATTTTCTTCTCTGTTGTTTCCTTCTGCCTTATTATGAAATAATATAAAAGTAACACTAAAAAAGGATCTAATAATCTTATTCATTTTGGTGCTCCAAGGCAAAGTCATCTGCTCCCAAGATATTTACCCACCTTTTCTGAAGAATTCCCAATTACAGAAATTGTCCTACCTCTCCCGGCGATCATCATCCTTATCAAGAAAAATTATTCCCAAATATCCACCCTGTTGTCTAACATATTCCGATTAGAGCCAGTTAGTCAGATAGGAAGAACAGCAGCATATTATACTATATACAAGTGTCTTATTAGTCCCCTCTTTGCCAGAGCTTTTTAGATATTTGAGGAGCATTAAACTCTTTCTGCCTTTGAAATCCGCCATGTTTTGGGCCAAAAAAAAAACCAACCCCAAACCAAATCCAGACAATCTCTCCATACCATTAGGTTTTCCAATCATTCCCTTGTTCACTTTGGATTCTCTCCAATGAGCTCACATCCTATTAGGAAGGCACAGCCCAAAAATCAGATCCAGTGCTCCAGCTGATTCCTTATCAGCATTGAGTGAAGGAAGATTACTTCACATGTCTTGTCAGCTATATTCCTGTTTGTATGTCCTAGGCTGGCACTTGTTTCAAACTTCTCCCTTTTTTTTTGAAATAGCATTCCCAACTCATGTTCACGCTTGTGATCCACCACAACCTGCAAGGTTTTATTTCTGAAGAAGTATTTCCCAGCTCCTTACTCATGTGAACTGATGATTTGTTGATGTTCTCCACTACTAAAGGGCAAACTATCCCTGGCCAAAGCCTTGATGCAGAGGTATTGGCAAGACCTAACATATTACTTCTGCATGTCCTAGGGGTTTGGGTTTGTTTGGTTTTTTTTACTTGCTTTGGTTTGTTTTGTTATTGCACTTTGGTTTAGGTGTTTTGGGTGGCTTTTTTTTTGTTTTAGGTTTTTTGTGGGTTTGGTTTGTTGGGTTTTTTTTTAAAGAAAAAACCCACAAAGCTAGTGGACAGGGAGAAAATACATACGGAAGACAGATCATCCCATTCAGTGAGTGTTCTTTCTGACTACAGCATACTTGTATAGCTGCTCTGTGGTCAGTCACTAACACTTCTATGAGGTCCATGCCTCTCAGCTCATCTTTGGCATCTATATTCCCTTTACTCTGTATACAGATTGCACATCCTTCCATGATTTGCTTGCACTGTATGTGAACATATTGCCCAACAGATTTATCATCCACGGTTTTAAAGTGATAGTCCAGTGGTGTCAAGCTTCCTAGATCTGAAGAGATACTCCTTTTCACTTAGATTGACCAACACAATTTAGACAGACCAACGTGATCTGAAATGATAGTCCATTTATACTGGCCAACATAGCTACTGTGTGTTTGTACTACTGCTAATGGACTCTCACCGTTTAAAACCCCCATGTGCTGATGACTTGGAGATCTAAGACTCCTGCACAGGGGAGACAGAAGGCTAGGGAAAGAGCCCTTGTGTGTGCAAGCAGAAAGTCAGAATGGCTGTACAGATGTCATTGTTTCGCGTGACCAAAGCTGCTGGACTGACTGAAGTTAACACAAGGTCATTTCACCCAACTCTGGAGGTTTTAGCCTGAGCCTGTGCTTACTCCAGGGCTCCAGTTCTGCCTACAGCTTTGATTCCTCTATAAGCCTTGCACCTCTGTTACTGGACACTTGGAACACCTGAGTCTTAGGTGGGCTCATGGAAGCATTTTTCAGTTAGGGGAGAAGTTTCTGGTCTCTAGGAATTATCATGCCAGTCTCTGCAAGATGGATGCCTTCAGATATTTTTTGAAAAGGCTTGAGAGGCAGCAAATGCTTTCCAGAGATTTTCAGGATACCCCTGCTCCATAGATTTCAGTTGCTGAAGACTGCAGCATAGTTTACAAGTATGAACATGGGAGAAAACCAAACCTTTTTCACAACAGGAAAACCTGCTTGATCTTAGGTGGCCTTCCTGTGTCAGGATGGATACCAGAAAGTTTTCTCTTCAAGAGAACTGCCATGAAACCAAAAGAATCCTCCCTGTTTATCAAGCAGCAAAAAAATAACCAATGACTTCAAATACTTCTTTAATCTCTACCATCCCTACAGAAGGCTTTTCTTTTTACATATTTCAGCTGGTTTATTGCATAAATATTATGTTAGCAGTCATTCTTCAGTGTGTAGGTGGGATCGCCAGTAGGCAGAGACAGTGATAAATGAGTCTCCAGGTGTTGCTGCTCTTTTTAGAAAATCCTTTAACAAGCAGTTATGAAGATTGAGGTCATTTTACAAATTTATAAGACTTACAGTAAGTTGCCTCACAAACACTTTTTTTAAAGAGGTGCTGTCAAAGTTGGTGATACCAAAGTGATTTGTATCTTTCTACTTAGCTCTGTTTACAAAATCTAGATAATTATTTATATGCATTTAGTTTTGAGGATGCATTGAGGAGATCAGGGCAGGGGATTATTGGAGCAATGTTTTCATTAATTGCTCTTCTGGCTGCAAGAAAGCAAATCTTGCAGTTCTGAGCTCCCCAACAACCATTTTGCACACTTGATGACAGCAAGCAGATAAGGTAAGGTTTTGCTAAGGTAATTATTGCAAACACCAAGGAGCCAGGAGAGTGGCTGCACAGCTCAAGAGACGAGAGTCTAAAGCCTTTCACCTTCAGACTGTAGATCAACAACTGGGCTGAACAGGTTCATTCAAGAATCCAACCTACACGAAAGCATCCTCACCACCACCAGCGTCCATCAAACCTAGTAGTAACTAGCTTGCTGATTGACATGGCTCCACAGGGAAGGGGAGGACTAAGCCTGATTGTCACACAAGGAGGAGCAGTGGGTTCCCTCAGCCCCAGTGCAGGTACTTCTGCTGAGTTGAAGCTCTTTTTGCTGCAGTGGTTCTGCAGACAATAGATTGCAGTCAGCTTTCCTGCATATCAAATGGATGCAAACTCTTCTGTGAAACACACCAAAGGAAGAAGAGGAAAAGCAGTATTTCAAAGCTTGTTCAAAGAACTGTGCCATCGTCCTTATCAACATGATTCTTTGGCATTGGGAAAGGCACTGAGAGCAGGTAATTCCAGGTAAACACCACGCAAAATACCTTTCTGAATTCTGAGTGCTCCCATGCCAGCACTTGGAATCAGGTAGCAAAGAGGAGGGGTGTTTTGCCATCAGGATCGGCACTGAAGGCCTCAGCTCCCAGGGTGGAATAAACACCATACTGAGGGAGCAGAGCTGTGGAAAACCGTTTGGCATTTCATAACCAAGTCCCCCACCTTCACACTTAAGTAATATTTTATCGCCTAGCATCATCTCTTGGCACAGAATTCCACAGGCTAGGACGCTTTTGTAATTCTTGTGCTCTACAATGTTTCCCCCAAAGACACCTCTGTCCAAAGGTGGAACACAAACAAGCTCCATTCT
Source organism: Laterallus jamaicensis coturniculus (assembly GCA_022605575.1). Taxonomy (NCBI): domain Eukaryota; kingdom Metazoa; phylum Chordata; class Aves; order Gruiformes; family Rallidae; genus Laterallus; species Laterallus jamaicensis. The sequence goes on along the minus strand of JAKCOX010000002.1, from coordinate 11,163,128 downwards.
GAGTCATAAAAACATACACATGCGTAAGTGCATGCAATAATCTTGGTATAATTTGCCCCTTAGTCATTGTCTAGTCCTATTATGTAAATCTGAAACATGCATTTTTGAAAATAAAGGGCTTCAGTAAAATAATTACTGTTGTAATCCTGGAACCACACCCAATAAACAGTTTAGCAATCAACTGGCTCCATAATATTTGAAAGCTATAAACAGATTAGTACGAAATTAAAGCAGTAAGGGCCAGAATCTCAGCTGCTGGTATAAATTAGTACAGTTTGACTAAATCAAATTAGCAGTTTGATTGACTTCAATTAAGCTATGCTAATTTACAGTAAGCTGTCATTTTTTCTTTCTCTATGCGTATGCATCCCAGAGCACGTGCATACGACTTTTTTCTGTATTCTAGGGAGATAGAGATCTTTAGAACAATAATCTCATTTCTCTCTCTGCATATATGTAGGTTTGTGAAACTTAAGTATGACTTCAGGCACTGTGTGGAGAGAAATCAAAGAACTACCAGAAAAGAAAGAACGGACAACTCCAGTCCAACAATTTCAATACACTGATATTCGTTTTCTTAGTAAGAAATTTGCTTGACTATAGAAGACAGCCTGAGACTACCCTTAGTGAGCTTACTTTCAAGATAAACTAGAAATTATCCATTTACAGGTTTTGCACAATTTGGAATAGTAGCCAATTTTTTAAAACCAAATTGCTAACTTCACCATTTTCCAGGACAAAAGCTCCTCCTGATTTTTTACACATCTCCCTACAATTCCTAGCATTCCTATAATAGAAATAAACCTTACTTCAACTGATTTTAATGGCATAAAATAGGGCATCAGAAAGATCAGATGATTGGGACCTCCTTTTTGATTGGAAAAGCGGCCATCTACTGCACTTTCATTCTAAGCCTTATGAAACATGAATCCTTATCATCATACTCATCTTGCAGGATGGAGAACTGGTTAAATATGTGCTTAGACAAGGGGGAGGGATAACCTAGCTTAAACAAACTCTTGTGCCCTAGTGATGTACCAAAGCCATACTTCCCCCTTAGATCATCTGTAGTCCATTATCTTGCCCAGTTAAAAATGGTCTCTCCACTACAATTGCTTTCTGATCTTCTGTCTGGACTAATCTTTTATCACAGGGGAAGGAGCACAAGCGGGAAGGGGAACTGCAGAGAAAAGGTTGTGGGCTGAAAGTCACACAGTATCTGGGTGACAGCACGGTGACTCTCCTTCCAAATGGCCTTTAAGCAAAAAACAATACTGCTAATGGAGTACACACCTAAGGAGGCAAACAAATCCCACTAGGCTAAAAAAATTCTGGATGAGAGGGAAGGCATGAAACTTATCTGAATTATTCTTCAGACATGCAGAAAAAATACTGTCATGGAGGCAAGTTATGTGGAAAGAATGTAAAGGTAGCTGAAGGAATATTGAGTGGACCTAAAAGGATGAAGGCAGACCTCCCTTCCAGGGTTCAATAGAATAGAGATGTAAGTGGCAGAGCAGTTGAGGAAACAGCCAGCATGGCCAGGCCATAACTGCCACTCCTCTCAAATGCAAAGGAACACATCTGCCATCCTGGATTTCCTGTGCACAGTCCCCTCCTGAACATCAACCAAGAAGCAGGAACATTGTAGTCAGAACTAAAGGGAAACAGGGAAAGCAGCTGTTCTGAAGAGTGACCAGCCATCCCAGCAAGGAGATTTAGGCCTTGCTCCACTCCCACACTGAATGCTGGTGCGTGTGGCCATACAGATCCCAGATCCAATTCAGATTTTATTTTATTGGAAGGCGTGGCTAGCCAGAGCTTTAGTTCCTAAGATTCACACAGTCAGAAAGAAATAACCCTTATATGCTCAAGGGTAACTGAAAACAGACCGAGTGCAACAGCTGCCATTCATTATTGTGCTGGTGTCTATCACATCACAGAGCCTAAAGCCTGCCAGCAAGTGCCCCTAACACGCCAGTGGGTAGCATGAGATTGATTCGGCAGCCTTCATCTCCCTGACTCATTTTACCTCTTTGCTCTGCTGCAGGCACACTGGCTTGGCTGCAGTGCCCCAGTAACATCTGACATCTTGACACACATGGAGGAACATGTCTCTCCTCTCTCACATCATTTTCTCTTTACAGACTTAAGCCGAAGGAGGGGTCTGCCTTACAATACCTGTCATTTCATGACTGTTGTTGAGTAACAAGTAACAAACACGGAAAGCTTTATTTATGAGCATAGCACAAGGCTTTGACCCAAAGAGAAGATTGTTCAGTATGTACTTGTTACTGTGATACTTCCCAAACACCACGATGTTCCTGGTTGGGAAGGCAGTCAACAGCAGTGCACGCATTTAGCAGCATGTGGCATGACAGTGAGCAGAATGCTGTCTGTGCTGCTTTCCCATATTTAAATTCATTTTTCAAATCCTGGGGAAGGTTATACTATTGACTAACAGGGTCAAACAAATATTAACAGAAAAAGAAATTAAGCCCAGTATATTCGTTGATACATTTTGATAAAAGCTTGCTTCCCGTATGCTCTTTCACTTGGTTTATGATGTCAAATCCCAACAAGTTTAAGGGCAGGGACACTTGTAGAAACAGACAGTTGTTATGCAAAGCATAAACGTTCAAGGAATTAAAACTCTGAATTAATATACAAGACAACACATTCTTGAATTTATGAAGGGTTATTTCCATCTTTCAAGGAATACAGCTGAAGCATAAAACCGCACATAACTGGTCAAACTGACTAGGTATGTCACATCTAGTTGACACTACAAAGCTGCCTGCCACTCCATAGATAAAGGATTTCCAGAATCCTTCAGCATTACACTTCAGGCTGACTTTTTTCCCTTTTCCACAGAACTTCAGGTTTTAAAAAGCAGCACAAAAAATACATTGCTGAGTCTTGGAGTTTTCAGACAAGTTTCCATTGATTTTTTTCCTATCCAAGTTTTAACTCCCACATACCACTGAAGTGTTTTAAAAGTCATGTGGATGCCTGAACAGACTGAGAAATATATGTTGGGACTGACAAAATACCTGGACACGCTTTCCAAAATCAAGAGATGATGCTTACCTAGGAACTTCTGAAAATCTCATCATCAGATTAGCAGCATTTTCAAGCTGTTAAATACCTTTTCTAGAAAACTGAGCACTTGACTCAGTCTCAAGTCTCACCCCTAGGACTCACCCACTGGGTGACCGAGCAAACCTTATCGTTTCTAAGTGTTTGTCCTTGTCCCCTACAGCAACACTAAGGGTGCTGACTGCCAGGCAGATGTGCTTCTCACCAACTGATACCAAAGTGCACTACACTAGCTAGGTAATACTAGAGAGCAGACCTAATAGGGTTAATCCAATTAGACAGCAAGGGGACCCTCTGAAGTTGCTCACACAATTTCCATTTACTTCAGTGGGTGCCAAACTGACTTCTTAGACTTGGTAGGTGTCCTGGAAATACCTATATACAAAGATACACTGAGATGTATCTTGCCCATCTGTGTCTCAATTTCCTCGTCTCTGAAATATGGATAACAACAGATATTTACCTATCTCTATAGAAGGCCTGATAATATTTAAAGCAATTGGTGTGATGACTAATTAGCTAATATTTGAACAGGGATTTGAAAATTTAAAGCACTACATAACTGCTAAGTACTATCACTAAATTAAGCCAACTGTCAACTAATAGCAGACAGTCTGATCTTTGCTGCTTGTTGACACAAGACCAATTACAAATAATGAGTTCCATAAAGACTAGAATATATCATACGTGAAGAAGTTAATGAAAATTAAGAGGAATAAAATGGTATATCATCATCATTCAATATTAGATTTATTTATTGGATTTTAGAATTTTAATCAGCAATGCCTACAACAATTTCCCTTTCTATATGCACTGTGTAGCTAAATAAACCATACACTCCTCTTTCATTTGAAATAAAGTCTAGATTAGCCTTGTGTCATAAGCCTTCCCCCTGATACTGTTAACTCCTGCATCAGGAGCCCTGTTCAGCAGTTCATGAAATTCCAGTTAGGTTTACTGCTCTGCCTGGAAGGTTATTACAGAATCTCATTTTTAGTAACCTCCTAATTACAAGCCTAATCCATTAATGACCAGACTGTTTCCACTTAGCTTTTCCCAGATTACACCAGAAGCTCACAGTTATTCTGCAGCTAATTATCATACCTGTGTCTTTCCCACCTCTTTCTATACTGACTTGTAGGGACCAACAATTTCTAGTAAAGGTAGAAGTCCTCAACTCAAACTCTTAATCTGTTTCCATCATTCCTGCCCTCACACTCCCTGTATGGGAAGAACTGGACACGATCTCTACACTGACAATGCCTCCTCATCTTATGTCAGCAGACAATTTCATCAGCCCATTCCAACCTTCTACACCCAAGACATTAATGAAGCATTAAGTAAGATCAGTCGCAGGCTGGTCTGAGTATCTCCACTAAACTGGCAGAACCTGTGCCATCTCCTTGGTCCCTGCCCACCTTCCCACTAGCTTCCTCAGTTGAAGAAAGGTGTAGTCTATGTTTGCCATCCTAGCGTTTCGCTCTTGCCAAAGTGGTTTAGCAGATGAAATCTGAACATTTAAATTTAGCCTACTTCACACAGATACTCTTCAGCATGTTCATGGAAAAAGTCTGGTTTTTCAGATTCCAGACAACTATACCACTCTACACTCAGCTTCAGAGATGTAGAGGTAAGTATAGTTCTCTATATGCATTCAGCCACACCATTGCCTACAGTATTTTCAAATATTGTGGAGAATTATTCCTTTTTAGCTGTCTAAACAATTACTGGTATTTATTAGCTCTATTTTGACAGAACTGGTTTAACACACTCTTTAAAAAAATATACACAACTTATTCTTTCTGATCATCACAAGACTGTCATCAGCCTACCACAAATATTGTAACAAATAACTCTGCACCACAAAGAAACATGATCCTCTTAACACTGAATCAATGTATTTGCCGAGGTCGTGTGCGTCGAGCCAAGTCATCTCAATGTACAACTGATCCCCCAATGGGAAGTGAACAAACACACAAGACAACAGAATATCTTACCTTTGAAATTCCAGCTAACACAGCTCCACAGGCCCAGTTTTTCTCTGGCATACGCCCCCTGTGAGGCAGCTGATGGAGCCATGGGGCTGCACTAGCACATGGCCTGATCTACAGCTCTCAGCAAGGGTGTTTGCTGGTCACACAGTGATCAGGGACCCCAGAACTCCTCCTGACACGCCAGGAACCACCAAGTACTTCCTCCTCTCCTTTTTCTTCTTGTTTGTAAGGTCACACACATCCCCTTTCTCTTCCTCTGGGAAGCTGGATGATTTTTGGATGGCAACTGGTCACTCAGCCACAGAGATCCTCCATAACATCAACAGTACTCAGGATCCTGACTCCCGTGGCTCAGGGGAACTCAGGTAAAACTGCTCTGCTAGGGGAAATTCCCTCCCTAGTAATAAAAATCTCCTCCCTAAAGAAAAAGAATGTCCCCCCTACACATTTTGCCTGGAGGCGAAGATCAGCATCCTATTTTTCTAAGTCTTATCCTTTCCTTCCCAGAAAAAACATTAAATCAGCCAAATGGCTCTTGCTGCCTTTCCACTGGAAAGAGGGGAAAGTAACAACCAGAGGAGTCAAATACAGAAAGAAAAGAATGACTGGCAAAAAAGAAGTGGTAGCACTGACCCCCTGGCACGAGGACAGTGTGGAAAGGAAGGCAGCTGGGAGTGGGAGGGAAGCAGCAGAGGAAAAATAGTATGCATATGTACAGACACATATGCAGATACAGATTTACCAAGGACTAGCAAGGAGGCGTCAGCCTCCCTATCGGCACCAGTTTGTGCAGCAGGCATTCCTGCATCCTGCTCTGGTGCCCCTCCACCCGATTTAGCAAAGGGCATCACCCCTTGAACAAATGTATCTGCATCTGCATGTTCATATGCGAAGGGGCTGGTATTATAGGAGAACATTATATTAGCTGTGCTATTTCCAGTTAGCATAAAACACTATTTTTAAGCTTACATAAGGAACACGATCTGATCTTGCATTTGTTCCACGTCTGCAGTTCCTAGAGGCCCATGCATGCAGGCAAACTCTAAAGCTGTTAAGCCTGATTGCTGTGGAAAAGAAAAAAAAAAAGAAAAAGAAAAAACCCAAGTAACTAGAAAACCTTTATATTCTTTGCACTTAGAAGGGCAGATCGCCTTACACCAGATACTGCTCTTTCAGCAGATCTTTGTGGGTGGAGATTTCATATCAGCGTGTCTGCCAATTCCTGCCACAGTTTCATCCAAGCCACAACATACAGAGTCAACATCAATTAGCATTAATTATTATTTATAAGAAGCAATACTATCTGCATTGCTATCATTCACACTTATTTTTATGTCTTACACAGGGCTCGTGTGCATGGTACCTCGCTGCCCAGACAGAACAAGGTCCCACAGAATCTGCAAATTAACACACACCACTGCCATCCTTAAGCCATTTTGAATAGATTGTTGTAAAAGTTAGGAGATCCCCTTTTCTGTGCTCCCATGAACTCACCTTCTATTTTTGTTTATAGTCAGGCCAAGATCCAGGAAGGAATAAAACAATCTTGCATGCACTTTTTTTTTTCTTTTTAACCAGAAGAAAACACAGGGAAAAAAAAAAAAAACCCAATACAAGAACAGAATAAGCCAAAACTATTTGGAATAATCAAAATACAGTGTTTCCAGTACAAAACTCTCAAGTGAGCTTTTAGCGCTTTACCAGAACATACTGGTTTCATACGAACAGAGGAAACGTGCTGAATGCTTTTATGTCCACTTTATTCCCCTATCTGTTTTATTGTCACAAGCATAACCTCTCAGACACATCTTTATTCTGGTTCAGATCTGGTTTCCAAACCCAGAACTGTATTCTGTGAAACAGAGTTTTGACTTAGCCAGTGGGGCTGATTTTGTTTAGTTCCCACAAAACTAAGAAAAACTTGCAAATATTACAAAATTCAATTCAAAACAGTTAATTAGTCCAGATCGCTGTTATTACTAGTATTGAAATTATTAGTATTGTTGATAATAGCTGCTCGTAAATAATCATTTGCATACATTAAGTTTAGCTGGAAGAACTTGTGAGCATTAGCAAATCCTATAATGAGGATGGTGCATCTTCTCTTTTTAATGAGTTCTGCCTCACTTCCAGTTTAAACAATATTTTTTTTCCCCACTTTGTTTCTCTCTCATTTTGTTGCTTGATGCAATAGGCAATAGCACAGGCACTGAGACTAGTGCAGCCAATCCAATTTAGAAAGTCGCTTTCGCATAGGCCGAGGTTAATGAAACTGCTTGAGCACCTTACAGTGAATTTGCTTAGTCAATCCAGGCTGCTTGGAGAAACTATTAATAATCAGCTGGAACTGCTGAGTCAAAGTTATGAATGACATGGAAACGCTGAGCACATTTTGTGTGCTCCCACTGCTTGTATCCTACTTGAGACTGTTGCAATCGTAAATTATGCATAGCTCTGAAATACTACATACTTTGACCAATATGTATTGCAACATTTTGCTGGGGAGTCACAACATGATGTGTCATGCTGCATATACCCTTCAGTGAGAAGCACGAACCGAATTGAGCAGGAACACACTGTGTTACCATTTGCTGCTGAAAGCCAACTTCCATCTGAAAACGTCTGCAAACAGTTTGACTTTGATGGATACGTACGTGCTATTTGCTTTGCTAAGTGATCAGACTAGCCTTACTTCAGTTGTCAGGTACATAAGAAAAACAATTTTAAACCTAGAGACTGTTGGCATATTTATCATTTTCCCTATTACTCACATATGCATTAGATTATTCCATAAATTACCTAATTGGAAAAGAGAAAGCATAGCATTTTTCTTATACAACTAGCAAGCATAAGCATTACAGGTATTATAAAGTAGTGCTTTTTGTTGCTAATTCTTTGGCCAAAATAACTCATGCTTAATTTGTGTAATAAGACACCTGAGAACACTGGTCACAGCTCATGAGCAACTAACACAAATTATTTGCAGAAAAAAACCATTATGATCTTTTTTACTCTGTTTTCCAGCTCTGAAACGTCATGCTCCTGGTTAGTATTCTTCGCAATGAAAAGACAAGAAACATACTTGCAGGATAATAAAAGCATTCTGTATGGAAAATAGTTTGATCTTTATTGTATCTATAACCAGTAATTACCACGCTATTATAGTTATACCAACAGCCAAGCAACTCACTGGCATAAACAGACACACCTCTTCTGACAAAAGAGTTACAATCAGATGTGCTGGCAGTTATCTTCATCCAAAATGCACAGAGACAGTTAAACGCAAAGAATGTATAAATTATTGTCCAGATCTTTGGCTAATTCACTGAAGTTAATAAATCCATACCATCTGATAACATAACCCATCATTCACAACCTAATTAAATTGTACATGGAAAGTTAACAGAAGAGGTAACCAACCAATACAATGCAAACAATGCAAAAGTCAGCATGGCAAGCTGAAGCTAGCTCTATTAAGCAACATATCACTAATAATGGAAGGAACATTTTTGGAAAGTTCTCAGTGTCAATCCTTTTTTAACTATTGATAAAGCACAGCAGCCATCAGGGTACATTAAAAAAAAACAACAAACACATTAGCTCACCTTTTCCTGGAGCAAGCACTGATGTTCTAACATCTTATGGACAGACATTACAAAACAGTCTAACTTGACATGTCTTTCTGGATGAGTCATGTCAGAAAGAACGATAAGCAAGTGGTAGCCAGGCAGAGAGTAACTGCAATGATTGAAGTAGAACACAGTGTATGGCATTTAAAGTAGCAAATACATTTTGAGGTGTAACCCCTCACACCTTATACATTTTGGTCTAGCCCACTATTGTTGAAGCATATCTTAACTTCAAGATGAAGTTCTGTTAGCTCTATATAAGGTAATTATCTCATATACATAAACTCCACTAAGCAGACTATCTCAACCTTCTCAGAACTGAGATACCTCAATTTTAGGTGCTTCTTAGGAAAAGATAGGCAGCCTGGAACTCACCTTAAATACTTTGAGAGTTCTGTAATACATCCCAGGGGGTCACTTAGGAAGTCTTCAGCTTCCTTTCAGCTGACAGAAACGACCACTGCAAGGTGCAAATCACTTCATGTACCACAGGCACCTGCTTTGGGATAAGATGATGACAGTTCTCCTGTGTGGCAACACATGCAAAGCATTTACAATTTCAGGCAGCAGCTCTGAGAGCTCCCTATCAGCAAAGCAGAGTCTACATATTTAGAAATTGTTAGAAATACAAGTTCTCAATTTAAAGTCACTATTGTGCCTTCAGTTCAGAGGTTTTATTTTCTTCTTTCCACCCAATCTCTCTAACTTCTCCTCTATCCAAAACAAAGCCACTCTCCTTAGTGCTATAACTTTCCAACCATCTAATACCCTACCCAATCATTTTCTTGTGACAGACTGAAATTATGTTTATCTAAAAAAAATGACTCAAGTTGTCATGAGATCTCACCTCTGGAAGGGAAGACTCACAATACACTGAGAAAGACAGTTTCCCTGCAGTGTTCTTGGGCAAAAGTCTTGAGCATCGCTGGAGTGGAAGCCGTGCCAGCACATCCCCAAAGTGCACTGCTGAAGTTAACAGCAGCGCTACAGTTTCCTGTACAGAACAAATGAGAACTATTACACCTCATCAAAACTTGAAGATGTGAAATGAAACACAGGCATTCACGTAACTTACATCTTGCACTTGTAAACTAAAAGGGGCCAGGACATGGACTTGAGAGCTGGCACATGATTATCCATACTGTTTAACTAGAAACGAGCTCCCTGACAAGGGTTTTCCCCTGTCACTTTCTCGGGCATCACGTGGGCATTGTTCAGGAGATGGCACGGATGAAGGACCATTCCCTCTAGGCAATACAGATGGGGCTACTTCTTTGGAAGGAAGAGAATTTATCCACGTAGATGCAAGCCCTCAAGGGCAAAGACTGTGTGCTGGCCTGTTTTATTTACTAGTGCTGAGGGAGCCATGAAGACCGGATGGGACGTTGTGGGCATCTTTTAAGTATAAGATCAAGATTGTATCTGCAAGACTTACCATACTAAGACCGTGATGTTTCAAATACTAATTAATACATCCATGCACAAGAGCAATTTTCTCAAATTAATTTGGATTACTCCTATGTATAAAAGTATGCCAGCGTAGGTGTTTGCAGAAGAGGTTTTGGAATGTCAGTCATCATATACCCATCAGTTAAAGTACTCTCATAAATGCTTTTGCTTGGAAGATTGTATTAGCCTTAATAGAAAATACATGTTTTCTGGGTCTGATGACTCAGGAAGAACTTGCAAGTCTATACCTCAACCCATTAATCTTATATAAATAAACTTTCCCCTTGTGAAAGGGAGTCCCATAGCATTAATAAACAGGGATCTTTCTCAACCATAATCAGATTCTGTAAGAATCATTTAGAAACATTTAGATTAATTATTTGTTGCGAATTATTCACTTAGCTCTGTCTCTTCCATCAAGAAGCACGGCTCTATTTCTTTCGGCAACGTGAGCTAGTATAATAGAATACAGTTTCCACATTTACCTCTCGTATCCAACACCATTTAATTAAAGTCTCAACTGCAAACAGTCATGAGTCTGGCCAAAGTTTTGAAGGTTTGAATTCAGGCCCACTGGCGTGAAAGCCCCACCTATGCAGTTTGCCTCTGCACTCGACTCCACCTAACTTCGTCAAGGGGCCAAGCTTTAACGATGGTGCATTTAAAGGCCAAAGTAGGGATAAGAGGGTACAGGGTGTACTACTTCACATCCTGCCTTCAAATTAAACTCAGTCCAAGTCACCAAGATTTACTTACAGGGAGCTGAGTATTTGTAGCAATATGGTGGGAGGGCATTTTTCTTATGATAACTCTCAAAAATTTTAATATATTCTTAGGTTTTGCTAAGTTTCTTGTCATTAGCTCTATCTCAACTGTAAAAGGTAAAAATGGACTGTCTTCCAAACCCCTATGGCATAAATAAATCCATTTATGAATGAGGACTCTCAGAAGCGATGAGCAAATATCTCTATTGTATGATCTATCAAGATCTCTGAAATTAATATTGAAGCCTGCAAATTTTTGAAATATTATTCCACCTTCTGGAAAACTCCTCTGTGCATCAGTTGTATTCAGTTTCTGGTTTAGTATCTCCCATTCTTCACCGTTGCTGGGGATTTTCACAGGGGGTGTGGGAAGTGGAGGAGAAAAAAAAAGGAAGACCTTGTACAGAAATTGCAATTAGAAAAAGATATCAAACCAATGCATAGCAGTAGCCCCTTTCAGAAATTAAACCCTGATGTTCAATCTCCACTTTTGCATTTTTTCATACTTTTTTATCCAATAAAAAACCCCAAACTCCTCAATCACCCCTAGCCATGAAAGACAAGAAAAGTATACTCCAACAGAGAAAATGAAGATGAAAGACTATTGCTTCCAAACGCACCATGGGAAATTAAAACCCAGAGAACTCCCTAGCCTGAGGAAAGCTGTAGAGGTGAGCAGTCCAAAAAATTCCACCAGTAGAAGCAGCCAAATCTGAGATGTTTGGGCATCCTGGAAATTTTTTAGTTTGAGTAGAACTACTTTGCCATGCAGAGCCATCTACTCCAAATCTCTCCCCATCTCCATCTCTTCCTCTCAGCTTTACTCCAGCCCTATTTTCCTTTTCCTCTACTATCTTTGCCCTGCTTGTTTCCCTTCCCCATTGGCTTCCCTTCCCTTTTTTTTTTTTTTCATCAGTAAAACTAAAAATCTTCTGAAATGCCATTTCCATCATGAAAAAATGTCAAAACCCCCCAGTGTTTTTAAAGGGGAAAATGATCCATGTTAAGAAGAAACCCAAACAAGCAGCTGTGTGTCACAGCAGCAATTACAAGAGAAGTCAAGGTACTGTTTGTGCTAGACACCCCGTGTGCGTGTGTACTTACTCCTTCCTCACAGTCCTGACTGATTTACAGGTAAGTAGCCATTTCATTAAAGCAGGTTTGGAGATGTTCAGTAAGACCTGGTCTTAACCAAACAGATCAGGACTATTGACAGATTTACAGGGGGGAAGGTACTGGGTGACACACCAGAAAATCACTAACAGACATTAGACGGGCTCGAGTCTGTGGACTGTGTTTTACTTACCTGTCTTGGGCTAACACCCAGGACTGCTCTTTCCTTACAAAGGTATGATGTCAGGCACATGGCAGTTCTTGAGATTCTGAATAAGCCAGCATTGCCAGAGGCTCTGTGCAGGTGTGGTTAACAGTTATTTAATGATTCTTCACAATTGCATGTATCTGTCTGAACATAAATACAGTCTGATCGTAATCTTTCTTTTCACACCATGAATTTGCCCTAGTGTTTCCACCCTTGCAGGTTCTCAAATGCCCAATCATAGCTATTACAAACCTGAGATTCACTGGATCATTTCAAACCATTCATGAGCACTTTGCTGCCCTGTTGACTTGGTAAGGCAAATAGAGTGAAGCCTGTATACTTAATACAAATGCAGCACCCCTCTGCTTAAATTCTGGAAGTTTAGCTGCCCGGTGACTCACAGGACTCTCCTCCTTCCACATGTTTACACACCGATGACAAGTACTGTTAAGTTTCTAAAAGCAAAAAAACAGAGCACTGGTAATTCCTGGGAAAAGCTCTCACTCCTTCTTTCCCCAGCAGCTGCACGAGCCTTTATTCAGCATAAATACTAGTACTGTTCAATTAGTTATAATAATTTTGAGTGGTAGTTCGACTGTTTCTTTTCCAAAAGGTAATAGTTTTCCTAATTAGTCACTTGCTTTGATAAGGCACTGACTTTTACTCTAATCTAAATTAACAAGACTTTATCTACCTGCATCATTTAAACACACCCTACTTGCAAATCTGGTATGACTAAAAACCAAGACAAGTGTTTGGTTTCATTTTACATTTGCTTCAAAGTGCCCCACTCGGAGGTTAATTATTAATCTGCTCAAGTATATGTAAAGGTTCAGGGAAACAACGGGGTTAGTAGGTAGAGCAGTAGTTGAGGAATTAAGAAACCCATGTCCTGTTCCCAGCTTAGATCGGGCAAGTTTGGCCAAGACATTTAAAACTTGTGAACCTTTACTTACAGAGTAGAAATAGCAACACCCTCCACACAAAGCACTGTGACGGCTTTAGGGAAGAAACTTCAGGTGTGTGAGGCAACAGTGTGTTTGTTCTCACCTTCAAGAGACTGAAACTCAGCTAATCCCTTAAGAACTCATCTAGGAACTGGAGATCAGATACTCAACCCATGCATTTTAACAAAACTAATGATTTTGTCAGATCTGCAGCAGCTGAAGAACCAGCTCCTCAAGCTTTTACTGCATTTCTCTGCTGCTCAAAAAGTGGTGAAAACACACCAGATTTCTGGAATGGGGTTTGGAGGTTTTTAAATCCCCCTGTCCCTCACCACCCTGAGCTACTGTAGTAGATGTACCCTCGCTGTAACCACGCTGCCTGTCCCAGGAGCAAGAAGCAACACCACAGACCAAATTTTCAAAGGTACCAATGTTGTCCTGGAGCTGTCCAGAGAGTGGGATGATTAAATTAAAAGGGCTCGATGGATGATGAGATCAGATCTTGAAGCAGAGAAGGAAAATGGAGCACAGCAAATGGAGGGCAGAACATGCACAAAGGGGACAGAATCTCCATATTACTGCTGAATCTTGCCTACCATGGAAAGGTCTGGCCACCAGCAGCCTGCTCCATCATACAGCAGTTGACTCGGTCTTGGTGAAAAAAGAAAAAAAAAAATAATCAAGACTTTTTTACACCACTATTTATTTACATGTTTGGCTGAGGCTTATTTAAATCTTGTGATTCTGCCCAGAACTAGCTTTTTGAAAGAAACAAACAACAAAACCCAAACAAACTAAAAAAAAAAAAACCCAACCCAGAAGTAAGAATGTAGAATACTTACTGCTGTTCAACTGGAATACTATTGGCAAGGTGATTCATTTGTTAATCCGCAGAGCTATAAATAGTACTTTAACTTTGCTGAATGGAAACGTATCCTTCATATCTCTAGTCCCTTGTTTACTCATGTAAAATATATGTGTTTTTTGAGTTGGCTTAGGTGTATTCCAGGAAGGGCTAGCAAAGTTCAATGACTTTCCATCACACATTCAAAGCCCTTCAGCTCTCAGTTAATTTTGCCATACCTCGCTCACTGTGTCGTTCACTCTGCTCCATCAATGCATGGCCCTAAAGGCAATAAGAAGCTATTGTAACAGCTCAGTCTGTGTTTTCTCATATCATGGGCCAGTGATAGCAAGCCTCTGGCATCAATACCGAGTTTGGCGCCAACAGATATTTGGTCTGGCACCAGCAATAACAAGCTATGATGGTTTCTTTTTAAGTTTGTTTGGCACCAGTAGCAAGAAACATTCACTATTCCTGGCAGTGTGCCACAGAATTTCACCAAATGGCTTCTGCATCATAACTTCATAACAAACAGAACACAACATAGCTTCTAATTGCGGTGGAGCCTCTGTCTCAGCAAGCAAGCGATTCTGTCCTGACAATTACATCCAGACTTATCAATACCTGTGCTGCCGTCCAATACTGGTTTCATTCTTACTGCAAGAATAATCTCCTTGAAGAGATCCAAAAATCCCTAGGACCATCACCATTTGGATTTTCTCCTTCTTGGTGCAGTTAGATGAAACCAGGTAATCAACCATGAGAAAAGCCTATGAGGACAGCTACTAAATTAAGTCATCACAAAGTATGTTGTAAATACTGTCTTGACTGAACCTCGCTCTTTACCCTGCACTCATGTACTTTCTCAGACTGCAGACCTGCAATATATTCTAGAGAGGTTCATCTTATGCTGGTGTGGAGCTCCATTTGAGCCCCTGAGGCTCTAGTCAAACATAGAGAACCAGCTATAAATTATCTAAGCCCCAGGACAGAGGGATCTCCATTTTGACACAACTCTTCCAATAAGGCCTCGTGGTGGATACCTCAGTGGACACAGTACAGGATAAGGACTCTGAAAAGCTCAGTTCTACAGACAGGGTTGCAACCAACTTGCTGAATGATTTTCAGCAGGACTCCCTTTCACTCCTCTTTTGCCAGTAAAATGTGAGACCTCTGATATTTTGGGGTAGAAAAGACGGTGTAGGAACCAGGAATTTTAGTCGACATGGTGATATTGGACAGACAACTGGACTTGATGATCTTAGAGATCTTTTCCAACCCTAAAGTTTCTATGCTTCTATGAATTACTTCTCTGCTACTGGGTATTAGTAATAACAGCAATAATGCCATCCCCTTCACAGGTGAAAAATCTGTCACAATACAGTACACAAGAGAAATCTGCTTAAATGGAGGCTCTTACGGGACATGAAGTGGGCACAGGGAGGAAGTCATGCTAAGCTTTTAGCATGGGAAATTTTCAGTCTGAGCAACAGCTCCCAGGAAAATAAAGACTCTGTGAAACTAAGTTGAAATGGAAGTCCCCACTGTAAATTCAGCTCTTGGAACCTGCCAAAGACATGGAAGATCTCTGCCCAGAGGGAATGGCTCGTGAAAAAGCACAAATCCATAGAGCTCCCAGTGTGGGAATTCATGCATTCTGCCTCAGTGATCGAACTCTTCCTATCATGGTCTTAATGAATTTCCACCAACCTCCTTTCTCTCAGCTCAGTCTCCAGTCGGATTTCCTTCAAATATGAGAATATACATAGTGCAATTAGTCAACCTTCACAGACTCCATAGTTCATTTATGCATGCTAGGCACATCTCCTGCTGTGAGCAGCCCATCCGAAGAGAACTCTTTGAACTGGTCTATTGTTGCTCCTGTAGTGTATTGCATTGTTCAGTTTCCTAAGTCCTGGTGAGGCAGCGCTGTCCTGTAGCTTGCTGCAGGAGGAGGAGAAGAGATGATGAAGCACTTTGAGCAGCTGGTATGCTGGACATCTAAGATGTACAAATAAGCTTGCCTACCACTAACTGTAGGATTTTCTAGTCACCACAGAGACACCTTTATTCACCAGTTGTACTTATATGATCTTATCTGGAAGGTCTCTCTAGTCTAGTTAGCAATCTGGAGGGACAGAAGGCAGAAAAGATGATAAAAAAGGACTGGGTGGGGAAAAAAATATTTTAAAAAATAATTAAAGGCAAGACAACAGCATGACACACCTTTGCACAATGTTTGCTGAAGTGTAAAACCAAATCATGGTTTAAAATACCATTGAGACAAATGGTTCAGCCAAAAATATACCCACAACCACTGGAGAGTGTAGCATTTTGCTACATTTAGTAAGGAATCCTTTTTTTTAGTATCCACAGCTTGAGCAAACTGCAAAGGACTACACTGCCCTACCTCCAAATACCCATCGTCACACTCTTACTACATCTGAATTAAATGAGTGAAATGCCACAGAAAATGGGAAGCAAAGCTGAGCGTGTGATTTTCAAGCAACTGTTTACATTTCTTCCTCTTTGTCTTTGAGACTAGGTACTGTTTTGGGTAGGAAAAGAGGGGGTCATACATCAAAAAAAGCCCCCCTTGCTCTGCTGCTCTAAAGAGGAAGAGACATTTCATTTTAGAACAAAGAATTCGATTTTTTTTTTTTTTTTCGTTGCTTTGCTAGAGGTTTTTGGAGGATTTTTCTTGGGGTGATGGGGGGTGGAGTGTTTGGCTTTGCTATAATACAGCACATCAAAGTGCTTTTGATGTGAAGTTTACTTAACAGAATCAGTTTTTCCGATGATTGTCTTAATCTTTATAAACCTGAAGGCGATACTGTGCCTTTTAAAAAACTATAGCAGGAAAAGACTTGAGGTTACATATACTCTCAGTGGTGAGAGGTGGGAGCAGTTGGACGATTTCACCACTTCTTACAACTTCGCTCGTTGTTTCACAGGCAGCAATAGCGATGGGCTTGATGCCGCTCTCACTTGGGCCAGGAAGGCTCTATTTAAAGCATGCAGGGCTCTTCACATAAGCACCTTCATCTGTTTCCTCAGGTAAGAGCTGCCACAGATTTCAAGGGCCGGTTTACAACAGGCACTGGCTGAGAGGCGGCGGAGGGGCCTTGAGCCGCAGTGAGAGTCAGGCTCCCTGCTCCCAGCCGTTAATACCTATCTTTGTATTATTTTGAGCACAGGCTTGTGTCCCCTCTTTAAATCTTGCAAAACCAGCTTTGCCATCCACTCCTAGTCTTGAAGCATGGCTGTGAAAAAGCTTCTGTTATGTCTGACGTGTTTACCTACAGCATTTGAATGACTTTTTAAGTTCTTTGAATAAAGATAAGAGACAATGTGTACATTTTCCACACAAATAGTGGAACGGTAATAAAATAAACATCAAAGGTAAGCTAGCAAATCATCGCTACTTCACTGCAATTTACAACAAAAGCAGGAAGAGGGAAAAAACTACCCTTGCCACTGGCATCATCTTAGAAAATACAAGTTTTGGAAGGAATGATAGCTGTTTCCCATACCCTTAAACACAAACATTGGCACCTACAGCTAATGCAAGGCTTTACTGAAAGATCTGTTTACATTACATGGAGACAACAACAACAAGGAACCAAGAGAGGTCTCCCTCCTCTTATTTTATGTCCTTCTGAATTGCCAGCTTTTCTGAACTTGTACAGCTTTGGTGAGAACAGGAAAGCATCAAACCTGTTACCATTAAAGTTAGCGAGAGTGTGGTCAGAAGGATAGAAGAACCACCCATTTTTTTGGTATTTGCTATTTAAGACTTACAGAGACTGAAGACATGGCAAAGTTTTGAAACAGGTGTGTGTTTGGGAATGTATGTTCTATTCAAGAGAAATCGAGACAGAAAACGGTGCTGTTTGTTTGTCCAGTCAGTCTTTTAAACCTGCCTTTTCTCACACTCCTCTCCACACTCCTTAAGAGCCACACCACAGCAGCAGAGTCTTAAGCGGAGTGACTCTGCATCAAAGGCTTATCCGAAAATAAGGTCCAATTTAGAAAGGCTGCTTTGGGAAAATATGAAACAATCCAACTTTTATTCCAGGACACAAAATTCAAAGTGTATGTATGAGAAATAAAATACAAGCACGACACTCGATTTCTACTGATGTTTTTGTTATTGTTTCACAGACACTAGTGCTACTGCCCCATGAAATCTACTGGCATTTTGCAATTGACTTTGAACAGTGAGCAGGATAGGATTCAATGGGGAGTTTTCAGAGAAGTTTCTGCCATATAGCTCTCTTCATCGAGTTCTGCCTAGGATACTGATGAAAGGGGCAGTACCTCTGAAGGGTAAGACAACTTAAACCCAAAACCAACCTAAAAGCAACCCCAAAGTTCTCTAGAAAGGTATCTAGGTAAAATTACAGAACGCTTTTTGTCACAGACTCTACAGAAAATGTATAGATCAGCAATGTGCAAGAACAGTTAAAGCAAAGTCACTATTTTAGAAGAAAAAAATAAAAATAAAAAAATAAATTTAAAATAACTCGAAACCCCAGTAAAATATTTTATTGGAGAGCAACAGTTGTAACAAAGAGGTTACAAACACACCACCCGGGAGAGATCAAACGACAGCATTATATACACATTAACACACTTAAAGCTAAGGTTAAGGTTTTGGCTAATTCTCTCATAGCAAAAGCCCACAGCATTGCCTACCTGTTCCCATCCTACCCCTGCACCGGGTGTGCTTGTGACAGCAGGAAAGAGGGGTCAGGACCGAAACGACTGTGTCAGGCTACATAAATCATTAGGAAGTCACGACTGCGAAGCCGTGTGTTACTTTCCAACAGGCTGTTGAGCTGTCACACTACAACTTGTTGCTATATACGGCGCTACTAAAATAAATCACTGCACGTAACAGGTTCTGCTCTGCCACCTATAAGTCATTCTGCATCTTACACCTGGGAGGCGGGCCCGGCTCGGCGAAGTCTCGCCGGATTGCGGCTTCATTCGAAATACCCGGGAAGGGGAGGGACCTGGCAGGAGAAAATACAAACAAGTTTGGTAAAATCACTTTCCAACAAGACCTCGCTGTCTGTCATCCCGGCTAATTACGGCTCTGATACGGCCTATTAGCGTATACCCACCTTTGCTACCTTTGCTTCTCCACCCACCACCCTTTCAGATCTCCGTCCTGGCTCCGCCTCCCGCCGGCGTTATAATGGGCTGGTCTGAAAGTGGTGGAGAGACACAGAACCACAGGGGAAGAGAGAGATAATGACAATAACACTAATAATACTAATAACCCGGCTGCTGCCCGCGCCGCAGCGAGGAGCCAGCCCGGCGTCCCGGCACTGACAGGGGAAGAGAGAGAGAGGAGTGACCCCGACGTCCCTCGACAGCTTCTACTCACGCCCGGGGAGCGCCGGACGGTAACATCGGCAGCGCCCCCGAGGAGGACCGGGCTCGGGGAGGGGGGGGAAGCGGAGAGGAGCCGGCACTGCAGCCGCCCGCCTGCCCGTTCGCACCGGCTCCGCGGGGGCCGCCTCGCCCCTCCGGCCCCATGAAGCAGCGAGAGTAAAGAGCGAGAAGGACAAAAAAGGGGGGGACGAAAAAGAGCCAGCGCCCCGGTGGGGAAGAAGGAGGTGGAAGCGGAGGAAGCGACCCGTTCCTCTGCTCGCCGCCGAGGGCGGCAGGGCACCGCCGCCTGTTCTCGGCGCCCGGCGGCGGGGAAAGGGGACATCCCTCTGCCAGCGACCCCCGGGGCGGTCGGGTGAGGCGGGAGCGGAGCCCCGCTGCCCAGCGCTGCTCTGCCTGCGCCGCCCGCCGCCGCGGAGCTGTCCAAGCCGCCGCGGGGGCAGAAATCCCCCGGGTCGCCTCACCGCCCCCCGCCGCCCGTGAGGCCGCGCCGAGGGCCAGGGGTCGCGCCCGCCCAGCGGAGCCGCGGGGTGCGGGGGGGCCTCCGGCGCCGCCGCCATGAAGCTGGAGGTGTTCTCGCAGCACTACGAGGATAAGCTGAACGCTGGCAGCGACCAGGAAGGCAGCGGCTCCCTCTCCCCGGCGCCGGCCGAGAGCGAGCTGGGTTCGGACGGCGACTGCGCCGCCAATAGCCCGGGCGGTGGGGCCGGGCAGCGGGAGCATCCCCCGCCGCCGCCCCCCGCCCCGCAGCCGCCGCCACCGCCAGCCGAAAGCGCCAAGGGGAAGCCCTACACGCGGCGGCCCAAGCCGCCCTACTCCTACATCGCGCTGATCGCCATGGCCATCCGCGACTCGGCCGGCGGCCGCCTGACCCTGGCGGAGATCAACGACTACCTGATGAGCCGCTTCCCCTTCTTCCGCGGTGCCTACACCGGCTGGCGCAACTCGGTGCGCCACAACCTCTCCCTCAACGACTGCTTCGTCAAGGTGCTGCGAGACCCGGCGCGGCCCTGGGGCAAGGACAACTACTGGATGCTCAACCCCAGCAGCGAGTACACCTTCGCCGACGGCGTCTTCCGCCGCCGCCGCAAGCGCCTCAGCCGCGCCGCCCCACCGCCGCAGCCCGCCCGCCCCGCCGCCGCCCCGCCGCAGCCGCAAGAGGCGGCCGGAGCGGGCGCCGCGTCCCCCGGCGGTTCCCCGCGGTGCTGCTGCGCCTCCTCGCCCTGCAACTGCGCACCGGGCGCCACCGCCGCCGTCAAGAAAGCAACGGCGGTGGGCGGCGGGACGGCGGCGGGGGGCAGCGGCGGCGCCAAGTTCTCCAGTTCCTTCGCCATCGAGAGCCTCCTCCGGCGGCCGGCGGTGCCCCGCGCCGCCCCGCAGCCGCCGCACTCCCGTCTCCTCTGGCCGGCGCCGCCCGCGCCCCCGCACCTGCTGCACGGCCCCTACCCGCTGCTCCCCTACCCACCTGCCGCGCAGCCCCCGCCCGCCGCCGCCCTCTACGGCGGCGGCCTCCTGCAGCTCTGCGCCTACGGGCTGGGCGAGCCGCCGCCGCTGCTGCTGGGGGGCGGGCGGCAGGCGCTGGCCCACGGCGAGCCGCCGCCGGCGGACCGGTCGCGGGCGCCGCTCCTGCCAGCCGCCCTCCACAAGGGTGGGCGGGGGCCGCCGCCCGGCTCCCCGCTCTACGGGCCCCTCCGGCTGACCGGCCCGATGCAGCCGGCGGCGGGAAGCTCGACCTCGTTCCAGCCGTACGCCGTGGAGACCCCCCTGGCTTAATGGAGCCCCCCTCCTCCCCTGCAAGAGGCCTGCCCGGGGAGGCGGGGAGGGGGAAAGGAGGAGGCTCTGTATCCCGCACTTTAACTCCAGAGGCGACCAGGGCCTCCAAGCAAAAGCCTCGGTGACGGTGCCTTAGTGAAATGACAGTGGGTTTAACTTAAACCAAAAAAAAATATATCAAAACCACAAAACAACTGTCGTTTTGGACATAGCCATGAGCCTCAAGTGCTTCTTACTGTTCGTGGAGACTACTTGACTGTAGCCGTTCCCTCGCCGCCTCCTTTCTATCCCCCCCCTCTAAGTCCTCGCACCTCCCGCCCCCGCAGCCTCGGGCAGCGGAGCAGGGGGTGCCCCCGCGGAGACGAGAGGTGGCGGCAGCCGGGGGATGCGCTGTGCACTCGGGAGGGCGGAGAGGAGGGCGGGGGGGCCGGGAGAGCCTGCCGAGTCGAGCAGAGAGGGAGGAGAGAGAGAGGGGGAGGGAGGGAGGGGGCCGGGGCTGCTGTGGAGCCGTAGGTCTGTACTGCAAAGCGATGCATCACTGTGCCAAAATAAACCTTTTCTCCTGTCCGGCAACTAGCATTTCGTGGCGAGGGAGGACTTTAAATTATTTATAAAAGTAGGGTTTTTAAGGGAAAGAGAGAGCAGCTTTTTTTTTTTTTTTTAATTAATTATTGGGGCGGGGGGATGGGGGGCGGCGGGAGAGGAAAAAAGGCTCAAGGAACTGTCAGGCGTTATCTCCTGTACTGGCTGGCGTTGTACATTTAAGGCCAAGACCACTGCTACTGGAAAGAGAAGAGTAAATCTTTTTTCCCCCGTATTTTATTTTTGTGTTTGTATAGAATCTATGTGCGTGTGCATTTTCTTGATGCTTGGCCACAATGTTTGGGTTGTTTTTTTTTTTGTTTTATTTTGTTTTGGTTTTCTTCTCTTCCCCCGAATAAAAGCTGCCCCCAAAATAAAGATGGTAATACGGAGCAGAGCGTGATGTCAGTGCTGGCGGGGCGGGTGGGCAGCGTGCCGTGGGAGATCGCCTTTGCTGGGCAGCGTTTGGGCTGCCCCCCTTTCCTCCCCATCACTCCAGGCGCATAGAGGTGCCACGTAGGAACCCACCTTATTTTGACCCCGGGACGCGAGAGAGGTTCTTCTCTTGTGCTGCCTGCGCCCGGTTTGGAAGTCCTTTTCCATTCCTCGAGTCTAATCGGGTTTTCCTGCCGGTTCTCAGCCCTGCAGAAAGACTGACGTTTTGCAGGCAGCCAGATTTGCAGGCAGGCTGCCCGATTTAGGGGCACCCTGCGGTAGTCCTGCCCATCAATCTGCCTTTTTTTTTTCCTCCCTCCCCCCCCACCTCGAAGGACAGCAGACGAAACGAAACCCACTTGTCATCTCTCGGTTCACAGAGAACTCGCTTCAGGAAGGACGTGGGCACCACCGGGCTCCAGCTGCTTCTGGTGGGGACACCCTCGCTGGCTACTCCGGCGTGGGGAGGGGGGGCTGGGGGGAGGAAACGCTACTGAATATTCGCTGGTAATAAAATGTTTACACACGTTGCCATCTCCCGACGCGTGTTATCTTAAGGCTGCTGCGTACCGCCAGAAGCGATCAGGGAAGGCTCAGAAAAGATCTAGTCGGGAAAAGGAAAGGATGGGCGCTTAACTGCCCGTGGTACTGAATTACATTTTAGCGGCGTCCCCGACCTCGAAGGGCTTTAAACAAACGTTGAAACGAGGATTCGGGGTTTGCTCGTTCGTTCGTTTGTTTTATTTTTTTTATAGAAGGATGAAAACAGGCGGGCTTTTTTTTTCGCCTCTGAGTCTTCTGTAAGCACTGACCACCTACGCAAACGACGACAAGCAAAGTTTTGGGCGCTGGTTGTTCTTTTTTACTGATTATCCTGATTTCGGACCCCGGAGATTCTCTCCCACCCCCTTTTCCCTCAGCGCCGGGGGTTCAGCCGCTGAAGAGCTTTAACCCGACTCGCACAAAGTTGGCCGAAAGAGCGAAGGTGTGTTGGGAAAGAAAAGCTTCAAACAGAACGATCTGCGGGGGAAAACATCGACTTGTTTCAATAAAGCTCAAGCAGATTTCACGGTGTGTTTAGCTCAGACCATAACATTCATCAGAACATTGCGAGAGATTAGTGACTAATGTATGAAGTAATCCAACCCTTGAAGGAATTGGCTTTTATGTACACACACGCATGCACATACACACACACGCACACACACACACACACACAGAGTATTTCGACATCGTTCTGCCTCCAAGGCTCTGTGCAAATATTAATCTGCCTGTCTGTAATCTCCCCTTTCCTCTAGCTTGTATTTTAACGTGTCCTGCTTTACGGGAGTCCACACGAGCCGCCGGGGTGCAGCTGCTAATATCTTTTGGTTTTGTCGGTCTGCAATGGTCACGTTTCGGGCTATGTTAAGAGCACCTTGACGGAACGTGGGGCTTGTCATTACAGCCACAGGCGTGTAGTTAGTCGGATGTACGTAAGGGCGAGGAGGGATGAGTGTGTGTGTGTGTGTGTGTGTGTAAACGTTTGCGATGGCATTCGGCCTTTTACGCTTGGAAAAGTCCCTTTTTATTAAAAATAACTTGGTATTTAATAAAAAAATAAAAGGAAAAGAATCGCGCCGAGTTCGAGACGTGCCTCGTTAGCGAGTGTTTATCCTCTCTGAATCTCGAGCTTTGATACGTCGGGAAACGCACGTCAGCAGTACGGCTTGAGGGGTACCTGTGTCCTCGCCCCCCTTTTCCAGTGTTTGCCCGGATTTCCCCAGCAGGGATCGGGATTTGCGGGACCCTGTAGCATCCGGGCTGCCAGGCGAGGCTCCGGTAGGGCGGGCAGGTACCGCTCGGCGGCGGGGTGAAGGGAGGGGGGGGGAGCGGCTTTCACTTGCTGTAAGGTCGAGGCTTCTCCGCCTCCTCCTGCTCCAACACCGGTTCCTCTTCCCATCCTCTGAAGAGGAGGCAAGAGACGAATTTCTCCCTGTCGACCTTTGAGTGGAAGTCGCCCCGGTCGCGATCCTGCCGGCGTTTCCGAGCAAGGGAGCCGGAGGTGTTCGTTCGCGCGAAAGTGAATTTACAGGGGGGTACGTACATTTTAAAAACTGGGTCCCGCTGTCACTCTGCCCGGCACACGCGGCCCGGGTGTCCGGCAGAGGCGGGCGGGCCCTGCCCGCAGCCCCCGCCCCGGGGCACACGGCTGGCCGGGACCCGGAGCCGGACCGGAGCCGGCGGAGAGGGGGAGAGGCCAGCCCCGGCGTAGAGCCATAAATCCGGGCTGTCAGTTGTGACAGACGGCTGGTGAAACACAGCACCTGTCCAAACACTTTCCAGCAGCAGGTAATCAGAGAACCGACACTTTACATTTTTGTGTGGAACAAGCACATTAACCATTTCTCAGACCTTCCCAAAACAGCGACGTTTGTACGCCTGGGTACTTTGTCTTTCTTAACGTCTAATAAATCAGCTTGACAGAACAGAGACAAAGGCTTTCTCCTTTTGATATTTGACACATCAGCGGTAAGGCGATACTTTTGTGCCCGGTTCTTTCAGCCCTTACGAGAGTCTCCATCACCCCGGGTATCTGAGTGCTTGTTAGGTGGGTGCAGGGCGGGGATACGCGACGGATTTTTGCATGTGGCACAGGCAAAACCGATGTCAGTGGCACAGAAAACCTGGCTGGAACAGGGAGTGTAACAGTCTGTCCATTCACCAGTATGGGAGAGGATCCGGAAACACTCCCCACTGGCTGCTCCGCGCTCTCTGGACTTTCCTTTGTGCAGCCCTCGGTGAAAATCCCAGCCTGAGCAGAACTGCCCATGAGTTATGGTCTGATTGGGCTCTGGTTTGATCTGCGTTTTTGAAAAGAGATTTGGCTTTCCAAATAAGTATAGAGACTTTTTGTTCCCTAACTATTTCATCTCCTGCAGCTTCTGAATATCTAAGTGTGCATTAAAGAGGCAAAGAAAGCCCGTATGTGACAATTAAAGTATTTTCATCAAACGTTTTTGTAGGGCTTCTCCCTTTTTTGCCCTCCTCTCCCACTAGATAGAGGTAAAAACGGTTTCTTACTTGAATAAGCTTATTCCTAACCCTTTTCCTAAATAAATTTTAACCTACTGAGCAGCAGAACTGCATAAATTCCTCCTTCATGGTTCAAGACCAAATTCATACAAAGGAGAAGTTTAAGCACTTCAGGAATTAACGGATGCCAAACACGAGCTCACAGAAGAAACAATTTTGCAGAAGTGATCTGTGGATAACAGCTTGTATATGTTACACAGATCCCATGCAGCAGGAGAACACAGGAGCACTGCACCTATTCTCCTTTATAATGGTGGCAAAGAGTTTTGCTCCTTCAAATTAGTGGATACATGTTGGTAGAACAACGTTTTGATTGTGTTATCTTCCTATCAGATTAATTAAACTCATGTTTCACCAGTCAGATCTGATGAAGCCTGAAACTTGCTTTCAGCTATTACACTCCCAATGATGCATAAGCTGGGGTAAGTACCCCCTCAGCATCCTTACCCCTTACTCAGGAAAAAGTCCACCGAAAGCAGCCCTTTTATCCAAGAGCTATCTCAGCACAGCAGCGCTAGCTACGAGACTCAATTCAACACAGATCTCCTGTGAAAGCTCCTAAGCAAAAGTGCAGCCCCTGGTATCAGCTTAATTTCACGCCAGATGCTGACAGGACTGAAAGAGGATGGATGTCATTTTGCATCAAGACCTTGTCCATTTTTTTCGGCCCTGAACCCTTTTTTAAAAGGGTGATTCTTAGGTACCTTGGCAGGATGCAGCAGGCACAGAAGACCCTTAACAAAAAGAACTTTCACTCCAGAAAATGCACATACAAAGGACTTGGATTCACAGATTCACAGGCCCTTCATCTTTTGCCCCATGCCTTAAGTAGTCCAAGGGGAAACTTCCTGCACAAGAGCAAGGAGAAGGACCACAGCCCCACATGGAATGTCAGATGTTATTGAAGTACTACTCCAGTACCAAATTATTACTATAAATAACAACAGCACAAACACAGTTAAAATAAACCCACTGGACCCTAAACCAACTTCTGAATCAAAGTCTAGATTTTGCACAATTCTTCATTGAGCTGGGTGTTTCATTTAATAACAGGCAAGAGAACCCCTTTATTGTGCCAGGCTTTTTGCCTCTTAAGTCGGAAGTAGACATAAAACCAAAGTTGAAATCCACCTCCAGACAAAGTCGAGTCACTAAAGCTGTGATTTTGGCAAGGGTGGTTACATCCTGTTGCAACTTTCCCTAGCGCTGCTGTCACTCTTTAATAATGGGGTGAACATGGTTCCATTTTTCAGTTATGTTCTGGAGAGGAAATATTTTCTTCCTGAATAAACTCTCCTGTCTTCATTGATGCTCTCAGAAGTCTTGAAACCAGCTTCAGAAAAGCCATCTCTGAAACCCAAGTTGCCCCACCATAAAATCAGACAGATGGCTGGAGAGAGCCTGGCCCTCTTGAGACATTCAAACCTGTATTAACACATAATTATTTAGGTTACACAGATTGCCAGCTTCACGAAAGCTAGTAATTTATGTAGTCTTCAGCCCTGCATAGGACCTAAACATTGTTACTGCCCTTCAGGAAGTTTCACCTCAATACATCTGGATGGACTAGGCCTTTGTCCTCTTTTCCAGAGCCAGAGGGGGAATGTATGAGGAAGGATTGAGAGAACAGACTGTCATAATATTTGTGCTCTTGCACCATGGTATTGTTTTCTTTGTTATGACATGCTTCAAAATTTCAGAGCTCTTTCAAGCAGGATGGTATACTAATAGCCTCCTTTGCTATGGGGTAAAGCAACACTTCTGTGGATTCTTTCTTCTCTTTAATAGCACAGCAGAGAATATTCAAGATGGAGCAATACAACTCTACTCTTCAATATTGTGTCTGGAGCAGAAAAGCATGAGAGAAAAAAATTTAAAAACAGGTCAACACCTGATTTTCCAAATTCCACTGTAGGTGCTTACTGATGATAGCTATTCATCAAGCACATGCTTATAAACAGTATGTAAGGGTTCATAAGTGTTTTAATAAGTATAATTTAGTTGGTTTAGGGTCCAGTGGGTTTATTTTAACTGTGTTTGTGCTGTTGTTATTTATAGTAATAATTTGGTACTGGAGTAATACTTCAATAACATCTGACAGCCAACTCATAACCCCTCACATATGTAGTGTATTTCATGTTATCCTTACTATTACTGAAGTTTTTTTAGGCTGCTGTAGAAAAGTGAGGTTAATTAATGTCCTGCCAGAGCCAAACTCAGCTGTGCAATGTATGTTCCAGTCTACATCACCGGACAGAAGAGTCTTAAGCAAGACTGGTTCAGTGAAATTCATTTTATTTTGGCAGAACTTTTAGGTACCTGACATAGAGATCTTAAAGTTTCTGCAGAAACCTGAGTCTGATTTCCTAAACTTGTATTTTTATCAGTGGCTGTTACACATGTCCAGATAAATTTCAATATTCCAAGTAGAAGTTGTCAATCTTACTGATTTTGAAAAGGTGATTTCTGTAAGACCTCAGACATTACCCATGGTCTTTTAAAACAAACATATAACACCAAATTGTTTATTTCAAATCCTTCCACAGTTACTGTTGAAAATTGTTGCATTCTTCTACAGCAATAGTTTTCTAATAAGAGACTATGAAAATTCAGACGTGAGGCACTTCTGGAATTACTCAATTCACTTTCCTTCCAGTGCAGTTTCTTCTGGTTTATTTTTAATAACTTACAGAGCAAGGCAGCATCTAGTAGCCTTGTTTGAAGCATCCTAAGCTATGAAGAGGAAATCCCCCAGAAAATTTGTTTTTCTTTGTGAGAAAAGTTAAGTTGCCTCACCAGGTAATAACAGATATTTTTAGTATTTCATCAGTCTAAAACTAGTGTCTAACACAGTTCTGTTTCACCATCCAGCAACTGCTGTTGCTCTGGGTTCTTCATCCAACCATCTTCAGTACAGCAATGATATGTGCTCATTACTCATCCTCATCACACAACACCAAAGTAATTCCACTCTCTTTGGCATATACAAGCCTCAATTAGTTGTATGTTATCATCACATTCCCCATTAATCACTTAGCAGAACTGTACAGATGTGCAGCAGCAACTTTCTCACTTTTTCCTCATAAGTCAGTCCAGGAACCCCCCTAGTCATTTCTGGTTTTCTCTGAACTTCTCTGGAGTATCTCTTTCTGACTAATCATAAGGCATGGCGAAGGCATAGCATAGCTTTCTGTGTCACAATACCTGGAGTCACGTCAGGTTCTTCCCATGCCCCCCAGCTCCAGAAGCAGCAGGTCAAAAAAGGACAAAAGTTACGCTGCCTTCCAAGAGCCAGGCTCACACATGACAACAGAGCACACAGACTGCAGTTACCCAACCTTCTACCAATAACCATCAAAAAAACCCCAATCCCTTCAGCGTAACGTTTCAACAAAGTCTTGTTGAAGCAGACAAAAAAACCTTCCCCTTTCACCTCCCACTGCTCCTGTATCTTTGCTTGCCCTTATCCAGAGCTACCCTTGAGGAAGGAAACAGAAGAAATTTCTCCCTTGAGTTTAGCCTATAAAACATGGAGCACAGAAAGACGGAACTAGCCACAGACTCTTTTCATGCTGGCATCCTCTGCTAAGATGACTTTGCCCCAGGTCTCTTTCAGACACCACCACTTCTTCCAGACACTGAGTTGGAAAGATAAGAAGGGCATATGAATGGCATTCTTCCTGGTCACAGCCCCAAGCTCAGCTCTATGCACCCACGTTGTGTGCCCTGTTTTTTCTGGACTAGAGCTAGTTTTCTTTCTAGCAGCTGGTGCAGTACTGTGTTCTGGATTTAGGATGAGAATAATGCTGTTAACACACTGATGTTTTCCTTGTTGCTAAGCAATGCCTACTCTAAGCCAAGGTCTTTTCAGCTTCTCACACTGCCCTGCCAGTGAGGAGGCTGGGGGCGCACAAGAAGCTGGGAGGTGACACAGCCAGGACAGCTGACCCAAACTGGCCAAAGGGATATTCCATACTAAATGATGTCATGTTCAGTATATAAACTAGGGGGAAAACTGGCCAGGGCCTGCTGCTTGGGGGCAGACGAGGTATTGGTCAGCTGTTGGCAAGCAATTGTTTTTAATTTCCATTGCTTGTGTTACTTGCATTTTATTTCTCTTTTTTCTGTAATTTTCCTTTTCATTTACAATTTGTTGCTACTGTTAATTCCACTATTAAAGTGTTTTTACCTCAACCCATGGGTTTTGTCACTTTTACTCTTCCAATTCTTTCCCCTATCTTGCTGGCGAGAGGCCAGGGGGGAGAGTGAGCAAGCAGCTCCTTGGTGTGTAGTTGCAGCCCTTTTAGGACTGTCATGGCTTAACCCCAGCCAGCAACTGAGCACCACACAGCCTCTGACTTTGAGTAAGCATTGCTTAGCAATAACTAAAATATCAGTGTGCTCTCAACATTATTTTCATCCTAAATCCAAAACACAGCACTACACCAGCTACTAGGAATAAAATTAACCCTATCTCAGCCAAAGCCAGGACAACATGACAATGCCACTGCTGAGACTTCGGCCGAAGCGAAATAAACATGTGCCAGTTCCCAAGGATGTGTGGGCAATCTCTGGGTCTTCTACAGCTAGCAAAATGAAACATTTGTCAGAGCTCTACAGAAAAATTCAGGTTTAAATTTTTGTATTCCCCAGGGACTAGTCACTGCTCCTGATATCTTTTGGTCTGTATACAAGAGACAGTTTTTACCCTTTGATGGGAAGAAGTGCACCCCACACTATTCCCAGTGACTACAAGGGAGAAGTTCCTCTGTGCATTATCATTTCTGTCACCACAGAGGACAAGCTCAGGACATGCTATCATCTTGTTATTATAATTTCTTCCTCTCCAGCACAAACAACCAGAGCAAGTACTTTAAGGCTACCCAAATTACCTTTAATTAATATTTGCATCAGTAAAAATCATTCCTTGCACAGCTGAAATCTCAAACCCAAAAAGATCCTGTAGCTAGCTGAAAAAGAAGTGAAAGGCATGCATTTTCATCATTCGATTTAAACATAGGGGAATTATGTCGGGTTTTCCTACAGAGCGGGGATGACTCCTCAAACTGGGAAACAACATCTGAAGCAGCTAGAAATCAAATCAGGTCACACACAGGCTTGTGATTGCTGGAATGATGCCAAAAGCCTGTGAGTTGGACAGGTAAGTTGGTCTAGCAGAGAAGAACATGGAACAAATGGTTCCAGAGCTAGGGCTGGGTAACAGAAGTTGCAGTTTACCCTGAGGTACCATGTAGGCCTTTGTGTTTTCAGGTGACAGGGTGGTGCCAGCAATTAGTAACTACTTTAGTTTTCTGTACATTAGTGTTACATAAAAAGCAAACCCTACTATAAAACATCTTAAAGGTCATCATTTTGCTCATACACCATTATTTTAGCCCCTTTTAATTCAGTACACTGTTTAAATTACAGGATCACACTCTATTTTCCTTCCTATAGGGTTTCTGCATCATCCCATAACCAGCTATGGTGGGAAGGAAACAGTCTTGTACAATTAAAATGAATATTGTTCTCAGGGCCCTGACTCAGTGGAAGTGAGAAGGTTCATTCCACGCAAGAAAAAGGACCTCCTGAAAACAATAAAAGTTTTAAGTACTTAAGTCATAGGATTCTGGATGTGCAAATACACCAAAGTCAAAATCTTTTCAGCCAGATTCATAGCAGGAGATACAGAAACCTGTTGTAAATGAAGCCATATTGTTTGTATTTGGAGTATTTCTGGTAGTTAGGCTTTGTTTGGAACACAAGCAGTGGTTACTTTACCAGAATCTCTTCTGACACAGAGGGGACAAAGCGATCAAAGAAGCAGACTCTGAGGTAACATGCACACCCTGTCACAGTATCCTTTTAGAAATGAGGTTTTGCAATTTCTGAACAGTCACATGCCCCTAGAACTGAGTCTAACTCAGATAATAATCTAAGCCGTGGGACCCTTCCCTTTGGCACAGTTCTGCTCTTCCTCACCAGGGCAAGGAGTCCAGCTTAGCATGCTGGTGCCTACAGGTCTCCTAAATTTGTTGAGGTCTGACAAAACTGTACCCTCATCCTCATTTAATTGCTTGCAAAACAGGATTGAACACTGCTTGAGTTCAATTCATTTTGGTTGGCTGCTGTCGTAAGCACCATCCATCCATCTCCTCTGATGCAAGGCCAGCAAGCAGCATCCTACAATCAGAGATTGCGCGTATAGACTGGGTATATCAGCCAGTGCCATGCAAAGTGCAGCACAGGACTGTCACGGGGATTTATGACACCCAAAGGAGGTCTTAGTATCCATAAACTCATTCACAGATTCGTAGGGGTTAGAAGGGACCTCTGGAGAGCATCCAGTCCATTCCTCAAAATGGCATATATTACCCTCAGATCATGCCCACTGCATGCAGTTTCTGCTGATGGCAATTACATCCAAGCCTGTATACAGAAGCTAGAAGAGCTAGCAAATTCTAAAGAACACCACAAACCAATCACTATATTTCACCCTTTCATGACAGCCATTAAGACACTGGAATTGTATGGATAACTTATACACTCCAAAAAGGACTGGTAGGGACCATGCACATAGTGATGGGCTCCCTTCTATTTGATAAGTTTCCCATTCAATGGCAAAATCAGACAGAGAAATACTGAAAATAAATTTGCATATATTGACTGGGAAGCATGTGCTCTGTTTAGCTTCAGCATCGTGATTTCATTTCACAACAAAAGAAAAGTCAATGATATCAAAAAAATAAGACCCCTTTGTTTTCAAGGTACACACATCTAGATGACAGATAGCTCCAGCTGATTTCAGCAGAAGTTCTCATGGACACTAAATATCTCAGTCATTCAGCTCTTGTTGGGAGTGGCTCAAAACCCAGCAGAGCCAGGAACTAAATGGAAGCAGCTATACATTAATCTTAATTGCTATTCTATAAATAGTCTGGGAAAGAAGGCAATGGGAAACCCCAGCCAGATTGAGCAACCAGAGTCATGAAGGGGTATTTTTGTGTCCCCTGCATTATTAAAAGCCCAAATATGTGTTCAAATTAGAAGGCTCAAACACTAGCATGAAACTTTGTTTTGAGCAAGAGGCTCATTTTAGCATATAGCCTAAAAAAAGAACAAAACACAAAGCTCATTTTCACCTGATAGTTTGCTATATGTTTTCATTTTCCTCCACCTCGTTTCTTTAAACTCTCATACATGAGTCAAGTTTGAAATCTTCAGATGCTGTACATGCTGATTACTTACACAGCAACTGATCTGAAACTTATTACAAAGAGCCTTAAGGCCACAACTGCAGCAAGCTGAGAGGTTCCCATAGGAATTCACAGTGCTGAGCTTACAGGGGGCCAG
This sequence comes from Laterallus jamaicensis coturniculus, assembly GCA_022605575.1. Lineage (NCBI taxonomy): Eukaryota > Metazoa > Chordata > Aves > Gruiformes > Rallidae > Laterallus > Laterallus jamaicensis. The sequence goes on along the minus strand of JAKCOX010000002.1, from coordinate 11,130,463 downwards.
GCTGCATTCAGTTTTTCTGAGGTTTTCTTCATGCAGCAAAGAGTAGGTTAGAAACAACTAATCATGCCTGCTTTTGGGTGTTAAGAGCCCATCCCACTCTCCGAGGTTCTGTCCCAGACAGGCAGGCAAAGCCTGTCTAACACAGTGCTACTCACGAGTCCATGCAACACCATCCTTACTGTGAACAGGAGCCCTTTGTCAGTGTGTGAGGTGAAATCAATGAGCAAAACCCAGAAGATCTACCAGACCAGGTCTCCCAATAGCAGATCCCCTTAATGGGCATAACACAAAGAAACTAAGCCTTTAAAATACACTCTCATCCTTCAAGGATTGTCATGATATGCAGGAGTTTGACAGATGCCTATGAACAGTGAATGACGACTCATTCTCTGGCAAAGTAGGAGAAAGTCACTCCCTCCTGTATGAGGCCCAGGATTCTGGAGACAATTGTGAGGTACAGAGCAATGCATTCACATTCCTCTAAGCAAAGCTGCTCTACACAGTGTCTTCAGGAATACCAGCTTCACACAAGCCACTGCTGCCCCTCAGGACTATCAGCTATCAACCATGGCAGCAACTGGAAGGAGCCTGAAGAAGGAGGAGGAAACAACTCTAAGAGTCTCCTGAAGGCCTTGCTGCAGCTCTTGACAGCACATCAGTCACAAGTCAAGAGGTTTGTAAGTTTCCAACTTAAACACTCTTATCACCATGTGCAGCTTGGAGCGCACCGCCCTGAGGGTTCCCTTCTGCCCATCAATGCGCAGATACGTTATCATCATTTTCTATCATGTAAACTCAACTACTGTTCAAGTTACACTGATATGTGATAACTATATAGTGTTGATCATCCATATCAGGTTGAAAACATACCTGAGCACTGAGATGTTTACATGTACAGACTAGCAGAGAAGTTTGACTGGTAGCCCTATTTGCATAAGGCATTCTCTCTTTTCTTTATTAGCTCCACTGAATTACATATTATTGAGCTTTTTTGAATGTTCAATAGAATTTACATATTTTCATTAAAATAGAATTATAGTGAGGACAAAGCAAAAAGCTGGTTTTCTATTAGGGGGAAAAAATCTGATTTGAAATTGTCCATGTTGCAATTCTGATTTGGGTTATTTTTCAGAGACTTGATCTACACTGAGAAAAATATTGCTGCTTTTCATTTGCTTTATTTCCTCCAGTCACAGAATCACAGAATCTTAGGGGTTGGAAGGGACCTCAAGAGATCTTCGGGTCCAACCCCCCTGCCAAAGCAGGCTCCCTATCTCATATTACATAGATAGGCGTCCAGACGAGACTTGAATATCTCCAGAGAAGGAGACTCCACCACCTCCCTGGGCAGCCTATTCCACTGCTCCGTCACCCTCACTGTGAAAAAGTTCTTCCGCATGTTGGTGCGGAACTTCCTGTGCTCCAGCTTACAGCCATTGCCCCTAGTCCTGTCCCCACTGACCACTGAAAAGGGGCTGGCCAATTCCCCCTGCCACCCATGTCTAAGATACTTGTAAACACTAATTAGGTCCCCCCTAAGTCTTCTTTTTTCCAGGCTGAACAGACCCAGCTCACTCAACCTTTCCTCATAGGGGAGATGTTCCAGACCCCTAATCATCTTTGTCGCCCTTCTCTGGACTCTCTCCAGAAGGTCCCTGTCTTTTCTATACCAGGGAGCCCAGAACTGGACACAGTATTCCAGGTGGGGCCTGACCAACGCAGAGTAGAGGGGGAGGATCACCTCCTTTGACCTGCTGGACACACTCTTCCTGATGCATCCCAGGATCCCATTGGCTCTCTTGGCCACCAGGGCACACTGCTGGCTCATAGCCAACCTGTCATCAACCAGGACCCCTAGGTCCTTCTCCATAGAGCTCTTCTCCAACAGGTCATCCCCCAGCCTGTACTGATACAGTCGGTTATTCCTCCCCAGGTGCAAGACTTTGCACTTGCTTTTGTTGAATTTCATTAGATTTCTCCCTGCCCAGCTCTCCAGTCTGTCCAGATCTCGCTGAATGGCAGCGCAGTGTTCCTGCGTGTCAGCCACTCCTCCCAGTTTTGTATCATCGGCGTACTTGCTGAGGGTGGATGCTATTCCCTCATCAAGGTCGTCAATGAAGATATTAAACAGGACTGGACCCAACACTGAGCCCTGGGGAACACCGCTAGTCACAGGCCTCCATTCAGATTCTACTCCACTGATCACGACCCTCTGAGCCCGGTCTGACAGTCCCTTCTCTTTTTCTCCTTATTTTGTTGGAAGGTGCTAAATATTACAAAAACCTGAATTCTTCCAAATATAATCTGAAGTGAAATCAGAGTGGTTCATATTAATTTTATCAATGTGCAATAAATCAATGAAAAAATAAATCTATATTTTATCTACAAATAGACATCTCAGTTATACGACAGCTCATCATTTCCACTTACATGACCAAAAAAGCACCTAAATATACAGGATAATGCAGACTGGCAATATTTTGTGTAACTGAAATACCAGGTTTTTCCTTTGTTAAAAGCTACTTAATATAACAGAGAAGAAATGTAGGTTAAATTTGGTCACATTTGTACTATAAATACGGGGCTCATCACTACAAAAAAAACCCAACCCCAAACCCTTAAACCTGCAAGTGCTCTTTCACTGACATAAATGGGACCATGAAGAATAAAGGTTGTGTATGAAAAAGGATTTGCAGAGCCAGTTTCTTGCTCTGCAATCAGAGAAAGGCCCAAATGCTACAAAGAAGGAATCCAGCCTTATGATACGGGAAAGCGAGGGAATGAGTCTCTTTTCTGGACTGTAACATGCACCAGTGCTGAATGGTACACAGCTATGCCACCGATCACCCCTGGGGCCCATACATTTCACTTGAACCCAGGAGCTCTGGAAATGTCACCTCTCAGCCTGTACCTGTACAGGATGCTGAAAGTCCCAAGCAGAGCAGACAGGTTTGCCAGACTACCAGGAGGATTATCTCTTCCCTGGCTGTTCTGCCCAAGACAACTCCAGCGCATGCCATGCAGCTCAAATGCACCTTACTTAAAGCCCAAGTTTACGTCCAAACCATATAGATCTTTCCAACATAGCATAACTGGTGGAAAAGTGTCATGAGAAACAGCAAGCTAGATGGTGAGAATTGTTATGCATCTTTCCATAGGAAGACAAGTGATTCCCAAATGCTCTCAGATAGGCCCAGTTTAAAAAATCCACCTACATCCTATTTCAAAGCAAGGGTCAGGTTAGCCCAAGGTCCTGTCTCCAGCAGACCTGTTCTCCACAGCTTAGGGAATTTACGGCAGCAAGTAAACATATTCCCAAAGCATTTCCTAAGCCTGCATGAAGCTTAGGATGTTCCTGTGTTAAAACAGGATCCTTGTGCTCTGTAGTCCCAAAGAACTTATCAGTCATTAGTTTGTCCTGTCACTTTTTGAGCCTATAAACTTTTTCATTTCAATGGCATGGTTAGATTCGTGTCAAGTAAAGCAGCAGTATGTGCTATTTCTCTGTGAATGTGCCACCAGATAACAGACTACAGGATCAACAGATGTCCTCTGGGAAAGATCTGCAAGTGTTCCCCTAAGCCCTTTTCTCTCACAACTTGACACTCATGCCATACCTCCTCCTAGCATTACTCTTCAGGAGATGACTCAAACCCATTCCTCATCTTGATCATACTTGTAAACATCTTCTACCTTTATTGCACCTTGTTTTGGGAGGTAGAGGTGATGGCAAACACACAGGGGTGGGACACCTGCTACCACATACAGGATTTGAGAGCTAAGTATACCATGGACACATATTATCTAAATACAGGTGACTTGGTAGCCATGAGCAAATTATCTTGACATGATGCTATTGGTTTTTCCAACTGTAACTGCCTATGGACCTTTTGGTTCAAAAAATCAAAACCTCATCCCTGCGTGGTAAGTTTGTTTCAGAGACTCACTGCAGCTTCTTTTTTTTAATATTTAGCAGCTCAAATGGTTACAAGACAGACATACCCCAGCTTTGGTAGGTCAGCTTGGACCTAGGTATGTTATCAATATTAGGTGTGCAACTCTGTACCTCACCCTTAAGTAAGCAGCATGGGATTTTGTAGATCATGCAAACCACTCACTACAAAAATTAGTGGAAGATGAGGTTAACAATGAGTCGTGCTTGAAACCCTTACAGGTGATTCCCAACCCCACCATCCATACCAGGGTTATTCATAGTTGTACATACCATTCTTTTAGCCTTGACTACCTCCCATGCAAGCAGAAGCATGAGCTCAGTTTTAGACTAACTCTAATTTTACACACATACAGACAAAAATCTGGTTTGGATCTGTTCTTCTGACCTGGAAGAGAGACCACAGATACTTTGAATAAATAACTAGAAAAAAAAAATCTTATTTTTTAATTAGAGTAGGCAGAGAAAAATTTAGCAGGTTTAGCAGGATGGAACCAAGGCAGCTAGAACAAGAGCTATCTTGTCCACCTTGTTTGTAGAAAGAGTGGCTGAGTTCTTTGGGTCCTTTCTGTGGGCCTGGATACTTCCTGTAGTCAGAAGACCTCCTCTGTTTTAATAGGTTTTGACTAGAGCTTTAGTCTTAGTAGGCAAAACCACCATCTTTAAGAGTGATCTGCATTATATACAAGAGTATTCTTCCCAGCAAACTTGGATGCTCACCATCTCCCAACCTCTTGAGCGGCGCTTTGTGTTCCTGATTAGCCAGAGAAACACACACAGAGAAAGCTTTGGAAGAGCTTCCTATTTCACATTTGTATTTGCAAATCAGCCAAAAGCTATTAAAGCAAGGAAAAACATTCTCAGAACTAAACATCCATCACACCTTTCCCCCAACAACTTCTTTTGTTTAATACTAGCTTCAGTAACAAAAAAAAAAGTCATTACAACTCACCTAAGCTACAAGATAGCTTAAATATTAACAAGCATATAAAGCTACTGGGGGTAGGAGCCCGGAGCTGTATAATAATAAAGCAAGACTCAGCGAGGTTTCATAATTATTTGTTACACAACCCAAGAAACTTGCTAGAGCATTTCTAAGATTATACACCTCTCGTGCATGGTGCCTAACCATGCCAGAAATTACATAAGGCTTTTTATAACATCATCATTTGTCATTAAAAAGACAGAACAAAGGGTCATTATGACCAGAGGTGACAATCCAAGAATTAGTTTACTTAGGACCCACTCCAAAGCCCATCATAGTGATTTGCATACATTTCAACACGCTTTGGATCAGACATACAGTATTATCCATGTTGCAGAGTTTCCTTTTGGATTTTTTTTAGATGACTGAAACTGTGGAGGAAATAAAAGCAAGTATTTGTTCCTGTCAGAGCTGAGAACTCAAAGCTGGCATTGATTTTGGTAGTAGTAGCATCTGCTTAACATCCTCTTAAAAAAAAAAAGCTGGCCATCAATTCAGATTCCCAAATATGGGTTCAGATGCTTTCTAAGTATTTCAGTTCTGGAAATGTTGACCTATGCAGGCAGCCCTAGCAAAAATTAAAGACATTATTTGAGGGAGTTCAAATTCACGTGGCTATATCTATCCCTATGCATTTTGATGTCAATAAAAATGCAAAACTCATTACCAAGTGTAATGTTATAATGGGAAGATGGCATCTGCAGCATGGAAATGCAGCTGCAAGCTTATCCCTTTCCATCAAGAAGACCCTTTGGATAAAAGTGGACACCCCAGTGAGACAGTTTATCTGTAAGCCTGAAGGTGAGGACTCTACTTTTTTCCCCCTCTCCTTCAGGCAAATTAAGGGTTGTGGAGAATGCATAGCTCAGTAGGGAAATTCGATGCCCAGAAAGAAGAAAGCATTATCCTGCATACAGTCATGCATACTGACATGGAAGATACAGGACTGCAAAAGCAGCAAAACAAAGACTTCAAATTGACTTGGCAGGGAGCAATCTGCAGGATCTGGTTCAAAAATACCTCACTGTAGAAGCACTGCTTTGTAGCAGTTAACCATAATATACCCAGAGTCAACATACTTTACAGGCGGGGAGAGAAAAATCACCTCAGTATACAATAGAAGTCTACAGAATCTCAGCTATTGTGGTGAATGTGGACAGGGTACAGCTGTGAATTGCTTTTTTTCTAATAACTTCAGGGCCATTAGATGAAGCTGGTAGCAAACTAGTGCTTTGGTTTGTTCCAGGAAAAAAGTTTCATAGCTCCCAAAGAGGTCTCCTTGCAACTGAGCAGGGCAGCCCCACTGGGCAGACTCCCAGTCAGATTTTGTTTGGCTTCTGGACCTGACTTTGTTGCCTCATCTGTATGTCCACCCCCAGATCTGGCAGTCACACCACTCAGGACTGAGAGAACACCCTTGCCCTCTCCAGATTCATAACTTCTTCTTTATCCCACACTCCACTCAATGAACTTTTAAGACCTAAGCCTGGCTTCACCCAAGAACTACACAGTCCTTCTCCAACACACAACACTAGTTTTCCAAACACAGAAACACTATCTGACAAATTCATCAGCTCAGCTGTAACAGGGGTCACCTTCCAGTAAAGCATCATTTCTTTTTTTTCAACTGCTTTCTAGACAGAAGGATTCGTAAGTGCTGAATAGCCTGGGGTCCAGCCAAAGCCTCCAAACTCCATTTGTAGCTCCTTTTGGTTCCCACTGTCAGAGAGCAGCAGAACAGAGAGGTCCTGGTCTGCATGCCCTGATTTGTGGCTGCACCAGATTTAGGGATTGGATCTACCACAAACATGCCCAGGAGCTCACCCCTAAAGGGACACTGGAGATGTCCCATCTTTTGATGCTGCAACTTCCAAGTCTTACCCATCAAGTGTGATGCTTTTTCTAGGCAAAGTCACACTGCCATCAAGGACCAGCAGAAAAAGACAAACCTATATCTACCCACAGATGAATTAAGACATTCTTCTCTCCATTCAAATGGTTAATCTGTCCATTTGCTTTCTCTGTGATATTCAGTCTTGATGTTCTCCAGCAACAGTCTCAGGACACGCTAACACTTTTCTACACAGGCTGGGAAGCTAAGATGTAACACTGGTTCTTTTCTGCCTTGCAGCCTTGTGAAAACAGGAGCTATACCTACAGAAGACATTTGACCTTCGGCCTACTCTTTTGACACTACACACATCCTTTCAAATGAAAGGATAAGGAAAACATTACTTCCTCAGCCTCCTAGGACACAAAGCTTTTTGAATCAAAGGGAATATTCAGTTACTTGTAGGAAAAGGCCCTTTCTAAGCCAAAACAGCTTTACTTTCTGATTGGAACACCACCTACCCTTACACACCTTGTCTCTTACATCTGCATGGTACTGTTAGAACTGACAGAACACCTGCATTAGTCTTTATCCCCCACTAACTTGAGCAGCACTGACCCAAACGTCTTCGCCAGCCTCTTCTTCCCCTGAAGGGTTCGCCTAACTGCCGGCTTTCCCTTGGCTCCAGTCCCTACAGCTGCCGGTTGGCACACCCACCGGGAACGAATCCCAGGCGGAGCGTCCGCGGAGGTGTGCGGATAATCGAGGCAACACTGCAGCCTGCAGGTGCCTCTTAAGATAACAGCGGGGCACACCTGGGCACGCCTCTGCTCTCCACTCCCCGAGGAGAGCACGCTACCAGCGACCCAACGGAGGGGATCTTCGGAAGTCGCTTGAGAGGGTTAAAAGCCTTAAGTAGACACCCTCCCCACCCCCCCAAAAACCCCCCCCGTTATTCAGACTGGATTTGCAAGCAGAAGGAAATGGTGGCTTAATCCCCTCCTTCTCAAAATTGGAATGCCTTTAGAAAGGTTATTTGAGGAAGTCCTTCTTTAGCCTTGAAAGTTTCAGTGGTTTGTTTGTATGGGAAAGGCTAAGAAAGCTCAAGATGACAAATGGTAAACACGGTTCTGCACAGAACTGGAAGAGAGATGGGAAACAGAAAGGCTTAGAATCAGTCTAAGAGAGCACAGAAGTGAAGACCAAATCAGCCAACACTCTTACTGCCTTCTCTGATTTAGGTGCCAAATACCTTCCCACTAACTAGCCTGTTGAGGGCTACTTCTTTCAAGTCTATTGTCCCCCTCCATTGCTTTAGCATTCTTCTCCTTGGAGGTCAGGTGCTCTACTACCACCATTTTCAAGTTGCTTCAGGTAGTCCTCTTAAATTACCTGAGAAATTCATACCCTTTGTCAGTTCCTCCAAAGAATAAGAACCAGGAATATAATAGCACCTTCTTTTACTTTCTCCACATTCCTACACGGTTTAAAATCCTCAGCATACTCCAAGAATTTGATTAACTTTGTCCTGTGTTGCAGGGTTTTTTATAAAACTCCTCCATGGCCCACCTTCTAAATCTTTCTAACTCAAAACTAGATTCTGCTCTACCTCCTCCATTCAGTTTTGTGACCACCAGGAGACTTCCAGATATCTACTTTTAATGCCCAGAAGCATTCAATAAACTTGCCACTCATCCTTTCTTCTCTGGAGAAAGCATACATTCTTGGCATGCAGTGCAATCCTTCCCTTCTGTTTCCTCATCTCCCTTCCAAGGCAAATTACTCTGATACAGAAGTCATACAATCCATCTGCCAGATCTCTGTGATACCTCTCATATCACAGCTTTGGCTGTGGTCTAAAGGGTTTGAATTCTTCTTGTTCATTACCATACCCTCAGCATTAGCTTAGGACACTCAGTTCACTGCCTTGCTATTCTCAGTCCTATTTTTCTGATGGGTTTCATACAGCTCCCCACTGTCCCCTCCACAGGTGCTAGGATACTTATTTACCTGTAGACTCATTCCACTTGTCCCCTCAAGCCTAGTCCAGCATTATCCTGTCTAGAAATGGCTTTCCCCTGCTTAACTAATTGGACATCCTATTTTGTTTCAAGCACAAAGCACCTCTCAGGTCCCTTTGCTCAGCTTCCTGTTTCCCTCTGGCACCTACCTATCCCTGCCTAGCTATCTCCTTACGGCAGTGAGAGGACCTATGACTCCTTCCAATCCTCAAACTTATTTCCAGTCTTCACAAAGTCACACCTTGCAGTGGTACTGCTGAACTGACATAAGAAAAAGCAGTCAGAGGATTGCTGTCATAGCTCATCTTCCCAGGGGCTTCCAATTGTGGCATAAGCACCTTTCCTACAACCCAGAATAACATGGTAAGTAGTCTGAGGGCTATTTCTGCTCCTTTTGGAAGGCCTACCCACCTCTCAGGCTACCACCAACCTCTCTTCTCTCCACATTTTAGACAGTGCACTCATAGCACCTCATCTTCTGGGAGAAGCACTTCACAGGATCACACACAAAATCACAGCTTGCCTTACAAACACCCACTGCCTCAAATACTTTTAATTTACAGCATATTACTAAAGAATCACTCTCCTTTGACTTCCAAGATACCAAGAATTAAGGCACACACCACAAAAGCTTATCAGTAGCTATGTTCATACACCCATCAGCCCACTTTCTGCTAGATGTGACAACTCCTTTCCTTCTGTCTTTCCCATATTAACCAGAAGGTATAAACACAACTTGTGCTATACTTACCCAACTACCATCTGGTTGTTCTAAAGCTCACTCACAAGCCCTCTTCTGAAAACCACAAAGATTCCCAAGCACAAGCCCACCCTAGGGGGCCATCGGCATTTTTATTGTTGTCTTAATCAGCAGTGTATTGAAAACAGCTGAGCTGCTCAGGTTCAGACTATTTGTATCTACCTCCCCCTGCCCCTGGCCTTGCATTCCTTTACACCAGTATTTACAGGACAGCAGGCAAGTGCTGGTTGCCCTTTGGGTGGTAACTCAAGTGTGTGTTTGGGGTGGATGCTTGGTCCTTCGTCCCTAGTGTAGATCCTATTGTCATAGCACCTCTCCCACACCTTGCTGAGACAGGCACAATGGAAAGGGATGTGATGGGCACTGGCTACAGGAACAGCTTCTGCTTTGCCATATTGTCTACTTCTCCATGTACATGGATTCCTCACACTGCTCAGTGCTCACCACAGTGGCAATGTATAGTTCTCAGCTGGATGCCAGGCATGCACAGAAGGAGGAAAAGAGTGCGAAGCTGTGACAAAAGGAGACAACAGTGCAAACCTCATAAGTCCCAGTAAGAGCTCCTTAACTTTTTGTACCCTTGAGGCAGGCATAAAAGTTTTGAGAATTCCTGTGATTTTTCATAATCTCTAAAACTAGCTCCTGGCTTTTCTGCCCCCAAATTTCCCCATGCACCTACAGGCTTTTTTACATAAAAAGTTTGAACCACCATCTGAAAGTGAATTCGTAATGTGCGATCGCTAATGCTGCCCTTATGGCACAAATGGGCAAGAAAACATACTAGGAGTATTACACTTTCATTCTGTGCTGTATTTTCAAGATGGAACAGGAGCCAAAGTTAAGATTGAGTTTGAATATTGAGTTTAAGAAGAGCACAAAGCCATAGAAACGTCGCTCCCTACAACTAGAGCTTTTTAATGATTATTACTACTCTAGAAGTTAAAAATTATTTTTGGAGTAGGTTCTTTTTTGTTTCTAGTATTCAGCCCAAAGCCATTGACATTAGTGGAAAGCTTCCAGTTTAGAAAATGAACTGAAGCCAATGGGTATATTTTTATTGAGAAATCATGGAAAAACCCTGCAAAAGTGGTGAAATTATTTCAGTGGAAGTACATGGGGGTAAAAAGGTGTAAAAGACCTCTTCACCAAGCTCCAGAAGTGCCCTTGGTGATTCAAGTGAGCTCTTGCAAAGGGGCTCTGGTGCAGGTCCAGGAGGAAGGACGAGATGTAACACTTGGTAATAAAAGCCCCCCTGAACCCAGGAGCAGCAGAAGAGGATGGAGATATCTCCTGGCTTCTGACGTTAGAACGGTGGTACCTTAAACAACTACTCAAATGGACTGGGCTAGCTAGAGGCAGGCTCCATGCAGAAGGACTCATGGTCCAAATAGGTAAGATAAAAGTCAATAAAAGAAAAGCGATCTTATTACCCCCATTTTATGGGTAGGAAATGGAGCTCTGCAGAAATTAAGTGCCTTGCTCAAAGCCATACAGGAAATCAGTGTCAGAGGAAACAAATGCGAACCTGAGTGTCACGGTAGTTCCTTCCTCTCGATACCATTTTGGCCATCAGGGCTGCTTTCAATTAAGCCTTTTATTGAGGACATCTCTTTCTAGCTATTCATTTCTTTTATCGCATATCCCACATGGTGGACCTGTAGAATTACGAGTGTCTCCAGCCAGCTTCTTTACTCTGTTTTATGAACCTTAATGAGCCCCCCCAGAAAGCTGAAATGCCTGCATCGAGGGGGAAGGGAGCAGGGAAGCAGAAATAGCAGCATTGTGTGCAGCTTTTAGTGTGCGCTCCAGGTTCACGGGGCGGTGTGTAAACAATCCGATTTGCCACGTTTAAGGACAGGCACAATTTTAGGAAATCCAAACACCCTGTTAGCCTACTGACCTCTAGATAACCTACTTCAACAACAATGAAACTTACAGTATGCTGGGGAGGTGGAGGGGCAACTCTGGGAAGATGCTTTGCTGCCATAGGAAATGGGCCAAGCAAAACTCTCCCATCATTTTTGATGTTCGCTTGATGGGTCTGTTAAAGGAGAAGAGCATCAGCTTGCTAGAAAACCTGTTTCCTGCCAGAGATTTGTGGTGCATTTTGCTGCCCTGTAGGAGCTCAGGCGTTGGCACCGAGATGCGGTGCTGCCTGTGCTTGCCTCCATCCCCTCACCCAAGAACTCTACTCTTCTGCAGGCAGGGGTAAGATGGCATCCAAAGAGAAAGCAGCTCCACACTGCTCATGGCTTGTTATCCCAAAGGCACAAAGGGAGGGTGCCAATCAAGCCCTTCTGCCTTAGGCACATACTCTGGGTGCAGAATATGGTAAATCAGGCAAACATAGAAGCTTTTACAGAATTTAAGATGAAGGGGAAATTAGTGTTAAGAACAGAAAAAGGGACTGTTTGCGTGGCTTCTCAGCAGCATCATAGCTTCAGTGAGTGTCTCTCCGGGTAAAATACCTTTGACAGCAAACAGCAGGAAGGAACCTGTTTACCTTGCCTAGGTTTCTTATTCCAGTGCATCGTGAGTGGCTGATCACACTAAATCCGTTCCCTCCAGCGAGACCTGTGAGGAGATGTTACACAGTGGGGACACACTGCTACCATTTGCATTTTTCACCTAGGAATGCTGTCTGCTCCAGAAAGTACTTAGAGCCTGTCCTTAGAAGCTAGCACCTTCTCAAGGGATTCAGACACACACACACACACCTTACCTAGTGTAATGTCCAGGGATCTTATCGCAGTGCCTTGCCCGGTGGCAGCGCGGGGGCCAGAATGAGCGCCTCTTCACTTTCTCTCACCAGGATCGCTTCTAGCTGCCAGAATCGACACGACTAGTGATCAAAAGGAAATCACATGTAAAACAGTATTTTATCTAGCTCAACATGTTTGTATTCTTGAGGTCCCGGGCTCGCTGTGCACCACACTGTGGGAGTGCAAGGGAGAAAGACTATTGCAGCTGCACCGGCTTTGTGTTTCTGAACATGAGAGCCTAGAACAACTCTGTTAGGTGGGCTAGCCCTAAGCAGATGGTGAAAAGAAGCACAGGCTACAAGGAATAGTTCTATGTGAGCCTATCTCTGCCTGTATCTCTTCCATCCTTCAAAAAGTTACTTAACCCCTTCTCCTCCCAGTCCTCGGTTGTAACACACTGGAGCTTCGTTGCACCCAGCACACATGCACCGCGTAGAAATCGCAACAGCCATGAGTACAGCATTGTAAGAGCAAGAAATCTTGTTCTTTATCACCTTGTTACGCTGGTCCTGCAAGCCTAGCCATAAAAAACACCTTGTAACAATACCTAATATCCAATATGTCTGCAGCAAAACACATTTTCCATGTAATCTGACTATCAAATCCGTATACGCTGCAGAAAGAATGACTTGGAACGGGAAGAAAGAAAGAGCATTGAGCTCGAGGAAAACTCAAAGGAACGTTTTATTGTAACATTTATAATAGAAAGTTGGGGGGTTTAGTTTCGCCTCAAGGTGTAACTTACTAATAAAAGTTCTGGAAAACCTGCTGTGTATAAGAACCTTGGCCTATGATGTCAGAATTCATTATGCACACAGGGGCTATTTACAGCCTTGTAAAGTTGTAGACAAGGAAATTGTTGCTGAAATATAGTTTCAAAAGTTTAAAGGTAATCATTCTACTGATGTATACACCTCAGCTATTGAACAGATCTTTTACGTGATGCCATGTAAACCGAAAAAATCATATGGCTTGAGCTGTAAACATCCACCCGTGTTTCTTCATACCTGTTGGGAACAGAGTTATATATGTGTACAGGGTAACTCCGGGGCCTTTGTTTTTATTCAAGATTTACCTGGGTAAACCTATAAATTAAGCATATGCATAAGGTGTTCAGAAGTAAGATAAACTTGAAACCTTTTTCACCGTCCTCTTTGCATTTATCCACTTGGAAAAAAGAAGGGAAAAAATTTTTTTAAAAAATAAAGGCAAAAACGAAAGACAGGGGCAAACAAATGTATTTTCAGCTTCCTAAATCTAAAGGGGTTATGTCAAAAAATACTGAAACCTTAATTGAAAGGCATATTGTTCATCAGAACAACAGCTTGAGGGCACATGAAGCTTCAGCTAGGTTCAACCAAAATATGAGGCAAAAGCGTGTCTGCGTTTGATGGGTCAGGAGAGTCTGCAGATATCCCTAGAGAAAAGCTGCTTCAGTTCATACAACTGGGACTGGGACCCCTGTATTTAAAACCAGGGTTTAAAACCCCTGTTGACTTGTAGAGCGTGCTCTGTTTCACTCGATCGCTGCATGCTGTTTTATTCTTCAGCTCTAAGCATTTTAATTGCTGCTATAGTGATTTTTCCGTCACTCTGAAAGGGCTTTGTGGCCAGATGTTGTTTGTCATTTGTCCCACAGTAGCTGGCCCTAATATAATTACAGAAATATAGAAAAATGTGCTCAGCACTGGGGATTGCTAGCCAATCCAAGCATTTGCCTACTGAATCACTTTTTCTAATACTCCTTCTCGCAGCAGTCCAAATGATTTTCTAGCTCTGGCTGATCTAACTTCCCAAGCATTCCAGTTATATTTATTTTTTCTAATGCACTTGTCAGCTACTTCAAACTCCACCCCGACTCCTGACAGCAAGGCCAATCGAACACCCTCTCATTGTGGTTTCATGGGGAACCGGCTCGCAGCCGCAGAAATGGACTGCACCCAATGGCACGAGCCCAAAAATAACTGTACCACTTCCACTTTTTTTCAATGCGGCTGCATTGTTCCAATAGCGCCAAGATATTACTACTGATTAATGCTGCTATATAAATAACAAGTAAAATGGGGGAAAGCTTTAAGGGTTGGTTGTTGGTTGAGGTTGGTTTTTTTTTTCCCTGCGTTTACTCGTGTTCACAGTAAAATTTCCATGGGCTTCAATAAGCTCTGTATACCAGGCTAGCCCTAACGCAATTTCATTAACTTAGCTGAATTACTCCTTGTTTATAGCAGTGGAAGTGAGTGGAAAATCAAGGCCAACAGGATAAGAAATAATCCTATTAGCCTGCCCAGCAAGATTGCCCTGGGTTTATAGCCAAAATTTAGTTTTAACTCTGGCTTCTTTGGTCGTGTAACCTTTTACACCTTTCCTTACCCTGAACAGCCATGTTGGTGAGTTCTCTCTTCCCTCAGTCTTTCATCTCACCGCCCTCCTCCTGCTGCTGGGCTTGCTTCCGTGCCAGATCTAGCCAGGGGCAGCAGACACACTTGTCAGCGATTCAGAGTTTATGGGGATCCACTCAGATGGCAGCTGATAACAAACGTCAAGATTTGCAAAAGTCCTTCAAGTCTGAGAATTTCGCTGTGCCACACGACAAGTGTTAGAAGTCCCAAAAGGCAGCAGTGTGCGTGGGGAAGGTGAAGAGCTGCACAGATCAGGGAAGTTTCTCTCACATCCCTCCAACCCTGTAAACCAAAGGCATTCCCCATTCACCTACATGGAAAACACCCTGTCACATCCTTTTCACCTATAGCAGATTGCACCAGCGCACCCAGCCTGGCAATACAAATGCAGTTAGACTGGACCTACCTCATGTGTAACTACCCTTTCCAGAGGTTGGCTGAGAGTTCACCTCTGCGCTGGTCACTGTGACATCACTCGGTGGCCTGCAGGATGCTACAAATGCAACTAGGCTGCTGCTGAAAGAAAGGCAACATTATGGATTCTGCTGGAATTGGAGTGAGCTTCGGGTGAGGAAAATGCCAGGGCAAGAAAAGTAATTGTATGTAGCACAGTCCCTTTAACACATCGCTAGTCAGTCCAGGCTGGACTTACTGGAGAGCTTATATAAATGTTTTATCTATATGCTATATGTATTAATATATAAAGATAGAGAGGTAAAGGTTGTATGTGTGTGCATATATCTATATCTATATCAATATCAATATCTATGAGAAATTTTATGGTGTTCCATTTAGGACCTAAGCAATTGACAGCAAGCCCATTGTTCCTAACTTTCAACTGGGAATGTGCCACTTTGCAGGGCTAAATCCAGTCTCTGAAAAGAAAGAACTTTAGAACAAAACTAGAGACAGCTTGAGAAGACAGCCAGACATGGAGACGTGATCTGGATGTGCACAAGTGTCACCGAGAGTTATTTTTAGACACAGATGTCCCAGTGAGATGAATGGGCCAGAGTGCTACAAGGGATCAAACTTTTAAAGGCGACGACATGTCTCCACCCCAGCAAGAGATTTGTGTTTCCATCTGAAGTTCAGAGACTTGAATGTGCTACCTCCTCTGAGCCAAATTTCCCCTTGGATCCACACTGCAGATTTGGGAGTTGGAATAAGTTATCCTTTGGAGAATAAATTAGTTACTGGCAGGACAACTTTGGCAGCAGCTTAATCTTCCAATCAGTTGCTCCACCAACATTCTATCCTGGAGAAAAGGGCACATCCTCTTGGGTCCAGCTTTTCTCTGAGACAGTTTGTAACAAGACTTTGGAGAGGAAAAGATGTGTTGTTTTCTGTTAAACAGATACGCTCCTTCTCCATTAAAACCCACAGGTTTGGGGTTATTTTCTTTTTTGTGAGAACAGGAGGAGGAGAAGAAAAAGCCTCATTCAAATAACAGCAGGACTTGAATAACTGCATGCAGGACATTGTATTCTCTGTATCACATGGAGCAGCATAGCTGCTCTGCTTTCCCCCTGGGAAAGCTCTGCCTCTCACCCATTCCATGGCTGCTCTTTCATTTCTTTTTCTGCTCTCTCTCAGATGTCTTCAGAGCCTCCAAGCCACCACATCTGATCTGTTGATGTAACCAGATGCATGTTTAGCCTGAAGAGCTGTAGGCTACCCATTAGATGGGACTTTGACACATTCTGCTTTACCAGAATACAAGAAATGGAGACTCCACACCATGAAGGTGCACACTACGGTTCCCGTGCAGAGCTTCTGGTAAAAGGAAGACAGGATGGCAGTGTGTTTCCATATTCAGACTGGATCAGAGACTCCATGCCATATAATACTCAGTGGTGGACTTGCTGTACTGAAAGAGCATCTGTAGATCCCTGCTGCACACCGAAGCTCTATTGCCCAAGGGCTGGACACACACCTAGGAGAGGAATCCTTCTACGCAGAGATTATAAAATATATCTCCTTAAACACAGCTTGGGAAGTGCTGGGAATAAAAATCCAGAGATCAGTAAGTTCCTGGAGTATTAGTTTGCCATCTCAACTTCTTTCACACATCATACTGGATTTCTGAGCCAAGTCTGGGGTGACAGATGGAGACAGGGTCTGGCCACAAAAACAATTCCCCCACCTTGGGGTCTGCTGGTCAGACCTCTTGTCTGCACCTCTGGCCACCTCCCCTTGTCACTCAGCCTGACATGTTCCCTCAGCTGGCATGCCTAAGAGTACCCACTGTGCTGCCCTTGTCTGACTCCAGAGCAGCTCCCTGCCGATGCAGACCTTGCTTTGTTTCTAGCAGGGTCCGTCTTCATCCCCTACAGTCTCCATCTTCATCCCCTACAGTCTCCATCAGCAGCCCTCAACCAGTAGCAGAGGGAGACACCTGCAGAGAGGAGCCCACATCTAGCCCAGCTCCACATATTAGGACCTCACCATTGCACCCACACAGCACCGCTCCCCATCCCAGGAACTGTGCCCTGCACATTCAGGGCTCCACTCCTTCATGGACCCCTCCTTCATGGACCCTTTTCTTACCTAGAAGAGTAGGTCTCAGAAATCGTTTAAGGTAGTCCCCCTGAGAATAATGAAATACTGTCGTGGCAGAGTACGCTGCTGTTGAATGTGTCGGCTCAGGAAAAGGCACACACACCTCTACAGCAAGGAAAGGGCAGCGTCCTCTGAGTGGGAAGAGGATGGACATTTCCTTCTCAGGGAGAAGAACAAAGGCAGGGAGAAAAGAGAAAAGGAAAGGGAAAAGCATCCCTCAAGTCCACTTTCTTCTGGTTTACTTGCACTTGCGTTTTCGCTTCCCTGGAGCCTGAAGGGAAGCAGAAGGCCCTTCACGGCCCCTCCGTCGCTCTGTGGGTAACACGCAGCTTCGAAGGCGGCTCGGCCACGCTCCGGGTGGAGCAAAACGCCTTCGTGGCTGCGTCGATCTAGGCTTTTCTCTGCCTCTTCCCTGGGGCCGTTCAAACGGCTTTTCCCACCCAAGCAGCCCCAAGCGTTTTCCCCTTCGGCTGCCCTCAGGGGCGAGGCAACCTGCGCCCGGGCCGCCCCGGGGGTACAGGCCCCTCCGCCCGGTGGTGGCCGGCACCCAGGGTCTCCCCACGGCAGAGGCAAAAGGAGCCCCTGGCTCACAGAGACCCTGCTCACCGCCCAGCCCCGGGGCAAGGCATTTATTTAGGGCCCTGTGACCTAAGCCCCGCAACAAATGCCAGCCTTCCTCTCCCCTCGGTCCAAACAATGAAGCCTCCCCTCGCAGTTTTAATAAAGACGAACACATAACCTAAGTGTGATGTCAGCCTCGCGTGTGAAAGGCAGCGCAGGTCTTTATAGGCAGAGGATATTACCCTGCCTTGGGACAAATCCGAGGGCGAGAGTTTTCGCTTTCTGGAGCGACCGGGGATATTTAAATCCCGCCTGGTGGCGGGGGCGGGGGAGGTGGGGGGAAGAGGCTGGGTGGGCCGGGACTGGGCCGGGGGTCCGGGGCCGGCCCGGCTTTCCCAGGGGCCCCGCGTCGCAGTGCGCTGCCCCCCTACGCCTGTCAGCCCCGGGGATTTATGTTCGTGGCAAGAAGCAGGCATGGCTGGCGTTATCGGCGGGGATGACACGAGAGCCAAACAAGGGGTCTTTTGAAATCCTCGGGGTTGGATGGGGTTCCCCCCCTCTTCCTCTCCATTCAGGGGCATCATTCATCTGAGTAAGGGGCGGGGGAAAAAAAGCAACATCCCCAGAGGCGATATAGTTTAAAAACTGACCGCCTCGGAAACCATCGGAGAAAGGTGCGCGCTAGGGGCGAAGCTGGGAGCAAGGGGCTCGGGAGGAGGGGGGCGGGGGGGTCCCGGGCCGCCCTGCCCCGGCAGGTGAGGTGACGCCGGAGCCCCCATTTCCAGGAGCCCAGCGCCACCCAGCGGAAAGCCCGGGCCGGCGCCACGGGGGCCGGGGGTCTCCCCCGAGGTGGATCGGGGATCCCAGCTGCCCCCAGTCCTCCCTGGCAGTCCCGAAGACACTGCGGCTCCGAGAGCTATCCCCGCACCCCGGAGGAGTGCAGCCTGCCAGGGGCAACGTTTTAAAACCTCACCGTGGGTTTTCTTTTCCTTTCTTTCTTTTTTGCTGTGTCCCAGTCCCGTCCGTGTCCCGTGCCGTCTGTCCGTCCGTCCCCGTTGCGGTGGAAGAGATGGCTCTGCCGTGCCGCAAAGCCTTAATGAATTTGGGAAAGCAAGCAGTAACGGCATATTTCACTGTGGCAGTGAAAGTTTTTAAAAAAAAGTTAAAAAAAAAAAAAGTAAATCATGTGGAGGGTTTTTTGGCCCGGACTCCGTGTTTCCGAAAGGTCAGTGGTATCATTTTGACGTTGATTATGTAGCTGTTCTGGTCTCAAGTATGCTCCCCTCCCCTCCTAGCGTGGTGTGCGAGGATTGTATTTGAAAGGGAGGAAGCAGATACCGAAAGTGATGGCTGATGAATTGTCTAAACCCTTCAGGGACATTTCGTGCGGGGGCTCGGAGGCAGCTCATCAATAAAAGCCTCCCGGATGGAGGAGGGAAAGAGAGAAAGGGTGATGGGAGTGTATGGGGGGGGGGGGCGTACCCCGGAGGCATCATCCCCCGTCCCCTTTGATCCGGTGGGGGATCGTAGCAGACCCAGGGCTTTGGAGGTACCGGTGTGAAGAGGTGTGTGCGGGGGGAGGGGGGCCTAGCCGGGAGGGCTGGGTGGGGGGGTAGGCGGGGAGATACAGCCCGTAAAAGAACACACCAAAACAACAGAAAGCAAACAAACAAGAAAGTTAGATCAGCTTTAGGGTTTCCTGCCCCCGCCACCTCGAGCCGGCCCCAACGAGGGTCGCCGAGGCGGGAGGTGGCGGGGCCGCGGCCGCAGCCGCCGTGCCCGGCCTTGGCTGGCTCGCTCCTGAGGTGCGAGCCCGGATTATTACTTTTTTCCAAACTATGTTCGTAAATCATGTAATAATCCGGCACTCAGTAACTCGGCCCTACCTTTGAGTGGGTCGTTATGTTTTATGGGCTTTACTTAAAAATTAATGAAAACCTCTCACGAAAGAAGAGGGGGGGGGGGGGGGGGAGGGGGGGTTTGCTGGGTGGGGGTGAGGCGGAGGAGGGAAGGCGAGGTGGGGGAAAGAAAGAAGAGAGCGGGGAAACCTGCTCCTGATTAGTGCCTTCCCCGGCAGCGGGGCCGGGGCTGCGGGCTCTGCGGCCCGCGGGCACCGCCGCGACTCGGGTGAGGGGCACGCAGGGCTCCCCAGCGGGGCCCGGCTGGTGGCTGCGCGCATCGCTGCGGGGCCTTCTCCTCCGAAAATAAAGCAAACCCACACACCCTCCGATGCTACTGATATGCCTATCATCCCAGCCACCTCTTCCCCCCCCACCCCCGCCCCCGATGGCTCCCCCCCTCGCTATCCACCCGGCCAGACCCGCTGCCTGGCGCCGCTGGCGTCCCGCAAAATTCTCACGCGGGTTTCTACGGAAAGGGGGTGTCGACCCTTCGGGGGCGTTTTGGGCTGGGAATCGGCGGCGGCCGCAGGGCTCCGGGGTTGAGGAGGGGGTCCTGGAGCACGGAGAACAACGCAGTCCTCTGCCAGCGCAGGGGGGCACCGCCGGTTCCCTCGCCCCGACTACATTATTTGCCTGCTGCAAACGGGATGGAAAGTAATGAAGGTCGGAGCATGCATGAAAATTATTGACAATGTGTAAAGTCAGAAATCTCATTTGATCAGAATGTAAACTTGGGCGGGGGAGAAGCCAGTCAGAAAGGTACCGTGCGTTCAGATCTCGGGCCAAAGCGTGTTTGCCCTTCTTCGCGGCTGTCAATGGGGTATGCAGGGAGGGATTAGGGGGTGGCTTTTCCTACAGCCTTGCAGAGACACGATGAATCCCAGAAGGGCTGCCGCTAAACACTTCTTTGTACTGTCGCTGCTGGCTCTTGCGAGACCTTCTCCATTGAGACCCAACCGGGATGGGGATGGGGGGGGGGGGGGGGGTAGGGTGGGGATCAATTCTGACACCCATCTTTTTTTACAACTCCTTCCCGGATATCTTCCAAGCCAGCAGCCTGCCTCCTTACCGGGGATCGCGGCAGACCCCTCCACCTGCCCGGAGCTGCCTGCTCCTCCGCCGCCCGGCTGCCCGTGCTGCGCCGGGACCTCGCCTCGGCTCTGATCTCGGAACATCCCGCTTCTTATTTTACCCCGCGCCTGTCACGTTTTATTTACACCGACAGAGGATGCTCGGAGACAAAAGAGTATTTTCTTTTTTTTTTTTTTTTTTACGTCAAAGATGTTTTATATTTTTGGAAGGGTTGTGTTTCCTTTTAGAGAGGTGACCTATATCCTGACCGCTGTAGGGGGTTTATTTTGATGCTCCGGGAAGTTCAGTTGGAGCTGTGTAGAGCTGGGAGGGGATAAAATCTTTAACATTGTCATCTGGCATAGGAAAAGCAAAGTCTACCCACACAAACACACTTGGGGGAAGTACTCGGGGGGTGACACTTACAAAACCGACGCTATTATTATACGCGGAGCGTGTCTTTATGCAGGTTTAATCGCCGCGATGTCCGCGCAGATCCGACGGACTGTGGCAACGCGCGGTGTCTGCCGGGCGGCCAGGTCTCCTCCATCAGTCGGAGTCTGCGTTACCCCACATCTGAGGACTCCCCCTCCTCCTGTGCCTCGCCAGCCCGGGACCACGGGGAAAGCAACGGGACGGGCAGTCCGGTGGGTCCCGGCAGACCACCCTCGGACCCCCAGTAGAGCCCCACGGCTGGTGGAAGTCGACTTTGCTAAACCATGGGCTTAGCGAGCTCGGACGGAGACTGGGGCTCCTCAGCCTCGCAGTGTGTGTTTCTGTCATGACTCCCGCGCAGTGATGCGGGCAGGATGGGATGCAGGGGATGGAGGCAGTCGGGGGCGGGGGTGAAGGTGTCAGCACGGCAACAAAACCTTAGGCTATGTGTGCCCTCCCCGAAAGTCTAAAAGCCCGAACCCTTAGGAAAGCAGAACTGGGGATGCGGGGAGCGAAATGTCACCGCGCCTCCCATGTTCAGTGCTCACAGTTCCCCCCCCCCCGCGGTGTTCTCCAACCCTTGAGGGCCGCGGAGTCTCGAGTCCCTGCGGGACGCTCCCTAGAGCCAGGGTATTGGGTGTCCAGAGTGGCAGGGCTGAGAGGCACCTCTTCTCCCACCTGCTGAGGCCGATTTCTCCCCGAAAAACTTCTTCCCAAAGGCGAATAGATAACCGCTTCTCGGCTGGCTCCTCGCCCAGACGTTGTTTCTCGCCTGGTCTTTCTCTCCGTCCTCGGGCACTGAGCAGAGCTGTCCCGGACGGGAGAGTTGTGTAGCAGGGAGAATGGGGAAAGGTGCGGCCCTGCTAATTCGGGACCACTACCTTCACGGAGGTGCCCTGACCCAGGCTTAGCTCCCCCACATCTAGGCACTGCTGAAAAATTTCCCGAGTTATCTTCACGGGAAGGCAGCCAAACCCATGTGGCGATACCCCAGGTAACCCCTTGCAAAACCCTACGAGAGGTGCTCGTTCTGTGCAGGGAGCGTGTCTGGGGATGCTTTTGGGGTCGGGCTGGTGTGTGTGGTGGTGTGCTTTTTTCCCCCCCCCCCCCCCCCCCAAGGAGAGGTAGGCCCCTGCATTCGCACTGAATGTCCTTGCCTGCCCTTGAGGTGGGAGGTGTCTCACCCTCTGGGATGCCATGATCATCTCTCCTTTGCCTCGGGAGAGAGACCGACTCCTCAACAAAAGGTGGGAAGAAGAGTCCTGATGGCAGCCTTCAGGGAGACGTCTATAAAAAGAGTCACGCCTGCTGCCCATTGCGGACGCAAAAAGAAAAAAAAAAAGGGGGAGGGGGTGGGAGAAAAAAAAAAAAAGGCGGAAAAACTTCTCCAAACAAACATCAGGATCGCACGGCTACTGCCAGAGGTCCCGAGAAGTCAAGAGGTCCCGGGAGCAGCACAAAGGACGGGGCAGGACCGCTGCGAGTCCCTTCCCATCCCGGCCTTTCTGTTGCCTCCGCCGCGGAGGGGCTGCCCCCCTCCCCCGCGCCCAGCCGGTCGCCCCGGGGCTGCCAGGACCGCCGGGGCCGGGTGCCGGTCGCTCCGCTGCGGCTTCTCGGTTCCTCCAGCTCGTTAAAATGCCCTCATGCCCTTCATGCGGAAAGGGATCTCTGTCAGTCGCTGTAGATCGAGATCTAAATCCAGGCACCCTGAAACTGACAGTTGGAGGAAAATCCTCCGGGGCTTAAGGAAACGCACTTTTACAATACTGGGGGGATTTGTTTAACTTTCAGTCTCGGGTTTAATTGAAAAAAACGCTTCTCATCTGCGGGGACCTCAGAGGAGAGGAAAGAGCCTGGAGCACGCAGTTAAAAAAAGGGAGGAAAGGAACAGAAAAAGAACAAAAAGAGAGGAAAAAAAAATATATATTTAAAAAGGACTCCAAAGTGACCGTAAACATTTATTTTTCATATTTGTCTCCCCATTTTCTTAACTGCTTTAGTCCAAGTTATTTCATTTAGTACACGAAGCAGAGGGGACTCTGTTATGAACATGAAACTGAAACCGCAATAATGAAGAGATTTCCTAGAATAAAAACGATGATTATAGAACAACATCTGAGTAACCAAATCTGCCAAAAAGTTTAATTTCCGTATACTCTGGTAAAACAAACCAGTTGTGCTCCAAAGCCGGGATCAGCTCAGAAATGGATACACCAACCAAAATAAACATCTCCACCAAACAGCAAATGCACTTCTGTAATCATGGGCGCTCCAAACCATCTCTAAAAGTCTCGGGACCACGTCTTGGAGACTCCTTGATGCCGTGTTTCAAGGAAGCATCCGCTGCGAAGAGGAGGACATTGCTAACAGGTAGAAGGCGGCTGCCTGAATGTGTTACCCCACCACCACCACCGCACCCCTCCCAACCGCATCCCCGATTCTTGTGTCGGGGCTGGGTCAAGTCGCGATTGAAGCCGCACGCGGCTCTCTGCCACAGAACCGCGCTGCCCGGCTCTGCCTCATTGTCCCTCCCGTCCCGCACGGCTGAGAAAGCAACGACGACTTCGTATGTCGTGACACCTGTGTTGGGAGCCAATGCCCCTCTTCCCGCTCGGCTGGTATGACTGATGAAAACGAACCGCCTGAAACGGGGGCAGGTTAGGGTGGTTTTCAGGCAACTTGCCCCCCTCGCAGCCTTTAATGCGCTTAGCCTTCTGAAGACCTCAGAAATTACTCGAACGTGTCACCCAAAGGGGACATTTAGGCAGATGTCCCGCCGCGTAAAGGCTTAAAAGGACGCTCGCTCGCCGTTCTACAGCAGGGAGGGATGTTTATATAGAAAACCGCGGATTTTTCTTTTTTTTTTAATAGTCCGAACAAGGCATTACAACGACACCAGAAACAGCACCTCGGCCTCCCTCGGCCTCTTGGGGAAAAAAAATAGATTTTTAAAATCATTACTATTTTTTTTTACAATGGGAACAATTTAAATCGATGCCCCAGGAAAGGTAAACACGGTCTATCCACGGGGCGATTATTTTTTTCTATTAAAAAAAGTGTAGTAAACATTGGCGAGGTTGGTAGTGTTTTTCTTAGCTGATCCTCAGATACAATCAAGCCATTTTCGGACACATTCCCATGTATGTAGCAGTGGTGATCTGGAGGAAGCTGTCGACGCCTGTTCAGTTAATTTAGGTTTTCTTTGTCTAATTACTGTGGAGCTTAGGGAAAAGGAGCCGGGCTCAGGGCAGTAAACTGACACTTGGGCTCTGTGTGTGGTATCCAGGCAGAGTTTGATGGAAAAAGCCTGCTTCCACTCAACTGCAGGTCACTGTCTGGGACCAGCCCCACCCCCTCCCTGCCCGTACCCACCAGCGAGCTCTCAGCACGGAGCTGCGCTGGAGACAGGCGGACACACAGAGACACACACACACACACAGAGCTGCAGGCACGCTGACACGGCGTCCTCCTCTGCCCGCGTCTTTTCCCACCCCCGTGCCTTTGGTCCAGCATCACTGTCTGCTCTGCCTCTCGTCCTGCCGCCGTCCTCCTTCCGTCTCCAGTTTGATCTTGGAGCCTCCTCCATCATCTAGGAGCAGGCCTGTGTCTCCGCCGGCCCCTCTCCTCCCTGCCCCCTCCGGCGCCCCGTTTCCTCCTGGCAAAACAGCGTTTGCCAGCATGCGTGACCCGCCCGCTGCACCGGGGATGGGAGGGAGGGTGCATCCCTGGTCCTCGGACCTGATCCCCGTTGCCCTGTAAAAAGATCTGCGCTTTATAGGGGGGTGGGCGATGGCAAGGAGTAGAAAAGAGTCTTAAAACCCGGAGGTCTAGCAGGCTTGCGGAGCAGCACACACCGCTGCATGTGGCTCCTCAGGGTGGGCGAACCCCTCCCACGTACCCGTGCCCGCACCCGGCGGCATCAGTGGCCGTGTATCCCGGGGCTCACCGGCGGGCCTTCGGGCTGGCAGCCGCTCCCCTCGTCCCGGGGCCATGCCGGGGAACAGCGGGGCAGACTCGTGCCGGTTAACGGTGTCGCTGCGCGCTGCGGGACCGGCAGCGAAAGTGAGCTGGGGATGGTGCCGCCGCAGCAGCAGCAGCGCCTCCTGCCCAGATGACGGGTGGACAGAGGCCAGCTGGAAAGGGGGTGGTCTCTCGTTCCCCCTCTCGCTCCCCCTCTCTGTATCTCGGCCGGATTCAGGGGGGTCTGTAGGGGAAAAAAAAAAAAGGCAAGATTGAAGAAACTGATAGGCGGTCGCTCTGTGCCTTTTACGCAAGAAAAAAGTATATATGAAAGAATAACAGTGCGGAAGGGATTGAAGTGGGGGCGGGCGGGGCGGGGGGGGTGGGGGGGTGGCTCCTGCGCTTCCTCCCCTTGCCGGATTAGGCAGCGGGATGGTCCCCAGGTGGGGGGCAAAGAAGGAAGCGGAGCGGCGCTGAGCGGAGCCTCCGCGGGCGGTGCGGCGTGGGGAGGGCGGGGGCCGGGCCGGGGCCGGGCCCGTCCATCCCGTCAGTGCCTGGCTCCGGCGGAAAGCAGAGGAGCCATTGCGCAAGGGACCGCGGGGAGGGATGCGCAGGGCGCTGCCGCCGCCCCGCCGCCGACGGCCGTGCTGAGGAGGTGCCCGGAGGACAGCAGCTTCCATTGCCCCCCCCTCCCCGCTCTCCCCCTGCGGGGCACCCCCCGCCCCGGTACCCACCCCGCCCGGCTCCCCCCCTTCCCTCACAGCCTCACCCCACCCTGCCCCATTCTCCTCCCTCCGCCAGATGACCACCGAGAGCGGCCAGCAGCGGCTGGAGCCCCCCGTCCCTCTCCGCTCCTGCAGCCCGGCTCCCGGAGTTCTCCAGATGAGCCGGCCGCCCTCCTCCGCCCTGGAGACCTCCACCTCCTCTTCCTCCACCTCCACCTCCTCCTCCTCCTCCTCGGCGGCGGCGGCGTCCTCCAAAAGCAAGAAGGCCAGCTCGGGGCTGCGGCGGCCCGAGAAGCCCCCCTACTCCTACATCGCCCTCATCGTCATGGCCATCCAGAGCTCGCCCTCCAAGCGCCTGACCCTCAGCGAGATCTACCAGTTCCTGCAGGCCCGCTTCCCCTTCTTTCGCGGCTCCTACCAGGGCTGGAAGAACTCCGTGCGCCACAACCTCTCCCTTAACGAGTGCTTCATCAAGCTGCCCAAGGGCCTGGGCCGCCCGGGCAAGGGCCACTACTGGACCATCGACCCTGCCAGCGAGTTCATGTTCGAGGAGGGCTCCTTCCGACGGCGGCCCCGCGGCTTCAGGAGGAAATGCCAGGCGCTGAAGCCCATGTACCGCATGATGAACGGTCTGGGCTTCGGCGCCTCCATCCTCCCGCAGGGCTTCGACTTCCAGGCGCCCCCCGCGTCCCTCGCCTGCCACTCCAACGGCTACAACCTCGACATGATGCCCAATGCCATGGCCAGCGGCTACGAGGGACTCAGCAGCGGCCACCACGTCCCGCACATGTCGCCCAACCCCGGCTCGACCTACATGGCCAGCTGCCCGGTGACTGCCAATGGGGACTACGGCCCCGACAGCAGCAGCAGCCCCGTGCCCTCTTCGCCGGCCATGGCGAGCGCCATCGAGTGCCACTCGCCCTACACGAGCCCTTCGGCTCACTGGACAGCCTCGGGGGCCTCGCCTTACATAAAGCAGCAGGGCATCCCCGCCGCCAACGCCGCCTCCTCCGGCATCCACTCCAGCGTGCCCTCCTACTCCCTGGAGCAGGGCTACCTGCATCAGAGCCCCCGCGACGACCTTTCAGGTAGATACTCGGGGGGGGTAAGAGGTGGGGGAGAGGGAGGCGAGGCGGGGGTGGAGGGGAGCGCGGCGCCGGAGAGGTTTTCTCCGGCGATGACGAGGGCTTCGCGCGGGGAAGTCCCGATCTCCACGGCATAGGAAAAAGGGGGGCATTGTCTGCAGGTGAGAAGAGAGAATACGCGTGGGTTGGAGCTGTTCTGTTTGGGGGACGAGGGGAGGGACACGGGGAGGGGGCCTGTGAGCACGGCTGCGAGCATCGTTCCTTGCACAGAGCCAAGAAGGAGCGCTCCGTGGAAAACCCAGCTCCGTCCCGAGTCCGTCCGGCTCGCACATCCCCCCGGTGCCGGTGACATCTGGGTAGCGGCAGTAGCGGGGCGAGCCCCGCTGCCCCGGGTCTGCGGCTTCACTTCGCGGGTAGCGCCGCCGGGCATCGCCGCCGCCTCGGTAAACCGCGGTCTGTGGAGACGCGTCGCGGGAGTAGTAATAATAATAATAATAATTAAAAAAAAAAAAAAGGCGTTAAATATTATCCCCAAAGCCCTGCGGGGGGGGGGGGGGGAGAAAAAGAAAGGGAGGCGGGGGGGGGGGGAAAGCAAAAAGAAAAAAGCAACCTAACCAAACCCAAACCGCTTATCTTGAAAAATGCGAGAGAGATTAAAGCGGATTTAGTGTATTTCTGCAACCGGAGGGAAAGAGTTTTCTGGTCTCTATCTCCCACCCCTCCGCTCACACCCCCCGGCCGGTGATTACAGACAATGTCTGCTCAGAAAAACCCGAGCACAAAAATGGGTAAAAGATGTTGGGCTCTTACGGGGAAATTTTCCAAATAGCCCTTTTAAACGTGGGTCCCGGAGGTTAAGCAAACAAAGACAGTCTGGGCTGGACCACACCGAAGAGGATTTTAGCCTGACTTAACCCCTATGAGAGCGGGGTCTTGTTCAATTTTATGGGAATTTCAACAAGTAACAAATACAGGCGACCCTCAGCTCTAGGTCCCCTCCCGCCCCCTCCTTGGGCGACTGTCAATCAATCTCCTGTCCTGCGAGCCCCGCAGCCTGTCCCGGCCTCCTCACAGCCTGCTGCCGCCGCCGAGGGGAGTGCGAGCTGGGGAGCCCGGCCGCCGGGGAAGCCGCTTTGTCATCACCGCAGAAGTGACTTGGGGTGTCAGGGAAAAGCAAGCTGCTGCAGTTTTTCCTTCCTCAAAAAAATACAACCCACAAAAAAACCCCTTAAATAGTCCTGCTGTGGCTCCTGGGGAGAGGCGGGTGGCCGTCTTACCAGGGTTTCGGCTCAGGGAAGTGATGCGGGGATGCGTTGCCTCCCTAGATGGGCTCCTCTGTGCACACGGGGCTCTGCTGGGGAGGTTTAAACCCACTTTTCGGAGATTTAGGTCGTCCTTTCTTGTGGTTTTGAGGGCCGGGGTGAGAGGCCGGCGGGTTCACGAGGGCATCCCCCTCCGAAATGCGGACCTGTACCGTTAGGAATTTCTGCTTCGGTTTGTTGCTTTTGCTGCTGTTACTTGGAGGCTTTGGTTGTTTGTTTTCTTTCCTTTTCCTTTCTTTGGGATTTCTTTTTTTGTTGCTGTTGTTAAAATCTGTTTGTTTTACTCCTTGCTGTCCCAGGGGCCGCTGTGCAGGGCCCACCGGGCCACGCGTGGTGCGGGAGTGGGTCTGGCCCGGGGAGGGGGGTCGGGAGGCAGCCGCCCCCTCCTCCTGCCGGACACCCGAGGTGGGAAAGGCGATTCCCGGGCGAGAAGTTTTCATTTCGAAACAGTCCAAGAATAGCTCTTCAAAACAAAAAGCAGGGGGAGAGAGAACCAGGATTCCGGTCCCTCCGAAGCCTCCACTACGGTTTCTGAGGCCAGCGCGGTTTGATTCCGAATCGCTTCTGTTCAAGGACGGATAAACAGACACAGACGAGCCGATGGAGACTTTCTTAATGCCGAATACGAGTTTCCATTTGCAGCAGCTCAGATTTAATGTCACCACTTTGCAAAACGGAGTCTCTCTACTTGTTTTCTACAGCTTCAGGATCCGAGTCCAGGGCTTTAGTAGAAGCCATCCTTGTTCCTTGATTAACTAAAAAAACCCGCCAAAACAACCCCCCAAAAAAGCAACCGACCAAAGTAACCCCTTCAAAAAACCCTCTTTGGTTTGTTGTTTTTTTGTTCGGAGTTGTTTTGGGTTTTGGTTGGTTTTTTTTTAGCGGATCCAATTCTCACTCGTGTGCGCTACGTAAAATCTCTGCGGCGAAAACGTTTCAGTCGAGCGAAAGGGGATGGGGAAAAAACGATCCGAGAGCCTTCATTCGTAATTGTTGCCAGCAGTAATCTTTCTCCTCCTCTCCCCACAAAAGCAAGTGTATTTCGTCTTTCCCTTTCTCTTAGTTCAACGCAAAGTGAATTCGGTGGCAACCGCTCTTGATCGGCCGATAATCCTCTACTCATGACAGCGACGGGGCGGCCTTAAAAAACTTGAATTTCCATTAGACTCACGAATAAGAGAGGAAAAAATTGGAAACAGGAGGCTCGTTTCTGCTAAAAGGATTTCGAAGCTGGGGAGGGATGGGGGGCGGGAGGGGTGGGGGGTAGAGATTTTTTTCACACACTATTAAATCCTGCTAAATGATTGAATCAGGATTGTAATAAAGTGCACCGGTTTATGGTGAGCATACCAGCAGGGTTATTAGAAAGCCGAGGAAATCCAGCGAAATAATCACTTTTATAAAGTGAGCTCCGCGGGGTGAAGGAGGGGACAGTGCCGGAGGAGAGGGGGGCTCTGCGCGCCGCCTGCGCAGCGCCGCCGGCCGCTGCCGCCGAAGGGCTCGGCTCCGCCACCCGGGGGAAAAGCGGGTATGTCTCCCTCTTCTTTTTTTTTTAATTATTTTTTTTTCTCTCTCCTTCTTTTGCCACATTTTTTTTCCTTTCTTCCTTTCTCTCTCTCTGTTTTTTGTTTGTTTTTTTTTTTGTCCCCGCTCCTTGACCGTCGGTCAGATTTGACAGGATCCCGTTAGCCGAATTTGACATCCGCACGCCAAATCAAATCTCTTCCTGGCTCTACCCTGCAGGCCTTTTGCCTCAGGCAGTATTCCCCTCCCCGCCGGATCCTGCAGGAGCCCTGCCAGACTAAAGATCCCACCACAGGCCTACGGCGCGGACTGGGGAGGGGGGAGGGGAGGAGGTCTCCCACGCGGCCCTTGACTTTGTCCCCCCACAGCCTTAGGCTGTGGGAAACGAAAACGGGGATTTGCGAGGTCATTTACATGTCGGTGCCGCGGCTGTACTTCGCTTGGTGTCGTTGATGAACCGTAGGATGTCCTCTCGGCCCGTGTCACTGCGTTTACGAAAGCACACACGCATCTAGGCGCGGGCGCTCGCAGGCGCACACGCATAAGTAAATACGCTACCAACACACAAACGGGTCGTGGTTGGAATTCAACCTGCAGCCGCTCAGGTCAAACGCAAAGACCTCCCAGGGACAGGGTGGGGAAGGGGAAGAGTGAGCCCGGGCGGCAGTCAGATTCAAACGGCTGCGGCGCGTCCAGAAAACCGTGCGAGTCGCATCCTCTCCTCGCACACACGCACTCCTTCATCTACCCCACACGCGGAGGCTGTCCTAACCCCACACGCCGATAAATACGCAGGAGAGGGGCAGACAGCAACGCCCGTGTGCCCACACGGGAGGGGTGGGTGACATGCGTGCTCCCGGGATGCGGCCACGCATGTGTCCGTGGGCACCCACCTCCGCCCGCCTTCCCCTGCTCAGGCTGCGTGCCACGGGGTCGTACCGGTAATCTCCTCTCCGCAGAGCGGGCACGGGGGTTCGTACTCTGAGACCTAAGCCCACTCCGGGGGAGCTCGGGGAGAATGCATGTCCGCTCCTCCTCCCTCGGGGAGATGAGACCCGCCTCTCTTTCTGCCCTGCAAGTGGGGCAGGCTTTGCCCTGGGAGATCGCCCTGCCAGGAAAGCCAAAGAGGGGTTTCCAAAACCTTTGAAAGGGGGAGCCGAGACCGCGGGAAACGAAGACATGTGTCAGCTCCGCTGTAACGCAGCCTCTCCTCCATGCGGGTGAGGGAGGAAGGGCTGCTCCGCCCGAGCAGAGCTACCCGGCTCCTGAGCAGCTCTTGTTATTTCCTTCTCTTGCAGTGGGATTGCCTCGCTACCAGCATCACCCCTCCCCGGTGTGCGACAGGAAAGATTTCGTCCTCAATTTTAATGGCATTTCGTCGTTTCACCCGTCCGCCAGCGGATCTTACTACCACCATCACCACCATCAAAGCGTCTGTCAGGACATCAAGCCCTGCGTGATGTGAAGGCGGCGCCCCAACAGAGACACTCGGGTGGCATCGGACAGAGCCGAGGTATAGACGGACCCACGCAGAATAAATAAAATGTGCACTCTGATAGCATTGATAGTACACGAGTCACTTAGCAAAGTTACCTAAGGAAGCAGTCTTTTCGGTCCCACTCCGCCCCTTGAAGGACACGTACAGCCGATGTCACGCTCCACAGCTCTTCCCAAAAGAAAAATGCCTTGCGTGACATGTGGTTTGGTGGGACCTAAGTGTCCTTATGCCAAGTCTGACCACCTTAATCACAAACCGCCTTTCTGCGACCTCCTAAAGAATCGAGCTGTAGGGAAGGGAACAAGTCGATATATTTTTATACGACAAAGTGTCTGTGAATAGGAAAACTAAAATCTCCCAGCTCGGCACCTGCGAGGACTTCCCCCTTCCATTGCTGCCTTAGCGGGAAATTTACTTCTTTATTATTATTATTTTTTTTCTCTCCCCGAGCCCCACCAAGGACACTATGTATGGACTTCAGCACCGACCCATCGATATTAGTAAAACAGTATTGTTTAGCCCTTTCGTGTATAGACTTTGAGAACAGTTCCAATTGTTTTATTTTCCAGTACTGCAGCAATACAATGTTTTGTGAATTTTTTTATTTTTACAAAAGTTGTTTTCTACCACAATATTTTAAAAAAAAAATTATTTTAAATAAATCTCGTGTATACTCACACACTATTGCTTTAAAAGGAGAATATATTTGCACTTATGTATACTTTTTACAGTTTGCCAAAGTATTTTGATGTACAAATTTTTTTTTTTCCAATAAAATGTATATAAACGACTACGCGCTGGACAGGTACTTATTATCCCTCGGCTTCTCGGAAAACTCTTGTACCTCAACATCCGAGACTGTTAAAACTGCTGTCCCAAATCCTCCTGCTGCTGGAGGTGGAGGAGAGGAGCGAGAGGTCGACCCGAGAGGGCCAGTGCCGTGGTCTCTGGGCTGCAATGCCCGCTCGCCTCCACTTCCCACCGAGTTTTCCCCCGCTGCTGGATTGACTTTGAAATAACCGGGAAAGCGGACACAAAGCAGCAGGATTCTCTCTTCGAGGGCTTCCCCAGGACCAAATCGCCCTCCTCGGGGCTTAGGGCTGTGTCCAGTGTGCTCTGTCCCCGTCCCGCCTGCCCACGCAGCCCCCCTCAGGGACCCTTTGTACCTCGACAGGGTCTAGCCAGGTGCGAGGACAGCAGCCCCTGTGCGAGGCGGGGGTTCACCCGGGAGGGCACGTCACGGGTAGGGAAGCGAGAAGGCTTCACGATAGAGCACAGCTTGGTAAGTGTTGGGGGGGGGGGGGGGGGGGAGAGGGCAAGAGGGAGCACCGAAAATGGCGTGACCACTGGGCGGGAAAGGAAAGAAAGGGGGAGAAGAAAACAAACCAAAAGAAAAAGGGGCGCCGAAGTACCCCAAGCAAAACAAACCCAGTTCTCAAGATGCCGCCGTACCCTGGGCGGCTGAGCGGCGGAGGGACGGAGCCGGGTGCCGGGACCTGCTTCCCTGTGCATCCCGCAGACCTCCCGGCCGGGCCGACCCCTCGGGCCCCGTGGCAGCCCCGGCCGGGGGGATGCCCACTGAGCACACACGGCCCGGTATAGCCCGGCTCGGCCCCGGGGGATAGCCGCGGCCACAGCCACGTCCCAGGAGCAGCCCCTGCGAGGCCCCACCGGCGGGCGCAGCTCGCCGCCTCCCCCCCGCGCAGTCCGAGCCGTCTCACGGAGGGCACGGATGCACCCCCGTACCCCAATGAGACCCGCAAGCCCGGGCAGCCCCGCCGCTCTGTCCCCAGCTGTCCCTAGAAGCTGAAAAGCGCGAGAGTTTGAGCAAAATGAGACGGGTATAGGTGTGGGGATGTATAAGCGTGCAAACACACATCATTACACACAGAGTCATATAAAATTATATCTGTGTAATTATACATAGAAATAAAATTCTCCATCTTTATATATATATATATATTTATATATATATTTATGCTCAAACATGCCCTTTTCTTCCCCGAGCTTCTCAGGGCCTGTGATAAATTATAAAGTCAGTTTCAGAGTTTGCTCCGACCACAGTGCTGTGTTTACATTCTTTCCGAGGCAAGCCTGCATGGTCGTAATTTATATCCTAAACACTTGAACGTAACTTGTTTATACAGGAATGACAGGACCTCAAAGAGAAAAAAACTGCCGTCCTCCTCCTCCTCCCCGGCGGCCGGGCGCGGGGCGCCAGTGCCCTCCAGCGGCTCCGCGCCGGCAGCGCCCGCCCGCCCAGCCCCGCTCCCCCCGGCCCCGCCGTGCTGCCGGCCGCGGGGGTCCCAGCCCCACCGCTCCGCCGCGCTTCGGCAGCACCATTCCTTTTAATTTCATGATTATCATCGGTATTGATTTATCTCCCCTCCCGCCTTCTGAATGCCGCTGTATCCTAGAAAAGGCGAGCAATGCTCGCACTGTCTGTTCTCCCATGAAAGGAGTAGGATCTGCTCGGGCATCCTTCAGTTTGGACCGCCTGTGTTGTCCCCGTAATGCCTTAAGACTATTTAACAGGCCAAGGCTCCTTTTTTTCCCCCCCGTTAAAGCTTCCCAAGCGCTTCAGAAGCGGCGCTCTTTAGACACCGGGGTGTTCCTGGGTGTTTTCAGTAAACAGCCTCTTTCTTCGGAACGTCAAGGCGACCAGCAAACACCGGGTAGGGGAAAAAAAACAAAAAGGCCAGATTTTTAGGTTCATTTGATCTGATTTTGTTTTGATATTTGATTTTATTATGGTATCTTCTACCCTAGGGATTCGGCTCTTGTTTAGTCTAAAGAATTCCAGTGGCCGTAGAACCAGTGAGAGTCAAGACCAAGCGCTGTGCCACCGAGGGCACACAATATTTAATGTTTCAGCCATACGGTTAAAAATTCTTTGCATCTTCTTGCATTCGTTAACAGTCATTGAACATACCCAAATAACTTTGTAGTTTGGAAGAAGGACTGCTCTGTTAGCCACCCAGCATGTCGAGACTTCTAATGGTAGCAGCGCTCACCTCTGAGACTCCTGGAGACCTACAGCACCAGAGAAAGCTGAAATTTCTGCTCTTAAAACAAAACCAGATATCTAGGTTATGTATATTTAGTCTGAGCATCGTGAAAGAGCCCAGGAGGGGACACCTGAATTTGTGCGTGTGTTTTCTGGTGACCCTGTAGCTGCTATGCTAAAGTGAGGGTTGGTATAAAACATGGGAAGACGCGTGTCTCTGCAGCTTTGTTAGCTCTTGCCCTTTTCTATGGCAACAGTCCACTCTCTTCCTCTTTATCACTAGTTATCTTTTCATCTCTTGCCTGCTGACACACATGTCCCTGGCTGCTTTGTCCTGTCTGCATGGGCTGCGAGATGCCTAAGTAATACACCTTTCCCTTTATTTTTCTTTTCTTGAACGATGCTTTAGTCCATGGAGCACCCAACAACAACCCAGCCCACCTCCCCCGAGTCTAAAAATTAGGATCATCGCTGACTCTCCGCTTGGGGTTTCAGCCCGTGCTACTACTCACAAACCCTCCATCCTCCCAGGTGAGCACAAAGGAGGATGAGAGCAGATAGAGTCCGGTCTGTCCCGATGGAGACCCAATGGTATCCCAAAAGCCATGTCATTTTTTTTTCCAAGCGGATCAGTCGATCTAATGCGATAGCAATGCGTCTCCCGCAAACCTCGCCTGGCTAATGACCTCAGACCGCCACAGCTAAAGGAAAGCTACAGCTAAACTGCAAATAGTTAGTCATCGAGACTGATGGTGTAGCTCACATTTGGTGAGGCACTGAGGCAAATGGATTGAATGTAGACTAATCCAAACATTTCCATTATTAGAGCACACTAGGCAGAGTTTCCGCAGGGTGGGAAGAAATCAGGCTGGAGTGCCTCAGTTTGTGTGTGATCCCCTATAATCTTTTATATATAGAGAAAAGATTATATATATATATATATATATTTTAAAATATATATTTTCTCCATTCTCTGGTTTCATCACAATCTTACTGCCTCAGTGGAGGGATTTTGCTTGTAAGGGTGTTTATGTTACACAGAAAAAAACCCACTCAACCACTCCAAAGCTGGGATCACTTGAACAATTAATTTAACAGTGGAAAAATTAGCCAAATGCAGAGATATCTTATGTGGGATTTGAAGTTTTAGCTGGTAGTTGACCAAAACATTTTTAAAGCAGTCAGTTTATTAATCCCATTAAATCCTCTTGCCCATTATTCTATTAAGATCACCATTAGATTAATATCTTACTGTGTTTTGGGTCAGCTGGCAAAGTACTTTTGGCCAATACAATTTTCTCAGTTTAGTGTAGCAGTTTTGGACTGCTTTGGAGGCAAAGATTTATTTATTTAATTTTTTTTTTTTAACTCGATAACAATAAGCCTGATTTTATTGAACTAGAAAGATTTGCTCATAACATATGCATGAGGTAACATTGAAATAAGTCCGTTCAATAAAATGCTATGTATGTCACTCAGGCCCCGAGAAAGCAAGGTGCTGCTTTCAATTATAATTTTAATATACCTGAGCATGTGAGTGCTCCCATTAAAGTCAATTGGATTATGCAGATGCTTAGGGTTAAAAGTGCTTTGCTGAAGAAGAATGATGGGACCAGAACTAAACACTACAGGTTCCTCCTATATGCTGCAGCTGAGCCCTGTATAAGAACTGGAGTAGAATGTACCTGATTCATATACAGGATGAAAATTAATTCAAAACATACTCCAGCTTTGAATAGAGATGTATTTTACAAAACCTGCTGGCATTAATCTGCATGAAATACTGCCTTAGCTAATAAGAACACCCGGGCTTTATTTATACATTGAGCCATTTGATAGATACAAATGAAGAAAGAGGTAAATAGAAGCCAACATATTTTTGAATAAAAGCCCAGAGGTTCTCTCAGAGTTCAATGATCTTTGTGTCTAGATTATAAAGAATTCAGAGCAGCTTCGTGTGACTTGCCAACTACTGAATAGAGCTCCAAAACATCTGTAATATTAAACAACTTCAAGCCTCCTTTTTATGCTTGTTTTCATCCAACAGTGATTTATAGAAATCTATTGGCTTCTCCATTGGTCATTTCTAAAAAGAAATATGCTGGGAGGAGGAGGAGGTTTTAAAATTTGTTAGGACACCACTACCAAGCTGCAGCTGGAATTAAAAGTATTTTAACAGTGGATTTAAATTTATTTAGGAGATTATGGAGAAATGTTAACTGCACTGCATCGGTTATTTTAACTATTGCAAAATGAATTTGTGGTGTTTTGCAAAGAACCATTAGGCTCACAGGTAATTCGATGTTTTCAGAGTAATTTAAAGAGCCTGAGATGCTTTTGAGGAACTGATAAAGGACAGATTTCTTGGACTAGATCCCCGTGGGTAATATTTTCCTTGCAGTAGAGTTGCAGCCCATTTGTTCTTACTGTCCAAATATAGGTAGCATTAGTTTAAATTAGAAGTTTTATAAGTGATGTAGCCGAGCTACTGAAATCCCTTATGTACACAATCTTATCTCATTTTCAGAGATCCCCTTTGGATGGGTTTATACCTGTCCTGATTAACATATACCAAACACAGTTTACTTGCTGAAAAACCTCTCAGTTTTATTTTTGTATTGGCTCAAACTAGTTTAAAAGTTACTCTCTGAGAGCGGCTCTCACGCACAGCAGCTTTCTGATGTGACGAAAGGTGTGATTTAGTTGAGACTGCATTAACTGGTTTATGGACACTCCATCCCTGTAATCCCTCGTTTATACACGCACAGCTGCAAGCTACGCCAATGCGGCCAGGTTTTAAAGTGGTATCAGCTCTGTGAGGAGGCAATGCTTGCGTTGAAGGGCTGCAGCTTTTCCCTGAGAGATAGCTGAATGTTAGAAACTGGATCTAAAGCAAGATCGTGCTGGAAGCTCCTGGACAGTTTTACTTGTCAAATCAAGGCTTTGAAGCCAGGCCTTGGGCCTTCTCACACTCATTATTGGGTTTTATATCTGGAGGTTTCCCCGACAGAGATTTCTTGATGGCTGGTGGCTTACAGTGCCTTTGCTGGTAGCTTAGAGAGCAGTTATTTGCTTTCAGGATGCAGGACGGTGGAGGGAATATGAATAAAATGGGACAGGGGAAGATGCAGTCAAGATTAGAGTCAGCAGCAGAATTCACTGTTCTAAAACACAAATAAAATGCTTTCAATATTAAAGTTGCCGAAACATGGAGATGTTTCCTGCCTCTGCCATGTCTCCTTTGGCACACAGTCTCTTAGTGCTGGTAAGGCCCGATGATCACTTGGCCAGTAGTGAAGGGAGGGCAGAGTTGTTCACTAAAGAAGACAAGGAGCACCACAAAAGCAGTGGAGGAAGTGTACTCTGATCCCTGCTGACTTAAGAGACAGAGCAGTAATGCAGAGGGGCACAGATACCAGGGAGCAATGTGAATGTTATCGGGTCGGGGTAATCACTGATTAAATAGGTGTGAGAACGGGGGTAACTTCTGCAACTATCATGGGAAGCTTCACTGTGTAACTATGAAAAGCAGAAGGAATCCCCTTAAAAACAGACACCAAATGCCACTCCTGTATCACGCCCTAAATCCCGTTTTCAGA
The DNA here is from genome assembly GCA_022605575.1 of Laterallus jamaicensis coturniculus. Taxonomy (NCBI): domain Eukaryota; kingdom Metazoa; phylum Chordata; class Aves; order Gruiformes; family Rallidae; genus Laterallus; species Laterallus jamaicensis. Next base: position 11,092,503 of record JAKCOX010000002.1, on the reverse strand, counting down.
CATGAGAAAATGCCCCTCACCTCAGTGCAGCCCTTTTTTTCCCCTTTCTGAGTCAGGCGCAGAGCTGCGCTGCGCTGATTCCCCAATGCCCCCATGCTGATCTGGGAAGTGGGACACTTGAATACATGAACATATTGGCTTTGCTTAGTGCGAGGCAGCAAGGAGAAGCTGTCAGGAAAAAAGCAATAGCTCAAGATACGCGACCTCTAGCAAACAAACAGAGGCTTGTCCCAGGACAGCAGAGGAGCAGGGAGTAGGAGGAATCTGGCTTGACTCCCTCATGAAAGTGTCCAAAGTAGTCTGAATAAGCAGAACCAGGGCCCAGGGCTCGGCCAAGTTACTCAGCAGGCTCAGAGGCTCTTGTCAAGAAAGCAGTAGGAGCCGTTTAGGGAAACCAATTTGAGGCACAGGCATGTGTAAAGCAGCCTGGCCTTGCTCAAGCTCCCAGCAGTAGGCAGCATGGAGAGATGCACACAGCTGGTAGGTTTTCAAATATCTTTTCTTTCCAGAAGCATTATTTCTTCTATGAAAATCAACTGACAGCCTGGATTTCAGAAGACTGCTTTATCCCAAAAGATGGCAAATGCGCAGCGCCCCAGACACCCCACACACAGGTGGCACACTCTGTCCTACTGCTGCCCCCAGCCAGTGAAGCCTCATCTTCCACCCAAGAGAAGAAAGGACCACAGCTCTGTGGCTTGCTCTCAGCAAAAGGTGGAGCTCGGCTGGAGCAGGGATGCCTGATGTCAGGGTGGTTGTGATGGTAAGGACAGTGAATATCCAGGAAGGTGATGACAGCAGTGAGAGCCTAATCTGGCCAACGGACTGCAGAGCTCTATTCCCCCAGCACGACTTAGCTAGCCTTAGACCTCCGATATTTCCAACCTTCTTTTGATGTCATCTCTCACCCTCTCATGCCTGGTGATTACCTCAGAAGATTTCTCTCTCTGCCAAGTGAGTTTTCCTTCAATCCCAGGTCAGAAGATTTGCTCCCATACTAGCTCAAACAATGGCCTTTGTTACCAAAACCATGAGGGCAAGGAATGGCCGTGAATGATTCATACATGGCTGTTTCTGTTCTAATAACAACAGATATGCAGATTTCTGCAAACCCTTGACATTTCCTGTACATTTTCCTCACTGATTTCCTCTGTATTGTTACAGATGAATGGCTCGCACCACAGTCCTACTTGTAGGGCCAGGGTTTAAAGATATCCCTCAGTAAAGGACAAGACATCCACATGTGCCCCTCTCCCAAATCCAATGAGAAGAAGTAGGATTCCTGAAGCTTTTTATTTTACCACAGCCTGCTGATTCTCTCCTCCTAATTTCCAGCTCCCTATAGGAAATAGCAGGAACTCTCCAACTCAGTTTCTGAAGGAAGGGGACAAAATACATGAGGGCAGACTCAAAGCAACTCAGCAGATCAGGCCCACAGGAGGCATAAGACAGACCAAAAGAAGGACAGCCATGGTATTTAGCCGAGAAGGGATGGGCTACTAACCAGACAGTACATTATTTGATCAGCTCCTTCTTGGCCCCATCCTCAGAGGAAAAGGGGATCGAAAGGCCATGCTTTCATTCAGTATAAAAGGATCCGCAGTAAGCAGCTGAAATTTGTTCATTACAGGAGAGCCCTGTCTTCCTTTTCAGCCACCACTGCCCATCACCTGGGGGCTGGCTGCCTCCCATGGGATGGCTCTAAGAGTAGTACAGAAGGGCTTAAGACATCTGAGCAGTTTCCACCTGCCCATAGTTGGTTCTGGATCTAAGAACAACCAGGGTCCACAGGCAGGAACCACACTCCAAGGGTGAAAAACAGAAACCAGATGCTCATATGAAACAGACCATCCCATCCAGGGGCATCTCAGGACGTATTTGTTAGTCAGGAGCATGCACCACAACAAATCATGGCTCTAGTTCTGTATGGAAAAGCCTTTGATGGTTGGCTACTAATGGCTAAAAATGAGGCAAATCCGTAGTCCAGACAGGCTTTAGATATGCCAAAAAGATCTGTGTGCTGGCAAACACACTAGTCAGCTTGTTCATTTCCTGTACGTCGTTTGAAACAGCCAGAGCCCTTTCTCACTACTTAGTCCTTTGAATGCAGAGTAAAATAAAAACAGAAGAAGGAACATGCAGCTAAGAAAAGTCCCAAGCTCAGCACTTCAGGAGGCACTTGGGCACAGGAAGAGCAGACAGAGGACCCCCCAGAGCTGGGAAAGCCCCCACTTACAGCATATGTCCTGCATAGCTTGATCTGTGGCGATGATAATGAATTCCTCTCTTGCCTGCACAGCTGTCATTCACAAGGTCATGCCCTTCCACCAGAAAGAGAACCTGGCACAGTTCTTTCACACTCTTACAGATGCAGGCAAGTAGGTAGAAACCTAGAAAAAAATCCCAACCCACTGGCCCCAGAAAGTGTTCTTGCTTTCACCTTCTTTCAGGTGGATTCATGTCATAGAAAGCTCCTCATCAGCCCAGACTCAAAGCCCATCTGCTTGAAAGAGGGTGGACTTAAAAAAAAGTGGTAAGATGCCTAGCATCTCCCTCTTGCACATGGTGAATCATCTCTGGTGGGTGGGTTCTAAATCCTGAGTGTTTTAGGAAGGTCAGTCATCTCACCTAATTTTGCCAGGACATCCATTTCCCAAGATAGCCACGTGACAGCCTAAGAACTCCATACCAAATTCAACACAAAGTTGTTATCCAGCCCCACAGGTAAATGCTGCACACAAATAAGAAATTCTTACAACCTGTTCAGCCCATTTCACCAGATGCTTCAGAAGACACAAACAATTTTGCAGCAGGCAAGCATGAGATAGCCTGCCTTGCACTCAGCTTTGAGCTTAGCTCTTGGTCTCTCCCGTGTCCTGTGCTGGGGAGCGCCAAAGGCTGTGTAGGTGGTGTTTAAAAGACAAGTGTCTTTCTGTCCACTTCATGTTTATTTTAAATTTAATGTCAAGACAGAAGCCCCTGATTCATCTTAACCAGTTTTTTATTAATTTTAAGTGACTTTACCATGTCTGCTCTTGTCTCCTTCCCAAGGCAGCTAATCACCATCTTCTGACTTTCTGACCCCTAGCAATTTATGAATCTTCTAATCCCCCACCTCACAAGAAGTAAAACCTGCTTAGGCAGTAGACTACAGTTTTGCATAGCATAGACATCAAAGCTAGGTGTCAAAACTCCTTCTGCAGAAAAAGTAGTCAAAATAGCATCAGAGGAAGAGTGATGTGATGCCTTGGGGATCTCTGCTTTCGGAGACCATGAATCTTAACCTCAGCTTGCACTTTTCTCTCCACTGACTGTAAAAGAGTTCAGGTGATGGGCTCACATGAAGATGGCTGCTCTGGAGTTAGGTGAGATGAAACCTGGCCAAGGTTCCAGGTCCCGAACAAGTAATTAACAAATTTTCACTGCTGACTTCTAGCGTGATGCTCTATAGTCCCCACTGCTCTCCATGTGCAGCTCACAGCTGCACAGGGAGCAGTTTCTATTAAGCTGCCTTCAATAAGCCCCAAGTCTTTTTCCAGAGCTAATTTCAAATGCTCCCAGTGACAAGAATATTTTGCCTTCCCCTCCAGCACGTCCGATTTTGCATGTGCCACCAATTTAGCTCTGTCTGCCATCGCATTGGTCCTTCGCCTGCTTTGGCTAAGTCCCACTGACATGCCTCCCCCACCGAAGTACCAGGATTTGACTAACATAAATAACTTCATTGGTATTTAGACGTTTCATTTCCTTATTCCCATTCCCCTTTCCAGGCTGCCAATACCTATGTTAAACAATACCAGACCTTGGCACTTCTCTGCCAACCTTTTTTTAAGGGACAAAAAAAATCACCATTTATTCTTGTAGCCAGTTTTTGGTTCACAGCTTCTCACCATGTGGGAGCTTTATTTTCTTTAGCATACACTTATCCAAGACCTTTTCCAAAGCCTTTACTAGAAGGATGGTGGATGCTGGAGTTCAGGTATTTTTAAATTTTTTTTTGGTACAGATATTATATTGGAAATACTTAGATACAACTGGAAGGTTAGTTTCCAGAGTGTATGCAATGTGTTTCAAGCCCATGAACAAACTTCTACACTGGTGCAAGCAAGGAAATGCTTTATGAGTTTTGGTTGAGTACTTGGGGAGAATTAGTGTAACTGAAAGAAAAAAACTACTACAAAAGTTTTGAGAAGTTTCCAGTCTGATCAGGTGCTATGCTGTAAATATACTAAGCTGTTACCATCAATAACAATTTTATTTATAGAATCACCTTGCCCGGTGCACTGGGAACAAGAGATACTTGCAAATATCAGTATTTCATTACTAAACACAACTCTTAATAATAGGAGCTAACAGTGATGTGGAGAACCTGGTAAGAAGAGAGGAGAATGAAGAAGAAAGCCAGCAAATATGAAAACCTGTTTGATACGAGATCTGTTGCTGTGCTTTTCATTGCTGTTTTTCTCTGTACATAGCAAAACAAAGGAGGCAGGTAGGAGGAAATGTGCAGCAAATGAAATAAGGATGGTTGTAAGGTGCCCCCAGAAATGCTGAGCAAACGCCCAGGGGACCGGGAAGCAGCTGGTCCACGGGCACTGGCAAGTTTGGCCAGCCAGCTGGTGTGTCACCATCCCTATCCATCCCTGGAGCTGACAGACACTCCTGTCTAACACCGTTTCCGACAGACAGACAGAGAGCGGTGTCCTGCTTCTCCCAGACTGAGCACTGAGGTGCCAAGACTATGTGGAACTTGCCCAAAATTTTCTCGGGAAGAATGAAACTGAAGTCATATTCACATGTGTGGGCTTTCTTTTGTTATTTTAACCCAGTTATCAGAGGGACGTGTTCCTGTTGATTTTTAAAGCCTATTTTGTTTTGAAAAGGCCAAACTGCGTCGCTGGGTGTATTGTCTGGTTACAGAGCTCCTGAGAGGGGGGACTTCCAGCTGAGATCCAAATCAAACCAGACCAGTAAAGTGAGTCATAGGGAGACACGGGGGTTTGAAGCCAAGGATCCAGATTAAAAGGGGTGGTCCCAGTCTGAAAGAAGCACAGGCCATGGGAACACATGGAAAGGCTGCAGAGAGACGCGGAAGGCAGCAAGGCACATTGGCCATGGTCATGCTGACGTGGGTGGATGGATACAAGTTCTTCTCATAGCTTCATGGTGTGCCATTGCTGATGTGACCAAGCCCATCACAGTTGACAGGGCTCTTTTTCACTTGTGGTTCTACAACCTGCAGATCCAAAATTGCCTGGTCACCTGGAAAGCGTGACATCCATGTGCTCCTGTGAGGTGACATCTAGAAGCTGTGTCACCAATAATGTGTCCAGAAAGCAGGAGACACTGGAGAGGTGACTAGAGGAGGAGGAGGAGGATGGCTTTATAGAAAGCAACCCTATAAAGAAAGGCTTTTGACCGATAGGACACATGTGGTGTCAAGGCTGGGAAGCAGGTCTGTATTCTGCTGCATAGGAAGGAGATAAAAAAGGAGAAAAGTGAAGTGGTTAGGAACACTCATACGAGGAAAGATATTGAGAAATCTGAAGAAAGGAAAGTATTAGGCAAAGGGCAGACTAGGACAGAGGGAAGCCAAGGAGACTGAAAGGGGTGAATAAGAAGATGATGATGGGAAGACCTTTCTGAATGAAAAAGGGAAGCAAAAATGCCTGACCTGTGGGGTGGGACATCCTTACCATTTGGCACACTGCAGGAAGGGAACAGCCATCAATCCCCAAAAGCTTGATCCAGGAAAGGAAATGCAGAAATGCATTAAATGAAGGCAGCAGGGGATGGAGAAAAAGAGAAGTCAACAAGGGGATGAAAATGATCATTCATCCTGAACAAGCGATTTTCTGTTTATCCTCTCAAAGCTTTTATTTTCCTATCTCTAAAATATTTCTAGGTACCTGAAAGAGTGACTGCAAACATATCAGACCCTTACTGAAGTTCACATTCTCTGCATGAGGGAGTGTGGGGGCATGGGGATCTCTATATATGATTTCTTCTATCAAAACCATTTCGAGCTATCAGATCAAAATGCATTTAGCTCATGCATGGGTAACATTTGGAGATTCCTTCAAAGATGAGCTTTAGCTGTCCTAACTACCCCAGTATTCCTGTTTCCCTTGTACCTGTAGTCTGTCTGCAGAGATAAAGTCACTGAGAAAGAACACAGAATTGCTCCTTCAGAAAACCCTTGTTTTTGTCTTATCAGTGAAGTAAGTACATCCTGTGCACAGAGACTAAAAAAAAAAATTAAAAAAATCAAAGTTCCTTGGGACCTCACCATTGGACTAGACTGCCAGAGTATTATAAAATGGCTTAAGTAAATAAATAACATTGCATTGTCCAAAAACTCCTTTCTTGGAAAGTTTTGTATCCAAGTTCTTTATACAGTGAAGGTAACTTTAACATCTTCCTGGTCCTTTAAAATGTAGTCTGTTGCAGTGCTATAAAAAATGTGGGGAAAAGATACTCCAAAATTATTCCAAATAAGGAAAATATGAAGCATAATTTATTACAGCCATAAATTCTCATGTAAATGTCAGCAGCCAGTGTATCCTGGACTTCAGGGATGGCAACTCTCCTAGTAGGAAAGACACAGTGTTTAGTTTGAGGCTGTAAAAATGCTCATCTGCAGCCTTTGGATAGCCAGTACCCAGAAACTCCCCCCAGCCTTAGAAAGAGACTCAGATGTGAAAGATCCCCATTTAGTGTCACAGCAGCCGCACAGCAGGGTGGTTGGAGTGGGACCCTATGTCTTGTCTTTCATGGCAAACCTCAGCTTTCACCTGGGAAGCCCAGGACACCTTTGCTATGGGAATCCGTGCCACTTCAGCAAGAGAAGCCATCTCTTGGGTTAGAGGGCACATTGCCTAAAATTTAAGGTTGCTTGTCACCCGTCACTCACAGAGTCTTCAGGATCCAGAACATCTCAAGGCACTCAGTCTGGAGAAAAGGACTGGTTTGAACTCAACTCAGCCCTCAGAGCAGAGGCACAGGAGGAATAGCAGGGCAAAGACAAGCAGGGTTTTGAAGCGAGTAACCAGTTTCTGCCCTTGAGCTGACTCCTTGTTTGCATTTGGTCAGGCCAATATTTTCCACCCATGCTCCTTCCAGCCCAGGGGAGCAGAGTCCTTATGCCCAGGGTTGCTTGCATGCCTTTCTCCTTAGCTCTGCTCTGCCCTTACCTCAGCCTGTTCCTTGGCGTGCCTGAAGCAGCCTTTGCAGCAGGGCAACTCAGATACAAGGCAGGAGGTGATTCATGACATAAAGCAACCCCAAAGCTGGTGCTCCGAGCTTGTACTGCATCCAGTTCTAACACAAACTGCCAAAAAGCCTACCTTGGCTGACTTGTACACATGTATTTATTGAGGAAGCCCATGATATTATAGCATTAGGAGCTGCTCAGGGTTTTGTTAAGGCAAATACCTACGGACGTGTCATAAGTAGAGATGCTGGTTGTGTTTAAAAATAAAAAATAGTTTATTTACAGGATGACCACATTCCCAAGGAGAAAAAACAGAGCACATACCAAGTAGGAGGCAAGCTGCTGAACATGGCTGGAGTGAGGAACGAGGATGTTACTCTTGTCCTCCTTTTCTAATTTCTCATCTCCTTTGATTCAGGTTTCTTCTATTCCTGTCTCCATGACACTCTCAGCGAAATGTGAATCCTTTCTCTCATGCCTTCCCTCCATTACTTCTCTTGGCAAGTCCCACGCCTCATCCCAACATTACAGCTTTCCCATAAGTGGTGGGAAGGGGCAAGCAGCAGGGCTGGCTCACAGGTGAAGCCCACAGCGCTTTCCTGGGGTGACACTGGTCGTCCACAGCACTTTCCTGGGGTGACACTGGTTGTGGCTCTGCCATCCAAGATGGCCCACCTTGTAGGTATTGGCTAGATTGTTTTATAGGTGAGATGGCATCTTTGGAACAGTTGTCATGGAGATGTTTTTCTTTGCATCAGTAAGACACAGCCTCTCCAGGGCTACTCAGCAGAGAATGCAGCATGACCACACAGTATCATGCCATTGACTTTGAAGCCAAATTCCTTGCTGATTACTCTTTCTCCCCCCACGCAGAATGTTTACAGGCAGTAAGTCCACTATTGGAGTTCCTTCCAGCATTGGAGTTCCTTCCCCGGACACTGGAAACGATTGGGAATTTTCCAGAGCATACCCTCTCATGTTAATAGGTGCACAAGACCATCAGGAAGTGCAGAGCAGGCTGCACATTCCTTTGGTATAAAGATGCCCAAAACTAACGCAAAGATCCAGGGAGGGTTTAGGGACAAGAGGAGACATTGTGAGGGTGTGTGATGCAGGGAACAACGTTTGGAAGGTTCTCCTCGGGCTTGGATGGGGCTCGGTTGACGTTTGGCACTCACTGAGAAAAGTCTTGTCTGAATCAGCCTATTACTCATGTCAATAGCTTGCTCATCATAAAGCCTCAGGCTCTGCCAGGCCCCCAGGGCTCACACAGAGCTGCTCCCCAGATCTTCCTGTTGGAAAGCTAATGCAAAGGTGCAGCTCTAAGGAAGAATGGGTCCCTAAGCCCTAGAGAAGCGGTCAGGTACTTACAAACAGGGCTTGTCATTGCCTTTACAGAATCCGCCCTCCTGTACATTTTACAGCTATAAGCCTGATACCTTAGAAAATAAAGATGCCTTGTTTTAATGGTTATTCTAGTTTCTGACCATTAATATTTTAAAACCCCATACTCCTCAGAAAGTGAGGGCAGCCCGAGATAAGGTAATAACCTTTTGTCTCCTTTCTCTTCCACAGCCCCTTTTATGCTCCTGTCTAGGGTGGCTCTGCCTGCTTCATCCTTTCTTTTGATTTTTTAAAAACACAGATGTAAGCAGATAATGAGGCCACAGGAGGAGAATCCTTCAGGATGTCTTGTTTGGTTTGGAAATATTTAAATGTCTGCTGCATTTCCTTTGAGCAGGAGGCAGGAGTCTGCGAGAGTGCACTGCTCCTTCTGCTACCCACAGTATTGCTGTGGGGTGGGAGAGCGTGCGTGCGGGTACGCATATGTGTGCATGAGTGCATGTGATGGTTTCTAATCTTTTCAGCATGGCTTTTTTTCCTGGGATAATGTGAAGCATTTCTCTAGGTCACATTTCCCTGAAGGAAAAGATTTTAACTCTACTAATTCAGGTGGAGCTTGTTCTGTCTAAATAGCCTGCCAGTTTCACTTGATTGCAGCAAATCCATAACTTTCTAAATAACGTTGGTTTGAAGAGTTATTTTGTGTGTGCATGTGGTTTGGATAGGTTTAAATGTAAGTGGCCTTACGGATGGTGATTGGTTATTTTAGATTAAGAGATCATAACCAAGACAAAATTTCTGTAGTTTTGTCATATATAAAACAGTGGGCTGATGCTGGATGAATTATATGATGCACTTGAGGACCAATCAGCTTTACTGCAAGGGTGGTGCAAAGCAGTTGCCCAAGAGACCTTAACACAAAAAAAAACCCCTTATTCCAAAGATAGCTGAGATATAGCCATAAAAAATATCAATAATAAAGAGCTGCATGTACAAATATTCAAATATTCAAAGGAAGTGGCAGCAATCATGCTAGAAAGCACTGTGCTATTGCAAAACACTCAAGATCACTTGGTGGCTTCACTACTCACATTTGGATCCTACAGTTCAAATTTAGAACATACCTATCAATACAAAGGGAAATATATTAAATTTGCAATAAATAAGTAAGAGGAAATTACAGTCTGATCCAAGACATTTAATGAACATGAAAATACCGTAACCATGATGAATGGCTGTGAAATTTTGAAGTGATCTGTTTGGCTTTTCAGGGGTAAAAAAGATAATATCAAAGCATAAATTACAAATACTTCTGCACACTGGCATTGCTCCACATACACTATCCCAACACGTGCATTTAAGTCTCATCTTAGCTATGAATTTTTCACACGTGTTTGAAAATAGCTGTCTTTTATTGCCCCTACCTTTGTGTATCATTTTGCTCAATGCTTACTGATATATTGATGTATGTGTCATAAAAATCCTCAGCTGCTTTTTTTCAGAACAAAGTAGTAATAAAGGCTGAAAACCTTTCATATGTTTTGGTTTCATTTCTAAGGGGACAATATTTGGGAGGAAATATTTGTAATTGTGATTCTGTGATTCTGTATCAGCGGAGATTGTAGTGCAAAGAGTGTGGGGGGGTGTTTCTATTTCAGTTCATTGTGCCAACAGTTCAGTGATGCATCTACCCCACTGTTAAAAATAGTAGTACTGATATAAGTTTAAAGCAGGATACCATGAAATGCACTCTACAACCACAAATGCATTCCAGAGTATTGTTTCTAGTAAATATGTGTCCCAGGCTTGTCTTGCGGGCGGGTTAAAGAGCAGATTACATCCACCTACTAAGGACAGACATGCGGTGTGAGCAGAGGGAACACACAGACACATGCAAGCATACACACGCACACACACACATATGAAAGTAAATATTTATCAAATGGATGTCTCAGTGTCAGCCCTGCTCTGTGTGTTGACATGATCTAAGTCTTGAAGGCACAGCTCAAAACAAAACAACCTATGAATACTTGACCTGGAAACAGTGAGAAATTCTTCTGCAGTTCACCACTCCTCTAACATTTAACCCTTGCCAGTTCTACTCTGTCTGAGACAGAGCTTGAGTGGTGGAAAGTGAGATAGGACACAACTACGTATCTCCACTATATTAACTACCTGAGGGGAGCAGGGCTACATGAAGTGGCATGTGTTCTGAACAAGTGGACAAATACTCACACAGCATACGCTGCTCCCAGAAGGAAAAAAAGAAAAAGAAAGAAAACCTTTGAAACAGCAAAGATTCTTACAGTCAAATTACTCCTTTCCAAGTCTGTAATTTCTCAGCTAGGTCAAAACAGAGAATGAGTGATTACTGTTGCAACTGGCATATGCTCTGCACTTTGGCTGCATTTAAGATACACAACATTTTCCAGTGAATCATGTCAGATAATTTGTCTTGTGTATTTTAAGCCCTTTTTGTATGTCCAGAAAGACATAAGCAATAAAGCACCTTAAGGAGTGCAGTGGCTGAAAAGGGGAGGCAGCGTGGGCCCAGTGTCAAGGCACCCGGGTGCTTTTCCTGGACGTGCTGCACATCTATCATACGACTCCAGATGGGTTGCTTACACCAGTACTCCCCAACTTGGCTGCCTAAAGTTCAAAATCTCTTTGGCAAGAGTAATTTCCAATGTCAATGGCACTGTTTATATTCACACAGAAAAAAAAAAAAGAAAAAGTAACTGCAGCTAGACACCTGAGTCCAGATTGACAGGCAGAAATAAGCACTGAGATTTGCAGAACTAAGCTCCCACGGGATCAGCATATGATGGCACTGTAACTTCTTGCATATTTGTGCTACCTAACTTGCATGGCTCTGGGGGGTCAGTGTAAGGAGAGGGGATTCTTGAAGGAATTTAATAGCAGAAACCACACTTAGGTTCTCGGATGACCCTAAGGTGTCCAGGCTAATCATCTGCTGGAAGGGGTTATCACTCATCTTTGCCCGTCTACTTTCTTATGGAAAACTGATCAGGAGAAGGAAGTGTGAAGGACTAAGTGAGGCTCTCACCTTGTGTTGAATCTGGGTGATCATACAGGAAACCGGATGGCACTGCTGATTTCTCCAAAGTGGATACCAACTTGGCTTCCCCCAGTGAAAACCTGTCTTTTTTCACTGCCTCCACATAAAGTCTAGGGACACTGGGCTTCCAGCTTTGGCATCTACTCAATATAGCTATGTAAGTATTTCTTGTCTTCATGTACCTTAACTACTTTCTAAAGGAAACACCAAATACACTAATATTTTCCTTACCCCAAAGTATGTGGTATATTCTACAAATTTCATTGAACTGTATTCCCCCTCATTTCTTCTGTTTCACAAAAAACCCAACAGAATTCTTTTAGATAATTCCCAATTGACTTTAAGTGTGATTACACTTATAGAAGAAACCATGTAAAAATATTAATGCACTTGGTCTTCTTGCAAGAACATTTTTTATCTGCTCACTAAATTTCAAACATACACTCTAGCTTTATTAAGTTCAACATCCTTCCACTCTGTCATAAATCAACGACTCTTCTCAAGACAATTCATCTTTAAATTCAAGGTCATAGGTATTCAGTTCCTTGACTCAAAGTTAGTTACTGCTATGAACACAGAAGAGTGAAGAAAGTTTTAATTCTGCTTTTTCAAATTCAAAAAGAATTGCTGAAGTGTGATTCTAGTGAGTAAAACTCTGGGTTTCACTGTCACTGTTGTCCCCAGAAACTCTGCTCCACTCGCCAGCACAGACATCTTTTTGCTTATTGCTAACATGGCAAATTCAGAGCAGTGCTGAAAATCAGTTTCTATCTTCAGGGATTCATAAATCTTCAAGGACATAAAGGACCTCCTGACACAGGTGGTCAAGGGACCGATGATCTGTTGGACCAAACAAGGAAGAATGGGTCATGGGTGTGAAAGTTGGGAGCAGCCTTCACTGCAGTGGCCATGAAAGTATGGAGTTCTGAGATTATGGGAGAAGGGAACAAGGCAAAAACCAGCAGCAACCTTGACCTTTAGGAGAAGACATTTCAGTATATCCAGGGATCTGTTTGAAAGAAGCTCATGGGAGACAGTCCTGGAGAGAGGAGGAATCCAGTAGCCCTGTATGATTTTCAAGGATCACCTCCTCCAAACTCAAGAATGGTCCACCCCAGCAAGTCAGGAATCAAGTAAAGGCAGCAGAAAGCTTTCGTAGAAGAACAAGGACCTCCTGACTAAATACAAGCACAAAACCTGCAAAAGTGGTGGATGAGGGGGCATGTGACCCAGGAAGATTACAGAGACATGTTTCTAGGGCACAGGGATGTGTTTAGGAAAGCCAAAGCCCATCTGGAGTTTAGTCTGGTGAGAGACATGAAAGGCAACAGCAGGGGCTTCTACAGGTATATGAGCAGGAAAAGAAAGGCTGGAGAAAATGTGGTTCCTCTGCTGAGCAGGATAGGGGACCCAGTAACAAGGTATTGAATGACTTCATTACCAGTATGACTGACCTTTAGCAGTCCCCAAGACTTATGGGAAAATCTGGAGTAAGGAAGATTTACCCTAAGTGAAGGAGGGTCTATTTAGGCAATATTTAAGCAAACTGGACCCACACAAGTCCATGGCCCCTGATGGGATGTACCCACAAGCGCTGAGGGAGCTGGCAGATATCATTGCAAAGGCAGCCTTGCTAATCTTTGAAAGGCCAGGGGAACTGGAAGAAGTTCCTCCAGACTGGAGAAAAGTGTTACTGTTAGCTTCAATATGGGCAGTAAGGATGACTTGTCGAACTACAGGCTAGTCAGCCTCAGTCCTATCCCCAGGAACATGATGAAGCAAATTATCCTGGACATCATTTACAAACACACTGAACACAAGAAGATGATTGAGAGTATTCAGCATGGATTTATGAAGGGAAAATCGTGCCTGACTCACCTGATGGGCTTCAAGAATGAGGGGAGAACAGTGGATTTTGTTTATTGTGACTTTAACAAAGCTTGTGGCACTGCCTTCTGTAACATCCTCATCAACAAGCTGGTGAAGTGTAGGCTAGATAAGGGGACAATAAAATTGAGTGAAAAATGACTGAACTGCAAGGCTCAAAGGGTTGTAATCAGCAGCAAAAAGTTCAGCTGGAGACTGGTCACTACTGGTGTGCCCCAGGGTAAGTACTGTGTTTCGATACCATTAAATATCTTCATTGATAACCCTGGTGATGGGAGACAGAGTGAGCCCTCAGCAAGTCTGGAGATTATATAACGCAGAATAGTTGGCCAGTACAGTAAGTGGGTGTGCTGCCATTCAGAGGGACCTTGACGGGCTGGAGTAATGGGCCGACAGGACCCCCAAGAAGTTCAGTAAAAGGAAGTTTAATGTCCTGCATGTGGAAAGAAGTAACCCCTGCACCAGTACAGGCTGGGGGCTGATCCACTGGAAATGAGGGGATATATGACCAAGAATTGGGGCCAGCTTGCACTTTCAGCCTGAGGGCAAGTTAAGGAGACTACAGACTGCCAGGCATGAAAGCCTGCAGAGAGAAGTGGATCAGCTGAGTAAGAAGATATTGTTTTTAAGATGCTTTTCAAAGTAAAATTATCTTCTCACTAATAAAATTACTACCCAGAAGTTGGCAAAGGTTGTTGCCTGTTTGAACAGCACCCCAAGAGCGGCTGGCAGGCAGGAGCTCTTCGCTCCCAGTTTCCCTTGCAAACCCTTCCTCCCTCTCCTTCAGTGCCCCAAAAGATTCCCATACACAAAGACTGCAGACCTGGAGCCTCTTGGCAGAGAACGAAAAGTCAACTAGACCCTGTGTGCTGATGATGTACTTAAAGATTAGAAAATGAATGTCTGAGAGAGACAGCACATGTATCTTGTTTTATCCACAAGCCGGTTTATCTTCCTTTGAGAGCTACATATAATTTCCTGCTCATTAGAAAGGAGGGTACCTTGGCTATTTGGAACTATGTTATGTCACGTATTTTTGTGACACAAAGGCACACCCAAACCCACCAGTGAAATTACTACAACAGCACCTCACATTTTCACTTTTAATACTACATTTTAAGACCAAGATTTCATATTTCTACCACTCTCCCATTCTGGTTTGGCTGGTCTCTAAACCCTACCGCAATACTAATTTTAGGTAATCATCATTGTAATTTTTCTTTAAACCCACGCTAACCAAAGTGGTGAGGGAATGAGGTACATAATTTCTTTTGTAGCCCAATATCTCCATCTTATGGTCATAGCATGTATAAGAGCTAAGCTTTTCAGTATTTATTTTACTGTGACTTTTAATGGAAACTTCTGTGTAGCAGGTAAAATATAGTTTAGTATTTTATCTGAAACAGGTGGGATTTTTTTTTCCTTAAAACTTTTAGGATTTTGAATAGTATTCTACTGTTGAATCGTCTTCTGAAGGAAGGGATGGTATAAATTACTGGTGACTGGTACACTCCCAGCCTATGGTCTTCACCACTGGTGCTGTACCTCATAGGGACACAGAAGCCATATGGAAAATACGTATCCATTAATGTGTCAGCAAACCACAGACTTTCACCACTGTGCTTCCCACCCTCCCACCCCTGCCCCAAAATTCCCAAGAGAGAATTAAGTAATGCAATATTAATAGTGTATTTACATAGGAGCTAGTGTATTTACCTTGGAGATAGGCAGTACACACCAAGCATACCTCTATTAATGAAGCAAAGGATAGTACACACCTGTCACATGATATCCCCGCTCTGCCGCTGAATAGCAGCACCATTTGATTACTGAAGAGCAAAAAAAAGCCCCCAGAGATACTGAGCCTAACTACCCTCAAAACATCAACTCTTTCATTTACCCATCTATGCCAATTTTGGCACAGAGCGGATCAGAGAATATGCAGGTACATTATTCTTTCAGGCATGCCAAAGGAACCCAATTCCTGCCTCAAGGGTTTCCTCTAATCAGAGAGCCAGGCAAGCAGTGAACTCTCCTGTGCTTACACTGTCCAATTTGGACTGCTCCCTCTTCGAATGCTTCTGAACAGCAAAAGCCTGCTCACTATACATCATCACTTCCCAAGACCAAACTTTTCCTCATACACTGGAGAAAAGACCATATCTATTAATACCACCTGGCAAAATGTACAAAACAGCATGTTTTGGTGTGGAAAAAATAATAATACTAATAATTTTGGCAGATGTGTGAAGCATTTTTTGTCAGTTTTAATGCAGTCTAATGATAATGACAAACAGTACTCCATCCAGTTGGTCAACCCACCACAGCTCTTCTGTCAGGTCAAGTGAGGGTCTGTCACAGAGTACATTGCCAGGACTGCTTCTAATAATTTAGGATGGTCCCACAGTACTCAGCTGATGTGCTTTGTAGGAAGGTCTTCAAATTTTTTTCTAAGGTGCTCTGGTTAAATTTAATCCAAGCACAGCTGCAAAAGGAGCACGGAGGGAAATCGCATCATCAAGAAGCGTACAGATTACCGCTCTCATACAGTGACTGTGGGGGCTCAAGAATAGGAAAGGCTCTGTGAGTTGAATGCAAGACACGTGATCTAAAACAGCAACTGTCTGCTGAAAATCTACGCAGTATCAAACACATTGATCACCCTGCCTGATCCTGTGTAAGCAGGAGACACTCCAGAAGGATGCAGTCCCATGGTGCATACCTGAGGGACCACAGCCAGACGATACAAGTCATGTTTACCTGTTATCAGCAATGCAGTCTTTCCTGTAAAGTGAGACATCCCTACCTGGGCTGTACAGAGTGATGCAAAGTGAAGGAACAGGAACCCATTACTTCATACCTTGCTTTGTCCTGTATTTTTCAGGTAAAATTAAATCGCAGCAGTCTTTATTTTGCCCAGAACTTATCAAGAGACCTGCTTCGTTTTTTTCAGCTAGAGCAAACTCACTGCAGGTGCCAGAATTTGCTGCTTTCCCAGCTCTCTGCACAGCAGCTTGGCTTCCCACTGCTCTGAATGCTGGTGTGGGAGAACGCAGCCAGGGCAGCCCTGCATCCCAGATGGAACCTTCTCACTCAAGTCACTCTTCACCACACGTCTCTGGTCAACAAACAATTTAAATGCTCTGTGAATTATTTCTGGGCATGGGACCTAGAGTGGTTCACGCTGTGGCTAAAACTGCACTTGGCAACAGTCAGGAGTAGAATCCTTCACAAAAGGAAAAGAAAACAGACTCAATTAACAGCAAGTGGGATAGAAATAAAGCAAAAATACGAGAGGTGTTCGAGAAGGACAGTTGCCATTACTGGCGTTCCTCAGTTGCAATGCTGATAAGTCATGGTGGTAAGTTCCAAAATCAGCTCATCACCTAAATCATAGCTGCTACAGCTACACAGTTAAGCAACATGCTTCTGCTTATTTTCCCATATATCAGTTACTGAGAGTAGGCAGTAGCCATTTACCAGTGGGAAGAAAGTTGAGGAATTAGGTCACTCTTGCCAAGGTGTATGCTTTGAACCAAGACATCATCCACATTTCTTAGATTGCATCAGTAAAAACAGGTAGCTGAACTTCCTAATAGATGGTGATGATCATCATCCTTTTTCCAAATTAAATGTGATTTTCTTCATTCACTGCCCAGAAGTTTCATCTGGATCCCATAACACAGGGTCCTGCATTCTCACTCCAAGTTCAGGAAAGAAGTTTGTAACTGGTGGATGATACAGGCATACTGCACTGCAAGAGAAAGCTCAGGAGACTGAGTTTTAAGCTTGCAGCAGGATAATGCCTGCATTTAATCACTGCGCTTTTCCTTCTGAGCTCAGGAAAGTTGCTCACAGAGTTTCTGATCTGAGTTGAAAGGCCCTTAAATGAAGTTAACTTCCAGTTTCTTGTGGTTCTTTATTCTTGGTCTGCCTATAGCAATCCCACAAAAATGCTCATGAGTGCTACCTTCACAATTTAGAGGGGAATAAGAATGCTGCTTTCCATGAACAAAGGACTATAAAATATCATTGTGGAGATAACAGAACTATGGAACTGCTGCATCTGATAGTACTTGCAGTGTCATAGTTAAGTCCTTTCCCAGCTCATCAATAAAGTTGCATCCTGTGAGTCTCTAATACACTGTGCGTATCTGCTCACACAGCCAGAACAATACTGAAACGGCAGATATATTCTCCACAGTAAAAATGGGTGTGCGAGCACATATTTAGCCATAGGCTATTCCAGTGAAGTTCTCTCAGGAACAACAACAAAAAAAGAGATATGTTTATGTTTTTATACAAAATAAACATCCCTGCACCTGCTCTGGCATTAGTGGCTGCAGGATTCTGACAGATGCTGCTTTGCTCACAAGAGTCAAAAATGTCTTTCAGTGTTTGTGATTTAGAACGCTTTTAACCTCACACAACATTGAATTTCCTGGGCATTTCACTGGTGATACTGAACTTCATCTTGCAATGCTAAATATATATATAAATATATATATAATAATATAGAAAAGGTCAATTTTAAAGTAGGTGTGCTAAAAGATTCCAAACATCCAGAAACTTTTGCTATTATAGAGAAGATGCAACTTCTGTTCTTCTGAATAAGAGATCTAGGGAAAGAGTAGCCAAACTATTGAGACAGGTTTTTTCAAAGAGGTTTTACAGACCCAGTTAAACATATTTGTGGAGTAAGATTTAAACTGCTTCTTCAGTTCATTGTACTTCATGTGCATCATACTTAAAGAAAATGTGAAGGATACAAAACACAAGGAAATCTAAAGAGCACGCCCATGTTCAAGAAGCAATCTCCATTGCACCCATGAAGAACATGGGAAGCCATTGCTTTAACAACTGTTGAAGCAGCATTTACATAAAAGCCTTTTCCCCAGGGAAAAGCAACATCACCAGGTAGCTGCGAAGGGCAGGAGCCATGACCCCACACTGGATCACCAAGGGCAGTATTCATGGGTTTCTCATCCCCCTCAATTTACAATGATGAGGGTCAAGAGGGACTTGACTTCATAGGGAGGATTTGCTGAGGGCTGATAAAAATCTGGGGCTGAATCTGCTCAACATTTTACATGACAATTGCTTCTGAAGTCCCAGTATCACCCTAGTCCCAGGGCAGAGGGGCCTGGCTGGTGTCTCTGAGTGGTGCTGAGGCCAGCCCCTCAGCAACATGACAGGGCTGCCTGTACAGTCTCGGCTCTCAACACAAACCAGAGAAAAACGCCTTTCTGAAAGGGCTTGGGAAGAACAGGAAAAAGACCCCGAAGAACTGGGATCTCTAAGTCCTTGTCTTGCCTTTGCAGCTGAAGGATACGACCAGGGAAATGGGACACTTTGTCCTGCCACTTGTGTAAATCTCCTTGTGTCCTCTTAGCTGATTCAGCTGGTGGTGAGCTGTCTGCAAGGCACAGGCTCTTCTTTCTCCCACTGCCTTCAACGCCACATTCACTGCCCCAAGAACGACTCTGACGCGAAGGCTGAAGAGCAGGGTGAAAGTCACCGTGCTTGACACCGGCAGAATGACAGCAAGCAAGCAGAGAAGAAACACAAATGGCTCAGGAGTTATACAAAGGATTTTTCAGGAACATTGTTAAATGTCGATTTTTGAAGTTCTTTAACAGGGACCTAAAGCAACTGGCATTCCATTTCCATGCACCTCGTATGTGTTTTGCATTAAGCGTTAATCATGATCCTTGAATATTTAAGGCACAAAGGATTCATGTGTTTTCTGACACATGTGTTGATGTTGGATTTATAGTTAAGATATACTAAAGATTAAGTGCTCCCCTTAGTGTTAGCAATTTAGAAGGCACATAGCTATTTCCTCTTGTCTAAATATGTGATGATGCAACAGCCAAAATAAATACCCCCAAACACAGTCAGGTTGAAGTGCCCATAATATCAACGAGACACAGCTCTAATATAAGTAAAATACTGCTTACAAGGGTTTGGCTGCATTAGAGAGAAGAAAAAAATGTAAGAGTAGATCCAATATATACTCATAATCCATTGCATAGGAAAAGGGATAATTGCAATTTAATTTGAGGAATTTTGCAAGACATGTCTTTAAACTAGAATTATTAAATGCAAGCAGCATAATTACACTCATAAAAATAAAGTAATTCAAAAAAGCATTATTATTACTGGGTTATTAGAGCTAACCATACATATAAAGCACTGAAACTCTGCCGGCTGCCCTTAGAGAAACACA
This sequence comes from Laterallus jamaicensis coturniculus, assembly GCA_022605575.1. Classification (NCBI taxonomy): domain Eukaryota; kingdom Metazoa; phylum Chordata; class Aves; order Gruiformes; family Rallidae; genus Laterallus; species Laterallus jamaicensis. The sequence continues at coordinate 11,072,751 of JAKCOX010000002.1, read as the reverse complement.
ATGCTAAGCAAAAAAATCAAAAGCCATGCCTTGGCCCGAAGAGCCAGTCCCCATCCTGGACCATCTGGGGCTTCCTCCACATGAGGAAAATGCCTGCTTGGCACAGGGCCTCTGCAGTGGGAAGAATTCACACCCTTTAAATTTTTCTGCCATGGAGTGTGAAGAAATTTTTCTGCCGTATCTGGAAGAGAAGTAGGGAGAATGGGAGGAGATTATGGCAGCAGGGGTGATGGCCCGTGTGGTGCAAAGCCTCAGTGACCCAGCCGCAGCCATTCTTCCTCACACAAGCCCAGGACATTAGGGCCATCAAACCATTCTTCCTCCCTTGCTTTTCCATGTCTACAGCGCAGGTGAAAATCAGCACCGCATAGCTTGGCATTGCAGCAAAACAGGTAACAGCGGCTACACCAAGCGTGAAAGCAATGGTTGTACTGGTTTGGGACTGGCTTCGCGCCATCAAATAAGGTGGAATTGCTTCTTGCCAGCCCCCACGAGCAACTTTCAAATGGTTGCATTTTATGGAAAAGGTGGGCTTTCAAGAAGTGATTTGGAGAAGGAAATGGGGGGCACTGACACACATTAATCAGAAAGCAGCATGGAAAGGGGCCCTAAGGCAGGAGTGGGGAGAGCAGACAAAAGGAACAGTCACAGCAGATCACCAAGGGCAGGAAAGAATGCAGCAGAAATAAAAGCACTATTTTAGGTAAGGTATGAAATGCGAAGGGTTTAAGGAGTTCAAACACCTCTGGAGGGAAAAGAAGAGATGAAGACCGCGTCGAGACCCAGACCCAAGGAGGCCAGCAATGAATGGTACTAGGTGGTGAGCTTGCTAGAGGGATTTGCAGCAGACCAAAGGACTGGGAGCAAAATGGGCTGAGGCCAGAGAGTGGGATGTGATAACTGTAGCAAGAAATGACCAGAGAAAGGCTTCAAGTGTTGGCAGAACAGATGGCATGAGACTATTCCTGTTGGAGCACGAGAGGGAAAGCAAACATGATTTAGAGTGGTCCAGGAGGAAATGGGAAGAGAAAGCGCCTACTGAATAATGCCACTTGGGCATTTAGAAGCATTCTCACTCCCTTTAAAGGGAAGGGAAAATAAGGAAGGTAAGAAGAGAGACAAGAATATCATTCAAGATTAGAAGAGCTCAAATCAAGCAGGTAAAGGGTCTGAAGAAAGAAAAGATACACGTGTGTTGTAGTTTTGCATGTCTGGGTTCTGGTGGAAGAGGGTGTGTGCTGCAGGGTGGCTTCTGCAAGAAGCAGCCAGAAGCTCTCTGCAGGCCTGACAAAGTGAACACCAGCCGGCTCAATGCCAGAGTCATTGCTGACCAAGGCCTAAGCCCACCAGTGATGGTCACAGCGCCTCTGGGAATCACATTCAGGACAAAAAAATGCAAGCAGCTGCTTTTTGCCACCAGAGAAGGGAGTGAGAAGATGTAAGGAGCTGTGCAGGCACCAAGGCCAGTGAAGGGGGAGGGAGGAGGCACCCCAGGTACCGCAGAGAAACATGCTCCTACAGCCCCTGGAGAAACTCATGGTGGAGCGGGTGTGTCCCCGCAGCCCATGGATGATGGCAGGAAACAGAGATCCCATCTACAGTCTATGGAGGGTCCTCTATGGAGGGTCCTCCATGCCAAAGTGGGTGGAGATACCTGAAGGACACTGTGACTCCGTGGGAAGCCCATGTTGGAGCAAGCTCTTGGCAGTGAAAACTGCAGCGTGTGGAGAGACCCACCCACTCCAGAGCAGGTCTGCTGGGGGACTTTTGACTCCAGGGGGAACCAAGCTGGAGCAGTCTGGGTCTGAAGGTTGGCACCCCATGGAAGTGACCCACACTGAGGTAACTGGTGAGGAGCTGAAGCCCTGGCTGAAAGGACTCATGGAGAAGTTCATGAAGGGACTGTCTCTCTTGGATGGGACCCCACGCTGGAGCATGGGAAGAGTGTGAGGAACACCTCTTGCCCCAGCCAAAAAGGAAAACAACTAGTGAGGAACTGACTGAAACCCCATTCTCCCATTCCCTGCCACTCCCTGTGCTACAATGCGGCAGGAAGAAGGGTGCAAAACTATGACTGAAGTGTAGTCTGCTAAGAAGGGAGAGGAGGGGCAGAGGTGCTTTAAGATCTGGTCACACTTCTTATTATCCGACTCTGGTTTCATTGGGTGTGTGGTGTAGTATAATAGAGGGGTTTTTTTCCTTTATCCTGTGTTGAGTCTGTTTTGCCCTTGACAGTAATTGTAGTATGATCTCTCTCTGTCCTTATCTCGACTCCTGAGCCTCTCAATATATCTTTTCTCCCCTCTCCAGCTGAAAAGGAGAGTGATAGAGTGGCTTTGGTAGGTATCTGGCCTCCAGCCAGGGTCAAACCACCACAACATGTACATGGAAAAGGACTTTGAAAAGAGAAAGAACTTTCAAATGGCAGGAAAACAGAGCGGCAGAAACTGGATTCCAGCACAGCCTCTCAGTAGGCTGGAAACCGTAGGCCAGGTCTTCAGCTCGTATTAGCTGGCGTCGCTCTACAGGTGTCACTGGAGATGCTTTGATTTGCAGTAGTGCTGAGGAGCTGCCCCTCTGTTCCCATCATTTGCAGGAAAGTGTGTATTTCATTTCTGTGAACACGCAGAGCCCAGGCCCTCACTGAGAAGTAAACCCATCACTGTATTAACAAAGAAAACCTCCCATCAGCAATTCGATAAATAAAATTCCATATATTTTTGGTTTTAAGTCTTTAAAATAACTACTGGATGCAAGACTCCTTCAAATCCTACTGTATCTCCTTCCCAGTCAGGGTGAGGTCTTAACAGCCACAGTGCTTCATTTTTCATTTTCTGTTTTCTGATTTCAAGCATATGTTTTTAGCAGTAACATTTTTGGCATCCTTCTATAGTCAGGTTTAGTAGCCTGTTTACATTTTCATTTAAAATGCTTCTCTACATTAAATAAGCAAGACAAATAGCTCCGTTGTACAATGGCTTTCATTTTATAGCAGTTGTGTGTCACTTTATATCAGTGGAAAACAAGACATGCTCTTTCTTCAGGAGTTTGAAACTGAATACCTGGTGCACATCTGTTTAATTTAAAACTGTAGGTTCCAAACAAAAAATAAAATGAAAAAAAAAACCACAACAATTTTTAATGTTTTTAAAAGCAACTAGAATAGCAAAATTATCTTCTCTTTCTTATTGCTTTATGAAACTATTAAATCCCACAGACTTTCATTAAAGTACTTATGAAATCAGTTACTTTAATTCCAGTATTTCAGTTTCTTTCTGTGGCTCCTTAGAGCTGTGATGCCATATATTCTTCTCCCATTATATTATATAATGTATTATATAATCCCCCCATCCCGTGAAAACTTGCAAACTGTAATATCCACCACCCTCCCCCAAAAAAAGTGATTAATTTTAAAAGTAGAAATCTAGCCTAGTGAACAGCAAAGCTCATTTTCCAAATTGGAAAATAACATCACACCTAGTTCCTGCAGCCCCAGCTGTGACTGGGAGCTCCACTGGGTTTGGGAGCAACGAGGAGACAGGATATGCTCTCAAGCCCTTTCAAAAGGCACCTACATGACCAGAAGCAGCACAGCTGTGGACACAGACTCCCCCAGGGAAGTGGAAGGAAGAGGTGCATAGGTGAAGCCTGAATTCCCACCCCTCACCAGGTCTGCTGAGAAAAGACAGCCACACAGCAAGGTATTTTCTTCCCTGGAGCAGCAGTGGGTCAAAAGCCTAGCTGCTGTGCCCACAGCAGGCATTTCCCCCTGCTCCTTCTCCCTTGCTAAGTCAGGATAAATGAGCAACCCGAAATGCAATTAGGAACACTAATTGTCAACCAAAAGGACCAAAGCAACCTCAGGCTTTTTCCAGCATTACACCTTCCTGCTGAGTTTCAGAGGTGCTGGTTTCCCAGCTTGAGGCGGCTTGGCTTTGTGTGAGTAAGAACAACCAGGTCTCAGATAGCCTAAATATCCTCTGAAAGAAATGAACACCCGACAGGGACAGGCTGAACAAAGCTTTCATGACCCCTTTCTAACAAAACCAGCCTCTGACTCAGATTTTGGCAGGAGAGGGAGAAAGGAGGGATCCTTCTGAGACATGCTCAGTGGGAGGGCTTCAGCGAGGGAACATCAGAAGGACCCACCAGATGGACACTTGGACTACATCTAAAGCTTTCTCACATTTCTTTTCCTTCCTCCCCACCCTCCTTCCCCCTCCATGCACTCGGTTTACCTCTTCCCTACTCATCTACAAAGTGTCTGTTCAAAGCGCTGGGGGCAGTGATGGATGCCCACACGTGCACGCAGGAGCACGGTGGCTGACACTCTGCACGTGCCGGCTGCTGCAGGAAAGGTCGTTTGAGCTGGGAGGCACGCTGGCAGGCACAGCACACAGCGGGGATGGTTCCTTTCCTCCAGCCTGGGTCCATGCTGAATGTTAAGGGCAACCTTTTGGGCCAGGCTTGCCCGAGTCCCCTACAGCCAAGCATCCTCCAAAGCCTCCTGAGACACAATCCAGGTAGAAGAGGGCTCTGCACAAATGTACTCCCAGTGACAGCTAAGACATCTCATGGGCAAGACAGAGGGCGTGCTGCTCATACAGACCTCCTGACATCACCCTGTTAGTGCAGTGAAGGTGGTGAAGGGGAAGGAGAAAGAAGGTGTGGAAGGAAGGCTCTGTACTGATCACAGTGGGATTTGGAGATGATTTAATGAGGAAAATTATTCCTGGTTCTTAAGCTGCTATGGTTTGCTCTTTGAATGTTGGCATTCCTTTAAGCTTTCAAGGGAATAAATCTAATTACAATATCCATTTGATAGTGAGTATTCCTAGTCCTTTTCCATGAAATTTACCTCATTAATCTTTACTATCTCTTTTTAGAAATAATGATTTGACTCTTCCTCATATCGAGGGCACTATTTCACTAACAAGCCAAAAAACATCAGTTTGCCATTCTGAGCAGATTTATTTTCTTCAAGTTCTTGGCAAGAAAAAAACTCTTGCTTTAAAAGACAGCAAAGTGTCCTGTCTTGTCTTGTTATTCCATTGGGAACAAATTATTCTTTTATGTGTGCTTTGATGTTGAAATAAAAGGGTCTTTAAATACTATTTCGCTGTACTGGTTATAAAAATGCTGTAATTTCCTTGTTATTTGTCTTATTGGAAGTAAGTCAGCGACAAAAGCACAAATACCATGTACACAGAAACTTCCTAAATACCCCTTTTATCCACAGTGCTCTGTTTCATTGAAGGGCCCCAAACCTATTGTCTGTGAATGAAACTCTGTCATTATTGCCTACGCGTTATCCTCACTTGTGGTGGTTTTGGCCCTGGCTAGAGGCCAAATGCCCACCAAACCGCTCGCCCATTCCCCCTTTCAGCCAAAAAGGGGAGAAAATATATACTGGGAGCCTTAGGACTTGAGATAAGGATAGAGGGATCACTCTCCAATTAGTGCAATGGGCAAAACAGACTCAGCATAGAATAAAGGAAAGAAAAGTGATTTATTACTACTACAAGTAATACACCCAGTGAGCAGGAATTGAGGTAAGAATGAGAAGCGGTCAGGTCTTAAAGCACCTTCCCCCCACCCCTCCCCTTCTTAGCAAACTTAAATTTCATGACAATTTTACTCCCTTCTTCCCCCCCCAACATGGCTTGGGGAGGGGCAGGGAATGGGCAGTGGGGTTCTGGCGGTTCCTCACAAGCTGCTTTCCTCCCCAGATCTTAACACTTATACTTCCCCCCCCACCCCTTGCCTCTTCACACACTTGACTTTAATCATAAATTCACTCCCTTCATCCCTCCCATCGCAGCACAGGGAGGGGCAGGGAATGGGGATTGGGGGTTTTTCAGTTTGTTCCTCCCAAATTGTCTTCCTTCTTAGCAGGGGGAGGCATTCCACACACACACACTCAATTCCCCTGCATCACCATGGGGTCCCACCCATGCGAGAGTCGTATCCACAAACTTCTGCAGGGTGAGTCCTCTCTATCAGGGAGTCATCTCCTCACCACAGGCCTCTCAGCAGGGCTCCCTTCCATGGGTGCTGACATTCAGGCCCAGACTACCCTGGCCTGGTCCCCCACAAAGTCACAAGTCCCCCGGCAAACCTGCTGAGGTGTGGATCAATCTCTTCACAGGGCGTAGATGTCTCTGCTCCCCGTCCTCATCCATGGACTATGAGGGGACGCCTGCTTCACCATGGTCTTTACCACGAGCTGCAGGGGAAACTCTATGCATTCTTTCCCCCCACCTCTCCTTCGGGCCTGGCCTTGGTGTCTGCACAGCTTGTTACATCTTCTCACTCCCTGCTCCAGTAGCAAAGTGCATCTGCCAGCAGGTTTTTCTTCTGCTATATGTGATTCACAGAGGCGCCGTGAACATCTTCGATTGGCTTGGCCCTGGACAGCAGAAACTTTGGCCTTGAATTGGCCAATGTTTACAGTCTGGGGCTTGCAGAAAACTGTAACTGTTCCTTGCAAAAACCATCTCAGCAGCACAGCTACAAAAAACTGCAACATCACTCCCAAGTCCAAGCACAGATACACACACGAGCCTGGTCCCCAGGCAGTAAACCACATCCTCCCTCTGGCGCAGATTTAGCAGGAGAGGCTGAATGTGGTGTGGAGTGTGTGTTTGCAGTCCTGTGTCACACAAGTGGCTGTACAAGGCTTCAGTACCTGGCCTTGCCAACATGGGCAGTCTTAGATAGCACCTTGATTCGGAGATGCTAAAGTGCTATTAGTGAGTTTGGTAGCAGTTATGCAGCAGGAGTCAGCGGATACAAGTTTTGCACAGAGTCCCACCTGAATGAAACCTGCATGCAGCATAAACTCACCCCACCACATGTGTCTTGAGTCAGGAATGCTGCTCGTGTCAAAAAAACTGTGGGCTATTAGAAGCACCTTTTTAGCAAAACCCAAAATGCAGAGCCTTGCAATTCACTTGCACCCATGTAACTGCACTTACTCCAACACAGTTTCTCCCTGCTTACAACAGGAGGGAGAGAAGGATCTTTGCTTTTAAACTTTGTTGTACAGAGATGTGTTCAGACCTGACTTTAAAAAAACCCACAATGGTGCAACAGAAAGCTTCATGTTCAGTTGCCTCTATGACACCATTCCCAAGACGTGTTAGCACTTCCACTGCCGAAAGTCAGCATGCCTCCCTGCAGAGGCAGAAAGTACGTGGCATTATATGAAGAAAAGCAATCAGACTGCTAATTCTTTAACACATCTTAATGAAGGGCAATGAAAAGTCAGCGTCAGGAAGAACAATAGGTGCCAAGGGAAGTGGAAGATAATACCTTTTGTTAATTTTTGCTCACAACCACAAAGAGCTCCTTTGCTACAGTCTGCTGTTATTCATGGAGAACCCCTGATGGATTAATTCCTCAGAAATTCATTAAACACTATGATGCATTTATACTGTTGACAGGACAAGTCAGAAAATGTTGGACAAGATGCACAGTAAAATCTCTTGCAAATTATGGTTAAGGATGTGTATTAACCATCAGCATAAACCAGTCATTGAAAAGCAATGACTACCTTAAAAGATGGAAACGGGCCAGCACATGCTGCTGCAAAACCAAATTGTGAGAAACTCATACAATTCTTTTGCTTTGTCTCATGGTTAAGCTTGTTTCAGAACAATCTTGGAATTAACTAGAATGATTGGTTAAGAGTATCTCATATCGAGCTCCTCATAAGGGCCAGGAAGGTATGGCTGTAAGAATCCACAGAAGAATAGAGGAGGTAGAGTGACAGATCAGGAATATCTCTGAATGCTTTGCTTTGTTTTACTCGTGGAAATCACACCTTGAAAAAAAACAAAAACCCAGGGAAAAAAACCACTAACCAAACCTAAACCTATAGGCAATTATGTAGTGCAGGCTATAGGGGGCTGTCAAGAAACACACAGCATCAGCTTGGGTGGAGATTTACTCCAATCCACATTTGTGATCAGTAGACACAAGACCAGTGTATCAGGGAGGAAAGACATTTTATTCTTGGCTTTTCAAATGCTCCTGGATGAAAGGCTGAATAATAAAAGCTTAACTATATAACAAGTAACTGTATTTTACAGGTCTTTAAAAAACACTTCATAATGTTTAACTAGTAACTTAAGCCCAGCTTGGATATTTTGAGTATGAGGCAGAAAACCTTTCCATGGCCAGCTCTAAACACAAGAACCTGAAATACAAAAGAACTCCCACAAATTTCAAATTGAGAACAATGTCGCATTGTCAGGGGGACTAGATTTAATATGTGCCTTTAGTATTCAGCATCCCAATATCTACATGTCTCTTGGCTTCCTGAGAGGTTGGGTGGCTGTATCTGAGGCACATGGAGACTGGAAAGTTTGTGTCTGAGCAGAAAAAAAAAAAATAAATCTCGATTTCCAAGTGCTTTAGCTCACTGAAGGATAATGCCTCTTCTAGCTCACACAGTTCTGTCCCTTGGGACATCAAACCTGAGAGCAAAAACAGTTTGCCTGGTCTCTGGACTTTGGGTTGACTTTGCCTCAGCCTTGCCCACTGCTTTCTTCATTTCTCACCTGCTAAGGAAAGCATGATGCTCTTACAGACAGCTCCCATCATAACACTCAAATGTACAAATTTGTGCTTGGTAATATGTAGTGTCTTCTAAGTTACGGCATGGGATGGGGCTGAGACAGCTTGTGTTCGGTATGGTCCTTTCTTGCTGATTTTGTCTCCACTGACTGACAATTTATATGTTATAAATGCCTTAGACTAATCTTATGCAAAAGATTATTACTGAAATAAATGTTCCCATGGAGTGCTTGAGGCATCTCCTGATACCTCTGAGGGCACTGCTAACTTCTTCCAGAACTTGCTCAGGCTTCCAGGTTGGGAAAAGCAGGACAGGATCTGCAGGCAGCATGAACTGATGTAGCTTCCAGTAAAGTGAGGATCAGGCCCGGGAAAGCAGTGCATTTCCTCTAGAAAGGAAAGCCCCCCACCTCTTTCACTATAAATATACCAGACTTGTGTGCTTTGTTTTGAGCCCAGTTTCCTAAGGAAACAAGGTCTATGCAATCATGCTGCGTCTGTCTGTCTGTTTCTGTTCCCCACTCCTAGGTCTCATTAGTTGTCTCGACCAGATTTGACAGTGGGGGGCACGGGCTCAGCACACTGAGCTTTTTTTTGCACCTTGGTGACCAAGAGAGAAAAGTGTTTGTTGTTCTTTTTGTTTCCCCTAAGAGAAAAGCTTTGGCATATGTTTTTTTCTGTCTGAGAATCCAGAGGGGGAAGACAGGTTAGCAGGAAACCAGGTTGTGTTAGTTCCTCTGCTCCGGGAACTACTTGTTTAGTTTAACCTCTGCAGGAAGTGTCCAGCATGACAGATTTCATGCGGTCAGTGCCCCATAATACCTTTGTTGATGCTGGATGCTTCAGTTTTCATGTCTCCTTTCAGAGATCCAAGAGGGTACCATGTTAGTCTTTGAAAGCTGGAGCAATTCTGATGCTTCTCTGTCCCCCATCTCCCTGTCTTTATGATGTATTTATCCTCTTGGGGCAAGAAGACTTTGGAGTGACCTGGAAAAGCTCCATTTCCCAGGTCCTCACCTGCCAGCTGAAATGGGGCTCGACTCCCATGGCCTTGCAGATCATGCAGTCATTTGCACCTCTGCAGACTCAGAGCGCGGCAGGGGTCCGGTCACGGTAGTGGTTTGTATTCACCTGCTGAAGTGCATTCAGCTACTCACAGCTCAAATTAGAGGAAAATCAAACCTTAAGGATCCAATAAGAGAGCATTTTATAGCCAGTCTGCATAGCAGTGAAAAATGCCCATAGCATGAGGCAGAAAGTCTACTCTCCAGAGAGTCTTAATCATGTTACAACCCTCTATTAATCATAGCAGTAGTATTCTCCTGTGATGTAGACGCATAAAATCATCACTCTATTTTTGGTGTAATGATGCTGCTTTATCTACTGCCTTTGTAGCTACATGTAACAAGCAGAAAACCTGTGCCTAAAGAATTAGATATACATTAACAAGAAAAAACCCAATGACTGTAATTCAAAATTGCATTACGGGTTCCATACAGGAACTCGTTTCCTCGTCTATATTTAACAAACATATCATGCAGACGTATCTATCTTGAGGCAGACATGATTATTCACTGCAAAAACAACAGCTATTTTTATGTAAAGCAGAAACAAATGAAGTAAGAAAATGTATTGAGAGATTTTTGGCTACACATTTTTGGATTCCAAGCATGGTGTTCACATGGCAGCTGCTTTGCTGGATACTGCCTTGCTGATGGCTTGTGGCATTGATTTATTGACACACCCGAACTAGAAATTAAGGCAGCCTCAGGGGAGGATATCAACTGACCTGTAAATTGGAACATGTGTTTTGGGTTTTTTTGTTGTGCTTTTTTTTTTTTTTCTTTTTTAACAAGACTTCTGCCACTGACTTAAATGTTTTCCATTTAACAAAAAAAAAAGTAATTCTTCCACATCTCAAATGTATTCAGACCATAACAATAAATTAGGACAATGGACTCGTGCTGACTTCTGTCAGTGGAGGATCCAGCTCCTGTGGTTAAATTATTTTTTCCTACACAGCATTAGAAAGAAGAGCTACCATTTTTTACCTTTTTTTCCCCATTTCTTTTTCACCAACTTTTTCCAAAGTCAAGATTAATCTCAGGTAATGAACTATGAGGTCAGCGAATACTGAATTCTAGCCAGGGCATTAGCAAGTTGGTGAAAGAGCATTCTCATGAAGCTGTCTACCACATGTGCCAATGTTCAACAAAAAAGAGACTCCCCAAAGTCCCTGTCTTGAATTACCCCTACACCAGATTTCTACCAGTCAGTCAAATTTTATCTGAGTCATTTACACACCCAGCCTGACAGGAGCGTGGGAGCAGCAAACGAGGGACAGGCCGGCACCGGGAGCCTGGCCAGAGCAAAGACTGACAGGGCACCCTGGGCCCAGATCATTAGGTGCTACTAACCAAGTAGTGAGGCAAGGGAGTAGTGAGTCCGTCTCTACACTGGCAGAGTTCCTCCCATAATGGAGCCTGATAATGCAGGGAAAGAAAATTATGATGATAATTGTCAACTGAGCTACTTGTGCAGCACCTGCCAGGCATTTCTGAGGCAGAAATGGTGTTTCTGGAGCAGCAGAAGCTCTAAGCCAGGAGAAAGGTGAACTGGCCACATTTAGGAACACAGTTTCCAGTGGATGTCAGCACCTCACCACTGAAATCCAGCAAAACTTCAGCCAGTACCCATGGGAGGCAGCATAGGTGCTTTCTCAGTGTGACAGTCCCAGACCTCAACGCTGGCTGGCAGGCCCTCTCTACTTCCCTTCCAGGCTCTGTGCCTCCTCCTTCCCGTGTGATCAGACATAAGTGATGGCAGCTGATGCAGTGCCCTTGCACTGGAAACTGCCTCACCCATGCCTGCACCATGGCTTTTGGCTTGTGAGGGGTGCTGCCAGCTCTTCAGCAACATGGTGACTGGCGCCAGGTGCTCAGGAGAAGGATGCATGCTCAGTGGCAAAACACCGTGTCATGGCAGTCATCAGGCCAGCAAAATGCTTCACACTATCTGCACTCTGGTTTTGACCCTTGCCATGTGGCCTCATCAGCTGGGTCATTTCCTGTATGCCTAAACCCACAGGAGAACATGGGAGAAAATCACCTTTGAGTTTTGTTTTTTCCTTTATAATGGAAAGGCAAACCAAATCCTAATTTTCCTTACAATTTTCTCAGAAACCCTTTGCACACACTGCTAACACTGCCTGACTACTCCCAATTACCTTAATCTGATTTTCAATCTCTGTAATACATGACTGTATTAGCAAACGTCATTTTACCAAAGGACTGAGTTCTGGTGTCAGTTTACCATTTCAGTGCTGGCAGATGCACTACTTGTTCCTCATTCCTCCTCAGTCCTTCAAGATCTGAAGGGAAGTGCTCTCCCTTTTGAGACCCACTGCCTTTACCCCAGTCACAGCACAACACAACAAGAACATCAGTTGCTCCAATTTTGCATTCATGGTAAATACCTCACTGGCCTTGAGCTTCTCTTCCCACTGTAGATTTACTGTGCATATATAATGAAGAAATTGCAACAGCGTTCAGACAATGTGCAAATCTACATTCTGTGAATTAAAGAGTTTCTTTGTTTCCCTTTGGTTTTATGGATGTCTACAGCTGTACCCATACCAGGTTTTTTTTTTTTTGCTTCTACTGGTATAGGTTGTTTTGAAAAGCATCCATTTGAACAGCACTGGAAACTAAAGTTTTTGTTTACTCAGTAAGCTCTGGATGCACTTGCACAGAAACTAGAGTGAAAAGAAAACAACAGCCTTGATCTCTACCTCAACCACCAAGACCAGAAGGCGGAGGAAATCTATGACCTGTCTCTAGATCTCCACCTACAACATCAGACAGAAGAAAACAATTGCCTTCCTTGGAGACCTTGCAAAGAATAAACCTGTAACTAAATAAAATTCTCATGCCAGCAACTTTGGGAATTACTCAGTTGTTGTTGTTGTTGTTATAGCAAAATCTCCATTGACTCAGAAGGACTTTCATGTGAACGGAAGAGTCTGGAAACGAAGCTGAGAGGACGGCAGGACACAATTCCTATGTTGCATCCGCTGCCTCAGACTGGGGGTCTAGAAGTTTAGCCAGTGCTTTCTCTAGTTTGATGACACTTGGCTTCCCTCGCTGTTTGCTCTTCATTTTAACAGGTGGCTACAACTTAGAGCTTTCAAGGATGGGCATGGCACAAACACTGGGAGCACAGTAGCCCTGACTTGAGTGGATGCAGGACTTCAGGGCCTGGAAAAAAGCTCGTGGTGAGCATCACATGTCTGTGGTTATTCCTACTTTCTACATCACTGAAAAGCAAAGAAAAAGTCCATTTCACAACTATTCAGATATTATTTTAGTAGTAGTGATGGTTTTACTCAAAGAATGGTAGTGCTCAGACAAAAGCCACAGCTCTAAATTTGGCCTCCAAATGCAGGGTTCTAAATATCCAGATGAATTCCGGTTGCCTATGATTTCTTGTACACAAAGCCAGTCAACAGGGCCCCTTGCAAAGACCAGTATACTCTCCAGCTCTGCTTCAAGCCCACCAGGCTTTGCCAGCTCCAACCCAAGCTGCTCTGAGCTTGCACAGGTCCTGCCTGCCTGCCTTGAATGGCATCTGGATGGATCTAAACTGATTTGTGGGGAGAGCAGGTGGGAAGCAAGAGTAACTTCCTCCCTGTAAAAAAGAGATGGCAGAGATTTATTATAAGCAGATGTAAGAGAGAATACTGCAATCACTGTGATGTGATGCCCCACTGTTGAGGTGGAAGGAAAAATGTGCTGAAGGGAGGCAAGGGGGAATGCTCTAATTAAAATACTTATAATTTGTAGGTCAACAATAAAGGCATTTTACTAGGTTAGAGCATCAGTAAAGGAGTCAAGAGACTGAAGCTCTCTACCCACAGTTTGCTCTGTAACCTGCAAACATTTAACTTCTCCAACACTCAGCCTGCATACTTGAAAAAAAGAAAGAATTAATAGCAGTAGGAGAAACAATACTCTAGTGCTTGTAAAGTTCCTTCAAATATTGGGTCTACAGTAAATTAAAATATAAATTTTAATGATCTCTTACTTACCGTGAGTGAGATAGATGGAAGCAAGGCCACTGGATAACCTTAAGGTATTGCTTTCATTGTGTACTAACAATTTATTAACTTTCTTTCATTTTCATTTCCCAAATCCATCGTAATTAATTCTCAAACTTTTCTGAGCATATGCAGTCTTTTAGTCAAAGAAAGGTGTCCTTGCCCCAGCAGGCCCAGAAACGCTGGCCTCTGATTAGAGGGGTGGGATGGGGGTAGGTTTAAACCATGTATAAAGCATTTTTCTGCACTTTTAAAGAGATTTCTCAGTCACTTTGACTTGGAAATTTCTCCCCACTCCAGCAGCGGAAGGTCCCTGGCTGCACCTCCCGGCACAAGCCTGGCAGGCCTGTGTTTATGTGCTCAGCCCTCGCCGCTGAGCAGAGGCTGCCAATTGTACTGCGCTCTACTTCATTAAGTAGTAGTTTTACGAGGTGGACTGCAGCACATGGGGGACAGGCACGAGACCGCGAGATTTATGGCATTTTGGTGTCGAGCTGACAGTGTGGCAGCATTCACACAACGAAACACGTATTACAAGAATGCTCACATCAGGAGAGAGCCCCAACAAAAAAACCCCAAACCCTTCAACACCCCCAAAACAGCCCAAGGAAGTAGGAAATCCAGAGTTAGGCATTAAAACTCCAGTAACCAGCATGACAACATTAAGATGGTGTGTCCCCTTCTCTGCCTGGCTGTTGGGGTCTTTAGTCCTTGGCTGTGGGTTAAAAAGCCTGGCTTTTAGGGTGGCAGAGGTGTTGGGCTCCACCACCCACGTGGGGGAGACAGGTACCCGTCTGCCAGCACCAACTCCTCGCCCTCACCTCTGGGTGAGACAGATTTCTTGGACAACAGCTCAGAGAGGTTGTGATGTATTTGGTAGCCAGATGGACATCTACCAAATGGGAAGGGAAATATGGAATGTCTTTTAAACCTGTTTTTAAAAATTTCTTGCCTCTCTTGCCTGTATCTCCTGCCAACTGAATAGGCTCTTGTTTGTCTCAGTGGGAACTACCATTTCAGAGGTGTTTTCCTGAAAAAGTCCAGAATAAATAAGAAAAGTAGGAATGAAATGGCTGCACTAGAAGTGAATGGATAACTGAGTTCTTTGCGTAGAGTCAAACTTTAAAAGGTTTGGAACACAGGGAAACTCAGCCACCACCTACCCCCCAAATAACTTTTTAGATCTGTTACAGGGAGTGTTCTCTCACTGTGGCCCAATATGAGATTATTCCTGGTAATTACAGGCTAGTGGTGTCGGCTCTGTATATCCGTAACTGATCTGTAGTCCCACAGAGGATAGGAGAGCAGGAACTGATGTCTCAAGGGCATTTCTCTACAGGGTTTTGTTCAGGAGGAATAGCTTAGGAATTCTATCTGAGAGCGGACTGCACTAACCAGAACAAGGAGCCATCTCCCAAAATTGAAGCGCCCACAAGCACAGTAAATAGGTGTTGCACTTTAGCCCAAAATCTTTACATTGATCTGCAGTGCAGATGAGCTCAGAAACCTGGTTGGATTTCTCAGTCTAGCCTCTGAGCATCCTCACAGGCCAGAGCTTTGCACATTATAATTTTATCCTGGATGCCAGGTCAAACTTCTGACATAAACCACAGCTGCCTCTTGCTCAGACCATACTACCAGGAAGGGGTTCCTGGGGCCAAAGGGCACCTGGCCCTTGGCTTCCTGGGGCACACTCTACTATAAGAGATCCCAAAGCAGGCACTTGTACAGGGCAAAGTCTGTCCTCTTCTTCTGACATGGATTAAAGTTGCTCTATTCTATCAAAAGGGCCTGAGGCACTGAAAGGGGCCTTAGTTCTAGTCCCAATTCGTGACAGTGCTGCGGCTCGACAGCAGGCAGCTTTGCTTCAGCAGCTTGAGTCTGATTATCTCACACAAGAACTGCATAAAGCTGTTGTAATTTGGCCAGGAAACACTTTACGCTGATACTGTGACTTGATTTTGATTGCTATAATCAAGCTTAGTGCATGTCTAAGCCGACTCAAAGCCAACTCCAAAGGTACCTCCACTACGTCACTCCATCCAGGTGTAGCTCCAGGGCTCATCCAAACAGGCAGCACTCATGCTGAGACCATGAAGCTCCTGCCAGTGCCAGAACAGCCCCATGCCTAAGAAGAGTCCTGGTGCTGCAGCCCACCACACTGGTGTTGAATTGCAACCCCTCTGGCAGTGGGAAGAGATCGAGGTGGTGCCAGAAAGTATTGTGAAGAAGCAAGGGCTGCCGGCATGAGTTGGTGTCAGTCTGCACAATGTCCCTGCAAGCACCACACAACCCCCTCTGCTCCCACCTTTCACTCAAAACAGAGCTTGAAGCTGTGCTCCAGCTCATGGAAAGGCTTACGACAGAAGGATCATTTAGTGAAAACTCATTACAGTAATGATACTAGAGATGGATGTTGCATATAGACAGTTCATTGTCACGATCTGGTCAAGGCACAACCCAGGCAACTTGTCCTCTGTGAGACAAACTGGCAGAAGAGGATTTCAGTGAGCTTTGCAGCTGAAATCCACCATTTGACAATTAAAAATATTTTTCCCCAAACACCAAAGGTGTCTTTGACCAAAAAGTTTGCTTTCTGGACAAACAGCTCAATAACCTTGGTCTCCTCCTTTAAAAATTGAGGATAAAAGTTGAAAGAATTGGAAGGCCAGTGTTCTGCCCTCAATATGATATCTTGGCATACATTTTGGAGGTGACTCTCAGTGCAGATCTTGAACCTCTCAGCCTCAGGGTATTTTTAAATTTGGGGTTTGGGCCAGCCCTATCTACAGTGAAATGATGTCTCCTCGTGAAGTCTGTTGTAGATCTGCAGTCATGGGTAGATCAGGTCAGTCCTGCAGTATGATGAGCTTTTAGAGTTGTATTTTCTTTTGGGCCATTTGTTTCACATCACAGGATGGAGAATTTACACATCAAGCCCAACCAAACTGTTTCAGGTACCTAACTTCTAGCAGTGACTCTTTCCATAACTTACTTTCATGAAACAACCAAGTCTAATTATGTTCAGCCTGGAGAAGAGCGGGCTCGGGGGAATCTCATCAGTGTGTATAAATATCTGAAGGGAGGGTGCAAAGAGGATGGAGCCAGGTTCTTTCCAGTGGTGCCCAGTGACAGGAACAAGGGCACTGGGCACAAACAGAAACAGAGGGGATTCCTTCTGAACATGAAGAAACACTTTTTTTCTGTGAGGGTGACTGAGGACCAAAACATCAAGACTCTGGAATCTCCATCCTTGGAGATATTAAATTAAAAAAAAAATGACCACAGTTGTGGGCAACTGTCTCTGCATGGTTCTTCTTGAGTAGAAGGGTTGGAGTGTATGACCTCCAGATGTCCTTTCCAAACTCTGTTTGATTTGTGAAAACTTATAGCCTAGAAAATGAAATTCACCAGAGGCATGGAGCAGAGCAGGATCAGCTCGCCACACAGTGCAGGTGTGTAAAATAAAACCAGCCCTTCCCCAAAACAGCCTCATCACTGTATAAACACAGGCACGGGCAAAGTACACATCTGCACACATCAGGCTGCGAAGCGACAGCGGGGGGGAACACAGCAGCGCCACGAACACGAACAAACACTGGGGGTTATTCGTCGTCAGGGACTCCTCTCCCCCGCGCCCCCACCTCCCCCCACCCCTTGCTTCTGGTTCCCCAAAGCGAGCAGATACGGCTCAAAAGTAATTTCCTCCCTCCCGGGCAGCCTTCGGGCGAGGCGGCTGCAGCCAGGGAGCAAAGCACTAGAGGGCACCAGCAGGATAGGGCCGGTCCTGCAGCTGGAGCCACCCTGCCCGAGTAGGGATCTCCCTCAGGTTTTTTTGGTTGAAAAAGATATTTAATTCGCTCCCAGAAAGCAACACGCACAGGCGCGGGGGTTCTTCTGTTCAAGAGGAAAGGTGGGTGTTAAGTCGGTAACAGGGACGTTTTGCAAGCCCTGGCTGCTCTGTCAAGCGCACAAGATACCCCAGGCACAGAGCGTGTGGGGGGCTTCAGGCAGCCTGGGCAGTACAGCATCGCACCGATCCTCCCATCCCTGCTTACTTCACAGAATGGTAAGTTCCTAATATTCAGAAATTTGTGTCAGAAAACAAAGGAAACTCCAAAGATGCAAGTTGGAGCTCTGTTAGCTGGTCTGCCTATTCTGCACATACCACCCCCCCTCCACATTTGCTCCTGGGGGATGCTTCAGCATCCGTAGCAGGTGCTTTCCTGACCCACTCAGGACCCAGGGCCACCCCTCTGCTTTGAGGCAGCAGCAGCACTAGACATCCCACTGTACCCGCACATCCAGGCAGCAGGACTGACCACCCCAGAAAGTCCTGTGCCAGCAGCCCTCGGCTCTCCCCAGTGACCTCCCATGCTGCTGTTTGTCTGCTTGATGAGGCTGCTCACCACTCCAGGTTCACCCTAGCAGGTCACCCCAAGCCAGCACAAAGTAACCCTCATTTGTCATTGCCACGCCACTTTTGTCAGGCTGCTACCGTTCCTCTGCAGGCATCACCTGCGCTGCCAAGTCTCATCTTTTCTTTCTTTAAATATTTGCTCTCCCAGGGTGTATCAGCGCTGGGAACACCGCGCTCCCCTGTCCTCACAGGAAGGCAGGAGGTCTGTGCTGGCAGCTGGAGCCGTCTCCCACCTCTCCATCACCTCCAGCCTCCACCTTCAGGGACCGGGAGCAGGTTTATATGCTCACTGCTAGGCCTGGGCTGAGCAGAGGCTGCCAATTGTACTGCACTGTACTTAATTATGTAGTAGTTTTATGAGGTGGACTGCAGCACACCGGGGACCAACGTGAGACCACCAGATTTATTGCACTTTAACTTTGAGCTGACAGTATAACAGGCTCTAAGAGGTAAGTACTCAGTGCTTTATTCACTGATCTCTTGCCCTCTCCCTACATTTTCATACAAGACTTTGGAGTCTGTCTGGGATGACGGGAAGATCTGGAACAGTGAGTAAGAGCAGGAGAAGGAGAGAAAGGCAGGCAAACAGAGAGAGATCCAAAGAGCAGGAGAGGGATAGAGAGAAAGGAGGAGGAAAGTCAGCTTCTTGGTACAAACCCACAACCAGGTGCCCCAGACACGACAGGCCTGCCTGGGTTTTTATGTTGTTTGTTGTGAAATCACAAACTGGAGCAGAAGTTAACTCCACTGGAGATGCTAATGGCCACCTCCCTGCAGGATCCCTAGCGCAGCACCCGTTTCATAACAGCAACACTCATATTTCAACAAAATAACAAGAATAACATCTTGGGGGCTTTTACTTGGGAGCAACCGACCATCATCCCCATCCCACTGACAAGGAGTTACTTCAACAGGAGCTCTTCACCCACATCCCTTGATGACAGGGACTGGACTTAGCCACATGTGCTCAGGGTTTGGGGGAAAGATATACTGCCTGGTTTTGGAACGTGGTTGGCTATATGAACCAAGAGGATGGAAAAACCATCACACAATTTTCCTTTTTTTTTTTTTTTTTATCTGCACTTGTGCGGTATTTAAAATATTGCTTTGAATCTATACAGATTTTCAGTTATTGGACCTCTTGGATTTTTAAACCTCACTGACTCTCAGCCAGACTGCCTCCGTCTGCATTGAAAGGAGCCATTCTTCTTCTCCTTCTTTTTATTTTTTTTTCCTTCAGTGAAACTGGAGCCTTTCCCTTCCCGTAACTTTCAGCTGGCTGAGCCATTCCTAGATCTCTGCGTTTTTCACTTTGCAGCCTGACCCCCAGGACTTTGGGAGACTCGTAAGAGAAGTTATGTGACACATCGACTGCAGTGAAAAGCTGTGTAGATGGAGGGGAAATGCTGCAGATGACAAAATAGAACAAAACAAAACAAAATAAAACAACATTTGCATCCACAAGGAAAAAGCAGGGTGCAAATGTTCAGTGAGGAATAGTATTAGCTATAAACTAGTGGAAAAGCACCAAAAATACAGCCAGGTTGTACGGTATGACAATAAAGAACATGCACCATTTTTCATTATACTTACTTTTTCCAGAAGATCACTAGGAATGGTGTTTTAACTGTTTCAACTCTTCTTTCAAATACAATTATCAAGAAATAATCACATTATTAGAAAACCATCTAACCGGGGTAAAACTGTAACTTTAAACTAGTTTAAATTAACAGATGTAAATTTTTACAGACACTTTATAGGGAACAGCACATTTCGCTTGGAAAAGTAAATATATAACATTATTGAAATGGGGTTAAAATTATTAGACTGCTGTAGAGGGCTTAAAAAAAAGTCCCAGGGCATGCTATCAAATACAAGATCACACAATTCATTAAATTTTTCATGAGACTTAACATTTGAGAAAGTTTAGTAAAATCCCCAGGATGTCCTATGAGCTTTAGTACTGATTCACTGCAAAAATACTGTCAGAAAAGGACCTCTTGGTGTATACGTTACAATGCGTAAAAGATTCACAAAATTAATTTCTCAGCCCAACACCATCAACAGCCTTGAACCCTATGCAGCCCAAACGCAGAAACTCACAAATTTTTTTTATACCTTTCAAAAGAGCAAGTGATCTTGGATGTTTTTCCATCTAGAAAACAGGTAAACCTCTCTATTGTACCAACACAGTAAAAGATATAAATAAAAAATAAAGTCAAAGATATAAGCAAATAAGTAAAATACTACTGGGATGCTCTTGAACTTAAAATTTAGAAGCACTTCTCTGGTAAAACATCAGTATGCCAATACTCTAATCCTACTTCTGGAATTATCTGGGAAAGGATTGTCACCAAAGCCACTACAGAGCAAAAGAGTAGGGACTTGAAGACTGGGCATCAGTTCTCTGATTATTGCCAATTATTGCCAGGGGTTTTATGTAATGTGTTTGGCCCCGGAGCTGTATCTCACCATGTGTTTATACCGTATGTAGCACAAAAGAACCCTGATTTGTGTGGGGCACCTAACTGGTGTAGGAATATGAATGAGGAATAATAAAAATAAAGTAAATGCCTTGACAAGTGGTTCTATTTCACCACAAAGTTTTATGGCAAAGCTGCATATTTAATATTCTGCTGTCATATCTGAAAGCACGGTGTTCCTTCCCCCTCCCAGATCTACTAATAAAGAAATATATAACTTTAAAAAAAAAAAAAAAGCAAGCTAAGTTACTTGCATTAGGTTTATAAGAAGCTGGCAAACATGATAACCTTTAGTCCTTCCAGGATTCCTACTTTATGCAGCTTTGCACAGATTACAGTTAAAGAGTTTTAAACAAACAAAAAAAGATAAGACAAAGACGACTAACAATTCAGCAGGAAAATGTTTTTAACCAAAGATCATTAACAGGATCTTATTTAGCTCTCAGTCTGCGATAGTTGGGAAGGAGGATCTTCTAAATGCTGAAAAATCTCAAAACTTCCATTCAGCACCTTCACATGTGAAAGAAGGTTGCGTTGCACCTCGCCTCTAGACCCTTCTGTCATTAATGCACGTTAACGTCACCCAAGCGCGGCGAACTCGTGTTGTATCAGCTCTGCATACCAACCCACATACGTAGGGCTCCATACCGTCATGACTGGAAGATTTTACCAATCCATCAGTGGCTAGGAAATGTGAGATAAGCGGACAAAGGAAAACGCCAGAGCGCAATTAGGTAATCTCTTTCCTTTACAAAATGGTTTCTCGTGCCGGGAAGATGAATGGGACTCCAAAAAGCACGCACTCTCTCCTGTCAGTAGCAAAACATATTTTCACAGAAAAACATATTTTCTTCCAAAAGCAGGCGTCCCCACAGCTCTCAAATTCCTGGGCACCGAGGACGCGCTTCCTGTTGAGACAATCACGTTAATGGCCATCCTCATCATCCCACCGCTACTTCGTGCCCCTCCTACGCCTGTCTGCCACAAGGACGTGTTGTTTCTCATCTTCCACTTGTGCTGTTGCTCTCACCAGGACATTTTGCAAACTATCTGGATCTGCTCTTCAACGAGATCTTTCAGCACCACGTATAAAAATTAATTGGATGAATCATGCACACAGGCTATATGTTTAAGGCATGGGCGCCTGTGTCTCCCTGTTAATTTTTCAGCCCGTCTTCCAATTTCAACCAAGTTTGACAGAGGAGCGAATACCTCTGAGACACAAAGTTCCCACGAGCTCCATGAAAACAAACATCCTCATAGAGATAATTGGCAACACAAATGTAGGAAAGGCAGTGGGATCAGTTCCGCTCTCATGCGACCAGAGTAGACCCACAGACACAAATCCACAGGGGACCCAGTTTCACTGGGTCTGCAGCTCGTGCAACTACTTGCTTCCATGACAAAATGTGTCCATGTATGACCCGTTGGGGGATCAGCACCCCGCTTTCCCGCCTACCGGCCAAGAACACATTTTCAGCCCTGGAAAAAGGTGAAAATACCTACTCCTGCAAAATGGAAGGACAGTCAACACAGGCCTGTTGGTGTGATTTGGAGAAGCCCCAAGGTGAAACTGAGACATGCACCCCTTCCTCCTCCCACCTGCATGTGGCCTGACTTGCACTGTTGCCCAATTCAGCCCAGCAGGACTCCAGGTTGCTCCTCCCTAAATCCCTCTTTCTGCAGCATGATCAGGCCCCAAAGCTTTATCCTAACACAAAGAAAATCAGGCTAAGTGGGCTTAGAAATAGTTATTTAAAAAAAAAAGCTCCTCTAATTAGCTGTTAAATCTAGATCTGTCCTCAGGAATTTAGAAGACCTCTCCAGTAGGAAGAAAATAGAGCAGCCATTCAACAAAGTTCTACAAAGTGAGGATAGAGGCAAATGTCACATGGGCCCAGGGCTTCAACATTCAAGTCTCTTGGTGACATCCTGTAATTCCACACGCACACGAATACACCCAAGCATCTCCTACACTGGAAATTAAACAGAAGCGTGTGGATCACCACTTACAAATTCAGGCCCGTTTCAGGTCAGACCTTTGCTCAGAGGCTCTTCCTCCCCACTTTTATCAGGACAATTTTAAACGTTCATCACTTTCTAGGAGCAAAACTCCTCTGCACATTGAAGCCAGCTCAACCCTTTATTTTGGACAATGCCTATTTTGGGGAAGGGGACAGTTATTATTTCAGCCAACTCCATTTGTAATGGAGTATAACTCCTTTGTGTTTTCACCTTTTTAAATACATGTGGAGAAGCAACCATGCTTGAGCCACAAGACCCCTTCATGTGTTCACTTTGTAAATATCTGCAGCTTTACAGGTCTCTAGCTAACTGGATGTGCAAACCAAGACACTTTGTATACAGCCACAGTGAGAAAGAGCTAATCAGCTACACAATTATATACACATTTTTCTTCTCTAAAACTGCCCAGCACTTTTCTACCTCTGTGCCAGTGATTCTGTGATTGCACTGAAAAACAGGTATATGATACAAACCAAAATGGATGTGCTGCACATATCTCTGTGACTACAAGAATCACCTCTTCTGTGAACCTATGCCATAGGAAGAACTGATCTTTGGGTATTCACCCTCAAACCCATATGTTTTCCATCCCTTACCTAAAGGGGAATCTCTGCTAATGGTACCAGTTGTGTGGATAAGCTAGTGCCCAGAGAGGGAGGGATGTAGACAGGAACAGGTTTGACATTCCACCAGGCAGGAGGCAGCGGTGACCTATATTCCCTTGTCTGTACATTTCAGAAAAAACCTGCAAGTCGCTTCAGCAAAATATGACTCCTTTGATACCTTCCTGTTTAATTTAATACAGGCTTTTAGCATCCAAAGAACCCCACTGCTTTGAAATGAGGAAACTCGGTCAAAGACTTCGGCAGTCAGCCCACAGCTGGCAAGCACAGTTCAGGGGCCTAAAATATAAATGCTCACTAGGCTTGCTCTCAGAGACAATGGAGCTTTTAAAATTAAGGCTTGTATACACAGGCAAATTTATCGGCCTAATTATGCCAGCATAATTAGGCCGATAAATTTCCCTGTGTAGACAAGTCCTGAGACTCTCAAACTCATAACTAGGCAGGTCTTTCGGGGGGGGTGGGGGGGTTGGGGGTGGAGGGGGAAGGGAAAAAAGCAACTCCTGGAATATCCAAGCAATCTTTTTTTTTTTTTAAAGGGTTTTTTTTTCCCCTCTAAGTGGAAGGTATATTTGATTTCTGAACAGAGATCTAGAGGAGCTGTTGTACACATGTTTTTAGACAAATTAGAAACAACATCACCAACATTCCCTTGACAGAGAGGGGTCCGTCTCTGGTGTCAGACAAACCCCCAGGCATTGACAGAACTCTGCTAGGCAGGCCATTCTCAGGTTCGGAGTTTAGAGCATAGACTAAAGCGGGTTGCTCACTTTCTATCTGATGTAGTACTCTGAGGCTGCTGTCCATGAGAAGCCCTCACTGTTAAGAACAGCAGTCCAGACATGCCAGGAGCAGCTCTATTGTTAACTCTCTTCCTTTCCATCTGAACCTCACCGATCTTTCCACACCGGAGTATCACATAACTCTCCTTTGAAGCTGCCAACTCCAGAACGACAAAGATCAAGCATAATCTGGAAACATCATGACACACCTGACCAGGACAAGTCCTCTCTGGTCTCTGTGGATAGGAAAAGCCTCTCATCTCAGGCACCTTCTGGACTTCACTCTGCCTCACTGTCCTGGCTCCCTGAAGCACTACTTCTGTGACAGTAAGGGTCATGTCAGAGAGAAGAGTCATGGCAGCACAGCCATGCTGAACCTAGCCCTAAGCCCTTTCCTAATGGCAAGTACTGCCTGCATTCTCTTTGCTTCCCATAGTATGCAATCCCATCCCTGTTGTTGCTAATATTAGCAGTATTGGTAATAAGAGCAATATTGCTAATAAGTGACCTGGGTTGCATGAGAACTGTGCCAATGCAGCTATTGCTGAGGTTTGTCTGCAAGTGCTGACTTCAGATTCTCATAATCTCCCTCAAAACACACTCCCAGTGATTGTGGAAGATGCACCCTTCAGCTTCAGCTTCTTCCCCATCCTGACCTTTCATCATCTCCCTGTCTTCAACTCCCATCTTCTTCCATACGTCTCCTTGTCAGGGACACAGCTCTCTGCCTTGCTGGTGACAAAGGCTCTCTGGATGACCTAGCTAGATTTCCAATCTCTCCCCCTCCCTTTTCATGCTGGTTTCGGCAGCAAAGCACCTAGCAGCTCAAAGGAGTTTTGGGGCCCCCATCATGCCAGGCACTGCATATGCATGCAGTGGAAGAGAGAGACCTGTCTTCTCGATCTTAAAACCTGAACAAATAAGGCTGAAAGAAATGTTATTCCCATTTTACAGATGGGAAACCAGGACCAAAGATATTAAATGTCTAGCCCTAGGAAGTCTGCAGCCAAGGCAGGAACTGACCCCCTGTTTCCTGAGAGCCAGCATTCGGTATCTAATCGCACATGATCAGTCTTTCCTCTTACCTCCCTGTAGGCACGAGGAATTTGTGCTCTACATCTCCACATGTTTCGCTTGCGCTGTACTGCGCGCAGCCATACACACCTAGATGGGACTCCTTAATAAATAATCATATGTGGATTCCTGCACTTCTCTTCTACTTGTCAACCCGTGCCTCCCTTACAGCACAGGAATTAGGCTTTCCTTCCTGTATTCCCAGTGTAATTATCAAACAAACTTTCCTTCTGGTGTAGTCTTCCAACACCATGGACACTTTAAATCTCACACATAAATCTCTTTCATTTCAGCAGGTCTCTCTCCTGAAGAATGACATTTAATGGTGATCTTTTTTTAATCAGGTTTGGTCCCCTGTTTCCCACCCCCATCTGGTGGAAGAAACTTTCCACTTAGAGAGGAAGTCAGTCTTTGATTTCATAAATGATTATGAGAAGATTTAACATCCTCAGGAGCACAACTACTTTCATTAGAATATTTTTGCTCCGATTCCTTTTCCAGCTGTCCCACTTCTTGATACAACCCCCAAGGTACAGAAACCTGTAGAATTCACGCTCAGACTCTCCAGTGTGGAGACAAGCCACTTGCCCTGTCGTCATTTGGGACTCCGGCTCCAGGTCACGCAGCAGAATCACGCAGGGAATCGCCAGCAGCCCAACCCTCCGCGGGTCTCCACCTCAAGCCCCAGCAGGTGGTTTGCTGAGCATGGAGGTGTGCGGGCTTGTTTGCTTCACTTCACTGACCTCCACTCTGCTACCGCTGCCCGACAGCATGCCAAGATTGCCACCGAGAAACGTGTCTTAAAAGGGAAGGGAGCTGGGCAGATGAAGGCTTTCACAGAAGCATGCATCCTCTCTTGCTGTTGCAGGCAGGCTGGCATGACTATAATTTTGTCCACAACCTCTTCCTCCATGCTGTGGTCAGCTGAAGGAAAGCGTTAGATGCTGCTCACATAGTGGAGATTTCTGCCTTCAAAGGCAGATTTGAGCTGTAAGATAAAAATTTTCTGCAGCTGTGCTTTCAAAGACTTTGCACCATTTTTCCTTTCAAATATTACCCCTCTGAGGTATTGTGTGCATGTAAAATGAGACAGCAAAATGAGGGCCATAGTCCCAAGTCACCCTCCAGCACTCTCAAAGGCTGTCAGAAGTGTAAAGGGTTCTCCTTAGAAAGCAGTAAACGAGACTGTGTCTCAGAAAGACAAGCCGTGCAGAAATTTGCTGCCTAGGTGCCTTCAGGAGTGTTTCTGACTCTGTTACCAAGTCCCAAACATGAAGTTGTTTTTTGATCAAAGTCTTTAGTGTCCCGTTCTGTCTGTCAGCAGCTGTGCAGCTTCATTTCAGCAACACTGGCTGTGGGAAGCAGAGTGCAGTGTGAAGCCGACTACACTTCTAATGACTTTACTCCTTCTTTTAACTATCTTTCAAACCAAACTGACTCTCCAAAGACCAAGGAGTCTCTGTTGTGACCTGGGTTAGTCAGCTCCAGCTTGCAGGTAGCACACTCATCCAGGAATACATTGATTAAATGCAGTCTGCCTATGTTTCAACACCATGCTCAGTAAAGTCCCTCTCTTAGTTAGCCTGTTTGGATCTGAGCTGGTGTACCTGGAGATTCAACCTGTCACAAAGCTTCCCTTTCCATAACAGCAGCAGCAGCCATGCCAGTGCCTGTGGCTGTTGTGCTAGGATGCAGAAATAAACTTCCCCATCCTACACATATGCTTGGATGTTAAGGCCAGAGGGACTTAGTGAGCTCTTTTTGTCTGACATCTAGAACAAGGTAGACTATAAGATTATGCTAAGTAATTCATACTTGAAGTTCAATAGCTGTGGTTGAACAACAACCACAATAAACATGCAATCATGGAAAATCTACCACAATCCTTCGTAAGTTGTTCCAATGGTTAATTACCCTCACTATTGAAAATGTGCACCTGGTTTTCAGTCTGAAGGTGCTTAGCTTCAGCTCCTGGCCAACAGCACATTGTCATTACACCTATGTCTACAGAACTGCAGCACCCTACCCATTGCATCATTGATCCTACTGGTGTATCTTTAGCCTGCGACAAGTGACTTATTTGAAAGCTAAATAAGGAGAATTCCCCTCACAACTTTGGCTGCCATGATGGGGAGGGGTTGTTTCTTTTCACCCTTTCAGATGCTTCTGAAACTTTCCACTGAACCTTCTCAATTTTTTAAATAAGCCCCTTGAAACCAGTTGTGGAGCTTGCTGAACTGTAAGTGGTTCTCTCAACATTCACAGAGCTAAGCTACCTCCTTAGGCTTTGCTCCAAAAATTTCCAAATGCATTCATGAGGTCCTTCCAGGCTGCCCTGTATTTTGACCAGCCCTAAAAGTTACAACAGCATTTCCAAATCTTTAAGACTAAAGTCATATTAAGTGACATAGAGATGAGGCAACAAGCCCTTAAACCCCCACATAAAAACAATTTAGAAAGAAGCAGTCTCACAGCAGGATCAGCGAGCTGAACAATCTGTCAGCTGCTCCCATTTCTTTATGTGGGCAAGGGTCTTCGCAGTAACCATTTGCTCCTTTGAGCTTTGCTGTGGTTTCAGTTTTACCTCACTTCTTTCTGTCACCCAAAGGGCCTGAGGAGATACATCCAGACCAGCTTTCCCTCTTAATCAAAAGGCGAGCAAGTTTGCAGGCATATAGCCTGTTCATGCCCAAAACACTGACCCAGCCAAGCAGAGCCAGCAGAAAGCAACTAAATTTGCAGCTGCAAAAGCCTTGTTATGGCATATTAGAGAAAGGTCAGCACCTTTCTAAAAGCATGCATCTCAAACCTATGGTTTTTAGTGGAAGAAGACAATCTTGTCTCAGGCATTTTGTGGTAAAGCCTCATTGACTTAAAGCTAGCAATGCAACCCATCCTTTGGCTTTGAATGTCATGACTGCAATCCAGAGCTTAAGAGCTTTTTTCTCTTTGCCCTGGTATGGTTGCCTCTCAAGATGAAGACCTACCCTGGTCTGCCTGCATGGGACATCTTTGCTCAAGGAAGGAAGAGGAGAGGAGCACCACCACACCCCAAACCCAGTCTTTCCCCATACTCAGTGCCACCTCTCTCAGAGTACTAATAAAGCAGGTGTTGAAAGAGACACTCAGCCTGAGGCATGCTCAGCAGTACACTTGTCGCTTGACCCACCTCCTCATCCTAGAGATTAATTAGGCCTAGCCCCTCCCTGTTAAATTGCCTCTGAGGCACATTGCTCAGCCTTCCCCCTCCCGCCTCTGGCAGATTCACTCACTAACTTTTTATTTCAATATCCATGTTTTCCAGTTTGTAGGACCCTTCACTGATTTTCTGCACCAAGGACTCTAGTCCAGTAAGGGGATGTAGGTAGGAAGGATGTCTGGAGCAAGGGAGGATGAGCACAGCTGGGTTGGGAAGCTAGAGCTTCCACTCTCCTCTCCGTTTGCTCTCCACATCTTCTCCATGATGCTGTCCTGGGTGAAATGCACTAGGTGGGCTGAGAGACATCACTGCTTCTCATCTGCTGAAGACACCCTCTCATCGTGGGGTGCTTGTTTGAGAGACGCATGTTCAGAGGTCCCCAAGCAGTGGTAGGGCATGCAAGCCTGTCCCCTAGCTTCAGTTGGAGCTGATGTCTAGGGAAAGGGTTTTGATATTTGATTCTGAGAAAGGCTTCTGGTCTTTGAGTCCTGCCTGGTGAAAGAGGATAATCTGAGGAATAAACCTTCCCCACATTTTACCAGCTAGCTGGCATGGTGTTTAGTATGTTAGCTGCTGCCATTCTGTGTCTTAAGCACCTCATTCTTTCTGTGGCGGTCAGGTACCTCACTCAGAGCTGAGGACCCCACTTTCAGCTCAGAAAATCCTTGGCTAAGCTTTAACTTTTGCTTCTGTTTCTCTCCATATTCATTGATGCCATCCTGATAGGCTGGAAGTTCTTTGGGGCCGCGCCTGCCTTTTGCTGTACGTGTACAGCAATAAGCTCAGCAGAGCCTTAATTAAGATCTTGAGATGCTGTTGTAATGCAAAAAAATAAATATTAATTAGTAGGCTCAGCAGATTCACATACCAGACACATTGCAAGACACGCCCCCGCTATATTTACACACGCTGATAGGCGAATGTGCCTGCAATGGTTAATACCGCCGTGTATTTGGCTTGTCTCCGCGCTGTATGTTTTTCATGTAATATCCTTTCCTTTCATAATCGCATGTCACTTAATATCCTGACTAAGGCAGAACATTCTGTAACACGGTAGCACGTGTTTGGACAGAATAGTGAAATTATCTCTGAAATGTAGCACCGATGGAAAGATCAGATGACGAGTCTCTTTTCCATTCCTCTAACTTTCTACTGCGGTGACCTGCACTTTAATGTTCTAAACCATCAACGGGTTCATTCTTCATGCCTGTGATGAACTAAGTCATACTCCCAGCTATCTGATTTTTTTTATTCTATGCGGGTTGCACATTCCAAAGAAAATCCATAATGGAAAACATAATTGCAGTAACAAGCACCCTACAGGGATGCAAAATTCCTCCGGAGGATTGTCGAGGGTTAATAGGGCTCTTCTTTGCACAGTTCCGCAGAGCCATTCCTATTCATGTTGACTGAGCACTAGAGGGAAAGCAATAAAATTACCAGCAAAAGCCCAAGTTCCTGCCTGTTCAATATACCACGCTAACTTCTAAAGACAGAGCTTTGATTGTATGGCCGAGCCAAACAGGACGGCTGTTTTTAACACCGTTCTAACTTATGGTAACCATTAACTACAACCTGACTTCCCATTACAACATACCACTGTGAACACCTATTAGTGGCTAATTGAATCATCTAAAAATGGTCATAATTCAAACTCATGTTTGTACTTCTGTGATGTTTCTTACAGCTTCTGCCATGGTACAAAAGAAGATGCAAATCAAGGCTCTGTTTCAAAGCTCATGGTAGGATGGAAGTTTAAATGGAAATCTAATGGAGTGACAAAGGGGAATAAAGCCATATTGTATTTTTGATGTTACCCGTGAGACATGATAGGAGAAACTAATAACAGGCTAACAAGGCTCCCTATCTCTAAACGTTTTCCAGCTGTGAGCCACTGAAGAGCCAAAAGACCTCTCTGAGTCAACACCAACAAATGCATGTACTCACATCATAATTTTCTGCAATTTCTATTCATAATTTCAAGGCTATATGGCATTTTTCATTCTTCTTATTATTTAAAGAAATAAAAGTATTTCCTCTCAGAGGCATCATGGGTTGTTTTGCAGCCCACTATATCCTGAAGCCTTCCAACTTTTTTTTTCAGTTCTTTAAGCATGAGTATGTTTTTATTTTACTGTGGAAGGCAACAAAGTACTGTTTGCACAGCACTATTGACAGGTTTGTGCATATTTGATGCCAGGGCTTTTTAATTCAACTTACAGCCTGATTGTGTAAAGACTTTTCATTAAATCTATGTAAAAGTTGTTTGGTGCTACTTTGGGTAGAAATAGGCCTACTTCAGATTAACATAAATTAGTTTAACCAAGCAAATAAATGTTAACCATCTACTCAAACTGAAAGAAGGATGTATTCCACTGGTTGTCAGAGAACTGTCATGAGCAGATAAAAAAGATAGCACACCGCAGGTAGAGGTTACTACCTCTCCAGGGAAAAAGGTCTACTCCCTCCTGATGTCTCACAGCAACCTGGTGCTTCCAGGTCATTGCCATGCAAAGAAAGGCACGATCACTGGAAGTTGTCATTGGGGGCTGCATCAGTTCATAAATCCAGATGGGGGCAGAAATTTACACAAAATAGTGAAGGACCCAACGACCATCAAATCTGTCCAATGTAGGGATCTATTTGCACAAGGAGGTGTGAATTTTCTCAATATATATGCGAAGCACTGAACCAGTCCTACATTATCCCCTGAAAAGGGGTCTCTAGACCTGCAGACTTGGCTTCATCATGGGACCCAACGCCTGGCTGCAGAGGCTGGCGTGAGGTGTGACCTATAAGCTGCAGTTGCTCTGCTGGCTCGCACATCATGTGTCGCATTGCCCATCTCTTACATATGTATTAGAGGTGTCAAATGTTTGTGCCATCAGCATCTGATGTAGACTGCTGCCTGGTTTGGAATATCCATCAGTTTTCAGTTTTAAATCAGCTGTCCTTCATCAGACTGTTTCACATTGCCGAGTGCAAAGCGTTTTGCTGGATAAGGAAGGGTGGGTTGTCTCTCCAGCGAATGTATGAGAAGATGTGTTTTAAATGGGAGATGGGAATTCTTCCCTGCGGATACACATGTGCAGCCCTGCTGGCTTTCTTGGAAGCCTCACACATACTTCTGGACAAGCAAACAACCACCACATCACTTCTCTCTGGCTCACCGCTTGTGCTAAGCTTTCTCCAGCAAGCTTCATAGTGTGCCAGAAATAAGCAACTGAGCCCTTATTAAGGCAATCCAGACAATGATATTTTTAATGTCCAGCCCCCAGATTTTTGATTCAATCCTCATTTTCAACATTAGGAAATCTGTGTTTGTTAAAGCCTCTGGAATTTTCAGGAGGAAGTAGCATTGGACAGGCAGCGGCTGGGGACCTCATGACAATTTGGAAGCCTCTACTGCCCTCGTTACTACCATAGTTCTAACACATTCCTCCTCCACTCAAGCTGTGGGGACCTTATCTGTTTTTAAAGCAGAAGCCATTGTGACATTGTCCTTCCCGTGCCTGCACAGCGTGGGTAATAGCGAAGGCATATGTGCTGCGCAGCAAAGACCTGATAAAGTTGCCAGCACAGAGTTACCGAGGGGCACAGCAGCAGCCTGGAAGCACATGGCAAGGAGCAACCTGTTTGCCCTAGAAAGACGATTGCAATCAAGAAAAATGCCCTCATCTCATTGCCTGAACTGTAGTGAGCTACCAGGATTCGCATTCTTCATTTCAGCATTGATGGTAAAATAAAAATAAATCATGAAGGTTGGAAAATTAAGGGCAGCCAGCAGACTGTGTCCCAAACACACTTACATTCAGTCCCCCTCCCATGGAAGAAAGGAAATGAAAATTCTTTTTTTTTTTTTAAATATCCTCAACTCTGACCTACTAAGCTTGTGGGTCATGACCCCCATTTGGGAAAAGCTGCACTTTCTCCTCTTCCTCCTCCCTGGCTCACACACATACACATACATGCCATGAAAACATTACCCTAATGACCACTGACAAAACAATGCCTGAAGGAATGTATTGAATATAAGCATCCAAGTAGCAGAGCCAACAAAATATCAGTCTCTTAATTTTGATTTCAAACATGTTAATATAAAAAAAAAAGAGTCCCCAAAAGCTATACATTTTCACTAAACAGCCAGTTCAGCATTAAGTAAATTGACTAGAAATGACTGAAAATGAAATAAAATGACAGCACCAGAAAGTAACCATTAATTCTAGGTTCTTTCCTTTCCAGGCCTTCATTCATTTTTCTTCCCCTTGATTTAATATTTTTCCCTCCCTCTTTTAGATACTCTCTTTGGTTATTTCTTTACCTCTCCTTTTCCATACTTGATTGATTTTCCTCTTATTTTCTGTGGAGCCTATCTCTTGTTTCCCCATGGAGCTCATTGACAGTCGAGTGTTTCTCAGTTAGGGAAACCTTCTACATCATCACATTTGTCAGTGTGGTTCCTCCAGCTTTCATTATACCCTTGGGCTAAGGACCATGTGAGTCCCGGGTCTGGGGAAAGGAAGTTCACTCTTCCTGCCGTCCATGACTTCTGCCTTCAAGCATCCCAGCTGGGTTTCTTGAACCCAGAATGGGAAAACTCTCATTTAGTCCATGAGCAAATTGCTTTTGCCTCTCAGATATGCCATGCTCATCAAAACTTCTGTGCTGGGTCCATCACTGAGGCCCTAGTTAATGTTTGCAGAGAGGTGAAGAGGAAGTGGGAGACAGCAACAACTACAGGGGTGCCCCGTGCTCGGCCCTGGCACACACAGATACATCATAAACCTAAACTAAGGATCCAACACTTCCCTTGCTGTGTGTCACTGCCACTCTTGCTTTGAAAAGGTGCAAAATGTTAGATAGCATCCCTGAACAGCAATTTAAATTCCTGAACTGTGCTTGAAGAGCATTCCTTCTTGTCACGTTAGAGAAAACTTTTGCCTCTGTATAAATTCTCCATTCACCAATATTGATTCCATAATATTTATTGTCTGGCCACATTCAGCTCTTCCTTTTTTCTATCAGTATTAATAAGTATTTTTCTAGCATGTTACTTGACTTTAGTGTGCCCAGTTCTCTACTGGCTTTCGGAAGGCCTTTTTTTATTTAATGCAACTCAGAGTGTTTATTACACCCACTACTCAAGAAACACTGAGGTTGCTAGCCTCAAAAATTTCCACTGGCCCATGAAAAGCCACAGCCATGTAGCATCACACATGCTAAGAATGTATTCATGCCAGTCCCAGCAGGGACTTACATGCAGGTGCAAGTTAAGCGCTTGTTTTGGTCCCTTTCACCATAAAGCATTAAATCTCAGGACCCCTAAATACTCCCACCAAGCCTCACAGCAGGCATGTCTGAAGAGACACGAGTGTAAGCATCTTGTAGTGCTGGTGAGGCATTTAGTTAAGAGTTCGTTCCCCTTTTGGGCCTCACTTTTGCTACTATGCACAATAATGCTCAAGGCTATGCAGCTGCACTCCAGTTCATGCAGGATCAGGTTCCCCTGCCCTCTTTCTCCTGGCTTAGCACTTTTTTCCCTTTTTTTTTTTTTTCCCTTTTTTTCTTTCTTACCCTATACTCATGCATGAACACTTCAGAGTGCAGAGTGCCATTAAGCTGAAAGAGAACATACATGAGCACTTCATAGCTCTCCTCACGGCTCTTTTGCCAGCCTTCCCCTTCAAAAGAGCTGCTCTGAAAGCTGACTGGAGCCAGCAAAAGTCTCCCCGTTGGCCTTGGATCAGGCCCAAGGCAAGGGACACAATGAGGAGGGAGTGGAGGCACAAACGAAAGGCAGCTTGCCTGTCAGCAGGCAAAACACGGAGACATCTGCAAGGGGAAGGTGGTATTTGAGGGCCAGACATGCCATCCTTTGAGGGGCAGATGCCCTGGCAAGAAATCTGTGTTCTTCACGACTTTCCACTGGAGCAGCGTGCTGAGGTGCTAAAGGGGCAGCTGGCTTGGAACTGCAAGGTGAAGACAGTGTGTGGGCACTGCCTCACTTTTTTCAATCCATCAGATTTATTTGTTTAATATATTTCTATTGTCTTGTTTATTCTTTTTTATGCATCTTATTACTACAAAGCAATATTTTTACATGGCAGCAGAAGATACTCCAACTGAAGACGAGAGAGTCAAAAAGAAACCAAGATGAAAGCCTGTATCCAAATTTCATGAAGGGGCAAATGGGTATTGATCTTCTCATTCCCTTTTTCCTTCTATGTCTAGTGGTTAGCCTGGGAAAAGATGCCCCAGAGCAATTTTCTCCAGCCCCCTGACATTAAATGGGGCAATACCAGAGTGTTTGCAGTCCAACAGTTCCTACTACACGTTACTCGGTAACTTGTAAGCACACGCTGTGTTAGCACCACCCGGCACAAAATAAAGTCCACACTCAGTGCAAACTGTCCATGGCTCTCTATTTTTCATGCTGTTCTTTCCTGAAAATAGCCTCATTGTAATGCCTTATCTTTCTAATTTAGATCTCAGTGCTTTCTACCCAACGTTAACATTGGCTGCAATGAACACAAACGTACCATCTCAACTGAAAGAAAATCCAACAGATCCTTTTATCAGAGTTGAAAGATGATATGTTTGGATGAAGCGTCTAACAGGGTCCTGCTTGGCTCTGGCTTGTTTAACATTTTCAGGAGTTATCTGGAAGCAGAAGTAGAGAGAAAACATTAATTATTTTAACAGCTGACATTTAACAAGTCTGGGGGAGAAGAGGGAAAGCAAGAAGTTTATTGAGAAAATGGAAGTCGGTTTACAAGGATTTGTGAATTAAACAAGTATGATCCAAAGGATGCAAATTTATACTTACAATATGTCAGAAGGCAGACTAGTTTCTTATCATGTCTGGATAACCTAATGCTACCTTGGAAGATACTTTGCACAGAAGAAAAATGGCAATATCTTGCACCCAGAAAATGGATTCTCCATTCCATATATACTATTTTTAATGCTGTAGAAATTCATAGAGATGTGGAGATCCCAGCAGGAGACAGGTATCTGCAATTGAAGAGGAAAACAACACAGATGATGGAAAGACTGAAACTACTATCGCATGTGCCCCTTTAGCCTAATAAGAAGAATTAAGTTAAACTATTTAATGTCCACAAATCATCCTCAATGCTCTGCGCTGCTTTATTGTGTAAGTAAATGGTGGTTTACTGCACTGTACATAAATTACAATTTACTGCAACCCAGATTTATTTTACATGTACAAAGGAAGAAGAGACATCTAGACAAAGATAGCTGTCATGCACAAGATAGCTCAGGAGGTGTCTTGCTCACAGCAGGGTCTGTTTGTGTTGCAGACTGGGTTGTGTAGGTGCCGGATGCAGAATTAAATCTCCTTGCAGGAAAAGCTTTCCTCAACACTGTGGACTCTTGCACCATGGGCTTTTGCAAGGTCCAGGAGATCTACAGGTGTTGGGTGGGAGGCAGCGAGCGTTCTGAGCCACTGCCTAGCTAGGGACAACCCAGCACATCATGGCTGGTGCACACAGGAAATGGACCTTTTCCCATGTCCAGTTTGCAGACTGCCAGACAGATGTCAAAACTTTCTTACCCTGACTACAGCCTACTATTTTTCTCTGGGTCCCCACCACCAGCTCACAACCACTTTCTCACATTCAGCTTGGCTTCCCAGTCCTCCATTTCCAGTATCAATACCGCAGTGGCTCCTGTCCCATGCTCAATCCTTTTGCCCCTTCTTCCAGCTTCATGCTGGTTCCCTGTCTCTAGCACAACCCTGAAACACACCCTGGCCTTTCCCCTTCTGCTCTCTGTGTCTGCAGGACAGAAGTAATGACAAAGTCTCTTTTTCCCCAAGCCATGCTCTGGTCCTTGTCAAGGGCATTAATTTCAACCTCAACCAAGCACTAACTGGAAACCAACACACCTCTGAATACTGCCAGTTTTTTAGTCTTCCAGCCCCAAAGATATTCTGCCCAGCAAACATAGCAATACAACTCTGGAGACCTTGTGCTCAAAGTACAAAAACCACATCAAAACTTAGGAACTGAGCCATGAGGGTCAAGGTGTGATACAAGTGCCCCAACACATTTTGGACAGAAGTCTTTTGAGCCTAACTTCATTAGGTGGATATTCTCAACAACATGTCCTGATGTCCTTAAGCAGGGGAGGCACAGTCAAGGCTCCAAATCAGTGTCATGGGCAAAATAACCTAGCATTGCCCTTGTCTTACAGGAAAACCTCTAGGAATGAGATGGCACTACAGAAAACACTCCCTTTGTGATATTTCCTTCTCGTCATTCTGTGAGTCAGGCAGGATTTGTGTTCATTTGGAAGGATCCTATGTTGACAAGGACCAACTGCACACACTGGGGTGTTGGCACCTCTATTCTCCTCCATTAGTGTGTTCCCAAGACCCACAGTGGCAGAATTTGCCCCCATTGTCTCACCTCTCTCTCCTCCAAGATAACATAGCATGAAAGTCCAGGAGCTTTACTGACATATCTGCATGGGCCACATGTTCCTTGCTGAATTCCAGTATGGCACATGCACGGTTCCTGATGGGGTATAGTCAGCTATATCCATACCATTAAACTGGACCGTGATTGCATTAGGACCAAATATCCAGGCCAGCTGTTGGAGAACAGTGTACTAGTGATTGAGTCTCCTGAATGAGGTGGCAGCAAGGAAACTGCCCGCTGGGTATGGTCTCTGGCACACTCCAGTTGCCAGATCAGCCCCCAGAATTGTTCAGAGACAGCATCAGTTCCAAGGGGCTACGTCCATGCCAGAGAATGTGCTAGCAGTTTACTAGCATAGACAACCATCTTCCAGGTCCAAGGAAGTCTGCCAGGCATGCTTGGATTTACTACCATAGACATGGTCTCAGCTTCTATCTTTTCCTCATGCGACAAAAGTGTCCCAGAATGCAGCAACCACGAAGCTAAAAAAGGTTTGGATTGCACCCTCTCTGTGGGAAGGTGGAAAGGTGAATACTGAATATTTCCCTCCTGCTTGATCTCCCTGAGGCAAGCCGACACCTATCAGCATGTTTGCCTTTATCCAATCTACTTGGGATAGGTAGGAAAATATATTTTATTACTTTCTTCAGTGCAGTTTCTTCAGTTTTAAGGTTACTTCTGAAGCTTGCTCAGATTCTTCAAGACTGCTTCACCCACGCATCACTCTCAGTGTAAACATACAGGTTTCCATAATACACTTGGGTAAATGACATTCAGAGTTTGCTTCCCAATCCGCATAGAAGTTTAAAAGCAGGTCCATGTAACTTTAGTTATATATTTTAAGGCCAAAATGCTTCCTTCTGAGTCCTGCAGATTTACGTGTCGAACAAAACGTATCTGAGATGAGAATGACCATCCTCATCCTCTTCACTTCATTGTAGTTCAGGAGTGATTCTTTCAACATCCAAGTTGTCCACCAGCATAAAAGTAGGCTTTTGATACTGTCTCCCATAACGTTCTGATAACAAAGCTGAGAGAGTATGGGATAGATGAGTGGATAGTGAGGTGGGTCGAGAACTGGCTGTCGGACCGAGCCCAGAGGGTTGTGATTGGTGGAGCAGAGTCGGACTGGAGGCCTGTGACTAGAGGTGTTCCCCAGGGTTCGGTGTATCAGTATCTTCATTGATGACCTTGATGAGGGAATAGCATCCACCCTCAGCAAGTACGCCGATGATACAAAGCTGGGAGGAGTGGCTGACACGCAGGAACACTGCGCTGCCATCCAGCCAGACCTGGACAGGCTGGAGAGCTGAGCAGGGAGAAACCCGATGAAATTCAACAAAAGCAAGTGTAAAGTCTTGCACCTGGGGAGGAACAACCATTCATTTCAGTACAGGCTGGGGGATGACCTGCTGGAGAAGAGCTCTATGGAGAAGGACCTAGGGGTCCTAGTGGATGGCAGGTTGGCTATGAGCCAGCAGTGTGCCCTGGTGGCTAAGAGAGCCAATGGGATCCTGGGGTGCATCTTGAGGAGTGTGGCCAGCAGGCCTAAGGAGGTGATCCTCCCCCTCTACTCTGCCCTGGTCAGGTCCCACCTGGAGTATTGTGTCCTGTTCTGGGCTCCCTGGTATAAAAAGGACAGGGATCTTCTGGAGAGAGTCCAGAGAAGGGCTATGAAGATGATTAAGGGCCTGGAACATCTATCCTATGAGGAAAGGCTGAGTGAGCTGGGGCTGTTCAGCCTGGATAAGAGAAGATTAAGGAGAGACCTAATTGGTGTTTACAATTATCTTAAGCATGGGATGCAGGGGGAATCAGCCAGCCCCTTTTCAGTGGTTACTGGAGACAGGACAAGGGGCAATGACTGCAAGTTGGAGCACAGGAAGTTCCGCACCAACATGCGGAGGAACTTTTTCACAGTGAGGGTGACAGAGCCCTGGGACAGGCTGCCCAGGGAGGTGGTGGTGTCTCCTTCTCTGGAGATATTCAAGACCCGTCTGGACGCCTGTCTGTGCAGTATGAGCTGGGGAGCTGCTTTGGCAGGGGGGTTGGACCCGATGATCTCTCGAGGTCCCTTCCAACCCTTACAATTCTGTGAGTCTGTGATCACGAGAGGAACAGTAGGCCCATATATGTATCTGACCCTACAGCTGTTCTGGCCACATGTCCTCTGCCAGCTCCAGCTGTGCCATCCACAGAATATGTAATCTCCAGTCCCCTTACCTATATGTCACTGCCAGCAGTTAACATCCTTTCAGCTCAAGGGAGTCCTCAGACAACCTGAGCATATGGCACCCGAGTAGCTCCAATGATTTAATTTGCAGGACCCGGCTAAATCAATCCATCTTGTCTGAAATCATTCGGGGACCTTTTACTTAAGCAAATCTTCCAGGAGAATGAGAGGAGCCTTCAGAAAGTAGATAGCCATCTGCAGTTGTAAATGACAACATCTCTCACAGATGC
Source organism: Laterallus jamaicensis coturniculus (assembly GCA_022605575.1). Lineage (NCBI taxonomy): Eukaryota > Metazoa > Chordata > Aves > Gruiformes > Rallidae > Laterallus > Laterallus jamaicensis. Next base: position 11,033,563 of record JAKCOX010000002.1, on the reverse strand, counting down.
AGCAATTTGCAAAACACCCTAATTATAAACAAGGGAAAATAAATAGCTTTGGAGCAGATGCTAAGCGAGGAATAAAATGCATGTGCCTTGTGTCAAATGCAGACACTGAAAGACAAAGCTGACTGAATTAGGTGCACTCTCCAGCTACAGCTTCAGGGAGGAGGGCAAGTGTACTGTCATTTGCCACCTCCAAAAACAGTCTCTGATTTAACCTCAGCACTTGATTTTCAAAGTGAAAGATTAAGTGGAGAAGAAGACAAGTCACAGATGAACTTCAGCTGGACTAGAGATCTCCAGAGGTTCCTTCCAAGCCCCCACCCAAGGCAAAGGTGACTTCAAAGTCAGATCCAGGTGCTCAGAGTCTTGTACATTTCTGAATATCTCCAGGCAAATGTTCTTTTCTCACTAAGTCCTTCTCAGACCAGCCTTGAGGATCTGCCCTCCCTAGCCAGAGGACAACTTGCCTGGGATACCATCTCCTACACCCACCACCTGTGGAAAGGAGGTGCAGGGCAGGCAGGCATGCCTGAACCCTGTCGCACTCTCACATCCCCTTTGCCAGTCTTCAGAGCCTCCTTGGCCTCTTTAGAGATGCCTCTTACCTTCCCTCCCACTATCTGAGCCTTAGGTTGCCACAGCTGCTAAGTTCCCAAAGTAAACTGAGGCTCTGGGGGATGTGAAAAGAGCAGACCCCAGATATGCAGGCATCAGCCTTCCCTGTCCTCCCTGCCCCTGTCCCAGCAGCACAATTAACACAGCCACAACCTGCTCATTCACCCCGGCTGGGGCAGGAGCTCAGGCAGTGACAATGGCTGAGGAAAGGGCTTTAAGGCAGGTGCAGAAAGGGGAAATCATCCAGGGACTGACAGGTTCTACCTACCAACTAAGGCTTCGCTCAGAGTGACCCCAGCATCTGCTCAGCCCTGCAGGGAAAGCAAGGCACCTGGAGGTGGTGACAATGGTAGTGGTGGGGGGAATGTAACCTCTTTAAGAGACCTAAAGAAAGAAGAAAGGGAAAGATGAGCAAGCCTGAGACCCCCAGAGAAGCACTGTACAAGTCTGTCTTCTTTCCTCCCACATTTAATTCCAAATATTCTGCTCGAGCTGAGCTCACACCTCAGGGAAGAAAGCAGATGATGTGTGAACAAAAGCACCCATGCTACAGGTGGGGGTCTGCCACTTCTTTCACCCTATAATACATCTACCCACTCAGTGATCTGCCATTTATCTCTATCACACCATTTACAGTTCAGGATATCCCTGTCATTCACCTAGTTTATAAGCTCAGGAGGGTGGTAGCTGTGGTGCCAGGACCCTGCTTCCTTGCCTTCACCCACCCCTACTCCCAGTGCAACTACCAGAAATGGTACTGGTATTCCTAACCACTGAAACCTTCTAATCTTGTTAAAGATGAATGTACATCTTGAGGTTCAGGAAGACATATCCAAAATAAAAGTCATATTCATCTCTATTCCAGACTAACATGACATCAGTGAAATCACAGCCCAGACTGAAAGGTTTGGGTTTGTCTGCTTGCTGCTGGCACAGGGATCAGTGAGTAGGTACCTTGTTACTGGCCAAATGCTGCATTGCTGACTCAGACACGGAATGGGATTTTCATAGTACTTAAAGAACGCACATCCCAGATGAAAATACTGTTCATACCCACAGTATTGCTCAGAGTTTTTCAAGAGCAAGCAGGGGCAGAAGGTCTGAGTTCCTCAGGCTCACATGTCTGTGTCCTGCCCCATAGACACTTCACTGAGGGAAAAAGTGACCTTGTGCCTTAAGGCACAACCAAACCCATGGAATTCTTTGTAACCACAGACTAGTCACCCTGACTTCTTCACAGCTCAGAAATGTGACTGTATTTTGTCCTTACATCGGCATCAAGAGATAGGAAAGTATTGTCAAAAGGTAGGTCGCTGGAGGACAGATAAACACCTAATTTAAACTGAAGTCACAGTGCACTCTGGCAGAGCTGGATCTTCTTACACTTTTGGTGTTGAGCTCCTGACTTCAGCCTTCCCTGGACTCTTTCTCAACCTTAGATGTAGGAGAAGGCAAATGTGCAGGTGAAAACCAGCATACTGTAACTTTGTATGCCAAGCACTATCAGCAGAAAAACTGCCTTGACAGGTCAGTCTCACAGGCTGTCAGATTCCAACCTACTTAGGGTTTTATGGGTCAAAAACAGGTGGAAAAAAATAACATGTCACTAGGTCAGCAGGTACAAATAAGCATAGCTCCATTAACAGTCCATTATCTGTAGACTTGACCCAGTTGGAGGATGACCTACAAATGGCTATGAAGTTAAAAAAAATCTTATGCTATCAGTTTTATGAAATGAAGCTCTAAATATTTTCCTCCTTTTCTTTAACTTCTGTTATTTTTTACCTCAAACCAAAACTGCCTTATACTTCGAACTATTAGTCAAACAGTGAATTTTAAGATGACCTGAGACAGACCAAAAACCAAAGTGATTCGGCCATGAGATCAAGTCCCAGGGTGTTACTGAAAAGGGCAGGACTGGAGAGTTGGACAGTGCAAAGTGCCTTCAATCCTCCGAAGCTATCAACTCCTACCTTCTGAGGCAGTTCTTCTTCAAGACCCTCACTGACTGTTTGGGGTCCACTTCCAGGACCAGAAAAAGTCCCTGAGCTTAACTGGAGCTCACATGTAGTACCGAGATTAAAAAAAGCAAACACCCAAGAAAAAAGCTAAGGGAAAACTTCCCTGCCCTGTGAAACGCACAGAGGGAATAATAACAACCTCTTTTTTCACCACTGTTGAGGAAGACTGAGGAGAGACCGCCATTCCTGTGTCAGATGGAGCCTCTATGAAATGCAAAACAGCTTGTGGCAACAGCCCGAAATTGTCTTGCAATATCAGTGTCCTCATATTGCCTGGATGGGTGATGAAACCGCATTGCATTAGCTCCGCGGCTTGCTGCGGGCACTGTGCTGCAGCTCCGCAGGCTGTCATTACACGGGGTGCTGCCTCCTGCCCATGCTGCCTACATCTTCAGGGCAGAGCATCGGGGATAGTCGGGGGCCAAACTTTCAGTGGGTGTAAATTGGCGGAGCCCCACCAACTTCCCCGGAACTCCGTTGATTTACAGCAGCTGAGACTCTGGCCCCTGCTATGTTTAAAACCTGAGACGGGCTTTCATTGGACACGAAAGAATACTCTTTGGGACACTTTGAAACCTGTGCTGTGTGTGAGTTGAGGAGCTAAACGATTCCCAAGATTTTCTGTGAGACATGTACAAGCACACACTGTGCGCCGAGTGCGAGCAGGCTCCACCAGACGCACAGACACAGAATACGCTCCCTGGGATGTGCCAGGGTGAAGAAGAGTTTTCTAAGTCACTTCATTTTTACTGGAAAGTCTGCGCCAGTCCTCCCACGTATAACACACAGTGCACTCCTCGTAACCAGCATTGTCTGAACTTGCGGTATTTTAATAAACGTTCCTGCCAAGCCAAAGAGACGCTCTAAGACACTTCACCTTTGTCCAGAGGCGGATCCGAGCTGAAACGAAGTCCAGAGAGTGTGACCTCTGCTACAAACCAACACATAGGTATGTTAAACGAGTCGTTCCTATTAAAAATAACTTCTCTCCGTACTGCCTGGAGTAAAAGGGGGCACAGGCTGTTTAGAGAGTGCACATGAGGGTGACAGATTGCAACAAGAAATCCTTTCACTGTACACAGAGGAAACTGAGGCGGTGCAAATGAATGCCTCTTTCTTATTTCATAAGGACAGGTTGGAAAAAGCAGATTATTGGGTTTGGGCTGCACGGAAAAGAAGAATTTTCTTCTTTTTTTCTAGAATCCTGATTCATCTTCATTATTCAGTCACTCAAGCTTCCTTGGAAACAGAGTGCCACTGAGTTATTACAGCAGTCATAGATGAATTCAGCAGAAAAATATATGTATAATAAAGAGAGAAAGTAAAACTGCTCTCCTTGTGCAGCCCTACACAGAGACAGCCAGACAAAAGCATGAAAAAATTGACTGTCTGGCCAAGAATGAAATTGCTGGCAAGTCTGGTTTCAACCCTGCTATTAGCTTTCTTGCAGCTGCTTCAACTACCCAAGCAGTATTGAGATAAGTGCGTTCTCTGAAGTCCATTTTATTTTCCAACTGGGGGGTAATACATTTACTCGCACATTAGCCTGTTTCTGATTAATACCTCATTGGAAAGAATTAGCAGTCGGCCACCTTAAGCAAACAAACAAACAAACCAACTGAACCAAGGAGGGGAAAAAGCACTCAGAACCTTAAACCTGCATTTAAGGATGAATGTGGTGCTTCCTCAGCGGGCAGAGCACTCTCCAGCTGCGCTGCACATGGGGCAACTCTGCTGTGCCAAAGGGGCAGGATGGAGGCAGCTGCACAAGGGGGAAGAGGGGGGGAGGTTGGGAGGGAGGCAACCGTGCTCTTGCGAACTCCCCAAGGGTGGATCTGTGTCGCCACGGTTCCTACCCTGACACCGTGGAGTCACCTCAACTGCACAAGGGGCTGAGAGTGCAAATGTAACAGGCATTTCTGGGGGGAAAGGGGCTGCCTGGGGTAAAGGCTCGTATCTCGCTCCCGTCCCAGGAAGATCGCTACTGAATGCTGATGGATCGGGTCAAGGGAGGTCACGCTCAGGGTCTGGACCCCAGGAACATATTTGGGACCTGATGTAATGATAAGGCGTGACATTTTGCTAGCTTTCAGACCCGTTCGCCTCACAGGCATGTCGTTAAGGTTTCCTCTCTTCAGAGGTGTAAAGCACTTCTGTTGCAAGCCCAGTATAAGAAGGTACTGTCTAAGGGTGGAATAGAAAAGGTAAGGGAAGGTTTGCCAAGAAAGTGCCTGGGCTCTTCTCCTTCCAAAACATGTCAGGCTTGAAAAAAAAAAAAAGACATTAAAAAAAATATATAAATTGAAAAGTTTGAAAAGGCACCCAGCGATTGTTTCTTAGGAAACAAAAGAAGCACTTACGGGTTAGCTTTTCCAAGTTGCCCCTTTAGTAGATACACTAAGCAGACAGCTTGATCCGGATGAGTCACATGGCAGAAGAGGAACAATGACCTGTGTGTTCCTCCAGTACAAATTATTCATTTTTCTCTGTCAATAAAGACTTTTTAAAAAATATAATTGCATTTGGGCAGCCAGTCAGGAGGGTGTGGCTATCAAAAGGATCACCCCCTCCCCCAGGGAGCCACATCTATTTGGCAGGGTGTCAGAATTTCAGGATACCCTAAGGCAGGCCACAGCATCTTAAAATAACTTAAACACACCTCGTATCATGCCTGGATGTTGAATCAGCCCAGAGATGTCAATCACGTACTGCCGTTCATGGCAGAATCACCTCAGTTGCTCTGATCCTCACTTTTGAACTTACAACTTCACAGGAATCAGAGAGGGGAGGGTGTGGGTATACGTGTGCATTTGTGTGTATGTGCCCTGTATGTGTGTGTGTGTGTGTGTAATTCCCCAGTCTCCACAATAACAATTCCACCCTCTGAGCCTCCTTGTTGGGAAAGAGCCTTTGCAGAACAGCAAGTTCCTCTTTCACAACAGCTCGTTGCTGAAAGGAGGCAGCATGGCTTGGCAGTGGCAGGAGGAGACAGCAAACCTGGGCCTTCCCCTAGAGGTTTACAGGATTTTTGCTAGCAGCAGGCACACCAATGTGATTTAACGTCACTGAGTTATTCTCTGCTTGGCACCTCTAACTTGTTGAGAAGTATCTGATCTTCTCAAAGGTGCCAGTTCTCTGAGAGCATGGCCTGAGACACTAGGTCTGGTTGTCAGGCAGCCTGAGATTGCTCTGGTATTCCATTATACTGTGCTACTGCTTTGCGGGTTATTTATCCACACTGGAGCAGTATCCAGCAGACTGGGATCCTGCCATGCTGGATCCATATGTGCTCTAAATCCTTACCAACTTCACTTAACTGCTCAGCTCCTCTGAAGAACAGCATCCACGTGCAAAAATTAGGGTTCAAAACAGATGCTGTTTGTTAAAGTATCTTCTGTACTCACTCATGCCTTGCTTTCTCCCATCTGTAGAATAAGGATTAAAATATGGATGTCTCAAAAATACTTTGAGATGGACACATAGGTGTAAGAGCACTTTGTATGCATAGCACAGTGCGGAGCTGCATTGCTTGTCAGTTTAGGAATGCATGATCTTCTTTGCTCCACCTTATAATCATGGGGTCCCTGAACTTCTGGTCTAGCAAATTGCATTGATGCCTACTGAACTAAGCCCAAGAATTTACTTGAAAATAAGAAAAAAAAAAAAAAAAGGGGGGGGGGAGAGAAAAAAAAGGGTTGTTATTTATGGGATATGAATAATCCATTGCTACACATTAGGACAAGATACACGTTTTTGGAAACTGTTCAGCCTTGAGAAGAGAAGACTGAGAGGGGATCTGATTAATGTTTATAAATATCTCAAGTGTGGGAGACAGAAGGAAATAGCCAGCCCCTTTTCAGTTGTCTGTGGGGACAGGACAAGGGGCAGTGGCCTCAAGTTGGAGCACAGGGAGTTCCACACCAACATGCGGAAGAGCTTTTACACAGTGAGGGTGACAGAGCCCTGGGACAGGCTCCAGTACTCAGGGAGGTTGTGGAGTCTCCTTCTCTGGAGATAATAAAGTCCCTTCTGGACGCCTACCTGTGCGATATGTCCTAGGGAGCTGCTTTGGCAGGGAGGTTGGACCCGATGATCTCTTCCAACCCCTACAACTCTGTGATTCTGTGAACTGGCTTCACGCATTTGTTGCGTGGCTGTGGAAGTCCCAAAGTTCAATCACTTGCCTTATTTTTGGCAGACCACTAGGTGGAAGTGCTACTCCATCTCAGCCTTGCCATCCCGAAGCCCTCTGGAAGCGGCAGGCGGGCTGGAGCAACCCTTGACAAACTTATTTTCATGGGGGGGCGAAAGGTGAGGAACCAGAAGCCCCTGTCCTCAATTTTTTTCCAAAGCAGAGATTCAGTTCCAGTGCACACGGTATCTCAGGAAACATATATCAAAACCAATCTATAATGAAATCGCAACAACAAGGCTTGTGACAGCAAGGCATAAAACCTGGAATGTGCCTTCAGAAGGAGAGACAGATGGATTTGTCAAGTGTGCCATAACACAAGACTTTTATGAATTATTAGTAATTTATACTGCACTTTTAGAGGAGTGGGGAGAACCTAGGGAAATGAATGGGTTTCTTGGCTTTTCTCTAAAATGACAAATGTATTTTTTATTCCATTTGCTCTCCCCCAATTCCCAGCTTCCAGCTCCTGCCTATAAACCCACTTAGCACTAGGTAACTCTATATCTCCTTCTGCTCTTCCTGAAACGAATTATCTCCTACAGCAGTTTTCCAGGGTGGTGACTGCCAGAAGGCAAGCTCCGGGAGGTGGGGTGCTGTGGGGGGAGGGGGGTAAAATCCTTTCCTAAGTTTGTCCAAAGGCATTTGCCCTGGAGCCTCACTCAGAGCTGACCCAGTAAAACCTGACAAACAACTCACAGGCATCTTCCTCCTTCATGCTGCCTTCTCCCCCTCCCCTATTTCTGCCCTCTGTGCTCTCTGCTCTCTTCCCTCAGCGATTTAAGTTTGCAGACTCTTAAGTCCCTGGGACCACCAGGCACTTTGTATGTCCCTCACAGACCAAATGCAGAGCATGGAGCCGGGTAATCCTGAAGGAAGAGACAAGAAAAATGGCAGCACGTGAGGGTTAAAGGCAGGCTGAGCCTAGCAAGCATCGTCTAGACTTTCAGTCTCATGATTCAGTGTGTCTGATGTAAAACTATTTAAATAAGAGTTATGTAAATAACGTGGCAGACAGATAGATTATTTAATATAATCAAAGTGAGATAAGGCCCAGGCCCCAATCCTTCCCTGAAGTAAGGCTGCTTTGTGCCATCCTCACAACACAAACAGCCCTGAGGCCAGAAGACCCAGCCAAGGGAGGATCACCCCAGAGCAAGGAGATAGCCTCCTGGCTTTCGACCAGCACAGCAGCTCCTGCACAGCTCCTCCATCCCTAAAGCCAAGGAAGGGGCATTCACGAGCAATCTCAGAATCCAATCAATCTGTGATGCCATAGGTTTAACACCTTGGAGACACTGTCATTTGGGATACTCGGAGCAGCCTTCCTCTGAGCAACACTGGAGGATTTGCCTTAGCTGAGCCAGACAGAGACTGTGATCAGGGACAAAAGCGGTGGGATAGTAAAATGAGCAAACTCTTTCCTCACCTCTTCACCTTCTGGCAGGGATTGTCCCACAAATAGAGTTGAAAATGGCCCATCAGGTTGGGTAGCACTTCCCTCTCATTATCTCCTTACCACCTTTAGTTCATTTGTCTGGGGTTTACCCACTTTTAGTCTTCCCAGGGCATGTCTACACCACAGCAAGTGTACACCGCATAGGCCCAGCTGAGCTAGCTTCAAATGACCTTACCTGGGGACTGCGAGCAAGGTAAACACAGGAGCACAGGGCTCACAAAGACCTGCTGGAGAAGCTGGCACTGCACACAAGCAGTCGGTGCCCACAAGACTGTGGCCAAGCACGAGACTGGCCGGAGTTTGTTGTCAGGAGCAGAAGTTGTTGCAGTGCAAACACTCCCTTGTGCAATGTGATTTCCACCGGCTCCCCGAGGACACCAGGCTTCCCACTAACTTGGTTTGGTTTTATTTCATTGTGAGGTAACCCCACTGCCTTGACATTCCCCTTTTCCTTTAAGCATATAGGCCTGACTTGACTGTCCCTATGCTAAAAGCACCATGTGGGTAAGTTTAAGTAAAGTTTAAGTAAGGACTGTGCTGCTGGCACTTTCCACAGCACCACACCCTCTTGCCTCTTCTTCCCATTCAGGTCGCTCACAGCTCTCCTGACTACACCTCTCTTTCTTTTTTTTTTTCTTTTTCTTTCTCTTTTTCTTACATTACCTGGTATCTGCTCTATCTAATCTTCTCATACACTTTGGATGGGACTGACCAGCTCTGCTTCCAGACATGGCCTGACTGACAGATAATCTTTGCAGTTATGTGACCATGTCAGTTAAGGACAGTTTGTTTGTTTTTTAAGCCAGGAGAGTTAAACTTACCAGGGACAGGTTTATTCAGGTATAAATATGCTTTGTATGGGTACAACATAGTCTCCCTCCCACATGGTCGTGCAGGGGAGTTAAAACATTATAACTGAAGCCAGCACTGGCCATTTTTACATACATGTATCAAGCATGTGTGGCTTTTGTGCGTGCATAAACCCAAGGCAAGCAGGTGCATTCTTTCAGTTTACAGACTACTGTAACCATCTAAAGGCAGCTTGAATATGGACTAGTTTTACTCAGACTTCCTCCACTCCTACCTTCTACCCAAATTAACATTGGAGTAGATAAGGCCAGAGAGCATTTCCCTTCCCTTTTTTAAACCTTTCCTTAGTTTAAATGGTCTGACTCATCAGTAACAGAAAGATGACAAAACGTCTATTCCCCCTCTTCCCCCCAAATATTTTGGCATAAGTTTGCTATCAAATTAGCGTAGTCAGTCCAGGCCAGTTGGAAAACAAAACAAAACAAAACCCAACAAAAACCCAACAACAAAACACAGGCTCCTAGCACACTCATTGTACGTGATTAGGATTTGGGGAGGGTGCGGAGCATAACATCATCATAGGCAGAAAGTGAAAACTGCCAAAGGAAACGCCTACACTCTTCCTTTACAAAAGCTGCTTGTTGTGTCTGTCTGAACAATTGTTAAAAAACCTGGAGGGGAATTAGGAGGAAAAAGATAACCGACTTTATTAAGAGCAAAAGATTGATTGAGCAATTGATTGCACTTAATTGGAACTGTGAGAGCAAGGGAGAGGATTTCAGGTTTGGTTTTGGTTGTTTTTTTCTCCCTGGTCTCGCAGACAGTCCCGCCACAGAACCATCCAGGCAGGAGACTGAGTTACTGAGCTGAGATTTGTTTCTTCTCCCAGGGCATTGCATGCCTGGAAGTAGCTGGCTTTGGGAGCTGGCCCCTTCTACAGCACTGCCAATTGCAGTATTTTAGGCCTCAGAAAGGAAGAGTCACGAGGTTAAATTTCAGAGGTTGGTTTGTGCATGCAATTCTTTCCAGAGCTTTTTTTTTTTTGCTCCTGAGATACACTCACATTCATGGGATGCTTTCCTCTGTAATGACAAGGTCTAGAAAATTTTTAGGCTTGTTTTTAATTTTAAAGAGAATTGCAAGATTCTCATGTCATCAGTTCATTTCAGGAGAGGAGTCCTTAGAAGAAAAAGTTACCCAATTCAGAATAATGAAATCTGGAAGAAATATGAATGAACCTCACTAACCAGAGGAACAGAGACAAAGCGGTTATGAGGCGTATTTTCATGAGGTAGAGTCTTCATTTTCTGGAGTTACACACATAATAATGAAGCTGCAGCACAAGAGAGAACTAGCTCAGAGTTTCACAATCTTTCTCCTCAAAACAATCCTCAAGGGGAAAAATGATAATGTGCATGAACAGTTAAACTAAAAGCAAAACCCGAGCTAACCCCTTTGAATGAACCGATTCCTGTTAACATATTGTTATTACTTTACTAGATATTACCTTAATTTTCCTCTTACAGAGCAGGAAGAACAGACATTCATACAGCACAGATAAGAGCATGATTTCCAATTAAAGCAAAGGTTCTAGTAGTTCGGTTTGGATTTGCTTTGTTTAAAATCACATTGCGGGTTACGTGGGCCTCAAACTTATCTCAAACAGGACAGTCGGTACACAAACTCACAGAGATGTCAAGGTTGGAAGGGACCAGACCAAGAGAACCTTTGTTTGCCTGTGTGATCACTTTACTGTAATATAAGGCGGTTTTGCCTGCGAAGGCAAGGAGTTGAACTGGATTGTCAGGGTGCCCTGTGTATGGCTGTTCTCTGCCTTCCCAGGGGCAGGCCGCTGGTACCCTGCAGAGCTGCACGCTCTGATGAGGCATTTCATATCCACTAAGCTAATTTGCCTACTCTAAGTAAGAACAGAGGCTTTTACCTGAATACTTGTTAAGTAGTAAACAAAACAGGAGAGAATGAAGGAGCAACATTACAACAGCTAATGGCCAGTTTTGCAGTTTGAGGCAATAACGGATGGTCATAAAAATGGATGGTGGGACCAAACAGCTGTCTTCTTCTGTCCTTCCTTCTCACAAAAAATCCTCCAATGTCTTAAAGCAGAAACATTCAAAGCAGAACCAATTTGTCCCTTCTAGTTTTCCCGTGCAAGCCAAGAGCCACAGGGATACAGCAAGGGTAAGGAAACAACACATGCAACACATGCCTTTTACGGCGAGGCTTTCTGTACCAAGGAGGTGGAATCAGGATGGGCTCATCTCTGTCAGACACATACCTCCTGTGCCAGCTGCCACAGTTGCCAGCCTCCTACAGCCCTCCCGCAAGTCTCTCCGCAGCCAACTTCATTTCTGCCCACCTGCCAGGAGTTACCACTTTCCCAGGTCTGCCAGCTGAGCTGCTTGTCCAAGCACTCCCTCACCCATTCCAGTCACAACAAGCCAGGTCACCTAACATGGCTTGCACTAGAGGTCTTTCCTAACCTGGTTCACTGGTACTGAGGTAGGTTGGGAAACTGTAAGGTGAGAAATTCCACCAACAGAACCAAGAAGTTTGTAACCTCTGGCAACCAGTTAAAGGCAAATTCGGCCCTGACAGCCCAAAGAGTTCATGCCCATGGAGCCTTTACAGTTCTATTCGCTCCATGCCCACCCCCGCAGGACCGCTGGAGCAGTCATGCACGCATTTCTCCTCTCTTTGCAAATGGCTACATCACTCTGCAGCTACAATTACCTGTAGCTAGTGCTCGTAAAGTGCTTTGAAGATTAAAAGCACAGATACAAGTGTTAAATATTGTAATTATTCTTACTACATAACATTGCTGCACTGAAAGTAGGGAGGGGCTGTTTTCCCGTGTTTGTATGTGGGAATACCATGACAGCTGCTCCTTTCTGTAAGTGAATTGCTGCCAAGGACCTTGATAAGAGGTTATGCTTGAAGGAAAAGGACCGAGTCTGGGAGTTTTCTTGGAGTGCCGCATACCACAGTGAAATTAAATTGTGCTCTTACCAGCCTTCCGCTGTCAGAGCTTATTCCTATAGGTGCCGATTACCCCAAGCCGCCTCTGGCTCCAGGAGGAGCAGCAGTGACTCTCAGCACCTCACCAGGGCTTGATCCTACAAGTAGCACGCAGAAGGAAACACGCTCACCTGAGAACTCAGACAAACAACTTAGGAGCAGCCTCACAAGCATCCAATCCCAAAGTCCTTGCTTCTGTTTTATTCAGCTCACACTTGGGGCTTTGGGAGAGACTTCTTGAATAAGGACCAGGCAGCTAGGAGATTGGGCTTTACTAAGGGGACCTCCTGACCTCAGAGCACTGCAAAAAGGGGTGACTCTGAATGCAGTTTCTCCAAATGCCGCACAATTCCTCTGCAGTGTCTGTCAGGCACTGTCATTGCTAAGCCCACATGGCCTGGAGGAGTAGATGGATGGGGTAAAAGCCTCTGGATTTAATGCATTCTTCTTTTATTCTCAGAAGCAGGTGAGAGAATGAGGTAGTGAGAGTGGCGTGCGGTTCATTACCACCTTGCAACTGCCCCAAAATATGCCAGGAGCCAGGCTGGCATCTAGCTGGCTTTCTGTAGCCAAGCACAAACAAGGCCACGCTAAATTTGGGTCAAGGCTGAGGACAAAGCTGTGAGTGACCACTCCAGTTTGCAGCATGGAGTTAGAATGCCTTTCTGTGCACCTCTGGGCTCTGTGACACAGCAAGTACAGCCGAGGGCTGTAGCATTTAATCTTTAATCAGGCGATGCTTCTCTGTGTGTACTGGGAGCTTGCCTGAGCTATGGCTGAGAAGAAACCATATAACTTGCTGTTTCCATGTCCCACCCCTCCCTGGTGCTGTGGCAGTCCTGACCAGCTTTGAACGTCTCTGCATGAGCGAGCAAGTATAGACCCTGTGGTCCAAGAAGAAATGATACTATGACCCACCTCCCTCACATTGTCAGGCAGCTTTTGGCAATAGATGGGCACAAAGAGAGCCTGGGGAACACAGCTCCTGCATGAGCAGGTGTCCATCACTTAGAAGGACACACCTTGCCTTCCCTTTCTGCACTCACACACCCACAGAGGAAGTACTGAAGAGGTGAAGCTCCAAAAAGTTTGGGTTGTTCCCACCTGAATAGAAAATATTGAAGTGAAGCAAGCATCTGAAAACCTCTCAAAGAGGCTAAGTGTAAGCACGGGCAACAGCTGCAGCTCACAGCATGTGGAGGAGCTGAAGGTAGGCACCAGGCTCACAGGACCCAGTTCAACAGACCCTCAAGTACCTACAGCTTCCTCCGAACCCTATGGGGCTTGCAGGTGTCTGACACCTTTCTGGAAACCCACGGTGCATACCCACAGTTGTGTTCCAGCCCCACAGATGTCTTTGTCTAATTCAAAACTACCGGCAACAACAGCACTTAAATTTGGATCAGGGAGATCATTTGCAGAAAGAGGCATGCTCTTCTTGTACCTTTAATGTTCTGCATGGACAGATCTGGCTGTGGTCTTTCTGATGGGCTGAGGAGGGCAGATAAGCATGAAAACAATACACACCCATTTCAGGATGTTTTTAAGCTTATTTGGTGTCATGGGAGAAGGAGAGTGAAGGACTAGAAAGAGTGAAGCCTGGGTGTGTCACAGGGAAAGGCTGTAGGAAGAAGTGTAGGAGGTGATGCAGACAAGCTCGCTAAATTGCAAGGCAAAACATGGATTTTATCCCCAAGCAAAACACCTCTGTGCTGCTGTCAGGTCAAGCTAATAAAGACAGCTCTTTAGAGGCTCCACCACCTGTCTGTATTTCCTCTCTCACCAAGAGAAAAAATAATTAATAAGCAACTTCTGTCTGGCAATCAGCAATTATTTGCATCATCATATATGGAGATGGCAGCCTTCCTGATCGTGAAACACACCTTCTCTTTAGCAATGGAGCTTCTGCTCATTCAGCCCTGTATATAGCTGCCATCGACAGCGCTGCACATGACTCTGCTCAGAAGGGGCAGAAGGTGGGCAGCACCGGCCATACAGGCTCGCAGAGGTTTCTAAAGTCTTGGGAGGTTGCCCATGGACATGAAAGCCAAGCTCCAGTCTTTGCAGAGTCTTTACAACATGGAATTTGCAATAGAATATGAGTGTTGCTGGTGAGATGCAAATTCACAGTGATTTCAGTAACTAATAAAATAACTTCCTTTGTTTACTACACAGAGGATACAAGAAAATGAGGCTAGTCTGGTGCTAGTCCAACTCATTGCTGAAAACACTTTTGACAAAAGCTGACCTCTTTGCTCCTGAATAAATATTAGCAATTTGTTTGCGCATTGTTCAGCCAGTTTTGTAGACAGGCAAAGAAAAATGAGCAAAGAACTTACTCGGTCATTTTTTTCCCCACCAATTGTCAAATAAGTTATTCACAAATACAAGCTTCCATCATTCATCTAGCACTAGACTAAACACTTTCTACTAAACTTAGTTTTCAGCATCGTGTTTCAGTTTATAGTTACATTTTTCCCTGGGCAAAGCAAGCCAGTCATTGCACAGCTCTCATAGGTTTCTACTAAACATGCTTGATTAAGTCTTTTAAGAAGGAGGAGGTGGAGGAAATTGTGCTTTAAAGTTGATGGGAACATTTCCATTCACTTCAAGGGGAAATGCACTGGAAGAGATAACATTATTTTGAAGAGTAAACAAGCATACTTAACTCTGCAGAAAAAAATGCCTATGCCACCATCACACATCGCCCTTGATGATGGACAGTTTTCAACCCAAACAGAGTGAGAAACCAATGCTGGAGCTGCCCAAAGCTGTGATTTTCCCTTCCTGATGGTGCTACCTGGCACATATACACATACATGAAATGTAGCAGCATCATCCAAGCTCCAGCCTTGCTCACTCTCCAAGGACTTCACTTCTGGGAGTTCATTCACCATGGTGGTGCTGAGCTGGCACAAGAGCTCGCCTTTAATTTCACCAAGAAAGAGCCACAGCTGATGCAATTCAACTTAATGGTTTGCGGATCTGGCTTCATTTGAAAGGGAAAGCAGGATGTGAAAAGAAAAATAACATTTGAAAACAAAAAAGAAAAGAAGAAAAAAAGAAAAAAGAAGGAAAAAGGTGAAATTCAAACACGAATTTCTGGGCTGGTTTGCGGCGTGCCACACAGCCATGTGAGGTCAGGATAACACACATGCAAGAGACCTCTGGGACAAAATAGCTGCATGAAACTACATTTGGAATTTCTATGGCTAGGCGAATTGAAAAACAGGCACACCTCAAGAGCACACCTTTGCTGCAGGTCAGCAAGAAAGCTCCGTGTCATCTTTTTCTTCAAAGAGGGTGAGACGCTGCTGCCATTCCCCTACATTTAGAAGAAAGAGGGACACCATGTGCTATTCATCCTATGCAAATCCGTGAGGAACACGACTGAGCGACACCTGTGATCACCTCTGCAGAGAGCAATTGTTTTTATCAGCGGTTACCACCATAAGCCCTTTTCTTCCAAAGGAAATGCTCCATTTTATTGCCAGTCCAGTCAGTTCCAGATGAATCCTTAGAACACATCCCCCAAGAGAGTTATGCTTATTCATTATTAGCACGTCAGCTCGAGATCCTGGGCATGGTCAGGAGCTAGATGGTGTATAAATGTAGAACTGGAGGCAATCCCTACCTTGCTGAGATTACAATCTCAAAAGTCATAAGGGGAAAAAGAAAACAAAACAAAACAAAACACAAGAAAACAGACAAACAGGCTCAGCAAATGTTGAAAGCCAGAGGTGTGGAGGGCTCGCGTTCCTTCCCTTATTCAGTGTGTAGCCCAGTCTGTGGCTGGAAATGCATGCACAGAGAGACATGAAGCTCTTCCCATGGCCCAGGGAGATCATCCCTGCCCACTGCAACCTCCTTTCACAAAGCTCCCTCCTACCCAGAAGAGTTGTTTCAGCTGTAGCTGTGCCCAGGGTGAATATTAAGGACAGCACAGCTAGATGTTTGCCTAATACCCTTCTCTCCTCCTTCACTCAGCATGCTTGGCAAGTTCAGCTCAGGACTTTCAAAAAGGCCAGTGTTTGGAAGTCTTGCTGTCAGCAATTGGGTTTTCTTTTTCTCTCTCCAGAACCTGTACTTTAGGCCTTCAAGCTCAAGGCCTGAGTAACAAGGAGAAAGGAAATGGCATAAAAAGCTATGTGACTACTGCCAAAACATGCCACCTCGAGTCACTCCATCCAAAAACCGTGAGGCTCTGGCCAGAGTTGAGACCTGTAAAATAGAGAGATATGCAGTGCAGAGTCGATAAGGACCTTCCTTTCAAATCTATCCCAAAGGCCAAGACATTATCTATTGGATCAGCCCCTGAGGGTACTTAGACGCCACTCTGCCTACTTTTTGGATCCCATCGGGATTTAGGCTGAAAAAAGGTGCCAAGATGCTCTGACTCAGGCAGTTGTGGGCATGCCCGGCAGCAGAGCTACCGCTGCCCGGGGAACAGGCAGGTAAATGATGGAGGCACCAACCAAAGCTGGATGCCTTCGAGGTTAGGTGGTTGCTCGTCATGGTGCAAAGGGGCATTGCTGTGATTTCGGGCTACATGGTCTGAACTCCACTTATGCCCTGTTGCAAGTTACTAAGTCCCCTTTTGAAGCTGGCCCTTACGAAAGCCATCCATGTGTTCCTGTGTTCTGTTCTCTCCACTTAATTTAAGTGCACCTAATCAGGAAATCTACCTAATTGGACTATCTCTGTTAAAAATCAGGGATGCTTACTAACAATGACTGCATCTTGATCGGGTTGGTAATATCACTTAATTGGGATGCCTTCAGGTATCTTAGTGGTTTGGGTTTTTTATGTCTCAAGCTCAAGCTAGTCTTGTCTGTCTGCTCCTCATAAAACAGCTTTCAGTGCCTCCTTAGTAATGATACAGGCAAACGATGATGTAAGTTACTTTAACATTTTTTGCTTCTGGCTGTTAGCTGGTGTGGGAGGGGCAAATTACCTGTTTCTGTGGGTGTTCTTGCCACAGGGACGGTTACGGTAGCTCCAGTCTCCATCCTTTGCAAACCCTCCTCCTTCTACCTCCGTGGGCCTCCCCGTCACTCAGGGAGCGCGCGCCGCCGCTCTCCAGGCGTCTTCAGTGAAGAGTGAAACGCTGCTTTCTGCTACCTGGCAAGCCTGTGTAGAATTTTGGGGGAGGGGGGGAAACCTACTAACTAAAGCTTCTCGCCACAAGTGTTCTCTTTCTAACTTACTATTTCGATGTCTGCAGAGTCCCCAACTCTGAGAGCAAGAAGTGTAGGTTGAAAGCAAGCTACGTCTGCCCAGCTACCCAACCTAGCACATGCAGTTACTCTCAGCTAAGAACCTCAGGCTCTACTTAGGTGTTATCAAGTTAAGTAGGAAAAGTTAATTTTTGAAAATAACCCCTCAAGTGCCTGTTCCCTCACACTACACCATCTTAAAAGACCTGTATTTGTACTTACCTATCAAGGGAAGCACCTCTAAGTCTTGCAAAGTCTCCTGCTTTGCAAAAGAGGGGAGTTGACCTCATTAGGCCTGGCTGGTGCCATCCTCACATGCAAACGTCAGCCCTGTTGCCATCACAGTTGACCAGCAGTTCTCGCTGGGCCGGGAACTGGAGCCTGAGCTGTGGCGTGGGGCAGGCAGTGTGCCAGAGCCACGCATCCCGCACATGGTGGTCGGGCGAAGGGGGATAATGCTGCCTCTATAAAAAGGAATGATTGAGAGCTTTGCTTTTATTTGGTTCTCAAGAGCAAAGGGCCCTGAAGGGACATCGAAATACAAATGGCCAAAGCTCTTTTCTGCTTTGGTGCAGTTTTTCTGTTTCACATCCCTGCCAGCCTGTTTATAGGTTGGCAGAAGTGGTACTGCACATGGCCTTGTGGAGGCAAGGGGGAGAGAATCACAGTCACACACTGCAGAGGTAACAGGCTCGGGAACTGAATCATGACTTCTTTAACCATTAAATGGTACACTTCTTAGTTTTGAGGACAGAGGAGGGACTCCCGTGGCTGCAAGCTGCAGGCGCTTGTCACACAGCAGGCATTTAAACACCCACCTCTGCTGTGCTTTCCCTGTGTTTTATGGAAAGTAACAGACGCGTCTTGAGAGGTCTACTTCTTAAACTGTTCCTTCACCTCGTTTTATTACCCTTTGCTCTTTTGCAGAGCGAGACATTGTTTTCCACGTGTAAACAACCGCAGTGGGTCAGTTGCGGCAGCGCCCAAATAACGGTGCATGAGGAGCACGTGTGGCTTCGCAGGGGTGCATGTGCAGGTACCCGAGGTTTATTGCTTGTACTGCCACGGCTCCTAGGACCCTTAACAGAGACTAGTTCTGTGGTGCAATTGTACTTAATACCTATAAATGCCTTGTAAAACTCTGGAAACCATGTATACATATATATATATATGTGTGTGTGTGTGAATATATCTCTCTCAGCACGTGTGTGCCTGTGAGCGTGTGTGTATTTACACATCCCTGTAACCACACAACTGTGCACAGGCGTCTGCCCCTGGATTTGCCAGACAGTTTTACGAAGCTTGTCCTTCAGAGGTTGAACACAGCAGTAATTAGACAGCAAGGGGGAGGTTAAAAAACAGAAGTGCTTTTCCTGGAAACCAACGCTTTTTCGTTCCCAAGTTTTATTGGCAAACCTGGCAACCAACAACGACATTCCTTGGCAGAGCGAAGAGAATAATGGCCTGGAGAGCGCTGGCATTGCTCTGCCGCTCACCTCCGACGACAAGCTGCGCCTCCCGAAGCCCGCACCGCGTGGCCGCGCTCCCAGCATCTCGGCGGCGGCGGGAAGGGGTTGGGAGTTGGGTGTTTGGGACTTATTTTGGTTTAGGTCACCCTCCCCAGCTCTCATCCCCGCGACGTGGGCGAGGGGAGAGCGCGGCCGATCCGCGGGGTTGGGCAAGGAGCCGGCAGGTGCCCGGCCCGGCGGCGGGGAGGCTGCGGGACCTGCGGAGCGGCGCGGAGCGGGGCGGCAGTGGCACGTCAAGACCGGGAGGGGGCGCCGTCGGCCCGCGCAGCGCCCGGCCGCCGCGCAGGTGGCCGCCGACCGCGGGTGCGGTGCGCAGCGGGGCGGCATCGTCGCCCCTTTCCCCGGGGTGGGCTGTGGAGGGGGAAAGCGGCTTTTCCTCTGCCCTTGCTGTCCCGCTCAGGCACCAACGGGTTGAGGGCCGGGAGAAGCGGCCCTCCTTTTGCGCAGCTCTCCGCGGAGGGCGGAGGACTTTCGACTTCTCCCCCCACACGCCCCTTTTCCGCCAGAGGCCGCCCGCAGAGGGGCAGCTCCCGGTCGCGGCTCTCAGCGGGGCTGTGCGCCCTCACCGACACACACACAGCCCCTCCGCACCCCCACCTCTGCCCCGCACCGTCCCCAAAAAAACTCCCAGCCCTCAAAAACGAGTATGCAAAAGGCAGGGAATCATATATCCAGGGGCTGATCGCTATCTGCTACCTAATGACTTGCCAAGTACTTATCACTTCCCAGACTAGGAACTGTCGCTTCATTCTAATGTAAATAAACCCTTTATACAAATAAGTCTCTCTCCCCTCCAGTCTGTTGAGGCAATAGGTGGAGATGGAGCAGGACAGGGCTGCAAAGGTTCACGCTCCCGGTTTCGTTGCTCCGTGTGTGTTTTCATTTATATGATTCCAGAGAATCCAAAGGCTTCGGCCCCCCTCCGCCCTCGCTGCCCCTCCCAGAGAAAGGAAGGAAATAAGGGAGGAAAAGGAACACAAAAGGGACAAGGGACCTTGGAAAGTAAAAGAAAATGAGAAAGAAAAAAAAAATCTATGTCTGGCTATCTTCTTGTCGTTTTAGGAGAGAGTTTGTAACACCCCCAGTCCCTCAGATGTTAGTATTTTCCTCTGAAATGGCAAGGCTAAAGAACCTAACAAATTAAAGGTTTCTTATGCGTCTGTGGGTTGTTTTTGTTTGGGAATTTGGGTTGGAGTTTTTTGTTTGGTATTTTGTTTTGGGGATTGGGTTTTTTTTTTTCTCTCTGTGTGATAGTACTCTACCTGAATAGCAGAAACAACACGTGTAGTTTCCCACAGCCTGGTTTTTTTGTTTTGTTTTGTTTTTATTCCCTTTGCCACGACATCTCCGGGACGCAACCTGTGTCACAGAGACGAATTGTAACGTACGACCGCGATAATTATCGTGGGAAGGTGAAACGCGCGGGCTTCGACCTCCTTATGGTCTCGGTTCTCTCTGGTAAATGAAATGCAAAATTCTCTTTTAGATAGCGAACGTGAAATTAAGGCGTTTCTCTTGCGAATTGCACGAAGCCGATGACCGCAGCCACATTTACTGCGGAGGATAATTTATTTCTCATTCAAGAACGAGAGCCTAAAAGATGCCAGAGGGAGCGGAGCGCTCATTTTCGTATTAAGTTGCATTATTTATGTCTCAAGATAAAAGACGCCCTGGATTGGAGAACTACCTCCCGCTTATTTATGGAATTGTTCACCCTCGTTAATAAAATAACAATCACGCCTGTTTGCTTAACTGAGTGCCACGCAAACAGACCTTGCATTATTTAGAGCTCGGCTTAATTGCACAGGCTGGGATGGCAGCGGTGCTGGCTCGCAAGGACGCGAGGGAGGGACGGCTGTCACCTATGTCCAGCGGCTATAAACCACAGTGGGGGAGTGTGGGGGGCGTATTTTCGGCACGGTAGATTTTTCTACTGGTGAAGCACGGATTTGATACGATCGCTTCCCTCCCTGCCCCCCGAAAGGATGTCAGCGGTTTTCTCCCGCGGTGTCGCCCGCTGTTTAAAGAACATGGAAAGCTGCATCCTGAGATGCAAAGAGCCGGGCTGGGTGGCTGGTTTCGGTGGTACAGGGAGATTGCTGTGATGTCGGAGCCAAAAGAAAGAGAGAGAAGCAAAGCTCTGACTACGTCTAAACACAAACAGCCCGGGGCTGGGTAGCAGTTCACCTCCAGGTCTTTGAGAGGAGACAAGAGGACAACCCATGGCAAGTTGCTTGGGTCCACCTGGGCTTTGCCCAGGTCAAATGGTAGCCCCTCCGCCTACCGCTCCGATGTCATCTTTCTTTCTGACATCTCCGTAAATAAGGCTGCAAATGACCACACACGCGAAGCCTCGGAGGGTTTCAAGTAAAGCGCGGCTCCCCTGGCCCGGGGCTGCCCGTCGGGGCTCCCGTCCCGCCGCAGCCGCAGCCCCTTGAGCGGCTTCGGGGAGGAGGCGGGAGCGGCCGTACCCGGTGCCCGGGGTGCCTACAAGGGACGGGGGCGGAGAGGGGGCACGGCGGCCTCGGCTGCTGCCGTCCTGCTTCGTTCGTACGGCAGGCTCAGGCGGCGCGCCTCAGACGTGGCTTCTCCCATCCGGAGGCCACGCTGGATAACGCAGCTGAGGCAGGGCTCCGTCGTGCGACTGGGGGTGAAACCCAAGCGCCAAGGACCCTGTCTGGGTGGTATCCTCCCCCCGGGGAAGGGGAACTCATCCTCTTGCCTCTCTAAACCCGTTGTTTCTCCTCCCGCACCCCTCCCAGCAGGCGCGCGCACAGCCCCCAAACCGCCCCGTGAAGCCTTCACAATGGTGACTTTTGTGCCTCGAGTAGAGAAACCAGAGTCCTGCTGGTTTGAGGTATGTAACTCAGCACACGGGTCGGTAATTGCGTCAGTTCGCAATCACAGAATCAGAGTGGCTCTTGCAAAATGTAGTAGATGCAAAATGCAGAGGATTCATGTGTCGCGTGTCCCCGTGTGTGTGTCCCACCCCCCCACCTTCCCTTCCCTCGTGGCCGAAACTTCTCGGCGTTTACTCCAGGCTCTGCTGGAGGAACAGCTTCGCTACCCTAAACATCGTCCAGACACAAAACGAAAAAGCCCGTGAAGGGTCCTGCTCCCGGGGCGGCTCGTCACGGCCGCTCATGGGAGCGAGCGGGAAGCCCCTGAGATTGTTTTTCACGGCAGGTAATGCCGTGGGAAAACCGGATGACCTGGGCTGCATGGAAACGTGCTAAAATGCCCTCTTTCTTTTCTTCTCTCCCTCCCCCCTCCCCCCCCCCCCCCCCCCCGATTTCTTTTTCTTTTTTGGGTGTTTTTTTTTCCCCTTAATCAAGAAAGAGCTTTTTGAAAATATAAAGTGTTGGAACTGACATCTAGCCCGGTGCTTGCACATTTATTAATTCTGCCGTGGTGGGAGGAAAGGGAAAAACGTGTAATTAGGCAGGAGCAGGTGAAAGATTCCAGACGATGAAATACAACAGGCTAAACGGGATAATGTATTCAACATTAAAGGACTGACATTTATTACCAAAAGGAGACCCGTTATGCTTGAATATGAAAAGGAGCAGATATTAGGGTATATAAATTACCTCCTTCACATGACTTACATCTCATTTAAAATACATATTTTATTTTTATTTTTTTTTAAATAACCGACGGACTGGTGTTTCAGGGGAAAAGCCATACCTGCTAAAATACCACCAAGCGAATGATGCGCCTCTAACACCCTCCAAAGACAACGGTCCCCAGAGCAATCGATCACAGCAAAAAGTGAGGAAAGGGGGTTTGAAACCAGGGAAGCCAAAAGGCTTTTTGACGCATTTGTAGTGTCACAAGACCAGGGTGGGTAATTCATCTCACAAACACACACACGTCTTTCCCGTACATATTCCACCCCTTAAAATAGATTTCAGCTCGTTCCTTACGACCGATCTATTATTAAGACTAATGAAGCTTCGGAGGTATATAGGCTACGAAGGGCACTGGGCTAGACTTTGAATATCTGAAGTACTGGTAAAATACAGGGATGTGCCAATTTGTATATGAATTTCCCCACCTTTGAAGTACGAAAATAACATATACTTTCCTGAGATATAACAGCAAATTAAAAGGAAGTATTGAAAAATAACCAACCGAGCCCTCATTCTCTGGCCCCTCTGAGCTCCCGTTGAAGTGTTATTCTGATTGGAGCCCAAATATTCTTTCAGAGACTTACACAAAGGCAACAGCGACGCAAATCAAATCTTCCCAGCGGAACCGGCCAAACAGTTTAAGAAACGTTAATTTTATTATACTTTTTTTTCTTTCTTTTTTTTTTAACTCCCCCCCCCTCCCCCTTTTCTTTTTCTTTCGACACACCTGACATACCACGGAGTGAAGTCTGAAGCGCGTTAGGAATACAAGCCTGCCCTCTCCGCCTCAAGTAAGCAAATAAGAAATAAATAAAGCCAGGACCCGCCGCTCTCCGTATCACATCCCCCGAGGTATCTGTGAAGATCACCCGGAGGAGCGAGCTGAAGACCCCCGCACCAAGAACCGCCGCCCCTGTTTACAAACAGCAGAGGCAGCCGGGCGCTTGCTTTGTAGACGGAGAGAGGAAAGCCCTTGGTGGCCGATTAATATAAAAGGAGCTTTGGGAGGACTCGTCAAAACCTTGTCAGCCGGAGGAATGCGATCTCTTCGGAAGCCTTTGGTCAGGCAGGCAGCTGGCTGCGGGCAGGCAGGGTGGTGTTGCCGGGGCAGGGGCATCCCACCCTCCGCACACATGCTCATACCCCCCACACTCCGTACGCACGCACACACACATACACACACACACGCTCTTTCCCCTCCGTTCCCGCGGGCGTGGGGAGTGGAAGGCAGCCGGGGTGAGGCAGAGCCTCCCGGCTGGGGAGGGCAGGGAGCGAGCCGGCACACGGGACGGGCGCGGAGCCTGCGCGCCGACACGGGCGGCAGCCCGGAGGGAAGGGAAGGAGGGGGTCCGACCGGAGCGTGCGGAGGGAAGAGACGAACGAGAGGGGGGGGGAAAGACGAAAAAGGGGAGGAAGAGCAAGAAAAAAGTGTGGGAGAAACACGCGTGTCAGAGCGCGGGGGGCGCGCCCGCGTCGGAAGAGCTCTGGGGGAGCACACACATGTATGTGCACATATGTACACACGCCTCGCTGCAGGCGTGCCCGCCGCGCGTGTGCCCGGGGAGCGTGTGCGGGGGCGACCGCGGTCGTGAGGACGCGTGGGTAGGTTGGTGCGTGGGAGGGAGGGCTGGCGCGGGGCTGCAGGGCTCCCGCGGGTCGCCGCGCAAATTCCGCGGGCGCGGGAGGGTCCCCGCGGGTGCGCAGCGGCCCGCGCGAGCCCGGGGGGCTCCACCACGCTCCAGGCATCCGCGTGTGACGGCGAGCGTGTGTGGCCGGTCCCGGAGAGCTGCAGCTCCCAGGGCTGCTGCGTGGAGGGCGGTGGAGGTTCGGGGTTTTTTTTCTCTTTTTTTTTTTTCCTCTCTCTCTTTTTTTTTTTTTTCCCTCCTCATTCAGAGCCCCGGGTGTCTCCCGGCCCTCATTGGCCGCCCGGGCTCGGGGGAGGCGGAGCTGAGCAGCCTGCAAAAGGAGGAAAAGAGAAAAAAAAAAAAAAAAAAAGAGAGAGAGGAAAAAAAAAAAAAAGGAGACCGAGAGAGGAGAGGGAGGGAAAAAAAAAAAGGAGAAAACTGTAAGTGCGTAAAAAAGTTCTCGCCGTGGTGACGGATGCTCAAAAGTTCAGGAGTTTTTCCGATGCTTCCCAAAGCAGCCTGCGACTGAAAAAGAGACTGAAAAAAAGCGAGAGGGAGAGAGAGAGGGAGACTTTGCACTGGGAGATCGGGAAGGTGGATTTTTTTTCTTCTGCTCGCTTAAAAAAAGCCAACAAAACACATCCCTCTACTTTTGTCCCTCCTTTGCAGACAACTTGTTGCAGATCCCCGTGGAACAAGGAACTGGGAGCGTGGGAGCCTCTTTGCAAAGGTTTTATTTTCTTAATACTCTTTCTGCGTTTGGAAGTTGCTTTCTCCGCTGCGATTACTTTTTTTTTCCCTCCCCCGTTTTCTTTTTAAAAACATTTTTCTCCCTTTTTCACCCCCCTCCCCTTTTTTTCCCCTTTTTTGTGATTTTTGCTTTTTTTTATCCCCTCCGCGTGGAGTGCGGGAGCTTGCCGGTGGGCTTTCCTGGGCGAAGAAGAGGAGACTTTCGGCGCTGCCGTCGTTATTCTTCCTCCCTTTTTTCCGCGCTCCGCCGGGGGGGTGGGGGGGTGGGGGTTGCCCGTCCGCCCGGTCCAGCTCGGTCCGCGGAGCGGCGGAGGGGTGGAGGGGGAAGGGACGCGCTGTTTGGTCCGGCGGGGAGGGTGGGGGAAAGCTGACGGGAGGACATGCAGGCTCGCTACTCCGTGTCCAGTCCCAACTCCCTGGGAGTGGTGCCGTACCTCGGCGGAGAGCAGAGCTACTACCGCGCCGCCGCGGCAGCGGCCGGCGGGGGCTACACGGCCATGCCGGCCCCGATGAGCATGTACTCCCACCCGGCCCACGAGCAGTACCCGGCCGGCATGGCCCGCGCCTACGGGCCCTACACGCCGCCACCGCAGCCCAAGGATATGGTGAAGCCGCCCTACAGCTACATCGCCCTCATCACCATGGCCATCCAGAACGCGCCCGATAAGAAGATCACCTTGAACGGGATCTACCAGTTCATCATGGAGCGGTTCCCTTTCTACCGGGACAACAAGCAGGGCTGGCAGAACAGCATCCGCCACAACCTCTCCCTCAACGAGTGCTTCGTCAAGGTGCCCCGCGACGACAAGAAGCCCGGCAAGGGCAGCTACTGGACCCTCGACCCCGACTCCTACAACATGTTCGAGAACGGCAGCTTCCTCCGCCGCCGCCGCCGCTTCAAGAAGAAGGACGCCGTCAAGGACAAGGAGGAGAAGGACCGCCTGCACCTCAAGGACCATGCCCCGCCGCGCCCGCCGCCGCCCGCCGCCGCCGAGCCCGAGGGCGGCCCCGCCGGGGGCAGCGCCGCGCCACCGCCGCCGCCCGTCCGCATCCAGGACATCAAGACGGAGAACGGCACGGCCTCGCCGCCGCAGGCCGTGTCCCCCCCCGGCGCCGCGCCGCCGCTCGGCGCCGTGCCCAAGATCGAGAGCCCCGACAGCAGCAGCAGCCTGTCCAGCGGCGGCAGCCCCCGCAGCACCCTCCCTTCCAGCCGCTCCCTCAGCCTGGAGGCCCCCGAGCCCCCGCCGCCCCCACCGCCGCCCCCGCCGCCGCCCCACCACCACGGCCCGGGTTTCAGCGTGGACAACATCATGACCTCGCTGCGAGGCTCGCCGCAGGCCGCCGCCGAGCTGGGCGCCGGCCTCCTGGCCCCCGCCGCCGCCGCCCCGCGCACCGGCATCCCGCCCGCCCTCTCCCTCGGCGGCTACTCGCCGGGTCACAGCTCCGTTTACGGCTCGCCCTGCGGCCAGGCGGCCGCCGGCGCCGCTGCCGGCACCTACCACTGCAACATGCAGGCCATGAGCCTCTACGCGGCCGCGGGCGGCGCAGACCGACCCGGCCACCTGCCCGCCGCCTCCGCCAGCCCCGCCGAGGACCCGCTGCCCGACTACGCCATGCCCGGCGGCGGCGGCGGCGGCGGCGGGACGGGGGGCGGCGGCGGCGGGGCGCTGGGGCACGGCGGACTGGGCGGCGCGGCGGGCGGCCACCAGGAGGGGCACCACCCGCACCCGCACCAGGGCCGCCTGGCCTCCTGGTACCTCAACCAGGCGGCGGCGGCAGCGGCGGCAGCGGCGGCGGCGGCGGGGGAGCTGGGCCCGCTGGCGGGCGCGGCGGGCTACGCGGGGCCGCAGCAGGGCTTCGCCGCCGCCCCGCGGGAGGTCTTCGAGGCGCCGCGGCTGGGCCTCAGCGCCTCACCGGGCGGCGGCGGCGGTGGCGGGGGCGGCGGGGCGGGGGGCGGCGGCGGCGGCGGCGGTGGTGGCGGGGCAGGGGGAGGCGGCAGCTGTCAGATGGCCTTCCCCGGCAGCCAGCCGCTCTACCGCACCTCCGGGGCCTTCGTCTACGACTGCGGCAAGTTCTGAGCGCGCCCCGCCGCGGGGACTCCGCGGGGACTCCGCGCAGCACCGCGCCGCCGGACCCCGCCGCGCCCGCGGAGGGGAGCGAGCGCACGCGAAAAGCTTTTGTACAGAGACAGCCCAAAGCATGTCTTGGTTTGTTAAAGGACAGTGTTACTCCAATAACACGTAAGTTTTTTGGTTTTTTTTTTTTTTTAATTGCTTTGAGAAATACTTCCTCCCCCCTCCTCCCCTCCATTCCCGTCTCTTCCCCATCCCTTAAGGTATTGTCATGCCCCGGGTTTAAAAGGGGGCGAAATGTCCAGCGTAGAGTGCCAGCTTCTCCCCAATCCCTCCTTCCTCTTTTAAAGGACTTGTTTTAAAATGTAAATTGCGACATAGTAATTTATTTTTAATTTGTAGTTGGATGTTGTGGACCAAACGCCAGAAAGTGTTTCCCCCTTCCCTGAAAAGTGACGTTAAAATTGACTGAAACGCTGATTTTTTCACTATATATAAAAAGGGAAACTGTATTAATCTTATTCTATCAATATTTTTCCTTTTTTTTTTTTGTTGAAAATATTCTGAAGGTATTGCATTGTTTGTTTATTAATAAATTACCATTCAGTTGGAATGATCCTTTACACGTCTGTATATTTTAATACTTGCATCTAGAGAGCGAGGTAAAGAGAGGGAAAAGGGATTTCATAACTAACTTTTGTCGCTGGAACAGCTCGTTCCCCTCCGCGCAAATTCCAAAAACCATTTAGGAACTGCCAGGTCGAAAAAAAAAAAAAATCCCTTTTCAGTCTCTTCTGCAATATGTTCCACTTAGTCAGCTCGTAGGGGGGAAAAAAAAAATTTAAAAATTGCTTTCCCATGGCAGCTCTGAGTTGGCAAATAAACAAACACGTTTTCTTAGCAATTAATGGGCAAGACCTGGAAACATTTGACCATACGCGGTAGTATGACAACATTACGGCTTTTTTTTTTAATCGTACGCCTCTGTTGAGGCGGTATGAAGAGGTAACTCCGAGGTAGAAGAAGTGCGTGCGCTAGGTTACTGCCCTTGTGCAACTGCGTGTGTGTATATCGAGCTATCGATCTCTCTGTGTGTATTGCAAATGTATATTTATATATAGGATTTACATATGTACCTATTTCTAAAGAAGGATTACGTATTTATTTATAGCTTCCAACGCGCTTTGCATACGTTTCTGAACTCCGGACTGTATAGTAGGTGCCAGTTATTCTGTAGTATGTGTATTCCTCAATGTACCGTGAGCATAGAAATCACCGCTTCTTAGAGTTGATAGCGATGCGCGTAATCGCACCCGTGAAGCCGCTTCTGTAATACGTAGCTTTAAAGCACTATTTTACCTCAGAAAAAAAAAGAAAAAAAGTTGGATTAAAGGGTGCTTGTACGGTCTACCCTCATGCCTCTACAACTCTGCTTTACTCCCGTCCTTTAGGGACATTGCTAGTGCCCCAACTGCTCGGACTAAAACGATTTTATAATTGGTTGTTGTGGGAGAATTTTTCCTATATAATTGTCTGGGCGAGGGGGGCTGGGGGGGGATGTTGTGCCCTTACCTCCCTTCCTTTATCCTTAAATCGGAAAACAAACAAACAAAAAAATTATTGCCGAGGTAGTAAATGAGCGCTGCACAGACTGACAGATCAGGAATCTCATCTTCTGGACAATTTGCAATTAAGAACCTACGGGCGATGGGCATCACCTTCCCCCTCTGTAAATAACCACCAACATGCAATAAATTCATTACAGTTAAAAGAATCTGCCTTGTCAGTCAGACTTGGGAAGAAGATTATTTGATTACAGGTATTTAAGGCCTAAAGTTTGCTTTCAAGATAATACAGTTTCCTATCAGTATCTCTTATCTAAAGGCAACACTTAGCAGTAATTGCTGTTGCATTGTTAAGGGTTACATTGTAAATAAATACAAAGGTATTTACGGTTAAACCTTATTACCTCTCCTTGGAGCTGCGCTTCCCCTCCAAAGCAACATCTAACATTCAGAAAAACACCTTCAGCAGATCGAATGAACCGGGGCGGGGGTTTGGGGTCATTTTATATAGCGTTGGCTTAAAATATGTTCATGCCAGAATCGCATAGCCTTTGCTTTTTTTTTTTTTTTTGGTTGGTTGGTTGGTTCTTTTTTGTGCTAGTAGCTCTGCAGAGCCTGCCGGCCTATTTTTTTTATTATTTATTTATTTTAAAAATATTTATTTGTTTGCTCAGTTGTGTGAAACTCGAACGCTCTGTCGTGCGGTTACGGTAAAGCTGAAGCGAAGGACGAGCCAAGCCTTGGCTCCGCGGGCACGGCTTATCCGTGGCTCTCCGTTTTTCACCAGTAAAAGTGAAATAAAAAAAATGTTACTTTGCTCCCGGTCGGGCCCACCTTTTACTCCCCATCGTCCCTGCCCCGGTACCGGACGGGGGAGATGGCTCCCTCCTCCCCTTCCGTTGTGACCGGGCTTGCTGGGCCAGGGGCACGGCGGGGCTTTCGCCGCCCCCCTCCTTCGCTCCCCCTCCTTGGAAAGGGGAGCCCCGGCGGCGGCAGCTCCCTCTGCCCCCGGCAGCTGGATTTGCCGGCGAGGTGGCTGCATGGCAAAGCCATTCCCGCTTCCCCACGCCCGGTCTTTAAAATAAAATTAAAGATTAAAGAACGGAGAGGGTAGAGAAGCGATTGCATGTACGGTTCGCCTGTTATTTTTGTTGCGATCAGGCGCCGGCTTTCCTGTATTTTGGGTTTTTCTCGGCCGTCTCCAGCGGTAGAGGTTTTGTGTCGAAAATAGACAGGAGGGAAGCGGAGCTAGCTCGGCTTGTTTAACTGCTCGTTGCATTGTCAGTGGTGCTGCTCGACTAGGGGAGCTGGGGCGGGGGGGCGGGGGGAGCCTGTGCTGAGCTCTAACAAGTGCCGTCTATAATTACTGCTAATGCCCCGGTCGCCCCGGGGCGGCCCGCTGCCCTCCGCGGCCCCGGCACCGCGGGGCGGCAGCGCAACTTGCGCTCCCCGCGGCCCTGGTTGCAAAAGGTGCGGGTGGAGGGGGCCGGAGGGCAGCTCACCCTCAGTCAGGGATGGGGGGGGGAAAGGAAATACCCCGCTCGGTCGCCAGGTAGGTCGTGCCGAGATCCTCTGTCCCCGGAGGGGATCCCTTTCCTGAGGTGACGTGCGTGGTCGCGGCGCAGGTCGCCCCCCGGTTCTCAGTGCGACCGGCTGGGCTGGCTCAAGGCACACGCGTGATTCGCCTTGGGGTTTGTTTTTTAAAAATTAAAATTATTTCAAAATACATTTTCCCTTCCCCCATCCGCACAGAAATCGTTCCTAACGAAAGTAACGCCAGTGGTGCAGAGGGTCCCACTGGCAGGCAGTGAGGCGTGCGGGCTTGGCAGCGGGGGCCGGCCGGCTCTCCCCGCCGCGCAGGCCGGTGCCGCGGGGGTCCCTGCGCGGAGGTGGGCCGTCTGCTCCGCGCTCCGCCGGACCAGGGCCTCTGGCATGACACGTTGCTGCTTCTGCTGCTGCTGGCAGGGGGAAAGGCCCAGCGGGTTTGCTAGAAACCTTACCGGGCTGGGGCAGAGCAGCGGGGAGGGCGCAGAGCGGGACGTCCGCCTGCGGGCAGCGATCCCGCCTATGAGGCACGGGCTGCGGGCAGCGGGGCCAACGCGGGGACCCCGTCCCTCTTGTGCTTCTTCTCTCCCCCACTCCTTCCCCCCTCCCCTCTCCCCCCTTCGCCCCCCCCGCCGCCCCATCCTTGTAAGCAGGAGGCAAACCCGAGTGTCCCTTCTGACCTGTGATTGTCTCCCAGCAGAACTGGGCCTGACCTGAACGCCAAAAGAGATGGAGGTCCGACCCTGGGCGGAGGTGGGCGCGGGACGTGCGCCTGAAAGGTGACGCAGCTGAAAGGTGCCTCCGTAAGGCCTCTGCATCTTTGGTGGCAGCCCGTACAGCGAGCGGGGACGCTCGGCCCCAGCCTTGCCTGCAGAGCCGTCCATTAGGTGCCAGGTTAGCACGGCGCTTTGTGTTGTATTTTTAGCTCAAATTGATTTTCCCCCCCACCCCCCCAAAAAAATATTGCTTTGCTTTTCGTCTAGGGTAAAAAAAAAACACCCCAAACCTCAAAAACAGCACTTTTTTTGTGTTGTTGCTGTCAATGAATTCGAAGGCCCGTTCCGCACAGCGGGTTCTGGTAGTTTCTCGCTTGCATTTGCTCATCTGTGACTTAACCTGAGGAACACGCAGGGAGAAGGAATACTGTCCCCTCGGAACTTCCTCTTACAGCGGGTCCGTACTGCGTCCTGCAAGGGCCGTGACCGAAAATAGCAAGCGCAGTGCGTGCGAACAGTTGGGAGGACACGGGTCAAACCCCGTCCCTCACCTCCGCGGGCCAGGTCAGAGGGGGGAACACGGCGAGGCTGTGCTATGGATGGGAACGTTACAGGAATGTTTCCGAACGGGCGTTTTACGGTATCTGGGGCCCTTTCTCGGGAGTTCGGGAAAGGCGCTTCGGGGTTACCCAGGGGGCACTTTTATAGTCGGGTTTAATTTCGTAACGCTATTGGTAACCCCCGGGGGTCGCTTGGTATTGACATCCCCCCCCCCCCCCGCCCCTCCTGAGTGTATTCCGGCAGCAGGCTGCCCTCGCTTCCCCTCTCCCCCCCCCCCTCATTAGAGCGGGGTGAGCTCGAAGGCCTCGCCCTGGGCTCTGGGGGCGCCTCTCGCGCGTCGCGGGTGAGCTGCGGCAGGCGCGCGGGGAGGGCGGGCGGCGCACGCGGCGGCCGGCGCGCGGGAAAGGGGCGGCCGCGCGAGGCCCCGGCGCCCGCGGGAAGACGAGCGCGCGGCCTGACGACCCGCGGCCTTCGCCTTTACGTCGTGGCGATTGCGTAGGCAGACGCGTGCCGCGCCGAGGGGCGCGCATGGCCGCGCGGAGCCCCGGCGGGGAGAGGGGAGCGTAGGAGCGACCCGCCACCCTCTTCCCCAAACCGCACGTTTCGGCGGGAACCGCTAATCGGAGCTGAACTTTCAGTCCGTGCCGCTTGTAATTCACACCCCGCGGCGTACCGGGCCGTCCCCCTCAGCCCCGGCTCCGTGGGCCGGGCGCGGTCCCTAAATGCTCCCGTCATTTCAAGATGCGAGGGTGCGGGGAGTTTTCCTTTGGGAGGGGGGATTTGGGACCTACGGCGGCGGGCAGGGGTAGCTGTTGCGCCGTCGGGGTTGCGCCCAGGGCCGAGCCGCCGTTGCGCGGGGGCTCAGGTAGCGCGCAAGCGCCGGTGACGGTCACAGGTTTGCGCGGCTCCGCGTCGACGTAGCGGGGCCTAAAGTGTGGCGTAAGGGGGATGCTCGGCGCTCCCAGGGGACACGCATGGATGTCAGCATGCCGGCAGCTCACGGGCTGGGAGGATCCCACTTACCTTTCCCGTGTGGGTCGGTTGTAGGGGGTTGGATTTTTGTTTTCCCTTTTTTCCCCCCTTTTTTTTCCCTCTTTTTTTTTTTTCCCTTTCCCTTCCTTTCCCTTCCCCTTCCGCCTCGCCTCCCCGGCGGTTCTCCCGTGTTGCTAAGCCGCCCCGAAGGCGGTGCGGTGCGGTGCGGTGCGGCGGTTGAACGCAGCCCTCCTGGTTTAATTACGCCGGGGCTCATAAAGCCGTTCGCTTCTTTCCAAAGTAATAAACAAACGTCGCGTTAGGTCAAGATTGATGGTGTCCATGCAATAAAAACGGGCCAGGTCAGGAAGGAATAAAATTCAATCAGAGCTCGCGGAATCATTTTTCAGGGGACAGAAAGACAGAAAAGGAGACGGGGGTCAAGGGAGACGATGTCGCCATTCACAACACACCACCAGAGAGGGAGGAGGGCGAGGGTTAACGAGCGATTGTTTTTTATCAACCGGAGCCTAATTGAACGAAACAATAGCCGCAGCGGCGGGGGAGGGCCGGCTCCTTGCGCCGAGGAACCTTTGCGGGGCAGGGCTGCGGCCCCGCACCCTGGCGCTGCGGAGCGCGGCCACGGCGGGCACCGGGGGACCCCTCACAGCCGTGCTGCGGACCCAAAAAACCCCTTTACACACGCATGCCGGCAACTGGCGGGTCTCTTTGACCCAGCTCAGGAGGTGGTGGTGCAGGCAGCGGCAGCAAACAGCCGTGTGCGAGGAGAGGAGAGCAGGACCCCCTCATTGCGCAAGAAGGAGCCCTAAAAGGACTGCTCGGATGACCGGAGAAGCAAGTCCCAGCTCTCCCGAGGGTCACTCCGGCTAGTCCGGCAGGAGCAAGGGCCTTCGGTGGCAGCTAACCCCTCTCTCTCCTATTCGACTTAATTTGGTGGGAACGCTGCTGGCGTCTCGAAGCTTGGGAAGCGGCTGCGGCGGTGGTGGGCGCCGGCCCCGCTCCGCGGGAGGGTGCGCGGGCGCGACGGAGCGGGGCCGTCGGGGGTCCGCGGCGTGCAGGGAGGCGGTGGCACAGCCCCGCAGGCTCCGAGGGGCTCCCTGTCGTCCGGACCCGGCCTCGCGCGCTTCTCCAGCCCGCTGGCATTTCGTGCTGCGTGGGCCGGGGTCGCATACGGAAAACGCCTCCACCCTCCAGTGGCAGGGTGTTTGGGGGTGTGTGGATGTGGGGGTGTGCGGTGCGTGTGGTTTCTCTCTCGCTCCCCGAGCAAACGCGTTAGTTGTGCGCACCTCCGCGACTTCCCAGGCCCGTAACCTTGCGCCTTGCTCGGTATGTGTGTGCCGCAAAATCCTAGCTAGTAGAAAGGGAGGGAAGGCGGCCCGGGCTACCGGTGAGATCTCACAAGTTCTCTGGCTGAGAGGGAATTGGGTGGTCGGCGATTTTTTTGCCCCCTAAATAAACACAGCTTGAAACGACTTGGGTGGGCAGAAGGGAACAATTTGTGAGCCAGAGAGCAAGTGAGCTGGGCAGGCAGCCGAGCAGCGACTTACCTGCTGGGGACTTTCACCTGACCTTTAGGTGTCAGGGGGCTTGGTCGCACAGTGTATTACCCCAAATTCAGGTCAGCTGCTTCTGGCTGCTTTCAGCAGAATTAAAACAACAACAATGAAACCCCCGAAGTGGAATCCTCCATCCTTTCCAGCCCTCATCACCTCTAGGGAGAATGCAGGAAAACCAACACATTTAGAACCATTAACTCTTAAAATAGCTGAATTTCCTCCAGTAGAAAAAACGCGAATTATTACACTCGTGAGTTCAGAATATTTATATATTATTTGCATTGATGAATAAACAGGTCACGTCGCTACCGCCGTCGTCCCTCGGAAGGCAAGCGCTCGGTTTAGAAGAAACGCCATCGCCGTGTCCGTGTCGTGTCGCCCCCGCCCCTCGTGTCCCCGTCCCCCGTCCCCCCCGTTCCTGGAATTTATTTACTTGCCAGGACGGACATTCAAGAAGCGGTCGGGTTTAATTTTTTCTTTTTTTTTTAAATAAATATTTGAAATAAGGAAAAAGAAGAATGTTTTCCATTGAACGATAATGTAAAAGTACTGATAATATCGTCCGAAGCAGAAGAGAATTGTTTAAACACTGTCGGTGCGTGCGAGATTGCTCACTATAAATACATTCGCGCTGCCCTTTTGATGCGGGTTTCTACTGGGACCCTTTTTCTGTGCGTGTGTCTTTCCCCGCTCCCATTACGGGGAATGGGGTCTGCAGCCGCGAGCTAGCGGAGGGGCATTTCTCCCTGCCAAGACTCCGCGCCCTGGGACGGGAAAGGGGGGTGGTTGGCGCGGGGGGGAGGTGTCCCCCCGCTGCGGGCTGCACGACGGGGCGTACGGCGCTGGCAGCGGGCAGGAGCGGAGGGGGAAGCTGCTCACCGCTTTCCCTTAGCGAGGATTTATGGAAGCGCTTGCGGCCAGTGCTTCCAACCTCGCCTGGCGAAGACGGGATGGATTTAAAACGAATAACGAATTGCAAAAAAATGACGGGTTTCTCCCCACGCCGTTCCCCGCCCCCCAAGCGCTCCGCCGGGGGGCTGGTGGGACTGGGGGAACGGAGCAGGGAGGGGGTGACGGAGCGCGGAATGAACCGGTGCGAGCTCATTAGCAAAGCAAAGGTTGCAATTAGCGTCTGCTGCTGCTGCTGCTGCGAAGCGGCCTCTCCCGCGCCCGCCTCCCCTAGCCCCCATCACCAAATAATTGCAAAGTATCTGTTGATGTTTTTCTTCCACCCGTCAAAACGTTGGAGCTCTGCCTGCTCCAGCGCTCCTTTCTGCGTTTGTTGTGTCTGGAGACAATGCTCCGCCAGCGAAGTATCAGAGGTGAAGGGGGGTCACACGGGGAGGCAAGGAGCGCGGCCCTGCGAGGCGGCTGGGGGCCTCCCCTCGCCTCCCACCCCTGCAAACCTGCCGCCCAGAGGCGAAGGGGAGGGCGGGCCTGGAGCCGCGACCCCCGGCCCCGGTCCCCCTCTCCCTACGCTGCCCGGGGGCAGCCCTGTGCCTGCCTTCCCGGCCGGGCGAGGAGGAGAGGGAAGAGGATGTGACCCTCATGTCCGCTCTGTGTGCAAGGGGCCAGGGGCAGAAGGCGGGGGGGGGGGGGGGGGGAAGGAAGACGACTTCTCCGTTCCCCCAAGTTAACACTGAAATTTTATTTTTCTAAATACCCCCCCAGCAGGTCGTCCGTCCTCGTGCGCGACCGAGTTGGGCGCGGAGCCGTTTCCCAACACCTACCTACCCACCCCGGCGTGTGCGTGCCCGAGCGGCGGGTCTGTTGCCCCCCCGCCACTCCCCTTCCCTTTAAGCCCCCTTTACTTTTACCCTTCAGGCTGACGCTGCGAGCAGGACGTGTATTTTTAGATGGCGCTGGCGGTTTTGCTCCGCGACCCCGAGGAAACCCCCGTCGCTTTGTCTCGCCGGCCTTCCGCGCCGGGGAGGAGGGCGGCGGGCGGGCCGGCTGTGCCGCCGGCGGGCCCTGGGGCCGGGCCGACCCTCGCCCTGGCCCCCTTGCAGGGGTGGCAGGGGCTTGTGCTCCTTTGGGGGGTGGGGGTGGGGAATCCCACCGCGGGTCTCCGCCGGCCAGCCCGCTCCCTGCGCGGAGTTTTGCAGCCCACGAGCGGGCAGGGGGGCCCGAGCGCCCCGAAAGGCCTCGGGAGAGGGGAATTATTTTATTTATTTTTTTCCTTAAAAAAAAAAAAGGAAAGGAAAGCCGCTTTCGTGGCAGTTTTACCTTTGGCAAGACCGACTCCGGGGGATGGGCAGCGGCCCGCACGGCGGAGGCGAGGGGCTGAGTTAAGGCTGCGAGATGTGGGGCGGCGGCAGCGGTGCTGACAGGCGGCGGGCGCAGGGGAGCCAGCCCGGCCTCAGCTGCCCGTAACTCCCGGCGCTGCGGAGCACGGAGCCGCAGGCAGGGCCAGGACGGCTCTCTTAAGCGACCCCCGACCCTCCGCAACCCGCTGGGCAGGAGCTCGGCCCTCGCTCCTCTTCCCGACGGGGCGCACACCCGGGCAGCTCCCACCACCCAGCGCTGCCTTTACTTATTCCGCTTCTCCCCGTAGTAGCGGCGCAGGGGTGTCCCTCTCCGCTTCCTACGACGCGGTGGGACAGGCTGCTTGGGCGGAGGTCCCTCGGCAGGCTCCTGGGTCCGCGCTTCCCTCCCCGGCCCTTTGCAGACAGGGAGGGAGACGGACGGCACAGCAGTCCCGGGGGCCGCCGGCCTTCCCTTTCAAAAGCAAAGCCCACCTTGGCGTTCGCGGCCTCCGCTGCCGTCTGGACGCTGGTGACCGGCACGGGAACAGGCCGGGGGCACGCTCGGTTGTTTGGAGTTGCCCTTTAAAATTAGCGCAGCTGTAGTGACCCCGAGTGAGACGTGACACGGGTAGAGAGAGGGGCGATGCGTCGTACCTGGGCGTACGGGCTCATCACCCCGCACCTAGCGCACTGGCTGCGGGCACAGGTATTACCTCCCGCAGTCGCCCGGTGATTTTTTTCCCCCCTCTTTTTTTTTTTAAAGTTTAATTTTTATTTAAATTTATTTCGTGTTCCAGTTAAGTGACGGAAGGAACGGTACTTCGGGAGGAATTCGGGCAGGAAGGCGGTGGTGAGGGAACCGAAGAGCAGTTCGGACTTTGGCCAAAGTGTTAAAAGTGGAGGGGCAGCGCTGGGGCGCGCGTTTTGTCCCGTCACCATCGGTAGCAAAGCCGTTTATTTATTTATTTTTCCCAAAAGAAGGCAACCAGCACAAGGGCAGCGCCGAGGGACCGCTTTGGTCCTTCCTTGGTTTTTTTGCCTTTCCACTCCATTCCCCGTTCGCTCCCCCTGCTGCTTCTCCCCCCCCACCCCTCAAATATAGAAACCGACAACGGAGAATAAAATCGCTTCTCTTGAACGCGCCACAGTTAGAGACGCCAAAGGGGAAAAGAAAAAAAGCAATAACCGAGGTCGAAGGAAAACTGGCAGGGTATGTAAAGGTTCCCAGCCCTCTGCGAAGATGTGTGAACTCATCCTCGGATGTACCAGCAAGCCTCCCAGTGACTCACGGGGAGCAAAAAAAGAAAGTTCCCAGCAATACAAAGCCACCTTGTCATAGAAGCGTTTTAATACTTTTTTTCCCCCAAAATTATTATTATTATTTTGTTTTATTTTATTCCACGTGCCACCAGAGATCCGCCGCCCGCAGCCTGTGACCGCTTGTCCGCGGGGCAGCAGAGGGGGCAGCCCTCGGTGCGGATCTCGCCCAGGGGGTAGAGGGGAACCTCTGGGCACGGGGGGAGCCCCTCGGCCGTGGGGGTGCGCGGCGGCAGGCGGGGTGGGGGGGTTGAAGCTCATGCAAAGGACGCTGGCGCACGGGGAGTGTGTGTGTGCATGTGTAGGGGAGTTTGTTGTTATTTTACTCTTTAAAAAAGCATCCCAAAAAGGGCAGTGTCGTGCCCATACTCCCGGGGACAAGCCCCCCCCCCCAGGAATCTCTGTATCAATTTACCCATGCGTGGGGGGTTGCGGGGGTGGTGGTGAGTGGTAATGCGTGCGTGACCCCGCGTCCTCACCCCCCCGCCCCTGACCCTCGGAGAGTTTCGGGCCTCCCTCCCCCGGCCCTCGCTCGGGGTTGGTTTGTGCGGGATGAGCCGCGGAGACTTTGCGTGGTGGGGGGGCTGGAGCGCCTCACACGCGTGGGACGCTGCTCGGGGTGAGCGCAACAGGGACATCTCTCCCTCAGGCTACACACAGGCCCTGCACCTCCCACCGCCACCCGGTGAGGTGCGTGCACCTGTAGGGTGGGATCCCCAACAGCGCCCGGGATCCCGCCTTCCTCTTTCCCCCGGCGCCGGGTGGTGGTGGGAAAGCCGGAGAAGCCCCAGAAGGAAGCGGCTGCTCCGGCTGCCCGGCGTTCCCTCTGCTCCCGGCGCCGCGGCCACCGTCGGCTCCTCGCACATTTTCCACCGCACCTCTGGCAAATGCCGCCTTTCACGCCGGGAGCACAAAGAGCCCTCTCTCTCCCTCCTCTCCTCTCCCTCCCTCTCCCTCTCCGGCATCCCGGTTCCTCGCAGGCTGCTCCCGAGCCCCGTCCCGTCTTCCCGCATCACTTCCATCACGAAAACACTCCGGAGCGCCGCTGCCTCCAGCTCCGAGCTCAGCATCCCTCCCCCCTTCCCTGCCCTTTCCTCCTCCAAAGCTTCCCTTTTACAGGGATGGTGCTCCCCCCAATACAAAGTATACCCCCCCCCCCCAAAGGGTTGCGCTCCAAGAAGGCGTATCTCGCCCATTCGCTCATTTTCGAGGCGTAACGCTCAGAGAGATGGGAGAAACTGGTGGGTGGAAGATGCTAAAACCAACGGGAAATGTATGGGCTCGACGACCTCTGGATAACCCGGGTACCTTGGCACGAAAAGTGCAAAAATATTTACTCACCTTGAAGCTCTTTTTTTTTTTTTTTAAGCATTTTTATTTATTTTGTTTTTATTTCTTAAAGTCGTCTTGTGAGATGGTTCAAGCTCCTGTCAGAGGTCTAATTATAGTAAGCAGGAAGAGAATGGAAGTGGAATGAGTTGATTCGAGGAGGAGGGATGGGGGGGGGCACAAAAAGTGAAACACCCTAAAAAAAAACCCCCCAGATTGGGAAGGTGCTGGACAAAAAGGCGTTCTGTGACTCACGCGTACTCCGAAATCGAAGATCTGAAAAACGCTTCCAAGCCCCCCCCTCTGACTGGTTTGAAAGCGATTCCAGCAATTAGGAATTAATTCGGCATGGTCAAAAGGCGATTTCACTGCAAGTTAGATCAAGTTATCCAAACGTTTTACAGAGTTCAAGTGGTGGAAATGGGCCGCTGGGGTGGAGGTAAGGCTGCAGGAAAGGAAAACAAGGAGTGTTCAGGAAAGGCAGAAGAGGGGAAGCAGTGGAGCGAGGGCTGCAGGGGCGGCAAGCCCACGCTAGCGCCAGAGCTTTGCTGCTGTCGTTGCGGGAGGAGAGGGGAGATTTGGGGGTGTGGAGGGCAGGGGGCACTTCTGTTTTTCAAGTGGGAGAAAGTACTAAAAATGAGATGGAGGTCTTAAGTGATAGAGAGATGGGTGTTAATTAAAAAAAAAGGAAATCAGTGGTCTTGCTGGCTGGCCAGTACTTCAGGTACAGTACTGGGGGGTGTGATTGCTCCCCAGTTAAGAGCAGGAGACACAGTCAGCCCAGGCAGGTCTGACCCTGGGATGATGTGTGGGGCAAGAGGCACCAGGAGGGTGGTTTGGGAGAGTAAACCTGGGCTTTTACACACAGGCAGGCCAGCAATAAAACCATCACAGGAAGGGGCGGCCACCCACCCCAGCCCTGGCAGCTCATGGCAGTGCTGGCTGTGGGGTTCACCCCCAGCATAGGTCCTGCAGTGCCTATTGGTCCCAGCCAGGGCTCAGGCGTTGGGGTTGTTCCTCATGAGCTCCACGTCGGCGTCCACCATCTCCCTCACCAGCTCCTGCAAGGAGGAAGAGAAGCAGATGAGGGCCCTGGCTCATGGGATGAATGGGCAGCACATCGAGAGCGCCCTAGAGCACAACATCTCCCCCCCCCTCACCCCCCCTCCCCCGAAGCAGCAAGCTGCAACAGGACAAGGAGGGGATGGGGTTTTGCTGGGTTCTTTCTGCAGTGGCCCTGGCTCTGGCCCTGGCCCTGGCTCGGTCACAGGAGCATTGGGATGCTCTTGAAAGCAGCTTGTTCGAGTCACAGCCTGCGTCTCACCACTGGCACCCCAGCACAAGCGCCTGCTCTCTTCCAAAATGTTTATACCTGCCTGGCCCTTTCCAGGGTGTGTAGCAGAGCCATCAGGGAGGGATGCATTGAGCTGCCAAGGTCCCTGCTGTCTTCAAAACAAGAGCCGCAGCCTGGGGTTTGTGTGTCACCAAAAATGGGATTTCCCAGTGAGCCCGAGCCACCCCATGTCACGGTCCCCTCCATCTCCCGTGGACCGCGTTTAGAGGACATGACCACCCTGCAGGCACATAGCATGCCAGAAAGGCTACTCACATCAAATGTGACTCTCGGCTTCCAGTTCAGCTTCTGACGAGCTTTGGTACAGTCTCCTTGCAGAAAATCCTGTGGAAAAGAAGAAGGAGGTGCTGCAAGAAGTGTTCACCTTCCCCACCTCGATGGCCTCCCCATTGCTCACAGTTCCCTCGCCAGCTGAGCCCAGCCATAGCCACTGTTGGACTCTTCCAAGGACGAAATATATCTCTTTTAAGATGCAATTTTCCTGGAGGCTCATGTGCCTATAAATCACCAGGAGGCAGCATCCTTTCACCAGGCTATTTCAGACCGAAAGAGTGATTCCTTGTTGTTGTGTGCGCATGGGGTTTGAGCTCCAGCCTCATGGTTGCATAATGGAGAACGTTTTGTAAGAAGTTGTCACACGTCTTAGTCATGCTTTGAATGGGCTGTTTCGAATTCTTTTTGCCCCCATTTGTTTAAATAATGTAAATCACAGAGCAAACACAACAACTAGACTTTCTCGGATGAGAATGTGATCACAGACAGATGATGATGAAAGACTGTTATGAATATGGGTAACCACATGCAGCAGTAGTAAACATCCCACTTTTGCATGCCTACATCTTTTCTTCTTTTTTTTTTTTTCTTTCCTAGAGTATTTTGGGCATCCACATGGAAAGAAATATCTAAATATCTCACAAATGAAAAGAAATTATCTTGAAAGCATTACAGAAACCAAGACTTTGGTCATATTTGTTTTACTGTTCACGTCTTCCTAAAAATGCTACTGCACCAAAACAATCCCACAACCAGTCACCAAAAAGAACAAAGTTACAGAATGAAAAAAGCCCCTTTGATTGCATCCCTAGTTGAATGAAAAGAACTGACTGAATCTCCCATATAAATTTGAGTATTGTATTTAAAAAGTCATCTTTCCCCAACTGTATGTGTTGATTTAATAAAATATATGATGTATCCTCATGAGCTGCGTTTCTCTGTAGCAGGAAATACTAAAATCACATCTGTCCAGGTTTAAAGAAAACCACACCAACCCAGCTTTGTCACAGAGCAAGAAAACTGAGGCTGAATTCTGCCCTCATGTTTTGACTTTTTGGTGGTAACACAGCAGGCTTCCCAGAAAAATGTGTGGACTGCGTTTCTTCTCCCTCTTCCACTCTCTGGCCAGCAGTGGAGCTAAGGAGCATTTTCTGGCTGTATTATTATTAGTTTTTTAATCCATAGCTGCCACACACTACAGTTTTCAGATGCTCATATTTTGCACATGTGCAGTTCAGGTCATGTTAACTTCCAAAATCACCTCATCCTGTGCAGTAAAATGTAGGAAATTCTTCTTCATAATCGTGCTCCAGAAAGCTAGACAGTTCACTTCCAGGAGCAGAGGAAATCCACCAGAGGAAATATTGTACCGAAGCAGGGGGGATGTGGAACAAACACGTCCGCGGAGCCGATTCCAGGCAGCGTTTTCACTAGCTCAGCCTTTAGGCTCAAAACATTGCAGCCTGCCATCAGGAAGGAGCAAAGGGATGGATCAGAACAAAACGATATGAAAATAAGTTAAAAAAAGAATTAAAATGCAGCGATTTCCTTAAATTAGCCAAAATGATTTCCTACTGCAGGCCTGTAATGGGTTTTTAGAAACTGCAGCAGGCATTCGGGGCCAAGTCATGTAAAACCGCATCAGCTCGAGGGATCCCCTGGAGGGTCGTGTGAATATGGATTGCAAAATCTGGTTTGAAATGGGAAAGGCTCCCACTAGCTTTGATAAAATTTGGATCAGGCCCTAATGTGCTCACGGAGGTATGCCTTTTATCTGGAGTTCGGTTTAATTTACGTTGCATACGCGTGTGTACGTATGTGCCTGGAAACAAGGAAATCCTTCTCAGACCAGTAATCCTGGTATAAAAACAAGTGCCTTTTATTCAGTCCTAATTTCAGCTATTAGCTAGAAGTGAAGTGTTTTAATACCTCCTAGCTTTAAGTCATAAAAGCCATACCGTAAAACTTCGAGTTCCATTTTTATAAATGCCAATGCATGTAATGATTTTACACCCACAATCATTTTATCAAAAAGATCCTTTGAAACCAAGCCTATCTAGGATACCGGCCTGCCTTTTGAAAAAAAAAAAAATTAAAAAAAAAGGGACCAAAAAGAACAGAATGAATTGCCATTGCCTGCTGTATGTAGCTGCATTCTGCTTTTGAGCAGCTTGGGAGCAGTCTTTTAACTCCCTTGGACAAATGCTTTTTGTTAGAGTAGTTTATCTAAAAAGCTACTTTACCTAATTCCAGCCCTTCATTCAAAAACACAAACACTCAGCTGCTGAACTGGACAAAATTGTGTCAGGGGGAGTTTGCTGATGAGTAAAAGTGAAGTTATTTGAAGTGCCGGATTATATATAGAGATAACACAAACAACTGGTGTCTTAAATCCATTTAAATATATTTTTTTAAAAAAAGTGGTTTTCCTTTGAATGTTCACATGCTTTAACAATGATGCAGTAAAGGTATTGTGGCATAATCTGTGAGCATAAAACCAAAAAAAAATAAAAGGAGAAAAGAAGATTTAATATATATGATAATACAAAATCCCCAGCTGACTTAGCTTAAAAGATTTTAAGTGTCTCTCCTGAAGAAGTTTGTGTACTTTGGAGAAACACTACTTTGTAGTTAGATTTACTTGGAAGTAGCATTGCGGACAAAATGTCTCCCAGGTATTACTGAAAGGTTCTCTCAGAGAAGTGATTGGGTACAGAGGTGAAATGGAACAGTAGTAGTAGCAGCACCACGTTTATGTCTGAATTCAAGTTTTGATAATGTTCTTAGTCAAAGTTTCGACACTGGATGGGAATGATGACTGGAACAAAGCTATTCCTGATTAGAGGATTGTATTGCAGTCATGTTCCCTGTATTTTTCTACAAGTAGCTCATAATATGAAAACAATAAGGTAATTACAATAAAATAAGAATATGTAAAAGCCCTCCTCATGGAACAGAATGACTGCTTGTTTATATTACTCAGTCTTTCACTGAAACCAGAGATGCTCCTGTCAGGCTTCCAAAAGGAAAAAAAAAAAACCCTCACCAAAACACAGAAAACCCACAACCAAAACCCCTCTGGCATTCCAATCATTCAGATGTATTGATTTTTTATCAGTGTCAGGGCTGGAAGTACAAACAGATCAGAAAGCAAAGAAAGAAGATGTGAGGTTCCACAGGAGAAAGCCTGGATTTTTTTTTTTTAAATTTATTTTAATTTTTTTTTTTTTTGAGGGGTGGGGTGGGAGGATGTTCTCAAATAACAGCTGCTGCTGAACGCAACCTGCCCATTATCCCTGTTCCTGATGGAAAGGCACCTGATGAAATGACACCACTTCAGGTTTTGTATTCCTGCAGGATAACTTTCCTTCTGTGGCGCTGTGCTTTACCTACTGACAGGAAAACAAAGCCCTCTGCCTCTGTGAAAACCCTGAGGATTTAGATGCTGAGCTGAGAGTTTGCAAACCTGAAAACACCGATTAAGGCTTTATGTTATTTTTACAGTGCTCAGATCACGAACACAAAATGAAACCTTTGCTTTTACTTGCCTATTTTGGGAGGAATAAGCCCTCACTCTCCAAGCAAATACAGTTAATGTAAGTGAATAGCAATGACAAGTTTCACCTGCAAGCTAAGAGTTGGAAACAACATCCGTGTAAATATTTAAAGGGCAGGACCATGGAAAAGACAACAGTCAAATTCTCTGTTGCCAATTTATTATGAAAGTAAACTTTCCTAAGGCTTTACAGGCATCTTGCTGTCATAAGACAATCTCTCAGATAAATCAATGGGTTTGTCCAATGTGAGGTTTTCTGGTTTGCCTTTTCTGTAAATGAGGCTGCCTAACTGGGTAGAAAATATCCCATTATTACT
Organism: Laterallus jamaicensis coturniculus; assembly: GCA_022605575.1. Lineage (NCBI taxonomy): Eukaryota > Metazoa > Chordata > Aves > Gruiformes > Rallidae > Laterallus > Laterallus jamaicensis. Next base: position 10,989,281 of record JAKCOX010000002.1, on the reverse strand, counting down.
AAATCCGGTTTTACAATGCTTTGGCTTTATTGTCCAAACGCACACATACATGTGACTACATACTGATAAACAGAAATTCATCCTGCAGCACGGTAAGGCCTTTTCAAATTTGGTTTTAAAACCACGAGACAAAAATGTGAAATATTTTAATGTAAATATCACATTTCCCAGGCTCTTGTTCTGCGTGTCATCGCGACTCCTATTTTGACTCGCGCAGTGATTGATCTGGTTTCACTGTGCAATGTATCACTGTCTCGTTCAATTAACTTTAACTGAAAATTTAAAGCCCCAAGACAATGTGAGAAAGAGGAGATAGCACGGCCTGAAAGAAGGCCAAGGCTTCCTCTTTTTACTAAAGCTCAGCCGACTCCCTTTAAAATGTGCCTTGGCTGAAGCCAGCGCCGAGCGCCAGCTTTTGTTACACCAGAATAAACCAGAGATGGAGTCCTCAGTAAAGCACCTGCGATGGAATCGTGCCCAGCTCTGCTCGCTGCAGCAGAGACAAGGCTCTACCTCTAAAAATAAACAGACTCGATCTAAGCACACAACAGTTTTACTGCATCTGAAAAGCAGCCAGGGTTACGTTCACAACCAGCGCGGCCGCTTGGAAGATGATTTGTTACATCAGAGTTCCCACGAGTAAGGAGCGCAGCCCCAGCTCCGTGGAGGCTCTGGCTTGCGTGTTTAGTCTCGCACTCTTCTGCTCCAGAAGCTTTGTCAGGAAGGGTTTCAAGAGTCCAGGGGCCAAAGTTTCCCACAAAACAAAACAAAACAAGTTTTGTTTTCCTCATTTCCTTCATAAAACCACCACCTTTCAGCTTTAACCCGTCTCCTTACAGAAGGCACTAAAAGTCAATGGTAGCTTGCAGATGGGCATTTTCACCACTGCGTCTCAGTAATGTATGTGCCAAAGTTTATCTTGTAAAGCAGTCTTGCATGCTTTTTGGAGCATTTTTCACAGCAATTCTTAATGAGTGTTCATGTTGCACACCTCAGCAGTAATATCAGCCCCACAAGTATATCTGGGTACCTGCTGCAGCCCATTTCTCTGAGAACAGCCTTGCTAAAGTGTTCATTGCAAATAGTCGGGAGGCTGCACACATCACTCCCTAGGCAGCGGTTCTTCCACCATGACCCTTATACTCCATTCACTGGTGTTCTCCCACATTGGATTGTCCCCCACCAGGCCTGAGGACATTGTGTTTTATCCCTGATTCAACACTGGAGAGCAGTTTCTGGGACTTCAGTCAAGCTATTCCCTGTCCACTCTGTAAAGTCTCACTAAATCAGAGCTGTAGAGCCTGTGCACCTTACCAGTGCAAAAATCAAAGCAGGGTTCAGCTCAGTTCAGCTCAACCCCAGAAGGAACCATGCCAATAAGCTCTGTGTCTGCTGTATGCTGCTGCTCTGTGCTTACGGAGGTCCACGAGCAGAGAGCACTAGCTCCACGTCTTTGCAAAGTGCAGTGTTTGTTCTAATAGCTATAGTAACAGGGAAAAAACAGTATAATTATAAAGCAAGAGACTCCTATCTCCACAGTAAATATGAGGAGACCAAAGATAAAACATGTCAATGAGCAAAACCCAAGCCTAGCGAGGAGCACAGCAAACATCTTCAGGAATTTAAGAAGAGCTGTAACGTGTTGCTCGGTTTTCATTTTTTCTTTCCACTGTTCTTAGAAAAGCAAAGTTGTGGAGCAGTTAGGGTACCAAGGGAATAGAAGAATGCCAGTGAATTTGGTTCCTGATCTAAATTTGTTTTAATGCAGCATGAACAGGCTGCTTTCCACTCCTGGGTCAGCAGTCTTTTGCAGAAAGACAGCATTGTTTGCAAAGAACCACAGGAAAAAGGCAAAAGGCAAAAGCAAGGAATAGGCTGAAACTCACGTACAACAAAATACCATTTAAAATAAGAGGCATAATGTTTTTTTCCCCTTCCATGTTTTCCTGTGCAAATCTCCCTCCCTGTTCAGAAAGCTCACTTTTTTCTACAGCCACGCTGAGGGGGTAGGAGAGGTGGGAAGAATGACTTGAAGATCAAGGGCTGATTCTTCACGGCAGTGCTGAGCCCCTGCACATCTGATGGACCTTGGCAGGCTGCGAGGCATCTTTAGGATAAGGCCTTATCTTGGGACTCCCCTGTGCTCCAGCAACAAGGCATCAACACAAGCCACAAGGGTCAGTAAAACCTAAGCGGACCCTTCGCTTTTCCACCTGGAACCAGGGGCGTTAGAACAGCGGTATTATCTTATCAGTTTGATAATCTTTAATTTGACCAGCTTCCAAAGGGTTAAGGCAAATGAACTCGGAGCAGTAATAAACATTAGGGGGATAATAACAGTAATGGAGCTCCTCTCTCTCCTCCTTTTCCTCCTCCTCCTCCTCCTCCCTCCCCTGTGCCTTTTTTCACTTTGCTGCTGCCTATCAGCCCAAACCGAAGCCGAAGCCAGACCTCTCTTTCAATGACAGGGGGTGATAAGAGACGAGAAGAAAACAGCAAGCTGTCTGGTCTGCTCAGGAAGTCGGGGACGGGCGGTATTGTCCATCAGCGGGGCCACGCGGCGGCCGGAGGCCGGGAACAATGCTCCGCTCCGGGGAAATGGGCTCACTCAGCGCCGGCTCTGGCAGCCTCACCGACACTGCAGATAAAGCGGCGGAGCAGAGGGAGCCAGCCCCGGGTGCCTCGGGAACCTCGTCGCCGGGCCCTAAACCCTTTGATGGAGCTAGTGCCCCACTAGATGGAGGTGAGGCTGCGGCCTGGGCGCATCCCTGGGACAGGAGCACGTGCAGACCTCAGCCGTGGTGCGAGAGCCAGCAAGAGCCCCTCGCAGGGCTGAGCATTACTCAGATCTCTTAGCTTGCCAAGTGAAGCCTGAGAAAACGTCTTGGCCAGTGCTGTCCCTGGAGCCAGATAAAATTCCTCCCGAATTACAGTGTGATATCCCCAAAGCCAGTGCTGAATTTCACTTGCTTTGGGCCTGGAGCTGAGCTCGTTCATCAGGAGCCATCCCACGCAGGGATCAGCGTAGCTCTGTGCCAGGGCATCCCGCTGCAGGTTGGCCCATGGGTGCCTTTAAAGATAGGCTGTCGGGTGTTCTCCCCCCACCCCTGCATGGAAGGCCCTGCTGCTGCAAACAGCAAAATTCCCACAGCTGGCTGTGGTGAGTAGGATGCTTTCCTACCTCTTGGTTTGTCCAGAGGCCCAATCCAGCCCTCCTGGGAAGGCCTGGGAGGTGTTTCCCAGCTTGGATGCAAGTGCTGTTGTAAGCTCAGCTCACAGCTCTGCTAAATGCCAAAGAGGCTTCCGAACCGCGAGGCTGTTCCTAGTTTAGAGGAATGCATCTGCTGAAAGAGCAGGGAACTTCAGGAGGGAAGGAAGAAGATCAAACCCACTCCATTTGCCATGTATAGGACATAATTATGATAGTTCAGGTATTGCTGCTGGACACACAAACACTTTCTGATATGGCATGCCCAGTCACCCAAACATACACCCTGCAGCTAAACATTTTAGCATGTTTGCTAAAATGCAAACTAATCTTTGAATGCTGTGTGCTTAGTATGAAACAAACTAAGTTTTCCCAACCCTCCTAACAAGACAGGATCACTCTTTGCAAACGCTGGTTAAAAGTGGCACCACTCCCATTGGCTGTCACTGCCCTGTAGCCTGGCTGCTGGTAGGAAATGCTGCGTGAGATGACTTGGTGTCCTTCAAGCTGACCTGTGTATAAAGACGTGGTCTGAATAACCCAGATTTTGCACACCACGGTTTGAAAACATTTGTGCATTTTCTCTTTACAGCAGAGGTTTTGGGGAGGGTGCATGCAAAGCATGTTTCTTCAGGCTTCCTGGCCACGTGGTAGAGAGAACACCCGTGCGTCACCTTCACATCGCTAAAAACCACAGCCCTGTGAAGGGTGAACGTCTTTTGTATGGGTGGAGATCAGTCGCAGTACAGGAAAAGAACAAGCTCCTTCTCTTTTCCCTGGTGCCTTCAAGCCCTGCTTTGGCTCTGTTAAATGTGTTTGCTTCTTGCTTTACTGCAGCCTGTTTTCTACTCTGACAACAAATTTTTTTGGGGGGAGAGTAGGATAATTGTGTCTTCATCATACCTGGTTTTATTGACACTCATAGCATGCATGATGTGGACAAGGGCATGGTACCATTTACAATTATTAAATGTGATTTTCACTTTAAAAAAGAATTAAAACCCACTGATTGTTTTCCTCATGACTCACTGCTTTTCACGTTTTTTGCAGTCAGGAAATCACTCTGAGGAGCTGTTTGATTTCAGCAGGTTTTATTGTGCAGCACTGGCTGCATTTCTTACTGGAAATGGATGATAGTCCCTAGGATTAGCTGTCTTCGCTGACTGACATGTCAAGATGAATAGGAAGACTGGTGACCCCAGAAATCCATGCTGCAAGGCTACTTAGTTTCTTATTTTCTTCCACTCAAAAATACTTTGTAACAGCTTATATTGGAAACATTAAAAGGTTTAGTTATAATTCCAGGTCAAATTGCAAACGATAAGCAACAAAACAATAAACATTAGGACAGTGATCTTGTATTCCATCTACAGATATCCATCCATCCATCCATGTATGTACCTACCTACCTACCTAACTACCTTTAGAGCATTAAGCAGCAATTTAATGAACGCAGATCTATGATTAGTGGGATGTTAGTAGTCCATAGGATGAAATCTTTTGTCTAGTATAGGATGTGTTTTTTTGGATGCTCTTACGACCCTTATGGATATTCACACCTCTGAAAAAAAAATCAAGGCATTTGTTATGTTAACAGCAAAGTGATGTTAAATTTATTTTTTGAAGGGTGCGCTGTTATACCTGCCCCAATAAAAATGTCAATTTACTCAAAAAGTAATTTTTCATCTAAAGAGCATGTCATTGGAAAATTCTAACCCACTTGTAACAGCAGTTGCTGCCTTGTCTTTGCCCCGAGTTCAGTGCTCACCTCACTACTCTGCCCTCTTGGCTGTGACACACGGAGGGCAGGAGAGAAGTCACTCTCTTCCTTACCCATCACAGAGACAGATGAACCTCTGCCCCCGCTGAAGCTTCTGGTAGGACCGAGGGGGGAAGAGGACAGTGAGGGGATGGATACGTCTCTTCCCATCCTCCTCCCCACTATGGATTAACTGGTATGAAAGAGCATGGAGGATGGTTAGTCATTTCTCATGGTTTGCAGAACAGTTGTAGAATAGTCTTGCCCTGCAGTACGAGGGATGAAGAAGGGAACTGCCACTTCTCTGGACAGAGCAGAAATCAGTTATGTACTGGCTGCTTCTTTTCTTTTAACAAGCAGCCTCCCTCTACACGGTTGTAAACCTGACCTATGTTACGGGATACCTCACCTTACCCCCACCTCTCACTGCAATCCAGCTTCTCCCAAAACCCCCACCTGATTTTAAAATCCTTTTCAGGACACAACGTATGGAAAGAATTCAAGCTGTGAAAGGCTTAAAGGGAGCTCATGAGCTGTGGCTTTGTTATCCAAGGAACAAAAAAATTCATTTCAAGCACAGTGTATAGTGGGGACTCAGGGTGGGATGTCACAGGGCTCCTTGTCTGCAAAAGTGAAGCGATCATTGCCCAAACACCTCTGGTTACAAAGCAACCAATGGTCCACAAAAGGGTTAAAATAAAACCAGGTAGGGTAATTTCTGATTCTGAGTATGTCCCAAATGTATTCTCCAGCACACTTGACAGAAAAGGAAGTCCAAGCAGTGGCCTTTCACATGACATCATAAAAGCCTAATTTATCACCAGCCACCAAACATCTAGAAAATCATAACATCCTTTCAGGAAAACCATGTGCAAAATAATCAGATTTACTTTGATGAGAGCTCTAGTGCTTGAGTCCAAGTAGGACACTACAAAGAATAACCCTTTGCAGGTACTGGCATACAACAAAGCAGGTCACATTTAATGCTTCAAACTCACGCTTTATCCATTAAAAGGCTCATGCGTTTCCTGCCCGTAAACAAACGTTGTTTCTATTTGGCATGTGTGCTCAACCGAGACCGCTAAGATAAAACACTGGTCACTGGTAAGTCCAGGCAAGGTAACCAGCTGAGTATTTCCACTGCAGATGAAAAGCATGCTATTGCTGCAGATAAAGGCATTGTGCTCCCCCCTCCCTTGACTCACAGTCCCTCACAAGCCTGTTATGGGTGTGGGCTGTGTTGCTGCCACAGCATCTCACCGCCTTTGAAAGGATAACGCCCTCCCAGCGCACTCAGCATCCTGGCTGTGCTAACCGGAGGTGCGCATTCCACCTGACAACTTCCAAAACACTTGGCAAAAGACACTCGCCTCCACCTGTCCAAGGGTCTCACTGTTCTGGCTCTTTTGCATCCTTATTTTTTGGTGGCCAGTGTAACCTGACTGTCTTGGTGGATAAACAGTGCTCAGCAAGCAGTGTTATCTCCGTAAAATCAATTGGTTTCACATTTGCAAATGAAATCAAACAAATCCTTGGGGGTCATTTTTTGGTGTCGATTCGGTGGACAAAACAGATGGCACAGCAATTAATGAATGGCTACAAATATCAGCTACATGGTGGTCAAGATTTTTTGGGGGTCTGCAGTGTTAAGTTTGCTTGGTGTGTATTTAAAGACGCACAGATTCCAATAGCCGTTCAATTTACTGGTCCTGGTGCTTAATAATCTGACACTTGGGCTCCTGCTGGTCAGTGGCCACAGGTTCTTCTGGTCTGACTGGAAAAATAACCGGATTTTCCACACCATTCGTGGCACTTTGTTGTTGCATATTCTCTGATCTTGGTTAATAAAAATAACTTCCTATTACATTTCCTGAACAGGAAAGCCTGGGGAAAAAAAATCATAGTTTTTCCTATTCTTTCACTTTCTTTCAAAGCAGACATCCAACCCACCACAAAATCTTCCAGGAAATCAGTAAAAATAATGCAACTAATTTTCTTTTAAAGATCTGTATTTTTTTTTCTCTTTCATCCTTCCCTTTCCTTGGTATTTATCTCACTTTTCTTGTTGTTTAAATCCTTCCCTTGTTTTTGCTAATTTATTTCCCTGAAAAATCCCATTTATCTCTTTTTAATTTAAGACATTTTTCTTTCATCTTTCAATGTTATTTCCCAATCTCTCTCTTTCACTAAAGCTCCTCCCATTTCTCTCTTGAACATCATTCTCCTTTTCCTCACAAATATTGTTTTAAGCCTGGCCATAATTCCCCACCTCTTCTTCACCCTCAAAATACGTCACCTCACATGGAGATTTTGCTCTTCTCCCCATTTTTCTCCTATTGCGATCTTCTCAATTGAATATTTTTCCATTTCTTTTCCCAGGCATTCTCTATGCATCCTCACAGACCTATTCCTTTTTCTTTTCCAGTGATACCCCATCACATACCAGTGCTGGCTTTTGCTTTGCTTGGGTTTTGAATTTTGTGTCAAATACTGTGGAGTTTGGGAGACAACTTATATTACCACTAACACAGCAAAGGTTTGCTGACAGGGCTGAAACTATGTTGAAATAAGTTTTTAAAAGAGCAAAAAGATCTCCTAAAGCTTACAGTGCCAATTTCAATAAGGATAAAAAGCAGATTGATTTACTGCTATTACTGTTCACAGTAGCTGCCTACAAAATTCCACAGATCTGGCAGTGTGTTCACCATTTATACCTTATGAGTCTGCAACCCTTACAGTTCTGTGATTCTATGATTCTGTGATATTATGCTCTGTTTCTTTCCAAAGCATCACCAAATGCAAATGCCACTTCTTGAAAACTGTCCTCTCAACGACCTTCTTATCTCAAACACTTTCACCTAAAGAAGAAATTTTTGATCTGTTACAAAAAAATTCTTCATTATTTCACCCTGCAGCAGTCATGTACGAAAGAGTATTACAGAAAGAACACAGTTAGCATTTTCTAATGGTCCTGCCCCACTTACCAAATCCTCCTTAGCTCCACAATTAAAAAGTGAGTGAATGACTCAGCCATCCACGGCAGTAGGTGTGGGCTCAGGGTACTCCAATGCTTCCACCTGTATAAAACTTAAAATTATGAGTTGACTCATCCATCACTTGATTCCTTTACAGAGAAAGTGACTTTTGAGACCATTCACAGAGGAATCACCCATTGCCAAATTTGGATATGAAAGACAGAGCTGTCTTCAGATGAGCAGTCCTGTTTTTCATTCACATTTTGGCAGGGCAGAGACACCAGGGAAGGGTCCCATCACACACTGCCCAAATGCAGAAACTAGGCAACTCTCTCTTTGAAAGATCTATCAAAGTCAGGTAACACCACCTGGGACATTCTGTTAGACTTCACCTGCTGCTCACATCTCTTTTCCAGTGTAGGTCGCCAATAAACCTTATGGCTTGGCTTACCCTGTTTGATGTGTGCCAGTGTGATGGGCAGCACGTGTGAACACATAGAACCGTGAATGGCAGAATTGCCACCTGTTTGCTGAGAATCTGAAAAGCAGCTGAGGAAAACCAGGTTAAACACCTCTGCAGCTTCATTCCACCTGCAGCCTGAGCGAGATTTCAACTAGATGTAATACTGTTTAGACAAGAAAGGACTGCTCGTTGGCAGCACTACAGTGACTATGAGGGACCACCAGAGAAGGAGGATACATATTTTACATAATTAAGCAATACCAATGACATTACAATGTCAAGAAAGCTCTCTCATCCTCATTTTACAAAGCTGGGAGGCATGAGGATTTAGGGACTTGATCAACACCTTGGAGTGAGATGGAGGAGCAATAAGAGAACCCAGGCTGTATCCCACCACCTCCCTCTGATTTCTACAGCAAAAGTGTTCACATCACATTGCATAACTTGCCCTGAATAAGTTGTTGCCATTGATTTGTGCTGAGCAATCCCTCAGCAGCAAAATGCTCCGAGGATGAGTGGGCATCAAGCACCTTGATGCAGCAGGGGACTTCTTTAATTATGTATTTGTTGCTTGCCTGAAGTTTCACTTCTATTTCTGCCTCTGGATTTTCTTTTACGGCTTATTTCACATAAAAGTCAAATACCCATGTAATATTACAAAATGATATCTTCTTGCTCAACTTTTCCCCTCCAGGCCCCTATTATTGACTTGGGAGTAAGAGAACTCATGAGTTTATTGGTTTGTCTTGTGCTCCAAAGGCTTAATTTTCATCTTTTTCAAAGACTTTCTCTACATATACAAGTCAGAGCAAAACCCTAACATGTCAAAAAGTAGAGATTTGTGTAATTGCAGGATCCTAGAACTTTATGCTTTATAAACGCACCCCCTCACCCCTGAAAGGATAATATGATATTAATTACAGGACTGCAAAGGTTGGCAACACAGAGCAGAATTTTTTTTCACTTCATTGTTGTGCTGGCAGAAATTCACTCTTATTACTTGCAAGGAAGGATCCTGCAGCACACTGTGGAATATTTTCCTTTCCCCAGATTTTATTTTCTTTCCAAAAGATATCAGACTTCATATTAAAGGATTTTAGGGGTGCATCATCTCATGTATTTTTTTTTTAAAGAAGAAATGCCCAAACATTCAAACATCACAAAAGCTGCTCAACACTTTATAAATTTTGCCAAGATATGCACAAATGAGTAATCAAATCTCTGCTTAGTATTAGAAACATGAGAAAAGACTTCCAGTTCTGATGATGTACTACCACCTATTCAACAGTGCTACCCACAGCATCTCACTGCAGGAACACACAACTGAGCATGAAACAGCCACAAGCTTTAGTCACCAGAAAAATGCAAAACAAAATGATGCTACAGCTTCTAAATGAGCTTCATGATACACTGGCACATGAGATATGGCAGGACTGCTAATTTCTTGAGGTTTGACTTGAAAATATAAAGACTAAAATTGTTCACTGATATGAAAAAAGAGATATATTAACTTAGATATACTGTCTGGCAGTTTACACTAAAAAGATGCAAATAAAACAGTTGCTATCTTTTAAAACTAAATTTTAAAGCTAGGTATTTTAATAGCATAACCTGCAGTAAAGTCCCAGGAACTTACTATTCCATACAGGCAGTGAACTGAGAGAGCTCTGACTTTTTATAGCATCTTTTGGCATCGTGTATATTTAAATAATAACAGCCAGGATCATTTTCATCAACATGAAAAAGGAGTTCAGATCTAATCAAGAGACAGCACTCTCTCCTGCTCTATGCTTGCTTGAGCACGTAGGCAGCAGCTGGCACTTCCATAGCTTGATCATTACTATTGCTCTTCAAATTATGCCTGTCACACAGGTTAGGAAAACATGAGTAATTAAACATAAACAGCGTCATAAAATAATAGTAAGAGAAAAATTAATAATCATCCAAAAGAGTGTTTGGGGCACCTCCCTAAACCACCTTGGATTTCTGCCCCTTCTGCTCAGACAGTTTTCCTCTGTGTGCTTTTTAATTATTTCCTTCGTGAGTCCTTTAAGGCAAAGAAGTTTGTAGAGGCAGGAAAAAAAATCATGTATTAGAGCTGATGAGAAGGGTGATATGCAAAAGAGAGGAATGCCAATTAAGCATTCACTGAACTGCTGCAGCCTGATTTTGAACTGCTTATAGCAAAGCCTCGTGCCTCACTGTGACACTGCCAGTTCAAGACACCTGTATTTTAAATGCAAAACTTGAGAAGCTGCTGGTTTCTTGTTAGCACCATGCACTCCAGAGGGTCACTGGGTGCAGTACGTCTCTCCTGGCCCACCAGCTCATTATGCCAAGCTCAATATTGAAACCATATGCAGGTCAATGCAGAAATTCTGCAGTCCTCCAGCCCCAGCAGTACATGTAGATGTATTCCTCCTTTTGCTCAACCAAACTCATTCCTAGCCCAGTTCTCTAATAAAAGTACCACAGAATGGCACAGCAATACAGACTAAGCCTTTGGACCATGTTATTAATAATCCTAAGGCCAGGTTGGATGGGGCCCTGGGCAACATTATGTAGATCCAGGCCTGAAGGTTGGTGGCCCTGCCTGTGGCAGGGGGGTTGGAACTCTATGATCTTTGGGGTCCCTTCCAACCCAGACCATTCTATGATTCTATGATTCTAAGCAGGTCATTGCAGCCTATTTTTGTGCATACAGTCACTGGAACTGAGCACACAATTCTGGTAGTTGCACACAAAAATGCCCAGCTCCACGAGTAACGGGGCATTTGCCACCTGCAGTTATTATTGTGTAGGAACTGTGTGAAAGGCATGTTAGCAGACATTATTAGGTAAGAAAAGCATTGTTTGCAGCTGCTTAACATCCAAAAGCTATTCACATATCTAAGCAAAAGGTGCACTCAACTTCGATTTACTCCCACTTGGTCTGTGTTTTGCATGGGTATGAATTAGACAAAGTACAATGTCGGGAAGACTCATGCCTGTCTACACAAGAAGAAAAGGAAATGCAGTGATGTACTGAATGTTTAACACATTCAAACCCACATATTAAAAGCATGTTTAGAGATGGTTCTTGTTCTTATCAGGTAATTTTTGCTCAGGTGTGTGCCTTAAGTTATGTATTTTCAAACAGACTTCAGCACCTCTCTAAAATAAAGCTCTTCTTCCCACAAATCTAAGTGCTTCACTTGGTACATTCAAGATCAAGGTTGTTGAGTTTACTGTGTCAGAGGCGCTAACCAGTGTACTAAAACCAATTTAGTACAGCAAAAATTACAGCACTTTTAGTACTAAAAGCCATTTAGCCAGCAATTCGATGCACCTGCTCAAGCTGTCTGACAGAATACTTCGATGGGGAATTCCCATATTTGGGAGGAGGGACTTGCACGTTCTCATGCAAACTCCCACTGAAATCAACGGGAGCCTGGCCAAGCAGTGACCGACAGGACTAAATACAGCCAAGTTTTGTAATGTTTGTCATCACTGCCAGTAGCATCCCACCAGGCTAAACTCACAAGCTTGACAGTAGGAAGAAATGAACTGTCTGCATCTGCCATTATTCCTGCTCTTTGTACCTCTCCTTGATGTAGCCCTCTTTCTACTAGCTTGACGTAAAACCCACGAAACTCAACAGCAGATTCTCTCCTTGACTTAAGGGTTTGGTTTAAACTCTTTTTTTCCTTGTCATCAACAGATAACATAGGATCTGTACCCAGCTTGGTTCCTCCTTGGACCAAGTGTCTTCAGGCATTTTCTCTATCTCCAATTCGTGATTATTTTTGTCTTCCCTTTGAAGTTTTTCCAGCACATATTTTTCCTTTTCCACCACTGCCTTCCTCCCCAGCTCCTTAAAGGCTCCACCTCTTGGCTTCCAGTTCCCCAGCTCAGTGGAATCCCCTGCTTTGCTAAGGCTTTTCTACCTTTCTCTTTTCTACCTATACATACTTCAATCTTTGGTTGCATCCGTGGAGAGGGGGTTCAGCTAAGTTGGCTCCCTCTACTAATCAGCTTTCCAGCAGAGTTTGCTTACCAGAGCTGGGGCAAATTATATTTGTATTCATTAACTAAGATACAATAAACTCCATTTACTATTTACCAATGTGCCATATGTAGGGAAAGAAAAAAGAGTATATGAAAGCAAGAGACTCTCTGGCTGGTTTATGGACCCAAAGTCTTTCTGGGAAGGTCACAAATATCCAAGATATCTTCTCACATTAAGTTTTGCACTTGAATTTCTAATTTAGCTGAAAGATGTGTAAAAACACATGCAGTCCGACAGCTCCTTGGCTATACATCTAAGGAAGCTCAAAGCGTAAGTTATTACTTCCAATGTCAATTGTAACTTATGCTCACTAAATTGGCTCCAGATCCACCCTTTTCAGACAGTAGTATAGGAATAATTTATTCTTCTGGTGAAAAGCACCCATTTTAGCTAAGCCACACCCCCAGCTGGGAGTCTCACCAGCAGAAGTGCCAAAGGCAGAGGGATTCAGAGGCTCACAGGGCTATTGGAGGCCGGCGGAACAGGGGTGAATAAAGCACAGTATGTAATAGTGTCTGTCAGCACACTGAAATGTATAACCTCTCCCTAACATAGGGGGTCCGCAGCACAAATCCGAGAGGAAAATTTGTTCCTGTGGTTCAATCATCACGCTAGACGAAGAGGTTTCCTCGCTGTTAACATCCATGCAATTCATACCAGGAGTCTGAGGGACAGTGGTGAAACCATTGCAGCTATCTGGGGAGCTAATGTTTTGATCTCTGCCCTCAATGTGTATCGTGTTTTCTCTCGTAAAAACCAAAACAAACAAAAAACAAACAACAAAAAACACTGCACATAAATATAGCACAAAGGGTTTGAAAGCTGTAATTTTAGACATCCAACCCAGATACCAAGTTAAGAGCCTAACCCATAAAGAGATACAAAATCTACACAAACTAGGAGCTTTTCCCTCGGTGATTACCCTGGAAACTTGAGTTAAAGGACTTAGGTGAATTCAGCCCCTTCCAATGGCAGCAGCAGCAGCTTGAATTGATTTGCTCCACCAGAGAGTTAACTTTCCCATGAGAGATTGCTCCACTAGCTATCTACCGAAACACTGACCTACATACCTTGCAAAGGCTTTTCTTTCCCCAGGTGAACTCCTGCACCACCAGCTACCCAACAGGAACCTCCTCATATGAGATCTTTAATGGCAGCAGCTGCTGAAGGAAAGGGAACGGCAGAAACATGCTTGTTGCCAAACTCTGCATTTAAGTGGAAGGAGGAGGAACAGATGGGGAAATCACTCTTCAGACAGTGTTTACTAGCACAATTGGCACCTGAGGCAGCACTTATTCAGGTGCTGAAATTACAGAGGTAAGTTTTATGATGAGAAATCTATTCCTCATATGACAGCTATATTTCTCATCATGGATCATAAAAGCAGGTGATCCATCAGATAACCACTTGATTGTAACATGCATCACAATAAAAGTCAACTTTCTGTTTTGTTATGGCCCTGTTTACATCTGGAATGCTTTCAAGAAGGATGCTGATGTTTGCTTTGGGTACAAACTGACTCGAAGCACTTCTGGATTGCCACTCATGTGGCAGTAGATAGTAAGAATAATGAGAAATGATAGCAAATTTGCCTCCAATTTTGCTACCAGGAAGATCCTTGCATTACCACTAATATAATTTATTGAATATGTTTCTTGGACTAGACCATAAAGAAGGTTCTTAATTGTCTAATGTCTCTTCAGTCAAACAAACTGTTCTTTTCAGTCCTCTGTATCCTCTTACCTTACAGATATTTTCCACAACTACTAATTCAATAATAGTAATGACAGTAATAAAACGAGTGTTTGTTGTTATTCACAGTAGTTCCATATTTCTGAAATAACAACAGTAATTTCTTATCTTTATGTAGTACTTGTTGTCGAGTCATTTCTAATTCTTGCCCTCTCAGAAGTAGACAAAAAGGTGAAACTATTGTTCTAAGATTGCAGAGCAAGCCTCAGTAAAATTCCTGATTTAGCTAAGACAATATAGTGGCAATGCGAGCTTTGATGTAATTCAACATCCCAAAGCATTGTATTACTAAAAGGAATTTTATAAAATACTTAAAAAAATCTGCTCTTGAAGATTGCTGTGATTCAACAGAGCACTAACATTGTAAAAAAAAATTCTCCTTACTGATGTGCAATCTGCCTCTTTGCTTGGCAAAGTTACAGCCCCATTAAACAAAACAAATCAAAATAACCCTCTGGTCTTGCACAATGCTGCCAGGAGGGCTTGCAAGTTCTCTGGACAATTGAGGTTGCTCTTAAATTGTGGGGTTGATCCATCACATGTTGAAATCAACAACGCTGAACCACAGCTCAATACTTAAATCAATTCTGTATGGAGGAATAGCATTTCTGTAACCAGCCAGGACGTTGAGTCACTTCATTCTTGACCTTAACTAAATGGGTTAAAGCAATAGATACTTTCTATTGCCTTGTATTGCACTTGGTATTAGTGAAGACTTTCATTCATTCCAAGCACCAGACTTCAGCCATTTGTTTCCTGACTGCATCATAAATTTTGGATGTTTTAAAAAGGTTCTTCTTTCCTGCATGCACTCATTTGAGCAGCAGTGTTACTGCTAGAACCTGATGATGAAAGGTGCCTTTGAATAGAGTCCAAGCATGAAAAACTTCAATGTACACAGTAATTGCTTCAGAAAATTATGAGTGCACCAGCCTGGGGTAGGGGACTTGTAAAGGAACATACTTTGGCAGCTCAAATTCAACCAACCTTAGCAATCTCCCACTTTCTTAACGCACTGTAACACAAATCCTTAAAGTCTCTTATTGTACAGTTCAGGCCTCCTCAACTGCACTTATGGTGATCTGACTAAATCTTCACCCTAAATCTTCTCTTAAGCAGCTGCAGAGAACTGTTTAACCACATCTATAATCTTATTCCTGCCCCAGCTGATGGGGATTCCAGGCTGTCCATCCACTAGACTAGCAAACTCGTACACCCTGGACTGAGCACCAAACGCCCACTGTGTTTTGCTCAGTTACACAAACACATTTTTCTTTTGCAATAGTTCCAGCAGAGATACAGCCAGCTCCTACAGGCACTCTGACTGGCAGATATCTGTCCCCAAAGGTAACTATGCTTATGTGCCTGCTAAATCACTGAGCTACTTGTGCTGAATAGCTAGAAACACAAATGAAGGGACTGAGCCCATCTATGTCCTTGGTATCTTAACCTACAGATGTTGGGGAACAGCACAGAGGAAGAGAATCAAAGATTAAATGATGGAGAAAAGCGCTGTGCTTGGGATCCATAAGGGCAAAATGGGCCAGAATAAGGACTGCATTTAAAAAATAAATGGGATGTTTCTCTGTTGTGATGTAGGTGTTCTCACTGACGGCCCTAAAGATTCTTATGTGTCATTAAGATGATGAAAGGAGCTTTAACACCTGCCTGGTTGTGCACAAACAATGCCCCATCAAGACCTAGGTCATGCTACATGTAATAAAGTACTTAGGGAAACAGAAGCACTGGGGGAATGAAGTAGGGCCTGAAATGCAGAATGGAAAAGAGACAGCAAGCAATCATTTTTTGATTAAAATTATTTTATTTAAACTAATGCACAGAAGGTAAGCAAGATGCATGCAAGCATTGCTACTGTGTTTCTACAGTCTCCAGGTTATCTGTCTCTTACTTCATCCTGCACATGAGGCATTGTTATTTCAAGTTAAGAAATATCTCTATTTAAAAATTCCTATTTAATTCTAAAGTTAACCTTTGAAAAAAACAGCTCTATATTAACAAAATCAAGAACTACATTGGAAGCATGTGCTTTTAGGTGCTTCTGTTACTGCAACCTCCAGCTATCAGAAAAAAAACACCACCCAACTTCAATACAGTTATTATTTTTTGTATTCCAGTAGTTTTCTACAGTATGTAAGCAGTGCTGTCACATATAGGAAGACAGAAGTTCCTCCTGTGTTTTATAAGCAGAAATTCCTTTTGCTAGAGATTCAAACGAGGATTTGATGGTTATGCTACAACACTTTTAAGGAGCTAGTCTCCATTTGTCTACCTATGTCTTTAATTGTTGATACCATCAAAGTTTAGATACTCTCTGATGAACCCCAAGCAAATGGAAATACGTACCTTTTCTTTTAATGAGGATTAGTTGATACTGCTTGCAGCTGGGGAGGGTGGTCCTGCACCTTTGAGTACAACGTTCAAAACCTCTCTTTCGTGATAGTTAAGTTCAATAAGATGACATACATTTCAGTATTGTGAAGTTCTGAGCTAGGGTTTACTACTTACTACTACGCTTTCTCTTTGAAAGCCTCCTTCCCAACCCTGCAGGAATATCTCTCTGCCAAACCAGCCCAATGGTCTGCTCATATTTTAACTGAGGCTAACTGGATCTGTGTGCTGCATGACTCAGGGCTTACCCTCAACCTTAGAGAAACTTCCCTGCCTATGCCAGATATCACAGATTTCACCCCTGCTTTAAGACAAAGTTGTTTTCTGTTAAAATTTTATTTAATGAAAGTTTAAATTTTAGCACAGATGTTTGCATAGCAGTGACGGGCTGAATGAGACACTTGACACATCTCTGCCAAGTAGCCTAAAGTCAAAGGTAATGACCATATGACTGCTACTCCCTGCCTCATAGCTTGTTTGCTCTTATTCGTGATGCTGAAAGGGCAGTCCACATTTTTACAACTTCCTACACTTCTGTTCAGGCCTGGACCTGAAATCATGCTTTGGCTCTTAACAGAGGTGGTCGCTGTCCTTAGGCATTGTGATGGGTAGTGCTTACCAATGCTTACGAACGGAGAGGGGAAATACTTATGCCAAGTAAGTGCTGACAGTGGGCACAAGTGTGAGGAGGCATCTCTACTTCTTGTTGCTGGTGGCTAAAAAGGCAGAGGCATTTAATAAGTAGGACCTGTGGGTGGATGAGTGGAGAACGATGCTCAAATAAATTGAAGCATATGATTCCTTTTTCATGGCAACTGAAGAATCACAGTATCATTTTGACATAGTTTGGCCACGGACATATTTTTAACTGAGGCATAAACAGATAATATCACATTACTTCAACCGCTATTATAACATTGCATACAAGTAACTCCTGCTGATTTAATGCTGCTTGGAAAAAATAATATAGCATTTGTCTCCGTGGAATAAAATTCAAGATCCTTCAACTGAATGAAGCAACAGAAGCAACAAAAATACTAAAAGTGCTAAATAACTAATGAGAACCAAACTTGAACAAGTTCCCCTATGCCAAGAACCATAAAGACCTGATTTTTGGCAGTTCTGCCTTTAACAGAGCTCCTAGTGGTTTATATTGGTCTAAAAAACAAGATCTGTTTCCATGAGTTTGGTCCTGTCATTCCTCCTAAAATGCAGTTTGAAGCAGCAATGAATCTAAATGAATCGTACATTATGGGGGTGGGGGGTGGGAGGGGGTTACCACAGAACAATTTACTAAAAGTGTGAGAGGCATTTAGTACATCCAGCTAAATGCCTGGGTCTTGACAACTCGTGGGTGAAGAATTTTCAAGTCATTGTCAAGTGCTGAACTATTCCACTTAGCATGAGAGATCTGTATTACATACACTCCAAAGGGCTCAGATTCAATGACAAAACATGATGGGCCTCTCCAAACATTTAAGCAACAGAGAACAATGGGATGAGACAATACTGCAAGATAGTGTTGCATGTATGGAGTGTTGCTGGCCTTGAAGTCACCTCTCGAAGTGTGGTAACACCCTAGGGTGTCTCCCACCATTGCATCATTCAAATATGAACTGGAAAAAAAAAAGAAACCACAGACCTTTAAAGAAACCTCCTTTTCAGTGAGGAATTATTAGTAGATGGAAGCTGGCAGAAAAAGGATGGATTTCTGCAACTTTAATACCTGCCTGAGTTCCACGTGTATTTGGAAAGGTAGTATCTCCTGAATGAAAGACAATTTTGAATCACAGAATCATTTTGTTTGGAAAAGACCTTAATGATCATCAAATCCAACTGTTAAATATGTTAGGTCATTGCTCACCTTACAGTCACTTCATCTTCCCAGTGAGCATGTCCCACTTTGAGGTCATTTGCAGCCAACTCTCTGAAGCAAAGTGGAGTTCAGTCACTTTTCCCCTGCGCTGCTTGCATGATCCTGTGGGTATCTGTGGCTTGGATCCACCATGAAGTTTACACTAGAACTAGCATAAACCCTAAGGTGCATCTCGCCAAGTATTTCAGAAGTCTTAATTCCACTGAGCAAATATTTTCAGATCTCATCCTAACTCAAAAGTTTTCCATGTTTGATTCCAAATGAATTTCTTCTAGAACAGTGTTTATATTTGGCTACCCGCCGAATCAAACCAATGGGTTTCTATGGAGCTACACTGGGAAGGAATTTGGCCTATTCTCTTTAAAACATATTGTGCTTGAAAAGATGTGACACGTGATGCCAACCGGCTGTATTTTATCTTGAACTGTTTCAGATAAATAGGGCCTGTTTTCTAGTAGGCTGAAGTACATCCATGGGACTGCTGCTTCACAGGAGGTGGAAAAGAAATACGTCCTTTTCAACTGCAGCCACCTAACTGTGTTGAAACCCAAACACTCTGAATGGCACTGTAATCAGAAACAGCAGACACACCAGTTTAAATTATATGTCAGATTTTAAAGAGATGTACAGTGGGTCGCTGTGATTAAGAGAGCCGTATTTCACCTGCTAGCAGCTGAGGATTGCGTTCTCCATTCTCCAGCAAAGACAACTCCGACCACACCTTATGTTTGCCCGAATCATTGCCAAAACCACCTACACTGCTAGGGGAATGTTGCACATGAACTGGGAAGTAAACTGCTGCTTCATCGTGGGTGTCCACGGCTAAACACTTGGAAAGGCACACAGCATGAAGCCCCCCTTTGCTGAGAATAGCGCTGTTACCTGATACAGCAAGACATGGCACGGGGCGGCTATAGACAGGGAAAAAATGTATCATCAAATGCCATAAGTACACCTAATAAAAATAAATGCTGGGATGTCTGTTTAAAGTGTGATTTTTCAATTAGGCTTTTAAGAATGTGAGGAGCTAGCTTTGTTCTGCCCACATGACTTAATTCCAAGAGATGCAGGTTGGTATTTCTGTCCAGAGTCAAATGCGGCTTCCCAGTTTACGAGATTGGTGGATTTTGCTTTGTCACCTTTGCACAACCACGTACATCTGACATGGCGTGCTACAGAACCAGAGATGAACACCATGACTGTAACAGGTCAGGAGGCTAGCTTGATTTCATATACAATGCTTGTCTGACTTTCATGTCTTCAGGTATATTTGCAGAACCATAGAATATCAGGTTGGAAGGGATCATCTGGTCCAACCTTTCTTGGCAGAAGCTCCATCTAAACAAAAGCATTATTTAGACAAGATGTCCCAGCACCCTGTCCAGCCGAAACTTAAAAGTATCCTATGTTGGGGAATCCTCATCTTACACAGTAGGCAATTGTCGAGCTCTAGCAGTTACCTGAGGCACCAACTTCCTTCCCTAAAACCGATTCAAAATTGTATATAAAGATACTTCACGGTACAGATTAATTTTTCAAAGTCCTTAAAACAGTTTAAAGTGATATAATTTCTTGTTAGGTTTAAAAAACAAAACCCAAACCACCCACAAACTAATAGGTCCTCCATTTAGCAGGCTACACATACATTAACATGAGTGAAAGAAATACACCCTGTATCGGAGTCACACGAGGATACAGTCATTCATGGAGATCTAATCAAAGTAGTAAAATGATACAAGCATGTTTTAGCATATTTCTGTTCCACTTCCCAGGTTTTCTGAACATCAGCTGCATCTATAATGAAAATAAATTGCTTGGCTTCAGTCTTCATTAGCTAATGAAGTATGCTGTTGTGATACAAAGCTATTGGAGTGTGTAATACATATACTTCATTGATACTCAATAAGCCAAAAAGCCACAGCATCATGACAGAAAAAGATAACTAGACACTACCTCCACTGTAAGTGGCACTCAGAAAAGACATGTTATTAACCTGAGGTTGTAATAGTTGAATACTGTTCTCTACAAGTGGGCCCTAGGCAGAGTTGAATTGTTACCTATTATTTCCAAATGTATGTAGAGTTGATAGAAGATAATTTCCCATAATAATTATTTTTATGATTCTTCAATTGTAATTTGTAAGTAAATATTAAACAAAAGGTTGCAACATCCCGTTGTCTGCAGAGTCTTGTCTGTTAGCAATTAGCAGATACAGACAGCGGCATTTCTATTTACAGAGTGCTTGAAGAAGAAAACGGATCTGAATTATTTAATCATCTTTGGCAGGAGAAAAAAGATCGTGATGAATTCTAACATTTATTTGCAAACAATGCAGGCAGTCCTGTGTGACTTTATGTGTATGATGTCAGCATGCTTTTAAATTGTGAAATATGTGAATGACTTAGTGCATACAGTAACCCCGAGATGTCATTAGGAAGCTATGGCAGTCATTCCCTCTTTAATTTTCTACATTAAACATCAACAGTCAAAGTGGTTCTGGAGCAGACGGCTATGAAAACAGAGAGGCAGTGGGAAAAGTCCTCCTTTTGAACCCATGTGAGATAGAAGATAATTATACTGGCTGCACTGTTTTGTTTTGGTTTGGTTTTTTTTTTTTTCAAACTGCTTGCTTAGCATGCAAATAGCACAGCCGGGGAGGCTCGCTGTCACCCTGGTAGGCAGACAGGTACATCGGCTGTAGAAAATACACAGTTCCTGGCCTGTCTGCTGGGATTAAGATGGCTCGTTGCGTGTCGGGACCTGCAGAGTCTTTGGGACACGCCTTCGTGTCAATGCCAAGGGTGGCAATATTCTCCGTTTCATGTAAATATGATACGGCTCTCGGGCTTCTGGCAAGGCGCCAGAGCAGCCTGCAGCTCTCTTCTGAAGATAATGCTGCTGTGATATTCCACAGAAATCAATCAAAATGCCACAGCCACTGCAGTGT
Organism: Laterallus jamaicensis coturniculus; assembly: GCA_022605575.1. Lineage (NCBI taxonomy): Eukaryota > Metazoa > Chordata > Aves > Gruiformes > Rallidae > Laterallus > Laterallus jamaicensis. The sequence goes on along the minus strand of JAKCOX010000002.1, from coordinate 10,967,844 downwards.
CATCTTGCAGCACGTGGGATCCCCTAACCCAGAATTCTTAAGCGTGATTAAGATTTATATGCTTATTGTAGCCACATGCACATATGCACAAATGAGCTGGAGCGGTGTCAATGAATTCTCCTAACCGAAGGCTGATAAAATGAACAGACAAATGCAAAGACTTGGAATGGGATTTTAAGTATGTTGTGCAACAGGTTAGTGGGACCATTTCCACCACTGAGAAAAGAGTCTGGTCCTGCAAATCTGTCCTGCTCACTACAGTTTTCTGGTAGTCCCTGCGTGATATTGGCAGGTTAATAGTTTCTTTTTGCTTTTTTCTCCAGGCAAAGCCCTAAGTTTCTCTAACATCACAGCGGGTTGTCATGGAAATTAGCGTAATACGAAATAAGGATGGCAAATAACTCCATTTCCAAACACTATGTTCAGCAGCCAGATGTATTAGTGGATTTGGCAGCATTTGCCAACTCCTTTGCACATGAACGACTCTACTCACATGATTTAAACAAATGAAACCAGGATAAATGAGATTAATCTGCCAATAGCAAATTACATTCTATTTAAAAATAGGAATAAGCCTGTACCAAATCCACATGCTTTTGTATATTTCCCATGTAATTTTCATGCACGGAAACACTACAGCAGACTATCCAAGAGTACAGGCTGTAGTACACTCAAGTAGCTGAAAACAAGAGGAGTGTCCTACAGCAGGGGTACCTTCCTGAGAGCCTGGAGACCACAGACAGGGATGTCACAGGGACCTGGCCCGAGGAGAAAAAGCAACGATGACCCTTGCACAGCTCATGCCACTTTGGAGAGGGAAGAACTGTGTGTTCAAATGGCTTTAGTCAAGGTGCCCAGCTCAGACTGAGTGGGACATAAAGATGGGTCAACCTACCCTTGTAGATTTTGTTACGTATCTAGCCATAGCTGGGGATACCGGTTACTTTACCCAGTGGAAGGCAGAGTCTGCTGTAAACACGACGTGAAACCTAAACAAGTTATTTCTCTTCTTATCTCCTTTGTCTGCCACATATTCAAACTGGCCCTCTAAACTCAATTTTGTCCTCAATTATTGCATTCCTCATTTTGCTATATGAGTTAGCGCAAGGATGGCACTTCAGCTCTCACTGATGGACAGTGGAGAATTTTCAATAAATGCAACTTTTTACTTCAGTGCCATAAACACTCTGATAAAAATGTTCCTATTTCCTTCCCTAAGATCTTCATGTATCTCCCCTTTTTAAGAACACATGTATGTTCCCTTGGATGTTTTGGTTTCCTTTATTGAACACCTCTTTTCCACTTGACAGATTCCCTTCCATTTATCTATCCCTCTCCCTCATATGCTTTTACCATTTCTTCCATTCGTGCTACTGGGACTTTCAGACTTCGGCTGTTTCTTCTCCATCTGAAGGGTTTTTTCACTCCTCTTCTCCCCACCCCTTTTTTTTTTTTCCCATCACCCTTATACAGCAAGACTGTGCTAGCTACTCCCTCTCCTTCAAGATAGGGCTTAATGCCAATGGAGGCAGATGGAGCACAAAGGTTGCCTTCTCTCCTTCGGCCTTCGCTTGGGAAGACGTTCTTGGAGCATGAAATAAAAAAAGGGTCAACATGGTCCTCCTACTTTGAGCTGACAGCATGGGTGAGATTATTCTTCCTGCAGATAGCTGTCCATTCACCATGGACAGTTGTAAGACCATCCATCAGAAGCTCTGACTACCAAGGACACAATGACTCCCTCTAGTGATGAATCCTTCTACACCTTTCAGGACTGGCAAGACTTGGGATGGATGGCAGCTTCTCTTGATAGAGTCAACTAACTTGGAGGCAGGGCAGAAGCATCCTTCTTTTAAAAGAAAAATAGGCCTGCTTTAAGGTTTATCACTTATTACCAGGAAAATTACATGCTGGCTATCTAAATACTTCTTGAAAAGCAGTAGAAAAAAAATAGCAGAAAAGCGATGCAATTTCTGACATTGTCAGTGTGGAGCCCCCCGTAAGTACTATAAACCATTTCCCAATCTGCTTTTATACGGGCCTAAGAATGAAAAAGAAAACTTTAGTGTTTAATGCTTTAACCAAATGTTTAATTTTTAACATCCCCATAGTCACACTGCAGTGTGGAGGTTGCAGTTAAAAGCCCAGATTCCTTCATCTTCCTGACACTGAATCTACAGTATAACAAAAACATTTTGAAACTAATGTAGAAATAGTTCTAACTGGAGAATTAACATAATTTACTTCAGTCGTGTTCACCAGGATCATTTATATCTTACACATGTGATGTGTAAATATTCACCCTCCCTATACATATACAGTTGGATTTTATGTATGATATATAAAAACACTCCCTTACAAAGTATGATTCATTGCTTTAACAGTTGGTATTTTAGCTTTTCCAGTATGTTCAAAAGCAGTTTATACATTTAGAAGTATGATGTATATAATCATTACTGCGTTAAGTAGGGTCTCATCCCATCTGTATGAGAAGATGCATTACACATGCTAAGCTAAGCACTTAAAACTACTGAGGCAGTTCAAATCTGTGGAAGAACTGTGAGCCAAGCTTTGGCTGGCTGCTTCCTAAAATACTTCATTAGGAAGTATTTTACTACCAAATTTATAATTATGGACAGTAAAATACACATGTCAAGACAGAAGAGCATAAAACACTACCTGTTATCATGCACAAGAGCTGATCTTACAAGGGGATGTGCCTTGGCCCAGAAGCAGGACAACACTACCTCACAATTAGGGAGCAGGGTTGGGACTCAGATCCCATGGTCTGTCCTACCTGTGGGCAAGTTGTCCTGTCTACCTGCATTTTACTCCTCATAAGTGGCAAAACTTATCAACCTAACCTGTATGCTGGAGTTTCTTACTTAATGAACGCCTGAAAAACACAGAGATCTACTGACTGCCAAGAATGATCTTATATTCATTTGGCATGAATGAAAGGCACAGAAAACACACTGAATATCAGAACACACTGCCCAGAGAGGTTGTGAGGTCTCCTTCTCTGGAGATATTCAGAACCTATCTGGATGTGTTCCTGTGTGACCTAATCTAGGTGATCCTGCTCTGGCAGGGGGGTTGGACTATATGATCTTCCAAGGTCCCTTTCAACCCCTACCCTCTGTGATTCTGTGATCAGCAGGCCTGATGGAATCGCATTTCAAAGAACATCTCTACACAAACATGGAAACGGTTCACACTCATGTACAGAGAAAATGGAAACAACATACATCCCCATCCAGAGTAAAGTTTGTGCCATATATGATTACAAGGACTTGCAGGCTGAAATGAGGCTGGGTATATTCAACATTTGGGTCTTGCATTGGCTGTTATGGATCTTCTTAATGCTGTCACTCACAGACATATGGAGCAAGTCTAGAGCACGGCCATAAAGATGATCAAGGGGCTGGAGCACTTCTATGAAGACAGGCTGTGAGAGTTGGGCTTGTTCAGCCTGGAGGAGAGGAGGCTCTGGGGTGACCTAATTGCGGTGTACCAGTACTTAAAGGGGCACTACAGGAAAGTGTGAGAGGGGCTGTTCACCAGGGAGTGTAGAGATAGGACAAGGGGCAATGGCTTCAAGCTGAAAGAGGGCAGGGTTAGATTGGATGTTAGGAAGAAATTCTTTACTGTGAGGCTGGTGAGGCCCTGGCACAAGCTCCCCAGGGAGGTTGTGGAAGCCCCATTTCCTGAACGCATTCAAGGCCAGGTTAGATGGGGCTTTGGGCAACCTGGTCTAGTGAGGGTGTCCCTGCCCATGGCAGAGGGTTGGAACTAGATGATCTTTGAAGTTCCTTCCAACCCAAAGTCTTCTATGATTCTATAATATCACCCACACATGCTCTTTGAGACAAAGGGGAATAATATTCTTTTTTTTTTGGGTGACAGATGCAACTGAGAACCCGCTTTCCCATTTTGTGTGCAGCCAAACAAAATTTCATGTGGCCTCTGCTGAAGAGAGTTAGGTCAGATAATCACTAACCTGCAAGGCTTTAAGATCTGTGCTGGCTCAGTGCAAGCAATATACTTGGGAATAGAGACAATGTTGATCTTCTGAAGCAAGTGATTCCTCTAGCCACAGACTGCCATGTGTTGGCTTGGACTCATCCAGTTCAACTTGATTGTATTGTCAGGGTGAAGGGCCCATGCTTGATGATCCCCAGAAAGAATACACCTCATTTAACACCATCAGAAGCCTGAATATGTTGAATATGAATTAAATATTCTGGCATTTTACCTGGAAAGCATGTGTAAGCTGTGTTTTTTAAAAAAATCTCATAACATGCAGTGATTTTCACAGGAAAAAAATATGTAAATGACACACAAACCACAACATTACCAAATTTCAAGCCCTCACTTCAAAGCAGATGTCCACTGACAATAACCCATTTATTTTTTTTTTCTGTAATGATTATTGAAAATTATTTTGGCTAAATTTCTCCAAATTCTTCAGCTTGGGGCAGATATTTAACCCAGAAAATTTTAGCCAGTGTGGATCAAAATCTAGAAACTTGCTCAGAAAAGAAATAAAAGTGATATACTAGGAAGTTCTGTATAGGGCAAAGAAGACAATAACTTTTTGTTGTCAGCCTTATTTGGCTGGCAACACCAGACACATTCTGTATGCAAAAGCCCTTCTTTGGGTCTGAATGGAGACCAGCAGACCAGACGTGCCTATGATTAAAATCCCTCAGGATGTCTTGAGTATCTACCTTCTCCTAACTAGTATATATTTTGGGGCCTGCCTGGCAGTAATCTTGAATATTTAGGTTGCTGCACACCAACTTGGATAGTACGAGACAGGAAATACCTAATTGAACATTATGCTTTCTCACATTAGAAGGGCAGGTCAGTTCCTTATTCTGTCTAAAACATTTCCTCGGCGTTGTCCTGGGTCCCTCAGCACTCCCTGGAAGCAATGCCTGACCAGCACTCAGCTGCACGTGTATGCACTAGGAAACCATGGAACTGTGTCCAGGATCTGGCATCCCCCCCTAGAAGCCCCGGCAACGGATTGCGCTCCTTCTTCCTTTCAGGAAGACATCTCTGTCCAGGTTATGCTGCAGAAAGGCTCTTCATCAAGTGAACTGATAACAGGGGTGATCAAAGTCTGGCAGTTGTCCCTTATCTATCGGGGATCAGAATTCAGGCATGAAGCTGCCCTTCAATTTGCTCCTCCCCACCATTAAATGATATTCAATCACTGCACGGAGAATGCAGCCCATGCGCTCGCAGCCAGATGTTATCATTACAGGCCTTTTCTTATAAACTGATGCTGAAACCCGAGTGGTTGATGAGACTAGCTAAGCAGTTGTACCTTTGACCTGATTGCATTAAACTTGCCCTATCAATTTAAGCTTAGTATAAACACCATTTCCCAGAGTCCCTCATGACTTCAGTAGTGAGAAGAAGCTGACTAAGCCTAAACATTTTTTAACAGCAATCTTGTCTTACAACACCAAGGGGATTTGCCATGTATCTGGGGCTTTATAAAACCATATGAACATGCTGAAAGAATTAAAGTCCTTTAAAAAAGCAAAATTGATGGTGACAGTCCTTTTAGAAAACCAGTTTGTAGAATGTCAGCACAAGAGGAGTTGGAAATGGGACTAAAATAGTTTTAAAAAATACAACAGATTTGTGTTTGTTTCACACAGTTCTTCCTAAACACTGAGATCGAGAGGCAAAAGACAGAACAAAAAAACCCCCAAACTAAAATCTCCCAAACTGAATTCACCACCAATTAAAAATACACCCCCCAGCACTCAAATACCTTGCAGATATATCACTCATGTGAGATCTCCCATAAAACACAGAGCATCTCCACCCTGCTATTTTATATGCATTTTTAATAAAGCTTGGTCTATTTCACATTGAAGATAATTCAGTTAATCCCATCAAAAGTTTCTGTGTAGCAGCACATGAGCTATAGCATATGGTATAGCACATGGCCAGCAAAGCTTGGCTAGGTTGAATAAACGGTGAACATGCTTATAACTCTAAGCATAAGAATGAAAGTAACACTATGCTTACGTCAGCTGTATTGCCTCCTATGGAATGATAAAGCAGTGATTTGGTACTGTGAATGTTGGTACAACAATGGGAGATAAGCCAATAGTAAGTAGACCCTCATCTTGTCAGCTTGCAAGTGCTTCGTGCCTGATACAGAAAGACACACTTGAAGCTGAGCAGATGAGTATTCCTGCTCATTTTAGCAGACATAGTCAACGCTTTACAAAACTGAACCTCTGACCCAGAATTTGAAAGCAAGAAAAAAGTAAATATCCAAGACTGGCACTCACTTTAAAACAGAAGCCTTGTGCTGGCTGTTGGTTATACTAACGTAAGAAACCTGCCAGTGGAACTGCTGTTAGAAGTGCAAGAAGGAAGCACGTTAAGTGAAATGTAATGATTTCATGCTTATGGATATTCATGCAGAACATGAATCAGAGCACTGAAACAAAGCACATAAAAAGCCAACAAAAATTACTGACTGACTTTACTGTTTTGAAAAGTAACAAAGCAAGAATACGCATGTAAAAAACAAAAATAAAACCCAAAGCAATCATAAAAGTCCAATCCAACCAACAACTGCTGCTACTTAAATAATTATGGAGAAGTTTTTTCAAGAACTAATTTAGCTCAGTTGTTACTTTGGTTACTCTTAGCAGCAGCAGCATCTGACTTTTGTTAAATTAAACAAATGCCAGTATTCCACTGTGGGAAGAAAATGCAGGTAAGGAAAAAAAAAATAACATCTGTTCCATGATTTTACATAATACAGAGGAAGAAAGTAATCTAGAACTTGATGCAAAGTTCTTTTGTGACTCAAATGAAAGCAGGGTCCTTGTATGCAAATAAGTAAAGTACACAATTAAATGACAAAACCTAAAACCAATGCTAAAGGAAGACTTGCACAAATCGTTTGCCTTGCCGAAAGCATCTCTGTTTCTCTCTTTTTGGGATCAGATGAGATGGAACATACCCAGCGGCCGTAACTCTCAATACAGAGAGAGAAAAAAACCCAAACCATTCTTTCCTGAAAACTGTCTAAAGGAAGACTGATTCACCTAGTCATGCCATGTCATTACAAAAGATACTTCTGTCTCATAGCTTACAGCACAACGTGGAAGCATCTGAGTAGCTTTCACCCTATATTTGCTATTACAGAATCACAGAATCACAGAATCTTAGGGGTTGGAAGGGACCTCAAGAGATCTTCGGGTCCAACCCCCCTGCCAAAGCAGGCTCCCTATCTCATATTACATAGATAGGCGTCCAGACGAGACTTGAATATCTCCAGAGAAGGAGACTCCACCACCTCCCTGGGCAGCCTGTCCCAGGGCTCTGGCACCCTCACTGGGAAAAAGTTCCTCCCCATGTTGGTGCGGAACTTCCTGTGCTCCAGCTTACAGCCATTGCCCCTAGTCCTGTCCCCACTGACCACTGAAAAGGGGCTGGCCAATTCCCCCTGCCACCCATGTCTAAGATATTTGTAAACACTAATTAGGTCCCCCCTAAGTCTTCTTTTTTCCAAGCTGAACAGACCCAGCTCACTCAGCCTTTCCTCATAGGGGAGATGTTCCAGACCCCTAATCATCTTTGTCGCCCTTCTCTGGACTCTCTCCAGAAGGTCCCTGTCTTTTCTATACCAGGGAGCCCAGAACTGGACACAGTATTCCAGGTGGGGCCTGACCAACGCAGAGTAGAGGGGGAGGATCACCTCCTTCGACCTGCTGGACACACTCTTCCTGATGCATCCCAGGATCCCATTGGCTCTCTTGGCCACCAGGGCACACTGCTGGCTCATAGCCAACCTGTCATCAACCAGGACCCCCAGGTCCTTCTCCATAGAGCTCTTCTCCAACAGGTCATCCCCCAGCCTGTACTGATACAGTCGGTTATTCCTCCCCAGGTGCAAGACTTTACACTTGCTTTTGTTGGATTAAAAAAAAAAAAAAAAAAAAAAAAAAAAGGGGAGAGCGCGAACGCAGTCCCCCACTACCACAAATGATGCAGTCGAGTTTCCCGCAATTGGGGAAATCGCAGGGGTCAGCACACCCGGAGTGCAAGGGATAAGCCTCGCCCTGGGAAAACCACCTGCCTGATCATGGTGTCTCCCCTGCCAGGTAAGTATTAAGAGTGATCTAGCTGTGACAGGCACAACACAGGCTAATTTATCTTTCCAGTAATGAGTAACAGCTAAGCTGGAGAAGATGAGGTACAGTAGAGCAACAATAAATGTACAAAGGGGGATGGCAACAGGTCACAAATGGGCAAGTCTTAGGCTGGCATGAAGTTACTGGTGGGGTTTTTCATGATCAGTCTTAAGAATTGTTACAGGCACTTTATATAATGTGAAAAATTAAAAATATGCTGAAGAAAGTTGGTGATGGCTTAAATTTGAGAAACATCAGTACAGAGGAGGATCAGGTTGGAAAGAAAAAAATGGCTCAGCATGAATGCTGTCATCATGGAGAGGAATTGAGAGTCAAGAGGAAAAAGCTTGAGATAATTCACTTAGAGACTACAAATAAAAGACTCACTGTATTTTGAAATAACTGATGTAAAGAAGAACCTGGATGTACCAGCTCATCACAGGTGACTCTTAAAGAAGCAGCATGATGCAACCATGAAGGGAAACACAGTCTTAGTATGTGCAGGATGAAGTGTCTCCAGCCAAAGTAGGGAAGTATTTCTACTAGAGTATGAGACATGGATTGCTATGTCTTTTATTTCAAATACTGTGTAGTATTTAAATACTACTCTTTGTAGAGACGTTGAAAGAAAACCAACTGGAATAGAAGCAGATGCAGAGGAAACTTGTAAGGATGGTCAAGGGGTGCAGAAGCATCCCACAAAAACACAAGGACAAATTTTTCTTTGTTTAGTCAACCATATTAAAACTTGGGAGGTGATAGAACTGCGTGCTACACAGTCAGTTGGGAGATGTTATAGCATCACCGGAGAAAAGAACTATTTAAGTGAAGGCCAGTGGCGTAAGAGCAGATGGATATAAGCTTGCCAAAAATGCCAATACAGTGGGAGGTTAGATGAAAATTCCTGACCATAAGATCAGGCAGGTTCTGGACTGCTGCACAGTGGGATTAGCTGGGGCTAAACATCCTTGTAACTTTTAATGTGCAATCAGTGAAAAGGGTTTCACAATGTGGTACCTGCGTCAGTGTAGGTAATCTTCCAACTTGCTGTTAACAGCATGACTATAATATGCACATCAGCATCTGGTAATACTCTTATTCTTCTTAATGATTTAATATCTCAAATTTATATCATACTTTTCAACCCAAAGGGTCCCAAAGCACTTTAAGAATTACAATTGACATGCAGTCTGTGGAGAGAGGGCTTCGTTCTCTGCAGAAAGAGAGCTGCAGCACAGGTGAGTGGCAGCAGCTGTGTGAAGTATGGTTATACTCAAACTGTAAAGAAGTGTTTACATTTTATAATAGGGAAGACCAAAGTGGTCATTTGGGGAAGAAAGTATTTTCACTGGAAAAAAAATGTAAGTGCTCCGTATGTCCTATTTTCTTCTCCAGACAGTTCTGCTGTTGATGTCATGGAGGGACCAAGGTGCAGCAATCCCAGTAGAATGAATGTTAAAATATTACCCCTGTTCATGTTTCTACTACCTATGAAAATTTTTTTGCTATGTGTAATGTTGGAAATACATCATTACCCTCTTTTTTTTAGAGGCTTTCCTGCCTTCTTCAGGGGATATTATCTCAGGAGATTCATTAGGACTTGATCAAATTAATCCCTCTAAATCAAAGAGGATACTGAAGTATGTATGTGCAGGATCCCCCAGTGGGTGCAACAACTTCGGGCTATATGAAAACCCCTGCGGCACATGAAAACCCCCCAAAATAAGCCTGGACCTTTGCAGGCCACATACAAAGGCTTGGCCAGCTGTCAAATCTAAACCTTCAAAAACCATGAGACTGGCTTAAGAGTAGAATGATGCTATACTCCCCATCTTTGGCCTGTTTTGATTTGTCTGTGTTAATATAAACTGAGAAATCTTTTTTTTTTCCCAATGAAGGCTTGACATACAGTCACACCAGGTAAAATACAGACAAGACTGCCATGTGGCTATCTTTCACCAAAAGTGACTGCAAAGAAATGTGTTGGCTTATAGTAGCAGTAGTTTAAGAGCTAAAATTTAGTGTCATCAAGTTCTGTTTGGCTTTGGAAAGCAGTCAGGACAGCACATTGGTCATCCCATTATCACATATAAGTGAGTCCTTTCCCATGGACTATTCAAGTCAGTTCTCTGTAAAAAGAAAGCTGCAACCTCTTTACAGCTATAAAGCAGAAATAAAATATATAAACTGAAGAGAGGGGACTATTGTTACTGGTAACACCTGAAACAACAGGCAAATTAGTAGCTGTCATAGTATTGTGGCTTTGTGTGGTGGGGTTCTGGTGGAGGAGAGGTGGCTGTAGTAGGGGTGGCTTCTTGCCAGAAGCAGCCAGAAGCTCTCTGCAGGCCTGACAGCAAATACCAGCCTGCTGAAGGCCAGAGTTGTTGTTGACCAAGGCCGAGCCCATCAGCGATTCTCACAGTGTTTCTGGGAATTGCATTTAGGAGGAAAAAAACACAAGCAGCTGCTTTTTGCCACCAGAGAAGGGAGAAACCCCATGCTGGAGCAGGTGGAGACATATGGAAGACACTGTGACCCACATTGGAGCAAGCTGCTGGCAGGACCTTCAGCCTGTGGAGAGAGAGGGAGGCCCTCACTGGAGCAGGTTTGCTGGGAAGGCTTGTGACTCCATGGGGGACCAGTCTGGAGCAGTCCGGGCCTGAGAAACTGAGACACATTCTATGATTTATGACTGCACCCCATAGAATTGACCCACACTGGGGCAGTTGGTGAAGAGCTGAAGCCCCATGGGAAAGGACTCATGTTGGATAAGTTCATGGAGGACTGTCTCCCGTGGGTGGAACCCCACCGTTCAACAAGGAAAGTGTGTGAGGAATGCGCTCCCTCCCCCGCAAGAAGGAAAACAACTAGTGAGGAATTGACCAAAACCCTCATTCTGCCCCCTGCCCCAGGGAAAGGGAGAAGGGAGAGAAATCATGAAGAAAAATGGAGAGAAATTATTAAGAAAGTTAAGTCCATGAAGAAGGGAGAGGTGGGGCGAGGTGCTTTAAGATCTGTTTGCACTTCTCATTACCCAACTCTGGTTGTAGTGTAGTACAATAAATTATAGAGTTTTCTTTCCTTTATTCTGTGCTGAGGCTGTTTTGCCTGTGATGCTGATTGTGGAATGATCTCTCCCTGTCCTTATCTCAACTCCTGAGCCTCTCAATATATATTTTCTCCCCTGTCCAGCTGAAAAGGGGAGAGATAGAGCAGCTTTGGTGGGCGTCTGGCCTCCAGCCAGGGCCAAACCACCACACATAGCCTCAAGGTCCATTGTTCTGTAAGCAGCAAAATGAGCAGCAAAAACAACAAAAAAAGGAAAAAAACCCTTTTCTTGAAGAGTTTACAGTAAAAGGTCAGCATACCTGAATGTTCAGAACACCTGAAATCCCAATAAGGAGAAATCAATGCCATGTCAAACTTGGAAATAACTTTCTAAAAATAAGCCAAATAAGGAAATTCCCTTTTAACTGTGAAGAATTAAAGTTTCTCTACAGAACAGCTGGAGCATTCATAGATTTGTCTCTTCCATGGCTTTTTTTCTTCCCCCCCCCCCTTTATTCTGCATTCCATAGTTCCAAATGGAGAAGTCATCTGCAGGTCACACCACTGCCTCCGGTGCTACTTAAACAATTTAAAAAAATGTATCTTCACACTGGTGACACGTACAACCCGTGTAGGTTGGATTTCCATGAGCGGTTGTTATCTGAGGCCCCCGCTGCCGCCCCGACCCCCCATCCACTTCCTCCTCCTGGCTCCCGCGCTCCCAAGGCTGGCTTGGCAACTGAGCTGCCTGGCTGTCACAGCACTGCCAGGGGGCTTGGGGAAGTTTTAGACAAGCTCACTTGTTTCCAGGAGGCTCTTCTCCCTATGAGCGCATGCCCCTGAGATGTCTCCAGGGCATCAGCTCATCTGAAGTATGTGACATGGGCTTCCTTGTAAGCAGCAGTAGTTGATAGGAGGCCCGTAAGGACAGCACTAACCACCATGTCACTCGGCAGTTTATCAAGCAAACTTCTTAGAGGAAATGCGCTTGCTTGTGTTGGACTGCTGGTGTGCTCAGCTTTCTCCCATCACAGTGCTGCTGGGGCCTTATCCAACCTCTAATAAAAGCTGCACAGCAGTGTCCCAGCAGCCCTGGGACCCACCAATGCCTCCTTTTTCTCTTTCTCTCAGGACACCAGGTGAAAAGCATCCCGTGACCTCCTGTGTTGGAAAGGTCCCTCTTGCTCCCTGGCCCCTTTTTGTACCAGCCTGTGTGGAACAAAGGATGCACAGGACCCAGCAGCTCTGTCACCAGCTCCTGGGTGCCTCCCCTGCGGTGTTATTTCTCCATGTGGCCTTGCCTGCTGCCAGATGAAAACCACTGACTAGAAAGCTCTAATCCTCCTGTGTTTTACAGACAGGACTCAAGAAAAAGAGGATTTTTGCAGCTTTATGAGATGTATATGTCCTACCATCCTGGTGAAAGTTCACCCCAGCCTGGTCAACTCACGTACCTTTGAAAAAACAGAAATGTGGCAGTTTGCACATGCCCATCAGAGACCTGATAGGGATGGATGGCTTAAACTTCTGGAGAGTCTGGCCTCCCTGAAACATCTCACATGCTCCAGATATTGACTAGACAAAGCAAGCTCTCAAAATATGACGATGAGGGCTGCACTAATATCCTGAAATGTTTGTATTACCTAGCTTCAAGATACTAGACTTTGGACCTTAATACAGGTCAGTTAGCACCTGTGTGGTTTCTATTTTTGGTTTTATTTGTTTTCCTAGTGTATAATACCCTGTACACAGACAGATAGGCAGTTTGTGCTTCATAAAGCAGGAGATTCCTGCATGCTCTGCTTGTATTAAAAGGAAATTATATTCAATAATCAACTGGCAGACAATTCAGTTTGTCAGTTCATAACGTAACAAGACTGCAAGGGGAAGATAGGAAAACAGTGATTTTGCCTAAGGGAGCAATCTTAGGTATAAAAAGAAGAGAGGGAAAACCAGAATAAAAACCTTTAAAAAAACCTTCAATTTTGAACTAGAAAGAGAAAAGTAATCCCAAACCATCAATTACTGAAGCATGTGAGTACTATTTAGAACACATTTTAAAATTAAAAAAGGGAATATCTTGGATCTACTTTTAAACAGGTTTTGCATGGTGAAACACCACTGATGTCAGCAGAATAATTTCCAAGTTATAAATTTGTTAACATAAGGTTAGTGCAAGGTTGCAGTACAGTGGATGAGAATTGCTTTGAAAATACTGCATGAGATGGAAGACTGTGTGCTAATGTTGAATAATCTGCTAGGAGATGATTTGCTTTCTGCCTACACAGCCAAGCTACAGATTAATTAATGTTACCGCAGAGACTGTAACCTCCTGAGGCATAAAGCAAACCAGTAATATTCTAACATTAATAATAATTAATATTCTCTCTTATGAATATTGTTCAAATAAAAGGATGTTGTATTTTAATACACGTTTACCAAGACCACGTAACATACAAAGCTCCTATTTTACCAGTTGTTCTTGTGCCAAACACAGAAAATGATTAGTAAATACCTTTGAGCTGATAGGGGGTTACATCTTTAAAAAGCAGTAGCAACTTCCTCAGAAATTTAATTTGGCTGCAGTTGAAAAGCCAACGTAAACAGCCTGGACACCCATCTTAAACCCAGCTTATTCACACTTTCAGCCAACAAGAGTTGATGAAGCAGTCTTTAACAGCCTGGATTTGCCTTCTCAGACAGACACACACAGGCACACATACAGTGTCATTTAAATAAACAGCAACAGCCCAGGATGAGGCAGGGTCAGGAAGCACCTCCATACTGTAGGCATCAACTGGGCAGGTGCTTTTCAGGCAGGTGACCTGGCTGCCTAACTCCTGCATGGCCTTAGGTAGCTAGAAGAATACTTCCAGCTCGTGCAGATGCCTACGTTGAACCAATGAAACCACATCCAGAATAAAACCTGAGCAGCAATACTGAACACTGGGAAAACTCCCAAGGGTCGAGCTGGACAAGGACTCAGCTCCAGAGCCATGAGGTGATGGCTGAGCATTGGACAAGTACTCGGTCACAGAAACCAAATTAAGAATGGAAAGTGGAACAGAGACTCAAAGCTCAGTTGTTACCTATGCAAATCAGGGCTGCATTTGTTACTTAGGAATGAGGAAGAAGGTGGAAGGACATATGTCTCCATCAGTGCAACAAGCAGAACAGGGAACAACATATTGACCTTGCAGGGTAAAACACACACAGGAGCATGGAGCAGATTCCATTCTAGTAGGTTGGGGCGCTCAAAAAATAATGCAGGAATTTAAAATTCATAGGAAAGAAATCACTAGCTTATGCAAAATGAGAGGGCAAAGCAAAAGAACGGAGCAATGGGAGCAAACAACAAAGCCTGGAAGAGTTGCACAGCAAGATAAAAAAATGAAGAAGAGCCAGGATTGTATCTTGCATGATATTTTACATAATAGTTTTTGCATGGGGACAATGACATTTAAAATAAAAGGTAGTTGTAGTCACTACAGTACATGCAAATATAGCACCTCAAGAAAATCAGAGAACTTGTAAACAAAGGACATCTTGAGAACAACCAAAACCGGCACATCTGACATACCAATAATGTTACAGAGGTCAGGATGCTGGAGTACACTGAAAATTAAAAGACATTTCTTGCCAAAAATAATTCAGAAGAATATAAAGAACTCAAAAATGTAGGAGAAAGAATTAACTTATGAAAGACTACGGGAAAAAAATATTGGTCTCTCAGAAAATTTGAAAAAGCCAAGAGTATTCTTGGATCAAGAGTATTGCAAGATAGTGGATCAAGAGTAGTGTGATAAACTAGGATCCTTACAAGTGAAAAAATAAAGGGAGACTCAAGAAGCAGTGGATAAATACAATGAGGAACCACATGCAATACAAAGGTTCAGAGAGGAACAAAACTCCAAATCTGATAGGTGGCAGAAAGCAGTTTCAAGATTTCATTTCCACCCACTGCTACCACAAACAGTAATTGAAATAAACAAACAAATAATCCCCTGCTTAATTATTCAGACCAGATAATTTAGAGTTGTTTGTTTGTGGCAGAAGACCGAGATTTTTTGTTGATAAAACTGGAATCATGCCAGTTAAAGGTTAAGTCCAGCCTGCTAGATGTAACTCAGGGCATGGAGAGGCATGTTAACATGTCTCTGAAAACTCAGGCCTCCAAAAAGCCCTCAAAGATCCCATAGATGGTAAAGGCAACTCATACTCTCTGCTGAGCTGTTCTGAATTCATGCTGCAGCCCCTGCTTCAAGAACACCATGATCCCAGATCTTTCTGAAGCCTCAAGATCTCATGTCCCTTGCAGTACAGGGACTGTAGATTTTTCTGGCTCTTTGATGGTTGAAGTACATTTATTTTTGCATTTCATCCATCATATTTTAGTGTAGCCTTAAGTTTTCTCTCTTCCTTGTCTCATTTACAGGTAATGGTACATTGCATATGCCAATTTTTGGCCACTAGCCAAAAATAACATCAGAATTATATTCAATACTGTCTTTGACTGAAGCACTATGCCCTGCCTTATCAACAACATCAAATTCCTACTTTGCAATTTCCTATTTCTAGTTACAGACTTCTGATGTGTATCTGCTTTTTGCACTGAGGTATGATTCTGTGAATACACCTCAGGTTTCCTGCAAGTTGCTAAAAATAGCGAAGAATATTTGTCTCTCTCTAGCAGAGTCACCTCATTCTGGTGAGTAGTCCATCTGAGAACCAAGCCTCCTTGAAGACAAAAGGACAACTCCCACATTTTCACAATGGACTTGTTAGTGGGCGTGATTCACCATTTCCCCATTCCATCTTTATGCCAGTATAATGAAATCAATGAGGGTTCCATCAAGATAACCCCGAAGAGCACAATGCAAAGGTGAGTCAGATCCCACCTGCTACAAAATGTAAAAGGACCACTTCATAGCAGGATGATGAGAATTTGGAACGGGCTTATCAGAAAAACATGTGCTTCAAGGTGATTCCTGATCATTTTGGAATTGCCATTACAAAATCAGCTCTATTGTTTGCCACATCACCACTGGGCAGGAAACAAGCCAGTGCAAACCTCCTGAAAGATACTTCATATTTATTCTTGAACAATGAATCGGTCTTCCAGAGGGGAAAAAAAGCTGCGAGATTGACAATGGACTACATTGTTCTTTGATGTTGCAGCACGGACAAATCACAGGTGTATTACGTAAATACCTGTCAAACTGACAATTAATATCAATTAGGCTTTAATCTGACATATTACATTGGGTGCAGCAAATGCAAAATCTGTTCAAAGTAGATCGTAGATATGTACCCTTCAATTAGACGTGAGGGAGGAGGAAATTCTACTCTGTGGGAAAGCACAGCATTTAACTCCTGAACTGCTAGAGATCTCTGTGGATGAAATTCAGCCTTGTGAAAGTAGCCAGCCCAAAATTTTCATGAGTCCCAGCAATTTCAGAAGCATAAGTGGCATTTAAGTAATAAGAAGGAGCTGTTCGCTCGCTCTCTACATACACAGAAGCTCAAGGGTACAGTGTTTATCAGCTCCTTGCTTTTCCATATAAAAAGGCCAGAGTAGGGGAAATTAGGGGGATATCTATGGGTCTGACCTCCTGAAACAATCACTCTGGAGCCAGAAAGGAAGAGAGTACACACAAAGCTACACAGCAGATGAAAACAAGCGCTTTTGTGGTATGTCTCTGAGTTGGAAACTGGACTGGAAGAACGTACATCTCACATGCTGGGCAAGACACAGCTTCCCCAGACTAGGTATGTGTGTGTGAAGAGCTCCCTGCATGACTATGTGCGATACACACACCTCTGTGATTTTTTTTTTTCAGGCTTTACAACAATGAAAAGATCCTTGATACACTACATTCAAAACAGCGATACAGTAGTGGCTCCTCAAAGTGAGAAACTGCAAATACATCACCAAAACTGACCTGAAAGATTATGCTGTCTGGGGGTTAATCAGACACAGAAGTAAAGCACACAGTAGATAGAATCTTAACAAGATTCTCAAGCAAACCACAATTGCTGTTGTGACTTAATACCTCAGAACTTCAAAAGAAAGAAGGCATGGCTACAATATTTTGTGGCATATATGAAGAATACATAAATGAAGGAAAAAAAACCAACATTACTTGTCCTCCTTCCAGAGAAAGAATCTAACCTGTGCAATTTCTACTTGTTCGTAGCCTCCCTTCACATACACTGCACCTCCTTCCCCATTCTGAGCTAACCTTTTCTAACTCATCTACTGACTACCAAATAGGATGCCATCTCAATATTTATACATGACTAATTTTTTTATGCTGTGCAAAGCTTTCCTTATTCATGAACTCTTCTCTTTTCAGAGAGCTTGCTGAAAGAAAATGCTCACGTAACTTTTCATTAGTCCTGAAATATGCAGATAGAATCCTGTCTCTTGCCAGCTACTAACATAAGCTAAAAATCCCACTGATCTGACATCCTACTAGCCGTGCCTCAAATTCATATGAAGTATACAAATGCAAGCATTCATCAGGATGCCTTTAAATGATCAGGCATGCTCTGGAACTGAGATTTGCAAAAGAATTACACTTTTAAATAACTCTCATTTAGTAAACATTAAACTTAATCTCAACAATTTTAATCAGGGCTGAACTAA
Source organism: Laterallus jamaicensis coturniculus (assembly GCA_022605575.1). NCBI lineage: Eukaryota > Metazoa > Chordata > Aves > Gruiformes > Rallidae > Laterallus > Laterallus jamaicensis. Next base: position 10,949,970 of record JAKCOX010000002.1, on the reverse strand, counting down.
TGAATATTATTGAAAAACCTCCCTTGTCATTTGAGAATATAAACAGCTTCTCTTCCATCCAGTGAGTTCATACTGAGATGATGTTACACACTACTTTCTGAACTCAAAGATGAGGAGGACTTTGTATCTCAGGTCAGAAGGAGTGAAATGGGAATATCAGGGAAATACATAATATTTTATTTTCAATTCAAAAGAAGAAGGTAAAAAGGAGTGTGATTCCTGTCAATTAGTTGATAGTATTTATTAGATAAAAACTAAGTTAAAACAAGGAGTAAAATAAGAACTACACACCTGAACAAGAAAGACCCTGCTATTCAAGAATATGGCACTTATATTTTTAGTTTTGTGTTTCCACAACAGAGGCTAAATTCTGCTCTCTTTGCTTGTACAAAGAAATACTGTTGACTTTGGTGATCTCCTTATGTGAAGGAAGTAAAAGAGAATTCAAAAATTCCCATGGTTGTCTCTGGAGAGGTTCAGCTCATGTCATGGGTGACTCAGGCAATCATTGTTCTGTCAGAGATTATGGGAACAATATTATCTCATGACTTTTTGTTCCACTGTTTTAGCTACATATGGGCTTTCACTCACCTTTGCAATGAAACTTTTGCTGCTGTCATATGGCATAGCATCTTTCACAAAACATTCGGGAGCAAGAAAATCCCTCTCCCTTCTTCCGCTTGGTGTTCCCAACTTTGTGGTTGGCTTCTGGTGGTGTATCTACCGAGCTATTAATTTCTCTGCCCTTTAGGATGTGAAGCTCTGGGATAGCCACCCTGCTGCCAGGGGAGCATGCCTGCATTCCTTGCATTTGTGAACATGAGCAGCATTGGGGGTAATCCTTGGTACCACCTTTTGGAGACATCCCTGCTGCAGTGTTTGAAAAGCGGTGGGAGAAGCTTTCCATTTCACTTTTTATTTTTCATGAAGCGTGTTGAGCTGCTGTCCTGACACGTCTGACTGAAGCAGGAGGAGGCCTCCTGCCAGAAGGCTACCCTGTGGTATGCAGCCACCCGCCGCTCCCTGCTCCCGGGCTGCATTTCCATAGTCAGGTGGCTGGCTCCTGCCTATGGTGTGCGCACCGCTGGGAGCGCAGAGATCAGTTTGAGGACAAGGAAGACAAAACGGGCCATCCCTTAGCTCTGTCATAAATTCATATGGAACAAGGAGAAGAAGACATATCTTAAGAGTTAGTTTTAAATAAAAACCCCATTCAAATAAACAATGAGCCACCAAACAGGTATCTGCATAAATAAGAAAAATTCTATGTAATCTCAGGGTGCCTGTTTTGATCACACTGAAGCTAATGAGCATTATTTGCAGGAAGAGTGGTAGCAGCTATGTCTGTAGCATTCCCCAAATCCTTACTTTTCCAAAGCCATCAGTATTTCTTTTTCTGTCCTCTGTCTCTCAGTATTATTTTCAAGTATAATGACCATGCTGTTACTGATCAGTTACATTAAAAAAAAAAAGAAAGAAAAAAAAGGCTAAGCCATCAGTACTTTGAGACCTTTAGCAAATGAAGAGAAGTTACATGATACTGCACTATGAAAGCAGTTTGATGGAAATAAAACTCAAAGTTTTGCTACATTCTTTGGAGCGGTGCATGGCATTGTATGCATCTATTATTATGGTGTAGTTCCATGGCCAAAAAGTAACCTGAGGAGGATTCATACCTCATGCTTCACATGAAATATAAGCACAGGTCTAGGTAATATTCACTATTCCACTCCAAGGAGAATAGAAATTCTGGGATTCCCAAAGGATCTTGAGTTTTGCTAGTCAACTGAGAGTTCAAAGCAAGTGGCACTCCCAGGAATGCTCTTCCCCCTGGCCTGATGCCATACTCTCCCAGTTACAGATACATGGCAGCATCATGACTGTGACTGAGGTATGCCATACACTAACCTTTGATGGTAACACAGATGGAAAGCAGCAGTCACAAGAAGAAAGAGGGGATTTGGTAAGTTTGAGCAGGAGAGGAAAGGCATTCCTCTGGGTAAAACAGATCTGGGTCCACCTATCATCAATCCAACAAAAATACAGCCAGATACTTGGATCAAGACTGTGATACTGTGTGGCCATTGTCCATTGTTACAACATGTGTGACAACACAACACAAAGGCATGTGCGACACAGTGCACCCGACTGGCCTCATCATAGTGTGAATAGATTGCATTTGTGGTACACTTTTTTTCAGCTGTAGCGCTCATATTCTGAGCCCATCAGCTGTTGTGTGTGTCAAGCATGAACTACATTTTAAAACAGTTAATCTAAAATATCAACAGTCCCATGCAGATGTTCTTTTATGTACATTTCCACAAGCTATGACATATATGTCAACCAGGTTATTTCACAGACCTCTGTTATTTGGCTTATTTTAATCCTTGCTCCACAAGCGGCTCATAGCTTCATCACAGACTTTCCCAGTTTAATGAGGGAAAGCTGCAAGAATGGCTCTTCCATGTGTTGAACAAGAGGTGCTCCTGTTTACCTTGGGATTCCCCAAGAGCAGCCAGCGCTGCTCCTGCAGATACCTGCTGCACCTAAAGGCAAGGTGGTCACCTTACTGGAAACAAATCCACATCTCCCTTTCAGGTGTCTTTTCCCTCAAAGAACTTAATCAGAGAACAAATTGTAACACCCTTAACACCTGGTGCCAAGTCTATCGATTTTCTTTTAGCTGACACAAACCAACCAAGTTATTCCATAACTTTTGACTGGACAGATCTAAGGATGTGATCCAAAATCTCACATAGTTCATGGATCCCCATCCACTAAGCTGAGCAGTAGCTAACTGAAATACATTCACCAAAAACACTTTCACGTTCTGAACAGAAATTTGAAAAGAAACATAGTTAAAGTTGTTCTAATTAAGTTCCTTTTAAAGATATTTAAAATATACTAGTTGGTAATCTTGAGCTACTTAACCGGTACCACCAGTTCAAACTATCACCCATTCTGTGGTTTTGCATGCCTACCCCACATCCCTCCAAAGCTCCTAACCTTTTACTAGTTATTATTTTAAAGGAATGTGATACATAAATTTAAACATGTCAGACACAGTGTTCAACACTTCTAATGATCTATTACCCTCATATTATTGAAGTCCCTGAGGAAGTTTGGCAGACGTCATTCAATCGTCAAGCTATCATTACTATGTTTTAGCTTTAATCTAAAGTGCCTGAGAGCTTTGTGCCTCTTAATTTGTATTCTATCATTCTTAGTGGTGGAAAAAAAAAGGGGCAGAGGGGAGGGAACAGGTGGAAATACTTCACCTTAACAGGCCTACAGTTTGTCATCTTCGGGGAACAGATTTTTGGTTTTCCAAACTAGATTACTTGTTCTTGTTTTAGCTATAAATTTATTTCCCCAAATGTTTTAGTGATATCTCTGTAATTTATTTAATATACATCAGGATTATGTTATGAGAAAAATAACATATTATGGTGACACAAAAGACTTGAAAAAAATCAAGAGCTGTTGATTCAAATCTTTGTAATAGAAGAAAAAGAAGTGTAAACGTAGCTGCTTGTGCACAAATACACTAGTACTTGTGACTCTGTCTTGCAGTACCGCTGCACTGTTAGATTCTCAGTTTCCGATTACCTCTCCCAGGCAATTCAGAGGGGTAACATTATTAAGTAACAGTATGGCTTGATGATTACCATCACTGTTTGGGTACTTTGCTGCCTCTCTTGAAAACAAGATTCAGGCTGTTTGTGGTAGGCAATAATACCTCAAGTAGTGACTGAGGATCTGTATTTTTCAGTGTCCTAAGTTCAACCGGGCCAACATTGCTGTGTATGAGTCCAGTTGTACTTCTGTGGGCTGCAACATGCCCCGTTCACAATGAAACTCCATCTTAAGACAGGCAAGTTCCCAAACACGGGGGCCCTCATGCCCTAGGGCTTATATATACTGTGGGCATATGCTGACTGACTTGAAACCAGCATATAGCTGTTGTGGCCACCAGAGATGATCAGATTTTGTGCAACAGCTGATCAGTTACAACATATAGCAAAAGGTATGAGAGATCTGGGTTGAGTTCCCTTAATTTCCCAGGCAACCTTGCAGTGGGAAACATAAACCATTTTTGGCTGTTAATTTTTGTCCCATTCAGTTAATCCAGAGACTAGTCCACCTCCTTCCCCCTTTAAGCATCCTTCTACCTATTGGAAGACTCTAAAAATCAGTAACCACATCTTTCACTGAAACTTATGTTTCCTAAACTTTAAACATTTCTGTTGCTGTTCCTTGATTCAATCAGCCTATGTCCTTCTGCAGTGTAATGCCTAAAACCACAGACCATCCTGTTGTTGCAAAGGCCTTGACAGCTCTGAGTAGAAGGATCACTTCACATTTTAGACACAGTGCTCCTGTTCACCAGCTCCCGTAGGACAGCCGCTTTTCCACAACACTGACAAGTTTTAGATGGCAAACCCCTATGATCTCTCCCTGAACTATTTGCCGAAAAATGGCTTTTTAGCTCTTGTTTTTAATACCACACTGGCAAATTTAATATCTATCTCTTCCTTAAGTATGGCACTCCACATGTGTTCTTGTTGAATCATACTCTGTTCGTGTCATACCATCTCTCCAATAGTCAAGATTACTTTGAACTCTGAGCCTTTCCTCCCAGGTTGGTATCAGGTGGCTTTCTGCCCTCAAATGTTAAGGTAATCCCATCTAATGCTCTTCAGATTCAACAATCATGCCTCCTGTCCCATCACTCTGAAAACATTGAAGGGACTTTTGTAAAACCCCATTCAAAATGTGTTTGTAGATTGAAACTCTATACAAAGGCAGAGTATTGCTTAAATTTTTCTTTGTATATATCCACTTAAAGATAATACAACTTCTTCAGTAAATCCCCTTCCAACCTACACCCTCCCCTAATCACAAATGAGTCAGGATGCCACTTAGTCAACCAAAAAACAGATTCTGGCAAAAAGAGACAGCATTTATTTTTTTCTGGATGGAGAACATTCCTTCACAGGGTAGAAAGCTAAGTCAACAACATAGCACAAAACCCCAGCTCTTGCCCACAACTATCCTTTATATACAGACAGTTGACACCAGGGTGTGATTCTTGGGAGTGGCCCACTGGATTTGGCTCCCAGCCAACTTCAAGGAGATACAAACACCATTCACACACCCTGTCTTCCAGAGCAGTGTACAAACAGGCAATGCTTCACAAATCCTCTCTTGCCACCATCACTTCCTTTCAAGCAACCATCTCACTTTGCTCTCATAACAGGTAGACCACGAAACCCTGAGACATCTACACTTCTAAGCCGAAAGGACTGTGTTGTTTGTTGAAGACCTCTTCCCGTGCCCATTGGAGATAATGACAGGGTTCCCACTCAGATGACAGAGAAGTTCACAGGGCTCTGTAAAACTAGTTTTCTTTTTTAAATTGCAATCCAGAGGGAAAGAACAAGGCTGGTTGTGTGATAAAGGCCAGCTCAAACTTCACCTACAGCAATTAGAAAGGGTATATTGCGAGGGAAAGAGAGCAAAATGCAAGCACGCACTACTTTCCAGCAGCAAACTGTGTTAAGTCATGAAGATCCTTGGGGTCTTATTGCTTCCACTACTTTTTATAATGATGTCATTAATTGAAAATTAAAGATATTGGAGACCTGCTATTTGAATTGCTGAAATTAAAAGAATGGGCTGTATTTTTTTTTCTTTATGTTGATCAGTTTGAGGCAGAGTCTCCTGAGGTTGCTACCAATATCCAGCATCTTTCAAGTCTCTGTATGTGTGTGTTTAAAATACTGCATTTGTATTTTCAAACCAATTAGAATGTATTATAGGATTAGATTATCGGGAGCTGAGGCCTATCTGGGGCCATAGAGAATTTATTCACACAGGGTGTCGTTTTACCATAAAGGAAAATAATTTACATTTGACTACAATGCTTCCTGTTATGTCCCTTCATATGTCACATTACCTTTGTCTGCTCTCATACCACAAGTTCTTTAGGATTAAGACATTCTGCACTTTTGCCTTTTGTGGTGCCAAATACATTGTCGGTACTTAAAATAAATAGCAGTAATACAGGCTCATTATCATGCAATTTAAGCCCTGGCAATCTATACTTGATCCAGGAAAGCCAGTTTTTTTCTGACACTATCTGTGCTATCTGGGGAGGGACTGTGCTAATACCTTCCATGTGTGTTAAAACAGCCCTTTCTAAGCAGCATGCTAGCTCCAAATCTGATTTCACGTACCCCATTTCACGCCGATGTAACTGTTTTCTTCAGTCCAGTTGCACTTCATACAGGGCCTTCTCCCAGTGACCCTCCATGAACCAGAGGGAAAACGGGAACCACTGTTCCTTGGGCCAATATGAACAAACCTCGTGTGACTTTATTTTCATATATCTTTTGAAATAATAGATGCCACAGTTCTGTGATTACTTTCCAAACACTAGCTTCATTTTTCCCCTGGGGCCTGAAGAAATTTGCCATTTTTCTATTATTCCGCTTCCCACCCAGCACATCGGCAATTGAGGCAGATTTTGCCTCTGCGGCGGCATTTAATTTAAACAACTGGAAATGGGTCTGTGCTGTGGGGATTGTGCCTGAGCACAAACATGTTTGCAAGAAAACAGGCTTTACAGTGCTTTGGGTGCCCTGGAGCCACAGACTCCTGAGACAGGAAATCACAGCATTAACCTGATGCTCAAGCTACCGAGAGCAGCATCCATGTGCCACAAGAGCCCTGCTATTCTGACTGAAAGGCAAAGGCAACAAAACCAGATTAAAATACAGAAATCTGGCAAGCCAGAAGAAACTTGTCTCATGCTTCTCTGACGATATGCACATGTACAGCCATACACAGCTGTATACAGACAAAAATATCCTCTTCTATATGTAAACAAATAAGGATGATATAAATATAAATAGGTTTCCAACTTCTCACAGAAAAAAAAATCCCTGCATTCTGAAATGATTCATACTACCTTGTGGCTTGACAACATATTATTTGATAGCGGTATAAAGTAATACATGTTCTGAAGGGGCTATGCTCACAAGAAAAAGCTTCTTTTGGAGTCAGTTGCATGCATTACATCACTCACGGCCACATGTGAATGTTATTTGTGTATGTACTCTGAAACAAAATAAGGGGGGGATAGACAAAGAGATATTCCTCCCACACCCTGCATGCCAGAATCTCGTTTCCTATCCTCAGCTGGTGCTCAAGAGTCTGACTCCAGCAATAACAGTCTCCCACTGAGATTAAAGCACTGGCAAACACAGCTTATCTTGGTTAATGTATACTTAAGTTTTGTATGCATTATACATACATATATTTACATATATAGGCACACACACACATATGTATATATTTATATCTCTCTCTCCCTCTACTGATACACATATTGTGTTTATACACATTTATAAATATGATATGTATGAAATCTTCTGCAGAGAGGAAATAGTCCCCGGGTGGGAAAACGCCAGTGAATTTAAGCCCAAGGCAGATATGAAATTTGACTTCTGCAATGCCGCCTGCTCCTCTGCAACTCAATGGACACCACTGCTCTTGGAGACCTCTGTCTCCCTCCCGCAGGGTACACTGGGCTCTGCTCCTGCTGCAGAGCCCTGGCTCCCACCTGGCTGAGAGTGGCCGCTCTTCCCAGTGCTGTTTGTTCCTCCACCTCCCAGGAACTGTGCTGAGACTGTCATAAAGCCCAAAAGGCTCAGAGACCTAGAGAAACCAAAGCCACAGACCACAGTTGTCATGGGATCATCGAGCAACTCTGCCTGAGGTATGCAGGACAGACCCTGAAGACGTTGCTCAGTGAGTAGTTTGTTCAGCATTTCTTGAGGCGTTGCAACATTTACCAAATTTCCCCATGAGGGTAATCATATTGGTAAATGTGGTTCACTGGATGAGCCTCTAAGTTTAAATTAGCCTGGGTAGGCATATTTAGCAGGGGAAAAGACAAAAGGAATCGACCCAAATTTTGCGGATATTAAACAAGCACTTCGGTGGACAGTGACCAGTAGAAGGTTTAATAGGACACAATTTGCTCTTACTAATTCCAGGGTAAAGCAATAATAATGCTTCTGAAAAAAAAAGAATAACACTTCTGCTAGCAAAGGATAGCTCATTAGGAGTTTAAAAACATAGGCACCTATGCCTATGCATGCTTGGTTGCCTGCAGTGAAGGGTTTGTACTTCCAATTCCTGTGACAACTGTTGATTATCAGAGCAAATTAATTTCCCTGAAAACTAAATGAGCCTGTACAATGCATGCACACTTGTGCTTAGAAGATACAAACAAACCAGGAACCATCATACAAAGGAAATGCTAAAACTGCCAATTCTTACTATTGCCTCATTTTGGCACAGAGAAAGGGAAGGACGGGATGTCCGTAAATAAAAGCTGTTATTTTAAATCTCCTGAAAAACTCAGGTATAAATATATACCAGTGAGTCAGAAAAGTGAGATGTAAATAGGTGGAGTTTGATCATCTCCTGCTTTAGATGCATACAAATGGGATGGAAGCAGGGAAGTTAAAGCCTTTAAGTGTCTGAAATTCAAAGACAAAGTTGCAGACCTGTAGTAAGCCAAGGAAACAATACTAGCATACTTGCTAGAAAGAGAAACAGCATATAGCAAGGGTACTTCTGTATTAGGCTCAGCAAAGGTAGAAAAGTTCTGAAGGGGACACACACACACACACAAACACAAATAGGAAATACTGTATAAAGGTGCAGATAAAAGAGATTATGCCAAACAATTGCTTTTTAACATCAACAAATGCAATCCAAGTCTACAAAAGAGTGGAGGTTCCTCTGAATGTAAAATATGTGATGCAATTAGAATTCCTTGGGGTTAAATATCTGCACATGAAAAAAAAAATCAGCAACAATTTTTTGGTAGGTGGAATACCTACACATGCATAATATATTCCAGTAAGAAGCAGCCACATAGTCTGAGAACATTTAAAATGAACAGCATCAGATGCACTGGTAGAAAACCAGAAAGGAGGGGGAACCTCAAACCCAAGCCTATCAGTCTCTTCTTGAAATGTTTTCTTCTCACCAGCTGCCCATCACACTCCTGGCCTTCCCATCTAACTTCTTTAGATGTTTCCCTGAGCTCAGCCACTAAGGGAAGCACCCATTCTACTCAAATGTCCGTTTCATCCTGACTACGCTGTGGTCACTTCAATGGATACGTGTTGGCTTAAGCAAAGATCAAAAGTCTACAGCTGGCAATGCATGTAGGAATGAAACCTGTGTTTTCATGGGGATCCTCACCACTCATCAAAATTCCTGATTCCAAAAACTCATGCTCATTCATATTTTCAACAGAATTTCTATGTCTATGAGCTTGTTTTCTGCAGGGATCTGAAATCTAAACTTGGCCGAATATAGATCTCTTCACCAAAAGGGTTGTCAAGCACTGGAACAGTCTGCCCATGAAAGTGGTTGAGTCACTCACCATCCCTGGAGGTATTTAAAAGATCTGTAGATATGTCTCTCAGGGACATGGTCTAGTGGTGGACTTACTAGTGTTAGGTTAATGGTTGGACTTGATGATCCTAAGGGTCCTTTCTAACCTAAGCGATGCTTCCTCACCACATCTGGGGACAGGCTTCTGAGGGTATAACCTGTTCAGCTCCTTGACTAATATGACTTCCTGCAATGATCAACAGCAGAGATATCCCCCCACCCACTGCCTGGACCTACTTTCTTTCTTTCTCCATTAGTTTGCAAAGGTTGACAAAACTTCAGTATTCCTAAGTTTATAGTTTGTTCATCTTACCACCTCAAGCCAGCCATAGGGGCATGATAACAGCTGTAAGTTTCAGTTCTAATCAACCGTGTCCCTTACAAGCCCTTCAGCTCTTCCATCCTTCAGGACGCCCACAACCTACTTTGAGCTCAGCAAGGCTGCTCATATAGAGAAGTACTGCCAAGTTAGCCTATGAAGTCATCTCTTTACACAGCTTTTCACATGGTTTCTTGAAGGTTCTGATTCTTCAAGTGATAAAGTGAAGCTGCCAAGGAGAAAGGACACATTGTATTGAAATCCCGGCAAAGACACAGGAAAGATGGATGGCTTATGTACATGGAAACCAAATGGCAAGCACGGCACTCAGAAGCAGGCAGATTTGGTTGCACCTTCTGAAGGCTGGAGGCATATTACACACAGCCAGCCCACACAGCCTGCCTAAATTCAGTCAGATCTGAATTTATCAGCACACTGCAACTCAAGTAAAGGATAGGCCCAGCTTTCATTCTTGAGATTTGTGTTGCCCCTTGAACAGCACTTCACTCCAGGCTGATATTGCAGATGGATACCCCTCCAAAACCATAATTTTACATTGATAACTCAATTAATTCTGAAAACTGGAAATCTGAGACTCTTAGCACATTTAGAGAAACACTTGGATTAAAGTAGCAAGGACCAACAGGGATGGAAATCAAATATCCTTTAAATAAATCTTAGTGACAAAAGTAGAATGTGTGAAAGGCATTTAATGCAGCCTAGCCATATGAAAGGCAACTTTCAATTTTACATTGGGCTTTGCGCCACCCAAGATATGATGGAAGGGAGTGGGAGTGAGAAATGAAGCTTAGCTAACTAATGAGTTGGGGCTATCCGCTGGTTTTGGCTGAAGAGTTGTTGCTTAGTTAAATATAGCAGTTATTCTCCTGGCAGTGCAGAGATGAACACCTCATGAAATGAATTAGTGACATTCCTATGGTTTGATTTCTCATGATCTGTAAAAATTTAAAACTGATCCTAATTCCCAGATCTTGTTTTTTGTGCCAGATTCACCAGACAGGAAAATATTAATCTGCTGGGATTTTTCAAGGAATTTTCTACATCAATCTGCTGTGATTTTTCAAGGAATTTTCTACATCAAGGGATGCTGAGAATGAGTTCTTCCAGAATCAAGTAATAGCTACACTGCTCTTCTCCTTGGCCTCAAACACACTTTTAACCTTTGCAAGTCTACAGTGCCTATACCACTCAGTCTCCAATGGCTTCTGAGAGACAGGAGTGGAGGAAAGTTATTCCAGCTCTTTCCATTAACCCACTCATGCACAAACCCTGTTTGTCTCTGCTCTTTCCTCTCTTGAGACCAACACCACCAACCTTCCCTTTTTGCCAGTTGGTGCTCAATCCAGCATTGGAAAAACATTGTCTCTGCAGAATTGGAGCACTGAAACTTCATGGAGACTCCACACGACTCCTGCCTGGGACTTGGAGTGCTGCTTTTCCGGGCTTACTGCATCACAGGCAGAAATCGGAACATGCAGCAGGAGGGTGCAGCTCAGCATGCACATCCGCAGGCCAGGACTTGAAGACAAGTACACACAGGACATGAAGGGCAAGGTGGATGCAATACAATGTACTGAACAACTGAGGGACAGACTGAGCTCCTATTTCCATGCTCAGAACCCATTTCAGAAAGCTTGAAAAGCAAATGGCTAAGTCTTTCTAGTGGGGGCAATCTCTATCATACCATGGCTACTTTGGATCGCAAACACACTAATCTGATTCCCCTGAAAAGGAAAAGAAGAAAGTAATAAATATGCAAGAAAGGAATGTCTGAACTTCTGCAAGGAGGAACCATCCAATCCAACCAAGTGACACGCTAACATTTGTGCAACTGGGATGACGCATAAAGTGTTTAATGACAAGGTTCATGAAGCTTGCTCAGCCTGTGGATATTTTCCATGATGAGAAGCTCCGAAAGGGATGTACCAACAAAACCATCCCAAATCCTTAATGCCTGCCCTTAAAATTGTACTGGAAAAACAAGTCAAAGAAGGTAAAGCAAATAACACCAGATAAAGGTCCCAGATCTGTTCAGAACCTGGTTGTACCTTGTTTATTTATACATAAAATGAGACTTAAATGCTGCTGTCCATATAATACGGAGAATTGGTGTGGAGTGGTAGGCTGACTTTTGAGTCAAAGATGCCCATCTGAAATATAATACAAAAAAACTAGCTGAAGGTTAATCCTGATAACAACCTTTTGCCTCCTCAAAGCAGACATGATGTTATAAATGTGAAATTTCCAAGTTTTGTGGGGCGTGGGGGATTCCTTAAAACTGACGCAACCCTTCCCCTTGGGCATTGTCAAATCTCAAACTGAACTGGGAAGCCAACACTACTCTTCCTACATTAGACAGACTCTAAAGAGAGAAGATTCTGCTGGAAACATCTATGTTAAGCTCTGCCAAAAAGTGTGCTTTCTGAACAAGCAATGACACTCTCTCTTTGCTTTGTCCCAGACAAGTAAACAAATCATTAACTCGATTATTTTACATTTTAGACATGGCACCAATCAAAGATTTGATAATGAATCTCCTTTGCATCTTGGAGCTTTCAGCTTGAGGAGTCCCATGAAAAGCATAACAAAATACTCAGAAGCCCATAGAGGGAATTCAGTACAACAAACACCTGGAGCAAAGATTATAATCTATTTCCCCTCCACAGAGTCAACAAGACTAAAGACTACCCACTTGATTGTGTCCCTTTCCTCAGGGCGAGTCAGAGATGCAAGCCATAGTTAGTAGCTTGACAGAAAACACAAAAACACAGGAAGAAAGAAAAAAAAAAACCAACCCCAAAAAGGGGCCTGAATTTACAGTCTGGATGGGTCATGACTGGTGGCAGATGTGGTGGGCTGGTGGTATATGGAGTTTCTTGCTGTCTGACTTTGCATGTGTGGAGGCTAAGAGCCCAGAGTCTGGACCTCTTTCTGAGCAAGTCAAATTACTCTTAACCACACAGCCACACTGCCCCATCTGTGACCTCTTCTCCTAGATCTGGAAGGACCCACCCTCTCAGTGAAAGACAGTTAATTGCATCTCCATGATAATTTAGCCCGGACTGCTAGTAAGTAGAGGCTATCAATTGTGTTGAAGTATGACTGCTGCTTTTTGTGTTCCAGATTAGTATCCACTGAGGATTTCCTAACGCTGTTGGACTCTAGCCCACATATGCATAGACAATCTGAAGTGTTAAATGAGATGCTTGAATTGAATTGTAGCTCTTACTGTGGCCAATGCAGATTATTTCCACTGAGGAAACCACCTCCTCTCTTAATTGCAGGGAGGTGTTTTGCTTGCTCATTTTACAGCCAACGCTTGCATCGCACACGGAGATAGCTGCAAACTCACAAATGTAAAGTAAGAATTGAAAGGTCTCTGAGGTTGCAAAGAGCACAGTAACTTAATACAAACTTGTTTAAGAAGCCAAGCATAATGTATGTTATGCCACACCAATCCTAGATAAAGAGTTTAGCACCAAATACACAGAGAACTTTAAAGTCACAAAAAGCTTCCTAAGTCCAAAAATCTTGCTGAAACAATCATCATTGCTTTGCTTTCCCAATGAACATTTTAATTTTAGAGAAATAGTAACACTTTCACCTCAAAATGCAAGTAACTTGGATATTGAAAAGCTTCAATCAATTTATCTCTGAAAGTGTACAGTGACTTTTCTACTTGTCTGTACAGATGTCACATTTCTCCAGCTCAAGGCCAGAACTGTTACTGAATACATGCATGATTTTGTACTTGTACTGTTCTGTGTCACTCAAGTAAAATTAAACACCCCCAAATTAAACACTGGCATCTTATCTTAGGGAAACTGAATAAGGCAGTGAACAGAAAACACCACTTAGTTGCCACCTTAGTCACTCCTGAAGACAGTCATGCTTGGGCAAGGCTACCTGCAATAAATATACTCCTTTTCTTTATCGTGTGAACAATGCCTGTCAGTCAGCATTAGTCGATTTGGAAGAAGGTCACTTCTGACATGCTGGTGTTATGAACCCCTGAGTAGGGAAGGACTGGTGAAAGAAAATACGTGTTTTCCAAAGGATGAAAATTTACAGCTAAAGTAAGCCTTCACTCAGTGTCTCCCTTTCTTCTGAGTCTGGTAGTGGGGGTGTGTTTATACCACAGCCCTGCTGAACTGCAGACCTTTTCACAGTGCTCCAGCTTTGCTGGGAAGCATTTCAACCCTAAGGGCCAAGATACCAGCCACCCCCTTCCTTCCTCTGCGAGTAACCCTGGAGGGGATGCCTCCATCACAAATTCCACCCCAAAGCAAGACTCAAGATCCCAGGGATCTGTCTGCAGGTTCAGTGTCCCTCTAAGCCTCTATCCTACCATCAGGATGATTTCTATCAGCTATTAATGTGGGACTGAGTGAATTGAGCATGGCATCACTTGCTTTTTTACTTCAAAGTTGACTTTCAGTTGGTCACAGGAAGTAAGTAAAAGCATCTGAATGGCAAAGGAGCTGTAGCACTCCAGCAGTCATATAGAAGGGGAAAGCTTTATAAACTCATTCTTGAAACCAACACTTCAGAGCAGCTGCACAGCGATGCTCACAAGCCTTCTAATTGCAGCATTTCATCAGAAAATAGCAGAGGGAAAGAGGCAAAGGTTTACAAACTGACAGGACACGGTGTGTGTGCGCGGTTCTTCAAATTACCTTACCAAAAACCACTGTTACTGCAGTTCCCATTCTCACCCTGCCCAGTATGGGTTGGGCTTCCCAGTGCGTCCTTTTGCAGTCACGCCACTGCAAACCCTCCCTGAAGGGCATAGAGCATTTTGTTGAGAGCATTCACTCTCCAGGCAGCAGGAATCCCTTTTGTCAAAACACAGGCTGCATGTGAAACTTGGGCACCACTGAATGCTCTGGCCAGGATTTTAGTCTCCACCTGACTCTGATCGTTTCCATACTTTACTTTTTTGGCCTCAGTGCACTGCAAGGTGTGCCTGTCTAAAACAGGCGCCAGCACCACAGTACATTAAAATCAATTTTGACTTAAGAACCAATGGCTCCATTAGTAGTGTGTGTCAAATGTTAAGAGATTTTTTTCACAGCTCACAACTTACAGCCATGTCAATTCAATGTATTTTCCTAAGAGGATGTGCACCACTTGTAAAGCTACCTTCTTGTTCTTTAATAACAGTAGTTCCTAAGGCTGTCACTTTGCTACCATTTTAGAGCACTGCCTTGGCAAAAGATTACATGCAGGAAGGGTAAATAATGGGATGTACTTAATTTGAAGATGCCAAAGTCCAAATATCCTTGTAGCCAGGTTATAACTCATAGCATCATCAAACATTCTCTGCTCTGCTACGACACAGATACCAAGTACTTTGTTATTTTGGACCATAACACCCAGGAAACCAGGCAGGAAAAAGAGTCAGTGATAACGACTATGGTATATTCCCTACTCACGATTATCTGTTGTCCTTTATCTTCTCTATTGCTGAAGCTGTCACTGATTAGAATCTCTTTTTTTTTTTTTAGCATTCCACTCATTAGCCAATACCCATAAACAGAGGTATTTATTTTTAATAGTGCTCCCTATTAAAATTCCCTTATAAAATTCTAGTTTTCTACACTAAGGGTCCCTGGCGCTTTGTTTTACAGAAGTGTTAGGATAGTGCTCTGGGCAGTTACTCAATAGTATTGGAGTATAACAGTTGTTAACCCATGTCTCTGAATCACCAAAGCTGTAAATATATCCTAACACATTATTCAATTAAAGGAACAGTAAACTTCCAAACATCTGTTCTTCTTCAGACAGCATTCTGCAAATACGCCCAGACAGGGACTTCAGAGATGGGTAATGGAAACAAGTACCAGAAGTAGAGAACCAAGTAGAAATATTCACATTGTTGGTGATTCTGGCAGAAAAACATTCCCTTCTATACAAAACAAAAGATTCTGTTTTTCTTTCTATGTAGTAAACAGTAGATTTTTATAGGTGCTTTCAGTCTGCTCCGAAGCTGTGTCAAATACCTTGTCAAACAAATCTGAGAAAGTACCAATTTGGCTGTGAAGTTCTGTCATTTTCTGTTTTGCAATCTTCTCCCTGGCTAAGCATAAGAAACTGTACAAGACACAGACTTTGCAGCTCTTAAGAGAGTGTAAGAAACACTTTCCAAAAGGCACTGTCTGAGTTCTTGTGAACCCCTTTTTCCCTCATGTATGACTCCTCGGCAACTCAACTGGTTGCAGACTGCTCTGTAGACCCATCCCCTCCAGCTGGTGTTTGCCTCATGACAGAGTTGCACATGGATTACAACTCCCAGCAGTCACTGAGCACTGTTTAAATGGGATTTAAACAGAGAAGAAAGAGAGAGAACGCACACGTAGGTGCATGGCACATGAATCTCATCAAGAATGAACACCAAATCAAGCTCTGTTGTGCTTACTTACCAGTATCTGGGACAAAAAAACTCCCACAAAACAACAAAAGTTTGGACTATCTCCCCTTTTTTTTTCCTGCATAGTACTTGCAGGCACATGATTTTTTGGTTTTTGCTTTTGTTCTGGGTAAGCACAACTTGAGATTCTTTTTTTGGGAACTTTTGCAAAGGCAACTCCTAGAATAAAGCTTAAAAATCTGTTTTTGCAGCAAGATGGAGAAGGCACACACAAAAAAGTGTGTTCAGCTAGATGGGCAGCAAGACCAGAGGGCACCAGTAGGTGCTGGGGAGTAACGGGAGTGGGGAATTAGCGTTCTGAGGAAAGGGTCTCAAATTTCTTTTGAAAAAGAAAAAAAAGAGAAAAAATTAAAAAAAGAGAAAAAATAAAAAGAGAGGAAAAAAGCATTAAGTAAAGCATAAGTATTTTAGCTCCAAATAAATGTAACTGAGTAAAGATGCAATGTCCAAATACATTCAAACAGGCAGAACCAAGCGGTAACAGACAAACGTGGGGTAGTAGGAAGGAAAATAATGGAGTGAGTAATTATGATAAAGGAACGTGGGTGATTAGATGGTCACAGTACAGAGAGTTAAGTGGAAGGCAAGGTAGAATAACAAAGTATGAAGACAATATATCAAAACAGAGAGATACAGTCACTCTGCACATAAGCACATGGCGAGAAGCAGGACAGGAGACAAGCCTCAGCCTGCAGAAATCCTGTACGCTCTCCACATGACGTGTGTCAGTAGCAGAGTTTAGCTGGTTACTGAGCCGTCAATCAAGTAGTTTAATAATAATAAACTTTCTCTGCAAAGCCTAGCTTAATGTAGAAGTATAAGAATGTCATGTTGTAAATTAAAATGAGTTCCCAAACTCTCTACACAAAGCTTTCCGAGTCTTTAGCATCAGGAAGTGCGTACAACTCACCCAAAGGGACACAGCAAATCAGTGACATTAAACCCTCTGATCTCTAACCCTGAGTTTCCTATTTTTAGTAGAAACACTGCAGGATAGGTCTATTTGGATCTACCAGATACTAACTGCATCTTTCTGAAAGAAGAAAAGGGCATTGAAAAGCTGTCTGGTTACCCAGCTGGTGAACTAGGCTTGGTACGCTTGCTTCAGCTGCTGTATGCAGGGGGAAGCCTGCATTTATGTGTCAGAATCTTAACAGATGTAATAAAGAGGTTCCCACATAAGCTTCTCTCAAATCTTAGCAAAGACATAATGGTGATTATTACTGTTTGTGCCTGAAAATCTCTGTCATCATCAAGGATCTTCCTGCTCTAGCTGTGGTGCAAAAGCCAGGACCCAAAGATATTTTCCTGCGCAAAACATTCACAATCCAAGGCCGTGCTGCCTGTTACCAAACCAGCTCACAACATGAAGCCACAGTGACAAACACAGGGTTTTACATGAGCTAATTCACCCTGTTCGTGCTGCATCGAGGCATTTCATGCTCTTGTGACTAGTTTGTTCCCTTTGCTCAACCTAACTCTAGGTCAAGCTGCATGCTCATGCTTTGTAGAGGGGGCAAAAAAGCAGCAGCGAAACAGAATGCTTGCAAGCTCCCCCCTGCACCCCTCCCCCGCCAAAGCATCACCTTATTAGGCAAAATAAAAATGAATTTGGGGGATGAGAACAAACCAAAGCAAAACAATATTTGGGACATGAGCAAATGATTTTGTCAGCATGCCTGGAACTTAGTTTTGGAGGGAACCAGCTCTATATCTATGCCTAAGGCCATGTGAGTATGCAAGGCCACTCACCAGCATGATACGCAACGTGATCACTTTAGTTCAGGTCCACATGAGGTCTATCAAGCTCAAGGCCCTGTGCATTCTTTTTTTCTTTGTTTTTTTTTTGAAGAAGCCTAAATTTGCAGCTGAAACATACTCAATTTGACACACAAGCAACACTGGAAGAGTCTATCAAAAAAGGTTATTAATCCTTTTCACAGTGCTAGGCTTAACTGTACAAGTGTTTCCAGAAATGTTTAATAGAACAAAAGTATGTGAAAAAAGAAAAAAAAACTGCAAGCACAGCTGATGTAAAGGTTGGTTGCTTTTTTTTTTTCCTTTTTAATAATAATTTTTGTATTGCCTAAATCCCTAAAGTCAGTGTCTGGACTCTGTCTGGAGGCTTCCCAAAAATCACTGCTTGTCAACACCCTTTCCACAAAAATGAGTCTGTTTACCTCCACCAGTGCAATGTCAAATCATCTCTTCCCATTCTTATGACAGTTCACATTGGTATCCTTATGGAAAAGTTTAGCTCTACCTTTCCTTACCCAGGAACCTCTCTAACATCTAAAGCCCATGTTAATATAATTTATGCAAACGGAATGCTTTTCTTCCAAGTGCATCTCTACAGAAATCACTGTAAATGTTCAGACGGTACTTATGAGAGGGTAAAAATTTGGCCAGCTGATAGAAACAAAAGGGAAATTAAAAAAAATGAAGCTAGATATTCACTCACTTTGAATTCTGACCCAAAATGAACATTTTCCTGTAGAGGAACCTGATGAAAAGTTCCTTCTTCTGTCTCAACAATCTGCTCACAGCTTTTGGAAGAGACACACGGATGTGATACATCTGCTAGAGAGTGCCAATCTCCTGAACCATCCTTGACAGGTTACACAGGACGCCTGAGAAAGCATTCACGTCACCTCGTGTTTGAGGACATTCTTGGCATACTATGCCTTGTGAAGTTTTGGTCATCAGCAACTGCAAACAGTGTCAAACTGAGTTCTCAGGAATTAAAAAAGACGCTGTGAGACCTGAGGGACAATCCAACTTCTTCAGGCTTTACAGAAGAAGTAGTCGATACCAAGGGGAAATCTGATACACAAACCAAGGATGGATTAACATCTAATGCATATAGCTCTTTCTGTCTCTAACAGTCACTGGCATTCATTGGTGTGTGGAAAATGAGTTATTGATTACGTTTCCCTGATCACTGCATATACCCTTTCAACAGACCCTTTCCTCTTGCCACCAAAACTGGGACAAATCCTTGGCAGACCCAGCTAAAAGCAACAGTGACTCCAGTTGCTTTGTCGTATTTCTAAATGGTCTCTCCCAGCTCAAAGTTCTGGTAGGTCATACCCAGATACATGAATGGCAGCTGTCTGTGCTGCAGCTAAACCTTCCAGTCAGTTTTCTGTATGTCAAGGTACCAAGTGCCAGTTTGATGAACTCTGGCATACAATGCTGATCCTCACAAAACTCACATCAAGTACATCTACTGCTATGTGTAAGTGCACATGGATGGTTTGTCCCTGAGGTTTCCCACCCAGCAATCATGGCCTTGACAGCTGCTTCCTCTGAAAGCACATCCTTAGATGATGGAACTGCTGGATGCAAATGTTTGCATCCGGGGTATTCTCAGTCATAGCAAGCTAAGTTATCAAGGGTATCAAATATAGTTGTTCCAGCCATTAGTCTGGAGTAGGAAATCCTTCATAAAGCCATATTTAAGAACTTAATTAAGTCAGTCATGTCTGTCTGTTTTTGTTTAACTCTGTCCAGTAGTTAAGCCAAAGTAGAGCTAATTGTGGTCCCTAATACTAGAAGGCAAAAATAAGAGTATTTCTCCTGAGCTTTCCAGCACACAAACTGCCTGTCATCCATCACCAACTCCCTTTGGCTGATCTTCAAGTGTACATATGTCCTCGCTGCTGTGAATCTCTACTGCTGTGAATAATGCACCTTCCTGTGTTTCTGTTTTTACTCCCATGTCCACCATGTCCTTGCATTCATGCCACACAGCTATTGAATTATTCTAGAGGTGGGTGGCTTACCTTCAGGGCTAGTCAGATTCTAATCATGCCAGCTTTTTGTTTACAGTGCCTGAGCTGTCTGACTCTTTTGAGATTCACTTCATCGTCAAGATTAATTTTGGTCTTTATTTTAAGCCTAGAAGCCATCCAGAAGGCATCGAACAAATATGTGGAATACAGAGATAATACCAAAAAGCACCTTGGGGTGGAGGCAGAGAAAGAAAGGTCAGGAAAAATGCCTAAAGACTACCTTAGATACTGGCTTAAAAGGCTTGCAGATGAATATATGTAGTATAAAAGACTGTGGTAACCTTATAGGATTAGGCACTGCAGAAGAACTGTTGAGAGTGACGAGCGATTGTCACAACATGTGATCAGGGATGACACTGCGTATGAGAAGAGGCCCCAGCAGGTTTTGTTTCATAGCTATGAAAACAGTGCGCAGAGCAAACTTGGCCCTATCACTCACCTGAGCTTTTCCTAAAACCTCACATTTCCTCTGTTTCCAATTTCACCTTCATAACTCACTTTTTAATCTCCCCCAACACATGGAAACAGAAACTAGGATCAAGAGGGAAATGCTGCCAAAGATTAGAGGTTTGGAAGTTGCTCTTATCTAAGGGAAAACTATAGTGGGAGCCAATTGCTTTAGTCAGAAGTCTTTGTTATGGTAAAAAAGCTTTAATGTATGTTTTTGCTTTCTAAATCAGAAGGTGGAAGTCTAGTATTTTATGGGTCAAGCAGAAGAAAAAATTAAAGCAAAAGCTCCTAGTTGCCCAATCTGGAAATTTGTAAGACTAAGGTCTGCAAAGCACTAACTTGGTAACAGATGTAGTGAATTATAAACATGAACTTGTCACAGATTACTGTAAAAAATGGGCAGGCATCCTATTTTAAAACAATTTTTAAAAAAAATTTCTTTGTTTTCATTACTGTTAACCCACCTTTCCCCTCACAGCTATTCAATACAAAGCATGACTGAAAAGTAGTTACCAGTTCAGCAATCTGGAGGGGGTAGAAAAAAAAAAAAAAAAAAAAGACCACTTTCAAAAAATTACAGAACAGTGTTCCAAAAAGAAAATCTGATTTAAAAACTCATTTCTGTTCAACCGTCAAGTGGTCTGGTTTGAATTTCAATGGCTATCTGCAGCACTGAGGTTTCTGTGTCATTGTTAACAGAAAAAGCTGACGAGGAATGGTGCTGTCTTACTCCATTCCTAACCACAACCTGGTAGATAAAGTCTGAAGTCACAAGTCAGCTGAGAGCTCTACCAGGACTATTAAAATGTACTGGCAAAGCTGGAAGGAAGAAATTTAAATGAGGCCAGGTTAGATGTTTCAAAGGGATGAGTGACTGATCCTGTTTCATGTTATGCCAGACAATGCTAATAGTTTAAACACTAGCTCTGTCAAGTGAGAAATAGATGTATTATCGTCTGTGAATTATTAAAATTGACTTCACCTACTCACCTTTAGACTTTTCTAGCTGAAAGGAAAAAAAAATCAAGAAGAAAAAGCTCTGCAATGGAGGCATGCGCTCTTAATCTATTACTAATGTCTTCTTGAATCCTGTTAATATTTTTCATATTGTCTGCTTTTGGTGAGCTCAGACACTATATGTGAGGAATGAGCAAAAATTCCAGCTGATCCTAGGCATAAAGCTCTTTAATGTTTAAGTCTCCCCTGCCCTGCAGATAATTACTGTCTCCTCTTTCACCCATCCAGCTGGGACATCAGACAATTTGGGGAGCATCCAAAATGGGCATGAAGATCCATTTCCTGGTTCATGACAAGTACTGTAGTTATTTATGCCACAGAGAAAATTTTCTAGGGTTTTATTAAGCAACAAACCCCCCCCCCCAACCTTTTAAAAGTTGTTTAGATCTACAAGGCTCAATTTCCCCCGCAACTGAACCATGCAAGTACTCCTTGAACACTAGGAAAGTATTAAGGATACTAAAAAATAATTAACAATTTAAAATGTTTTAAAGTTCTGATAAGGCCAGAATCATTGCTACAGGTTTTTAGTGAAACACAAAGTTGAGAAATGAAAATATGGAAGGTGGTTAGGCACTCATCAACATCATCCTCACAGTGTAGCAATAATTGTAAGATAATAAATAATAATTTGTAGCCAGCTTGCAAAAGGTCCCACCTCTTCATGCTCCCATTGTGGAGTTGTTAATTTACAAATGATGACTTTAAAGGTGATAGAAAGGAGAAGTGAAGGCTTATTTGTTTTTTCAACTACCACTTCCAAACTTGTACTTCCTTCCTAGCATTTGCCCATTTAAGGGAAATTGTAAATAGTGAAGGACAGAGACAGGAGTCCAAACAAAAAGCTTCTTTTGGATCTTTCTGGGGAGACAGAAGACCTCTAGGATCAGTTTAAAAGAAAGTCAGATTCCCCCCAAAAAGTACTGTCTTTGTTCCACACTTGAAAAACAAGAAATGAAAGCTTTTGGAGATAAAGCCCCAAACCCTCCTCTTTCCTCAGAACTGGGTACCTTTTAATGCATTCCTCCTAAACTGACCATAAGACACTTTCACACTGCCCTGGGGTGTCTCTCAGTGGGACTCACTCTGATAATGTCTCCAGCAGCACCAGAGTAACACTGATGCATATTTTGCAGGAGATGGCATCAGATATTGAGAATCAGTGGCTTGAAGCACCATCTTTCAAGCAAGAAAAATATTAGGTGCCATGGCATAGCCAGGCCTGAGACAGCTATGTGCCCAGCAAACCACTGGCTGGAAGGCTTTGTGCTGAAAAAGCTGGTGTCAAGGCATCTGCTGAGCCAAACTCAGCAGAAGCTGCTTTTAACAACCCTAAAACCACCTCATGGCTTCTCAGCTGGAGCATGCGAACACTCTGTGATTGTCATCTTCCTCTGTGCACCCACTCACCCATAAAATAAAATACAAACAGCTGAAGGCAGGCAGGCTCTTGCGAAGGCTGGAGAAATTAGACAGGAGTCTAGTCCTTAATTCCAGATTTGCTGAAGGAAACCTCACCTCTGTCTCATATCCTCTGCACCCAAACCTCATTTTTATTTTCATATAAATCATGTCACAGCTCTGCGTTGCCATCCTAAAACCATTGTGAGAGTTGAATTGGCACAGCACTCTTAAAAGACAAGGTTACAACGTGGTGGGAAATAATAAAAGTGTGGGCAGCATTGTTAATGTATTGCCTGGCTTTTAAAATCCTACTGTAAAATAAAATGAACAGCATCTGAGTGGGAGACAGAGCTTCGGACATACTCCCACTTTTGAATGCGAACCAGCAATCAGGTCCGTAAGTGACCTCAACCACCTCTGACACCAAGGGCTTTGGAAAGCCCCAGTGGGAAGACTTTTCTTCCAAGCCGCTGTGCCAGTACTTCAAAACATATTCTGAACCACAGTTTGGCCCTTTTAAATTTCTGAGCTCACATAGGCAATGGGGAATAGGCTGTAGGTGGTGGAGGCTGTTGGCAGGAGGGAACACTCAGCATTTGTGACAAATGTGTCTTTGGTACTGCCTGAGCCTGGACTTCTGTTGTAGCTTTTGCCTGCTCCAGACTTTGTCTCACCCCTGTGGCTTCCCTCCAGAGATTTCGCATTTCCCACCACATCTGCTGGAGCACAGGGAGTGTTTGTATGGGACAGGCAGTGATAAGAAAACAAGGGATGGTCCAAATGAGGGTGAGACAACAGATAGAGATAACAAGGGGGAGGAGGAAGCCAAATGGCAGGCCAAGAGAAGGGGGAGGGCAAGGGGACAAGAGGTGAGATAAAGAGAGACTTTCTGTGCGTGAATAAACATGAATAAGTGAAGAGGTGGTGGTAAGACCCCCCACTGCCAGGAAGGCAGAGAAGAATTATGGGCAGGAAACGTCACTGCAGGAGCAGATGATTAAAACTACAAACTGCATGAACTTGGTCTAATCCTTTCTTGCCTGCAAAGCCACCCTAAGAGAACCTGACTAAAGAAACTGTCTTGAGCTACTTCAGCATCTCCATTCCCAGGTACCATCCTCCCATACAGTAGGAGGCAAACAAGAATCATCAGCTGGCATCTCCTGAGTTCCTACAAACATTTGGGCTGGCCATCTCAGTTCCCATCACAAATGAATTGCTTTGCTGCATATTAAGATGCCGCGATGCACGTAAGCACACTCTTAGCTCCGAGTATGGAAACTGTCTCGAGGATGGAAACTGTCCCTATTAACTATTCATGCCCTTGAAGTGAAGCACTTGTTTGGATGCTTGGCTGAATCAGGCCCTAATTATGGAAGTAAACAGCCTTCTATCCTCATTCACCTCTCCCTCAGCCTTAATCCTCCAGTCACCTAAGTTTAATTTAAAAATCTGTTTTCAGGAGTTGAGCCTGGATCTGTCACATCCAAGATTGCCACTAATTGCTATGTGTCAACAGTGTTTAGAAAAATGAGCAACGAATTAAAACCACCAACCCTTCTGCCTGGATGACAGCTTTATCTTTATGCAGCAGCTTTTCAATGGGATTGCAATCTCCTTACCCACCCAGAGCGGAAAATTGCGTTGCCCAAAGCTGGTCAGAGATTTCTTCAGCTAGTCCAAGCATTTCTGAAGAAAAACTACTGATCGTGTAAGTGAACATATGGTGCAACACCCAGGGTGCAAAAGCACTCCAGCTTAGGCCCCAGGAGGTAAGGACACCCCCCTTCCTCTGGCTAGTCTTGTCAGATAGTTGTGGTATGAGAGGATCAGAAAGCAGAGTCAGAGAGACAGGCTGATGTTCTCAGGAAGATCAATGAAGATGTGAAGGTCACAGATGACACACGGCTGGTTTCAAAACCTCAGGAATGACAGCAGGGAAAGAGGTGGTGAAGGAGGAAGGGGAATAGAGCCAGCTGCAGAAGCTGCCAGAGAAATGTTTTGTTGGAGGCACAGCAGAGGAGGAGCAGGATGACGCAAAGAGAAGCAACCGAGTGAAGCACAGCACACGAGGACTGCAAACAGTGGGGTCCAGAGGGATTCCTTTACTGGATGCGCCTGTCTAATACTGATGTAATGAGCTAGTTATGAGGCAAAAAGTCAGAAATGTGTGTGGGAGTGTTGGAGGGGCACATATTAGGTATCTGCTCCCACAAGAAAGGAGGTAAACTAGAGATCCTGCTTTTTAAGAGGATTAAATGAGACAGTGAGCAAGACTGGACAGGAGCCTGCTGAGGCTTCTCAGGTTTGGTGACATATTGAGAGGAAAAACTGATAGCACAAATGATCTTCTTATTTTCTAAGGAACAACTGAAACTAATAAAGTCAGGGTGAGATAAAAAAGTAGAAAGCTACCTGTGGAGGGATGGTTGGCAGCAGAGCACCACACCATCAGGCTCTCCTAACTTTGCTGCCACCTCCTGATCTCTCTGTCTGCTCTGCCAGACTTGTGTTTCAGAGGCAGATGCGCCAAGATACTACATTCTTTAAAAAAAACCCCAAACTTTCACATGCTTGTTGAGAAACACTTAAAATCTGTTAAGTGCTCAGTGCCTTGTAGAAGCTAGAAGGGAGACAAGTTACTACTAATCATTATTTTACTTGGCTGAATTTGACATGTATATTTTCAGAGATACCCCTGAAATGCCTCCTATGTAAAGCCTCAACTAAAACAAACAAAGAATCTACTGCAGGTTTTATTAGCAGGAGGGACAAGTAAAAGGAAGAAGGTGGCAAAGCAACGCAGAGATAATGCTGAGTTTGACATAAGGAAAGATACAAACATTTTGTCTGATACAGCAGCGAAGTCACCTTGGAGGAAAATTAAGGACAACAGAGATAATCGTTTACCAAGGCAGTAGGTTTCAGACACGGACATACATTTTCAGAACAACGAGGGGAAAAAACCCAACAGGTAAGGCTGCCAGCATTATGAAAACTTGCGGCTTCTTTACCTGCCTGCTAGTGAGAAAAATAGACAGGAAAATAATCTGAAGATTATCCTTCCTTGAATGCTTCCATCTCATATTGACGAGCATTAACGCAGGCCACATACTGACACTGATGAGCGAAAAGATCCTTGAGGAAGGGAAGCACGTGTTTCCTCGTGCAGACATCTGAGCAGTTTGCAGTCACAGGCGGCTCTGAACTTAAGAGTAGGAAATGAAGCTTGTATGAAAACCGAAGTGGAAGTGCAGGGCATTTGGGGTTTTGTGATCATGGTTTCATTCGACTCTAAATGCTCTTTCGGGCAGAAATACTTAAAGGCGGTCAGAAATGTTTTTGACTTTAAGAAAGCTGACTTTGGGAGAATGTGATATGCCCCAAGGAATTTTTACTGGAGTCCTATGAAACATGGGAAACATAGAGCTGAATTTTTAAAAAACATCTGAAAGAGGCTGAAATTTAAAGCCATCCTGCTTAATTCCAAGGAGGAAAAAGGGCAACTGAGGCCAGATGCAGGAAAAATGTAAAGTTTAGTGTAAGTGAAACTTCTTATATGTAGAAGAAGGGAAATATAGAATATATAGAAGGGAAATTTCTTATATACAGAAATCTACCTGTAGATCTTTAGATACAACAAACAATCCTTTGAAAAGTAAACAACCTGGTAAGGAGGATTACAGAACTTCTTAGGATTTGGAAAGAGCAGTTGGGAAGAAATAATTCCTCGAGGATTAAGTGTCTTTTGACACAGTGTGAATTTTTTCTCCTACCCGAGTTTCATTTATATTGGTGCTAGAAAAGACTGGGAGAAAAGTGCTTAACTGCTTCAGGCATATATAACAAAAGGAAGGAGGTAGTGAGCTAGTATGCCTTTTTTTCTTTGAAGAATAATAAGAGGCCAGATGACTGTTTAAATATTAGCATCAAGTTGTGACAGAGTTTCCAGGGTTTGCTTAAAGGAAGGAAATTTGCATTGATGTATGTACCTCCTCAGACTTACAGTCATGCCAGCCCATAACAAATGGGATGCACGAATATAGCCTGCAGTTCCTAACCTAGGCAAGCGGTAGGACAACTGCAGAGACAGGTGGGAGGGAGGGGGAAGAATTCCCTGTAACACAAGCAGAGCGTTAGATTCAGAGAAAAAGCAACATTTACATATGGTTGAAAGATTTTTCCACCCCCCCCCTTGAAAAAAAAACAACATAAACTCCTA
This sequence comes from Laterallus jamaicensis coturniculus, assembly GCA_022605575.1. Classification (NCBI taxonomy): domain Eukaryota; kingdom Metazoa; phylum Chordata; class Aves; order Gruiformes; family Rallidae; genus Laterallus; species Laterallus jamaicensis. The sequence continues at coordinate 10,922,833 of JAKCOX010000002.1, read as the reverse complement.
ACTGAGAGATATACACATCTTGAGGTCTGTGATGACAGGATAGACCAGTGAGACCTGGAGTCAATCTTCATTGTTGTGGGAAAGGGCAATGAAATGAAGCAAGCTCGATTAGAACTGTTAGCTTAATATCAGCCATGCAAAAATAATAGAGGCAATTTGACTCAAACACCTTTAATGGGCATAATTTGATTACAAGCAATTGTGCAATTATTGGAGGAAAATTTCTGCATACAAATGAATAGTAGTTATCTTGTTGAAAGATAAGAATATTAAAGACAGGCCCTCATTCTCTAAAAATTACCCAACTTTAGGGGTTGAGAGATCTGATGCTTCTGACATCCTGTGCTGCAGGGCTTGTTGTTTCCAACTGACCAAGTGGCTTGCTGAGTTTTGGTTTTAAGTTTTAAACTAAATTTAAAATTAATTTTAATGTTATTTTTGTAAATACCAACTAGATTATTTAAATCCAAGTATAGACTAACATTCTCATAGCAACAAAAGTAAAAAAGACTCGTGGGATCATTTCTGAAGTATCCACATTTTACAGGTGAGTAAACTGTGGTGGAAACTTATCTTTACATGCCTTGGGCAGCAAATGAGCTTAGAGTATGACTTTACTAGCCATGTGCTAAAAAAAGCCTGCAAAATGCATGAAAGCATCTTCCACAGTGTATGAAGTTCAGCATGAAACCCAAACTTGTCATGAAAACTGCTGATTTTAAGAAAGGCAGAAGTATTAATTTTTTCCCCAAAACCTTGCAGCAGGTTAGAGAATACATATAACATTTAAAAAGGGTGAAAAAAGTTACTGATGAGACTTTGATACAAGCTGTAAAATGTACTATAGATCAGTTTGTAGCTGGCAAGACACAAGAAGGGGAGACAGGCATTAGCAGGAACAATTCCCGAGACCAGCGAGTATCAGGGGGGCCCCAAGCAGTCAAAAGCAGAGTGAAGAGATTTAGAGTCAAGCCATTCAAAGGGTCTACTTAGTTTGACCAGAAGACAGTCTCACATTTCAAGGTTTCTTCTTCAGTACAGCTAAGCTTTTCAATTGAAGGCCTTGACCCCAGGGAGCACTAACTGAAGAAAACAAATGTGTTTTCAAATGAATGTATTGGCACTGTCAGAACTGACTGTACACAAGATTAAACAATATTTATTTTCACTTTCCAGAATACCCTGTTAAATTTTAGAGGGACAGACAGAAACATTTCCAAATAAGACATGAGAATCTGAACATCAGATTTTCTGTCAACTGGGATTCAACAGCAGAATTCCTGTTAACTGATCTGGCTAAGACTCCTTAAATGTCAACCTGAGGCTTTCTTGCCTTCAGCAGTTTTGGTGAGGGTGGTGTGTGGGGGACAGACACGTGCCATCTCTCCTTTTCAGTCCTCTCATTGCTTTTTCTTGCTTTGTCGCGACAGATTGTATTTTGACCTGGCATTTTTGGAATTGCAGAGATGTGATTCCACGACTGAAACAAACAGAAGCTTGCCCTGCCTTTGATAAGGAATGGTAATAAAATCAGAAAAAAAAAAAAATTGAAGCGATTCTGGGCATCCACCATGAGATGCTATAAAAAAGGAAACTTTGACCTCAAGGAAGTGGCTGCCGTATCTGTAGAGGAGTTTGCTCACAATGCATCTGCATATTCCTTATAACAAAGGTACTTCAAAACCCATTTCGTGCTCCTACATTGATCATGCTTGAGCAGCTTCACAGCCTTCCTGGTCTCCACAGGAACCAAGTAGGGCCTGTGTTAAACAAGGCAAGATGGGGGCAGCGGAAGACAGAGATGGAGCCTCAGGGAAGGCGGCCTATGACAGACTAGATAATTTCAGATTAATATCAGATGTCTCCTGAATTTATATGCAGTACTATTTCAAGGCCACAGCCCACTCTGTATCTGAGTACATCCCTATACTCATGTATGGGCTTACTAGTAACTGCACAAGTATTCCTGAGGGACCTATGCTTATACACTGTGCGAAAATGGACAAGTGTATAGAAAGCTGAATTTAAAATCCAGAAACTGTATTCCCAAAAGGAGACTAATAAAGACAGAGGGGAGACCACAGGCACCACTGTTTCAGCAGGAAATGTCTGAGCGCATGAATTAGGTGGAACTACAGCACAGTTACATACTACCTGTGAATTTTGAAGAGGGAATATGTACTTATTAGTAAGAGGTATGACAAAGCAGGAAAGTGGGTCTCACAAAGCGCAGACTTGTTGGGTCAAGTGTCCTTTTCCTGTTTGGCAAGTCCTTTTGTCTCTGTGTCCTCCTTATCATCCTGACACCTTACCGAAGCACAGAATGACAGACAGCTCTTAATGACTTCCTAGCATTTGATTCTGATACACAGGCCCACCCCTTCTTTGTGTCTATTGAAAGTCTCTATTCCCCTCTGAATTTCCACTTTAGAACCTGTGTCCACTTCCACACACACAGCTCCCTGCTCCCACCCTATAATCCATGTCAAGACAAACGTGCTCTCAACACAGAGCGCGCTCTTGTCAGGCTGCTGAAGCCAGTAATTCTGAACTGGACAGACTGACAGCCGATGCTGTGTCAGCAGGCGGTGGGGCTGGTATCACCCTCTCCAGGAGATGCGAACATCTTCTCTCTGGGCACACCCATCGCACAACTGCGACTACTGTTCCCTGGGTCCAGAAACGGGCCTTTGTCCTCTGCCATCTCTGTGCACTCACACCATCCTGCCTGATGTGGAAATATGGTTGGTTGGGTTCCCCCCCTGCCTCCCTACCATGCTCATTAAGCAGTTTGAACACAGAGGTTACTGGATTATGGGCTAAATCCTGCCAGCAGCTCGTGCTGGCTGAGCACCCCTAGCAGACTTCACCGGGAGCGAAGACCTCTTCTGCAAAGGAGCATTTACCAAGTGGTTCCCTGCAAAGCTCCGGAGAAAGCAAAGCACACGTGCACTTTTAAATCAGGCATTTTGTGGTGCCCAGAGCTGCAAAGGGGTTACTCACTGGATGGAATTGAAACACAGCTGTGAAGTCACAGAGGCACTTTAAAAATCGAGCCTATTAGTGCCCACCTCATCTTCCTCTGCCTCCCCTTCTTGCAGCTGGGGGAGAGGTGACCATGCACTCATTCGAGACCAGAAGGCACACCAAGTTGTTTTACACTTAGCCTTGCCTCCCCCTAAGCATCCCCTCTCCCATTTGAAAGGGCGAGGTGGGGGCAGAACGGCACCCCTGTGGCAGGGCAGGCTTGCTCCTCCTGGGCAGTGTGCCTGCCGTTCCCAGGTAGCTGGCTGTGAGGGGGCCAACAAGCAGGCTAATTTAGAGCTCTAAAAGCTGGCAGCAGGAGCTCAATTAAGCCGTTTTCACAGACTGCTGGCCAAATGCAGCGATTTATTGGCTGAGTGATCGGATTATTCATTTGCGAAGCAAAGAGAGGCATTTTCTTACCACTTCGGTTGGCCTGTAGTACTTGTGATTGACTGTCACGTGAACCTTGCCGGTCTCTTTGCACCGCCCCACTTCATTCTCATTCTTCCCTTCCCACCTGTAAAGAAGATAAACATTTAATCAACCCATAATTACTTTAGTGCTCTGATCTTACCAACATTTGGCCTGCTTTCATTGACTTGAGGCTGGTGTCAATTCTCCCTGCAGGACAGTATAAACTCATTAGCTATAGGAACAAAGGCAGAGTTTAGACTTGAATGGAGCAACAATGGCTTTTGAAGTCTCTTTGTTTTGGTTTTTGATTCGGAGGAAGGTCTAAAATACAGGACTTCCAAATTAAACACATAATGCTAGGGGAAAATGAAATGTCCTGATTTCAGTATGCCTCATGTATCTGCAAATAAATAGGACGGCGAGGTTTTTCATTTGTGGATTGGTTCAAAGTTGTTTTCTTAAAATATTTTTAATTCTTGTATTTTGGCCAATACTTTCCGGAACTCTTTAATCTGTTAATTTTATGGACCTGAAGATCTGTTTGAATAGCATTAAGCTGCATAATTGAATTTGTGCTTAACAAGGAAAAACAAAACAAAAAACAGTGCTTTCAGTCTTAGCTCGACGTGGCACTTCACATACATGTACTGTAAACAGTACTTACTACCTGTGAGCTGAAATCCAGCTACTTTGTCCAAATTAGTTTCATATGTGTTGAACAGCCTGCAATTTGCTGTAATTTACATGATCTGATTGCACCATGAACTATTTTAGTTAGCAACTGTCCTGGTCTAAAATTTCAGAAGCAGCAGAGGAGGAATGGTTTGATAGGTGACTAGCTTTGCCTTTGGAGAAGCCAGCCTGCAGCCTGGAAGCCTGAAGAAGATGCTCCCTCTCAAAACAAATGCTTCAGATGATGCATGTAGCAATTCACATTGGTGCATCAAACCTCATCCATTGAATGTAAAAGATCATGAGTTAGGATTGAAACTGTACCCTCACTTTTCTTGGTGGCTCTAAGAATGTATCATGGGACTCTGAAGCAGCTTGGCATTTAATGTGTAGTGATGGCATCCTTTACTTATTTGTATTTAAGTAAAATCTATGCAATTTAAATCAGCACGGTGATTTAGAATATTTAGCTTCAGCCACCAGCAATGAAGTAAAAGCACCCCTTGCCTCCCACTTGGTAATTTTACTGCCAGCTCTTGGGATTTTGTCACAGACTTGATTTTTCCTTGCCCCTCTGCCTGCCCCCCTCCACCCCAGCCCCAGGCTTCTAGAAGGATTTAATTCTTTGACAATCTCAGCCTTCATTTTTGAGTTTCTAGCCCTGCAGGCTAAGGAGAAAAGTCTGAAAATGTGACCTCCGTGTACCCATGAAGGTTAAAACACTGAAAGGCAGAAAGAAATACCAAATATGCATTATTACTAGTTTTTAAATCCCACAATTTTTTAATCACAGCTCATGACTTTTCGATGACGAGCAAAGCCTAAAGGATGCTTGATACTGGGAACACTTCATGTTGAAATAATTTCCAACAGATAATAGCCACAGTGAAGTCAGCTGTTAATAGTCATGCCACGGTGCTAAAGATGATTTATAATTTAAATTTCTTTCTTTCTTTTTCACATTTGCTCTTTTTGAAGCCTGAACTGCAAAGTTTTCATCCAGAAGCCAAAACTAACATTAGTCCCTCCCTTTAAAGGGCAGAGGGTAAAAATGTGCAGGACTCAAATGAGCTTAATAGAAAACTAACCATCACCAGTAAAACAACAGGAAGCGCTTAGATCAGGAGACGTCAGTTGTTGTTGGAGGTCACTGAGCAGAGAACCCCATTTAACACCCAACAGGCTCCAGAAGACTCAGTCCGAGCCAGTAAAGACTCACTTAATGTCACTATCAAAGTTATACAACAATAGAAATAGTTTAAGAAGAAATCCCCACCCGTTTTGTTCAGCCCAGTAATGTGAAAAGTTCACAAGGGGAAGAAAAAAAAAAAAAAAAGCAGAAAAAAAAGCAACACTTATTGTGAACAAAATAGCATTTGATAGCCACACTACTAATTACTGCTGGCACCTCAGTGCTCACAGCTGGGGACACCACACTGCTGATAAAAGGGATGCACAGGGGGCCAGCCTGACACCAGGAGCCAGACATCCATTTTGCTAAGCAACACCCCCTCCCCTCTTCCTCCAAACACAAGGCAAGGGAGAAAGAACACCTCAACAAAACCCCTCCATCAAATCCCTCCTTAATTTATAGTCAGAGCTGTTAACTGGAAAAGGTAATGCTAGATTATCCTAAAGCTTGAGCATGGTGGGAGAAGAATGGGGAATCCTCACATTGCTGCAGTTTTGGGTAGCTCCAGACATAAGGACTACCCAGCTTTGTGCTCCTTAGGGTGGATACCCACGTAGGCCAGAGAACAGCCCTCTGTAACTGGGGGGAAATGCAAAGGATCCCTAGCTAAAGGAGGTTTGGCTATCAGTGCTGGAGCTAAATTTATAGAGAGTGGGGAGTGAATCCCCCCAACTCCCCAGCTGGTGTCAAAGCCAAGGACTTTGGCTGGCTGGCCTACAGCAGGCTTTGAGTGAAACACTGAAGGTCCTAAAGCCTACAGACAACAAGTCTCTACAGCTAGGCCATTGCCTTCCTCACAGTGGGGAACTTCACCTTCTCCCTGAAGCAAAGGATGGGTTTGGTGTCATGGCTGATGGCACCAGCCGTATGTCAGGACGCTCTGCACCCAGAGAGAGGTGCACGAGACCATGCGCCTGCTACTGAGAAAGCAGGTTTGATGTCCACTGCACCTATGCTTCCATGACAAGCGCCTCACTGTTGGAGATGGGTGCTTTGGGTCCACTTAGGGTGACAGTGATTCTCAACTCTGGAGGGTTGCAGAATTTTCTGTAAAACGATGTTAATCCCATTTCAAATGCATGAGCGATTTTGTTTGTTTAAACGGTTGTTCACCTCAAGAGCTGTTACACTCTGGGTTTACAGAGGAACAGACTGCATTTAATTTAAAGCTAATTTCATATCTGCAGATTGCTGCTATCGTAAGACTTATTATCAGCAGTGATGAAGGGTTCTTTTCCTCTTAAGCTCTGGAGATTCCAGTTATTTTTCATTTCCTATAACTGTTCAGTAAAGACAGCAAACCAAGGTATAAAAACATCCACAGGTATGGAGGGTTTTCTAAGGATGGGGTACCCACCTGCTGGGGTGTGAGGTAGACAGGGAAGGACACAGGGGAGCCAGGGTAATTGAGGCCAGGTGGGAATAACACTGCAATGGACCAAGTGGTCCAAATGGCTGTAACAGAGAAGCAACCCAGGCAAAGTACACATATTTTTCAGGTGGTGAAGAAGTCAACTAAAACTGTGCTTTCACAAAAGCACAGATAAGCTGAGCAAGCATTTCACTTCCTTGCTTGATCTTTAGAGGGAAACAAAACTGATGGGATTTAATGAAATATTCAAAGCCACTAGTAGCCACAGCTGCTCAGCCTCTTTACAGAAAACTATCACATGCACCTTTTAGATCAAATATATGTCAATACAAAATATTTTCACATTTGAAAATGAACAATAGATTAGATAAAAATAAAATTTTAGGAAAATCTTGCTCTTCCTCTACAGCTAATATGAGATACCATTGTGTAGACTTCTCAGACTTGCAGCCTGAGAGCTGCTATACACACAGTTAGGCCAAAGCGCTTGATTCTGTCCTGGCTCTTTATAAACAGCAAATATGACACCATCTAACAGACCATTAATGTCTTTTCCCAGTAATCTTTTGCAAGAAATCTTTAAATATGACTTTTCCTATGTTCCTTTGCCATCAACTCAACCATCAACCTTGACAGCAGCTTTTGATGCATCAAGGCAATCAAGGATATAGGGATTGCTTAACCACAATCTTATGCTGAAATGTAAAGAACAAGTGTGCTAACATAGAGGGATGTATTTAATTTTTTTTTCAAATCATCTGATGAATCAGGTCTTCAGTGTTTGTTCACTGAGGGAATACAGGTAAAACAATGCTGTTGTCATTACATGCCCAGCATTGTCAAGCTCGAGTTTTAAAAATCGAAATGATGGATCCCTACATTCTGGTCCTTCAAAAAGAACATGTTAGGCTCCCTATTTTATGGTTTCTTTTTTCTTCAATTCATTGGAAAACTTTTGAAGCTCTTATACATTTACTCCAAATCATGAAAGTTAGTGTTGAGAAGAAAATGTTTTCTCAAAGAACATTAATGCTCCTGTGAAAATGAAAGTAGTCTGGAATGAAAAAAATTAGTTTCAAGAGAGTTCCATTACTGTCAACCTGAAACAAAATTATATTAATAATATCTAAAAAAGATGCTTTGTTGTTTTCAGAATGGAAACATTCTGGGTTTTTTTTCTTCTTTCAGAATGGCTTTAGCAAATCTCTTTAATTTATTCTTTCTTTAAAAGGAGGTTAGAGAAGGAACAATATGGTCCAGCTGACCTGAAATCATCTATTTTTTCTGAATTGCACGTTAGATTTATTTTTATTTCATTTGATTTTTATTTCATTTGCAGGGGAAAAAAAGTGTGGAATTTTTCATGAAACACCACATATAATTCTGACCCAGTCTTCCTGTAGGAGAAACTCTCCTACCTCTTATGATGTATGAAATCAGATAATTTAATTGTTACAGTCTTCAAACCTTAATTTGGGTTCTGAAACACTCATTAGTGTTTGAATCAATAAAAAGTAATAAAAAACCTGCTCATCTGAAAGCGTAACTTCTCCAGCTTGAGATGGGTTAAATGCTCCCTAAAACATAATACTCTACAATGGGAATGTGATAAAAGTGGTGCAGTCCTAAATGAAGACCCTTGCTAAGTTCCTTTCATCACTCATCAAAATGCTTCCAACTTCTCTATGAAATTTTGTTTCCTTCCTCCCTATCTGAAAGCTTCTGATTTTCCTGTGCTGCTAACTACAACACACAGCACTGACCAGCCAGCAATTTTTGATGGGCAGAAGCCAGACCTGGAAACAGCAGCAGTTTTGATGATGGCTTTTGGTGGCTCCCTTTCCACACCCCCACAGCACCATTCCTAATGTACTGTTGGCTTTGCATTCCTACAGCAGTTCTTCAGATACCATGTGTTTCTCTAACCCAACCTTCCATTTTAAGGTAAAAAGAAAATGAAGAAAAAAAAACAACACCCAAACCAACACAGAAAACCCCTCCTCCCTCAGTTCAATCTCAGTTCAACCTTCACTGTCACTGAAGAGGCCACTGCACCACTTCTGCTAGTAGTTCACCTCATTAGACCTTATAGCTTATCTGCAAACTTCCCCTTTTAAGGGTGATCTTTTATAAGACCAACTGGCATGTTAGTTAAGATAAAATTTGTATGTACAGCCAAATGACTAAAGTGAAATATTCATTTTTACTGAATTAATTCTGATCCTGGAAGCAATGAATATTTCTGTAACAAATGTGCATGTATTTTCATATTAATAAAAACCACAATAAATCTTTCCACTGCTTGAACAGTTTTTTCTTTTTTCCTTTTTTTTTCTTTTCTTTTTTACTTTCCACATTTGCAGACAGCAGTCTTTGTAGCACTCTGCAGAGAACTCCAAATGCTGTAGTGGTTTCAGGCTATCTTTGCAATCCTGTTCTAATTTAATAAGATTAATGACAGAAAATTAGTCAAGACAAGCATTTGCCTGTTTCGTTTACCCTACTGTAGTTCAAATTATAGGTGGGAAGTGTTTCCCCCAAGTACTACTTAATTAGTAATAAGTAGAAGGGAAAGTAAAAGAATAAGAAAAAAAAAGTGTAATCCTTACAGGGGGAAAATATTTGTAGCTCTGAGGCTTTCCTGTTAGTACAAAGGACTGAATTTGAATGATTCAGAGGACTATATAAATATGATTTAAAATTTCTCCCTTGAAAAAGAAATGTTAGAAGAAAAAAACCACACAGGGTAGATACCCCCCCTGCATACATTTTACAGTCAATTTCAGAGAGAGACTCAGTCTTACTGCAGCTGTACATTTCATTAGTTACAAAAATGTAGTAAAATTTCTCCCTCTCTTATTTTGGCTAGATGATACAGTCCTGACATGTGCTATTGACTGGCTGTGACAGAGTATTATGTTATCTTTTGGAAAGATGTTTTAGGCGGTCCTGGATTTTCAGCTGTATAGATTAATGTGAATTGTTAGGAAGATGAAAAACTAAAAACCTAAAAAAATCCCCCCCATATTTTTAGTTGGTTGAAGGGGCAGCCAGGATTGCTTTTCTTCCTGTTTTCTACTGCAGTATCAAGGAGTGACAGCTAAGACTGTTAAATTTGCAACTTTCTCTGCCAAAGCACAATGTGGGGATGGTTAAGAGTCCCTCCACATGGCAAGTTCTCATATGCACTATGAGCTCTGCCAACTGCTGCTTGCCATGACATCCCTCCTAGCCATTTACTCCATCATCCCATCAGTTTTGAAAGACATGTTGCAGAGCAAAACTGGAAAGCTGTGCCATCACTTACAGCAGTGCAAAGGGCTGCTGGAAATTTCCTAGATAAATTTTTGATACTGCCAAATTTCATAATACCTGCAACCCTGCAAAGAACCAAAACCAACCAACCCAAAACCCAACCAAAACCCCAAAACACCCCAAACCCCTTAAGCCCAAACAACTCAACCTCCTTTCAGGAAGAGAGATAGGAAGAAAGAAGTCATCCTCTCAGGAACTCATTTAGTGATTGCACTCTGGTGCTCTGGTTCTTAGGTGCGTCATAAATTGTAAGGAAACAGATCAATGGGACTCACTGGTGGGATTCCACTAAAAGGGAGGATTTTGCTGCCAGGCTACTCCCTGAAGAAGATATATTCAGACTGGAGGAGGTGGGAGTAGAAAGCCCTCCGGGGGTTTCAAAGAATGTGAGAGGTTACCAGTTGCCCAGCTGAGAAGTCAGGGTAAGGAAAGAGCATGTGTGTGTGCTGCAAAAGTATGGGCCAGGCTGTCACCCTGAAAAATTATGGAGGTTCTTAACAAAGCTTTCCAAATCCCGAGAACTATTTTGTATCTAGTGAAATTTCAAAGATGAATGATAGCTGTGGGATGAGTAGTGGATTTGTTGTGATACTCCTCCCACCCTGGGAGCAGTGGGATTGAACGACTGTTTTTTCTGGCTAGACTGTATCTAAAATGATCGGAATTACACCGCTATCAAAATTTCCAGCAATAAAATTATCAATAGCACCGAAAATGTCACCTCAGTCCCCATGTATATAGCTATTTATATATCACCTGTAAATATCTTAAGGAATTAATAACTTATTCAAAGTGAAAAAAAAATTCAGAAAAGCAATGGGGATTAGCAGCCCAAGATCCATTTCTAAAGTGATTTAGGTTTCTAAAAATCCATGTTACCGGATGTCATGTGGATTCTTACACAATTTTTAAAAGTTAATTTCACTGATTAGTAAAAAAATAAATAAATCCAACTGTGCCTTTGTAGACACTGCCCTACCTCATCTCTTGGAGTCATACTGTCAAGTCTCCCTGACAGAGAAACTTGATTCAATTGATTCAACCCAAACATTGACTGCAGTAATCACCAACATTTTTTAGCCTGGAGAAGAGGAGGCTGAGGGGAGACCTTATCACTGCTTACAATTTCCTGAAAGGAGGTTGTAGAGAGGTGGGTGCTCATCTCTTTGCCCAAGCAACAGGTGATAGGATGAGGGAGAACTGCCTCAAGCTGTCCCAGTGCAGGTTCAGATTAGACATTAGGAAAAAGCTCTTCACCGGAAGGGTGATCAGGCATTGGAACAGGTTGCCCAGGGAGGGGGCTGAGTCATAGGTAGTGGGGTAGATGTGCTTAAGGATATGGTTTAGCAGTGGAGAGATACAGTTGAACTCAATGATGTCAAAGGTCTTTCCCAACCTATTGATTCAGTGATTCTGTGAACATGAATGATATGCAGTCCATCATATGGAGCTATATGTGAGCAAAAGATTAAACAAAAGGGACACAAAATTTAGTATATTTGCACTAACTAAATCTAAGGTAAGCCTTTAATATCCTCTTGGTAACAGAAGTCATTTGTAACAGCGTTTTTACTTTTATTTGTGCAATTGTTCTTTTCTTTAGGTTTTCTCAAAGGTTTAATTTGCTTTCTGAAGAATATGTGCTGATTTGCCAAGTTTTACCAAAAGCTGAGATTTCTTAGGCCAACACCAAAGCAAGGAGTTTAAAATTAAAATAATGTATAAATTTATTGACACAAAAAGAAATGGTGATGTTGAGAACATCTGCAAATAAAGACATTCAGCTAGGTATTGACCTCTGTGCTTCAGTTTCTAATTTTAGGTAGTCAAAATTTAAAAAAAAAAAAAAAAGTGTTCACCAGACATTCATTCTTTCTTTTGCAAGCATCACTAGACAAGGACAACATAGTTCTCAAAATCAGAAGAATTCTTACTTATATAGAGCAACTGAATCCTCAGCATATTCAGTGTTTAGTAGGGAGGATTCACTTATACACACAAGAAGCAAAAGTACAGAAAACGGAGAAAAATTAAGACAAATTACTAGAGCTCCTCCTACCTCCCCTTCACCCTGTCAAATTTCACTACTGTTAAAGCAGTTGGGACAATGTGTGATCGTATGGGGGCATCTCACTATCAAGACAAGCTTAAAATATGGAGAAAATCTTATTCCCCAAACTGAGCTTTTGGGCTAGAAATTCTATTTATACAGTCTCTCTCTCTCTCTCTCCTCCCCATCAGAATTTTTTTTCTGGAAGTTTATGCCAAAAATTGAAACCAGACTAAAAGCTCATTGAGTAGAAAATGTTATTACCTCCTCAGCCACCCACTGGCTGTTCAAATAATATTGTATATATCTGTGCACTTCTGCATATTTATTGAATTTGTCAAGTTTTTGTTCCCAAGTAAAACTTATTGGCCCTGTCAAAAGTTCACCAGCTGCACAAGTGACTTTGATGGCCTGAGGAACAGCCCTGGTGCTAGCGTCATGGAAGAGCCTGTGGCTTTCCTCTCCCTTTTCCAGCTGAGATTGGTATGTTGATGCATGGGGCCCAGAGAAGATACAGAAGGAGGGAAATTGAAAAAATAATAAACAATAAAAATATAAATTACAGAAAGCGCTCACCAAGCCATCCTGGTTTTATTATATGGCCTTGAGAAGGAATTTTGTATTTTCAATCGAACTATGTGGAATATGCATTGTAAACATTCTGCACCCACTGCTCAACATTTTTATGGCTTAGTAGGAGAAGAGCTAATAGGAATGTTGAGTGGGTTGCTACATAATCCTTGTGGTGTGGCTGATGGGCCGTCACATGGAGAGAATAGGGGTGGCAGGTGTCATCTCTTGAGATCGCAGAGAATGGGAGCAGGACGGGGGGGCACAAAATAGGAATTGGGCAGAAACACCCCTTTTTCATCAGGGGGCTGAACAGCAACCTTGTACTAATATCTTTGGATGGGCATTTGCCCTCCCTGCCCCAAGGCGGGGAGTGAATGAGAGAGCAGAAAATGAAGATTTGGAATAAAAAATTAAGACATACCCACCTACATTTTTTTTCTTGTGATTTAGAGAGCAATACTACCCGTATTCACAGTGGCAGTCAGTCATGCCTGGAAGGTCTCACACGTTAGGAAATCAGAAAGAGAGGGGGGGAAAAAAGGAAGAATGTAGAGAAACAATAACACAGCAAATGCAGAAGGCTAGAAATGCTCAACCTGTGGCTATCTCACATTCATACTTACACAATGGTTTTCCCAATGTGCTTAAATGACTTCTCCACAAATTCACGGACACTGTGGACCTCCCCAGTGGCTATGACAAAATCCTCAGGCTCATCCGTTTGCAACATCAGCCACATGGCCTGCGGAAAGACAAACAAAGTCAGATTTGGAGCACATGTAAGTGGCCTCTTTGGGACATGATATTATATTACGGCATTTTTGATTTGGAAGTAACCACACATGCATAGCCAAAGCTGGGGAAATTAGCACTTCCCTAACATGGTGGCTATTAACCAGTTCAGTGCAACTCTGAAAAGAGTTCAATTATTTCTTATTATAGAAAACAATGCCGTATTTGATTTTCAATTTGTTTCACAGCAGGGTTTTCTGCAGGGGAGACTTTAATATGTTTGCTTTTGAATGTTGAGACCTGGTTTAGTGCTCAAGAGCATGGATTCACTTGTTTAAAGCACTGCATGAACTGCCATAGATACAGGGAAAATGATAAAACTTTTTTAGTGTTGCAGTCCAGAGTGCTGTGGTCTGCCTGTTACAGACTGATGTCAAACACACTGAGTTGTGAAAATATGGCCCCTCCTTTTTGGCTGTGTCTTCTGCCACATTTGTTTTGGGTAAATTGAGATTTTAATTAAAAGTAATTAAAAGATAAGTAAGAATAGTCAACTGTGCATTTGACCAAATTAATCTGTTCGCTGCTGTTTGTGTGGCAGCAAAAATCGCAGTAAATTTTGAAACAAACCATGGGATTACCAACACATTTGCATTTCAGGGGGGCTAGTTTATTTCCCACAGCAATGTCTCTCACAGAGTGCCCTCCCACAAACAAGTCATGATGAATGGACACCATCTCTGAGGTCTGGCCAGCTAAGTCAGCACGAAAGCAGGAAAGCAGATGGAAGGACACACATGCAAAGACACGCGTGACTTGTCGGAGGCATCATGGCAGGTACATTTCAGTTTTCTGATGCGCAAGCCACTGTGCTAGTGACTGGGCTGTTTGACTGCCTAGGAGCTGTAGGCAGACAGAGTAATTATTACTTTAGATCAATCAAAATGATGTAAACACTTCATTTCCTTTGGAGAGGAAAAGGGAATACCTGTATGGCATGATCCTCATTTAATAAATAACCAGGAAAGGAAAACAAAATAATTCAACTTTCTCTCCATATGGTAAAAAGGACTGTCATCTTCTCACAGTGTAATCCACAATGCTATTTGCATTGACCTCTTCACATCAGCTTTAAAGAAAACAACTTTAGTAGGTCCCTTGATGGTAGTGGATACTCTGCAAATCAGATTAATAAAAGCTTTGGGACAGCTCAGTTTCTCTTGGTAAATTCCACCTGAAATATTCAATTTTCCCCCCCCCCTTTTCTTAATAAATCAGTGTCCAGCATAGCAAGGCGATGTGTTCCACTTAAATGTTTCTATTTGCAAGTAATTTTTCTTGCCAGTTATTATTTTATGCATCTTCCAAAGTTTTGACAAGATTTTATTAACATGTTCTTCTTGAACCTTTTTTGCTTCTTGAACGTGCAGGGAAGGCTGGGTTTTGGGCAGCTGCCGTGTAAGTCCTTGACATTAATTGTGCTTTAGGGATATAACCTGCTGGGAAGGACAATAGCAGCAACTTTATTTTTCCTTTCAAGGGTTGAACATTCTAGCCAATGACGCAGAAACACCCAGTTAGCTGATGAAACACCTCTTCTGGGGAGGAGATGTCTTAACTCGTATCTCTCATACAAGCTTTCTTGGAACACTGGGGTTTCCCTGCTGATTTGAGAGGTCATCGTAAATCACCAACTCCTGTTTCTTCGTGACTGGACAAGCTTGCAGGATTCACAGTAACAGCAGCTTCCCAGAAAGGTAAAAGAAATTTCTAAAATAAGTAATTGATGGCTCTGGTTCTCCTGATTCCACAGACTTCCAAATTTCAGTAAGTAGCCCAGCTGAAAGCAACACGCTTCCTCATATGAGAAGGCATTATTTGAGTAAATAAGGATTTCCAAGTTTAGATAGTCAGTCAGTCGGAATTTATAGTGGTTCTCCTGACTTAGGGGGATGCTTGCTGTACACAATGAATTCAAGGTCTCACCTGCCTTTGTTTAAAATGTGCCCAGCTCTGTAGTGTCAGTTACAACCTACAGTTGTAACAACCAAACCTCATTTATCAGTAAAAATCACACCCCACCTCCAAAAGCCATGCAGGTCGACTGAATATGCAATATTAGCACAGGGACCTGCAATTTACTATGCATGTTGTAAAGTAATATTAACGTGTCTGAGTAGAAGCAGGATCAGACTCATGATAATTTTTCTGAAATCTTTCCACTTTTAAACATCGCAGTATTACAGTTAATTGGACCCAATTTTAGTGTGGATACTTATGCTGAGACCGTCACCAATCCAGTGAGTATTAAAATACATACACATTAAGTTTGTAGAGTTGGAATTTTCTCTTTACTCTAAAAGCATGCACTACATTGAAGGAGACAGCTACAAAGTACTAACAAAACCAGCCTTCAACAATTGGTCCCGCTGAGTCTTATGCATTTGGATGTATCAATTCTTGCCTACCATTTCAAAGACCAAGCAATCACTGTCTTAGAAACAACTCAAACTGCACTAAATTTCTACAGGATCAATGTAGCAATGATCAAACAACACAGATAGAGTTGCTAAGAGCAATTTTTGCCTCAACTCCTACCAGGAAAGAATGTTTAGATTAATGATTACTTGAGAATCTATCACTGCTGGTTCTTTTATTTTTTCTGGCATTCAGAATTGTTGGCACTTACAATTACCTCAATCAAATTGGGTATGAAAAAAATGAACATGCTAAAAATTACAAACAAAGTAAGCGATAGTTCTGTTTTGCTTTGAAGAAAGTGACCAAACGCTGTCTCTTTGATGGGTCTGCATGAACAGTCCATAAAAAAAATCAAACACCAATGCAAGAGCAAGCCAGAAGACAGAAAAGTCTTCGAACATGCTCCGCATTCAGGTCTTCATTTCCACAGGTACAGCCCGTGACAACCAACGAGAAACCTGTGTACGAGCAGTAGCTGTGTGCTTTCCCTACAGCGAGTGCCAGGAATGTGCTTCCCCCTGCATCAGACTTATAAAGGCCCTTGACCTATCAATTTCTAGGCATTTCCTTTAGGAGTTCATATTGTACCAGACTCCGAGCTGAGAAGAGAGGAAAGGGGGAGATACAGCTCCAGGTTTATTTGTCATTACCGAATGGCTTACTGGTTTTAACAGAGGGGAAAAGCTTTGTTTAAATTTCCACTGAAAGTAATTAATGGTTATTGACTAGCAAATGAAGAACAGGTGACACTCTGAATTAGAAGATAAATGATCTCATGTTCTAGCATGATAATGGGTTAGTAATTGCTACAAAGCCTCAGCCTAGTGCGTCCCATCATAATGCTAGATCATGTCCAGAACACAAAGGCCTCTGTGTGAGAGGTATTCAGCCGTTCACCTCCCAATACAGCTGCAGAGTGATTTGCTCCATTTATTCTCTGATGGACTGCACAACTGAGGCAAAAGTTCACCCATTCTCACCTTCCTGTTCACATGCTGAACCACATGACCCATGACATGGCTGAACTGGGATAAAAACATTGCCCAGCTTTGGCTCTTGGCTATCTTTTAACCATAGCAAGGTCATATATTTTAGGATTTTTTTCTGGTGCAGGAAGGGAGAAATCATGGATTTTCATTAATATCTTTCTTAAAGGCTTTTTTGGATGGGCTGGTAGCAAGTAAAGAAATTACTTGCACTCAGTTCTGCCATGCTCTCCCTAATTTTTTGCTCAATCCAGTTAACAAAATGTGGGTAAATGTTGAAAAGGAGGAGAAAATTACTATGGTAACAATTCAGGCTTTGGCTCTCTTAGAATAAGACTGTTTCTTTAATGGCATATGTAACAAAACATATCTTTCATATTTGAACTCTTTTTGGCTCTGGTCTAGTGACTCGCAAAAGCTAAAGGCAATACTATGCTATTTACATTTAAAGACAGAACGCTAGCCAGAGATACATAGGAAGTCTAGCACATGGACACACTTTTATGATTACGTGGAGTAGGATATCTGTTCTGCATGCCTGAACTCCAGCCTCTGCCAAAATCTTTTCTCTTTCATCTTTCCTCTTCCCTTTTCTGTATATAAATCCTTGCTGGTAGTAAGCAACATTTTCAAGCAACATATCCAAAACATGAACCAGGCTTCTCCTTGCCCAAATTTCTTTGCTTACATAGCATTTGCACCCGGGGTAATGAAGAGGAAAGCCCAGGCTGGACAAACACAACCACCGTATTGGTACATTCTATACACGCCACTGCCATCATAGCTGTGTTGCATCTGCTTGTCTAGAGCATCTGGAGTGTGTTGTAGATGTGTAACACCGTTAAATTCCACTCCAGCAATCCCAGTGAGAAAACACTTATTAACTGGGTTGTCATCCATGGATAACAAAGACTTGGTAGTTGAGGTTATGTTTAACTCTATATATTTGATGCTTTTCTTTCACTGTCTGCTCTAGCACAGTAGATGGTTAAAATGTGCTCATAATCAGCTATTCAAGAGAAAAAAGAAATACAAATCCAACTTTCTGAGACTGTAAAGTACAACTGATGATTTCTGTTCTGGACATAAAAGGTGACTTTTCAAGAGACTAAGTAAAGTCTTTTCTTTGGTCTCATATGATGTAAGACCCAAACCAGGTATGACTGAACTGACACACAACGTGATAATTGGAAATTATTAATTACTATTGCCCCACACAGCCACACAGCATTTTTTCCAAGCCCTGTCCTGTCAAAAAAAAAAAGTAAGAATCTTTCATACGTATTTCTAAGCATTATGGAGAGAACTTCTGACTTCTTTGCATTTGCCATACACACAGAGAGACAAAAAAATCAAACTAAATCAGTAATGTCTACTTTAGAAGATGGGAGAGATAGTTGTAGCCTGTTGCAGGATGCATTGTCTGTGCATTTTGGAGACAAAGCAGCAGAGACCGGTGAATGTCTAGCTCTACTTACTTATCACTTGCAGAGGGCATGGGTTACCTCAAGGCTGTCAACAATTAGGAAGCAATTTCTGACTAAGTCAGAAAACATTACCACCCAGAGAGACCCAAGAGTACATTAGCACCATTTATAGAAATTCTGTCTTTACAGTATTCTGTACTCTATTGTCTAGAAGTGGGCAGAAGAATTCAGTGGGTTGGATGTGGTACTCTCTGGTGATCCCAAACCTAGCTATCCTGCTGAGGTCTCCACCGAGAAGGAGAA
Organism: Laterallus jamaicensis coturniculus; assembly: GCA_022605575.1. Taxonomy (NCBI): domain Eukaryota; kingdom Metazoa; phylum Chordata; class Aves; order Gruiformes; family Rallidae; genus Laterallus; species Laterallus jamaicensis. Next base: position 10,904,289 of record JAKCOX010000002.1, on the reverse strand, counting down.
TTGAAAATTTTGGGCCAGAGCATCATGAGCTCTTACAGAGATGTGGCAGCAAAGGAGAACCTTCTCCCCATATGGTGAGCACAAAGGCCTGGCATGACTGCTGCCTCATGAGGGACTGTTCTTTTTGTGCCACAAAAGACAGGGCTGTTGTATCACCTCCCTGTCTGCATTCTCCCAACTCAATTGCACTGGCATGGAAAGAAGTTGCTTGGCATCTTCCGCACTGCACCACATGGGGAGACGTCATGCCCACGCACTTCCTGCCTGGATATGGAGCAGTTCCAGACACCATCACCCAGCTCCTACTGACACAACCCAACTGACTGATTGTGGTTTCTCATGCTGCTACAGAAATGACCTCAATGATGATGGTGTCTTGGAAAAGTGAGACTGGGAACATCAACTCAGAGGTCTGAACCCACACTGACTTCCAGTTTATCTATTTACTTTTGGAGTGGCAGGGAAGGAAGAAGAGGTGCTATGCTGGCTGAGTCACCCTCATCTGATTGACTTCTGCGACTGTTAAAAGGATAGGTGTGTACTGGGTATACCCAGAAGGCATGAGCGCATGTTATATAAGGAGATTATATAAAGACACAGAGATACATAGATACAATATACAACAGAGGGGGAAAAACTCACCTCCCTTACACCTCATTTGCAGACAATACAAACATACCACACACTGCTGAAAAACACTAATGAAGCTCAAGTGCAGCAAAAATCATCTCGTGATCAGAGTAAAGTAGAAGCTGCCTCTGCCTGAAAGCCAAGACAAAAGTGTTGTGCATGCTCCCATGTTCCTTGCCACAATGGGAGTTCAGTCTAAGCAGTGACTATTGCTTTAGTACTGTTCCTGATGATGTTGTAAGTCAAGACTAACATGGCAGGGAGACTCTTGCCAAAGAAAACCACAGGGATGTGCTGCCAGGCACACTGATACTCCAAAAAAAGCTAGTGACAGCAGGAATATGGGCGTATACATGATCAATGTAGTCTTTTTTTTTTTTTCTTCTGAAATACAACCCTTCTTGTTCAGTTAGTCAAAAAGGGTGCACACCCAATAAACAGGAGCCCTCACTATTAGAGTTTGTATTTGAAAGGCAAACTGGAGTTCATGACTGAGGTCACTGCCTATCATTGCAACAGGAATGACATTTTTCATAAACTCAACCCTCTTTCAAAACCTACAGTGAAAGAGGTACTGCCCAAGAAGTGCAGGATACATGCCTCTTCCCCTGAGGAGTCATCATCCTGTGTTCTCAGATCACCAAAAAATCACAGTGTCGGTGCAAGATCTGTTGCCCAAGGAACCTCCATTCATGGAAAAACTCTTCTGAACACCATTGAAGTATCTATCAGATCTCATCAGTTTAAATATATGTTGATATGCTTCTTCCTTAAGACTGTAATGCTGAACATAAGGGCTCCAGTGTCTGTGTACAAAGCTTTTCCTTTAGCATTGTCCTTTCTACTCATGCAGAGGAGACATTGAGTGCTTATGACATGGCAGCTGCTTCCAGTCAGGAGAGTGGCGTTTGCAAACATACAGTTACATCACCAACAGAAAAGGTATAAAATGAGAACAGATTCAAGAGGAAAACATTTTCCTCTGAGAGGAAAACCACATCATTTGACAAAAACAATGGAAAACTTACCTTAAGAATCCCAAGAAAGTAAACCAACAACAAAAATCACTTGTACCGATATACATATTAGAAGTCTCCTATGGTATAAGTAGAGATAGTACTTCGCAACTCATGTTATAAACTTTCTCACAGATTTTCAAAGTTAAAGTGATGAACTGCCACAGAAGCCATGTGAAGTATGCTTGCTGATTTAGTCAAACCCTATGGCTTGGCTGTAGATGTAAAGTTTTTCAGAGCTAAATTGTGTTCAGATCCATGACTTTTTTCTTTCAAGTTGAAAGAGTATAGTTGATATATTTAAAGATAGTAATCCAACAATTATAAAGTTACTAAGATAATAAAATACCTGATAATCTTTGTGGAGCATCTTGAATGAAAACAATATCAATGTCTTCTGAACAAAAGCCCTCACATCTGTAGGAAATACTAGGAAATGCCGTCTAACTTTTCTCTTGTAAGCAGATAGGCCGATTGTTTTACAGATCTCAGGGAGGACTTGTGAAACTTTAGTAGGCAGTTTTATTAATAAAAACCACAAGAATTATAATCCAGATAAACCTTTAAGGTCAACCTTGCCTGTTAACGCAACACGATGTTTCTCACATGTACCTCAGTTGAACACAAAGTTCTCATTGTGTTATCAAGAACTAGATTACTGCTGCCTTTTTTTTTTTTCCTCTTTTTCTATTCCCTCATGTCACTGAGTGTCAAAATATTGTTCTTTCACTACATGGAAGTATTTGTATACAGTTTTATAACTGATCTTTAGTTGCTAGCTGGAGGCAAAAAAGAAACAGTAAAGCTGCTTGTTGGGAAACCTCACCAACAATGAAAATTAATATAGTCCCTTTTTCCTGCCAAAAAAATTTGAACAGATTTTTAGGTCCACAATGGTTTGTTTATTCTTCAAATGGTTAAATTGAAAGTGACATATGTGACACAAAGTAATTTAAATGAAAAGATACAGAAAGGATGCATATATACTCTGTTTCTTTCGTTCTTAATTTTGGAGGATATTGTCGCAATTGCTAACAAAGGGGTGCCTTAAATTTTGCTTGAGAAAAAAGGGAAAGAAATTCAAAGCCAAAGAGAGAAAAATGAGAAAAATTTGAATTACAGAAAGTATGTGTGAGTTTCAGCCACTCAGATTTGCATTACCTTGACAAGGTTATAGAATAAATGTGTTTCCCAGGCTCCACCTAGCAGACAATCCTAAGGTATACTTGACCCACTTCCCTGTCCCTTTTTTTCCCTTCCAGAATTAATTTTCCCCGCTATTTTTATATGAGGGAAAGACAAAATACCTTTTCACAAAGAAGCAGACTCCCATTTGACAGAATTACTCACCACTAAAGTAAAGGGCTGTACCCAGGTTGCGGTGAGGGCAGAGAAGTCTTAGGGACCCATGCCAGGAAGGACTGGTTGGGGCCACGATCTAACCGCAAGAAAACATACTAGACTTTCAAGTCAAGTGCTGGCATGTTTACTGGAGCAAAACGATCAGCTCCGAAATAATGATCACAATGTAGATATTGATCACAAAATGTTTACAGTGCAACATTTGACTATAAAAAGATCCTGGTTCATGATTCTGACACCTGTTTGACTCTTACTTCTTTCCTGGATTGCTCAGATGCTTACAGCTAAGTGCAAACTGATGTGCTCCTTTTGATGGAGGTCAGAGGAGCAGCATGATCTACAGATCAAAGTACTACTGATCTCCCCACAATCAAAAATGCCATTATCTATATACCATGACCCAGGCAATTATTTTCTCTCTCCAAATCTCCTCCTCTCCTCTCCTTTCCTTTTCTCCCTTTGTGAACATTGCCTCTTCAGCTTGCCAGCTTCTCCACTGCCGGTTTGCAGGTCTGCAGGGATCTGCCCAATACCTGTCCAGAAAAGGGTTCTGACCCAGGTGAAACCACTAGTAAAAAGGTACTAGTACTGTAAAAAAGTACTAGGACCAGCAGAGAACTGCCAGAGCACAGACAGATAGGCTCAGAGGTAATAAATGAGTATTTCATAATGTTTATACATGCTTGAAGGCATAATTGTGAAGGAGCAAGCCTTTAAGATAGCAAAAATAACAAAGGAGGAGTACTGAGATAAAAATTATGAGCAGTTTTCTTTTTTTTTTTTTTTTTAAGAAATGCAGGAAGATAAATTTAGCCTGAACTCTATTTTAAAATTTTCTGTCCCTTCAAATGTCCAGAATTCTCGCTTTAAGCTTTTGAACACTAAGGCAATTGATCTCTAGACTGCTACCAGGTACCAAAAAAGTTACATTCCTGAATAACCTAAAACAACTGACTTGAAATGCTAATTTACTCATCCAGAGGAAAACATTTACTATTCATTGAGATCTTATAAAATTAGAGTTATCCTCATCTGAATAATCTATATAAATAAAGTCTGTGCTACCTTTGACACATCGTTGAAACTTGAGCTTCTGATTTTATTCCAGCTTTCAGTTGACTGGTGGTGGAAGTAAAACTGATTTTTGCCATGAAGTCATCATTTCCTATGAGGCAGTGGTAAAAATGCACACCAAGTCTTACTAACTGCAAAAGGGAAGAAGTCACCTGAAAAAGTGCCAGGATTCTAAAGTAATATCATTTCTGGTTCTGCAGAATTTTTCCTTTACCAGAACATTTCAGGTGACAACATTTGGAATTTGATGCTAAATTCTCTCAGTTGACCACAGAAACAAGAGCACAACCTTGATGCCTCAGGGACATGGTAATGCAATACAGAGGGTTTTATTTTCCTTTTTATTTTTACCTCATGTCACAAGTTCAATTTTAGGCCAACAGTACCCAAACCTGCCACCATGTGATATAGCAGCTTATGTGAAGAGCCTGGTGGTTTTAACCCAAGCTCTCAGACAGAGGAATCCAGCTCACGGATTCACTGCCAGTGTTAGAGTTACTGTTGCTCTGACCAAGTGTCTCCAAGCTCAGGGTCAGATACCAGCTCATGGGCTCTGCTATCTCAAATCAGGGCATGGGAATTTCAGCTAGAAAAGTCAACGATAAAAACAATCCCAGAAAACAAATGAAGGTGCACTGTAGAAGTCTAGCTGTGCTGTGCAGATGTGAAAAGTCAACAGGAAGACTTCTTTGGAGTATGCTCAAAAGTATGTTTGGAGGGAAATTTGCATTGACCTTCCCTTGGCTTACTCTGGTCCTGATTCCACTGTCATTATTAATTACTACTTCTGCAATGGTGATTAGTCGCACTGAATCCTAAGTCAGGGAAAGAGAAGGGACTGAATTAAAACCTACGGCTGCTCTCCTTAGGCTAGTGTCAAAATGGAATAGAAAATTTTATTCAGTTTGTTCCCAGCAATAAATACAGTCCTGGCATCCTGGATAAATCCTTCACATAACAGCATGTGTTCTTTCATGCACCCTGGGAGCGATTCTATTTAAAGCCATGGAATTGTGGGTGTGAGACTGTAAGCACATCCACTTACCCAAAACAAAATTAAAACCTGTCTTATATTAGAGTCAGGAGAGCTGTTACGAAAAATGCAAACCATATGAAGTTTTAAGTATACTTATGTTTTTTTATCTGTCTCTGTGTAGCATATACATTTGACTTTCACTGCCTGCGATGAAGTGCTGACAAGTGTTTTACCATATTATTACAGAATACCCCAGTAGCATTATCACACTTCAGCTTTTGCTTGCAATAAATCTCTGCTACATGCACGTCAGAAGCCGTTGCTCATATCACATCCAGACAAAGTCAGGGCCCTCCCTCCCCAATCGACATGAACGAGACTCTACACACGCTAGATATTCTGCCATCAAGGCTGGAATAACTGCTGCAGGCCAGACACTGGCAACAACGTTCCCACAAGCATTACTTGGCAAAGGCCAGAGGTCTGCTCTCAGGCAAACAACAGTGGCACAGGCATGAGTCATTGTGGAACGCAATGGATTTATCACCACAATGACATTATCATCCCTTATATGTTGGTTTCCATGTGCAAGTTTCTTCTCATTCTTTTTTTCCCCCCTTTTCTTTCTCAGAGATTTATAACTCAACTGCTAAAATCTATTTAACACGAACACAGTTCTCTGCTCTCCATATAGTTTTTTTAATAGCTGTACCACAAACCATATCCTAATTGTACAAGTCCAGCCTTAGGTCCCGCCTGTTGATGGGTTTCAGTTTGCTCAAAGCAAATGATGAACAGACAGTATCTTCAAGTGTCCCAGCCTTAGAGGTGCAATGACCCTCTCTGAAGCCTTGACTAAAGCATTTAATCTTGAGTCCTAAATTTTGCTGTCTGTGAAGCTGCAATGATAATATTTATGCAACTGTTAAGAGTTACACAGACATTTCATGAATTGCATTATTTCTTCTAACATTAGATGCTGTTGCACTTTTAGAGGGAAAAAAAAGTTATTTTTCTCTCTAGAAGGTGTGAATTCATTCTTCCTTAATACTGTCTAGCTCTAGGCTAATTAAAACACAAAATAAAGGAGCAAGGAAACCCAAGGATGAGAGTGCATGGAAATGATGGTTAGATTACACATTCCAAAACTCAATGAAAGACATTTCTTGAGATACTGCACATTTCCGTTGTGATGCAAGAGATAAGTGAGATAACTACCCAGGCGATCAAGATACTGATAAAAAATTAGTGTTTTCTTGGTGTCTTTTTCTCTCTTGCCTAACCTTCAGCAAGTTGGGGTTTTTTTCCCTTTTGCACAGTAATTGACTGAAACCTGGAAAAAACTCTCTGAATCTTTTTCCAGAGAAATGAGCTTCATCCCACAAACCCTGCCTGATTTTGACTTCACATGAGATTAATTTAATGAATTTCTACAGCTTGACTATCAACATAAAGAGAGGAAAGTAGGGCCTTTAGTTCACGTTAGTGTAAGTAGCTCTCTGACGGTGCCTCAGATCCAGGAGGTGGTTGCAAACCAGTAACTAAACTTATTTAACCCCCTCACTTGGTATTCTTACCCTTTCCAGCACAAATGAAAAGACCAAAGCATGAGACCATGTGGGAAGGAAAGGTAATAAAACCATCTAGCTGCACATCCCAGGGAAACTTCTAAAGCTGGAGACCACTGCAGTCAGACCTCCCTTGAATCCTGCGCTCTCTAGCTGCCACCTCTCCTCAGTCCCCACACTGACCCCCTGAATCAAGCCAGATGGGACTGGTGGAGACATGTCAAGGAAGTGCTGAAAAGGTGACTTGGGTCTCTGGCAGCTAGTCTGGAGCTCGTTTCTATGCGAAATCTCTGGGGGCTGCTGCTTTGCAATTTCTCAGGAATGTTTAATTCTCCTCATCCCTTTGCTGAGTCTCTCTGGAGAGGTCACGGAGGCCTGTGACATCCCTGGAGGGCACTGCCTAACTAAATTAGCATGAGATAACTTTGGACTCTCTTCCAAACAAGAAAATACAAGGGAGAGAATTTCATTAAAAGCAGAAGACTAGGTGATCCAAGTTAATCCCAGCCCAGAGCTGCTGCAGAAATGTTCTCTGTTTATATTTTGACTTTACTCTCTGTTACAGAGTTCACTGACTATAATGGAAGCTGTGTTAAGTGCACAACTTGACCTCAGTTGACCAAATCTCAGTTTCATAATAAAGACAAAAAGTGGGTTTGGCGGCTCTAAAAGGTTTGATTAGTTGCTGTTTGGCCTGTTTGCGTGCGACTACGTAGGGCACTGAGTAAAGGGTAAAAGATAAACACTGGTGTACTTCACTCTTCATAGGAGCTTTTTAATCAGGAAACGCAAACTCTGTAATATGCAACAGTATTATAATTCATCCATATATGTGTGTAGGCTTAGCACTTGTTAGCAAAGCAAATACAACCAAGTTCCAAACTTCTCCCTGCCCCCCCCAAAGACTTGTGTACACAAGGTTTTGTTTAGGTTCCCTCAGTGGATGGAGGTTAAAAAAAACAAACCAAAACAAACAAACCAAACCAAAACCTACCTCAGGAGGTAAAAAGAAAAAGACAACTTAGAAGGAATGCCAATGTCTGCCCACACTTCTGCAGTAGGGGGTTTCCTATGCAACTCAAAGACAGGCTGAGACACAAAGGTAGCTCAACACACCCTGCAATATTCCACCTTGTCTTCCAGTGGGAGAACCATAACAAACACCACCGGACACCTCTAAACAAGGATTTGATTCTCTGTGGGCAGGCAGGATGGGGAGCGAATTAAACATTTTTCACTTGGACTGGGTAATAACAGCTGATTCTAGGGAAGCAGGAGGGGAAATAGAAATGTATGGAAAAAACTAATTGCCTAAGCTTGATCTGTTGGAAAAACTGGGTTGGTAAGACCCAGGAATTCACACTTCAAAGCATTATTAAATATACTGGTAGGAATAAACCGAGACCACCTAACTTTGGGCTATATGAATGAAACCCACATTATTCTTGCAAACCTGAGATTACAAAGTGAAATCTTACTTTATTAAATACTGTTTGTAAGCCAACCCTGCATAACAGCATGTTTTGGATATATTGGGACAAATACTCCTCCTCCTGAGAAGACAAGGAAAGGAAGAGGTACAAAAGTTCATGAAGTTCACGTTGAGGACAACCCAACGTGCTCTCTCCCTTCAGGAAGGAAATATTAGCATGGCCTCTTAGCTACACTCTGAGGGCAACAGTCTGCTGGGGAAACAAGCTTCAAGTTGACAGATCTTGGGGCAGCAACAGGCTAAACCTGGCTTCTTACTCCTTTTGTAATTGTCTTCTTTTCACAGAAGGACTGCTGCTTTGCCATGGGTGCCACATGGGTACATGCACCATTAAAAATCAAAGTGAATTTTCCCACTGAGCTTTTCCAGAAAAGCTGTAGTAGATGCTATGTAGTAGATGCTTTTTCTAGTCTTCCTCAGAAAAATGAAGAGATATATCACAGGAGAAAGCTGTTCCAGCACAGGAGGGAGACTGCAGAAAATGCATGAAAATCAACTCTTCCTTCCCCAGTGAACACTCCTTCCCCCTTCCTAAAGCTTGTTTCATCACCAAAATCATACCCTGAAATCAGGCATGTGGGCCCAAATCCTGCCCCTCTGGAGTCAGTTAAATCTTTGCTATAGACTTGTGTGAGGATGGAATTTCATTCCGAGTGTAGAAGTCAGTCACGGCCAAAGGCAAAAAAAAAAAAAGAAAAAAACAGGGTGTTTTCCACACAGGCTCTGCATTTCTACTTTTGTGCCCCTTGGGAAACTGGTGCAATTAGATCCCTACTATTATGTACTGGAAGGGCACATTTGGCACTGCATGTGAGTTTATGTACTTTAAAAAGTTTACGCACTTAAAAAACAGAGGGAAATTTTTAATATAAGTTACTTTCTTTCAAACACCAGACTTTATATATAAACAGTTCAGAGCTGCTATAGTCTGGTAAGTGAATAGTTAGGAAAAAAATGCATGTGAAATATATGATAAGCTGGCAGAGAATGATTGCTAAATAAGATTCTTCCCTCTTCTTAATGCCAAAACAAGAGATAACAATTCATATTTACATTCAAAAAATAATCAAACTAGCTTCAAATATTTGAATGTGAACCACAAGGAAGGAGACCTAAATTTATACCTATAGGCTTTTCTCTTTATGCTAGAGCTTCCTGGAAAGGTGCAAATAGGAAAATGAATCCAAACAAACTAAAAGCATCATCCTAACAAATCTACTTTAAACTGCATTAAAGGCATCCTTTGTCAGAATGAGTCTTCACTTTTATTTACCTAAATTCAGGACACTTTGGCCCTGAATAAAAACCCTCACTGGGGTTTAAGGCAACTGAACTACTTTACAATTTAATCCAGGATGATTTTCCTGGACCAGACCCATCAGTCTACTGCATTGTGAGGAGCACTGCAATTGATAGACTCTTGGAGCCGCTTCTTAAAAACCACTGAATTTTCTTGCTTTTATTTTGGTCTAAAGACAGTTCAACTTGCGTCCTGCTTTCTTAAAGACCTACTTTTTCCTCTGTGACGTTCAGGCGGATACATTAGTCTGCATCACCCTAAATTATCAGGCATGGTACTTTGAAAGAATTACCAAATAATCTGTTCTGTCTCGTGAGAAAGCAGCAAGTGGACGGTGAAGAAAATGCTCGTGTTTTGAAAAACAGCATGCACAGAAGGACACCCATCCACCCTCTGCATCTGCCCTCCTACATCAGATGCATATCCTGGTATGTCAAATAGTCTGTAAAGTGCTTTCAGATATTTCTGCATAAAGGTGCTACAGAAAACGGAATAATTTTCATCATATCTGTGCTTTCACATGCCTCACCAGAACAGACCTTGGTAGTGAGGAAAGATTTTGTCTTTATGTCGCAGGACAAGAAAGGAAGATGCCTTTTTTCCAACTCCCCCAGCAATTCAATGCCTGGAGGAGCAACAGGAAAGAGACCACGGTGACCTCCCTGAACTTATGGAAGCAGCTGCCAGCTCAGCAGGAGAAGCATTGCTGATGGACTGTAGTACCTACCACTGGAAAAAGCCTTTAAGTCAGTTGTCTGTCTCTCCCTCTCTTTTTCACATCCTCTACCCCTGAATTATACAAATGGAAGAGCAAGAGAGGACTTTCAGAAACCTCAGGAGTCAGCTAGTTATTAGACTGGATAAAGAAGTTGCCAAGTTAAAGTTTCCAGTTATCCATACAAAATCAAAACAATATAATTGCTGTATTGAGCGGGCAAGGCATAACTTTGTTTAAGATATGATTTATGTATTATTTCAACCTTCTCAAACACTTTGTCTTTTGGCATATTAATGTTCTTGCTCTCTGAATTTAAACTTCTAAAAAAAATATTTAAACTTCTAAAAAAAATGTAAACTTGGCAGATGTGAAACAAACCTATGTCTCCTATGTAGAGAGGAATATCACACAAAAGGAAAATGCTGACTTTTCTAATTCTAGTTTTAAAGGTAGCTGTGAAAGTTTTCTACCCAGTTATCACAATAGAGTTTGGCAACAGCTTATTTCATCTCCCTTTGAGAAAACAAAGTTATTAAAAAGAATGGGAAGCAAAATAAGCAGATACGGTGAGAGGATTTAGTATTTTTTTAAGATTAAAAGTGTGAGAATGTCCGGGAAACCAGAACACAGATGACGCGCTGATCCTGAATACTTTAATACACCTTTAACCTTAGACATCAAAGGGATCTCAAGCACATATACGTGTGCATACATGTGTTCTCACTGTACCAACACCACTCAAAGGTGCCACATAGCACTGAATCATGACAGCCGGTCAGTTAAGGTTTCTTATTGTTTCCCCTGTTGTGAAGCCAATGTAAATGTGTTGTCTTAAGACTCTGTTAGAGAGCTTTAAGTGAAAGCACTTGCCCTGCTGATGGGTTGAAGAGCACACAGCGAATCTGCTATCCTGGCTTAGCTACACAAGGCTGTAACAAGCCACAATAACTTGTACATGTAATTTACCCTCAAGTGCCTGGGGTTTTTTGTTTGTTTGTTTGTTGGTTTGTTTTTTTTTCCCAGCCCAAAGGTTTTGCAAATACTCAAAACAAAGGGTGTACATGAAACAGGGCTCTTGCCAGAAGCTTCATCAAACGGAGACCTTTAAAGATGAAGTTTAGGCTCTGCAGCTAAAGGAAGAGTTGATATCAAAGCAGAAGGCAGAAGAAGATGCAAGGGGAGGGGAGGAGAGGAGGAGAACATTTTCTGGCATCTGACCCAGGTTTAAAACTGTGTTTCATTTTCTTAAACAAAACCAAAACACTCCTCTAACTTTGGGAAATCCCTAGAAAAACAACAGAAAACATTGTTTCAGAAAGCAATTATGGTCGCTAAAATGACACATCATTTGTGAATGGAAGTACTTAGAAGAGAGTAAACTAATTTTAAAGGGCAATAGCAAACACACATTGGCCCTAAATTTGCTGTTTCCTTGGCACTGTGACACTGGCAATTCAATTGCTCAAGATTTGCACTACCATAACAAAAAGCAGAGCCAAGCCCATTATTTCCATTAGTGACAAAGAAGTAGTTATATCCTAACTGTGCAAACATCTTAATAAAACCACAGAATGAGTGATTTAATCACTAAATGAAAATCTAGACTGATCAGAAAATTCCTAAAAGCAGTAGAGGGAGAAGCAGCATTAACAATAATAATAATAATAATGATAACTATGTGGCCATACATTACAGGCATACATTATTCAGCTTCTAAAAGATTCATCTGTCTATCTAGTTATAGAGCTCAACAAATCTGCTACGCAAAAATCCTGTTGTTCATGAATAAATTTACGAGGGCTACTGTGCCCAAGTTAACAGCATCCCAATAGCGCTGATAAGGGAATCAAAATAATAGCCACTAAAAATCAACCAGTGTACAAGTGACACTGGAGACTGTAGGTTATAGTGAAAACCCCCATTCTTTAGTATCTGGTAAAAGCAATGTGTCTGTTTATCATCAAGGTCAGGTTTAAGACTTTCCAGGCCATCACTTTTAAGCACTCCAGTTTCCATAGCACGTGGATGAATACCTCAAACTGCATTTCCTCGCAGCCACATCCACTGTAGAGTCAATCAAGTTCACAATAGAAAACTTTCCTTCTCCTCTTTCATATTTAGTGTAAAACAGACACATCTCACTATATTTTGAGTCGTGTTCACTGATGAAACAAGGCTTATACTCGTCACATGCACATGGGTACATGCCCAGTAACTCCTGCTTTCCTACTGGCTTATATTAATAAAAATTTGGCAAAGGGACGGTTGCACCAAAACCATTAAATGACTGCAAGTCTTACTGCAATGGGAGTGGTCAAGGGGAAAGATATCCTGTCAAATCACTGAGGGAATGGCCAAGCCTGAATGCAACTCCTATTAAGGAGGAAGAAGCCATTATAGAGGCTCTAAATATAGAGAAAACTTTAGGCGGAGGTTGGAGCTCTTTAGATACCAGAACTGCAGCTTCAGAAAAAAAAAAAACCCAAATAAGTTCAGACTTGCCAGTTTTAGAGAAAGATTTACCATTCAGGAACACAGCCTGAATTTTTTGTTGAATTTGAAATGCTTTCCATTTGTGTAACAACTAAGAGTAATTACAAGTGGACAGGCTGAGGTTGGCTTGACACACCTGAGGAGCAGTATGAAATTTTGTGAGTTTCCCCACCAGCTGTTCCTACCCTACCAGGGCAAGAGCATGGGATGCTGGCAGGGAAACCCTTTGTCCCTTCCAGTCAGCTGGATCCTGAAGGACCAGAATCAACCTGGCAGAGGCTGCTGGCAGACCATGGCTGTTCAGGAGGCCATGACAATAACAAATTGCTTTCTGCCAGAAGTAGGGGTTAAACAGGCATATGCTGTGCATGCCAAAGTCTGCTGACAGCATCTGCTTGCCTGTACCTAATTCCATGCAGGGCCACATACTGATGGTGTAGCTGCAGGTATGACATTGGGTAAGGGTCCAGGTCTCTACTTTTCTGAGAGGACTGACATATAGAAGTTATTTTGATCAAGGAGATGAGAAAATGTAAACAGCAAAATCTAGCTGGTTTAAACTGTTTTTCATTTCCTAGCACTCTATGATGAAATTGGTTCACTCTACTTCCCTTATACTCCTCATCTCAGCCCAGATGTACAGAGAGCTCTCAGTGACAAATCCGACAGGTTGTTCCTGTGCCTCTGACTGTGGCAGCTCAGCTGGACAATGGGAGCTTGCAACATCCTTCAGCCATGAGGGGAGAATAAATATCTGCCCAAGTCCCAAATAAGCTGTCATCAAGGCACTTGTCTTGGATCAGCTCTGATCACACCAGCAGGCATTGCTGCTAGACTGGAATACAAATTCTTTGTATGTATGCCAAGACATTTCATCTCTTAATTGAAGTAAAAATGTCCATATATGTGGGTGTCTAAAGGAAGCCACTCTTTCCTTGTGCAATCCCGACATACTCCTTTCTAAACATACCTTCAGTCATGACTCAGACTGGGAACGCCGCTGAGGAAGAAGAAGGATGCACCACAGCACAAACACTTGCTAATCCAGCCAGATTACTGTGGGCTACTGGGCAGGTGGTTAGAGACAGAGAAACATCAGAAAATGCATCTTGTCTTTGGGATAACAGAAAGCTGGCACAATTTTTATTTTACACCACATTATGAAAAATGTATCACCATGTCCCTTTGAAAATTTTTACAATTAGATACTCTATAATATCTTAAGAAACTATGAAAAGTATATATAGCTGTTTGGAACAGTAAACTGCACTAGTCCTATGAAAAGTGTTAAGCCAACATCTTTCTGTAATCATTTCCCAAGAATCTTTGTAAATTTTTTTTTTCAAATGTTTGTGTGTGTTCAGTTTGCAGCTCTGTGCCATTAGAAGCATACACATGTTCTTGCCTCTTGGTAAATACTATGTAAATTTGTTCCTATGATTACAGCACTTGCTAAAATGAGCATAATAATTAGGAGGCAATCCTCACTTTATGAATTTTCCATAGGAGGTTTGATGCTTCAAGATAAATCTCCAGTTCATCAAAATAGCTATGCATGTGCTTAATTTTAAACATACTCTTAACTCCACCACAATTAAAAAAAAAAAGACTTAAGTACATGCTTGTTGCTTGAAGGGGTTTAAATCTGTTGACTTTAATTAGATTTATGTCCAGACTGAAGTTCTTCCCTTAACTGAGGCCTGTGAAATACAGTGCTGAAGTACTGAATGAGAAATAAGAGAGCCTATTCTGATTACCATTTTAATATGAAATAATACTTTATGTTGTATGTGCTCCATATGCACTAGCTCTTTAAGACTTATATCATCATCCAGAAAGATGACAGTAAATGCTTTTACTTTATTTTATACTATCCGACTCCACTATAAAAAAACTCACGCTTATATCAAACCTCATAAATAGCAATTTTAACTACAAAAAGGAAACTCTTTTCCTTGTGAACTAGTCCTAGAGGAAGATACAGAAAGGTTGTTATAAATAAAACGATCATATGCTTTTTATGTGATTACTTGTGGCATTTCAGGACAATGCCTTTATGCACACATGTGTATTTTTTAAAAAATAATTTGGTTGCAACTTCTCTAAGTATATACTGTGTTAAGTCTTCTTAATAATTTTCTTTTAAAAATACCTTCTAAATAATGATCAGTGAAGCAACCTCCATAAGACAGCCGGATACTAATCGTAATTTGAAGTCAGACAGACAGGAAATCACCACACCCTATGTTAGTGAATGCATCTAGGTCCCATGGTAGCCTTTATAGTGAATTTAGATTGTCTATGGGAAATGAAATCATGTGCCAAAGGCCAAGTAAACCCAAAATTAAAATTCACAGTAATGTCTCCCAGTTGCATTCATAATCCTGCTTATTACCTCTTACATCATTATAAAGTGTTCTCCAGAATACAACAACCCACTGCTGTGCTATGTATACCACTGACACGCTTTAGGCTGTCCAAGTTCTGCTCCAAAGGCCAAGTATCACCCACTCAGTTTTAAAAGTTGTGCTCAGAGTCATCATTGCTGTCTACATGGTGGCCCAACTCTGGGATACTGCGTGCCTTGGAATTATCTGCTGCTAATTTCCAGGCTGGTTTCATCACAAGCCCTCTAATTCACTTTCAGATACTCTATACGATGGCAACAACAACTACAGTCTACAAGCTATTATGGAATTAAAGAGTGGCTCTTCAATTCCCAGAACATTATCACTGCAATTACTTGTTGTGGCATTTCTGGAGAGCGTCTTTGGAGACACAAACATATATTTTAAATGGTTATTTTACATGGATTTTTAATACCTACCGTCTCTCCGAACTTCATATTCAGTGGTCTCAATTCCCTTCACTGTTATTAGCAAGAATGGGAATTAGAAACTTCCATGACCTGGTGAAATCACTCACTCAAGAAATTAAACCAAACAATAAAACTAAGTAGCCTAAATATTGTTTAGCAGAAACGTGGCACCTGCAATCCATTACTGAAAGAAGAACTAAAGTACAATAAAATACAGTGATCAAGTTTTCAGATAGTGAAAAGATGTTAGTAGAGAATGAAAAGAGAGTAAGTTTATTTTCTTCTGGCTTCTAACTTCATTTAGATTTTGTAGTTGGCAGCATGTCAGGACCAACAGGTTTCCGGCAGGAGATCATTATTTTAAAACATTAACTCCCATGTTAATGTTTGATTTTGCTAATGTTTAAATTGGGATATACTTCTGAGCAGGAGGATGGAGGGGAAAAAGGATCATACACACACAATGCTTTTTCTTCAGTAAAAGTAGCCAGATGTGGGTTATACAGGAAAATAAAATAAATGATAATAATAATAAAAAAAATATCTCCCAAACCCGTTTTCTTCTTTCTTTTGAAAGAGGTATTGCCTGCTTAAAATGAATAGCTGAAATTACTCTCGACCCCACCTTTAAAACACACAGGTAAATGACATGAAGTCCTTGCAAAATCCAAGATGCAGGGAAGAGAGGAAAATACAAAGAAATAATTTAGTGATAACAGCAGTAATTTATTTGTCATAGCAGCAGACAAATTTCTGCTGTCCCACTCTTTCTGTGAGGGCTCCTGCGGAATGTCAGCCCCGAAGCTGTGTGTCATCAGAAATGCAGTGTGCTGGGAGAGAGCTAAATCTTGGCCCTTGGTTGTGGGAAGTCATGAGAGAGCCCACCATACTTTTAATGAAAACACAGGTATCGGCTCCTGGTCAAGTAGTACCTGGCTTAAATAGCTGGCACGCTGGCACGGGGAGTGTGGGAATGCAAAGACAGAGATGAACCACATGTAAAGGCTGATTGCACAAACAGAAACTCTTTCCTTAACCTTAGCTCCATAAAATAGCTGATGATTGCACATAAATTCACTAACACACTCTTCAAAATAAGAGACTAAATTTTTAAAGAACCTCCACTGATTTTAGCGACAGCAAGTCACCAAGGTGCTCTGAAGCATCTGAGCTAACTCTGAGTCAGATACCTTGGGTGTCAGAGTACACGGGACCCACTGTGTGGAGTTCCCCACTGCACCATCCACATTTACCCCTGTCCTCATAGTTCTGACTGCACTGCACACGTTTCACTTTCTTTTGATAGCCTTGTATAATACTACTGTCGCGCCTTAAAATTCAGCTCACACCTCATCTAGTTTCCACATTTTTTCATAACAGGAAATGTGATTCATACATATCTTTAATTACATGTATGAATGTAAAACACTAAGCTGTTGCAATAGCAAAGCCTGAGTTCCAAAACTTTTCCAAAAATTTAGGGTGGTTCTGTAGAAGAAAGGATTTCATGCCACGATTTTCCAGTCTCAATCCATAGGATCTTTTAGGAGCCCATGCCTCCAGTAATTGACATCCAGCTACCAGCAATCATGAACTTTTGTCCTCTGGAAAGAGAACTTGGATCAGAATTTCATACTTCTTTTTACATAACAAGACACCCCGCGGGGAGACACTAAATTTAGATACGAATGAGGCTTCATCCAGGTTTCACAGGGCTAATGTCACTGAAGCATTCTTACGGGCAATCTAACCAACAAAGACTGTACAAAATAGCAAATCTGAACTACTACTTCTGAGATTACATGGATTATTCCCATTGGTTTAGTCAGCATGATGCAAAACACAAAACACAATGTATTTTACACCGAGAGGAAAAAAAGTAAATTTTGCAATTTTCTTTCTTGGCACCTAAAAGCAATGATGCAGATTTTCAGTCCAGTTATGCATTTGCAAAATGAGGTAACTTCATTGTACAAACCAGTGGGAAATTACAAAAGTTAAATAAAAAAAATAGATATCAGATAAATACAGAATACTGGTTTTTGGTTGGATTTTTTTTTTAGGACTTCAATTGCCAGGGATATAACATCAACAAGCTGTCTCTACTGTAAAATAATTGATTTGCATAAATACATTGTGTTAACTAGTCACTAACTCAATTATCACTTTGTTGTTTTGGGTCTGAATTATGGAAGTAGAAGTGTAACTTAAAACAAGAAATATCTGTCAAGCAGGAAAGCTCAAGATACCTTTTAATAACATACCAGAGAGCTACTTTACTGTGCTGCTGCTGCTTTTGAACTCTCAGATAATATCAGCTGAGGAACATTATACTGTTCTATGTACATTTCCCTCATCACCACAGTATCTGAAAAGCTTCCAGTAGTTCATTAAGTAACATGACTAACCTCCCTCATTTGTGGTTTCTCCATTCTCTCTCTCATCGTCTCCCCAAGGGAAGAGCTCTGTATGCTTTTGGTTTATTCTGTTGGTTTGCTTTCTTTTTTTCTCTTTTATTACGTGCACACTGTTCTGCATTTGTAACAAAGAGATACATGGGTTTATCTCAATTCCTGGCTTTGCTACTTGTGTGTTACTGAGCGGAACCTGCGCTCCTTACCTCACCTCTTTGCTTCAGTACATGCTACCCTGCTGCTCTTCCGCACACCTGAAGGACACTCAGCAAGTCGATGCAAAGCACAAAGAAGATCAACTAAGTCAGGGAAAGAGTGGAAGGGTGGGAGAAAGGTCTCATAAATTATGCAAGCCATGAATTCACGGCTGTTGAGATTTTAATTTATTTATTTTTTTTTAATGTTTCGTAAGATGAACGACTACAAAAACTGCTTCCTGTGCTGGTAAGGCGGATAGTGAGCATAGAAGAATCCCCACTAAAAAAATTTGTTTACCATGTATAAAGTGCATATATAGGTGTTTTGTTGCTAGTATACAACTGCGTGCATGGAGATGGCTCTTCACATATAAAATGCAGATATGAAAATCTTCAAAACACTAAGCCTGTCTCTTCCCCTCTGTTACACTAACATATGTGGAGCATAACTTCACCAGCTCAGCATATCCTCATGTAAGAAGACACTACATCTTGGTAGCAGGTGTGCCATTTTTTTTTCAAAGCCCAAACTGAAAGACATTATGACAGGTAAAGTATTTAAATGAGAAAATAGGATGCCATAAGTACTGTGGAAAGCTATTTAGATTTCAATGCAATCACTGTTTTGGTATCAAAGCACTGGCCATACTCTCAGTTTCCTTACTCAATGTCTCTGGCGTAACCACCTCCCTTAATTGAAGTTCATATGCAGGTCTAGCTTTAATAAGCAATATAAAATGCCCTCTATTTCTGCAATGCTCTTCACCAGTACATCTTGAAATGGCTCAAGATAAAGCAGTACCTGCTATTTTACTGATGGGGAAAGTGAGAGGAAGAAAAATGAGAGAACACCTTCAAAGTCAGCCAACAGATCAGGGTTGAGGCCAGAGTGAAGCTTCAGGGCACCAGTCTGTTCCCAAAGCAATACAGTCACACCAAAGTCTGTACTAACCCTACAGAACCTGCTTTATGATGAAAGGAAAACTTACACTGAAGTTTGCTGGTGTACATACAAGATTAATTTAATTTTTTTTTTTCTGAAGACAAACTTCTATGCCTGTTATCAGAGATCCAGCCCAACTTTAGGTGCTGTTTGATTTCTGTCATTTAGAACAGTTGCGGGTGACTTGAGACAGTATTGTCTCAGATAGAAGGAAATAGCTCATAAAAGGCTGAATCTTTAATTGTGCATCCAGAACGCTTATGGAAGACTTTACTATCCCAACAATTAAAAGCCAGGAAAGCCAGAGTAAAGGCTAACATGCCTAATATGAAAAGGACTGGGACCAGGGCTAAGCTCTCTGGCTGATGAGCACGAGCCTTGCATCCAGCAAGAAAGAATCTGAATGAAACCTTCAGGGTTTGCCTGCTGCCTTCAGACAGCAATGCGTCCAGAAATGAGATGCAGAACTGGGCGTCAGCTGTCATTGCAAGGGTCTCGCTGAATGTTAAAATACTCCCTGCATTAAGCAAATGTGATTTCTGGCATAAAACCAGCCACTCAAGGGCCAGATCAATTCCCCCTCAGCTTACCACTGCCAGCGAGGGGAGGAAAAACAGGGGCCAAATTTTTCCCTTTAAGGTGGCTTTCTTGCTAGGGACTCACAAAACTGCAGTCCTGATGGCAACAGATGCCACAATAAACTCAAGGTTGCTGTTTCCCAAAAGCCAGCATCATCATTCTGACATTGCCTGTTTCAGAAGAACATGCAAAAAATGGCATATTTCTATACAAGTTTCTTAATTGCTTAGGGGTTTTTGACTAAGTCTTCTGATAATTTGACTAGCTTTTCACCTTGAAACAGTTTTGTCTCTGTGATACTTTCCTGGTCGTAATTTCTTTTGTCAAGTTACTTGGGCTTTCTTAAACAAGTTTTCTTGGCCAGAATTTTTTTATGGTTTTAAGTTGCTGCCAATTACCTGAGAACCTGTGTGTGAAATTAAAGATAGCTGCTTCTCAGGACAAATACGGAGCTTGGTATGCAGACTTCCACAGTTGTATCAGATCCTAAGAAATCTTTCCTATTTTTCCAATTTTTTTTCTTTTTTTAAACAATAGAGACAGCATTATTTTCCCCTCAAACCTTATAACATCTCAGCCACTTATACCTTCTTTTGCCCTGTGCACACTGTAGGCCAATCCTACCCTCTTATTTGTAGATCAGACTTTTGCAGCTAATGGAAAAACCATAGCATCACAGGCTGGTTAGGGCTGGAAGGGACATTTAAGATCATGAAGTTCCACCCACCCTGCCATGGTCAGGGACATCTTCACTAGACCAGACTGCTCAAGGCCCTGTCCAACCTGGCCTTGAACACTGCCAGGGAGGGGACATCCACAACTTCCCTGGGCAACCTGTTCCAGTGCCTCACCACCCTTATCCACCAAACAGTCCACTCATCAAATCCATATCTCATCAGTTTAGAGAGAAGGATGTTGTGGGCGACTGTATCAAAATAAAGCACTGCCTCCACCAAAGCTATCAGGAAAGGATGTTACAAAGATGAAAGAACAAATCAGAATGACTGAGCAGGAAATTTGTGCTGCTATAAAGTAATATATTAATAGCTGCAAGAGCAGTAGTTTTCATAAATAAGTAGGCAGAGAAAAGCCCAAAGTATCCTGACTAGTGGGGTTTTTTTGTGGGTTTTTTTGTTTAATAAAAAACCAAACAGCAAGTTAAATATTGCCCAGACATTTTCTGACTTAAGCTTAAGGGCCGGTGTGCAGAATATTCACACTGGGACTCCACTCTCTTCTCTCAATAACATTATTTCAACTATTGAGTTGTGCTGCCACTGGGAAAATACGAACATTTCAACAAAGAAAAATAAATTGCATTTGTGTTCTCACTTCAACTCCCAGTTTCTTGCTGGAGTGGTGCCAGGCCAGTGTTTCAAGGTGCTGACTATCTCTTTCTAGCAAAACAGAACAGATGAGACAGGGAGCTAGGCTAGGACTCACAGTTAGATGCAAACATATTTGGGTCCCATCAGAGCAATGCTCTTTTCTTCCCTTACACTCTTCACTTCGAGTACCTTGGATTTCAGAATACGCACATCTAAATGCATCAGCTAGGAGGGAACACATTCTGTTCATACACTGCACCATGCGCTGCTGCCTTTTGGACAGAGGTGGGAAAAGCAAGGTTCGCTTCCCTCCTTTGCCACCTGCAGCCTCAGAAAAATCCCTCCACTGCTCTCAGGTGTAGTGTCCCTCCAATGCCACGGGAATAATCCTTTCTTCTTGGGATACAGTTGTATCCCAAAGGCTCTGTGATGGCCTGGTGCTGATACTTCAAGGCCACGTAGGTGAGGTGGGCTCTGTGATTTGGGTGCAAGCCATGTCTGTGGCCCTGCCGCTCTGCCAGCTTTCACAAGGCAGGCACAACAAACGCATTCGTAAAAGTAAGCCCAGCATGCATCCACACAAACTACTCACAGAAGCTGGCTAAATAAAACATGGCATTCGGTGGCCTTAAGCAGTGGGAGGAGGGAGGGCATGAAACACGAGCCTAATCGGAATTGGGGAGCTGGGGTGAAGAGGGTTACAATTCACATTTGCAGAACACTTTTTGAATACCGAAAGCTTTCCTCTTTATAAAACAAAACCTTCGTTCACTTCAGTTCACTCGCCATGAATAATGAACTAGGGAATTAAAAGCTTTAAACCTGTTAAAGAAGTAATATTAACTTAGGTATAAATATAGCTGAAATAATCCAGACAGTTTTATGACCTTACACCCCCAAATGAAGGTGAAATGCAGAATTCTTTCCCTAGGAATAGTGGTAAACACAGCTAACAGATGGAAGAGCTGAATGGAAATTTCAATAAAGTAGGCCACAAAGAAGCATTTGTAAGTGCAGGGGTGCTCACTTAAAAAAAAGGGGGAAAAAAAAGAAGGCTAAAAAATGGAACTTTGTTTTATTTTGATAGAGTGCCAAAACAGTACTGCATTCCTTAAAGAGCAGAATAAAGGATCGAGTTAGACTGGCCTTCTCAACACCTCAGCAAAAGCCCCCATGGGTCTCATTTTGCTGGGATGACTATTTATATGACAGGTAAGGGAATAATTTTGTTGGATTCAGTTACACTAGGCCTCCATGACCTCTGGGTCAAAAGAGCAAATGCAAAAGTGACAATGTGGATAATTGCCTGTTTAGGATAATGGAATACTGATTGAGGGTCAATTATTATAACACCTGAAAGATAAATGAGCTGATGTGAAAGGTTCAGCAGAGATAGCAAACAAGGAGAACTGTCTGCATGCACCGTGCCATGGCTAACAATGCAGAGTATAGACTGCTGCATCTGATAGCAGGGGAGCATATTTCCTGAGCTGGACTACTAAAGCCAAGCAGTTTCCAAGCCTTAAAATATTTTAGTTTGTAAAACATGCCATAAAATAGAAATTCAGCTCAACTGCCCAAAGCTGCAGGATTAAAGTAATATTATTTAACATACTACCCAATTAATTTCCATTATAGCCCTTGTCTGTGCCTCATGTCCCAGACTCATTCTTTCTTCTGTCTCCTGAGTGAACTTTCTTCCATTGCTACACAAATAAAGAAAACCAGCTTTGACATTTGTGCTTCTAAATCCAAGCAAAGGGGGAACACCATTCAAGCTGCTACTGCAGAGACGCCCTGTGGTTCATAGGATTTTTAAAGAACTGAATTTTGCCTGTAAAATCTTTTGAAACTTTGCACATGTGGCTAGCCCCGCTTCCCTGCTCTGTGTCGTTTTTGGGTGGCGTGAGTCTCAAAACCTTCATTCCTCTCCTTGGTTTTCTTTCTACTTCTTGTGGACCTGGAAAGACGAAGATCCTTCTTTCCTCCTCTACACATCATGACAGTATAGAGCTTGGGTTGTGAAAGAATGTTTTCAAGGAGAAAGCATAACTGATCCCCTTTAGGTTTGCAGTCCCACAAGACGGTAGTCACTATTCTCTCGACTATGTGAAGGCACATCAACATTTTCAGTGCTTGGAGGGACCAACGTGCTCAGAAACTGCCTTCCACAGAAGTGCCCTGGAGTAAGCAGACAGTCAGTGTCCAGGCACCTAGAAAGCCCAGCTCTGGTGTGCAAAAAATATATTTCCAGATAATTTGAAATGTTTGAATGCCCAGTTTGGCTGAAATAGGATAGATTACAACTGCCCTGTGCCTCTACTAGATACAACTTTTCTCTTAGTAGATACATGATTGTTAATCTCCCAAATCTGTAATCTCATATTTTAGCCCAAATCTATCACAGTAAAAAAGTTTAGCTATAATGACTGTAAATGCAGAAGTAAATTAATTTCTTTCCCTCCCTCCAACTGGCACATCATACTGTTAAAGTTGATATGTACTCATCCAGTACGCTGGGAAAGAGTAATGACCAGGCCACAAGAGCTTGCAGGTGTTTCTCATCTCTGATGTATTTGTTGGGAACATTGCTACCTCTTCTCCAATATCACCCGCTACAGGAAGAGTGGCTTTGATGCCAACCTGGAGTTTTTGAATCCACAATATAATTCCCTTATCTGCAAGGCAAAGGACTAAAACTAATCAACTTTAGAGCCTAGGTGTCCCGCTAAAAACACCCCTGGTAGGAACAACAAGGATGGAGAGTAAGTCATATGACTTAGAGTAAGAAAACAAAACAAAAAAATCCCAACCCTGGGCCACTGATTGAATGCTGTCTCACAGTGACTAACTTCTGACCAGAACCCTACTGCTTTGGTTTTCCTTTCGCTCAGACAAGATGAATCACTGCATGCAGGCTGACAGAAAGAGAAGGCATCCTTTTCCTCTAGCTGCCAAACCCCTCATGATTTTCCTGTATGACATTAGTCCATCCGGCAGCGCTGAGAGTTTTCTGACACTCATTGAATTCTTTGAGGCTTAAAAGATTATTGAGATCTCTGCCAGCATGGGGATAAGTTAGCTCTTATTTCAAATATGATGTATTTTCCATTGCATTTAGTTTCTGCAGGGAGCATACCTCTCAAACATTCCACATTTTAGGAATGGCTCTCAGTTTAGTCTCAAAGCTTTCTTGCAAATTTGCTACCTTTGTGCTTTTGTTATTTAGAGCTCCTCACAGTAGTAAAAACAACCCAAAACCTTCTACAAGGTGAGCTTACAGAAAGAGACACATGCTTAAAGGAATAAATCCCACGGTGTTTTCAGTTCCCATGCAAACATGTGTTTTCTGTCTCTGTCCCACATTTGGGTGCTGGCAACTCCAAGAAGCATACACAAAGGTTTCAGGCACAGAGATCTAGTGCAAGTTTCATGGACACTCGAAAGTTCAAGGCAGGGCCCCCTCTTTCTTCCTACCTATGCACGAGGGGCCCACGTTGCTACTTGGGCTATCCTAACTGAGAACCCCCAAAGTTTGTTGCTCAAACCAAGCTGTGATGAGCCATGCTGTATATTTCAAATTTGCATAACCGTGTGAGCCGTTAAACATGAGCCTGAATTCTCATAAATGACAGGAACCAACTATTATTGCAAAACAGTACAGAGCCCTCCGGAAAGCACCATGCAGTTTCATTCTATAAAAGTCCCACTGGGGATTCTTGTTCTGAGGCTACATGTACAACATAATCGAGCATTCAAGAGCAGCTCCATGCCTGCCTACTGCGTAACATCCACCAGGTACGATATGGAAAGTGACAGTTACGATTAGCTGTATCTCTTGAAAGAAATGCTGCTGCTGAACGACCAGAAAACCAGGTGTGAAGGCAACTGATTCATTGGTGAACCTTCAAAAATGGCAACCCAAACTTTCCTGCACCAGTAAGACATATACTTTAGCCCCAAAAGAGATCAGCAGTGATTGTGCAAAGGATGAGAGAGTTGGTGGTGCTCTGATTTGGTGCAGCTCCCTTTGAAATAGCCATCCTACCTACCAGCCTGTTCTAAAAAGGCTGCTGTCAGGGAGAAGTGGGATGTGCGGGAAGCTTCTAAAGCCATAGACATAGCTGGTTCTCTTAGGGACAAATGTAACACCTGGTTCCACTCTTTACTTTTTGGGAATGTTAGATTCCACCTCCTTACGCCTTACTTACTATTTGTATAACATAAGAGGGACGACCTTTATGCTGAGGGCCTCTATTAACAAGGACATGGTTCCACGGGAGCTGCCTCTGAATGTTGGTCATTTTGCCTGTTGTTGATTCCTGACTTGAAAGTTCCTCTTCATGGTGCAGATGTTACAAAAGAGCCACTGGCTAGTGTCAGGCTCCCTGCACAGCACAAGCCTCGTCAATCTAAGCAAGCTCTGACCTATGGGCTCTCTGCTGCTTCTCAGCAGATGGCAACAGCATCTCTTCCACAGGAGGAAATCTCACAAAGTCCAAATGACTACAGTTATCATTCTGTCAAAAAAACCGTAAGGTGTCATTAAAGAGATTCAATAGAGATTGTGTGGAAAAAATGCCCTGCAGACTAAGGGAAAGAAAATCTGGAGTGACAGTGGACAAGAAACCCAGTATTTGGATGGTTAGGGAAGGAAGTGAACCCTTGAGTGTTCTCAGTGGAGAAGAATATCCACCATTAATTAAGAGTGAAAGAGGAACGTGATCTGATATGCACAAAATCCAACTCAAATGAGTAACTCCAGAAGAGATTGATAGCAAACACCTCTGCAGTAATAGCCAATATAACTAATGCAGACCAAGTGCTGAAAAGCGGGCAGGAAGAAAGAGGGGGACTTTCTGTATAAAAGAAATAAATTCCTAATGTTATCCCATCTTCAGCTAACTTACATAGCTTGAAAGATATGAATAAATCAAAAGCAAGCAGATCTTTATCAGCCAAGAAGTTGATTAGTCTATTCTGTAAGCTGGCAAAGTTCTGAAGATCACTCATGAGAACTTAACTCACTAGACATCAACTTAAAATAGCCTCATATTTGAGAGTCTGCCGAGTATGCAACAAAAGACATTGCTTAGTGTAGTTTTGGAGGAGACTGCAGGATGATGGAAAAGGGGAAAAGGGTCTTCTTCCTTCAGTAGAGGGCTGGGAAAATTCCTTTTGAATAATAATGCTGTTGGGCTTCATTATAAAACTGCCAAGTGTCAGGAGCTTGTTCGTTCCTTTTAAAAAAAAAATTTTTTTTTGATTGTGCCTTCTCATTTGCATTCAGTTAAGGCAAATATTCTGGGATGTTAAAGCAGAGATGTCAAAAAGGACATTACAGTAGTTTAAATGGTAAGTACCTGAACTAAAAAATAAACTTACAGGAAGGAACCTAGAACAAGGTCCTAAGAGCTGATCAGATGTATGTACAAGAAAATGAGAAACTACCTCCGAAAAACTTGTTTTTTTCCTGTAGCTTTTGTCATTGATGATTTTTTTCTCCTAGAAAGAATAATTTTGCAAGCAGCAGAGACGTTACTGAAGATATGGCTGAAGCTTCACAGTCGGTGTGATTAGAAGCAGACTTAAAAGCAGATTCCTAAACAAAATACATGTTGTATTTATTAAAAATTAAAAGGGACTGAGGTCAAAGCAGTGTTCAGATTGCTTTTAGACAGGCTGCCAATACTCTGTACTTTTTCCCTTTCTCTTTGAAAACATTTCACATGCTACTGTTATGCTAACAACACAGCCAATATACAAAGACAGAGAAAAGACATATGCCTGACTCAAATGGTTCTTAAAGACACCCTCAGACACTACATGAAACCAGAAAGTCTGCTGCAGGCTGCAAGCAACTGTGAGAATTCTCAGCAACACCACCACAAACAGTGTGTGCACCGTGGCAGTTTTCTGAGGCTCCCTCGTACAAAAAACAGATATAAGAATAAAGAGAGATACCAAGAACAGCATCCTAAATTAGCTTCGGCACTGAAGCTTAATATTTGGCATCATGTGACCCAATAGGTTTCCCTCCTCCTTCTGATCCTTAAATCTATACACCCCACACCCATGCACCTTGCCACCTTCTTCCCAGCCCACCTCCCGTGACCCTTGTGTGAACAAGGAGCCCACAGGCCAGGATGGACAACTGGGACTGAAAGAGGAGGGTTTGCCTTGCTGTGGTTTGGAGAAGTCAGGAGAATAGACGTGAATGTGATGTGCCGCAGAAGACAATGCCCAAAACCAAGTTTTCTGTTATTTCATGGCATCTTATGGGCTTGGGAGCAGTGGTTAGTGGGAGAGGAAGAAGGGAGGAGCACGAAACATCACATTTCAGAGAAAGAACTAAAATTAATTCAGTCAATAGCTAAACTCTCTGATTAAAGGTAGACTGCAAGGAGAAATATTAATTAGCAGTTCAGGTGAGCACTTGAGACTTTCAAGTTTTTAATATACAGATCAAAATGAAGCAATCTTTCCTGCTTTTCTCCATGACATTAATATTCACAGAGCTTAAAAAAAACAGTGACCTAGCACTGCTTGGATGTGACACACAAATGCTGAGTACATGTAGGATGGGGGAAAAAATTAATTAACAATGAAGGAGGCAGCATCCACAATAGGAAAATCTTCTGAAACGTAGGCATAAGTTTTGACTGAGAAAAGCTTAGGGCTGTTTTCTTCTTTCTTTTTCAAAACATCATCTTTAAATGGTTTCTGAAATAAATAGGAGGTTGTAGCCTATGAGATGTGGATACTACGTGGTCTCTATTGAAAAATCTGAAACGGACAGGAAACTTGAGAACAGAAGGCATGGCTTCCCCAGCCACGCCAAGTACCACTTTAATGACGCAGGCATGCTAAGGGGGAGCAGCATAGGCAGCGATGTACTAATTCATGCTTCATGTGGAATTTAATCTGCCATACTAGAGAATGGATGTCCAGTTTTTCCCTAAGGGCAAAACCATTTTAACAATAGTCATTTACTTCAACCAGTCTGTATCAATCCTTTTCCTTATTTACAGAGCAATAAACTGCTTGCTGTTTAGATAACATTCTCTTCAGGGCAGGCGCAGCTTATCGGAGTCGCCTGCTGCAAGCCCAGTCCAGGTTGCAAACAATATGCCTTGGCCAACTCTACCTCCTTGAAATCTGACGACATAAAGCAAAGCACAGCTTGCTTTCCGAGTCTTTCTTCGGCTTTTCTCAGCATAGCTGGGAGAGACTCGGCCCATTTATACCGAAAGTGAGAGAGACCGAGAGCGAGTATGAGAGTCAACTGGCTCCTCCAGGGAAAATCCTGGCCATGGGCTGGGCATCCTGTCTGGGAATTTAACCAGACTTTTACTGTGGTGTGACATGCTCTTCCGATGGATTTTTAATCCATTCACTCAATGGCACGCACAGAGATAAAGCCAGCAGCAGCCGGAGCAAGAAACTGGTATTTTGTGCCACTCCGCTCTTTCATCACTTTCCATTCACTGACCGGGAACTTACCCTCCCCTGTGACCTTAACTCTATAACTGTAAGTTCAATACAGGCCTAAGGCAGGCAAACCAGATCTTTTTCAACTGCTTTGTGTTACTATGAACATGAAAAAATGCCTGTGTGGTCACTTGCCTGCCTTGGAGGAGCTGCCCTCCGGGCCTGCCCGCACCTGGCAGGAATGGCAGTGAGGCAGAAGTGAGGCAATGGCAGGTTGTACTGCCACCTGCGCCTCTGTCTGCTGTAAGCCATGAAAAACAAGTCATGGATAAGCTCCATGGAAGTAAACGGCACCATGTGAACCACCTGATGTTCCTGTCTCTTTTTTCATACTGTGACCCAAGCCAGGTTGGCAGCTCTAATGATCATTTTCCTTTCCAGCTGGCCTAGACACAGAGGTTTGGGCATTGTTTGGAGCAGCCTTCCAGGTTTTGAGAAGACCACCTCTCTCCACGGCTGACACCTCTGCAATGTGCCTCAGAAAGAACAAACCAACCCCGGGTTAAAATTCTGGCAGGGCAATGAAGGAGGGGTGGCCAGGAGGTTTCTAATTTCAGCAACTTTAAACCAAAAACTGCATCTCCTATTCTGTGCCCCTCTAAAGTTGAAAGTCCAGATCCAAGAGGCACTGCTTCAGGGTAAAGTGCAGTGAGCGAGGACAGCCATTCTGCAGAGTTCTCCTCCTTGCTTTGACAAACGGTCTAGTCTTTGCACCTCCTGTACAAGGCTAATAAACTCTATAAAATATCAAAATTACCATTACCAGGGGATACATCAATAATCCAGGGATTTCTCTGTTGGCTGTGTAGTGGCTTGGTGTGCTGTGACCCACCGCCTTCAAAATTATAATCCCTTCGCTGAATGAGACACAATTAAAAGTAATATATAGTATTTCAAAGGACTAAGTGCTCCCATATGGAGATCAGCTCTTTAAGTGTTGTAATTTGCCAACTATAAATAAGCTGGAATTGTTTTAATGAAATATCCTGTGATATTATGTGAGTACAGTATTGTTTCCATTCACACTTCTGTTCTACACAACTATTCCAGATGTTCTACCCACCATCTTGAGACATTCCCTAGACAAAAAAAAAGTAAAATAAAATATATACACACACATGCACACACATTTGAATACATATGTCTATATTTAAAAAAAAGTGCATAAAACCCAATTTAATAAAGTAAAACCTAATGCTAAATGTTTTTATGCTTAATAGGGGTTCTCTTGGCATGTCTTAATCTTCTTTTAACAAACCTCTAATCATATAACTCAAAACCTTAAATTATCACGATCCTAAGTTGTAATAAAAACAAGAATAAAATTTACTAGGTCAAAAACTGTCAAGTAGATGCAAGAGAAAATACAGAGATACAGAAACAGAGGAGAGGTCAAGTACTTCTGAAAAAAATTTCAGGTACGGTACCTTCAAGTATATTGCAGCAGTAGGTGACTGGTTACTGCTGTTTTATTTAATAAGACTTCACATAAATTCCAGCTGCTAACCATGTGATAAGCCCATCTCAGAACAGGAGGGCTTCTATTCTGCCATGCTACAATCCCGACTTCTACCCGCCTCACTGGGAGCTACAACTGTGCCGAGGGCTGAATAGATCCCATGCACTGTTTTCTTGCATTCACATTTGATTATAATGCCTGAGCCATGTGAATGAACAATCTTCGGATTTAAGGAAAAAAACTCACCTCATTTGATGTAATCCTATATGTGGTACGGTAATAATTCTGGGACTTGACTGCACAGCAATTTTCTCAGTGCTTTAATGCACTGATGGCACTTTTTAAAAAAAAAAAAAAAAAGGAAGGGGAAAAAAAGACAATGCACACAGGAAGAAGAATGAGATTAAAAGATTAGCATCTCTGACTTTTTCTGCTATTGCTCCTTCCCCCATTCTCTTTTTTCCCCCCATATTAGAGTTAACCTGCTTTTTATTACATATCTCTAGCATTTGTATTAAGGGTCCGATCCTTTGCAAAATGCTGAGGGCCCTAAACTTTCATCTTTTCCTAGCAATTTTATGCAGTCAAAATACTTTTTTTTTTGTCTTTCCCACTGTTCCATAACCTCTACGGCAGCCTCAGGTGGTGGCAGGCTCTGCCATACAAAAGAGTGTTTCCTGGTACAAGGAGGAGGTAGCCTGGAAGATCCATATGGCACTATGTGACCAGTGGGTACATCGACTGAACAGGAACGGGGAGAAAATAAACAGTGTAGATGATTGTTGATTAGCAAATAATTGCTACTTTTCTCCCCTTTAAAAACAAACAAACAAAAAAAGGAGCTTTAGTTGTCTCTTCAGCAGTCTGTTTCCACTCTTCTATCCAGTTGTAATCTTGGATAGTTGGAAAGAAAACATCTACAACTAAGGAAATAAGGAAATACTTCTCTCTGGTTTATAAGGGTAGTTTTTGAAAATAAAAGTAATAACACAATTTTTGTTACTTCGCCCCAAAAAATATTAGTGAAAAAAATGAAAATCCTGATGACAAGAAAACTGTTCTATAAAATATTTAGTTGCCCCAAATTTTTTTAAAGGGAATATTTACTATTAGTGGATGTATATTTCAGAACAAAATAAAGATTTCAGAAAAAAGTAAAGATATAAAATAAATAAGTCTCATTTTTCTCTTAACAATTATACAGACGGCATTCTATATTAAAGCAGTATATACTAGGGTTTTTTCACTTCATCTCTTTGCCTTTTTCTTCTTTAAAGGAGGTTTAATTTTTTCTCATACAATCCATAAGCATTTCTCTGGAGACCTGCGTCAAATATCGGTAACACAAGCTGAAAATACCTTTAATAGTGTTCACCATGTCCAATTCACTCTTTAAAAAGCAAAAGCTTTCAAATGATTACAATGTGGGTACAAATGGTAGGCTTTTAAAAACATTGCCCATTGCATGTGTGACTCGTCAAGGAAGTGTGACAGCCCAGGAGGGATGTGAGGACACCTCTGACCAGCAACCATAAGGTCACAAAGAAATATAGACCTGGAGACTCATATGGAGCTAGCTAGAGGAAGCACACCAAATACGCAGCTGGGAACTAAACTGCCAAAAGCTTTAGTCCCAGCTTGTTTGTAAAAAAGAAAAAGAAAGAAACAATCCGAGCACTGTTCCAAATTTGTGTGTCCCTGCTGTAAGCTACAGCCCTTTCGCCTGCGGACTTAGCACCCAGGCAGCCCAGCTCCCACTCTGGAGCACCTTGACTCAACACTCTCAGGATCCCCGTGCATGAGCGCCAGGCACAACGCGCCTTCTACATTTTTTATTTCCAGGGTCTGCGTGGTGTGTAAGCATGGACCGTGCTGTGGCCTGGTGCGAAGACATGCTGGGAAGGGGTGGGAAAGCTGAAGGAGGCTTGCTGAAAGTTTGACCACAGTAGCTTGGGATGATTATACAAACAGTTCTGCATCTTTTTGATGTTTCCTTTTTTTTCTAATAATAAGATGGTCATCTGCATGCTTTGCTTTCTGAGAAACATTGCTTTATTTCTCTCCCATAAAAGAGGTCTGTTTCCTCTCAGCAAACAAATCAGAGGAAGAGACCTACAATAATTTACAGTATATTAGACAGTTATTACTGTGCAGTGATATAAAATGGTGATTATACTAAGTGAGACCTTTGGTAAAATTCATATACTGGAAATGGAGGAGTAAGTTCAGGTTTGGTTCCACGTGGCTGAAGTCAAACCGTCTGGGACAACGTAAAAATTCCAAATCCCAATCACCTTACTCATTCATGTAGTTTCATCATGATTATGCAAGCATTAACAGGGTATTCATGCCATAATAAATAAAGTTGAGAAATTACAAGGTTGACTTGTGTGAGTATGACAGGCACCCTTCAGCCTCCCATGCCAATGCATCATAGCGAGACCGTGGGTCTTGCCATTCCGATCTTTTCAAGTACCAAGCATTTCTTACTACAGTTCAGAAGAGGAAAATGAGGAGAGATAACTTGTTAGTTCCTACTTACCACCCACAACACGCTACACAGAGCTCTGTTAAATGGGACCTATTTCACAGAGCTGATGAAATTCAAGAGTTCAACAGTGTCACAGCCTGGCATCCGCAGTAAACCTTATTTTTTATTAGCTAATGCACGTGTTACGTTTTAATGGACACTAACGTAAATAGATGTGCTTATTATGACTTTAGTGCACTCACAACAGCTTAATAAAGCATTTTTATTGTCATCATTTACTGTCACATTCTTTTCGCACTTAGAGTGGTGTAAGTCCAAACGAGCCCCCTAGAAGTCATGGGTTTACCTAGGTGTAAATCTGTGGTTACTTTAGATGTTTATCGGCCTGAAAGGAGACCCTGGCTCGTAGAATCTAAATATCACTTTGATTTAAGCACTGCTGAGTTATAGCAGACTGTAACCAGATCCTGAAGAATCCCTCTAGCTCAGGAGGAGAGGAGTAATAATTTTAAGAAAGGGAGAACTCTATTCCTTTACATAGCTTTTTAAAAAAAATATTTTTGAAGAACACATCTTGCTTTCTCTATGAAATAGCTATGAAAGAAAATTAGCTTTCAGAACGTTATCAAACCATTCAGCATCAGCTCAAAAGCTCCTTGGTGTCTTTTACTTGCCCTTGAGAAAGCACAGTCTGCTACGGTCCCTTTTCTCCTCATCGTTTTTCAGATGGACTATCGAAGCCATGTCATTAGTAGCCCAACACATTGAAACACTGAGTATTTTCATCCCAAGAAGGGTCTTTACATGAGAAAACATAATGAAGAATGTCGGGACCACACAGAGCACTGCTGAAACGCAACTGCGCCCAGCCATTTTTAAGAGAGTGGTGTCAGAGAGAGTGTGTTGTGGCCGGAAGAGAGAAACAAGGGGAGAAGGCATGGAGAAGACCAGCAAGAACGTAAAGCATGGGACAGCTGCAGCTGTAGAAAGAAAACCAGCCTGACATTTTACAAAAGGTCATCAGATTGTGAGCACTCAAAACCACTATCACAGGGAGTTGGAGGGGCGGGGCGGGGGGGGGGCACGGGGAAGCAACTCTAGGAACATCAATCCTCCAGCCAGAGCTGGCTTGCTGATTGAGAAGAACTCAGTACCAGAAGATCAGGTGCTACAGAAGATGCCACTGAACTAAAAGCATGACTCAACTGCTGCTGTACAGGCTTCTTGAAGGACACAAGAGACTGCCGCTGAGCATGAGAAACCTGAGAGGAGATAAGCTCAGATTGGCAAAGCTCTTAACAGTGTGTAAGGAGACAGACACCGGAACAAAGGACCGCAGCTCAAAGGAGGGCATGGCTCCACAGCACAGCAGTAGTACCCTGGCAACAGCACACGTGTGTAAAACCACACCAGAAAATGCTGTGTTGCATTTATCACAGCAAAAAAACCCCTACGTGGAGGCATTTACCACAGAGCAGCTGAAATGCCATGGGTATCTTCTGGTAACACATTATATATTTGAGACTGGTGTTTTCCCCAAACAGTTTTTCCTTGTGTCAGCAAGCTCAGACAGGAGAACATGCTTTTGCTCTAACTAGTCAGGGGTGCTTCTTGCCTTTTTTTCCACCT
This sequence comes from Laterallus jamaicensis coturniculus, assembly GCA_022605575.1. Taxonomy (NCBI): domain Eukaryota; kingdom Metazoa; phylum Chordata; class Aves; order Gruiformes; family Rallidae; genus Laterallus; species Laterallus jamaicensis. Next base: position 10,870,311 of record JAKCOX010000002.1, on the reverse strand, counting down.
AAGCCCAGTTGACTTAATAGCTCTCCCTTACAAGACTTCACCATGACTCAAAATTTATGAGGGAAGTTTTCTAAGGTAAAAGGGCAAGCAGGTGCCTGGTTTCCACTGACTACCAGCACATTGCTCCCACGTGCTGTTGAACATCTCCCCAAACTGGCTCCGTAAGTGCCTGTGAAAAGGAGGCAGAAGAACAAGGAACCCAGCTGGCACCTGCTGCAGCTAATATGCCCACAGAGACGTGAGAAACTTTCGCAGTGAACTCCCAAACATCCCCTAGATTTTGGCTTTGTTAGCAATATGAATTTCAGGCCAGGTTTGCCAAAAGGTTCACAAAGAACTACGTATCTTTCTGCAGACCTAGCCCAGATGATGACTTCAGGTAAAAGCCGTAAGAAAAAAACCGTGGTTGCTGTTTCTTCCTCAAGCCAGGCAACTGCTGGCAGTTTGGCACCAAATCCACAAGCCAAACACAAAAATTGACACAGAAGCAGTAAATGGAGGAATATTCCCTATCAACCTCTGCAGGCCAGAGCTGCATATTGTTACATGCCTAGGAACACCAATTTGGAAGGTGGGGATAATAATGAAATACAAAAGAAAGACAGGAAGCTAGGGTGAGAATCTCCTGATGTGCTAATTAATTCTTGATTCATTCTTCCGCTGTAGGCGTATAAGAAACTATTAGGGAATTGCACAAATGTCTGTGCAAGCTGTGAGCCCAAATTCTAGTTTCTGTTAATCTGGCAGAAACCTCTTACGCTGACTATGGCAGAAATAAATTATTTAAACTGACGTAAACCTGTGAAATGCAAACATGCCTTACCTGTGACAAAAAAGTACCTACTGATTTTTGAATATATTTTTAAAGTTCATAATCCTGAATATAACATAATGAGAAACAATGGGGGGTGGTGGTGGGGTGGGGTGGGGTGTGGGGGAAAGCACGCTTCCAACAACACTCTCAGTTTACTGACCTCAGATTAATCTTTTATGGAGGCCAATACTGAAACTAGACTGAATCCGACTTTCTTTTCCAGCTTTTTTTAAAGGAAACACAGGAATATTGGACAAACACAGCATGCAACAAATTCTCAGTTTTTGCTCAGCATCTTGGGGAACTACACCCAGACCCTTTCCTTCTCAGTGCACTGGGGATGCACACCTCATCAAAGCACTGTTGTTGATCACACGGCCTTATCATCCCATTGCAGTCAGTTGTCTGTCAACAACGCAGAAGGTTGCACCTCTCATCTGTCAGTAAGCGACAAGTCCAAGGATTTCTCCACATGAGCCATCTCCAGTCCCAAATGGATGCAGCCACCAAGAGCAGCTTTGAACAGGCTTGTTGTGCTTGCATTCCCATGCTGCAACCCTGGAGTGCCACAGCACCCCAATTTGGAAGTAGCTCTGAATTCAAGTCTTAGACCTACCATTGACAGCCTGACTTGGAGACTGCCCCAGCCTCGATGTACATTGCATCTACACACATAAATAGCTTCTTTGGCAGAAAACCTAAATGCCACTACGTTACGGGACAATTAACAAATCCAAGGTGAAAAATTTCATATTGATTCCCTGTTCTCACACCTACACAGGCTTTTTGTGGCCACAGCTACTGAAGATCTGCCTCTTCAAGGAAATATTCCATGCCCGAAACCTGGGCTGCCTCAGAGGCAGATTCCACTTCCTCAAAGAACTAGCAGAGAGCCAGCTTAGTTACACCCACACAGACCTACAATCGCTCCCTCAGTCTTTGGGAATTCTGGCTTTGGCTTGGTTCTGTGCTGAAGTTCTTGGGAAGGCTGCCGTTAAGACAGAGCACCCACTTTTCAGAGACCCATGCACACAAATCTGTGTCACTGTTCATGCCTGGGCAAAGCCCTGAAAATGATGGTTGTGTTTCATGATACGTAAGAACAGCTGTCACCCCACAGCACCATTTTGCTCACATGTCACTTTTCCACAGATTTTGCAATAACAGTTTCCCAGAAGGATACTTCATAGTCGTACAATGCACCTTTCCTGCAAAGAGTCAGTCGTGAGCTGAATCACTGGAAATGTTTTCCAAAATGCCTACTTTAAAAATACTTCCACTGGATGACTACCATTCAAACAATGTAAACAAAGATTATAAAAGGCATCTTCGTAACATGGGGTATCCTTTAATGCAGCCACGTATTTTTAAGCTCAATTTTAGGGATGCTTTTTCCTGAGGTTAATTTTAAAAGCAAAAGCAGGTGGTGTGATCTCCTGTGTTTTTAAGATTTAAAAAGAAAAAGGGGGGTTGGCCAGATAGGGAGCCATGTAACACAGGTCCCTATCATGTAATTCTAAATGCATGCATGTATACTGAGTGACATCTATGTAAAATTAAGCTACAGAAGGAAAAAAAGAAAAGCAGCACCTTCTTCACCTCCTGTCTATCCCACAAATAGTTGTGTCTGCACCCACCCCAGCAACCTGTCAACTCTACAACCAAAGAAACTAAAACCACTGAAGTCAACACTCCTCAAAACTCCGCAACACATGGATATCAATAAGGAGAACCTACTTGCCTGTACTTTCTTTCCCCCTGTGGTTCAACAGTAGGGAATGCAACCAAGCATTCTGGTCTCCCACATCTGGGCAGCTTGTCACAACTTAAGCTCAACAGGCAACCTTTACTTCTATCTAGGTCGCATTCCTTTTGGCTACTTGCCTGTTTCCTCTCTGTTGACATTTGCACAAGCTACAAAAGCAGTTGCAGTGAGAGATTCCTTCACACAAATGGTGCTGCAGTTCTGCCTTTAAAAACATTGAAAAACTTATCAAGAAACTGAGAATGAATGACAATATTCTAAGAAGTCAGGTGCCAGCTGCAGAAATGTGCACACTGTGTGTAGATAAACCTTTCTTTAACCAACTGATTCTTTATTAGAAATAATTACCTCTAGTCAAACAGTTCCAACATCTCCCGACCTGACCAGATGGAAGGATGCAAAACATCATTCTACCTTGTTTCACCTCTTCGCCACCTGATTCTTTGGGGATAAGACTAGCCCTTGTGTGGCTACAAAAAGTTGACAAAAGACAGAATAAATGATCTTATTTTTAAGAGAGGGAACAACCTACATAGCTCAAACAAAGGTAATATGTAAAATCAATCACTCAGTTTTGAACACCTCTAGAACTTTGGACAGAACCAAAATTTACACAGAAACATACAACAGTTAAGGAATTTACTACATCTCTTGATTCACCTAGTTTTTCCTCTTTTACTCCTCCAGCTTTCTTGTCAGGGTTCATGTGCCTGTTTCACTTTTTAAAACTCCTGTTGTTCCGATAAACAGCTTTCTGTTTACAGACCAAGTGCCTAAAAACTGTTTTTCTTACGGCATGAAAAAAGCACCAACAGGAAAATAAACCCAAAACATTTCTCTGTATTCATTTGCTTCTAAGATACTTCTTAATCTTTGCAATGGTTCTCTTCTAATCCAAAACCCTTGAGGCATTTTAGAAGGTAAACGAGTGATTAGAGGCATTCCTGCTGTAATTTATACGCTTTGTAAACCCTAATTGTTCTGAGTCAAGGATTTCGTTTTCTCCTAAAGTGCCAAGTTTAGTAGGCTTCGAGGTGCGCGGCAAGATACATCCAATTGGTCAGGCTTTAATAGATTCTGGCCCACCTTGGTGTGTGTTTTGCTTCATATTTTAAAAATACATAGATTATAATTGTTGGAGAAAAAATACCCAACAATCTTTTTGCTTACTGCTTGAAAAACACTTTTCATCAAAGTGAAAATTACTGTTTGAATTTTAAAAAATCCTGACCATGTCTAATGTTAAGTAATTTCCTCAGGACTTTTTTTAGATGCTTCTAAAACTTGATATTTCTTATAGCAAATATGGAGGGGATTCCGTATGTTAGCTCCAGTAATCTGCTATTAAATTGTAAAACCAGCCAAACACACAAAACCAGCTGCATACATGAAATGTGCATCACAGATTCACTGACTGCATGATGGCCTAGAGTAACATGGGGTTTGGAATGACCTACAAGAGCTCATGTACAGCTACTTATGAGTTACATGGCCATTTTAAAATCTGAGCCAATAAAAATCTTCATACTTCATCATCATGTACTATATATATTTTTTTTTTCACGCACAAACAACTAAGGAGAAAACTCTGCAGGCATGATAAAGCCATGCAAGCCAGCAACACTAGTTGGGGGCTGCACAGCAAGAAGGAACCAATTTGGATGGGAAACATCTACGTACAATTTATGTACACAAACATATACTGCGTATAGAGAGGTGTAACAGGCATATCTCAAACTGATAGGCAGGAAACGCATACAATTTAAGTTTTTGCTTTAGTACAATAAACTTTTATTTGAAACTACTGGGCAGCTGAAATCTTGCTTCCTCAGCCCAACATAATTTCATGCTTAATTTACAGGAAGAGAATACCTGAGGACTGGTCTGAAAGGGTAGAAAATATGGAGAGCATAACATTAGTATAGGGACCTGCTGCTCTGTTGTTTGGCAAGCAAAGGGGTCTGTGTAGTTTCTACCCTTCAGAGCATCAGAGCAAGATTCCAGCAAAAACACATGTTAAGGGAGGGGAGAAGGGAGGGCTGGGTGTTCAGCTGAATGAACTTACTGTTACCTTTTTTTTTTTCCCCCCTAACATAAGTCTTCTTTTTCCTGATACTGTCTGAATTTGAAACATCTAATTTAATCCATTGAAGGGCCCCGTCTTCCTTTTATTTCCTGTCTGTACTGCAGCAGTCGCCTGTTTCAATTATGACTTTCTCCAGCTCCTACATTTTTCGTGCTCCAGCTGGCTCAAAGTGCACTTCCTTGGAAGGTAAAATGCACTAACTGTGCTGATCGGAGACCGATAGCTGGAAAGCCACAATATTTAATATTTGAGCTGATAAGAAGAGGAGTTGACAAAAGAAAACCCAACCAACACACCACCCTAAAAAAAATCAAACCCACAACAAAAACCCAACAAAAGAACCCCAACTCCCAATGCAATTTTGAGCCTAAACAAAAGAATATTATATAGCTGCACATTCAATTAAGAACCCATTTAAAAAAGAAATTAATGTATGTACATAGAACTGCAGCCTGCTTACGTAAATTCATACTTTTATGGTAAATTTCATCCACTTCTATGCATGTGTGTTAAATGCTTCTTTCCTGCTTTTCAGTCAGTTAGTGCTGACTGGGGACTAACTTGGTGCAATTATTTCAAAGAACGGGATTGTGGGATTGATACAGCACTACCGACTGCACAACCCTTTCCAGCTAAAAATAAGATTTTTCTGTAGTTAAGATGGGTGGAGAAAAAAAAAAGAAGTCTCTGGGTTGTAAACACCAGTAAATTTATTTTTTCTGCTTTATGAAAACCACAAATCTTCCCCCCCCCTTTCCTTCTTACTCACAGAGTAGTTTAATTGCAGTTTAATCTCTTTCAGTAGAGCACCCCTTGAGACCTTATTGTCCGTGCACTGTATTATCAAGGCTATGGCGACAATTTACTGCAGTAGGTGGGGGCTCCCTTTAGTAAGGCCAAAAGGTACCAAAGAAGCCAAAAGAAAAAGGAAAAGAAAAAGCAGTTCAGTTTTTTTATTACTAACAGCACAAAGCTATACTCGAGCCTAGAGGTACTACTTAATGATTAGAGAAATGCTGCAAAGGCAATGGCCAACACTCCCCCTCTCTAGCACTCCTGCATGAGTAAATCTGAGTGAAAAATTGAAGTCCACGAAGTTGTTCAGTTGTTGTGACAGCTTAGATATGCCACGGGGGGACATGGGGCAAAACCAATGAAGGAGAAAAGCAATTCGTTAGGTGTGAAATGCAAAGCATAGAGATACTGTTTTTTATAAGATGGTGAGGAAAATTAGGAGGAACTAGTAGCTATAAATAGATATATAGATAAATAAATAAGCAAATGAAAACCTACACACATTTGATAGCTTGCTTATGCTCTTGAGGAGAGTACAGCTACCTGATGTTTCAGATGGGGTTTACCTCTATGTTTGTGTAGACAAATTATATCCCAGGCACACAGCATACAAACAGCTTAGTTTAGATGCGATATGTTACTAATATCCAAGAATGGTATTTTTAATATTTTTTTGAAAGCCCAACTCTACCGTCCCCCATCTGCTCTCACAACTCTGTACTGCACACAGCAGGAACTTGTTGCCAAGCGCACAGATACGATATGGTATGTAGACAGTGACCTAAAGGGAATATTTATTTCTGCGCAGCATAGTAGGTTATGGTTACAGCTATCGAGCTGTTTCAGTCACTGATTTATTCACCCAGAAGGATAGATACAATATTTTTCTAAAGCTGTTTCCTATTAACTTTTCCTCCCCCCTGCCATGGCTACCCCCCTTCAAGATTCCTAAAATGGATGAAGCCTCTTCTTTTCTCAGCCACAAACCAAGGTATACAGTATATAAAAAGTCCCTCATCCTTGAGGCGATGATCAAGGAACAGGATATCCTGCTTAATAGTAATGCGGGAAGAAAGCTTGCTTGCTCTCACAGACTCCCACTGGTGCCTTCAGAACCAGCCTAAGGCACTCTTTCCTTTTCTCCAGGGTGGGGGAAGAGGAGGCAGAGATGATTTGAGAAGCTAAATATGCTAGGGGACAAGGCAGCATGGCACGCATTCCCTAACAGGGTGGCACCATGTTGGGCAGCAGCAAGGAGCTGTGCCACAAACACCACATGTTTCCCAGGAGCTGCACTTCCCAATGGAAAATATTCCAAAATTTGGCTGCAGAACATGGAGAAGCTCTCAAAGAACCTGCCATTAGGGGGTGACACCCCCTACCCCAAACACAGAGAAATGGAAGTGTCAATCTGCTTGAGAGTAGGGAGGCTCTTCAATGGGATCTGAATAGGCTGGATCAATGGGCTGAGACCAACAGGATGAGATTCAACAAGGCCAAGTGCAGAGTCCTGCACTTGGGACATAACAACCCTGTACAGTGCTACAGGCTTGGGGAAGAGTGGCTAGAAAGCTGACTGGTGGAGAAGAACCTGGGGGTGTTGGTTGACTGCTGACTGAACATAGGTGAGCAGTGTTCCCAGGTGGCCAAGAAGGCCAATGGCATCCCGGCCTGTATCAGAAACAGCGTGGCCAGCAGGTCTAGGAGAGCAATTGTGCCCCTGTACTCAGCATTGGTGAGGCCGCATCTCAAGTGCTGTGTCCAGTTTTGGGCCCCTCACTACAAGAAGGACATTGAGGTCCTGGAGCATGTCCAGAGAAGGGCAACCAGGCTGGAGAAGGGCCTGGAGAACAAACCTTACAAGGAGCTGCTGAGGGAACTGGGGTTGTTTAGCCTGGAGAAGAGGAGGCTGAGGGAAGACCTTATCACTGTTTACAATTTCCTGAAAGGAGGTTGTAAAGAGATGGGTGTTGGTCTCTTCTCCCAGTGGACTCAAGCTGCACCAGGGCAGGTTCATATTAGACATCAGAAAAAGTTCTTCACCAAAAGGGTTATCAGGCATTGGAACAGGTTTCCCAGGGAGGTGGTTGAGTCATGGGTAGTTGGGTAGATGAGGTGCTTAGGGATATGGTTTAGTAGCAGATGGGTATGGTTGGACTTGTTGATCTTGAAGGTCTTTTCCAACCTCATGATTCTGTGAAATAGTGCTTTTTCTCAAGTGCAGAGCTGACCTCTTGAGAACGGAACAGCAATCTGTGCATAGAAGACTCAGTAGTACACTCTAGTGCAAACTACCCTTTTCACATCACACAAGCACATACCCACCATCTTGTTGCTTCCTGACTTCTCCTAAATTACTGTTGATTAAAGACATAGGTTGAGGAGATAAGATTTTTAATAACTGCCTTTATTTCCCAGAGCAAATATTTATGCAAGTAGCGCAACACCTTGTTCTTTTAATTTGTTTTAAGACATTATGCAAATAGCGAGATCTAATCGAATGACAAACATATTAACCACACAAAGAACAGAGCAGCTTTTGGGTTTACTCCTCTTTGACACGTAAGATACAGGTGGGCTTTGGTTAGGCTTGGTTTATATTGGTATAATCTTACTAATTGAATGAGAAATAATCCTGATTTATATCCATGTGAGTCAGGAGGGCAACAAGAACCACAATCAATTAAGTATTAAAAAACCCCAACAAACAGAAAACCTTTTCCTGCTAGGTACAAACCACTGTGAAAGAAACAAAGCCAAACTTATTTACCTACGCATACAACTATGAACTCATACAATGAGATTGTATTAATTCCCTACAGTGTTACAAGACTCTTTTCTACAACCTTAGTCAACCAACTTTATTAGGAGAATTTAGTCAGGGAAAGAAATTAAACCTCCACAGTCAGGTCAGGTACAGTACTGAATTAATTCTCACTTATCACAGGGTGATTTTGCAGAAGTAATTTTTTTTTCCCTTCAGCGCTATTTTCTGAGATTATTTTTATGCTGGTGTAAGCCACTAACATTTCAGCCATTTTCTGCACTGCCTGGACTTACTAAATACCATGCCTCATAAAACAGGGATTTAAATCATCCCAGAATAAATGCATTTTATTTCTCGCGCTGCCCTCTCCTTCCCCACCCAAGGTTTCTACTATAAATGGCTAGTTATAGTCCAATCAAGAGCATAAAAGGAACTGAATAAATAAAACTATGAAGTAAGTGTAAAACATTAGTGTCCAGACATGCAAGATGTATGCAGGTACTATGAAACTTCCACAGCTGTATGGGCCTGGACCGCAAGCGGTGCCGCAGGTTTAACAGGACCCGCTACCAATAAGAGTTTTATTTGCTTAATAAATTACATTCAAAAGCACAATAGTCCGGGCTCTTAGCTGTAAAATTGCCAAATATTGTCAATGACTGCTCTCCAGTTATAAATAGTAAAATAATGTACAACTCATTAGATTTTTGATTCCCTATGCAATTCTTTCTAACCATTACTCAGAAACATAAAAAGTGACTCTACATGACATTTTATAGAGGTTATAAATTGCTATGAGGAGATGACATGTGATAAATTTGTAGGCAGGGTGAAAGGGACCCAGCCAAGCCAAATGTGTAAATTAAGAGTTGGGGCAAAGTGTGGGACTACATGAAACAATACTGAAATCATAAAGATAGACGGATAAGGATTAACTACAGCAAAAAGAGGTTTACACTGATGGAAAAAACACTAATAGACCTCTGCACCGAAGACAGATAAGTCAACTGTGCCTGCTAGTATATAAAAATCTTAAAATCAAATCCATTTCAAGTAACTTTAATGTCCTAAGTAAGATAAATTAAACTTGGAGAAGAACTGTACAATAGCCATCTCATTTAGATGAGCCAAAGTTGCAGGATTTTCTATTTACTTTTCAAGAAGAGTTTTGGCAGCTCTACAAAAATTTTACTGGACCATAGGGAAGATAAATGTTTCACTGGACAATGTTCCCAGAAAATGAAATAAGTTCCTTATTTCTCTTTAAATAAAGGATCTGATTTTTTTTCTTTAAAAAATGATATATGTAATGATACTTTTATGTTATGCATTTACATAATTTTATTAACATATGACAAAATACTTTGAAACTTCACAGCATATGCTTGCACAGTATTTCTTTTCAGCAATAGGAAATTAGGCAGAGAAGTTTTTCTTTCACTGCATATCTCAGTCTCCTTGAGTGACATTCACATTCAGAGGATACTGTGCAGCAGTTTCTTGAGATCTTGCGAAATTTGGGGTAATTTTTCACAGTCTAGAATTGTCTCAGCTCCCTAGATGAAATTCTGAGCCTGTGATCATTCCTTCACACCTTAAGAGAGGCCACAGTCAGCAGGAGTGTATCCATGAGGTTCAAGAGCATTTTGCCTCAACAGTTGAGGCACTCAAGTCGCTTTCATTGTCAAGTGCTGAGGTTGATGTATTTAGTTCCCACTAGATATTAAATTGACCTAATGAAATACAAAGCTTCCCAGAGCAGCAGCTATATTGTCTCACATGATTCTCACAGAGACTTTCTAAAACAGAGGTTTTGCTTGCTCCATCTGTACAGCATTTAAGACCTCTTTGCTAGGGCTGAAGTTGGCATCTCCTGTACAAGTGACTCCACATCCCCAGGGCTATACAATAAATGTTCACCTCAGTATCTTGGTATATACATTTCACTGCTAGGACAGTATCTAAAAAATATCTCTCCACTAAGAAATGTGCCCGTTCTTTTGGACAAAAGCCATAGTAGAAAACTGGAAGGTATTTTGACAACCTCATTCTCAACAAAATGCTTCATCAACTAACATTGTTACATCCATAGTTTTATAAAAATAAAGCAGTAGAAAGTGTTTTTAGGAAGAAGCTATTGATCTTATGGAGCCAAATGATGCAATCTGGAAAGAAACCACTAATATTTTTACACATACAAGCCTTTTTTCAGGTCTTGATCTATTTCAGCTATTGCAGTAAATAATCCTACATCCTCCTTACAAACTATGCCTCATCTGCAAGCTTTAAAACAAACACTTTCTCATACACTCTCCTCCTCTCTTAAACAGGGGTAAAATGCCTCACAGCATCAAACGATTCCCTCCAATAAATTAATATGGTACAAGAAAAGTGCTCCTAGCACAAACGCAGGGGCAGTCCAGTGGCTGAATATCATGCTAAACACCAGGGGATTGTCCTATGTGTATCCCTTCCATGATTTGACCTTTGGTACTTCTCTAACTATTCCCGCTTTCATCCTTTATCTGGCCTGTCTGTAACAGACTGACAGTCCTTTGGGGCAGAGACTACTCTCTCCCTACATATTTGTGTCATGCCTAACACAAAGGAATCCCAATCTGCTTTTACCACTGTGCAAACACAGAAATAAAAGTGCAGCTTCTTCCTCCGAGACCTTGCAATCTCAGGCAAGGGACAACAGAGATACATCAAACAGAAGAAAAACACAAGGTAACTCAGAGCTTCAAGTGGTCTATCTGAAAATCAGAAGCTGGTTTGCTTTACAAAATACAGTCTTTCCTGAAAGCTCCCGTTAAAACTCTATGAACTCTCCACTGGTGGTCATTTTCCTATGCTTTTTAAGTGAAAATAAACTAACTTTATGGTAGAGAAATGGGATCCTTCCTCGAGAGAATTTTATTGCTTATAAACTTGCATAGTGGAACTCCAAAAGTGAAAAGGGGATATAGCCAGTCTTTCCATCTGAGCAATTATATTCCAGTGTTACCTTGTACACTTTTGGTGGTTATTTCCATCTGTTGCCTCTTCGACCTTAGACCAAACTATTCTTCTGTTGTACAGATCTTGTGCTCATAGACCATAGGTCCTGGACTAGGAAATAGGCCCCAAAGTACTACTTCAACATAAAAAGGAAGAGGCAACAGTTTAAACACAAGCTCAGTGAAATATTAACCACTGTTCTTGTCCATATGTATGTGACAGGGAAACTAGATTGGCTTTGTATCATCTGAATGCAGACACAAGCAATTGAATTCCCTTTGAGCTACAATGCTTATCTAAAGAAGTTTAGGAGGTCAGGGGAAAGCATGATAGATTTATTCTATGAAAAAAACCTCTGGAAAAATATCTAGAGTGAGCTGGGAAATTTCCTATGCTTACACACATGCCATGAATCCCGACTGAGTCAAGGGCAGCAATAAGGGCATTTCTGAGGGAAGAATTTTGCAACCTCCTAGTCCGCTAATGCTTTTTTCATGTCTGAATGAATTGGGTCTTGTCACTCTAAGACCTCAAAAAATCAAGACCTTGTAGAGCTTGCTAACGGACATCTCTCTCATTCATGAAAAGTGTAATCTGCTGGGCCAGTAAAGAGCTATAAATATAATTTTTTACCCTGTTTCTTTTTCATATTGCTGGCTCCTGGCCACTTGGATTTGAATAAATCCATCACCGGAAGATTCCACATGTTTGCTATTTGAGCAAACATCTGTTGGTTAAGTTGCTGTTCCCCTGGGACTATGGCCTGGCTGCTCCAACAGTCAGTTTGGTGGCTTGGTTTCCCTTGTATGCAAATGCATATTGTTTTTATTAGCGCGTTCCTTTTCTCTCCAGCTATGGCAGAATCCGCATGGTGCTCTGACGTAAGCTCAAATGCTTAGAACCCTTTTATTGCTCTACTTAGTCCTATTATTCTTTCTGGAGGATTGCTAGCTTGCTACTAAGGACTTCACTGACAATTATTTCTTCATCAAGTGTTTTCTAAAGGGTATTATTTTTAATGCAGGGAATGGTCTAGACCAGAAGTCTTTCTGTCAATATGGTCGCTTAAAAGAATAAAAATTATGTAGACCTAAGCAAGTACCATCCTTTGTCTACTTTCACGACTGCTTCCAAGATCTTTCTCCCCTTCTCTATTCCTCCACCTTCTTTTCTGTTTCACTTGAGGCTTTTCCACCATATTATACTTCTGCTTCCTCCTTTACTTTCCTCATAGCCTAGCCTCTCATTAAGCACCTCCCACCATCTAAGTTAACTGGTAATAAAATAAGTAAGAGTTGATTACAGAAATCAACAGTTGTGAAACAAATCCCAAATGAAACACACACTGCCCCCTTTATATGTCTTTCTGAGCTAGAACTTCAGGCAGTTTGCAGACTCAGGGAGACAGTGGGGACTGGTTATAGGCTATGCATTCATGAGTCACATCTCTGGTCTAGACACCACTGCTTTAAATTTTCCTTTAAGGATTCAGCTGTCTGCAAATGAAGTTAGTCTCTCTGTGTACAAGGCAATACCAGGCGAGCATAGCACAGAGATTTGTACTGGTGTTCTAGTGAAAGAGATAGAATTCAGAGAGAATAAAACGTTACTTTTATTCTTCAGACTGATTCCATCCTCACTTCTGTTGAATAATCTATATTTGCTGTCAACATGCAGTTTCTTCCCATAACCATTCTATGTTTTTCACACATGCTTGTCTGTTTGAGAAACCTCTTGTACAGAGGATTACAACCAGGTTTCTAAGGATGAAATATCTGGAAGACTCTGCTTCAGACAATGGATTCTCCATCTCCACTTACCCAGCATGATTTTTAGGTTTAGAAAGATGCTGGAATATTTGCATATTGGAACTGGTTTGGAAGTACTGAGATTTCCTTAAGCAAAGAAACATTTTTAAAAATGTGATTTTTCTCTTAACTGGACAATACTGGTTATTGCAATTTCAAGGCAAAAATTTATTAGTTAATCTCAGAATGGCTTCTACTTTATTTTAAAATAAAGTCCCTTTCTGATGACATCTGGAATGGCAGAGTCCTCACAACAGGAGTCCCAGGGATACCATAGATCAGGCTGCATGGAAGCAGTTGCAAGAGAAAGACCAGAAGTACTGAAAGCAGAATTTGCTCCATCAATCAGTTTATCAAAACAAACTCTTATTTGAGCTTGAGAAGGCCAAAGAGCGGGAACTCTTTAGTCAAGGAATTGTTTTCCTGTTTGTAAATTTTTTTTTGTAGAAGAGAAAAATCTGAAGGAAAGCTATTCAATTAAGTTCACTTTCCCAGTTTTTTTTTCCTCCTAACTTCAAAGCTTTAGCTTCTGGATTTCTCAGGAGAGAGAAACCAACCATGGAAGAAAAAATATCCACCAAGTATTTGACTCTGGATTCACACTTTCTCTAACTATCAGAGGACATCTGGTAGTAGCTCCTGCATCTGTGTGAAGACCAAAGGAAGTGCCTCTATGACACGTGCATCCCGTTGAGAAGGATGCTTCCTCACATGATTCCTCAGATTCATAGCCTAATCTGCCGTTCAGCACAGAAGGAGCTGCATCCAACATCAGCTAATGTCTTCTTGTCACAGTTTTCATACAAAGAGCCAACAACTTTGGCTTTCTGGAGGCGCCGCACATTTCCTCTTCTTCATGTTAAGTCGCTTTTTGGCAAAAGGTCTTATGACAGAGCAGAAGACTGCACATTAACCAGACAATTAGCTGAATTCCAGAACTGACAGCAGGCAAAAATGAAAGTCAGAAGTCCTCACCACCAGCAATGCACTTTACAAGCTGGGTTGTCCATTAAGCGCCGTGGCCACCTGGGCTAAACTGGGAGGAGCGCTTGCTGCCAGCTGGCCTTGTCATCGCTTTCCCTCTGTGGGCCACAGGCCCTGCAGCCGGAGGAACAGGCAGGTGATAAATTGCAGAAAGAATTAGAGGACCTGTTGTCCCAGCAATTGAATTTTTTCAGACCAAATAAATGGACATTTTCCCTTTGAAGGGAGCAAGGCAGCACATCTGCTTCAACCTAAGAGCAAGAGTAAATGGGGAAATCTCACACTCTCCCCACGCATACATGGTGTGAAGGGAAGGGGTGGGGGGTGTGCACCCATCAATCAAATGCAGCTGTCTGCTGAGGGCAGGAAGCACCAACGCCTGGCTCAAGGAGTCTTTTTCTAAATTTGTACTAGGTCTTACACTATTTTAAGTAAGACCACTTTGGCTGCAGGAGTTGAGCAGCCTTTAAACCCATTTGGCAACACCTTCCCCCTCCACCCGTTTAGGGTCTGACCCACCTAAGCCTGCCCTTCTCTTTAAAAGTCTCATATAGCTCCATTGAACTCAACAGACTTTTCCCGTGTTCAAATGCTTTGCCAAACACCAGCTGGAATGGCACCAGCTCAGCACTGATATGATCCTCCAAGGGTTGCATGGGTGTAAGCATTCCTTGCACGCTGGCATTAGACAGGCTCCTGGTCATCCCCACCAACATGAGAAGTCATAAGGAAGTCAGAAGATGAGCACCTAATTTTAAGGGCTACATTTGTACCTGCTTAATTGATCCCAACTCACACTACACCTTGCACTGCTGTCAGACTGCTGATTTTTTTTTTTTTTTTTTGCCAGGCTTCTTTATCCAAAAAAGTTTTTGGCAGAAAAGCTCACAGGATGGAAAGAGGCACAGAAACAGCAGAGCCAAGGTCCTAGAATCCAAATTCCTAAAAGGTGCATTATGGAATGAAATTTTAGAATAACAAATGAGAGTGGCTGCTTTGGAGATACTTCCCCACAGCTTGAAACGGAGATGTGGGAATGTCTACGCTTGTACTCAAGCTGTTTGCATGTACGTTCAGTAGAACTCTAATATTCATCACTCGGCAGAAATTGGGCTGATATTAAAGCAAATATTTCAAGAGAAGATTTATGCCCAAATCTGCTTCTACTTAAATTGTTTCTAAAATATGAGTTCATTCACCACGTGCCTAGAGCAAGGACCAAAACGAAACAGCTGGTGCACGGACCAGAGGAGAAAAGCACATGCTTGATGAGATGTGCTGATGCAGCACTCTTTTACATATGACTCAGCACTAGTGAGAGCTCTGCCACAGTCCTTATGCCAGTGGTGTAAACTCCTCTGATTTAATTAGAAGGTGAGATGGGAAGCCAGAGAGCATGGGAGGGAGGTGCCACCATCAGCCCCTTCTGCCACTGGAGCACAGTGGAGAATCCACCCTAGAGGAATTCAGACTGATTGTGAAATGACAGACTTGATCAGGCTTCCAGCTGAAATTGATGTGAATTATTTCATCCCAGACAAGCCCCTTTCACTCAAAACAAGCAGAAGTCACCCCATAAATTCCATGTGGTGATGAGATTTACAAAACAGACATAAAACATACTTAAGGTGTCAGGTTCTTATTCATTTAACCGGGACTTAAATCCAGCAAATGGTCCCAGTAGGTTCACGGAGCTGCTGGCAGAGCAAGGCATGCTGTGGGACAAGGAACTTCTCACTTTAACTTATCTTGTACTATTTGACCACGCACAGCACACTGCACCTCCCCATGCGCATCATGGATAAATCACTGCCCGATTCATCAGAAGTACATGCCTTTCTACTATCTTTAATAGTCGTTCTTCTCAAAACATCCACCACCAACAAAGTTTTTCCAGGTTACAAGTCAACCACCTGCTGAGTGACCAAAATGCTGGGCCAATACTTCAAACACATTCCATTACTTTCATATATGAGTAATTTTATGCCCAGTAATAATGTCACATGAGTCATAATATCCTCTGAATTAATCGTCTGAAGGATCAGAGCCCAGAAGCATCTGCAAGTTCAAGAGCTGCCATGTTTTCCTCTCAAAGAAAAAGAAAAGAATGCACTGCCTGTTTGCCTTTTTCATGAGGTAAGATGACCAAAAATACTGAGGTTTTATAGTTGACATAACTCATAACTAGAAAAATGTACTTTATCCTTGGAAATTTTTTCCCTTGTTCATATGGATTAAAAGTCTCCACAAAGAGCAAGTTTGACTGCTTTTCTTTAGCAACATAAACACTCAACTCAGTTTCACATATTAACACAGAAGGAATATTTCAAATTAATTCCAGCAAGTATTTAACTTATAAATTATTTTGCCATTCTAACGGAAAAAGTTCAATACAATCATGATATAATATATCGGGAAGTCAGCACTATGCAAGCTTGTAACATCCTTTATTTATTTATTTTTTATTTCCTGTAACTTATTTGACAAGCTGGAGTAGTTCTTACCCTATCTAAACTTTCAGTAGATGTAGCCAATACTTTCTTCTAAAGAATTACTCAGCTGGTAGGTATCTTCTCTAAATACACAAATATTTAGTGTTATTTTTAGACCCTGACTGATACAGGTCGTACCACAAATTTCAGAGCAGTAGTGAGAAACACTGATTAATGAGGAAAAAAATAATAGCATTGTTCAAGTGAGAAAAAAAACCAAACATTCGAGCATGACCTGCCCTGGCTACGATTCAAGTAAGTCTTCAAACACGCACAGGCATTATTGTGGGTAGGTTATCCCATAGAAACAAATAAACTCTACATTGCTCAAAATTAGAAGCACATAGACTCCCTTCACCTTCATTTATCCAATCTACACCACTGCAAATACAGAAGCTGGTTACCTGGGCAAAGTCTCCATTAATCTGATGGCCAAGTTGGCCAGCAGACCATCGTAAGAAAACTTCAGGGTTCAGTGATGCAGAGGCAAGGATAGCCTGTGCTACAGAAACCACATGCTACTGACCACTAGTAGTCAAAACAACTACACAGCAGATGTTCCTCTCAATACTTTCTCTGCTCCTGGCACAGTTTTGCTGTTACTTGGAACGAAGATATGACTTATAAGTTCATTAGCCACACATCCTTTTTAATATTTCCTTGACAAGTGGTAGTGACAACATTAATAGTTGTAATTAACTTAGTTACAGGATCCGAAGCAGTCTCCTGAATCAATCAGTTGGAATATACCTCACTGCTTAGTTTAAATAGGCCTGGACTTCTTCAAATAAAGAACAGTTAAAAAAAATAAATAGATTGGCTTCTTTGCAATGTTGCAAGTGAGACTGCCAGGGATGAGAAAGTAAATTGCTGATTCTATTGCCCTTGAAACAGTAATTAATTTAAGTTTGGAAATGAAATGAGAAAAATTAACTATTTCAGGAGAGAGACACTTCTAAATACAATGCAAAAACCAATAAATACATTTGACTAGTGATCCTAGTATACTGGCTGAATACTGGAAGAGGCAATGTGCTTCACAGCAAAGCTGTGGTTTGCTGTGACACTAGGAATTTAAACAGTGTAAAAAAAAAAAAAGATAATTACAAATGAAAGTTCGTTACAGGCATTGAATTTGTAGTATACCTGCATCACTTCTGACCATTTTTGGATCAAGTTCCTACAAGCTGTTGTTTACCAATAGCCCCAAGCAGGCACACCTAATTGTCACAAATATACGTGCCACCAGCTTCATGTCTGAAGGGGATGATGTTACTATCCAGTGGACGCTTCCAGATGTTTTCAGCAGGTCAAAGGTTCAAGTCTGGCACTGACTGATAGCTAGACAGTTGTGAGAGAGACACGTTGGAAGTTGTTTATGATGATGCTAAAAAAAATTAAAAATTTGCCCAAACACACCAGGTTCTAGAGGAGGCACCAGTAAGGAGGTTTGAAGTCATGTTTGTTGTAAAGCTGGGAGAAAGGCAGCATACCAAACACTTCCCATTTCTCAGAGTGCTTGTCTCTGAGGCAGAATACACCTTCATGTTAACCAATGCACTAACATTTTGATTCGGCCCATTAAGGGTATCACACATTCCAAATGTAAGACAACACTAATATGCCAATTCTGTGATGCAACCCCATCTGACCTTTTAAGAAATGCTGGGAGGACAAGGGGTGACTAAATGCCTATCTAGCATTCTTTCCCTTAAAGCTGCTAAAAGAGCTTCCAATAGAAACAACCTGATCAGATTTAACAATCAGCTGCAGCCGCTCTTTAAATAAGACAGAAACAAGGAGGTATTTAGAAATAACATGATTTGTTTAGATGCAGCATTTTAATGCTGACAGTTCCCAGGGTTTTTCTAAACCCTGACTGCTCTACACAGCTTTTCCAAATATGATATCAACTGACATTTGTATACGTTTCTGAGTTTTAACCAGTGTATCACTGGATCAATTTTGTGTATTTAATAGTAGTTACATTCATTATTACTTTTTCTATCTTCTCATGCAGACTAACTCCTACATACAGACAAGAACATGACTGTATAGGTGACTACCAAGCTAGCAGCAGACCATACTATCAACTGATTATCAAATTAATTCAGGTTGTTTTGCTTTTCTTGAAATCTAGGCTTTGAAAGGCTTAGAATTAGTCCTAATAAAGCATTTGCGTTAAAAAGTATCCTTAATTAGCTGTAGTACGTTAACACCCCTCCAACTACCTCCGGTCCAAGTACTGTACCCTATGAAGCCTTGCTGGTTGTGAGCTGCGCCATCAACACTGAAGTCTGAACTTTATCAGCTGCTTCCAATGAACATCATATGCATAACACCTACATGCAATTTTAATTCTTTCAAAAATATTTGCAGATTTGGTCCACACTGAATGGATAGCTAAATTGAATATTAACAGTACAACAGAAAAAAATACTTTAACAACAGTTAAGGTGAAAAGGAAAAGCCTCCCTTTGTGCTCCAGAGCCGAGGCTTAACGTTCTCTCATCGTATGATCCATTAACATTCATAATAGCTAATAAAGACTTAAAAACCTCCACAAACCTTCATGCACATATGCTAGCAGGTAACTGTTTTACACAAATGCAACAGTGCCAGGAAGATGAGTTACCTGTGACTAAAAAAAAATTAAATTATGTTCTTGAGTTGGGGCAGAGATTTGCACAGAGGTAGTACAAATATGCATGTAAGACTCTCCATTTCTATTGTAGCAACAAGAAATGGAAGAAGAAAGTATGTTCAGATTAAGCTATGCAGGAATTATTTCTTCCACTCTGGTCTCAGATAATGAAGACAGCTTTTTGTGACCATCTAGAAACCTTCCTTATTATTATTACTTGCAGACACATTGCAAATTCTTTTGATGCTTGTCCTGTAGCTGCTACCGTGCTACCGTGTCCTTAGCACCTTCATTTATTGTTTGTGTCTCCCTGTGGTTTTTTTCCTTGATTGTAAACTTTCTGGAGTGTTTTTGTACTTTTGTACTGAGTTTAACAGCACAAACAATGGAATTCTGGTCCAGGAATGGGTTTCCAATGCAACTGCAAAACAAATAATAAATTAGGCTGAATGACTAGTGTAGTGATCTGAACGAAGTTATCTCTATGTCCAGGATGTGGTCCATCAGTGTAATGTAAAATGAGATAGGATGTGCCATTTAAATATTTTTCACAGTAAATTATTTATCTATAATCTGTAAAAAATGGCTTTTAAACTTGGTGCCTCAGGAGCTTTAGAGATTATCCAGGTTATGCAAGAAAAATTAATATGAAATACTTTGAAAGGTAAAGATTTTTTTAATTTATAGAAAAATAAAGCCCACAAAACCCAAACAACCTGAATGGGAGGGGCCTTTTAAAGTGTAGCCCCCTTTTTCAAAAATGTATGTTCCAGGGTATCACGGATACTACGATGTCCCTGATAGAGGCAAATCTAGCATGTGGTCCAAACACAGTGGATCAGCGATCACGGTGATGAGGTCAGTAACAGCTGTTCCATTAGTGGGAACTTGTTGATCAGGCTAGGAAAATGGATGGGGCAGCAGGGAGGGGAGATAGGGAATATGGAGAGGATGCAGCAGGAAGAGAACTACGTATTTTTGATAAAAACAATAAAAGCCAGACTTTAGAGACTGTAAGAGACTTGGTGAGAAAGTAAGAGAGGTAATTGTTCACATTCCAAACATTTTGATATATAAACTGCACAACCACCGCCTCTGAATAGCCCAGCTGTTAACAATTTTTTTTCCCCCCCTTCAAGATAATAATCAAACTTCATGCCAAGCAACTTTTCTCCAAGTGAATTATATTTTGAAAGTCTGGTCAAAACATAGCTGTGACATAATAAGTTTTTAAAGAGTGCGAGTGACTCTGAAAAGATCCCAGTCTGGGTCTGAAAGAAGACCCAGTTTATAACCCAATTAGGAAGAAAGCGCTTTCAGGCTTTCACTCTAGTGGAATTCTCAGAGAGACTCCCAAAAAAGCCAGTCCTGCACGCACATCTGTTTCCAGTGCGATGCTGGTATGCAAACTATTGTCTATTGGAAGTGTGTTGTGGTAACGTTTGCCAGGGTTAAAGACTGGGTCAATTTGATCAAGAAGCTAAAATTAGCTTCTGTGTGTTTTCCTGAAAAGAAAAAAAAAAAAAAAAACCAACAAAAAAACCCTCCCAACTGTAAAGCTCTTTGTTTTCCTTCAAGTCTTGTTCTCAAGTTTCTGTTCGACTGTGCGAACTACCATAAAGCACACTGTTCCAAAAACTACCTCTTCCTTATTTCTTTTTAATTGATGCAACAGCAGCGGCAGCCATTGGCTTCTACAGAACCGAACACTCTGATTCCGGATTTCATTCATTGTAAGAGTTTAAAACTCACAAAGATGCTCAAAATCCCTACAGCATCAGATGCAAGGAAAGAAAAAAAGAAAAGTCTAGTGAAACTAAAACAAAGGGAGCAACTTTAGCTAGCAACAAAATTTAGAACACAACTTTTACATTTCTGACAATGAGGAAATTGCTCCTGTTTCTGGAAATGTTTTAATGCCTTGTCTGTTAGTCACATGCATGCACCTTTAACTATCCATTACTTGTACCTGTATTATTACAGTCATACAGACAGGAACATTTTTATGCCTATTTTGTGCTAATAAACACAACAGCTAATTTATTCTTAGGGCACTTAATTAAAGGAAACTTCTCTATACGGAAATATTTACTAAATTAAATGCTGGTAACACTGTGCTTGTATGAAAGCTTTTAATTAAAATATTTAAATTACTTATGGGTGGGGAAAAAATATATTAAAAACGTCGCACCAAAACTGTAGCTGTCATAGATCATTGGGTTCTATCTTTACTTTACTGACCTCAGAATAGCAGGTTCAATTTGTGCAGAGGATCCCCCTTCCTCAGAATGTAAAAAAACCCCAAAAACACACATGAAAAAAAGAATCTTCACTGATTTTGCTTACACACACCAAAGCTTCTACAATGGAGGCAGTAGAAATATTCATTTTAAACATTATATAAACAAAGATGGGAACACTGAATAGAACAAAACAAGCCCAGAAAAAAAAAATTCAGCAAAGGCCCTGATCCTGCAAATAATGTCACATGAATGCTTTGATAATTACAACTAATCCCAAGAACTCTATTAGGAACTACTTAAATACTTAACTACTTAAATGTTAAGTCTGGTACATCAGTGCACAGAGCATAACAGTAAGAAGCTACTGTAAATACTTAATGGTTGGAATTTCTGTAAATTAGGAGGTGAAAACTTGATTCTCTAGGATATGACATCTGAAAAGAACTGCTCTTTAAACTGGATCAAATTTTTTCACTATTGGTGGCCACAAAAGCCCAGGATATCAGACTTGTACCACTGGAAAAAAAAATAAAATCTAAGATTTATTATGTTAGGTCTGGGAAATAAAGAAATTACTGGAAATGCCTTTTTTTTTTTTTTCAGCCACACTGTACAAAGCAGCCAGAGATCAACAGTGTTTCTTTGCTGTGGATTCTCTTCTATCCACAAAAGTCTCCCTTTTACTAAAGGCAAGTGAATCTTTTAACACTTAAAAGTTGGTAGGTTCTCATAAGACAGCGTGGAATGACATGTTTATCTCTAAAAATGGCAAAACTAGAGAAATGTTCATTGTTCAACAGGTTACCCTGAACTTAGTCTATGTGTGTTCTATTTAATCAGCTATAGATGCAGAACCAAACTGAAGTTAGGTGAGTAGGAGAGGTCTTTTTGCAGACTATATGCTTATTATCAGGTCTTTGTTTTTGAATTAGCTACTTATGTTGTTCCAAGTACAGACCTGTCCTCACACACACACAAATTCCATAAATTTTCCTAGAGTCATTCAAGATTTGCAGGAAGCCTGCCTTTTCAAGCCAGAGAAAGCTTAACAGGCAAGAAGTTAAGATCTAAGGTCTATGTTTTCTGGCTTTTCAAACTATATGTTCTGTATTTTCCTCATTTTTAATCTCTTGCTCTACTTCATGGATATCTAAATCTGATACACAAATGTGACATACTATCTTTGTTAGTTACCTTCATCATCCTTGAAAAAGAGAATTAAAAAAAACCCACAGAAGTATGTACTGAAGCTTCATATCTATTTCAATAAACCAGAGTGAAAACAGTTAGCTGGTATCAGAGATAAGGATTCTACATCTGATACTGCATTTCTGCTTTTTCTTCCTCCACCTCCCAATTAAAAAAACCCCAACAATAGTTTCACTTTGACTGTAAAATTGACTATATTATTGTGGCATTTTATGGTATAACTCCCTCTCTTTCTTAGATACAAGTTACACTCTGGAGGTGATCATGTAATGTCACAATATTCCTAGTAAAACCAAAGGCCACTCACTTAAGAGCCCGAAGCATCTGGCTGTAGATGAAATGCTTTCATGCAGAGTTTTCCCAAGGGCTCTCTGGGCCACAGATTGTAGCTGAGGGGAGCTTCTCCTTGGGAAACAGAAATACAGGCAGCTTTCTGCTTTCCTGGGAACATTCACCATGTCCCTGGTTTTACTGGAGATAAGCCTATAGAGACTGAAAAATTCTTCACTACAGTGAGTTCAATTACATGCAAATGTCTATGTGGAAATACAGCAACATATTTTGATTTCCCAATCAAGATGCATTTCAAGCAAGAGATGAACTTTATTTGTCCTGGGCCTGACCTTGAGAAAAAATCCTGAAAAATAAATTTAGTGTAACAACATTGACTTTTAGAGCTGCTTTTAGAAGAGTCCATCTTTACTGAGATGAAAACAGGGCATGGTATAGCACTGATGGAAAATGGTCAGCCAGATGGAGAATAAGTTTATATACGCGAGTGACAAATATTCCAGTTTCCAACATAGTCTAACTGCTTACCTCCAATGGGGGTAAGATAACCAAGGCATTCACCTGTTTCTTCCACAGATCTCATCTCTTCAGGTCATCTCAAGATCTTTACTAGTTTCCTCCAGAGGCTGAAATTGTAGTCAGGGAAAGGGACAGACATTTGCTGGCACCCGGAGTACTGCCCAGTTTCTTCGAGAAGGCTCCACATACCTCAGCATGACCCAGGCACAGCAACTACACAGCCAAAACACAGCGGGCTTCATCAGCTTCAACTCACAGAGCTGATTTTCAGATGCTTTCTGGCTGTACACACTGCAGTTCCTCTGTCTTGAGAGGTATGCTACACCAATGAGTTCCTAAGACTAACCATGACCATTACAGAGATTTTCAGCTTTTCTTCTAGATCACACAGATCAGGTAGTTGGAGATTCAAGGTTTAATTACCATTTGCTACTATTTTTGTTTCTGCAGAACATGGGAGTAAGAAGGAACTTCAAAATAAGACAAAAACCTTTGCTACTGCTTCCAAACATACTAGGTTGCCTCAAAAAAGCTTATCTATGCATACAGACCTTGTCTAAGTT
This sequence comes from Laterallus jamaicensis coturniculus, assembly GCA_022605575.1. Classification (NCBI taxonomy): domain Eukaryota; kingdom Metazoa; phylum Chordata; class Aves; order Gruiformes; family Rallidae; genus Laterallus; species Laterallus jamaicensis. The sequence goes on along the minus strand of JAKCOX010000002.1, from coordinate 10,846,331 downwards.
TAAGATAGCGTTTCAGGTATCAAGACATTCCCTCATGCTTTGTCTTGCATTTCATTATATATTTGCCTTTCTCTCAGCATAATGGCTAAGCAGTACGCAGCCATTATTTGCTTTGGTATGATACCTTTCTTATTGCATGTATTGCCCTTTTATTAAGGTAATCTGAAACAGCCACGTGCAAAGCAACAGGGGAAATCTCTCTCCTCTGTTGCATGCCTCATCCTGCAGCCACAACTGTGTTCAGATTATTCAAACTGACTTCTGTTATTACAGAAATGTTCACATTCAGTGAAATTCAGTATTTTTTCTTAAAAGAGGCAGGTTATTAAAAGGCAATGTTTTAACTGCAATATTGGCTTTCATATATAAATACTAAAAGGAAGGGGAAAAAAATAAATAAGAGATCGCTAAATTAGATTTTTTTTTTTATTTAGCCAAAGTAAAACACAGTAGAGCACCAAAGGGAAAGCTAACGTAAAACCTACTGAACAGCTTCCCTAATAGCACTGTTTGATGAGCTCCTTTAGAAATAAAAAACATTCTGGAAAAACATTATGGGTGCTCCTCATCCAAAAAAAGCCCCAACCCAAACAAACCAAACCCCCACCAAAAAAAGCCCAACCTCAAACCAGGAGAAGTTATTTTTCTGTCTCCATAGCCACAATACAGATCACCCATTTACGCAGTAAGGTGCGAGGGCCACACAGGGAAGGAAGTCTTCAGCTACTGAAGATCATTAGCAGCAGTGAGGGAGGCTGCTGTCAGTCGCTTTGGACTGGTTTCTCTGGATACTCATACAAAGGATGGAAAATTATCGGCACCACTGGGCCTCTGCCCAGGTCATCCTACAGCTGAACACACGAAACATTATGCCATGAGAATGAATGCCCTGGAAGAAGCCGAGGGGTGGTTTGAGCCCCCGCGTACATTAATCACCCTGAATGTGGTCGCATGCTGGGATTCACAGCCAAGGCAGCCAGCAAGGTTGACTCCTTTGAGAAGGGGAGGCGTCAGAATAATATTGGAAGCATCAAATATCCTCCCTTCCCCTAGTATGGAAAGCTCATCTAGGAGGTGTCAGGATAAAACATGAGAGCTGCAGTTGTACTTACAGACATGAAGGAGTGATTCACTGTTTCATGGCACAAGTGGAGGAGGAGGCTGCAATAAAGACTTTTACAAGGTGAGATCTAAACCCTGAACGCAGCACAGGATTACAAAGCCTTTTTTGTCTTTTCTCAGGTTTTTTTTTTTCCTCCCCCTGAGAGAGCTGAGTGTGTTGTAATTAAACTGTAAATTTCTTGAAACGAAAGCAAAAACGATTATGTTCCTGACACACCTGCTTAATGAAAGTTACCCACACACTAGCATGCATTTTTGTTGACCTGTACTCTTTAAGAAGGAATCCAAAAAGACCTAAACAGGAAAAGCATGCTGCAAAGCGCTGCCCAGGAATAGCCAACCTTTGTTTTTAAGGAAGATAACAAAAAACAAACAAACAAAAAGGAATAAAAAAAATTGGAATGAAATGAATGTAGAAGCACCTCTTTCATGTCTCCTGGGGAAAAAAGCCAACAACCAAATCCTTGGTAAATATACACCTCAGAGAAAGAAATTATTTAGATTTTATAAATATTAATTTATAACTGTGCTGATATATTAACTCTTTACAAATATATGTTAATTAGCATTTCTCATCTGATTAAGTTTTTAGAGCACCAATAATGAGAAGACCTCTGGTAGGATTTCTCAAAATATAATGTGTCGAAACAGAAATACATCTGCATGGCAAGACCTGAGGAGCCAATAACAACACCTGATTATTTCACATATACATTCTATTCATTCAGGAATGAAGCCACTTAATGACAGCTAAAAATCAGAGGAAATCATCACAAAATGAAAACCTACACAATTGAAGCACTAAATTTCCACAGAAAGACAGGAGAACCACAGAAGGAAAAAAAGGTCTTCTGTCCTGAACAGGGTCACTCCTCCAGCAACAAATTCAGGATTATTTCTTATTTCTGTTGCCCGAGCAATTCTATACAACTCTGTCTCACCCAAATCTAATAGAAATCTAATAAGAATACAGATTTAACTCCTTGACACCCACTTGAAAAAAAAAAGCCATAAAGTGTGCCTAAATTCCACTTTGAATGCTCTAGTCTAAGCAGAAATGTTTTTATTGATGAGAGAATGCTGCTTTTAAGGTCACATAGGACTAGTGAGAGGACTCATATAATTCTGTACTTCACCAAGCTGCAGAATAGCTTAGAATGCTCTACAGTGCTCATTATGTTAAAAAAAAGAAAAAACCCTCAAATTCAGCATTTGTTGCATGCATGTCATCTTCTCCAAGATAGGCACTGTAGCTACTTTTGGCTTCAGTGCTATGTCACTCAAAGAAATACTGTCGTCTTTGACACAAGATGCTCCTACACCTGTGTTCCCTGCTCAGACATTTTTCCAAGATCTTAGCTACATAAAACAATGTCAATTTTTTCCCAGCAATCTCACAGAGGATTAGAAAAATAAAGCTCCATATGTAAAGAGTTAAAACAAAGTCAGGCCCTGAAAAATTCAAAGGCGTTGAACACCTCACTGTAGAAGTTGGGAAAGATCACTTATAGGCTTGCCTTGTTCCTATGTGCTTTTCACAAGCTTTCGTTATTGGCCATTGACAGCAACAGCATGTTTAATAAGTCAAAGTTCTGGTTTGAGCCAGCATGGCAGTTACTAGGAATAGTTAATACACTGTTGAAAGTTCAGTATTTTCATACTAGTTACTCTCAAGATTTCCCTGTAATCCTCTGTGATGGCACGTTTCTCTAATCCTTCTCACTCCATCTGTAGACCAGCTGGAGTCTTAACCTGATATATCCTCTGGTCTGATGTTTCTTTAGCATATATATAAACTGACTCTCACACAAAACTTTTGCTTTAGTTCACCTCTCTGTATTTTCCCTCTGGGTAGGAAAGCTTTGGCACTTCATGTCTGTCACTCTGCTGGTCTTTGTTCAAGAAGGTTTCCAGGAGAATGCTCTGGAAGCCAAATGACTTAGACTGCAGCGAGTCTTGTTCCTACCTCCCAATATAAAACAGACTCACTCTCTCTGACTCTTCATGTTTCCTTCCTGTTTCCACTTAATGTTTTTAGCAAGAACATTCCAACCTTTTCAAGCTGTCACTTCTTGTGGTGCCAAGACCAAGAAAAGAGTGGGGCAAAGCAGAGAAGCCTGATTGAGGAGCAAAGATTTAAGTGTCCCAGCTGAACTTCACTAGAAAGAGAATGCTGTTCTGGGTGATTTAGGACACCTGCTGTCCTCAAAACCAAAACCCTTTCCCCAGTGATTGTAAGGACTCACACTCAGCTGACAGAGTCTTCATGCCACTTCTAAACAGGAATTAAGCACCCTGCAACAACAAAGAGGGGCAGAGCGCAAGAAAGAGTCTGAGACAAACTGAAATTTCAACAAAATTGAGGCTATCCAGACAGATAGATTTCTGGATTGATATCCTGACAGAAGGGAACAAGCAATTCTAAAATTACTTAATTATTTTTTTAAGAGGAGGATAAAGACATAGACATACTGAAACATTTTCAGACTTTAGAGTCTCTCTTTGGGTGTGATCGTGATTTTCTGGCTTTCTGGATTTTGTCCCTGAAGACCTTTAAAGGCTGGAGTACTGTCCTCAAATATATGTCTGAGCTTGAAATAACAAAGTGTTTCAGAAGAGGGCCTTCGTCTCAAGAAATCTGCAGCTGGAGTTTGGCAGCCATCAGACCATAACATATACTACATCTGTTGAGTAAAGTTTTCAAATTAATAGATGTAAAAATGGTAGTGTGGAAAAAAAGCAAACCTAACGCAACACTGATCATCTGGCCCCTGCATGATGACAGTATTATGTATTTTAAGTTTACAAGCCATACAAATACTATTACACATTTTAAAGCATGCTAAAAAATAGAAGTAATTACACTATGATGGTGACAGTTTATTGTTTGCAGGTGCACAGCACTGGAGGGTCTAGCTCTCTGGATTAACAAGTGACAGCACTGACAGATACAGACAACTATCAGTCATCTTGCCTAAACTAGGTAAGTGTCCCAGACATGACACCACAAACATGATGCAACAACTACAACTGAAAAACACAGGTGTAGACTGGAGACTTGGATGCACAAGAATCCAAAGTTATAGGAAAGTTCTTTAAAAAAATCTTTTTTTTTTTTTCATCCTCAAAAGGATTTAGCCACAGGAAATGCAAGTTCTCTGCCTGGTGTTGTCCAGATTCCTACATAAACTATCAGATTACACTCAGAAATTAGCAGGCACAAGGCATGTACAGGCTGTACAGTCACAGCCTAGAGAGGTGTGATTGTTCTACAGCTGATAGAAGAACTTCCATGATGTATGAAGACCAGGGGTTCTCCCTGTGAGGTCCATGCTTGCAACAATTTGTTCTGTGAGTTTCAGAATTAATGATATCTGTCTTCTCACAGATGTATAGTTCTTAACGTTCTTCCCCATCTCACTCCTTCAACAGCTCCTGCTCTTCTTAACATTCTGTATAGCACCTCCCAAGCCAAGGGACACCCTCTGCTAGAGCCAGGCCAGAGCATACATGTGAGCTGTCTGACCAGCCAACTCCTGTTAAACAGAATGGACAACAGCAAAATTGTACTTACCATTCCCTCAGCAGGGCATTAAGTTCAGTTCCTCTCCCTTCCACAGCCACTGATTTTCAGACTTAAAGAAAATTAATTACCTGTGAGACTCTCATTTGAAATTGTCTAGCAGGCTCAAAAGCCCCCAGGGAAGAGGAAGGCACAGAAAAACAGTGTGATTGCCTAAGCCTTGTTTCCTTAGGAAACCAGCCTAAACACACATTTAAATGAGAAACACCGACTGTAGGCTTCCTCTGGTCTGGTCCCTTAATCAGCAAGCATTAATACTTGTGTGGAAACAGAGAGGAGTATAAAGAAGTTAATTTCCAGGGAATGTTATCCCCTTAAGATATCACTACTGTTCTCAGCCTCTCTGACTAATGCCAGCACCGCTACATGCTGCAGAAAGGTCTTGTGTAGACGATACTTACAGTAAGATAATGCACTCTTAAAACAGCTGGTAGGGTAACTGGCAGATCTGGGAGAGAAATAGCTATCTTGTTCCTTTACACCAGTATGAACTCAAGCCTTTTACAGTTGAGAGAGGGAAGGCAAAACTAAAGAGCGGTCCCAGGAGAGACTCATCCCAGAATAACCTGTTGCTCATGCAGGGAGCCCTTACCCATCTCTGAAATCCCTAGTCTATTGGAAAGACATCAAAACTGAAAAGATATTCAAACTTCAGATGGGTCCTTTAAATATCTCATTTGTTATTCTCAGAGTCATCCCTATGCATCTTTTTTGTTGGAGTTGTGATTGCTTTGTGTAAGTATTTTCTTATTTTTGGACTAAAGAGTGTGTACAGATCACATACCAGAAGTTTCAGGTGGCATGTGGAAGACCAGGGTCAAGCCATTGTTTGCAAAATTATTCCCAGATAATAGAGCTGTAAATATCCATTTTAGAATGCCCAGCAATATGGTAAAATGTATTGCTGTAGTGCAGGGTTGAACTTGTTGGTCATTGGTCAAAAATTGGCTCTGCTGGTAGAGGTAATGATGACTTGAGCCTGTTTTTTTCTGACTGTCACTGAAATCCGTAGTGCTCCTGCAAATATTTCATTTAAGCAAAATAACAATTTTGCTGTGTGATAAAATATTTTATCAGAAAAATCCCAAACCGATCTAGTCATCGGAAACTTTAACACAAACCCATGCCTTCTCACTCTGGAGGATAAGGGTAATGCTTCTCCAGAACTTCCATGCTCCTTAGGGTAGTGCTGGAGGAAGAAGTCTAAGATGCAATGTGATTCCTCCAGGGCTGAGTGCCCAACTAGTAGTGGCTCCAAATTTAAGTTACTATTTAAATAAATCAGAGATATTTTAAATAAACATCAGAAGTTAGAGATTAACCACATGAGTTTACCAGGGAACGAACAAGAGCATGTGCCATTTTTGCTTTAATGGGAATGCCCCCATCAGATATTTTAGTTTTAACACACACAGAGAAACCAGAAACCATCAAACACCCGCTCTGAACCAACCAAAATAATGCTCTTCTTTCACCAACATGAAATGATGGCAGGAGGGATGATTCGAGGCGGGGCCAAGGAAAGGGAAGTCATTAAAGTCCTTGTATAAACTCATGTTTTTTCACTGAACTTTGTAAATTTAATCTTTTTTCTCCCATAAATTTCTACCAACTCTACTTATAAACCCCTCATTTCCACTGCAGCTATGCTTCCATTCAGAATGGAAGACACCTGAATTACATAAATCTCCAAAACAAAGTAACATTTTCTGTGCAAAGTAAGACCTGTCATGAAAAAGGTAATGAAGAAGAATAGCTCGTACCGAGGGCTCTAATGCTATCCAGCTGCTGCTATATGGCACTTGCTGATAAGACTTTGTTTTAACTTTACAATAGAGAAAGTTTGGGAAAGGTTAAAAATCAAAATACAGGAAGCAAAACCTCTTTCTACTTCATCTGTTACATTTCCTCTTAAGTGGCATTTATTTTCTTACATAATTTAGTTTTCCACAAAGAACACGTATGCGTGCCTTTTGTTCTTTTTTAATAAAGAAAGAAGCAGCATTTTAAGTTGTACCTTTTAGGTACTTGTTTTTAGGCAGCATTCCTATTTTTCTTGGGAGGCTTAAAGTAAAGGATTGTGGAAGAATGGAGTAACACAAGAACTCCATCAGAATTACAGAAAGCCTAGCATGATTCAGGGTTATGTTTCTGGGACGCTACTCATAACACTGTGACATCCCCTATCTTCCATTACATTTTAAAAAAGGTGCCAGTTAATTCTAAATGAAAAAAAAACCCAAAACCCAGGAATATGAAAATAAAATGCTAGTATTATGCTTACTACTTTTCACTGTTTATATAACAACCACTGGGACATGCTGTTTAAAAACTTTTTACCAATAACTGTGTTGATAGTTGTATTCATAAACCATTTTTTTCCACAGAACTATAGAAATTAGTCTAAAAGATATGTCAGGAAAAAAAAAAGAACAGATGTTAAAGGAGGATAAGGACAAACTCGGCCTTCGAGTTTTACAAGTGAATACTTTCTTTTCATGTTTAAGGTGCAAATGTGTTAACATAGTGCCCAGCCACAAAAACTAAAATGATGATGCTTAGAATCAGATCAGAAACAAAAGTGAAACCAACTAAATTTTTGTTTCCAAGAGGGGACCGAACAGCAAAAACTGTAAAAAAAACCCGTAGAGAGAACTTGCAGTGTTATTATTTCAATGACTATATCATTAATATTTGGCACTTTGAAGAGGTTAATTTTAGACATATTTCAAGTTGCTTGCCCTAAGTTGCAGGGGTAATATATCCCTTCTCTCCTTCCCTTTTGGTTTGCTTTTTAAAAAATTTTTTATTTAGAGCTCCTATAAGAGAGGCCAGAAGAGGCAGATATCCATTATACATGCCAAAACTAAAACAAACTGACAGCAATTACCCTAGAGGAAGGTGAAGCTCCATTTTTCCCTTTCAGTGCACATGTGGCATCTCCTTAGAGTTAAAATACATAGGGTGAGGGAGAGCAGACCCATAAGGAACAAACTCCACTCCAAAACTCCCTTCACACAGTGCGACCATTTACTGGCTAAGCCAAACTAACCTGCTGATACTGTCCTTTCAAGCATTTTTATTAACCTTGATGACAGTCTGAGGTATTTCCAAATACTGAAGTAGACATCAATAATCTCCGAATCAAGCGCTACTAACATGTCCCCAGGGAGGAGTGGGAAAACTCCGCTGTAAAGACTCTTAATGGCAAACCTCTGCTAGCAATTATTTCAAGAGACAATGAACATTTGGGAAAAAAAAACGCGGAGGCGGCTTTGTTGAGGCTGCTTAATGATGTAGGAGCCAAAGAGTTAAAGAGAAGCCACAAAGTTGTGCAGACTGCTGAAACCTTCCTGTTGGGAGTTCCTTTCAGAAGGAGTGGGAAAGGAACAGTATTAATAGCTATTGCTGGGCTGCGCTTTCCCACAGGTCTGGACAGGATCTCCGCATCGGCTTTTGCCTTTCTGAAAGGAAGACCTGAAATGACTGCAGACGTTGGAAAACTCTGGGCCTCACAAGGAGGAAACAGGAGGACCTGAAAGACAAACCAAGGGCTGTGCCATGCATTACGACTGCCCACAGCCAAATGGCTGCAGAGAAGGAAAAGGGGGGGAAGGGGAGGGAGAGGGAGGAACAGCGACAAGGAGGAAAAGAAGGCAACAGCAAGCGAGCTACAACCGAGCTGATGTCGTCAACAGGTTGCTGTCACTTGGAGGCCACTTGTACAAACCCACAAGTGCCCTGAGGAATCTGGAGAAACCTTCTATCCCAGCAGGAGGCTTGCTTGTACAGGAAAGGATTAAAAAAATTGAAGAACCCTCAAAACAAACACCACCTCCCCGCACTCCCCCCCAAACAAATAAAATTGCTCAAGTTTGTTAGGAATCACCTCATTTTGCAGATTCAAGGTTAGTGTTCTCAAAGAGTTTTACACCTGGAAGGCAAGAAAATACAAACTGTGCCCTCTTTATTACCACAAGTAGAAAGATTTGGCCAAAAACTGTAGACACACCTGCAAATGTACAGGGATTTACTTAAATTTCATCATGCTGTCAGTAAATACCTTTGCCATCACTTTTGCTGACATAACCCACTCCAGTTAACTCAGCCCAAGTTAAAGCTGTCACCTTGCAACGCAGCACAAGCTGCCAGAGGGAACTGAATTATCAAAGACCATCACATCCTACTCCATTAGAAGCTTTCAAGTCAATCCCTTATCTCTGCCACTGCTGGTAAACCTGCATAGAAGGAACTGTACTTCAGAGGTTTTGAAAAGAGCCAGGAATTTTTTCAGCTCTAGACAGATGTGTGTTCTGTTAGCTTTTTATTCAGGACAGTTTCACACAATTACATAAATTTGGTTTAGTTCACATTTCCCCTCTCAAACCCAAAGATTAGTAAATCCTATTTGGCATACATGTGAAAAAGATATTTGCCTTTACACCCAAATATATCATCCTCTGCAAGTTGAACACAACTTCCACAAACTTCTGGAGATGCCAAACACCAAATGAACTAGAGGCAAGGGCACAGCGAGCAGGAGTGAAGAAGTTCTTCTTTCAAACTTCACAAAATAAGGGGCCCTTTACCAAGAGAAATGACTTGCTTTGAAGATGGGATGCAAGAAAGTTTGGGGGGCTACCACAACACTCAGAGACTCTTTAGTCTGTTCCAATATTAAATAATGTTCCTATCTCATCCTTCAAATCTTGCTAACTAATCTTTTCTCCAGCCCAATCTTGCTCTAAACACCTCCTTCTGCAGACAAATATATGAACTATTGAGTGGTGAGTTCTGCTGAGAAGAAACTGGTGTCTAGTTTAGATGAATACCTAAAATACGGCAATGGAAACTTTGCAATTAATAAAACTTGCATCATATATACTGTGCATCAGCTTCCAGTATGTGAAGCTACATTTATCATATTTTTAAGCATATTTTGAAAATCTTGGTTAAAATGTTCCATAAGTACAAAGTTTTAGCAGATTACCAAGGAGAGTTTTTTCAAGAGAGGATTATCCAATGGTAAAAATCAACTTGGGAGTGGGGGCAGGAAAAGAAAGGCATTTGTGACAATCATAAGTTCAGCCCTAACTCCACATTTAGAAAGCAATGGAAAACACCTCAGAAAAAGATATGACTGTATTACTGTGCCACTTTTTATTACACGTTTAAACTTTCCTTACATTCAACTTCAGAGGAGAGTTGAGGACATTGTATCATGATTATGCTCACTTTCAAGATTTAAGCAGGAACAGCCTAAGGATGTTTATTTTAAACAGTAAAATGCTGAGTGAAGTAAAATGAAGTCACTGTAATGATTAGCTGGCTTCTTTTTCTGTCTAAGACACAGAAGATTTAGTTTTCCTTGGTATTGTGATGTCTATGAGTAAGCAATCATTCTACCTATTACTATTATGTTAACAACTGTAAACCACCTACAATTACTAGCATGATCCCTAACCTCTGAGAGGTGGTAATCCAGTATTGGTTGTTAGCTGTCAAATTTATTTCCCTTTGGTGAAATATACCCTGGATTTAATTACCAGTCATTCTTGATACTTTATGGAGTTGAGCTCAAGTACTGTGGCTCTGACATTTAACCCATGACCCTTAAATATTTACCAGCTTTACTGGTTGTGTACAATTATCCCTTCAAGTATATCTCAGATCCATCATTCCGCCCATGACTTACTACTCCACTCATTTTAAATCAGTTACATCTTCTCCCTCCAAACGAGAGGGGAATGTTTAATATCCACTCTAAAAAATAATAATAAAAAATACAGTTGTACTGAACTGTGCGGTGTGGTCAGCATCTGCTAACTGCACTTTTACTGTGTTAGAGGATGACTTGCATCAGAGGGACAATAAACTCAGTTCTGTGCAATGTTTATTAACAGGAGCATCAAACAAGATTTCTGTTACCGATTATGGGCTCAGTGTTCCTCTCTGGTAACAAGAGTGGAGTGCAGGGTGAAGAACAACAATTCTCTGACATGCTTAAATGATGACACCGAGCCCACACAAGCTTTTCCATGAGGTCAAGTTCCCATGGGTAAGAAGGTGACAGTACCAGGGAGTAGCCATACTTCAAACAACACAAATAACTTCTCCAAGTTGCAAAAACTCCTCCAGATGCTTCTCTGTAGCAGATAGAAAAGAGGCAGCTGATAGTCCTATAGAAAGAAAGCCACCCATGCAGGGGGAAAGGGCAACATGCATCCTCCCACATGCAAAGCCTGCCTGCAAGGACTCCGGGTTTGAGAACAGGGTTTGAAGCAGACATCTAGGCTTCCGAGCAACCACCGAAGCTTCTCATTTCTTCACAGAGCTGGAGAGGGAATTCAGAGGAGTAAAATCCCATGCAATGGACCAGGTACTCTGTACTTCTTCCAAAAAGCTCCTGAGAGTTAGCACATCATGATCTTTACCTGATAGGGACAGCAGGTTACTAGATAGCCTAAAAACCTTCCTTCATAAAAGCAGCCAGTCTAGTTTAAGAGCCCAAACTACACTCTCTGCTGCCAGCACTGCTACAGCCCGATCCAAGTGCAGACAACCTGTTGAACAGCACAGGAAAGCAGTGCTCAGCTGTAAGCAGGCATTTTTAAAGTGCAACACACGGCAGTTTACAGTGTTTGCATAAGTTCGTGCACATACATAGCTCCACAAACAGGATCCGAGCCTGAAGAGATTTACAGTTACCCTTGATTTTACCCAGCATGAGTTGTCACCTCGAGAGGAATGCTCAAATGGCGCAGCATTAAGCATGCATGAAGCCTTTGAAGGAGCAGAGCCAGTGACACACACAAGGTGATTTATAAGTAGTGTTCAGCAGACGTGTTAGCTTCAGAATATCCCTTTAACACAGTTAATCGGCAACCTGGCTCAAGACCGTGCAACCTAAGCTCATCGCTTCCCCTCCAAAATCCAAACCACTGCACAAAGCACTTTTAAAGAAGCTCTCAAGTTAAATATTTATTTGCATTTAGTTATGTTACTTCCAAAAAGGTTTAATTTGCAACTAATTTGCACTCCATACGATGCATTTTAAGAAAAAGCACAGTACTCTACATACGGCCTTTAAAACTGCATATTACTTATACATGTTGCCTCTAAATCAAAAGTGTTTGAATATATTTTTTCCTTTTCCCTCGTAAATAAACATATAAACCTCTCTTCTAACAGGTAAATTAAATTCCTCATGGCCCTCAAGCACACACACATGCCACACAAAGGAAGACAAAAATGATTATTCAGCATCACTGGAATGTACCAGAAAAATCAAACTCAGATATTCTCTGTTGAGAGTGACTATTCATTTCTCCCTTCAGCTATTTCCAAAACCCACAGTTGAGTTTAAAAAAATACCACTGTAGAACAAGATGACTCTTACCCTACTGAATTAATATGGCTTCAAGGAACTCCACTGCGTTTGATAGTGTGCTTTTAACGCACAGAACAAAAATATTAGGACTCTGATAAAACATGCTATGTTTATACACCATTTCAGACGTATTTTAAGGTATTGTTCTGGGGTTTGATTCTGCCTTCAGTACTTTAGAATGTAGGAAATGACATACAGGTTTCACGGATCTAGTTAAGAAACTGCAAGCATTTATAGGCTCGAGTCCTCCAGTTCAGTCTTCTTGCAAATGTGAATGTAAGCCTCACCTCTGAGACCAAGTAGTCATAGGATGAAGACCCTTGCAAGCACACAAAGATGTCTGAAAAAAATGCTGTATTTTATTTCTCCAAGCCATTCCTTTCATTCATCTCAACAGTAGTTGGAATAACAAGATCATCAGGAAAAAACACACAGAAAAGATGGCATTCTGCTGGAGCAGCGCAGCAAGGCTCAAGTGAATCTCTCCACTTTCTGTTATCTACAGACTCACTTCACTATAAGGCAACATTCATTGTAGCTACAACTGCTGTGCACTTTAGAACTTAAACAAAAAAAAATTAAAAAAAAAATTGGTTGCGCTTCACACTATTATCATTACACAAGCATTTGCCATGTTAATGACACTTTTCATATCTCCAGGAAAAACTAAGGTCAAAATAAAAATAATTAATATATTTCTTTTAGACTTCTCTCATTTTAACTGGAAACACAGCTTTCTCTCAAGATGAAAAGAAATAACCCAAACAAACCCGATTCATACAGTTTATATCAATCCAATGCATGTTTATGATCATGAGTTATATAGCTTTGAAAAAAAAAAAGACAAAAGAAACTTAATCCTTCACCAGCTTCTATAGTTATTGGGTGCAATGATACCTCTGAGACTATTGCCTGTGCAGCAATAATCTATAGTAAGAACTATTCCCAAAGTGAATACATAACACATTTAAAGACTTCAATTGAAAAACAAGAAAAAAAGGTAGCTAAACTTTTTTTTTTTTTTGGTAGTACTGGTATAGAGGTGTCTTTTAGAGATACAGCTCTATGAGAAGCAGAATCTTCAAATATCTGATACACGGGACACTCATTTTTAAGAAAGCAGTAACATCCAACTTCCATAATGATCAGCGAATTATAAAATTATTCAGATTGCAACGGATTCCTCTGGAGCTCATTTAAGCCCAACTGATCTGATTATATTAGCTATTCAGACATTTCCCCCTACATTCTTCTTGCTTCTAGTTTTTATTGGTTCTTTTGAAACCATCTATGCTACATAATCTTCTGGCTTGCATTTCACACTTAGCGGGATAATTTACAACATGTCGATGTCCTTCTGGAAGTCTAAGAGATGCTTCAGACCCAGAAACACAGCTTCTGATAATGTATGTACTGTTTTTTCTGCAATTTCTTTATTTTATATATAAATATATTTATGGAATTATTCATATTCAAATACACATTCCAATGTTTCTCCCCCTCCTCCCTGCCTGCTGTGTACACAGTCCAATTTACTACTGAAGAAGAATTAATTATTTGCAATCATCTTGCACAAGGATAGCTCCCAGAATACATGACTTTCACTTATTATAGTGGCTCTCAACATGTTACAGCACAGACTTTCCTGGGATAAACTTAGACGTCCAATTAGTAGTCCCCATCCCAGTATTGTTCTGCATGATTTAAGCATCGATTTGAGGCAAAAAAAACCCTGATGACCTGCAGACTATTTACAATGCCTAAGTCACCCATTGCTGGAGTGCACACAAATACAGGTCTCTTGTCAAAGGCAGTAGAAACTGCTATCAACTTTGATTTCCTTTGGTTCATCTTATCCTTGTTCAAAACACAGGTAAGAGTCACCAGTTCTGCAAAATATTTTGCATTTCTGTAATTAGAGAGTGCATAAATAACTGTAACATATGCAATTCTCCAGAATGAGAGAAGTGTTTTGATGAGTTAAAATAATAATACCTAAATACATATCAGTTTGTCCATAAATTCCTGTAAATGATCCTAAAACCCTGCATCTATAGCTGTGTGTTCAATCCTCAACTATAAAAACATAAACCACACCATGTATTGTTCTTTACAGCTGGAAGAAATTCTTGACTGAGAGCAAAAAGTAAACAATATAGGAAGTCTCAAATCTGGATAGTACATAGAGCAATAGCTCTGCAACTGACTGGTGTCCATGATAATTCCAGTGATATATTAATTAGCCTTCCTGACATCTAAAAGAATTACTTCATAGTGATCAAAAGCATGAAAGAAAGAATAGGGTCTCCAACAGAGATGCACTTTAAATAGCATTTCATTCTAACATTAGAGATTAGCAATTGAGAGGCTCTTACCTCCTTTTACTTATCTCAAGGATGAAGCTAATTCAGCAGCAATCACAGTCCCGTACAGCATCTCGAGTGCTTCAGGGATGCCAAGAAAAACACAAAGGTCTACTCAAACTTCATTAAGAAGCACAGCATTAAAGACAAAATAGGATCCATGAACCTAGTGGAAATATGCACTGATATTGCAAAAACTACAGAACCCAGAGACAGAAGCATCCTCTCACTCTGGCATTACAAAATCTAATGCAGCGAGAAACACAACTAATCCTTCCCCACCTCCACTCTGACCTGATCTATAAGGAAAAAAACTACTGCCCCAGCTTTCATTGGTACACCTGAATCACTCAGCTGTTGCTTGTGTATCTAACTACAATTAAGTCCACAAGTTAATTCTTACTCATCAAGTCCAAGCAACCATGTCTTTTCTGATCATGCTTATCACCTGAGCTACAAAATCAGAACAGAGGCACCCTCTCCTCCTGGGTCCTTTCTCTTTTCTCCTTCTTTTAGTAGGAATATTGTAGGATGCTCAGGTCATCTCTGGAATAGTCTCAACAGCAGTTAAACCAATGTCAGTTTGAAAGCTTAAAAGAAATGAAGCAACAGAAAAGATAGCATTATGTGAGAAACCCATCAAAGTTGGTATAATGAGTGGAGAAAAAATAAGTGAGGAAACATCTCATTTGTCTTCAATCAACCCAAGCCAGTTTATTCTCCCACAGCTTTCAGGGGAACCCGCCGCTGCCACAGGATCCTGTGGGGAAGCGCAGGTACCAAAATCATTTCAGACCTGCACTGATCAGTGCTGACAGAGAAAGAAGGATGAGGAGAGAGTGTCCTCAGCTGCTCCAGAGTTTGTCTTGTGGTGGTCATTGTTACCAGCACCGTATATTAGCCAACAAAACTGAAATGTGTTCTCCATGTTTAGCCTCCAAAGTCACTTGATGCATCAAAACTACAGAAGGTCGGGGGACAACATCTACAATCACATCTTCTAATAAATAGTTTAACAAACTCACACTGGCAGCTGGACAACCCAACCACATTTTGGAAGAGGCTATCAGGCAGAGTACAGGTGTGGAGACCAAGGCTGCAATGTATTACAATGCCACTCAACTTCTCATCATGAAGGCATAACTGCCATCTTGATGTTTCAGTCCTATTCCATTCTCCACCCCGTAAATGACTCTGGAGTTTTAGACAGAAGAGGACAATAATCCAGTCAACAAACACTCACAGGTAGAGCACAGATAAGTAGTTTTTGGAATTGATGCTGCAGGTAGGGGCTGATCATTTTATAATACTTTGCAAAATCTGTTGTCTCCAAGACATCATAAGGAAATAGCTCAAGAATTCTTGCATTTTCCAGAATATCCTTATCTGCCAAACAGAGCAGTAATTATTTTCCGGTCTTATTGAATTCAGTTTTCTAAGTGACCATTAAAAGTCTCCGATGCCACAGAATCTGACTGAAATGACAGATTATTACAAGGTCACTAAACAGCTCGTCATGAACTTCCTGGTATTTTACAAACTAGGCTGCCTTCATATATTGTGACACACGAATGATTGCAAAACTCCTTTCAACAAAGAACTTTTCAAGGCCTTTCTTCTTTAGTACTAGAAGTGCTTAGAGGGAGACAGTGTTCTCTGAAAAATATGAGGTTTAGTTTTTCACAATGAGGAAGCTGAATCTTAAAGAGCTTTTGTCCATACTGAAAAGCCTTTGAATATGAAGTGGAACTGGCTAGAATCTCCTGTAAGTGATCCCTGGATGAAGATATACCACGTATCACAATGCATTTCTTCTTAACCTCTCCACTTTGCTTGCTGAATTCTTCCAAATCAAATCAGGCAAATGACACCAAATGCCACTTCCTGCACTTTTGACTGTATCGTAAATGAAGAATGCCTGTCAAAAATCAGACTGTACAGAGGTAAGGCTATCTCTGTGCTAAGTGTTCTCCATTTTAAAGAAAGGAGGAACCACTTGAAAGCTGGAAAGTGTTCTCTGAGTGTCAGATTGTCAGCTAGATTGATAAAGGCTCAAAATGCTATGACTCACTAAAAAGCTATGTTTTTTTTGTTTTTTGTTTTTTGTTTTTTTTTAGGACTACCCCTTCACTGAATCTGGGTCACTAGTGTGTTCTCTCTTCACCAAAGCCACTGAGATCCTGACATGGTGAAATGCCCCTTTTGAAACACCCCTCTGTCACGATAAAAATAATAATTAAAAAATTTCAAAACTATACCTATGTGTTAAGTGATACTTTCATCTTGGTCAGGCTTTCAATTAATTTACAATACGGTTTTGTTTATCAGAGTGGGAGCTGAGCCAAGCTCTCAGCGCATCTGATGAGCCTCACAATAACCCCAAATGCACCTGTTAATTTTGCCTCTGGGTAAACAGTTGAAAACTCCTCAGCTATTTCCTCGAGTTGGGTGGAAACAAAGAAACATGAGATTAAAAAAAAAAAAGGGGGGGGGGGGGCTAGATTAGGGAATTGGAGATGCATTAATTTAAGAAAGGAACAGGGTCAAACTAGGGGCTAGGAGGCTAATAAGCACAGAGCACACAGCAAGAAAGCTCACAGCAGGGTAAGAGTTCACTTAATTTATTCAAGCGATCTATTCCAGACGCAGTAAATGATACATTATTGGATCCAGACCTGCAACTGCTTACTAAGACCAACCTCACTTAAGTGTCATTACCCTCCCCTTTAGAAATATTGCTATTACCCAAACCTGTTCACAGTGAGGGCTTTACTCAGCTGGCAATCCACTAACTTTTGTTCTTTATGATGCTCCCCCTAATTCCCCCTCTCTGCTGTGGGAATTAGGCATAACAACCACCATGCTAACCGCAGAACACCCAAGTTGATCCAACTCTATGAGATTTTTAGTACTTTATTACACCGAAAACCAATCCCATGGATAGCAGACTATAAACAACAGCAAATGCTGTATCAAGCAAGCAGTAAGTGGTTAAGGACTTAGAGATTTACTAGGGGGTTTCAATCAATCAAAGTCTCTTTTGTACAAATTAGAAAAACCTGAAAAAGAAAGTAGAGGAACAGTTATCATGGAAAATTTTAAAGGAACTACAATTTGATGTCTTTTTCTTTGAACAAAAGAAATAAAGGGCAGATGGTTTTACTGTAACAGATTGGCACTTTTTTTTCCCTTTTTTTTTTCCCCTTCTGAATGATGATTAATGCACTTATTAACCAAGAACAAAAAGAAGCAGTTTTATGATGGCCAACTTCTTTTTCAGTAGCTGGCTGTTGATGTCTTCAGGAATATCATCTCATTCAACGATCGGGTTACGCAAGATTTCAGAATCCATTAAAACTGCACGGGACAGACAGAAAGTACAGGGACTGAGAAACACATGGAAGGCATAAACCTTTGTTTAGTGAGACTTTCTTCAGTCCTTGGGAACCTGGTAAGGTTACATGATAAAGACTGCATCTAGCTACCTCTCTTCCCATCCCAAAAAGAGAATGAACCCTTCCGGTTATTCCTGTGAGGGGCTCCAAGATGAAAATGAATCACAAGCCCCTGCAGCACTCGGTCTGCACTTGGGCAGTTGCTGAAGATGGATGGTACCCAACAAAGGATAACCCACCGCTGTGCCATGGAGGGAGACTACGGTGCATATTGGGCTGTGCTTACATGCTACATCGCAGGTTTGCCTGCACTTGTTTCTGCACTGTACAGCTCAGATGGCACCTCCCATGAGATTTCTCTGTTAGATGCCACATTTTCTACACGGCTGGGGCAATAATGTTCTTAGGCTTATAGAAAAGGAAAAGCTAATCAGCCATGAAAAATATAACTGCTGCAAAACATACAAAGTCCCTCCTGTCCTCCTCGGGCCAAAATTAAGTAACACTTAGCTTGCCACCAAAAGCAGAACAGCTGGAATAGCGGGGAACCACTGAAGGTTTTGTTTGTTAAAAAGTTAATTGACTGAAACTCATATATTCAGCCATTTGCCTCCCATGTTTGTTAATTTCCCACACTTAATAGCTTTTGCAAGGTCCTTTGCATTTCTCACTGGGAGCAATCAGTTCTTTATCTCTGGAAATTAGCACCTCTGGAAAGAAAAACAAGAGTAAGGGCGCACTCAACAGAAGCCTTTAGCCTGAGAGTGTTATGTATCTTTCAGATTCAGTGTCTATTGGCAGAATCCACTGCAAGGCTAATGACAGTGTCAGCCACCATGCCACTCAAGCAGAAGACCAAGGGCTCCTCACAATGTTTAGAAGGACATACCCAAAAACCACCAAACTTTTTCACTAGTATAAAATGTTATTGATTACCTTCAAATGATTTTATAACAAGTTAACAAACCCCAAAGTTTTTGTTAAAACAAGATAACAAAAAACAAAGCAGTGAAATTCCAAGATTGTATGATTGGGACAATCTAGCAAAGATAATTCCCAAAGCAGGATTCACATCTGTCTCTGAATATAAAAATCAGAACCAATGAGCCCTAGGACTTTGCTTTGCACACCTCTAGGTGACAGCATTAATAACTGGAGCACTGGTGGCAATTTGCATTCCAAGCAGTTCTATTCAGATTCATTATATTCAAAGTATTACCACTGCATGCCTTTAAAAGGCCTCTTTTAGAGAGGGCTTTATGGCAAAAGCCATATAAAAACATTCAGAATTGCAGTTCCTAGGGTTTTTTTGGGGTTAGTTGTTACTTTTGATCGTTTAGCTTTCAGATTTTCAGTCTTTTCTTGGACATCTCAAGGGCTGAAAAGCAAAAAAGCTGAGATCTTGAGGTAATCATCTAGCTCCAGGAGCTGGGGCTTTAAGAAAACATTATATACTGCAAGACTCCCACTAAAATCATGAGAGGTGGAAACTCTGTGTGAGGCTTTGGTTTCTTTTTACATAAAGTACTGAGGAAAAACAGCACGTAAGAAAGGTGATTAGATCCACCAGTCAGATTTATAAATGTAAGGGGGCTTAAAATACTCAAAGCATATTAGATTGATAAAGCATATTTACTACATCTGATATATGTGTTATGTAAAAAAAATTAATAAAATTAGAGTATCACGTACATAGACCCAAACTAAAGCCATTCACTTAAAAATCCCTTGAGTTTTTATGACTCATGTAAGGTGAATTTTTAATTTTAAATTATTTTTCCCTTCTGATATCAATGCCAACTCTCCCCGACCTCTTAACACGATTAGCAGCATACAACGCCACCACTGTTTCCAGAGCAAGGACATGAGCTAGAAATAAGTAATATAACAAAGCTGTCTGTGGTTCTACAGCTAAAGGTTATGTCAGCATTTTCATGATAGAAACTCAGTTTCAGAGGTCAGTAACTCTTCGGGAAAACCTCACTTGGTTTAGAAGCTTGGCACAGAGGGTTCCTGCCATAAGACACATTCTTCCAGGAAAACTTAACTATGTGCATGTATGTCTGTATGTATATATATATATTATGGCTAGCTACAATGAGACCATAATTAAGGGTGTAGGATGGTCTCAGCTTAAAGTGGAATTCTGCTTCCTCTCTAACATTCAGAAACATGGTATGATTTGAAAACTGTTAGGTCAGGTCCAGGACTGGGACTGTTCATGGCAACCTGACCTTACTTCATCAATGAGTTCCTACTATATACCTTCATTCTCCACCTACTGTGATAAAAATGCAACTTTTATGGAATGTTTATAGTTTACAAACAGGGCTATGGAAATGAGCATGCATGAAACACTGCATGAAACTTTTGAAATTGAAACCCTGGGATATTATCTCTATCAATGACCCGGAGGAGGAGGTGGAGTGCTCCCTCATGAAATCTGCAGATGACAGCAATCTGGGGGAAATGTTTGATAATTTTTGCCATTCAGAGTGATCCGGACAGGTTGGAGAGGCTGGATTTTCACAACCACCTTGTAAAAGTCAGCAAGGTGAGATACAAACGGGACAGTTTAAAAAAGTGTTAAAATATGGCATGGCTATCTAGCAGTTCTGCTGAAACAAACCCCAGGTCCTGGTGGCTGGTAGGCTGAATGTGAGTCAGCACTGTGCCCTGGCAGTGTTGAAGTCTAACAGGACCTAGGACTATGTTATAAGTCCTATAACCAGTAGAACAGAGGAAGTGATAATTCCCTGTTACTCAGCACTTGTTACACTGCATCTGGAATGCTATGTCCAGTTTTGGGTCCAACAGCACAAGATAGATGTTGAAAAACTGGAGTGAATCTAATGGAGGGCTGCCAAGATGGTCAGCTGGAGCTGGGAAATATTTTTGTGATGAGGCGAGACGAGCAGCAAGAACAGGTTACACAGGGAGGTTACATGACCTCTGTCCTTAGAGTTTTTCAGGGCCCAAGAGCACAAAGCCCTGAGCAAGTAAAGCTGAAGTCAGTGTTGACCCTGACCTAAGCTAGAGATTGGATTAAGACCTCCTGAGATCCCTTTCAAACTAAACGATTTGCTAACTCCACTCTGGTAGACACTGGGGACACTGGGACTTTACCGTCCTGACCCACATAATGGGCAGTCATACCAAACTCAAGTTGGGAATCTTTGGTTCATGGACACATCTTTCTCATTCTCCTTTTGCCTTTCGCATGAGGCTTTCTAATCATGCTCTCTAATGTGCTGCAAGGTGGCAGATGAACTAGTCCACAAGAACTAAAGCCATGGTGGCATGTCTACCCCTTTGTTAACATATGCTCTTGACACAGAAATATCGAACACAGTAATGAGGAGGAATGGTTCTTTGTATCTCCCAATTCAAATACCTCAGTCTCCAACTCTCTGTGAAATTCTGGGTGAATCACATCAGATGCTTGATTTAGTGTTTTTTAAATCAATTTGTGGATGATTATCTGTCTTTCCATCAACCAGGGAAGGAAAATAGGGCCATCAGCTGATGAACCTTACCAGCTAGGCTTGGTGTTTTGAATAATGTGCAAGTCTTTATTCTTATTATCCCACAAACCAGTGGTTACACAGGTAGCAGTTTCATACTTGAGTATGTGTCTTTCCTCATATCTACTCTATCCAACTGCAGACAAATACAAATTTGGCTCTTTAACTCCAAGAGCCCTGTAGGCTGTGTTGACATGCAGACTCTTTCACAAGGAACCTTTCGGCTGGCATGAGGCAACGGACAATGAGGCAACAGGTGCATTTGCCAACAGAGCACCTGGCTGGGATGAATATCTGGTGTAGCACTTCTTGAGATTGAGACTGAGCCCCCTGACACAACCACAGAATCTGTATTCCCGTGGCATGACCAGGCTACAACCCTTGCCATAGTAGTAGTACACACATGAAACCAAAGGTCTCAGAGAGATGAAACAATACAGAGCTTTCTTCAAGTGGCAGTGCTGGAAGAAGGATGCAGGAAAACAAGCTTGACTGTCATGACAGATAATTAGCTGTCTAATCATTGTGAAGATTCCTGTTGGCATCACAGTCTCAGATTTGATGCACAGCAGTGATGAAATAGCTTTGAGAGTGTTTACAGGGGGCTCCTCCCAAGCCCGACCAGTAGAATAGAAGTGCTCGCCCAAAAACTTAAGGAGTGGGTGCTGAATGTGGGTGTTGGGAATTGGTTGCAGGCAGGAGTCGGCCACTCAGTAATGAAGGAGAGATGACAGATAGGGTGAATACAAGATATGAAAGGCCTGTGAAGTGAAGACAAGTAACACTGGTCAGATGCGATAGAGGAAACGGAGCCAGCAAAGATATGTGTGACAAGCTGAAATCAGCAACCCAGGGAAATGATCTTCCCAGAAACATTCTGAGTGGATGCACATCATGTTGCACATTACATTTAACAAGCCCACAAAAAAGGATGTTGTCCCACTTAGGACATGAAATGATGACGGTTTGAATGTCCTAAGTAGACAGACAGAGATGAGCATCTCAAACATGTGATGCACACTTAGCAAAATGTAGCTCTAAATTGGTGCATCCTCTCTTTGACCAGGCAGCTTATTATGAGCTCATTCAAAGCCTGGATGTCTTTTTCCACACTGCCTGGGAGAGGGCTTTAGGCTGGCCCATCTTCTTCACACAACCCTTCACAGCATCATTGCTTCAAAAACTTCTTCGACAGGCCCAAGTAGTTACGTATGACACAGGCTTGAAATTCACATTTAAGTTCAAATTGCTTGGGTATTCCATATAACTAGAAAAATTCAAGGACAGTTAAATCAATAAGTGATGTGTTTATATCAAAGGGAATTAGGTAGGTGATAATTCTTATCATGCACCAGCAACTTTGCAACATTTTTAAAGATGAATTATTATTTGTCGTACTTGCAACACTGCAAGAGCTTTCCCTGAAAAGAAGCCATAAGCCACAGTCTCATCCAATACTTGATCCTACTTAAACTTAAGTTTAGGCCTATAGTTGTCTTTACCGGTACAGGCTCCAGATGATGGTGTGCATACACAATAATATTTTCTTTTCTTACCATCCACATGGAATATAACACAGAATAAAATATTCTTTTTAAGTTGGCAGCTTTGTGAAGTGATATTGCAATCCTCAACTCTTGTGGTAACAGGAAGTCAAAAACAAAGCCAGGGATTGTTACATTCACAAACTGCATACTATCCATTCAAACCAGGTCTGATCTGTAAACATAAATTACACACAGACATGGAATTGTGTATATATACAAATACACATACATATAGATATAACCCCTAAGATTCACAATTGCTATTCTGAGACCTTTGTAAATTCTGGGGATTGGGATTTTCATGCAACAGGTGTGAAATAACCAACACTGGGTTTTTATAGACTGAACATAGACTGCAACCAAGTTCCAAGACAGGGGCGTGGGTGGCTTAATTCTGCCATTATTGCATCATCTAAGTGCTTAGCAGTCAGTTACATGTACTGAAACAGAAATTGGAACAGTAACTGCACTATGAGAGGAGCACCTGCCAACAGCAAGCATCAGGCCCCAGCTGTATAGCACACCACTGCTGTTCAGTATTGGAGGGGACCATCTCAGGAGAGGAACATTGATGGAGAAGCACCATTTCTGCCCATGCTACATGGACGCATGCAGTGTGACATGAGTCCCACTGGTTCCTGCACCTCCACAATGCTGCCAATTTCTAGCTGTAATTGCAATATTTGGGGATGCTAACATTTTCATCTAAAGCCCAATTCCAGGAGCAAGTACAAAAGAATCTCAGTCTTCAAAGAAAGACATAATCTTTGAGGTTTTACATTTGCAGAAACATTCTTGATGCTAGAAATCCTAAAGGCTTATGAACAAGTGAGAAGTAAGAAGACCCTGAGCAATATTTTTAAAATCTCCTCATCTTTAAGCAAGTGTAGTCTGGTTTTTTGATTCTGACTCATGGCTTTGAAAACTTGCGTGTTTCCAGCTGCATACCCATCTGAAAACAGATTTTTTCCTCTAATGACTGTCCAAAATACATAGAGAAACTTGCTTTTCTAAATGGGACTTCATTTTAACATCCTGTAATCTACTTCATCCTATAAGACTATTGTAATTCTTTTCAGCACGATTTCTCATTTGCCTTTCAATATTTGTTGGTGTGTTTTTGGCTGCCAGCTTGAGACACTGGTGTTTAAAAAGAGCTTTTACTGTTTGTGAAAATCTTTAGTCACCAGAGAGATAACACACATGTAATGGACTTACTGCTAACATCAAATTCATATACAACTGCCATTTTATCCTATACTGTTTATTGTTTAGTATCTCTGCATGACTATAAAAGAACATATTTCTAATTGAGGGCTGGAATTGCCATCCTTACTCAGGCCACAGACTTGAATATCCCTGTTGAGTACAAAATGCAAAACCAGACAAAACGCAGCTATAAAGCCATGTAAGCCCTTAAGCAATAATAAAACACAAAGAAAAGTACTTGAGACGTTACCCCTCATTTCTTGCAAAGTAAGCTCATATTTAAGTTCAGATGGACCAGGTTAACAATCACTATTTTTAATGTTAAAATGCCCCGGGGAAGTTATAAACTCACCAAATATGCTGTTAAACTTACTTTATATTGTGTGCAGCTGTATGGCTTCATACCAGTGACCAAACTTCCTAAATGGGCCAGTGAAGTAAAAGATGCCCTCCCTTCCCCCTTCACACCCCCTGCTCCCCCCCCAACAATGACTTACTTGTCACAGGAATTTAATTTATTTTGGTAGTATGTCAGGCTACTATTCAGTTTTCACTTTCCCTACCTCTCTTACTCCATTTTTGCATCTGGTAAGATCAGGACAAAGAACAGATAAGGCAGAAGTAAAAAACACAAATGGCACTTTCTCCCTCATAGTATCATTGCTATGTAACATAAATGTTAGATTCCAGGTTTCCAAATGTTAGATTCTGAGGTTTGTTATATGCACTGCTTAATATGGATTTATTTATATTAAAATAAGAAGCCTTTCTCTGGAACTACCCAGTATAATCAATTCCACTGAACAAGTTATCAAGCTAACCCCCACATTTTTCTTCCCCCCCACCCCTTCCTTCCATAGATCAACCCTACAAGCCTGCCACATTTATTTCTTGCAGTAAATGTATTTTCCTGCAAATGTTTCTGTAGCCTGTCTTGGAGGTCTTAAAAGAGGAGGTCTGGCTTGAGGATTTCGATTTTGTGAACTTAACAAGGAGGCCGTTATGAAATGGAGCTTTGGCACGCCATGGCTCATTGGCAGTGATTAATTGACCGACATAGTTTCACATGATCCATTCTGACATCTACACACAGACCTCACCTAGGAAATCGCAAGTGGATACTGATACTGCATCACCAAACTTAGCGTCACAAACTCTCTAAGGCTATTTTGGGCTTTGCTGGCAGAAACTTCTTCTCCCAACAAATTCTCAGCTAGGATAAATGGCCATCAATGAAATAATGACTTAAAAATGGATTTCAAGGTGGATAATAAATAATAAATCCATCAAGACAGGGCAATAAGGAAAAACTCTACCAGATTGCTGATATGTCTTTAAGAAAAACAAGCTCTTCGGTAAAACAGCAGACTCACTACAAATTATCAAGATAACTACTATCAACGGTGCAGCAAACAGAAAATGGTCTCCCTGATACAGTTTGAAAGCCTGTATTACTTCTGGCCACTAACAAAATACCACTATTTTTGCTATTGATTTTTTCACAAAATCCATACTTCCGAAGTTCTCAAGACACTTCTAATGCACAAAGACAGCCAACTAACCTCTAGCTAGGTTCGAAAGAGATGCTTTCTAGATCACTGATCATCTGCTGTACTTCAATTAAAACACAGAAGAAAATTAATTTTGCTACATTATAGTATAGCCATTTTTCATTGTAAAAAGATAACCATCTTATTCAAGAACCCTGACTAAAACCAGATTTTTTTTTTAAGTCAGCAAGTTTAATATACTATTAGTGCTTTAACTTAGTTGGTTAGAAGTCTATAAATTATTGCTGTAAAATATACATATTGTTTTAAAAGTAATTCCCCGGATTTCACGTACAAGGTCAATCACCTGCCCTGTCTGGTTGGTGACCAAATCTGCTCCACAGCATGCTGTTGGCAAAGTGAAGGATCCGGGCAACATTTAGTCACAGCAAGGCATCCTGTCACTAAGTAAACAGTGTTGCACAATCACATCAGGAGAAAAGAAGGGATGATAAAGTAAAAGGTGGCAAAAAAACCCCTATTCTGGGTTTGCCTATGTGAAAACAGGTGGTAGGAACAGCTACCATAATGTTCAGTGGCTGGAGTTGAGGCAGGATCAGGCTGTCAACCAAATGAGGCAAGGGGTACTAGTGCAGAAGGGATACTCCTCAGATGTTGATGAGCAGTAGACAGATAATTAAGGAGGGCAACATCTGCATTAGCATGAACAATGAATAAATAGTTTAGCTCAGGGCTGCTAGTAACGAAAGGCACAAAGTTCAGTGTGTGGATTCTTTACATTGTAAGTATCCCTTAACACGCTCTGTGAAATACTTAGTATTTACTTCTTTATTTTTATAGTTGGGAAAAACTACATAGCAACAAGCATACCACAGATCTCAGGTATTTCTGAGAACGGCTTTTGGGAATACTGATCATCTTCCATTGTTCCGGGTTTCCACTGAATTGGCATCACTGGAAACAGACCCCCTCATGCCCACTCACGCTGCTCAGCGCTGCAGTCATACAAAAATGTATTCCTATGCTGCAGAAACCATTTTTAGCCTGTAGTCTTTGCTTAATAAAAGTCTATACATACAGAAAACTTACTCGCTCTTTAAAAGAAAAGGTATTCGAAAGCAGCATTTCGTGGAAATGCATCTGTTTCAGTGAAAATATTCAGGATGGAATTTCTGGTGGGTGTGAGAAGAGTTCAGCATCAAAATGAACACAAGTCCCAAAGCTCCTCTTCCTTCCCTTAAAATGAAATTGTTGCTCTCTGACTAGCTTTGACTCTGGTGGAGTTCTAATGGGATAACTGCACATTTGGAAATCTAAAACCAAAGAAACCAGTCCATTAAATTAGATTTAAAGCATCTTTCAGAAGAGAAGAAATGGCCATCCCAAACTCTAGACACCATTTCCATGAACCAAAACCTCCATACAACACTACAACACACAAAAAATTATGCAAATGCTTCTTGTCTCAAACTAGAAATGAATAATAAAAAGATGAGAGTAGGCTCATGCTCAGACCTATCTGTAAGTGAACTATATCTGAGTCTATCACAGAAAATCTGAATCCACAAGCAGGCATTCAGGTCAGTGGAGTGGGAGTGCATCGAGCCCAGGTGCAGGCTAAAGACAAAGTTGAGGATTCATAGTTCCCTCTAAGGATAATATCATAGGCACTACTTCAAACATTATACCATTACCATATGGGAAAGTATCTATATGATCTGTGGGGGAAGGACATTGATCCGGAGCATAAACAACTATGCAATAAGGCCAAACAGAAAAACTAGTCTATAAATTTTGCAAAGCCAAAAATAATTAGTTGAGTTTTATCAGACAAATTCTTACTCAAAAAAGCCCCCAAACTCATCATGACTTTTGCAGCTGTTGGAACTTTACAATTATTAGAAATCAAATTGGGATTAGAAGACAGGGGACAAAGTTTAAGCATGAAGGGCAATGCTCCCTAGCCAGTGAAATCCCTGCTGAGGGCTACCGTGCAGACACACAGATGTATGAGAACTGTGTAATGTGCTCAAGCAGTAAGCAATAATAATAAAAAAAGTCAATTATGGAAATTTCTTACATGCTGTAAATAGCTCTTGCATGTTGCAACTTGTTATAATTTGAGTATTTCACTGGCTATCCCCCATCTTTTTGAGGCAGAGTGTGTAGGACAGTGTGCTGGAGAAAGTTACAAGGTCCGTTAGGAAGTAATGTGCATTTTTTTCATTTTCCAATGCGTAACAAGAAAATAGTCTCACTTTGTTAGTGCTGAATGTAATGAGCAGTAATGAACAGCCCAGGCTGGTTTAGGTTTGACTTCTATTGGTCCTGCCTATCTCCCTGGTGTTAGGCCACCCCTGTGTGTCTCTGCTAAAACAGAACAAGAAAGGAAGATCTTAGCGAGGAGCCTGCAGTTCCGTTGGGGATGGATCCCACCATCTCCACAACAAAAGTAACACCCAAATCCAGCCTAAAGAAGATAAACAGATGGGGGCAGAGGGCAAGAAGGTATCAAGTCTCTAGTACAAGAGGCCTATTTTGCTGAAGATGCTCACGATGCTCCTACCTGTTCCTAGAGGAAGGATTTCTCTACAGAGGATAAAAATGATAAAAAAAAAAAAAAAAAAAAAGTAAACCAATTTAACCTTAGGCAAGATGCAGCAGAAAATTTTCCAGTGGACAATTTCGTAGGATTTAAGTAGGAGCTGATCAGGACTTCACAAAATAACTGATGAGGAGGAACACAGAGATGACGAGATGAAAGACGAGAGGAACACAGAGATGACGAGATGAGTGCGTACAGAATACTCATCCGATATATATGACAGCAGAGAAAACAGTGTTCCATCTAATGGTTGAAAGTACATCGATTCCTTAACTAACCTCCAGCTTATGGAACAATATTGCAATGACTACATATATATATATATAAGTGAAATAAATTAGCAACAGAATAAAAACATTACCTACATTTTGAATGCTGCTGAGTGGAAATTACCAAACAGATGAGTACAAAACTCTTAAAACAATACAACCTACAAAAAAGGCTTTACCTAAGTTCTAAAGTTCATCAAGATGGTACAGAAGATATTCAAACATGGTTCTGCAAAATAATGCAAGCGTGTGCATACGGTATCTAGATGGATAACAATACAAAATACTCCTAGATGAACCAAGTTAATTAAAATAAATACCTATTCCTTGAATAAGATAAAGCACAATGTGGTATTAACTTGACAGTGTGAATAGTGTAAATCCAAGGAATTACTACTTCACATAGTAGAAAGAAAAATGAGGAAACCCTGATTTTAGACACTAAACTTAACAACTTCTAAAGCTTATCTCCAAGTCTTGATAACCTTTGTTACCTTTATAGCTTTCAACTACGTGTACCTAGAAACCTGGAAAATGAATTAGAATTGCCCATTAGTCATCTGCTGGTCTCTGAATGTTAAATCATACTTTTGTTTATTCTAACCTTCACATGAAAACCCTCCGTTAGAAATGTACAGCCCAATGTTTTACTCTTAACAGGGGGGAAAAAAAAAGTGACAGGTAAAATTAAATGTTTCAGATGTTTTCTTTGGAAAGTTACATCTCAACTATTTGGTGGGGGAGGATAAATGAGGCGAGATCATTTTAACATACTACCTCTATAATATATGCAGAGTGCCTCAGGAAATGTAAGAACTGTTGGCCTTATAAATGAAAAATTAAGAGGAAGACAACTATTTATTTCATGAGTCATCTATATTTCTACTTAGAATTGTTCAATAACCTGAAGGCTCCAGCTGGCTAAAGATTCCTTGTGATCTCAGAAATCAGGAATACTTAACCCATCTTTTAAGATAACATTCACTTTATTTTTCCCCTCAAGTCACAGTTGTATGAGTTTTTTTTAATTTTAGAGTATGTTAAAGGAATGTCTCAATTGCTGTTATTTTGATTTACAGCATTAAATAGTAGCTTTATGGACTAGAAAACTGTATTCCTACCCCTGTTTCCAGCATCCAGCCATTTCTACTGTGTTATCTCCAGGAGAAATTCCCCTTTTTTCTTCTTTTCTAATTCTAGTAATTGCTCATTTCCCCCTCCCATTTTCTGGGCATATTTATGAGTATAAAACACAGTATTTTTAAGTGCACACACCCACTGTTACAGTCTGATGGGCTCCTTTGCAGTAAGAACTGCAACCTCTAGTCACACGAGTGACGACTGTGACGGGTAAACACCTTCAACATCTGTTCATGTTTTTAATATTATACTTCCTTTATGAAATTACTGGCCAAAGTACAGTTCACCCTTTCTAAATCTAAATGAAGTAGACTGTGATAACTGATTTTTGCAATCAGGTATTTCAAATGATCATTGCAGGCTTTTTGTTTTTAAGGCAATATATTTACATTGGAAAACACAGATCAAATGTTGCCACGTCTCTTCCAATTTATTTTGGTTATGAAAATATGCCAGTCAATAATGAAACCATCTGAACTGAGTCATTTTTGGAGGAGTCCAATATTTTGATGAGTCTTCAAAAGGAAAAGAAGATACCTTTCAGAGCTTTTAGAACAATGATAATGATTAAATAAACCCTCATCAGTATCCTATTTTTACATCATTCAGTACATCTCACATCTAAAGGTGTCTGCTTCTAAAAATTCATTGAATTTTGACTTGATAATCCTTATGGGTCCCTTCCAACTTGAGATGTTGTATGATTTTGATCTTTTTACAACACACAAGACTAGTTTAAAGAGAGAGAGGAAAAAAAAATTAACAACTAAACATCAACTCATTACACAATCACAATCATACAAAAGTTACCCAGATGATTCAAAGTCAGGGAACACGACAAAAGTAACATGGTGTTGGTCTTACCAGGAAAAAAGAAGAGCAAACCTTAGGACTTTTAGCACCATCCTTAAAATGAGAAAAAGCCTTATTAGCCAGTACCCCTCAGATATCCACTAATTTAACAAACTGGAAACCTGATCTCTACCTTGTTCTCCATGCTGATGTCTGTAAAATAGATTCCTGTCAAGACCCAGGTAGTGAATCCCCTCTTGTCTTTTCCAGCATGATTTTTTTTTTTTTTTTGACTAGACAAAGAGTACAGTGATATTCTATACACTGTAAATTCACATGATCTTTCTTTCTCCCTCTCTCCCCCTTTTTTTGAAGTGGCTGTTCACATACAATTTCTTTGGTTTGTAACCAAATTTCTTTGGTTTGTGAATTGACTCTTTGGTATTGGGTAAGATTTTTTCCCCCCTCCTATTTTAAATATGTTTATATTAATTGTACATTATGGAGGAATGGAAAAATTAAGTTGCAAACTATTTTTCTTCTAGAAACTTGAGATCAGCTGTTACGTACTTTTTCACAGCCTGAATGCTTAGCAGAGGTTTTTAACAAACTATCGAGCGATTATCTGAATAATGCCTGTGTTTGGGATCATGTTTTTATGTTTTAAAACTAGAAGTAAATCGTGCCAGCACTTACTTGTTACTTTTATTAATGCGCAGCCCTCTTTCAGCTGCAGTTCTGTGCTGCTCCTTACCCCCTTACTCCATATATAGGGAGTTTTTCCACTTCATTTGTATCCCTGCTAAACTTTCTGTGTGCTTCTTTTTGCCTTCTCTTTTATTTTCACACCAGCCAGCTTTGGGAAATCTGACAGTGAAAGAATGAAAGTGTTGTGAATCGTACCTAAAAACACCTGGTAAAGGTTTATTTTATGGCATCAAATAAAAATGCTGAAAAATACCTGTCAAATGGTATTTTTTTAAAAACCAGAAAACCAGAAGCTTGAAATACAGTGAGGGGAAAAAAAAAAAAAAAAAAAAAAAGGGTAAATTTACAAGAAGCTAGGCAATGGTGATAAAAAGCAATTTTGCAAATGTTTAAAAAAAAAAAAAGAAAAAAAAGATTAAATGACATTAAAAAATATCCAAGTCTTCATTTGATTATCTTTAATCTAATTATAAAAAGGAGCTGCTTGGTTCCCTGCAAAACAAGGAGACCTTAGATGGTTTAAGCAGAAAAAACAGAGGTTAGCACAGCAAAAATAGTGCTAAATTAAAGCACTTGGAGGCCAAGGGCTTTGAACCTGGGTTTAAGCAGTCATTCCAACCTTGTGAGGCAGGGGCTACAGAAGTTTGGGCTCCTGCTAACAGAGCTCTCATTGTTCCACCAGGCAGCTAGAAAAATGCTGCTTTATATCTCCTCACACCACAAGCCTAGCACACAGAGCCTAGGAGGAGAAGGAGTCCGAGGGTGTGCTGTCCATTGAAAAGCCATTTTTCCGCTATAAACTACCCCACGCTCCAGCCCTGGCTCGCCAACCGTGCTAAACGGGATGTTATGATGGTGCATAATTTATAACTGGAAATTTCTGATTTATGTGGGATTTGGGGGCATTTGTGTGCCCGCCCTCCCAACCTTTCCTCCTTCACTCAGCCCTGGGCATGGCAAGGTGAAGCTTTTCAAACTGCAGAGCCAAGGTATCCACTGCGCTAGTAGATAAACATTGCACAGTTGAAAGTTCGGTTATTCCACACCTGTTTAATATGTTTATTCAGTAATTAAAGATTAATGCTTATTCCAGACCAGATAAATATATACTGTACACACGCACGCATTTTGTAAGGAACAAAGATTTTACTGTGTTGGGCTACTTGAGGGTACTGAAACATACGATTTTAAATGGCCTAAGCCGTGTTGCATTTAGGCCGTGCTATAAATTACATTACATACGTTGGTAAAGGATGCTAACAGTAGGTGAGTTGGAAGAATTGCTTTAGACAATTTAGAAACAGGCCACTATTTATTTGTATGGCTCATAATTATTGCTGTTTGCAGAGATGGCTATGGTTCATTGCTGTTCTGCAGCAAGATCTATAGAAGGTTTGTATTATGATGTTTCCATGATTTAGGCTTGCTGAGCCTGTAATAAACTGTATTAGGCTGATGTGGTCCCAAACGTTTTATTTATATATAGGTACTTATATATAGATAGATAATATGTATATACTTTTATATACATAGCTACACACAAAAAAAAATTCATATGTACACACAGACAAATTATATATATCTATAAAATTATATATATCTACACACTCACACAAATAAAGAACTCTTTAGTAAGTTTTCCATATGCAAAAATAGACACAAAATGAAGAGGATGGTATGAGACCTTAGCAGGGTGTGGTGCCAAAGGAGTATTTCCACAACTATCAAGACAGGCTGCCTTTTCCCTAACAGAGGTCCAGTTTAAAAATGTCGTGTTTGACCAGATCAGTGAATGCTGGAACTAAACTTCTGCTAAGGAACACATCCTTGAAATTGATTTTATGTGGTTTTATTATTTGTAGCCTTAAATCAGAACAGCAGCTAATGATGTTCTTAAGTTTAAATCACCAGTATTTACGCAAGACTGAAAGAACAATTTTCAGTGGATTTAATTACCAGCCTGTTTAACCTGTGTTCTGTGCTGGACTCCATTTTGCATTGGTAACACTCCCAGCCTCTTCTAAGGAAGAGGGTTCAGCGAGTACTGAAGCCTCCACCCACCGCATGGCTTGACCTTGCTTCTCAAGGGCAGAAAGCTTTGTAGACCTGAGTGGGGACAGGACAAACCCTGCATGAGATGAAGAGCAATCTCCAGCAAAGTGCTCTCAGCCCACTCACCAGCTAGCAAAACAGGAAAGGGTCAGGACAACTCACAAGTAGCAAAGGTCTTCCAGGTTTGTTTTTTAATTTTTTTTTTTGATAGACCTGCTGACGGTGAACACACTGCAGTGCCTCGCAAAGAAGCTGTGTACATCTTGTTTTGTCTAGATTTTTCCAGATGGCATGTTAAACAACTCAGAGGACAGCACGTATGGGAGCACATGTTCAAAAAGAACAAGTTTGCTAAAGCATTAAATTCCCGAACTGACTCCTGTGTACAATGGCACAGATTTCCAACTGGCCATCCTGCCACCCTTCCCCCAGAAATAGATGAACTGCTCTCAGTCTTAAGACAGTGCTACCCAAAATGGTCCTTGCATGCATGTAAAGTAGATAGGCGCCTGCAGTAGTGTGTACACAACTGAGTACAGGGCCCCTTCTCAGCGCCATAAAAATAAATGCAAGAATAAAAATCATTAAATCAGAGACAGAAAATCCCAAATTCAAATCCAGACAACAGAATTACTTCATTTTCCAAATTTGGGCAATGACAAGCTTCCTTCCATCCCTTCCACAATGAAGTGGGCAGAAAAGAAGGCAAACAGAAAGGAGATGCCTATCGTGCAAGTCCTGACCCACTCTTCGCTTTCACAATGCCACTAGAACTGTACAGAACATCAGTAACCAGGCACAAAGAAAAGGTGCTGCAGATCCAAGGCTCAAATCAAGATTTTAGTGCATAGAACCACAGGCTGGGTTTGAAGGGACCTCTTGAGGTCTGATTCAGTTTTAAACTTCAAAGTTAATCCAATGTCTTGCTTAAAGAATGCAATCTAGAAAAATCAAGATATTAAAATATACCAATCAATCTTTTTCTTTTTTTAAATTAAAGGGCAAAACGGAAGTATTATTGTTATCCTTCACTGATGTATACCATCAGCCTGTATTATCCCTGCCACAATAATTGTGTTTAACACAATTGATTTGCATGAAATTAGTGAAATTGGGTGTTTTGGGTTTGGTTTTTTTTGCATGTGTGTATCTATCATAATAAAAGAACTGTGAAAATATAAAACCTAAATTAAGAATGAATTCTAGCAAGATTGTCACTAGAGCATATCATAGTACTAGGTCTGTACATTAGAGGCAGATATAAACAGGAAAAGCACATGAAAAGGTCTCCAAATGTCTTGATTAATGGATACACTTTGATGCCAAATCTGAGCTTTCTTATTGAAGAATATCTCTAATTTTGATTCTTTGGCCTCGAATTTTATTTTTTGCAGCCTAACAGGTTAAAGTTTTAAGTATTTTGTTAAGGGAATACAGATAAAATCTATACAAATATATATGCTAAGGTAGGATGTCTGACTGACAACCAGTCACCATCAAATTTATAAGGCTTGTGCAAATGCAAAAATTCAGTTGTAGAAAACATAGCTCAGAACCAGAACTTACTATTTTGTATTAACTAAATACCATGAAAATGTCTCTACCTGTCAAACTGCAGAGATTTAATTATAAAGGGAACACAACGAAGCACAGCACACAAAAGCAGCCCCTTGCTATACTGCCCTCTCATGCACTTGGTACTCTTTTCCAGGTCAAAGAGGGCAGGAAGGGACCAACCTTGTCCTGTCAAGCTAAAAAATATGACAGAGAACAGTAAAGCAAATGGAGATCTTCAGATTAATAGGTATACTCCTCCATCCTTGTGCAAATGCCTCCTATCCTTCCTCATCTGCAGTCAGCTACATTGGCTTAAGCAGAATCCTCAGGTTTAAACAGAGAAATCACTCTTTGCACAAGAGAGATGATTCAAACAGGTATTTAATTACAGCAGTCATCCAAACTATAGTGAGGTAAAAGTGCCGTTTTAAGGGGGCAAAAAAACCCAACCAAACAAAAAAACCCCCTCCAAACACGGGAACAAGTCAAGCCAATAGCGGCTGGGAGCCGTTTGTGACTTCTCTGTTTCACTCCTTTAGACTTTTTGGCATTTTTATTGCCTGTTATCCCAGTGATAATAAGTAAGTATGCAGATATATTAAATTGCGTGCGTGTGTGTGTGTGTGTGTGTGTGTGTGTGTGTGGAATAGAGGCCACATAGAAAGCAGCAGACGTGCAGTAACTGATAAACATCAGTCATTTTCTAATAAGCTAAAAGTTTCTAGAAGCTTATAAATTAGTAAATAAACTGTTAAGATAATATTCTGATGGAAAGCCTAAAGACAAGTCCAGTATTTGTAAGAGTAAGTGTTGAAAAATCAGCACTTTAAGCTCCCCTATCCTTGGTCATTTGTAAAAAAAAAGGATATATTATGGCTGGTTGGAGGTTTTTTTCCTGTTCTTCTTCTTTCTGTCCTTTCAGATTTCACTCTATACCCTTAGGTGTCATAATCTTTTTCTCTCTTATTTTCTTCCAAATGACAACTGGGATTGTCATGAAATCATTTCGCTTCAGTGCTGAGGTTTTAGGAGAAAAAAAAAACCCAACAAAAAAGCACACTCCTAACTAATGAGAAAAATGAAAAAAAGCTGGAAACACTAGGGTTCGGTTAAAAACATCTCTCTCATTTAGAGCCAGCTGTTACTGTACTTTTTACAAAAGTCTGTAAAAGAAGGATGGACCAAATTACAGGAGTTGGACATACTGCTTTGCAAAGGTGAACCAGCTAGAATATTGAGCATGGTTATATTTGTTTACTTGCTCAACTAATAAAATTATGGAAAATTCTTTCATAAACTTAAGCAAGTTTGGAATGCCTGAAAGTGGGCTTTTTGCCAAACTAAAAAAGAAGATAAAATAAAGGCAAAGCCTTAAATAAACCCAGGCCACATGGAAAGAAGTTTTAATCTCACTGACTTCATGGGTCCCAGGATTTCGCTCCTATACAATGAGTCCTTTAACAATGACGATAAAGTAATTTTCATTACTCTCCTCAATTCCAAACCAGAAACCCAGCCTCAGTTTCTTCATTGATGGGATGTGTCTTTAATGCAAAGCACCACTGTATCTCACTCAAACATGGCCAGGCCCAAGGTAAAAACAGGAGCAAGGCAGCCACTGGAAAGTAAATAGCCATTAGTTGTCATCAGGGCTGCCCAGAGTCTTATCTCAGAATAACACTAAGCTCCCAAAGCCCTTGAAAATTAGAAAAACTCCTATGCTAGTGGAAAAGATCCCACAAAAGATTTTCAGATTAATTCCCCAAGCCCTTCTTCACCAACACACCTTTCTCAGTTTTCCATGGGAAATAGATAAAAGATGCAGTGAGACAGCCAGCAGCTCCATGGGCTCAGAGGCCTCCCCCTGAATGCCAATGGCAGAGGCACAAGGCTCTGGGGCATTTCATTAAGGCTGGAACCTCCCTCTCTGTGATGCACTGCAAGTGGCACAAACAGTAGCTTGTTAATTAAGCCTGAGGCTGGTGAGTATTGGCCTCTTTTACATATTGACCATAATTCTGTTAAAACTGATATGCGGAATCCATCACCAGCTCTCCCTTTTGATAAAACAACATATCAGAGTGACTTCTCACCCAACCAGTCAGAAAACACCTACGCGCTGAGAGATGCAAGGGGATAAAGAACTGTTGGCAAGCCCCAGGCTTGGATGTCTTTTGCTGGTTGTCCCTGGGGAAAAGCACAACACATTTAGAAGGAGCCACCGGGACCACTAGGATGTTCAGTGGGGACAGGCAAAGGGGAGCCTTCTCTCACGTGAAGCAACTGCAGTGGGCTCTGCTGAATCAACACAACCAAAACCAAAGTGATTCCTTAGCTGGGAACCAGTTTAACAGCACGAGCACCTCAAAGTTCAAATAAAAGGAATGCAATAGCAAGGGTCACTGCAGGAACAGGCTTGTAAGGGACTGGTAAGGTTTATTAAACACCACTCATCACTCTTCGTTTAGCACAATTGTGGGAAAAGAAGATTTTACAGCCCAGTGATCCAGTCTACAGCAGGAGTCAAATGTGCAAGACAAGTCCTGTCTCTTGGGAAGAAATCACCCTTTAGCTGTGAGAAAAACCACATTTGCTTCTTTGGCAAAACGTTGGGGACTCTCCTCCCACGTAGGAATCAGACAAGACTCCTATTTAACTGAGGATGCCAAGAACATATTCACATATACACACATCACTGTTCTACCACATTCTTTCTAAAGGCATCTCTAACATTACACGTGCCCAACTGCATTCAACAGTACCGCATTTGTGCTTTTAAATTTCACAGCCCAGTTTCTGACAGGCATGTCACCTGAAATACCCAACCAGAACCAAGACTGAGGCTCAGAAAGAATACATCCTGTGTATCTGGATAAGCTGTAGAGAAAGTGATCAGATTTATTAAAAAAACACCCACAACTATGTTTCAGAAACTACTCATGGTTTGCCAAGAGGGCAGTCACTTCAGATGTCATCAGAGGATGCAGGTTATTTTCAGTAGCAATAAAATAGTTACCTCTTTGGTTTTTGTTTCACAACTTTTCCTATGTAAATCGAAGCAAAGATATGCTACTATACACTTGTACTCACTTTGAATTCTTTACTGAAAAATAAAAATATATTTATGCTTTATTAAAACCCTGAAGAATAAATTAATGCAATGTTCATTATACCTAAGGAGATAAGTTGCTTATTTTTTCTTTAACCTGCTGCCCTGTCAGGCCTTATTATTTTCACAAAGATCTGACAATTGTGGGGTCATGTTTGTTAGCTGCTTGTGACAACATTCAAAAGGGGCACTATATATCACCAAAACAGCTCACAAACTGGCTAGTCACATTATTTATTATGAGCCACACATGTGACAAATTATTTAACTCAGTGACTCCTAATAAGTCAAAGAGCAAGCAATTAGCTAACGCAGTATGAGGGCTGTTTGTGGCAATTTATAGATGCTCTCAAGCTGTCACAGCACTTCAAAGTACCATTAGGGGGGGAAACCTCTTAATGACTCACTTGAGATGACAAGCATTACACAGCACACATGGCAGCGATGAATTTGGCAGCCGATTCTGTTACTTGAAGCTTCCTCCCCTTCCCCCAACAGCTGTTTACGTGTTTGCAGTTTGCATTTCTCTCTTGCAAAGCTGCTCATCACTGGAAATGCAGAGAGGGACGCACTGTGTTCCTGTGCAACGGAGCACGTGTTGTTCAAAGCTGCTCTGCGCGTAAGTCCTTGGGACTATGAGAAGCCCAGAGAGCTGTGTGACCGTTAGCTAGGGGAGGTGCTGCAGGTATAATCGCCTGGTCACATGCACAACTGCTATTCCCAGCTCACAACTGGAATAGGCTGAACTTCATGGAAGCTGGGGGTCCTTTTCCAGTTAGCTGGGGTTACTCTTCATATTAATTATTCTTTATAGTAAATCAAACACGGGCATTTGTAGGACATTTGGATAAGACAACATTCAGACCTTCCGACCTCAATCATTCTGTGAAACCAGATTTTCACTTTTAATTAACTCAAGGTCCAGGAAAGATCCCAACTTTAGAGTTCAGACCAGCTTCTGCAGCTCAGTCCCTGGCTTCCTGTAACAGCTTGCAGCACCTGGTGACTATTTTGCATTTTCTTCTTTGCATCCCATTGCAAAAGTAGATGCATCCCTTTCTCCCGAGTTGCCTCTTTTATTTTCAGAGGTACCCAGTTAAAAACTCTATCAAACCTAGGCACCTCAGCGAATTATGGACAGATGCTGAGAGCAAAGACTGTGAGATAAATCTAGCCTGGGTGTTCGTGTCCCTATGAATGCAGAGACAGCGTACCACGAGTGTAGGAACTAAAAATAATCTGGCAGCATCAGGTAAAAAAAACCCTGGTGATGATTAGCAGATACTCTGTGTATCTGGTAAGGGGGGGAACTCGAGGAGTGGGACAGTTAAATGATTAATTTTCAGAAACTCCAGGCTTTAGATAAAACAAAGGTCAAAGAGAAGAGAAAGATACAGCCTGAAGCTGCCGTTACACCAAGGGTTGTACCTGCAGCTATGAGAGCACCATATAGCTATGCCCAGTGAAAGACAAAAATTAATCAATGGGGATGAATGGGTGACACTGAGAAAACACACTGTGCTGCCACAGTTGGACATGACTGGTCTATTTCAGGAGGGCAGGAGAGGGTGAAAGAAGCAGCTATCGAACCCTCATTCAAAAGCAGTCCCTTCAAGCAAAGGCTCCCCCGCACTCCCAGGCATGGAGCAGGAGCAATTAAAGCTCTCTCTGCCACACACACATGTCCTTTTTTTTCTAAAACGCAAGGAGTCACTGACTGTGCTTTAGCATTCCACAGCGCCGCAGCTGTATTACAGCAACTCTGTTATTCCAGATAGCTTGGGGGGAAAGTACCTGCACAGAGGAGTGTTAACCTCTGCCTTTAATTGCACAGTGACATCATCCACGAGATTTAACCTGTGCTTTTGACACAACATCAGACTTTCAATGCAAAAGCCTAATTTAGTACACCACACACAAGTGTTGAAATCCATTTCAGTGTAGAAATCAATGAAGTTTTTTAGTAGGGACAATGCGAGTCTAAAAATGCAATGAAATACGTTTTCTCTCAGAAAATGTTTCCATTTTCAAGACTGAATTTGCATACTGAGATTACTTTAAAGTAAAGGAAGTGAAAGTTAGAAATTATTTTAAGGTATGGAGCTTGAATGACAGGAATGCCTTTATGAATAGCTGTAGCACAAGAATCCATTTTCCAAAAGTACTTCATCAGTTTTTCCCAGTTACCTGGGCAAGAAAAAACCCAACACATTCAAACCTTCATACAAATAATATAACAATTTTCAAACACTTTCCAGTGTTCCCTGCAGTCCTCAACTACTTGACATTTCATCAATCTTCCAGCACCTTTTCCTTCTATGGGTTTTGGGGTTCCCCCCCCCCCCCCCCCTTTCTGGTATCACTTCATCTTTGTCAAGGTTTGCTTTACTTCCCATGCTTTACGCCACGCTGCTCAGCTTTTCAGAAGTTATGAAGTAGAACTATCTGAACTCTGTGCCGAAGATCATTTTACTGCATTAAAGTAATAACTCCTCAATCAAATTTTTGATATGCAGGTATTACTTATT
The DNA here is from genome assembly GCA_022605575.1 of Laterallus jamaicensis coturniculus. Classification (NCBI taxonomy): domain Eukaryota; kingdom Metazoa; phylum Chordata; class Aves; order Gruiformes; family Rallidae; genus Laterallus; species Laterallus jamaicensis. Next base: position 10,805,927 of record JAKCOX010000002.1, on the reverse strand, counting down.
CTGCTGTTCTAACGTATAAAGACTGCTATTCTCTGAGGGAAAGAGTTTGTCTATTTCTAGACAAGCCAGCTTTGGGTATGAGGAGAAAGCTCCAGCTTGTGTTCAGCAGAAGAAGAGCTACGTGGAGAAGAGGTAAGAGAGTGTTTCTTGAAGTGGCGCTTTTAAAACTGATGGTTTATCAGTTCAAGTGTTCGACCAAAAGCCACAAGCTGCAGAATGCAGACTTCGTGAGCTGCTGCCCATGAACAGAGTTGTGATTTTTTTTGCCAGCCTTAGGGTCATTGGTGCTTTCCTTAGGGCTCTTCCTCCCAGAGTCATGAGATTGCAGAGGCGTCTCAGCTTTCTTTTTAAAAGAAATAAAACAAACAAACAAACAAAAAATGTTAAAGCTTCTTTAGTTTCAAGGGAAAATTTAAAAACAAAACTTGAGTATTCCCTGAAAGCTCAGAAAACCATGAAGGCAAATAAATCAACACTTACTCTTTTTAGGTTAAACAAATTGTGAGGGTTTTTTTTTTAAATCACCTTATTTTTAAGATCCACTTCACTTTCAATCTGTTTTTTTATTTAATCACAGTGGAAGAATCCATGGTGAGTATAACCTCATACTTCTCACAGGTACTGTTCATCAGGATAACAATTTCCAGCACGACTCACAAAATTTAGTCAGATTCTTACATACCTTCCCTTGAATCATCATGACTACTTTTTCCCAACATCTGATCTCCTAGTAATCAAGGAAAACAAGCACCCTTCTTTTGCAATCCTTTTCTAATCTGTGGAGAACAGGACTAACAGTACAATGGTGCCTATTCACTAACTGTCAAAATATTATTTGAACATTAAGCACTAGGGCAGAAATCCTTCATGCTCTGACAAAGAGCCACAATTTTGGCAAATGCATATGAAGTGCACTTCTGAGGTGAGAAGAGCTAACCTCTGAACTTTGCTTTTGAGATGCTCATACTTTAAAAGCAGAACATAGCAGGCTTGTATAGGAAAGTGAGCTGAAAACCCCAGGATTTGAGTGGAATAGTAGATGGCTATGTCCAGGTGAAAGGGATGATATTTTACATAGATAATCACTGCATTTTTATTTTGCAATTCATATTTTGCCACTTCTATTTTACAGGTATGCGATTGTGTCCATGGCAATTTATAAGTGATTGTATGAGTCAGTAACCCAGCCTTATCCTCTGAAATAAGATTTAGTGCATAGAAAAAAACCTGTCACAAAATAAGACTGTGGCTGAAGCCTTTTAGCCAAGGTGCAGGTTTTAGTGATGACAGTTCTGGCAGCAGGATTTAAAGCTGGCAATAGAAAACAATTGGACATATACAGAATTGTTCCTAAAGTTTGATGGAGTCGTAATCTTCTGAAATGAGCTTTGGACAGGGCATTATAAGGTCACATTTCCCAATACATGAACAAGAACAGATTAAGGTCTCCTCCCTGCAATTAAGGTGTGTCATCTTGTCCATATTCTCTAAGGAGACTGTACTTGCTGTAGTCCTTGTGGCCCAAGTGCCTACATCTTCTGCCTTTGTAGTGGAGCAAAGAACAAGCTCGTAACAAATCAGACATGTCTGTAGCCTTTCTCCATTGTATTGAAACTAGTCATACTCTTTTGAATACCATTTGATTTGCATTACTTATATCATACTAGTTCTTTTCCTCTGACCTTTTTTTAAAGTAAATTTCTTCACTCCCTCAACTCCACTCTTTTATCCCATTTCTCCTCAAATATTTATAAAATGGCCAGTCCCAACCATTAACATCATCTCACACATCCAAATCTGTTCATCTCCTCCAAGTTCCACTATTCTGATCAAACTGAGCCTTCATCTTTCAGCAACATTTTGGGTATTTTTCACTCCGCACGTTCCTGAAGTACGCTGTCTTTATCCAAAACATACTGTTCTCCCTTCCACACTGCTATGTTTCTTAGCCTGCTTGTCTCAATTTACCAGACTGGTATCTCCACTGGATATTTGTCATAGCAAGATGTTATGTGTATTTAGAATATCCATATCTTGAAGATCAGGGTAAGGAGACACAAAAGGTGCGTGGAAAGCATTGTTGATGTTAAGGACAGTATCTGGTCAAATTCATACCACTATGAATGAATCCTGAGTACCTGAAAATACTCAGTGCAGTGTGAGAAGCGATTCTCCTGTGTTGCTGTGATAGACAGTTTTGAAAGGGAAAATATTTGTCCCACTGCTCAACACAGGTAACATTGAGCCAGCTTGTCTATGTTTGAATGGGTCAGCTAGCTTCTAGTTAGATACATCAGAGAGCCCTGTTCCTTTCTCTCTCCCATCAGATATGCCTGCTCTGCTACCTTCTTCCAAATATTTCAGGACAGTCAGCCACACAAAACATTAGCTTTGCTACCTTAGTGCTGTGCAGAAACCAGTCAGGCTACTAAACTACAGTAGTAAAATGTGGAGTGGCTGTACGGGAGCTTATTTCCTGCCTTTATTGGCCCAGGTAGGGCAGAGTCTGCATCTCATTTGTGAGAAGCCCTGCTGTATGCAGCTGTCAGTCATCAGAAGGACACCCTGCACACAAGAAGTCATTGCTGAAATGAAACACAGCACACATTAATATGGTGTTCAAATGGGTGTTGCAGACAAGCTTGCAGAGGACATTGTGAAAGGTTGCTGAAGAAACCCCCACAGTGTCATGGTTTGGCCTCTGCCAGCAATTAAACCCCACGCACCCGCTCACTCACTCCCCTGCAATGGGATGGGGGAGGGAATCCAAAGAGGGAAAGTGAGAGAACTTGTGGGTTGAGATAAAATCAGTTTAATAGGACACACAAAGAAGGAAGTTAATATTAATATTATTAATAATATATATACAAAACAAGTGCTGAACAGCACCCTTTCTCTCCACCTAAAGTCAATGCTACTCGAGACCCCCAACTGCTGTACAAGACTCTCGCAAACTACTTGGCCTCTCAGCCCACACGTGCCAGCAAAGCCAAACAAGGAACCCATTCACCACTTCTCACAGGCAGGCAGGTACTGAGCTATCGCCCCGAAGTCAATGCTGCGCAAGAACCCCAGCTGCTGCACCGGGACCCCAGCTGCCCTGCAGCCCACACCCAGTTATAAACAGAACACGATGTCACATGGTATGGGATATCTCTTTGGTCAGTTTGGGTCAGCTGCCCTGGCCATGTCCCCTCCCAGCATTTAGGTTGCCCCCTGCCTTCACCTTGGCAGGGCAGTATCAGAAGCTGAAAAGTCCTTGACTACTTGGCAACAACTAAAAACTGCTCTCATCCTAACCCCCAAACACGTCACTGCACCAGCTACTAGAAGGAAAATTAACTCAGTCCCTGCTGAACCCAGGACATACCGGTTTTGGGTGCAGCTCAGTGCTCAACGCTTCAGCACACTGCCGGCCTTTAGGGTATTAGGAAAGTGAAGTGCCCTAGCTAGAGCAATGCTTAAAAACCTGACCCAACCTCATATGCAACACTTCTCTGCTATTATTTTTTTTCTTCTTCAACAGCTCTGGGTAGAAGAGAGACTGCCTTCCTAAGAAATCCTGCCAGGTCAAACTGAAATCTGAGGATTCAGATTACACCACATGATCAAGAGCATCTGCTCTCATCTCAGGCACAGCGGGGATGAGGCAAGAGTCATCATTCAAGCACTGAAAAATGAATCAGCAGCAAGTGTGGCGTAGCGAGCACTCTGGTGGGAATGGAGACAGAACAGGATCAGCAAATTTTGGGTTTTCTTGTTTGCTTTCCTTCTTGCCTTTTTATTAGAAGAATCTGCAGTGATTACGTGTGCGTGCGTAAGTGTGTGCATATGAAATCAGGCAAAGCATATTCCAGCTTGATACATGGAAGAAAGTAGAGTAAAAAAGACAAATCAGTGTCAATTTATAGTATTGTAAAAAGCATGTCATAGATAGTGTGAGTCCTAAAGCGCTGCAGGATTTTTAGCAGCCTAATTGTATGCAAGAATTGCTTTACAAAACCATTACTTAGACAGGGACTGTACAGTTTGAGAGCATATTGGTACAGGCACATCTACTCTCTCAACTACACAACTACCGTGCTAGTTTCAGAATCATTGTTTTCTTTCATAGAGATGTTCATGCTTTTTACTTGTTTTTTTTAAAGTAAGGCGGTTATATAAGACAACATCCCTTTTCTAACAAATTTACACTGATATGGCATTTGCCATATGATAGCCTTTTTGGTCTCATTATGAACATTAAGGTACTCTCTGCACAGCGATCCAAGAAATGGGTCCAACAAGGGCACATGTTATCTCTTAGGTGATAAGACTTGTGACGTTTGTGTAAGATCTTTGCAGTCGCAGCAAGGTCTCTGAGGTACCATTTGCGTGCAGATTCAATTCCAGCTGAAGTGCAAGTGATACGGGACTGGATTCTCAGGTCTTGTTCAATACTGGATTTCCAATTGTGCTTGTACATAAAACCCACAATTCCTTATACTTTCTAAAAAGAGATGTTATTTAGAGAGAGGGTTTTTTTAGCTCTATCATATCAATGCTATTTGATCCTAGACTTCCTGTACAGAATTTTTTATGTATGGTAAATGTGTCAACACGGAACAGCAAACTTCCCTTATAATGCCAGACCAGTGTTAGTTTGTTAAAAAACTCACAACTGAAAAAATAACAACCCTCCAAAAAAGTTTGGGTTTGAGTCCTTGCACTTCAGGACAAAATGAAATTCTAAAAAAGGGAAAAGAGGAAGAAATTTCCCCCAGGATGCGTTTATTTCACAACTGCCCACTCCAAGTTTCTCATCCTTTCTCAGCAGACATAATGAGCTGGCTGGTGGCCGTCAGAGACACTGGACTGAACGATGGCTGTGCTGCTACAGCAAATCCTGTGTTTAAATGTACAAGAATTTGTGGCTTCAACAGCCTGGGTCAGATCTGCTGTACCGAGCAATGCAAAGAAACTCCTAATTTTTCTCTATTTTTGAGGAACGTGAGCACCCGCATGCAGGTCAGAAGGATTTGTACAACAATTTACAGCAGTTTGTGGAGCAGATTAACTAGATTCTTCCCTGCTGAAAGGATTATATAAAGATTAAAACATTCAAAGTAGAGAAAAGCATGTAATACGTGAGGATAATTTACACTAAACCCATTATTAAGGAGATGAACACATTTAATAAAAAAACCCACCCCAAAACGCAGGACAAAACCTGAGTCATGAAGCAGTGAGACGATACCCCTTTAAATGAGGACAGTCTTCAAGTAAAGTTGTGGTAGAAGCTATTTCTTCACCAAAGTGGCATTTTTGCCAACAAGACTCTTGGCAGCCTTCAAGGGTCGAAGCTAGCACAATTGACCAAATATGGTTGGGAATTTGAAAACATTGAAGATATTAGCATTTGTTCCTGAGACTAACATAACACAGTCCAGTCTTGCCACCAGAGCCTATAACTATTAAGTGATAACTTAAGCACTGGAATGCAAATAATCCATTGGTTCACATTAGTGTCATTTCCATTTGTTGATGTTCCCAGTCCCCTTCAAGTCCTGGCAGTACCTTACTTGACTTCTGAAGGGAACAATCTACAGGAAATGTACTAAAAAAAGTTAAATGATGAGAGCAGAAGTCAGCGGTGGTTTACTTGCAGGGAAAGGAAAAAAGACGATACATTAAACTACACTGTCCAGAGTTACTTGACCTCAAACTGATTGCTCTTAAATTGCTTGAATTGAAGTTAATCATTTACCTACTGGCAGCTACTCAAGATTTATCTTTACAGGCTACAAAGTTTTATCATTTGTCCATAAACTCCCCGACAAATGTTAACTTTCAAAATACTGGTTTAACAGTGAAGTGTAGGGAAGCTTCGCTGAAGTCAATGAAAAGTTAATGTAAATGCATGATAAAATATCAAATACTTAAGTAATTTGGCACTTGTCCTCTGAGAAGTTAAAAGGATGCTCTGAATACTGAGTGGGTAAAATAGAGCAGCATAACAATTTTTAAGGAAGTCATGCAACCCAGAAATGCCATAATGGGCATCTGTGCTGGAAAAATAATAAGGGTCCATAATTTATTAGAATATACTAGACAAAAATTAAATTATGTTGCAGATAAGCAGTGTTAGAGAGATAAACACAATTACTTCTCATTTTAAAGAGAAATAGGAAAAGTTACCCTGGGAAAAATAAAGTCCTCCCACACTTTTAACTACACCTTTATCTAGCACATATATCAGTTTTATGTATCCACACATCCCAGCAAAGATCAGTGGCTTTAAATTTAAACCTGCAGTAAAACCCCCCACCCATAAACAAAACCCCAAACCTAGATTTCAACGAACTCTGCAGTTGTTATAAGGGTTGTGTTTATTGGAAAAAAAAAAAAGGAAAAGAAAAAAAGAAGACAATGAAGGAATGTTAAAAATGACAGTGACCTTACAGAAAACCGTGCTTTCTTAAACACTGTATTTTTATGGAGAGTGAGCAGCTGCAGGACTACTCCAGAATTTTGCTCGATTGGTTCCTGAAGCTGTGCCAGAGACCATCAAATTATTCCCCTAATACTCTTTGCAGCTGACTTTGTTCCTTTCTTATTGAGGCTGATCAGTGATGTAGGCAAGGGTAAAACACAAGAAAAATCATAGATACTGAATTCTGAAGAAAGAACCTCAATACCAGCCTGAGGTAAACCTCCCATAATATGGCCAAATTGAGAATTAACCAGAGAGACAGCAATACAGCCCAACCTGTGTCTGAGCACCTGGGCTAAACTATGCTTGACGAGACCAAAGTTACAAATATCTTCATAGCTTAATTTATTTCCCGGGCCAGTGCTCTTTCCAGAGCCTAACATGACCTCCATACTTGAAAGATGTATAAGCTCATGCTTTCTAGGCCAGACACAAAATTCCCTCAGAAACAGGAAAATCTAATTTTTTTTTCGTTTAGCTATGTGCCAGATTGGTAGACCCAATTATTTATTCCTCCATTCCCTACAGCATCAGAACCAAAGAAAACTGAAAATCCTGAAGCCAACAATTAAGTCATCTGATGTATCAGCCTTTTCAAGCACAGTCCACTGTACAGAAAAAGTGTGGGTTTTTTGGGGGAAATTTTTTAGGTTATTTTAAATATTATTTAAAAGCAGTAAGGTAAAGAAATTAGCATTTCTGCATTTTCAACCATCTGCATTTCCATAAGCAGTCTGTTGTTCTAGGCACCTTGGGTCCTGAATTCTCACCTTGAGATATGAAAAGGGACTTGATTTCCTGAATTGAATGGTCCTCACCTTTTCAACAGGAAAACTGAGTCTGCACACCAAAATGAAAGCATCCAAGATCTAAAGCACTAATCTCTTTTAAAAACCAAAATGCAATGCAGGGGATTCTTAGGTTTATTTTCTGAATGAAGGTAACCAAGTGTATTCCATCTGCCCCTTCAGAAGACTGCTGAAAGTCAGCAATTTTTGCATATTTGCAAGATGCATCCCATTCCAAGCTCAGGAAAGTGATTTTCACAACTTCTATTAACACCCTTTTACTGAAAAAAAATAATGCAGTTGTATCTGGATGTCTGTAACGACAACAGAAGTCTTCATGGCTGAACTATTTTGTTCCTGTATATCAGAAAGTCATGCACTTTCCTGCTCTCTCCAGAAGTATATAATTCATTTGTGATTCTCTATAAAGAACTAAATCTCTGTGAATGAGATGCTCAATAGAAAAAGTCACCTGTGCCCTGAAATTACTGATAAATACTTTTTCTGCAAGTAGCAGTCCAACTAATTTCAATGGCATTTCCAAAAAAGCTGGGAATGCCAGCAAAGACCTGGATTCATCTGTATCAAACAGTTCCACTAAAGAGCACCATAAAACAACAACTCATTGTGGAGAAATTTTTTTGCTAACATGAATTCTAGATATTTCAAGAAGCTTCAAAAAAGATTCACCTGCCATAGGTGATCCTGCTGGGCTGGACTAGATGATCACCAGACATCCCTTCCAACCCCTGCTCTTCTGTGATTCTGTGTTAAAAAGGTGAGCTTCACACTTAATAAAATGTGAGATTGTTGTAAAATTAGAATTTTAGAAAATAATCTAAGAATTCTCAGATTACATCAATAATTTATTGGACCTAATAGGAGAAAAATGCTTCCATTTTGTTATACACTTACAGTTTTACTCAATTTGCTCAAGAATGTACTACTTCCTTTCCCTTCTTCCTCTCTCTGCCTCCCCCAATTTGTAGAAATTATTTAAATATGGTATCAACATATTCACTAAAAAGCAGAAAATAACATTCCCATGGAAAAGGTAACTGCCTGTTATCATAACCAAGAGATTAGATCTGAATGCCTCAATAGTCTGTATAAACTTGGTTGTGACAGTCCAAACAAGGGTTTAATTTTAATAAATGATTATTTGCATAACACCCCCCCCTTTTTCCTTTGGCATATAACCAAGTATATGAGTTGTTTTCCCATCAAATATGCCAATTGGCTTTGTCACAGTTATCTTCCTAATCTATGTTAGCAATTAGTTTTAAGAAACTGTGCTTAATGTATAAGAAATTAAATCAAATGATCACATTTATTTTGTATACAGACTTGTAAATTACTTTTCTCATTTCTTTTTGGCTCCAAGATACTATTCAAAACATTTCTAGAATAACATAACGGTATTTCATAGATAAGAAAAAAAGGATATGTGTGCCTCAGTAGAGAGAGAGAAAAAAATATAGCCGTGTTTTAACGCCAATATTTTGACATCTTCTAAGGAAGACAGGAAAGGGTATTTGCCCACACAATTCAATGACACTTGCATTTCCACCTTCCCCTTTTTTTCCTTTCACAGCTAGAACAAAATATTATCTTCCAAGAAAGAGGGCAAATGGGAAAACAGACATGAACCCTACAGGAAATCCAAATTCTATTTCATTTTGGTGTACTTATAGAAGCAAAGCTCACATTTTATGCAGTTCTGAAAAGAGGAGGAGAGGTGTAGGACAGGAAAAGGAAGAAAAGAACCCCCTAACACCTAAGCAATATGCTGCACAGAATTTCTGAAAACTTTCGTGGCCAGCACCTTTTGTCACAGGCAATTTAAGGGATACATAATAGAAATTACAAGGTATTCAATTGCAAAACCAGTATGAATAATGACTTACTAACAAAACTAAAAGAGCATTCAAAGGCAACACAGACTGTGGCAAAGTACATAAAGCCAAGAACTCGTGATTTTTAAATAAAATATGTCTAAACAAAGTTTTCAGAAAAAGTTAAGAATCTTCTTTTCTCGCACTTAGATTTTAAAAAGAAGTGAGATTGCAATTCAATGCTATTTTATCCTGTTCTCACACTGCTTCTTTCAGAATAATGCTTTGTGGTGTGCAGCTAGCTGTCTTTAATAAAAAAAGCAAACAATACCCTACTATTTTTTATTGCTGCTTTGCTGCTACTGGATCAAAATATCATTAGTATGTAACAGAACATTTTATGATGCTCTACTGAGGAAAGTTCATTGGCAATCGCATTTCAGAAGCTGCAGAGGTGAAGCAGCCTCCTCATTTCCTTTGGCCATGTGAACACGAGGAAGAAAAGCTGCTGAGAGGAAGAAGCCAAAAACCAAGCTGGCAAGATCCATGACAAGCAGCTGAAAGAGGGACCTTGGGACAACAATGTCGTCATCAGTGTCCAAGTACCTTTTTTTTTTTTTCTTTTTTATAACCAGCTCTCACATTTTTTCCCCATGACGAATAGCTGTTTTCAAAGGTCCCCTCCCATTCCTCCCTCAGTCTGTACACAGCAGCCCTATTCCATGCGTGTGCTATATTCTACTTTTTTGTGTAGTATTTTCTTACCCTATTCTCCTCGCACTCCCTCCCATTTCCCATGTCTATTTAAATGTCTCATGATGTTCATACGACTCAGTCTGGCTGTATAAAAGCGTAAATTCCTTCCAGAGGGGGATTGCCATGATCTCCTTGAGGAGTTTCTGCAGAACTGGGGCTCTGATCTTGGTCCAGGTCCCAAGAGAATGGGGAACGAATAAAATAAACAACCTATTTCATGATCTAAAATGTTTGCACAATCGGTAATTGCTTCCCACACAGAGTCGTACTTCAGAAACAGCTCAGTAGTAGGTAGCTTGCTCTGAGAGCTTGTTGAGTGACGAGGAGATCTTTAAGACATCTGGGGACATAATTGGATGATGAGCACTTTTGAAAACCTGTCCCTGGTGCTTTTCCCTCCCTGAAAACGTGCAGACTATCTGCAAATAATTTTAAAGATGTTGATTCCCACAGTGTAGTTGTACGGGTCAGCTTCTCAAAGACGACACTGATGTTAACAACTAGTATGAGTCAGCTGTTCCAAAGTGTCAATTGCCCCAGCACTTTTGCAGCAATGCACTGGATGTCCATATAATTGAGATTACATGGAAAAAACTCAGAGATCATCATACTAGACATTTCTGAAAAATTACATTTCTTCACTGATGGGGGGGGGGGAGTTACCAAAATCCTTTGAACTATAATAAAAATAAGCATGCGTGCAGCACAATAGCCAGAGTCACTTCTGCCTATACCCAGAAAACCCGCTGCTTACCCACACAACCATTCCATGTAAAATTCTAAAGAAATAAACCCACAGAAATGTTGAAAGTTGTCTTCTTTTAGTACATCACACATTCCTTGGCCAAACACAGGAGACAGGGAATTTGATTTTTAATACTGCTTTGTTTTAGATATAATAATTTATGTGAACATTGGCTTTTAATATGGTTGTACACTTAAGACAAAGTGGTTTTTTATTTTGATTGAGGAAAAAACCTTAAGCGAGTGCTTACCGTTAGGCAAAGCGACAAATTCATTCCATTAGAAACACTAATTGACTTAACATGACCAGATGGTATTTTTAAAAAAATTCTTTTTTACCTATATACGCACTGACATGTAATTGTCATGACCCTGAACTTCAGTTTTCACAGGCAAGACCTTCTGAAATGATGGTGACCAAGATTTTACAGGGAACGCAAGCTTTAGAAGGCAAAGAAGGACAAAAATGTGCATGTGGTGAAGGTAATGATGCATACAGGCATACATTTGAAGCTATTAAATTGTCAGTAGCAGGCATCAAGAATGATCTTTCCCTTCCTTTGGAATTCAAAGAACACTTCCTAACTAAAAATATCCAATGGACCAGATTTTCCTTTCAGAGCTGTATTCTAATCCTACCAATATTTGCAGGGTGTTGGGAAAAAAATTCTGCTCCCTGCTCCCTCCAAAAACCAATATAAATGTAGCTGAGGACGCTCATACAAAAAAACCTGTTTTCTTCCTCTCTCTCCATCCTGATGGTAACAGTTGTGACTTTCATTAGCCTCAAAAGATATATGCCTGTCCTTACCTTCACTAAGTTGTAAATTAGTTATTTACAACTAATAACACATTTTAATAGACCTTTTTTTTTAAAGGATCCTACTACAACCAATAGACAATAATCCCTTTTTCTTAAATATAAATGTGGTCTGTTGCACAAAGTATTATATGGGCAAGTAGGTCTTGTGCTCTGCTCCTTAACTCTTGTGATCTATGTACAGGATCAAAACGTATTTATATAAAAACAGTGTGTACGCATACTTTTCTTCTTAGCTGCAAGACCAGGCTTTCTGAGCGTTGCCTATTTTGGAATTCTAGGTTTGCCAAAGGGCTTTCATTTTCTTCCTCTGTCTGTCTCTATAAACTGCAAGACATGCTAAGGTTTTCTATAAAAGTGCAATAAACCCATGCTTAATCAACCCTTTGTTGAGCTGCACACACATGGACACTGTAAAATACAACTCAGATCTAATGGCAGGACCTCTGTTCATGGCTTCGAGTTCAGTGGTGTTTAAGACATGGAAGTGTTACTATTTTTTACCCTCATGTGTAAATATGAACATTTGATGCCTTGGACTTCTTTGATTAGACATGCATTCTCACCACACAGCTGCAAACCCTTTTTTTCCTTCCTAATATTGCTCCCAGATAAAACCAAGCTATTTTGCCTCAATACTAAACTCAATCCTGGTCTTCACTGCCAGTTCACCTCCAGCTGCCTGTACAGAGTTTCACACTAAGCCCCTTGTTTATATCAGTGCTGCAATTAAGCCCAGGCCAAGAAGAGAAGTCCCTCAGAGGGTAGCAGAAGTGCAAGGCTAAGAATTGATTTTCAACTTCTGCGATGTAGCCCATACACATCCTTTCCCCCAAGGAAAAAAAAAACCTCCCCAGCCGGATCTCCTCACGCCCCACCTTTCTTTGTGTGCATGTGTTTCTTTGGTTTTATTTTTGCTTTCGGTGGCCATTTTTGGGACATTTTTCACAAGTTGAATCCCATTTCCAAATTGGCCAGTGAAAAGTTTTAGCCATGCTGAAATCATTTCCAGGGCTAAATTGGGAAACCTGAGGCAGCTGGGCAATCTTACAGCTGGCTGAACTGTGGGTTGCAATAAAAGGCAGTGTGAATAAGGTATATTGAAGCTAAATTGGATTCGTGTGAACGGCCGTTTATTCTGAAGGGGGTGTGGGGGGAGGAATTAATGAAGAGAAATTAAATTAGCTCAACCAAGCTTTTTAAAATATACTGAAAAAATACCTGACCTGCTATGAACCTTTTAACAAAGCTGGAACTTTGGGCTAGCAGGACCAGCTCAGCTCAGCTTTGTTCCCCTGCCGAAGGTACAGGTTTCAGAGGATGTATGCTACTACTTGGCCTGATAAGAAACCAGGTTTACAATGGGTATTTCTGTAACCCAAAATCAACGCAGCACAAAGTCACCGCTATGGGAAATCCAGTGTAAACCAATATGCAGGCCACATACAGAGGTCATTGTAGCTGATGAAATTATTTAATTAACTAATCAGCAGATACCTAGAGAAAAAATAAACATGCCCTTTCATCCTTGTTGCTGAAATTCTCTTCACTGAAATAAAAAGAAATTGCAGACTACCCTCCTTTGGAGACATTATCGATTAACCTTACAAATATTAATGCCATAATTAACTAGAATAACATTTTACTCACACTCTCTAATCTAATCTAGGACCTCTTGCAATGAAATAAATGCTACATGACTACATGAAGTGACTGATTTCAAAACTGGAAGCTGAAAGAGAGCTGGGAGAATTTATCGGTTTTTTAGTGGGGAGGGGTTTTGCTTCTTTTTCTTCCCCCCTTCCTCCCCAGCAGAATGAAACAGTCAAACTGCATACTCTTGAAAAGCTGGAGCCACTTCACCAGTATAGTTCAATCTACCATAAAAGCCACTTGGCTGTCACAATGTTTCCTTTTGATCATTGTGTAACTGATACCACATCTAATTTTTATATTCATTACTTTTTCTGAAATCCTGGAAATTCATACATGCGCCTCCAGAATAACAGTATTTTTAAGTAGCTATAATAATACTTACTGATGCGACAATTTACAGCTCACCTACCACTCTTAGCAAGCTTGGCTTTGTAATGGTCTCTGTGAGGCACCCAGACTGGATTAATTTCATAGATGTAAAATGAGAACAAAGACTGAAGGAAATCTTGCATGGACATTTCTGACACCTTATCGGTGGTGCTCCCTTTGGTGGCCATTGCATCTTAAAAATAGAAAAAGCTCTCCTGAAAAATACATTCAGGGATCAGATGTTCTCAGACACATGTATTGAGTCAAACTTCCAGAGACACCGATATTTTGTGCCATTTTTCTTTCCCAAGTCTGAGAGCTTTTTAGGGTGGAGTGATGGTTTGCCTGTTTCTCCTCTCTTCATGCCAAGAAGTGCCACCTTCCTCCCACCCCCAACTATGAGTCATAATATTATGAACTCGATGATGGGAGAAATCAGATTTTCCATCACTCCACTGTAATCTTGACCTTGGTATTATTCATCATCGTCCCAGCCCCAACCTAGCCACAAGAGAGTCAGTTCCTCCAAAGTCAGTCAAAATAGACGTACCTGCAGTATATCTGGAAATTAAAAGTCTAATTAATGTGTCTGCACAGTGAGACCTTTCCTGCTATACTAGTTGAAGAGTTGCTGGGGGCACAGGGACTGAGTGAGTTGCAGGCATGATGAGTCGCATCAGCAAGTTGTGGTCACATCAGATCTTAAAATGCTTAAAGTAAGGAATCGCTTTAAATGCTTCAAAGTATGGAATTAATTAGGTATCGCTGCAGGTTGAAATCTGTAATAATTTAATCAAATAAATTGGGCCCTGCTACATATGCAAAACACATTGCAAGTGACAATAGGCAAAACTTAAAACGTCTTAATTTTATTTTGCTTCTTAAAGGAAATGTATCTTTTGTGCGTTAAGTTATTGCTTGGGTGGGTTTTAATAGTGGGCAGGAAGGAAAAAGAATATGGTTTCTAAGGGGCTTCACTTATATTTCTTGTAATAATTGGCTACTATGATCACTGTTATATGGCAACAAATCTTTCTCAACTATACCCCTTTACTTGCTTCAAATTCAGTTTTGAAGTTCGCATACAAATTTCTTACAACAATAGAGCGCTCCAGGCAGGCTTTCCTGTATTTGAGGATCCCTCTTCTCTATCTGGTACACAATCCAAAATGTCGAGGAAGAGGCTAAGAATATCAAAGTGATTTACGTTCCTGAAGGCTACAGATCCCTGTTCTGAGATGAGAAGGAAGGACAGCGAACAAAGCATGTCCCCAGTTCAGCTCAGTGTGATGCTCCAGAAATTGTGGCTGGCATTGCAAGTGAAACCCTAGTCTGTTTAAGGGCACCACAATGCCGAAAACCCAAAGGGATCCACTGCCCATTCCTTTCAAACAGGCTTTCAGTGCAAATCACACGCTGTGGGGACTGTGGGACTGAAGTCAGTCAAACTCTGTTGCAGGACTGTAAATTCACATTGGGATCCTGCAATAACCACTGCTGTAGTTTCTCCATTTTTTTGTGTTGTGAATTTCAAATTCCCTTCCTCTGAGTAAACTTCAGTTGAAAGAAATGAAATTCATAATAACCTGAGCCAAATGTGACTTTGTCCAAAATTGGAACCACCATATACAGGACCCCCTGTGTGTGCCATGCACACATGTACCATGGCCGAAACAGTGGTGTGAAAATGTTCAGTCTAGCCTGCCTTTCTGGTCTTTGGAAAGGGCTGCACCACTTTACAAGACAGAATAGTTGAGCCAGTAGGTTTTATATCGAGCCCCAGCCTGGTGGGTTATTGACCGAGCTCACTGCCAGATCCTCAGTGCCAACAGTAAACCCGTATTTAATGCAAACGGCTTTTTATCAGTTTATAAAAAAAATAATAAATCACTACAGAACAAGCATATAGGTGGTCAACCAGACAGGAAAAAATGCTGAGGGAACCTGAGAATAGAAAAAGGGGTATATCCTGGCATCACAGAGTCCTCTGAGCAGCACCAGTGTCCTCCCCAGCTTCTGGAAAACGCATGGAGCCCGGAGGAAGAGCAGGAGGGAGAAGCAGGTCATACTTGATAGACCATATCACCCAGCTACTGGAACGAACACAATGGTCCCAAAAACCTGGGAGTGATGCAGTCTGTAGCCAGCCTGGAAGTACTGCTGCAAATAGAAAGATGCCACTGCCCCTTCCTTATCACACAACTGAGCAAATTCTGGGCACAGCCGAGGATCTTGACTGGATATTGAGCACTAACTATTCATAATAGAAAATCACATGCTGAAAAATTGCATTACACACTACAAACAGAATATTAATTCAGGCTAAATTCAGTATTAAACTTCACACCTGGGCTCTGACATTGCTTGTCAGAAAATGAGCTGAGTATTTTCTTTTTCTTTTTTTCTGTTTTCAATGTTAGGTTAAAAATGCAAGAAAACATTCTCTGGTAATGGAAATACCAAGAGACCCCTAATTATAATGACATGAACAGGCAGCACTGTGTAAAATTTCTGAAACACATTTAAAAAGCCAAGTTACTAAATCTAAACAAAGTTAACAGATCTAATTGTATATTTTTCTAATCCCTACATGTTACATTATTTCACCCATGATAATTTTCATCACTTATTCTCTGTTCTGAAAGGGATTTTTTAAAAAAATAAAACGAATTACAATTGAATGAAATGCACTGACATGTTCCTCTTTTCCATCTGAGTTACCGTCTTTAAACTGTTGCAAAATTTCTATTTGTAAAAACATTATTACAAGGAAGGGATTCCTCACCACCCACTCAGCTCCCAGAAGCCAAGAGAACAAACTCAAAGATATTGTTTTTCTAATTTTACACTGATACTCTTTGGCCCTAAAAAAATGTTCCAAGTCTAGTGTGCATTTTAAAGGGATTTATAAAGAATTAGCTCAAGCAATGCCAAGAGCTAACTTCAAGATTATATTAATTTTTTAAAACATGGCATATAGGACAAATAATTCTCTGATTACTTTTTCCCTCCCTTCCCAACTTTCCGATTTAAAATGCTCTGACTTTTCTTTAGGACAGAAATGTTCAAGGGCTGTGGAATAACCCCATTTCTACAGCTTTTACCACGTATCATCCTTACTATGGCATTTTCATGTTTGAAATAGGAATAATCAACCAAAAGACCTCAGTCAACTTGATTTGAAGCAGGAACGTGGGTGTTTTTTTTCCTTTCTTTCTTCCCACTGGCTAATGATGAATTATTATATTAAAAATATATATTCTAGCTTCAAAGAAAAGCTAGGTTGTTATAAAACACAGGCGTTCAGAATTAAGTTTGAAAAGATTTGACCTTTTGCACACAAAAACTAACACCTACATGAATGAAGTACTGTAGTAAGTGATGATATATGATGGATCATTTAAAATGTGTGTATGGAACCCTGCACATTATTTAAGGCAGGGGCAGATGGTGGTTACAGCACATCCAACATTTTCCAATTAGTTTGTCTTTTCAAAATATATCCTGCCCATAAAAATATTAGCAGAATCCTGGTACCTTCATAGAAGGAATACTTTTCAAATACAAAAACTTTCAATATATTTAAGTTAAAAATATATCTTCAGATAACCTCCTGCTCTCTCTCTTCCATAGTTTAATAGGTTACAAAAGAGACACTTATGAGGTAGTACATCCAGAGTTTTATCCTAACACGTTAACCAGAAATTTACCCGATCTTCTTCAATAGGTGATAGGAACTAAATATAAAGAAGTGATCTAGCCTGATCTGCCTTGAAGATAGGGCTGATTAGATGTAGGGGTTTGTTTTTGTCCAAACTCTAACAAGAAGGTAAGTAATTTGAGACTGGAGATAACACAATATCTTCTATCTTCATGAAGAGATTAAAAGCAAAATGGGGAAGACAAACACAACACTATTAACACTTTTATATAATGAAATTAATATTTCTTCCAACATTTATCCAGTTAGATAAAACTCTGGGATGAGATTTCAACAAAACTTACATTGGGCTAACAATGGAGCACAAACATTTTCAAAATAAAAATCAAATAAAAAGTATGTTGGAATTGGACCCCAGTGTGAAGGGAAACAAAAGCTCACAAACAAAGCTCCTTTCCAAGTTAGGCTGTAAACCAGGAACACATGGAGAGAAGAAAAGGCTGTTTGTATTGTTCCAGGAAACTGGATCAAGGATTATTCCATAATTGCGTTAAGCAAATACACTATAATATCTCATTGAAAAATAGAGAGACATCATAGGCTAAGTGACTGGCTGATCACAAAACACTGAAGTCCTGTTAGCAATTAATTCTTTAATTACTACAGTTATAAGCTTTTTAAACCAATATTGTGCTCTATAGCAAGTATATGAGGAAATAGTATTCTGAGACATTTCCACTTTAAGTACAATTTCTTTATACATTCATTTTCAATTTAAGGTCCCATAATGCCTATGTTTAGGATGCTCGCAAGTTCATAAGCTGTAGACAATAAAGTTCTGAAGGAAAGATAAAGAATAGTCTTTTAAAAACTGCTACTGAACTGACATAGTGGAGACACTGTTGTTTCAAGATGAATGCAAATTACTACACTGTGCAACTTCCATACTGTTGGCATTATTCACCCCTTCCAAAAATCACATTATTACTCTCCTTACTGACAAGAAAACTCAAGCCATGCATTTCTGTGGGTTTTCACGTCAATAGGAACTGCTAGGCACAATGTCATTAGAGACTCTGAAAAGCGATTGAGGAGAATCTGTTTCTGCTTCCAGGACTGCAAAATACTTCCTCAGTGACTATGACAGAAGACCAAAGCAGATAATGCATTTCCCAAGAAGTTTGGCCTGTGACTACCCAGGACAAGATCTGCTACATAGACCTTTACACAGACCAAATTGCCTCCAGGCCTTGGAGAAGAGGGGAATTAGTACTTTACTACTATAATTATGCTGATTTAAGTGATGCAGATCTCTAGAGTAGATACAGCTTGACCCAAAGTTCCAGTTGCTTTCAGAGATCCACCATGAAGACAAACCCTTTGCACGATATGAACGACTTCCTTGTCTGCCTGTCTCACAGAGCCACACTGCCCAGGTGAATAAGCTTTCTACTATCAAAAGGATATCAAAAGAAGTCCATCTATAGGTTAATGGTTCTACATCCATCTTACCCTAGAGAGCTATGCAGCCATCATAAATTAGCATAATACTGTGGTTTTAAACGGGATCCACTCACTTGCATCACCTGAATAGACAGTTCTTGATGGAAGGAAGCAAAGATTTGTTTCCAAAAGTACTAAGGACAGATCACCCAGCACCCCTGACAACATATCCTTGTGCTGGTCATTTAGGCCCAGCTTTGGGAGGTTTACAATTCAGCATTATTTCCCACAGTAGAAAGCTGTCATTTTCTGTACTACTTGCCTCTCTTTGGTTCTGCAAATATGAAATAAAGAACACCACTGGCTGGCTCCCAAATGGATCTCAGCCTTCCCAGAAGTAAGGACAGTGACTGGGAGGAGAGGGCCCCCTTTACAGGGACAGCAGAGATGGAGGAAAGGGGGGATGGGGTCTTAGAATAACGGACAGGCATGGTAGAGACCACCCAGAAGATGAAGAAAATGGGAAAGCTGGGGAAGTTCCTGAGCTCGTACAGTATCTAATTGTCAAATTTTAACCACTTTGCCTTTGAAATTTTTTTTCCTCCTTTCCTTTACGCATACAGAAAGCAAATGCATAGTTCATATTCAGGAGTAACAGCTTGCAAAGGCATTTAAAAGTAAAGCAGAATTTTAAATTTAGCACAGCCTTCTCAGTGTTTTCTAATCCTGGCTCAAAGGCTGAACTTTGTTAAAATTTGTTACAAACAAAAATGTTAAGAAGTTCCCAGACTTTGATGGGCTTTGCTAAATTTAAACCCATGGTGAAATTTTTACAGGAAGCTACAGACTGAAAATGATATAGCCATGAGGAAAGACCGCAGTGGAGCTGCTCAGATCTGTTTCTCTGTTGTAAAGCTCTGCAGTACTGGTGTCACAATACCTAGCTCTTGTGCAAGCAGTTTCTCTCCTCCAGTGGTCTCTGGTCCAGGCTTTCCCCACACAAAGATGCATTCCCAAAAGTGACTCTACAGCAGCCATGGAGAGGAGAGCAGAGCTGGAGCACCAGGGCCAGGCTGGCCGCCTGAAAGCCACCTATTGTTCCCACAGCAGGCCACCCTGCAAGGTACACTGGCTCCCTGTGTCCAGAGGGAACACTTGCCTGGGGCTTCTCTCCACCAATCAATATTCTGGGGCACAGAAACACTGTAATTTGGTGTTAACTGGGTCAACCCCTTACTTTAATTAAAATGAAACTCCAGACTTGTCAGGTTCTACCTCCAGTTACATTTTATTGTTGGTTAGCTAAAACAAATGTATTTTGGTGGCAGTTCCTTCCCTTCATTGCAGAAGTGCTCCACAAGAAGTCTCCTCCCTTCTTGCACTGAAGGTGCACTGTCAAGGCTCACTCTACTCATGGGTCCAGGGGCTTAATTTCAATCCAGGCCCAGGTAGCCAAGTCTTGCCTGAGCTGTGCTGCAGGCATACAGTGGCCCCATCCTGTCCCCCGCTGTCCTGGCTTACTCACCAGTTCTCCTGTACGGTCTACAGCCTCTTCTGTGGCTTCTGACTGGACTCCCTGAATGGACTCTGGACCTGACCCATCACCTTACCTTGACTGGAGTTGTTGAAGAGATCGTGTTACCCATAAGCAGCTCTTCCCACCCAGCTCAGATGCTGCAGGACTGCGACTTGGTTGGTGAGGACACAGCCTGTCTGCCTTATGGTGCAGCCATAAGGTCCTGCTGCTCCTTGACACTAAACCTCTGCAGCTTGACAGGGAACTTCTCCTCAGTACTCCCCCGCATCATGGAAGCTGCCAGGGAGTCCTGGCATGTTTACTGTCTTAGCACCTGTAACTAGTGGCAATAGTAGTAGCAACAGCAGCGCGATCCATGTAGGGTCAGCCATCTAAACCAGGCACGGTGAAGTCATCAAAGCAAAGCAACATTCATCTGCAGGCATGGAAGATACTGGAATTAAGAAGGAACTGCTATTGGAAGTGTGGTATGAGTAGGACAGTGTAGGTGAAGTCTGATGAAAACTGTGCAGAAAACAGAAACGGGCTGTAGAAAAAGGCTCTAGATATAATCATAGATCTTGAAGGTGTCTAGAGTAACACCGGGGACTCCTTTAGCAACAGAACCATGCATGAGGCAACCTAACATAAGCTGTCCTTTGGTGACCCATGGAAGAGAACCAGCAAAGTTCTCTGAGGCATAATGACCCAGATGAAAGGTATTTGGGTCGCTGGGTTTCTCCTCACTGTGCAGGAGGAAGGACTGCTGAAGAGCAAAACCTGTTAGTCACTAGCCATCTGACATGTGCTACAGCCAGGGATCATCATGGTTCTGCTTTAACAAGGTGGCACAAACATGCACCTACTATGTGCAACAAGGACAAGCCACAGAGGCAGCAGGACTGTGAACCCTGGTGCTGAACTTCCCCCATGCCCCGGCTTTCATAAAACCTTCTTGGGGCCTTAACAAAGAACTGTTACACTCTTGGCTTACATTTTACAGAAATCTGACCTTTATCTATCCATCTTGTCCAGCTTCTTATCTCCCCCTTTTCTGCTTTGCAAGGTGGCACTCGTTTATTCCAGGCAGAGGAGAGACTAGAAAGGATCTCACATTTCTAGGATATGTTTGTAAATGAACACACAAGTCTACACATATAAAACCATCCCATGCCTATGAATATCCAGAGCATCACAACTGACTGCTCTATAGGTAATGTCTCACTACACATCTGTCACTACACCAGAGTGAAGAGCATCGGGCAGCCCTGTGCTGCTTGATGGATCTCTCCTGCCATCCCAGAATCACTTGTCCAGGTCTATGAAATTTTAAAGCTGCATGTCATCAGAGCACATATGCATACTCATTCCTACATGCAACAAATTCAAAGAAACTGAAAACAATTATGACAATAAATGTTGGATTAATCTTATTCAGGGAATTATTTAATTCCATTATAAACAATCAGATATGATTTTAATTTTTTTCCCCAAGAAATTTTATTTCTATGCCTTCAAAATACACCATGTCCTACAACTGAACTGCTACACTCTTCCAGCAACTGACATTTTTTTTAGAAGGGCTCATTCCATGCACAGTGTTCACCTGAATCATCGTATCTCTGGAGCTGAAGTTGGAGATTTACAAAGGCCATAAGGCAAGTAACATACAACTTAAATGTATTTCACATATTTATATTCAAATATGCTGAATTTAGATACATACACATTTCCATATCTGTCCCTATCAGAGCCTCAGGAATCTTCAGCTAAACTATTTTAGTCAAGATGACTTTCAGGAATTTAATGTAAAACAGGCACTGAGCAAACTCAATCACTAGGCATGCCATATATATAGAGAGAGACCATAAAAAGTGCAAAAGTTCACTCACTGTGTTAGTTTTGTCCCACTCCTGATTAATGTTGAACTTTTTAACAATTATGTTCTCTGTCGCTATTAGAAATACACACGCGCATGCTTTGTATTTTTTTCAGAGGTGCTCTAGCATAGAGCTTGTCTTGTTTTCCACCAACATAGATGCTATAAAATCATGCTTGATTCAGATTACTTCTTTCCTCCCCTCCTTTCTTCCCTTTTCCTCAGCCTTATCCTCCTCCATGTTCTTGGGTGGGCAGATTCATGGGGAGACTTGGTTTTTAGTATAGCCACCACCAGGCAGTTTGCTACTCTCCTGGAGCACATCTGGGCTTTATATCAGGCCTTTAATTAATCCTCAGTGAAAGCCAAGCTATGACATTTTGACTGGGCAGGCTCCAGTTTTGGACAGGTCTTGATTTATTGCGACTGAGCCTCAACCTACTTTGATTTATTTCAGCTTTGGGGAGGAGGGCAAGCACTGAACAGAAAAAGCACTGTTGGATGTAGAACATGTGATGCACGTAAAGGACCTCCATAGTACTGTGGCCCAAATGACAAACAGCTCAGACAATCTGCACTAAAAATAAAATTTAAAAAAAGTCCACGTGGTGAAAAGATTTTGGTGAAAGAAATCACTTAAAGCAACAACAACCGCCACTACTAAAAAAAGCAACAACGAATAATAAAAGGCTTAGCGAAATAGGATCACACTATTTGGCAATAAGTGCCAACAAAGGAAGCCTATGCCTTATCTCTGCGTAAACAATAAATCCCTGGTCACTCATTAGTGTTAATCATGCCTCTCATCTGCACTCAGCTAAATACAGAGAGGCAGGACCAATGCTTTCCTGATGCGTAGCTTTCAAAGAAAAGGATGTTCTGCTATTGTCTGCCAACTCGTGTGGGTGGATGTTCTTTTGCAGGTCTCCCTCTCTAACCAGACCACGCAGAGTATGCAATGTGTCAGGTCTTCTGGACTGCCTGAGCGATGGCAACCAGAGCCAAGCTGTTCACCTAAATAAAGCGACAAACATCACAATAACAGGAGCCACTGAATAACAAATCCAATCTGCTCGAGGTATAAAGCTTTATTGTTTCTATGGACAGGCACACTCTCTTAGGCCCTTTTCTTGTTCTGTTTTAATTCAAATTCTGTTGGACATATGTCTTAGTAAGTTTATCCTGAGTACTACCATAGCTACTCCCAGTTAGTTCCTGTTGTGTGTACATGCAAAGAAACTCAGTATTTTGAAAATTCTAACAAAAGCAAGTATTTTTATTGTTTTCCTTTAAGTGTTGTTGTTAAAAATTCAAATGCTCTGCTTTCTCCCTCCCTTGTACCTCCTTTTCACCAACTGAAATTCTGTGCTTTGTTGTTGGCTTTTTCCCCCCTCTAACTATGGGAATTAGAGGATTTATGGTTCTATCAAAAGAGAAGAAATAATGAAGTTCCAGCCACCGAAAAGGAAAAAAAAAATTAGTCTAAACAAACACTACGTTTTTTATTTGTTGACACCTATCAGGCTCCTAGAGAACCTCTAGCAGAAGGAATGTTTTTGTTAAGGACTTGGCACCTGCTGCTATTACAATTTCAGTAACACCTCAGATGCTACCTCACCAGTCCCCACACAAAGCCTTGTGAGGACAGATCTTTGCACTCCTGTTATTCCATGTAACACATGACAGAAGGACCAGCAACCCATACATGTGCCCGTAGGCTTGTTCCTGGGCATCTGTGTTACAAAGGAAAAGAGTACACAAAATAGGTAGAAAAATATTATGAGTCATCTTTAAAAACATTAAAACTGAATGATTGAAGATATTAGTAAAGAAGATATCTAAGTGTTAGTTTTTAAGTTTCAGGGTGAAACCTGGAGAAAAGGTCTACCATACGTGGTTGATCAGGTGCCTTTGTAAGTTAAGGCCACAGTCCAGATCTGCACTTTGCCACCAAGCAGGGAAGCAGTAGGATTCAAATGACCATCTACCTTAAGATTACTTGGAAATTCTGCTGAGATGCAACTGCATGGGTGTTCTCAGTCTAATCTGTGTCATGTTCATTAAATTTTATCATCTGTAAAAAAAGATGCATTGATTCTAGCAGTGGCAGACTGGTAGGCTTATTTGTACTGGTAGGCTACACACGGAACCTATGTTTGTTGTCTTATCTGCTAAATCAGTGGCCAGACTGAGCTGTCTCTCTATGCCCTGTACAAATTTACTAATTCTGCAGAAATGCAGAATATCTATGTGCTGGTAAATGGGATCTAACAAAGCCAGTCCCTTTTAGTTTCAGTAGTCAAATTAGTATTAAAGACAATTCCTACATCAAACTGTTCTACTGAACACATCCTTCCCTCTTCTCTCTTCAATCTGTAAGAAAACAAATAATCATCTAATATAAACTATTTTCTATGTGAGGTTTTGGTTTGTGCTCCACTCGGGTTGGGGAATTTCAGGCTCAAGCGCCGTGGCAGCTCACTTTGGGTCAGGAGCAGGTGATGAGAATACAGCATTCTCCTATCAACTAGGGTCTTATTCCTCATCTTGCATCGCCCCCACATCTCCTCGCAGGAGGATGCAGCTTGTCACCATCAGCTGTGCTCCTTCCGAGTATAGATTTGCTTTTATCTGCCAGACAGTGCTCTTCCTTGCTGTTGCAGAGCTGGTTCTGGGTGGGATTCCAGATGCTAGCTTTCATGCTGAGCACCACCATTTTATTCTTGTTTACAGGCAGTTTTACTTTCTAGCTTTTATCTGCCTTCATGAAATATAAAAGTTTGTGTGATTTTTTTTCTTTTTCTTCCCTTTCAAGAAAGCTTAATAACCCTGTAAGCTCCCGCAGTACTTTCTAATACCAACACAGCAGGAATTCGCACTGACATGTTAGTATGCTGTTTCAGTGAAAGAGATTTTATAGGAAACAGCATCCCAGTGAAACCCCATATCTAGGCAAAAAGGATCACTTTAAGACACTTCTAATAAAACTATCAGCTTAGTTGGAAGTCAACTGCTTTACAAGCAGCTCCAGAACATAAACAACTATTCAGGACATTGCTAAGATAGTGTTTTCAGAATTTGGATTTTTTTACCCTAACTTGAAATATTTATGACACATTGTATTTAAATGATCACACTGCTACAAATCAGTGCAAGAGAATGCCTATCATCAGCATGCAATTTCATTATACAATTGGTTTACAAACCTCATATGAATGAATTAAACTGAGGGAACCAAGGTTTATTTTTTCTTTACCTCATAGTGTATTTTAAAAGTAAATGTCAAATCTGCATGATTCTGCTATTATTTAACACTTTTCTGTAATCGCTCTAAAATGAATGTGGTAACAATGATTAATTTACTTTTGGTTTAGGTGGACTTTTCACTCAAACTTGTTCTTTTGCCAGCTACACTTTTACACGTGTGCCTTGTTGGCTTTACACTGCCCTTCTTTAGATGTGACCTTATGAAAATCAGAGACAAAAAAAGCCTTCTTTGAGGAAAGTCTAATTTACTTAATTACAAGGAGTGGGGAGTTGTACACCAATTTCATCATTCTGTCATATTCGTGGCTGAAAACTGGCATAGTGTGGGCCAGGTGAAAACTCTTTATTACTCTTCCTGTTTATATTGGTAACGTGCTAGATGGAATTTTAATGTCTCCCGAGGTCACTTTTGGAGCCAAATTGTGGCTGTCCCTATCACAGGTGTACTGAGTAACTCTGTGCGGGCACAGAGCCTCTTTCTCTTCTGCCAGCCTCCACCTCTCCATGCATAAATGTAAGATGCAATGGGTGAAGTCAAGTCCCACTGAAGTCAATAATTGTATTATTAGAACAAACTTTCACTCCAACCAATCCCTGCAGTTGGTCTGGGGCATGCTGTGGTCCTCAGGCTTGCCAGGAGGGCAGGGAGGGAACGTACAGCCCTACGCTCCTCCTGAGGCTTGTGCACTTTTACACATGTGCTCTCACTCATTATTCCTGTCTGGATCAAATACAGCATTTTCTAAAATGTTTTCTTAGCACCCATATTTGTAAGACTCCATTAAAATGCTGTACATTATATGAAGTGTTACATTAAGTGTCCTTGGACCATAAGAAATTACATACACCTCCGGCCAACGTGCATTCTAAAATGTTCCCTCCTACTGAATATAAAAAGAAAGAAAGAAAAAAGGTTCTCCTAGAGATGAGGCACCAGATAGCACATTGAGACCAGAAAAGCTCCTTGGAAGGCAAGCTTCTTCCTGCTCCGCCTTGGCATCCCCAGAAAGCAGAGCATGGCTGGGCTTCGGCTCCACAGCAGGCTCCTCCTTCTACACCAGTATTATTTCTGCTATCAGCACTATTGGTTCAGATAGCCATGTTCCAGTGATCCATGCCATGGCTATGGCATGGGAGTCACTGAAAAAGGTTTATGAGGTATTATGGGCTGAAATGAAACATCAAGTAAACATATACATGGAACATGCACAAGTAGGAGCAGTGGTGATTTGCCTGCTGCAGCCTGAATATGGCACTTAAAATACAACCTCCTCTTGGCACAGGGCTTTGAGAGCATGGCTGCCAGCAACTGGGAGATGATAGTGGTAAGAGGCACAGTGCCCAACAACACCACATGCCTCGTGGGCTTTCTCTTGTCATGAGACAGTCCTATCGTGTCTTGATACATAGCTGAAAAACAATCCAATCTCATTCTTCCTGACATCTTTCCAGTAACTTAAGATCTCCTTGTAATCTGAGAGATGAACAGTTTTAAACTGGCAGTAATTTTAATATATATCTACCTTGGATATCAGTAATAGTACTTGCACTAAAATGAAAACAGTATACTTAAAATATTTTCCCCTTGTCAATTATTTCCCCTTTAAAATGAATATGATATATTAAAAACTCAATGCCTGTTGAATTTAAAACACCTCAGAGGAAGAGAGAAATTCCCACCAGATATGGAAACATAGGGCTTGTCTGGAATTAAATGCAGCATAATAAATTAATGGTGAGGGGGGAAAATATGCCTGTATTGCATAAGGAAAAAAATACTGCATTAGCAACACAAAGCATTACTTTTTCTTGTAAAATAAGGCACAGTGCAGCAAGACTGTATGATTTGTACCAACCTTTCATTACGTCAAAAGCAACATATGTGCCTGGTGCATTAGGGCTGCCTTGATAAACTGTTACTGTGTAGAATAAGATCTCACTTGATAGGGGTTAAAGCAGAGGTAGGAGCTAATGCTCTACTAATGCAATTTACTGCTCCTTAAAAAAATCTGAAAGAAATGAAAACCTCTTTTAATATTTTAAAAAAATAATCAAACCCATTAGGGGATCAAGAAACAGTAACGCACAACCTGCACTAGAAATACCAGTTTCTAAAATGTACAAAACTTGTTACTAAGAGCGAAGCTAAAAGAATAAGCATATTTTTGTAACAGTGTCTGTTCTTTTAATAGGAAAACAACATGAGGGTAAGTAACATTGGTGCAAGAAGTCGGCTCAACACCCACCACTGCTATGGAGGCAGCATTTAGGCCACAGCTCCCAGCTGGACCTCACGGTTCTCTGCGGTTTCAGATGGCTGAGTTTGCCCTGCTTCGTTTTTCTCATGCAATTGACCAAGAGAGACTAGGCTAGGCAAAATGTACCTAGGCTGCATTTAACTTTACCAAAAAACCTCTAATAATCTGTCCTTGCAGAGAGGCAACATTTCATATGAATAGGCAGGGATCTCCTAATTTTGCTTCCTCAAATACAATACCAGAAGTCCTTTAATCCCACTGCACAACAGAAAATGTAGAAAGCAGATACATGGGCCAACTCACTTAAGAAGCACCACCAAAATTCTTATTTCACTACAAGCAATGAAATGGCCACCAAGGTTGCAAGCACCAGGAGTTGCTTTGGGCATCAGCAGAGTATGCAGGGAAAGGCATTCTGGGAGCTCCTGGGCTCCAGTGCACCAGTCAGACTCAACCGACGCAAAGGAGGAAGCACCGATGCAAAGGAGGGGTTGAGGGAACCCCCAGCTATTTTGCACAGCCCTCATGCAAGCTGCAGGCACAGGGCGGTGTCAGGGATCCACCATTTACTTTATTCTCCTCTTCCATGGCTGCAGGCAAATCCATCCTGGCCACGCTGCTGAGCAGACTGGGGATGGGGGATAAGAAAACACCAATGCTGCTCACCTGCCTTCCAAATGTAACACTCCTCACACTCCTGAGGAAACAGATGATTGCTCTTGTTGCAGAATTCACATGGATTTTGAGAGGAAGAGAGAGAAGTCAAGCACATGACAGCAATAAGCTTTCTTCACATACTTAACCTGGTAACCAAGTCAACCGTCCCCAGGGGAAGTTTAATGTCGGCCAAAGAAGGCCAACTGGAAAGTTCAGCTGCTCTATCTCTGGACCATTAATGTTGGTTATTAGGTCAAGGCTTCATCCCAAAACACCTACAGCTAAAATTCAAGTATTTCTGCTGAAACTAAAAGTGGCATATTAAGTGCACCCTGTGGGTTTGGGGAATGTTTCCCACTCAAACAAGAAAATCATATTTTTTTTCCATACCCAGATCAGGAAAGCACAGTCACTCTGCTGATAACCAGTCTTCTTAATAATATACAGAATATTAACAGCTAGAGTACAATAAAAGTGAACCCTGACATTTTAATTTATCCTCTGAAATATTTCTTCTTTCAGTGGAATTACCTGAAATTGTTGGAAAGCTAAAAACTTTAGTTCTGGGAATGCACTGCCCATGATGTTTTACTGGCTTGATTTCAAATGAAAACAATTACCATATAGTGAGGATGTTACCACACAGACATAACACTACCATCAACTATTTTTGACTTCCAGTGTAAATTGAACCATTATGGTTTTTTTAAAATGTCCCCATAAAATTTTAATGATCTGTTTTAAGGGATTTTTTCCCTTATTAAAATTATAACCAACTATGTTTTCTCAGAACGTTCTGCATTACTCTAAGATTCAAATAAATCTGTAAATCATAGATTAGTTAATAAACTATCTGGGTTATTACAGGTGGGGCTGGTAGCAATACCTGTTATTAATGTTGCCTAAAATTTACCAGTAAAAGATGCTGTTTCCTGTTCTTTAAAATGTTGCCAAATTCTGTCTGACTGAATAAAAAAATTCTGAGTTCAAAGGGAGACACATCTGGTTGGTGATTTTTTCTCTCCCCAATGATAGGAAAAAGAGAAAAATGTGATCTGAAGTGTAAAGAATAAATTTCATCTATATTAACAATTCCCCCCTAAACATCAATATCTTATTAATGAACTCATGATTTTCCTGTTGCATAGTAAGTGAAATTTTGCATGTAGAGGGTTGGAGAATGTTTAGGAGAACACTGCCACCATTTTCCCTGAATATGCCCAATGCCTAAACTTTGTGTGGACTAAAATGTGAAGAAAAAAAAAATAAAAAAAATCATGGCTTACATATACTCAAGAAAGACTTGTGAGACCTTTGCTAGTAAAGTTTGTGAAGATTCCCTTTAAGGTGAACATGCTCCATCCCGCGATGGTGCAGTGGCTTCCCTCCAGGCAGAGCTGCAGCCTTGAGCAGGCTGCCTGGTGGGGTTGCTTCCCAGGTCCAGAAAATTCCATTTCCCTCATGAGATCCATCTCTTTCCCACAGTCTCAACTGCAGTTGCCCCAAGTAAAAACCACCACAGGACTGACTGGAAGGTGGGACAGACCTTTTTTTTTTTTTTTAAAACATCTGTTTTGTGTTTCACCCTGGTGATACATTGCCACTTGCTAATGAGTAAACATCCTCCTGCAGCATGCACTGACGTGGTACTGCAATGATGGTGTATGCACTGCGTTATACACTCTGCTGGCATCTTCATGTTTTCTTCTGAACCTAGCACAAGTATAAGTAAAGTTCCTAAATATGGACCCTGTCATAATTTCACTTGGCTTTCCACACATTGCCAGACAGAACAGGAAACTAGAATCATAGGTACACAGCACACATTTAAAGTTATTTCTGAAAAGTGCCTTAATTTGGCAGTTCTACAAGAAGAACATGCTACAAAAGCAGAATTTGTCAGGAGGACTCCTGTAGTTCTGTTATTTGAAGAGATACTGCATTCATGCTACAATGGCATAATAGGTCAGTCTCAAAAATATGACAACAATACATAATTTATCAATCTGGAAACCTTATACTTGAAAGAAGCCTTAGTCTAACCTTTCCATCACTCCAATTGAATTGTAAGACCACCGCTGTAACAAGACCACTTAGAAAACCACCGGGGTGGCCTTGATAATAATACACATATCATTGTTGAGGCACAGGAAACTAAACCAGATGGTTTTGCTGAGGAAAGCACTTTTTTGGCTTTGTAAAGCCTAAAAACACTAGTAGGTCAAACACAAAAGTGGTGAAAAAGAAAGCTAAAGGAAAATCTACATAAATAAGAACAAAAATCTTTTTTGCAATTATATTCCCCTCACATAAAAAATAGCTGCAAGAAAATAAAAAGGGGGAAATAGTGCTGTAGTTCTGAAATAGATCAGAGTTGTTTTCCGAAAGGAAAAGTTCTAACAGCGACACTTACAGTAGGCACTGCTGCTGGAAATCAATACCATATGATGTGCATTAGACAGAACACCTACATATCATAATTAAAACCCTTTCCTCATTTTATGTTTTAAATATGGAGATCATTAATGTCTTTTGTAACCACCTTCTTTCTTGTTCAGTCTCTTATTAGCAATCATACAAAACTTAAAGACAAAAACAGCACAGACCTGCACCTCTTTAAAAACATGAAATTGAAAATAATTTCCATGAAATCATCCATGCACAAACAGAAACATGGATATGATTACAAGCATTCACATATATTCACAGGTGGGGGGTGGGAATGTGTATGTGTTTAAAGCATGTTTGATTTTTCCACTTACGCTGCAGTTGTTTAGAATCACATGATTGACAAACCTCAGCATTTCAGGAAGTTTGTAACAAAAAAAAAATCCATGAAGCACTTGATTTTTTTTTTCTTTAATGCAGACATCATCTGCATACATGAAATTAGGATGATAGTACATTACTGTGCTGGGAATTGCAACTATTTCTAATAGTGAAGAAGTCTAATCTAAAATGCATGCACCAAAAGAAATGTATTATAAGGTCTTCTATTGTACAGCCTTATTTAAGAAAGCTTTTATTTGGCATTACAATAGAAAAATGTTTACTATCATCTTGGTACTGCGCAGAAATAGGAGGTTTGGTTTCGTTTGTTTTGGGTTTTTTTACAGAAGGGTGGGGGTTAGGAGGGACCTCTGGAGATGATCTAGTCCAATGCCGCTGCTAAAACAGGATCACCTAGAGCAGGCTGCGCAGGACTGCATACAAGCGGGTTTTGAAAGTCTCCAGAGAAGGAGACTCCACAAAACCCCTGGGCAGCCTGTTCCAGCGCTCTGCCACCCTCACAGTAAAGAAGTTTTTCCTCACATTGAGGTGGAACTTCCTGTGTTCTACTTTGTGCTCATTGCCCCTTGTCCTGTGACTGGCCAATTCCTCTAGGCACCTCTTTAGATATTTATAAATATTGATTAGATCCCCTCTCAATCTTCTCCAGACTAAACAGACTCTCTCAGCTTTTCCTCATACGAGAGATGCCTCAGTTCCCTCATCATCTTTGTAGCCATCTGCAGGACTCTCTCCAGTAGTTCCCTGTCTTTCGTGAACTGGGGAGCCAGAGCTGGACACAGGACTCCAGATATGGCCTCATCAGGGCAAAGTAGAGGGGGAGGAAAACCTCCCTTGACCTACTGGCCACAGTCTTCTTAGTGGACCCCAGGATACCGTTGGCTTTCTTGGCCATGAGGGCAAACTTCCAACGCATACTCGACTCACAGGTTCTTCTCCACAGTGCTGCTCCCCAGCAGGTCAACCCCTAAACTGTAGTGGTGCTTAGGGTTATTCCTGCCTAGGTGCAGACCCTAAACTTGCTCTTGTTGAACTTCATCTGGTTCCTCTTCACCCAACTCTCTAGTCTATCCTGATATCACTGAATGGCAGTACAGCCTTCTGGTGTGCCAGTCACTCCTCCCAGTTCTGTATCATCAGCAAACTTGCTGAGGGTACACTCTGTCCAGGTCATTGATGAATATGTTGAATGAGACCAGAAGAAGCACTAACCCCTTGGGCACACCACTAGCTACAGGCCTCCAACTAGACTGTAATGCTTACCACAACCCACTAGGCTCCGCCATTCAGATACTTCTTAACCCACCTCACCGTCCACTCATCCAACCCACACTTCCAAAGCTTGCTTATGAGTATGCTATGAGAGATGGTGTCAGAAGCCTTGCTGAAGTCAAGGTATACAACATTCAGTGTTCTTGTTTCATCCACCCAGCCAGTCATGCCATCATAGATGTCTATCAGATTGATGACCCCCAGAATAAGCTGTTCTATCACCTTTCCAGGGATGGAGGTGAAGCTGACTGGCTTGTAGCTTCCTTCTTGCCCTCTCTGAAGACCACAGTGATACTGCATTTCCTTCAGTCCTCAGACACCTTCAATGACCAATGAAAGCTCACAGAATCACAGAATCATCTGGGTTGGAAGGGTCCTCTACATATCATCTAGTCCCAACCCCCTGTCAAGCAGGTTCACTTAGGGCATGTCACACAGGAACACATTCAGGTAGGTTTTGAGTGTCCAGAGAGGGAGACTTCACAACTTTTCTGGGCAGCCAGTTTCAGTGCTCCATCACCTCACAGTAAAGAAATTCTTCCTCATGTTGAGGTGGAACTTCCTATGTTTCAGCTCATAGATTTGTGGATGTTGAGCTTGCCTACGTGTTCTCTAGCATGACCCTTCTCAACCAAGGGAAGGTCGTCTTTTTTTCAAGACTTTCTCTCCTACCTCCAGGGTCTGGGATTCCTGACCTTAGCAGTAAAGACTGAAGCAAAGAAAGCATTCAGTAACTCTGTCTTCTCTGTATTTTTCATCACCAAGGCACCCATCTAATTTAGCAGCAGGGCACATTTTCCCTAGTTTTCCTTTTGCTGCCGATGTATATGAAAAAGCCCTTCTTGTCCTTGACATCCCTTGCCAGATTTGATTGCAAGTGGGCCTTGTTGCATACCTACATTCTCTGACTAAAGCCCTATATTCCTCCCAAGTGGTCAGTCCCTTTTTCCACATACTGTAAACTTCCTTCTTCCCTTTGAGTTCTTCCAGAAGCTGCTTGCTAATCCATGCCTGTCTCCTCCCCCTTTGCTTGGTTTTCTATTCTTCAAGATGCACTGATCTTGAGCTAGGAGGAAGTGGTGCCTGAATACTGACCAGCTTTCCTGGGGTCCCTTACCTTCAAGTGCCCTAACCCATGGGACTCTCCCAAGCAGATCTTTGAAGAGGCCAAATTTAACTCTCCTGCGGTCCAGGGTTGTAATCCTAATTATTGTCCTGGTCCTTCCACACAGGATCCTGAACTCCACCATGTTCCAAGACTTCAGCCCAACTCTCAAGTTCTTAACTAAAACAAGAGAGTTAAAAGAGTGGTTTCTGAAGCCAAAATTCAACTGAAATGGACCACAGGCACCTTACTGAGTCCAGGGAGCCTGACAGAGCCTACCTGGACAGCCATAGACAGAGAAAGACATTACAATGAGGGTCTCATGGGATCCTATTTTGATTCTGTGTGAGATATGCCAGGAAGGTGCCTGGTTTGTGGCCAGTGACACATTCTACCACCTCATGTCAAGACTCTTTTGTAGGGTTGGAACACTTCAGTTGAGGTGCAACGTTTGCAGTTAATTTACTAAAACAATGGCATCGTGAATTTACTCTGGTAATCTACTTATCTATGTCTTTTCTGTATAGACTTAACCAGAGGGAAGATGATCCTCTTTACTGCTTCTTGGACCTGCTGTTCCAGTATTCTCATGTGTCATAAAGATGTGTCTCTATTGCAACTACCAGTTGCCTGCGGGTCAGTGCTAGGTGAATTTCACAAAGCAACTTGGCGTCCTTCATTTAAGCCCCATTATGTGGCCACTTACTTTGGCTGTATCCTGAGAACTGCAAAAGTATTTGCATGGATGACTGACCATACTACCGTGGTCAAATGTGAGTTCCTTTATCCTGGACACATCACATCGCCACATGTTCGAAATATTTACATGGGGAAATCAAAGAATATTCTGCCATTGATAAGTGCAAGCTTCCTTTGGGAAGATGTTGCTTTCTCAGAAAAGAATCTTTCAGCATGAGGCTTTGTTCTACATCTTATAAGGAGGACAACAGATTTTTAAACTACTAGAAAGAAACTAAGGTGCAGTAGTCATTGTCTCTGATACACATGCTTCTAGAAAAGACACTGCTTCAACAAGTACCTGCCAAGAGTTCTATGAATCTTCAGTAGTTGTTCCAGACAAAGGAGCACAGTCTACCAAACTATTCTTCTAAAGGTTCATACAAGCCCTGCTGCTCTCACAGTTACTTCACCTAGATGGCAGCAATAAGATAATCAGTTCAGTTGATCATCACATCAGAGCAGACTGGATGTAATTTTATAATTCTAAGATCAATTTGGGTTAACAGAGCCAATAATTATCCCAACTCAAGGAAGCTGTTGGAAACAAAAAGTTCTCATATGGAAATAAAAATATTCTTTAGTACCTGGATAGATCAAAAATCTTTGCCCTCATACTCAAAGACGTCCAGCATTGAGGGTTTAAAATGATTTCTTACCTTTTGTTAGATGTGATTTACTTTGAGCATAAAAACTAAGGAGTAAAAAGAATTTTCACTTCAGTACATAACAAAAGGACAATCTTAATTTAAAAGCATGCCTTCAAATTCATGAGCCAAATCTCATGGATGTGTCAGAAAAAACTTCGAGACTCAGACTAAGGTAAATGCATCTCGAAAGGTGACACAACCTTAGCAGTCCAAGCAAACAAAACAGAACTAGAAATGCCTTGGCCAACAGCCTGGCTGGCTGAATCCTTTTCTTATGCACAAGAAAAAAGTAAAATTTTAAATTATTTGGTCTGCCGAGAGTTTTTCGACTTAAACATACACACCAATACACAAGAAAGGATTTCCCACAGCAGAAATGGTAGCAGTTCTCTCCAAGGATGAATAGAAGAATCATGAATAAAAGACCAGGTGATGCTGACTGGCTATTTAAACACAGAAGACATCCCTATAGATTATATTTTACAATGTCAACGTCAACATGCACAAAATGGTTTAAAGCAGTAAAAATAACTCCACATTTTCTTATGTATTTGAATCACAAAGTAAAGTATGAATCAGTACCAGTAAAAAAAAAAAAGGCCTTTAAACAGTTTCTTAATGTGCTTGGTTGGTCTGTACAATAACTTATATTACTTATTTATGAACTGTTATTTTTACCTTTTAAAACCATTATTTAAATATAAATGAATGGAAGATGATTGTCATATATTTAGAACATCAAATGGTCCCTGATTTCACCATTAACTTAGGCATATGATCAATTTTAAGCTTTTGACTAGACCTGTAATTCATTGAATTGAAGCCAATTATGAACCAATTATGAGTCCTCTGTAATTATTGCTGGGTTCCTATTGCAGGCAAAAGAAAATATTTCTGATCTGTACAAATATTCAAAGACTATTAAAACTGTTACTTTTGGGTTTTTTAAATTTACCTCCTTAAGATATAAATTGATAGGCTTTTCCACAGCGCTCATCAATGCAGTATTTGTGCTGTCTGCACAACACCAAGGTATGAGCAGTGCAACTGCAGAAGGCAACCTGAACATCAGTGGGTGATTAAGTGGAAACTGTAGGAAACGTAAAAAAAGCCCCAGATGCAGAACTCTTAACTCAAACTTCCTCTATTCTCAGAGCCACTTTCAAATCTGACTATGTTCTATTTGTTAGCTTTCTCTTTTTATCTTTATAATTAAATGTGTCTATTACCTCCCCAAGAACAAATAGTTAAGGTTTCAGTTGCAGTTATATCCTCACAACACAGTATTTAGCATTTAGGAAATGAAATTCCCAACCAACTAGTGATGGACAGAGAGACATCTTTTAACAGTCCAAGTGAAACGTTTCTCAGAATCTCTATTTATTTGAAATAAGACTTTTGGGTGAGCATCTGAGGGAATTTGTATGATGCCTTGTGTTTTATAAATGGCATATAAATGAGTCAGACTGTTAAGGCTTGCTATTGTACTAGTATCTGAAAATACCTAGCAGATACTAATATTTGAAAATACCTAGCAGATGGTTTAAGAGAACTTTCTGCAACAAAGAAAAGGTATAAATTACTTTGCAAATGAAAATATTGCACAAAAGATTAATATATCAATAGCACTGATATGGTGTTTTTCCTCTTCCAACTCCCTTTTCCAATGGCATCGATTATCACCTCTAATACTATCCCATGAGACTTGTGCTGGATCACAGTTGAGTAAAAATGAAGAAAGAGGGAGTAAGAGGCAGCAGCAATTTCTGCAAAAATGTTAAGAGTTGCTAACCTAATTCTAGCGTAAAACTAATAATTCTCCCCCCGCCACCCTCCCAAGTTTTTGCTGCCTACTTATTACCATTTTGTTATCTTCAAACACTGAATGGAAGTCCTTATTCCTAGTGGTTCCTAGTGACTTCCAGGTTATCATTCATCAGCACAACGTCGCTGTACCTGATTTTCAGTTCCCGCAGGTGGCAGTTCACATCCCACCTCAGAAACCTAATCAAACACATATTCCAACTATATACTATCCCCTGATATAAACCTATGTTTAAACTTGTGAATCATCTGCCACTAAAGCTGGCCCCTCAACACACAGCAAACACTGAGCATGCTGGCAACCCATCCTTTGCTTTACTGTACCCAGAAGCATTTGTCCAAAATCAGTGGCAGTCAGATGAACAAGTGTGATCAAAGCTCAAGAGTCCTGACTTCTGCTGGTGCTTTGTAACTACTAGATGTCCTCCACTCCAATACATACTGGATGCAATCTCTCCACAAAGTCAATCAGAGTTTGATCATCAGCTTTCATGAGATCAGGAATTGACCCACAATGTTTTATAAAACAACAAAAAGGAATGTATTTATGGCTTTACTATTATCCCTAATAAGGAAATAAGGAGAAAGAAAACACAGTGCATGGTCTAGTCTATATGCACATGTGTTACTTGTATTAATATTGATGGGATTTAAAAGTGCATATGGAGAGGATAAGATATATCCTTGTGTTCAGCCATATGCTTAAGGAAGCTCCCCAAATGCTTGTAAATACGATCATGCTTTCTAACATACTATGCATTTATTTGAACAACTTTAAATCTCTAAGCCCTACTTTCCAGTCCATTAAAGCTTCAAATAATTGTTTATTTCCAGTTTAAAGTTACTCTCTTTTTTAGCCATCAGAAGGCTGCCTGTAACTACATTTCCACGATATTCAGGGAATTAGAGAATTGATAATAACTCTCCCACTATCCAACGGGTACTTCTCCAAGAAGAGAAATACTCAAGATGAACTATATTTTAGTGAAGAATTCTTTCCAGAAGATGTTGGGACAGGCCCAAAACATTTAGCTGAAAGGTCTGGAATGCTACTTACACAACAAACATGTGTTCGTGCTGTAGACCTTGGACAACTACGTTTCTTCTAGAGGCCAAAGGCCTTGAAAGCTAGTCATTCTTCTGGATAGACTTGTTCTGATTTCCTTTTTGTTTTTAAAGGTTTGAACACAGGACAAGGGTCTGACCCACAAGGCACAGAGGGTTATTCTGGATTTCCCTGGTGGACAAAGACAACAGGATTCATCCTACAATTTATGATTGATGCAAGTTGCTTTGAAATGAGGTAGTTGAAATATTTATGGAATACCCAAGGCCTGTTAGCAAATGACGTTTCATTATGGTCATGCAACCGATCATTTTATTTGGCTTATCTTTTACTTCCTTTCAGCTAAAACTTGGTAACTGACTATATGAACATTCTTGAATATAGTTTTATCCATTAAAATATGATTGGGATGGTTTGCTGGATTAACTGCTTCAGCTAATGTTGTACATAAAACCAAAACAATACTCATGGAGACATAGTCATGACATCCATGGTGCCCTTACCACATTACATACAAATGCAATGCAGAACCAAAAGGCAACTTCATTCATAGATGGCTGTTAAAAATTACCTTCTTTGCTTACTTGATGTAACTCTTTTGATGCCTAGGTGATATGGCTGTTTAGTTTTTTTAAATATCATCCAGAACAAAGGTTTATATCATAGTATTATGATTTTGTTTTCTTCCTGATTCTTTTTGACCATAAACAAGAATTGAGACCTCAGATTTTTTTACCTTTTAAATCTCAACTTACAACAAAAATCCCAAATCAGACTCTTTCCTATGTAAATAATTTTTACTTTGTAATATAGAAAAACAAAACAAACAATCATCATCTTTTTAAACTACTTCAATGAATGGTGGAGCCAAATCCGGTTTCCCAGCAAGGAATTATTAAAAGACACAAATAGTCCAATGACCACAGGAAATCTTTAAGCACCAAAATGGGGACAAAACTCTCCTGGGGAAAAGACAATATTTCCTACATAGTCATTCATGTCTCCTTGTAATACAATACCGAGGTATTGTTTGTTTGTCTGATTAAGTAGATACATGAAATAAAATTAGAAAAAAATCCCAACTACGAAAATATTTCAAACATTAGATGCAGTCACATGCTACCACAACTATGTTGTGATGCTTCTTTCTAATGTCAAACCAGCTAGACCTTCGATCATTAATATATACATCATTCTTGCCTCCTTATAATAAAGGCAAACAATCTCCAGCAGGATCAGGTCATACTGCATCTTGCTGCAATCTTAATATTGGTCATAAAATTTCTCAAAACAATTGGAGAAATACTTTATAATAGATCTACTTTATAGTCAGCCCCCTCCCCCAAGGAATTCAGTCAAGGAATGTAAACCCAAAGATTTATTTTTCTGGTCAGGTCATGCCTGGGGTAGACTGCTGTGTTACTAAATTCCCTGGTCTGAAATCAAGAGCAAGACAAAATTAACAGGCCTCAATAGGAAAAAACATCCTGAGATAGCCCTCCGTGGACCATGACCTGAAGTTACAGCAATAAGCATTATCCCCACCATGAAGATGATTCAGAAAAAGGCACGTGACCCATAGCTTACCTCAACGTAGTCCTTGGCATGGCCCCAGTCTCTCTTAGCATCCAGATTGCCCAGGCTGAAACAATCCAGCTGTCCAAGGTGAATCTTTGCTACTGATCGGCTAATTTTTCGAGTAACGAAGTTAGCCCCTGGAATAGAAATCGAAGGATATCAGCATAGTGATAGTGGCAGATGACTGGCCAAAAGAAACACAAGGTCCACGCAGTCCTCATTCACTGCCCTCACACCACCTAGACCCATGTCATCTTTGATCATTTGAGCAGGCTAAGAAGCTTCCAGTACAAGTGTCACATTAGCTGCACTTTCACAGCAAACATCTTTCTTTGTGGGACTTCTTACGCATTCCTAATTTGCCGCTTCAGTATTCAGTGCAGGCAAAAAGCCAAAGAAAATCATTTGGAATGTCAGTTCTTAAACACAAAATGCAAAAGGTTACATAAAGAAGACCAACATCTTAGACCACCCTCAAGTTTGTAGTTACCGTTTCGTTTTAATTTTTCTTTTTTTGTAAGGAATGCATGCACCCAAATAAATGAGTTTATTATTAAAAAAAAAAAAAAAGAGAGAGAGAGAGAGACACTATCCAAACACGTCATCTTCTCCAAAGGATTTTTATACTTAAATGCATTCTGCTTTTCTAGCTATTTGGGATTCTTTGTCTCCTAGGTTCAGTGAGCTCATGAAATTATGATTTCAGAATTACCAGTTGAAAGCTGTACATTATTTTATCACATTCCCATATTTGTTTCACTGTATTGCTTTGGAAAATGTGTGTTCCTGTTTGTGCTCCCTGTAGAGTTGCTTTAAATAATATTTGTTTCTAGTTATTTTCATGTCTTGATTTTTAGATTAAGATGGCTGTGTTTCTAATACATCGTCAACAGTCTCCTCAAAAGCAGAGGGATTTTAATTTAGACCATGAATTCAGGATAAACAAGCCCAATGGCATTTGCACAGTAATGGGCCACAAAAATTAAAATTACATGCCTTTTTAATAGCTAAAAAAAATATGATTGAGTGGTGACAGATGATACCTCATCCAAATGGAGAGCAGGAAAGTCCTAAGCAGTGCAGCTTGTACATTCAGGGCATATATGTGGGTTTTTCATAATGGAACTCTGCTTTTGAGATATGCATCTCAATATTTTGTTTCCTGTCAAACAAATGATAGGCTGCTGCAAAATTATTAAAGAATGTGAAGTGTCTTTTTCCGACTACTAATTTTTCCTGTAAAATTAAGAGAACTCAGTAACCTTTTGCGTCACTTGACTCTGCCAAAAGTAAAAAAAAAAAAATAAAAAAAAAGTGTATCAATAAGAAACATGTGGAATGAAGCAAATAAATAATTCAGACCTTGCCATGGGATTAAGATACAATTTTAGTTTTCTGTCAACTGCTGAATAAATTGGAATTCTGGTTATTAGCCATATAGAACACATCATCAGTTTGCACTTTTTTTTAAAGGATGAAAATCGTATACTTTCCATATTGCCTGAAAAGGAAGTTTGCAAAATTGTGTGATTTGCAAAATTTCAGAACCAAAATATACGAGGAAGTCTTTTTTATAGCTGTGTTCCTCAAAAATTGGACAAATGAGTCAACTGC
This sequence comes from Laterallus jamaicensis coturniculus, assembly GCA_022605575.1. Taxonomy (NCBI): domain Eukaryota; kingdom Metazoa; phylum Chordata; class Aves; order Gruiformes; family Rallidae; genus Laterallus; species Laterallus jamaicensis. Next base: position 10,765,169 of record JAKCOX010000002.1, on the reverse strand, counting down.
CAGATGAAAGTCCAAGCCTTTCTCCCAGATTGTGTTCTGCAAACTCAACAGCAAAAATACGATTATCCCAAAGATAAAGCTGTGCAAACCACAGGACCAACACCATGACTCTGCTCTTACAGTTTCTGAAAGCAAAGTACTGTGGTTCCCCTGTTCCTGGCTGGCCAGGCTTGCAGCAGGAGTGGGGCTCTGGCTTAAGAGAAACCAGTGACAGTCTTTCTGGCTTAATCAGACTGGCACTTCTCCAAACATTGTTTCCATATTTTATGTTAGAGTACTTTGAGATCTTCACACAGATTATTACTAATTAATTAAAAATAGATTTAAACTATTATACAAACTTCGGAGGATTAGCTCTGAAACTTCCCCAACTTCTGCACTGAAATAATTTCGGGTAGCCATATTATTCAGCAAGTAACAGTTGAAAGAGAAGCTTTTTTCTAGGCTAAAGTATATGGCTTCATCTTCCAGACTGCAACTGACTAATAAGCAAAGCTGGCCGCTTTCAACGCTACATTCCCATTTGCAGCAAAAGCAGTGAGAGTTCTAGTCATCATCTGCATTAAAACAAGTTTTACTGTCAACCTACACAACTAATGAACATCAGTTTCCATTCTGGAGTAATCACTTCCTCAGCATGAATAAAAGCAGCATATTAGGTTGTGTGCGAGAGAGAGAACTTTAATACTATAAATATAACTTGAAATATGTGAAAGATATGGCACAAGAAAAAACAGATCTGTCTTAGACAACACAGAAAACACTAGTAACTGCTCTCTTCTTGCAGTCACTTATAACTGGAGAGAAATGATCTTCCAATGCAATTCCAAAAATCAGCATGTAACTCAAAAGGTTGAAATGAAGAATTAAAAAGCATCAGAGTGAAAAATGAAAATCTTTATTTTCATTCAAGAAAATAATTTCAACCCTCTTCTTGGAAGTGCCTCAGCATTAAAGCAATGGAAGAAAACTCTGCTACTTCATTCTGAGAAAAGTGATTAGATTTTTTTTTCGTGTAACCAAGGACTGAATGGCACATTTCAGAAGCATTTAAATGATATGGTTCATAAATAACATTTAAATACCAATTCTCTTCAAACACAGTATCTTGAAATATCCCATTACACTGTATGTTTGATCCCATACCATTAAATGCACATCATAACTAGAATTTAAGCTGATGCCCACTGGAGCCATACAAAATAGTTAAGGCTATGTCAGCATTTCCATTATAAAGCCCTGTCCTAGGGGTTTGCAATCAGGCTATAAAATCTTGCTTTGGCCTGAAACTTGGCAGACTTAATGTCTCTTTCCTCAGGAATGATTCTATCTAAAGGTCTATGTGGAGTGCTACAGATATCTTTACATAACTGAATACAAAGTACCTTTTGAGACACAGAAATGATTAGCTCCCTTCTTCCTCAGGAGGACATGCTAATGTTGAACCTACAAGAGTATTTTCCTCCCCAGACTGGCCAATTGGTACCAGTAAAAGCAGCAAGAGAGCTGCCAGCCTGTTAATCACTTCACCCTTTATGTTGATTTGTATTGGATCACGACGATGCAGCAGCTATCACAGCTGAATATGGCCCACATTACTACGCTTACTAACATGACTAACCCACATGGAAATGTGTGGTTGGTAATAACAGCAACTAGCTTAAATTGGCAGGGAAGAGAGAGTTCAGAGCCCTGCATTTGTCTCCTGGCTTTGTATTGCTTCCTCAGTTCAGAGAGCTTTTATAAAACACACCTTTCTCCTCACACCCAGTAGAAATATGGGAGTGTTCAAAACTCTACAATTGCGTGAAATACTTTGACTTATCTGAACATTCATTCAGTGTGAGGGTGGCACTGTTCTGGGAGGTTGCAACCCTATAGTAACCAAGCCAAGAGTCTTTTTTTTTCCCCCAGTAGGACCAAGCACGCTGTGCTGGCTGCCTCCCGTGGTTAACCATGCAGCAAGTACATCCGAACTGCCATGCGCCAGATTATGCTCTGGTTTGCATCACTATTGATGGCACTGGAGTTGCTGCACCGCAGCAGCAGAGATTTGGCCCGATGTTGCAAAGGATGTTTTGGTGAGTCTGCACATTTCAGCATTTTCAAACAGCCTTGGTTGAGAAGTGCCTGACAAGATTTTACATTTCAAAAGGGGCCTTAAACATGAGTTTTCATGATATTAACAGCTGATTCAGGAATCCTGGGCATTAGCTTAGATTTGTTTTCAAAACCCAAGCCCTCCCTCTGAGATCATTAGCATTCCAAGAGGAACCATAAGGTCTGATTTACAAACCCGATTTATCCTAGATACGATTTTATGCAAGGATTCCTCATCAAGTAGACCTGATCTGTAAAACATACAACTTGTTAGCAAACCACTACAGGAACAACACTACAATAAAAAAGAAAAAGCAGAGGTATAATGTGATAGCTTCGGCTTTCCAGCCCAGGCCTGTCACATGCTGCGCCTCCTGGCTCTGTGTGGAAAACAGCTCACACAGCTCATCCCTCTGAGAAGGATGCTGCCTACATCTGGCAAAGACAGTTTTGAAAGCTGGAAACATCTGTCATTAACACGTATTTAAAAATACTGCATTAGGAAGCACAGTCTCGGAGCATTTATGGTTCCAAAGCTGGATGCTCCAAGAAAAAAAATAAATCTGGGTCTCTGCATCAGTACCCCATCAGAAACCCAACCACTGGGGTTTCACTGTTGGTATACCATCAGGAAACAGGCTGTTTGAAGTAGCTGCTTTTCTCTAGAATCTGTGGTGTGTAAGAGGCAGTCCAATAGATGAAGGACTTAGGAAAAACCATTGTTATAGCACATACTTTAAAGAACCCTAATTTTCCAAGCTCTCAAATTTGTCACAAAATTTTGTTACAGAATTGTGGTCTTAGGACACCTGCTATCCCTGTATAACACTGGTAGTTTCATGCATAAGAAACCCCATCATTAATCACGATTCATACAGATTTCGTAGAATCATATAATCCTTGTAATCTTATAGGACAGCAGTCAATCTGATAGCATTTAACAGCAGTACTTACATATCAGCTGAGATGCAGTCCTATCACTGTCTTTCAAATTTTCCTAACATCTTTTCCTTAATTTTGCATAAAATATGATGGAAAGGTTTCTGTCTATAAAGATACTGGCAGAAGAAAAAGGGTGGTTGCTTTTGGTTTGAGGTTGGTTTTTTTTCTTTCTCCAAGTTTCTTCAGTTCTGGCATAGATTCTAGTGGAAGCCTAACCTGTTCAAACACATCCTATACCTAGTGCTTCTACTAACCCAAAGGTACATATTTCTTTTAACATATATATGTTGTCAATGATATATTTAATGAGATCATTACGTTTTGATTGCCTGAAAATCCACACACTGCTCATCATTTCCATTCTATGAGAAGCTTTTCCATTTTTTAACAAGCTGAAACTAAAAAACAAAGCAACACCCTTATTTTCTAAGAAAAGAAGTCCATAGTCTCCTTTAGCTCAACCAAGAACAATTACTCTGAAGTCAATGGAGTGATGTCAGTGTAAACCAGATGAAAAAATCAAGTTACAGATTGTTAAATTAACCTCCCATATTTTGGGTTTAAATGGAATTTTCAGCTATATCTTGATCAAAGCAACTGATACAGTACTGCATTTTGGTAAGACTAGTAAAGTAGCTTCATAGTAGAAGTTAAGCACTCATGCATTTTAACTGTAAATCCGCTCTGAATTTAAAATCACAACTTGTTCTTCTCACAACAGCAATTATACAAAATAGAAATATCACTGTGTGGAAACAGTGATCTTCCTAATATCCTGCAAATTTTGCACAGCAAGTACAGCTACATTTGGATGTGCTTGCCAGAAAGTTCACAATCAGATTTTTGCAAAATGAAATATATTTGAAATGAGGGTGATATGATTCATAAGCAACTCATTGTAAAGTCACGCACTGTATTGGAAACATCTTCTTGACCTGAGCAATAAATAATTTTATTTCCTGAAACTTCAGATACAGTGCTTTAATCCTTACATTTTAATCCTATATAGCATAGGTAGAAATACGTCCCTTCATCATAATATTTCAAATCTTTGTCCTCTAAATTTTTAAGTGTGGTACAGATTTGTAGCACATTTGCAATGTCTTTCAAACATTTTCAGTTTACATACTTCCAACCATTTTCCAACGGACATGTGAGATCTCTAAACAAGAAAGATAAAGCTACTGATAATGGGCTTGTTTCTAAAGGTTATTCTTCATCAACCCCCTGGGAAATAACTGCATAACAATAAAACCCACAGGTCACAGACTGAAAGCAATGGTCCAATAACATGAGGATGAAATCGTGTCTCCTTATCAAGTGCTCCTCAATTGGCTTTACTTTAAGGCGATTTCGATAAATTTAAGTGATACCAATTCATTTAAACATAGCTAACAAAGACATTATTGGCATATAAATTATTTCCTTTTATAATATATTGACACACATTCTGAACTTTCCAATGCCAAAAGTAAAATGAGCCAAGTCTGCTTGACCCTGTCTTCCATTTGCACCACATTTACACCAATTTTCAGTGGAGTTCCTTGGGCAATGGAAAATGTATTACTACCTGTATTTTAAAAATCAGGAGGCTGAGGCCAAAAGGTAAAGGTGTGCAGAGGTAGGAAGCATCAGCACCAGGAGGGCGGCACACTGGAGGGGTTGATGCTTTCCAACCCAAGAGCACTTCTGCCCTTGATACCCACGTGCAGGCTGAGAACATTTGGACATCTGAGGGCAACAGGAGGTCATATGACCTACCACAGGAGGTCATTTGACCTGCCACAGATTTTTATAATCTGAGGGGAAAATAAGAGCAAGAGACAATCTTGTGAAGAACAACAGGGTACAGAAATTGGGAGGGAACACAGAGGGCAGGGAGACTTTTCTTTTTGCCAGTGGGTGGAAAGACAGCACAAAGCTTACCTGAAGGGACAACTACTGAGTCCTGTAAAAGAGGTGCATGGAAGTAGGGTGAGGAACCTATCAACCACCACCAGCGGATGAGAATCCAAGGTGACATTTGTCACAGTGCTGCCCACCATGCTCCCCTGTGATTCAGCAGAGCTAACTCTCCCTTGGGATCTGTCATCGGGGCTTTAAACTCTTCCTGACTGTTTCGCATACAAACAGACATGGGTTCCCAATGAAAAATGACAGGGTGATTTCTATGACTACACAGCAGAATTTCTCTAGAGTGACCAAAAAAAAAACACGACCTAATTAGCAGACAAACCTGTATCATTATTGTGTAACAAAAAGCTAATAGTTTTCACTTTCAAAATCCCCTTATTTGGGACTAATTAAGCCCCAGATCTATTATATGGGTTTGTTAGAAGGACAGGGTGACATATCAGCAATAACTGCTGAGCAAAAAGTGCTATTTTGGTATATTTCCTCCATATAATTTTTCTTAAATTAAAATATTTTCCCCTCAGGAACTGTACACTGAACAGGAAAAGGTGAGGCATCAAAGTTTCTTATAAAGGAAAAACCAAACATTAATACTGAAAACAATATGTAAAAGTGTTATTCCTGTTCCCAAGTTTATACTGTTAATGACACTTACATAAACAGTGCAATGTTTTGCTTACAGAAAACTTAACCTTTTGCTCCTAACTATTCACTTTGATTTCTTAATCACAGTTCATATACACTAAATTTTAAAACAAAGGTAAATGTCTTTAGCCACTCTGATTTGTTAACACTCATTTAACCCGTGTTTTTTAAATTGTACAACTAATGTTACTGAATTAATCCTCTCATTTTAGCTGTCAGAGAATTAGACAAGCCCTTGCATGTATGAGCTGTGGGTAAGCATGAGTGTGCTTGCCCATCAGTGCAGACTCTTTACACTATTTAAGCATGTGTAAACAATTTGGGTTAAGTACATGCTTTGCTGAATTGGTCCTACAATAGCTAGAAATATAGGCAATTGATAGGAAAATCCAGCACTTGCACAAAATGGAAATATCATGCAGTCTAAGGGAACTTGCACAAAAAAATTGATATTTAACAAGTTAAAATCAAACTTCAAACATCTGTGTCCTAAAATCTAACACCATGCTCTCCTTTTCTGTCTTTCCCCTCCTCCATCCTCTCAGCAACCAGTAGCACATCAAAAAAGGTGCTGTTTGATGGTTCAAGCTGAGACATTCAGCCTTTACCCTAGCACTCCCTTGAGATGAAGCAGGCAAGGCTTTTAATCTTACCTGGTGACACAAGACTGACTAATACAGTTTCTTGGACCTTCTGACCTCTGAGAGACTAAGTCTGGTTGGTCTCTCAGCCTCTCCAGGTGGCTGGGACATCAGCTTGTGGTGGGTCACTGTATAAGCAAAGTCTTCCATGGGTCTCTATGTCTTTCAGTGCACCGGCATTAGTGCTAACTTTGTGTGCGCAGTTTTGGGTATAAAATGTGTCATTTCACTTCAAGTCAGGGGTAAAAAGAGCTTTCATTTACTTCTACCAAAGGGAAAAGAGACTGTAATCAGAGCTAGCCCTGAAGCCAATCACAGTGGTATACAACATTGCTGAGTCAGCGTTGATGTATTTTCTTGGAGAAAGAAAAATGGCCTGACTACAGCCAAATGACTTATTTGAAACTTCACCTCCCACACAAACTAATGAGCGGTCCTAGATGGGTTTGACAGTTAGACAGTATTAACTCAAGATGTTCCTAATTCCATATACCTCCCTCCTTTTGAGCTTTGTTGCTCAACTGCTTTTCCCTTAGGACTTCCTTCTGGCTAGCTTTGAGACAGTGGTAGTCCTCAAGACATCCTTTAGGAAGCACTCAATACAGCATTTGCCAAACATGTTTCGGTTTTCATAAACCACCCTTTACTACAGGAGTCTTGGAGCCACCAAGAGGGGGTCCTAAAACAACGCTGAACTGTATTTTCAGAGAGCCGGAAAGAGCCATGGGCAAATACCTCATTGAGAAGTGACAAGGTGAGAGCTGGAGAGAAGGAGAAAAAAACATCTCAGTTTCTGCAAATACAGGAAGTGCAATATTTTCTAGTACTTGAACAAGGCTCATAAACCACGAGGCACTACATTTCCTTCCATCTTCTGTGCTATGAATAATTAAACTCTCAGGATGTGGTGAGAAGCATGTCTCCGACACCAGTGACAATCCCAACAATTCAAAGCAACAAATCAGTTGCAATGGCCTGCACCAGGACAAATTCTTCCAGCTTCAGATACCCCCTTGGACTTGTAACAGACTAATCAATCAAATGCATGGCTCTGACAGAAAACTGGAGAAAAAAAAATATCTTCACAGTGTGTGCTAAGGCTGGTGTGTGACCATAGGTATGAGATCAGTTCATGGCGCATTCATCCCACACTGTCTGTCCCCAGTTCCCCAGCTCTGCAGATGCACAGTGACAAGTGGGACTGCAGAGCACAGAACAGGACAACTCTGGAAGTCATTATCTTGGACAAAACCAAAGCATCACCCCTCAAAGACGTTATTTTACCAATGTACCACCTTGAAACAAGTTTCAGAGTAATTACATAGAGAGGAAAACTTCCCAACCCTAAGAGTTTAAGAAGAGAATAGAAGGGAAAGGCAGAGACAACCTGACAATACACCAGGAGGGGTGCAAGCAAAGGAAGACAGCATGTCCCTTCTGCCCCTGAAAGGCTTGGACATGTTGGCCTAGCTGCATTGACCTCCTGCGTTCACTGAGCCAATAAAAGCATTATTTCACATAGCTGTAGTTACTGCCAGTTGCCTAAACTTCCCATAAAAAGTTATGTCCTCATTTCAGCAGGATCACTCTTGGGGGACCCTGAAGTTAAGCAAGGGTGCTAGGGCTTCCACACCCAACCTCAAACTGGAAATGCCATCAGGCGGATCAGCAGCTCTCCCACAGGCAGAAACGGTATGTAAGGAGGTTGCATAAATGCTGCTGCTGAGAGTGAACCCCCCCTCTGGGACAAAGCCTGGGCATGTTGCTAATTTTCACTTTAAAATGAAAAAGGCACAGAGGCAAAGAAACAGGCATCATATTTACCGAGAAAATCACTTGAACACATGAAAAGAGTATAATTAAAGCTGCTTTTTGAAATGCACATACACTACAATGAATATTTCCTATTTTTCTAAGGTTGACACTGAAATCAAATCCCTTTCTTGCATTCTTTCGATGTGGGAATAATATTTCTCTAATGTAATTAATACTTAAAATAAATACACATCTATAAACTCAGAAAACTCAGTTTTCTGGAAAGATAAATTGATAGTTTCCCTGAAGTCAGATTACTTGAGTTTACAAAGAAGAATCCAAACTTAAATATTCAACCATTAAGCTGTCCAATTGTCATAAAAATTTTGCTTAACAAAGTGCAAAAAAGCCCCCCACATTTGGAAAGTGATAAAACATCCAAAACCTAGAGTGTCTAGATAAAATGTCTATTTACCACCATTTAACTTGTCATGCACATTACTGTTTTAATATCAGTATTTTTAAGAACACTTCTTCCTTTGTGGACTCCTGAAATTCATTGTTATCCTGTTTTTGTGATATTTCCCATTTAAGTTAGTATATACTTCCTCTAGGAACAGAAGAGGCAGTCAGATCACCTGCTGTTCTGAGGTGCCTACAATACTTGAGCACAATGGGGTGAAACCAGGACAGAAAGCTAGCCCAGTTCTGAATTTCCTGGCTTTGTATTTTCAGTGAAACCTTTCACATAATTTTGGTATCCCCACAGGTAGCCATGCATGCTCTCAGAAACACACACACGTACATACATACTCTCTGTACATGGTCAGTAAGAAAGCTGTAAATTCTAGCATGAAAAGTCAGGATTATGTGTACTGGTGTAACAGGATTGCTCCCTGCGCTGAAGACAGACTTGCTCTGAGTGCTGAGATTACTGTCTTGTGAGAAATTAAGTGGGCAGGGGTCCTGAAGCTAAGGAAAGAAAAAGAACTGCAGAAATAGAAATGATGGACCCAAACTGTTCAGCCTGACTGATGGTGCTATGGAAAAATGAATAACACCCTGGCTACTTGTGCAACTTCTGAAAAGGTGCTTAGAAAGTGACTGAAATCAACTTATTCAGTCCTTGCTGCATATTCCTCTGTATGCCTGACTACCAAGCACTCAGATACAAACAGATGGGGAGTTTTATTCTGAACATCAACCAATCAATCAATTAATGCAGGCATATTTTTCTTCATGCTTTAGTTTCTCACCGAAAAAATGGGGATAAAATGCCAGCTTTTTACAGGAATTTTAGAACGTGAAGTACCTTTATATTTGTGAAACAATGAGAAAGATGTACTCTGGAAGAGTCAAAAAGGGATTAAATCATTCTCAGGGCAAGGCTTGAAGAGTGGCCTTGAAAAGAGCACAAAATTCAACTGCTGTCAAAGAACTCCTTTCTTGCCCTCTGACCCCAGAGACTGCACATCCAGTCATTCAGGTGAGGAGTTCCCACCCTGTGGAAAGAATAAGGAAGAGAGAGCCTGAGAGAGCCTGAGGTGGGGGGAACCCAAAGGGCAAAGAAGGGCTTTATCAGAAGACGTAGACATGAGTTTGTGTTAAGTTTGTAGAGGCACCCTTTGTTCAGTTGTTACACAACTTTTGAGCTAATCAGGCTTGCAATGTTCCTTCCTCCCCCCCTGCCCCCCCAAGTTTTTAGGACATATTTATATTTATCTCATCTCTTATGCCCACTCTAATGTCTTTGGATGGTGAGGATGACTGTAATTTCTGTGGTGGGAGAGTGCACCCACCATAAATTGCCTGCTGCAGTCTAGAACCCGCTTCCAAACCTGGCCAAAACCTAGCTTTAAATACTTTCCCAACGCACATTGAGCAGCTCGTCTCTCAAAGGGCAGCTTTTATCAAGGGGCTTGAGGAGCAGGCAGGGAAATCACTGAAATTTAACCCTGAACCCCATGTGAACCCAGGGATTGGGACTGCATATTTTCCACCGTCCTGCCATCTGCTGCTTCATTGCACATGGTAATCTTTGGCAACCCCACTGAGAGCTGCCTGGGCTATGGCTCTGTTCAGACAGGGTGTAGAAAGAAAAGACACTGAGAATGTCATGGCTGGCTGACCAGACTGCTGAGATCAGAGAGATTATGCCTCATTTGCTCACCAAGCCCTGCCAAAAGCAACACCATTTAACTGCAGGTACTCAAAACCCAACCCGCATGTTTAAAGGAATTCTAGGCTTAAAAAGAGGGCCATTCATAATGTGCATTTGTTGGGGATACTGTAGCTACCACCTTTTGGCAATTATTCACAAGAGTTTTAAAAAGAAAGTTTACAGTGCCCAGCGTTGCAGGTACAAGTGATATCTGCCAGAAAGTACCATACCTGATTTACAGGACGTACAGACCTGGAAGATGACTCAAGGCAGGAATAACCAAAAGGGACCTAATAGCCCAGCAGAGATAAACAGAGAAAAAAAACCCCACCCACCCACCCTAGGTGTTATTTTAAAGCAGCTACACTCTGTTTTCTCCTGCCTGTGAAATGCTGCACAGTATGGGAGTGTGAGGGTTGGGTACTTATATGCATAACCCTCATATGTCATCTCATGACAAGGGACCTCCCTTGAGCTGGAGCCAAATCTACATTTGTTCTCCGGAGCACCCCCACGGGCTCTTGGCTGCAGCAGGCGAAGAATCGGCTCTCAAACTCTGGCTTCCTCTGACCGCACTCTTTTGGACAAAGGCCCCAAACAACCCCTTCAGTGATCAAGAGCTGAAAGTTTACCTGTGGAATTCACCATTTCAAAATGATGACCATGAAAGCTAGGGAGTATTTCAGAAGCGTCTTATTGCTGCTGGGGGATGTTTTCTAAGGGTGTTAGAACTGCAAGAAAATAACTGTAGGACATAGAGTTACTGTAGGATTTGGATCAAACCACGCTGACACAACTGACTGTTATTAATGGATCTCCCTCATCCTCACCGCTTCTGCCAGAAGTCCTAGAAATTAAGATGTAGTTGTGTATATGACTACAACAACATCCTGCCCTATTTCCTCATTCAAATACTGATCTAGGAAATGACGGTGCCTCCTCTCATAGCTGCTTGGGAAAACAAAGGCACTTCAGTAAGATAAGCTACTCCAGGGCTGCAGAACTGTGGCTGGCACATGTCAGGGCTGACAAATGTTCTTCTAAGTGAAAAGGGGCACTACAATATTGTCCTCGGACATGGAATAGACAGTCGCTGTCACCATTTCTTCTTTCCTGCTGCTCTACTGCCTCCACTCTGTCTGCCTCACAGGGAGGCTGGAAAAGAGACAGAAAAAGCCATGTTAAGAGACGGGGAATAGGCATCTTCTTCCCACCTCCAGCTGTGTTGGAGCCAACATGCTCTGTTGTTTTGATGATTCCAGGACCCTTGCATCTCATTTCATCCCCGTTTGACAGTAGTGCATGGCAGAGGTGTGAATGGCCTGCAGACTTACAGAGGGAGCTTCTGAAGTCCTTAAGATGTCCCCTCCTAGAAAGGCCCTTCTCTCTCAGAGCCAGAGTCAAATGACCTTGACCCTAACCTCTCTTTCATAGGTTCTGCACCCAGGTAACCTTTGAGGCTTGCAAGGGAGTTTTGCTAGTACTGAGATTTGTAAACAACAGGCAACGCAGAACCAACATATTAAAAGGCAAAGAGATCAAACATGCTTTCCACAGTATTTTGGTATGAATGCATAGCTTGGAAAGAGTATGTTTGAAGTAAAAAGCTGCCTATTAACATTCTCAGTTTAAACTGCTTCTCTGCCGCTAAGCTGCACTGAATCAGAGCTCCCCACTCCTGGTGTCCTTGACTCATAACCTCAGTGACAGCCACGAAGCCAGGCAGAGCCACTTCATAAAATGTACTAAATGAAGCAACTTTTAATAACAACAAAGACTGGCAGGTAGCCATGTTAGAGGAGGAAACCTAGTAGGAATGTCCTGCAGCATAAAAGTCTCTGTTGTTCTCATTACTGTAAAGGAAGAAAATCTCTTTAAATGCTTTTGATTCAAATGATAATTTGACAGAAAGAACGGACAAGACAAATGGATGTAAAACAAGGCAATTGGATTTCCTACTGCTACAATATCTTACTTGGCTCCCATGACACAATTTCTCTGTTATTCTGCCTTGCCATGGTAAAGTAAACTTACAGGCTACCCAGAAAACAGATGAGTGCAATCAGTCCTTTATAAATTATATCCCTTCACTCAAGGAAAGCAAATAACTTTGCCAGCTCTATAATAACTGTTTCTAATACTTCGTTTATTCTTTAAATTGTTTATAAAACACTTCAAGAGAGGTCAAGACAAGAGGGCAACAATAATTGGAGATTAAGGCGACTCTCTAAGTATTTTGCGCCTGTGAGTAAACACTTTGGCAATTGTTATGATATGAGAGAGATCTACCAAAAAAAAAATCAGCTTACTTATGATTTTCTTGAACATACATGTTATTTCATCTGAGAGAGTCCTCATCTTTTCTGCAGCTATTTCAATTCATATTTAAGCAGCGCAGAGATGCCCAATGTCATGTGATGGGCAAATAATAGTTTTAACCTGGTTGCCTAAGGAAGAAACCCAAAGGAACAATAAGCTGAGGGTAACTGATCTTCTTGTGAAGTTTTCTCCAAGTATCCTGATGAAGCAGGGACTTTTCATCTTGGAGACAGACATGTTAAAGCCCAAAGAGTCAGGAATGGGCAGAACTGAGCCTGAAGGACAGAGATTTGAATTTACATGCAGGACCTGTTTGTTTTCAAACAAAAGGGGTGATGGTGTCCTTTTGCAGTCCCTGTGGAATGGTTCTGCCTACTCTGGTTTTTGTTCATCTGATGACCATACACAGCGGTAGCAGCGGTCACAGCAATGCTCTGGAAGAGGGAGCTGTATAAACTGCAACATCATCTCTTGAGCTGATGAGTGTCAGAGATGTACAGGTGCTTACTGAAGTCAAACTACAACACATCAAGCCCAGTCAACATCATCCATGCTTTGGAGGTACATAAGGATAAAATTCCATTAAATCTTTAAGCCCTCAACCCAGCGGTCTCTTTCAAAATAGCCAAAATGTAGCACATCAGAAAAAAATACCTCTTAGTCACATATTTCTGTATAGCCCAGAAGAGGTTGCTAAAGAAAGCATTTATGTCCTCTAACATCTCACCTGCCGGTTGAAAAGAAAACCCAAACCAAGTTACCGAAAAAGAAAACCCAGTCAAGTTCTGAGTAATTATACAGAAATAACAAACTTAAAGCTGACAAAAATATTTGCTGAGGGATTTAAAAGTAGCCAGCACTATAGGAATATCATCTTACTAAAATGAAGTTAAATTCTTAAGTTATTCTCAAGAGTTTAAATGGAATTCAGTATACACTATTTTATCCAGGACAAAGTACACTCTTTACCTGTTTTAGATGATAAGGTTATAAAAATACAGGTTCAAAATTCAGACTGTGTATAGTTTCTTGACACCCTCTCCCCCCGCTTTTTTTTTAATACCCATGTTTCCTTGATCTTCTCCGGGCTCAATGTCATGTGGATCTAGACACAAACACAAGCTCTCTCCATAACTACTTCAGTGTTAATACCAAATCAATACAGATTATCCTCATAATTTATTTTAACCCCAGTAAGATCTTTCTCCTTGAACCCACATATTCCTTGGTACTATATGTTAGTCAAATGCTGCAGCACTGCACAGTGCACTCGTCAGCCAGGGATACACTACAACTAAATAAAGCAGCTTCCCAAGGCAAGTGAAGCACACAATGTACCTAAGCAACACCATATTATGAAAAAAGCTGTTGTTCGGTTGCTTTTTTTCTCTCCAGAGTGAACTGAACTGCCTTTTTTTTTTTTTTTTAATGGGAACTGAACCACAACTATTCCTTGAACCAAAGACTTTGTTGAACCTAATCCATAAATGAACTAAAAAGAAAATATCTGATTATTGGATCAGAATAACTGTTTAACGGAGCATTTCCTAGAGGAAGTTCCCATGCCACATAACTGTGTACACAAAATGGTGTATTTTTCAGCTTGAACTGATTCAGAAATACCAAGGCAAGTAAATAATTATTGATCTGACCAACCTGAACTGACTTAAGCCAGAGTCAAATTAAAATCAGATCTGAACCAAACCATTTACTGGTTCAATTTTTTTTTTTTTTTTTTTAAATTACTGGTATTTTTCAAGCATCACAAGCCCATGTTCTTGTACTAGAGGAAACATACTTTTTCTTCCATTAAAAAAATTAATTATATTGAACTTAGCAGTTTTCCCCAGAAACAGTACTTTAGAGTAAGAAGAAAATGAGTCTGTGCAAACATTTCCAGGTAGCTACTACCTACACTATTACATAGTTGACTTAGTTCTGCTGTTAGAAGTAGAGAATTATCAGGTCCTCTTAAAATTATTAAGATTTTACCTCTGGCTTGAAAGCCTTCTGTAAAGTGCTCACCTTTTCAATACAGTAGCCTTACAGTGCTTTGACAAATACGAATTATCTTGTCATTAAACAGAAGGTTTGAAAATCTGACCAAGGTAACTGAGCTATTATTCTCTTACCAGTAATAACTTTCTTTTAAAACTCAATAGAACCAGACTTAGAGTCAGAGACTGTAAGCATCAAGATGTTGATGTAAGCAGTTGTAAGACTGTGGCTATAACAGTCCCTGCAATAAAAGGCAGAAATATTCTAAAATAACTTACTGCATTATGTGGCTGGGTAAGGATTTCTTTCCAGATAGGCAACAGAATAATCAAAGGCATTTCCCCTAACGTTCTAATTTTATGTCTCTCAGTACTCTAGAGGAAAACCATGTTTTAAAAAGTGTTAAATCCTTCAGTCTTTTAAAAAAATTCAATACCAAGTCTTTGATGTTAAATAGTAAACTACCTGGTTTAAACCAGGAGAAACAACTTTCAGTTTGAATGAGCCCTCATTTTGATTTATTCTACTTTTACAGCTAATTTTACTGAGCTTGCTAATTCTTTCATCAGACTTTCATGTACAGGCAGCGACTCTTCAAGGATCATCCACATACCCCCACACATGCATAATTTTGGAAAAAATGAATGAACATGCCTTCATGACACTGTGGGTTTCTTCATGGGTGTTGATGCCTGGTTATCACTGTCTATAAATGTGACGGCAAACCAGATGATATCACCACACCACCAAACCCACAAGGAACCTGTAGAACTGAAGTGACAGGAGGCACTTAACTAACTTGCTAAGTAGACTGAAGTTGTGCAATAACTGCAACACACTAATGAACTCAAACCCAGAATTGCTTAATCCCATGATTTCAAAACAAAGAGCTGATTTTTCCTTTAAGTGCAGTTTAAGGTTACAATACTTTTCTTAAGACAAGCATCACTATGAGACACACATAAAAATGTAATAGTGACCTGTTATTTATCGCTTACTTTTCCTGTCTATTTTGGCAGTAGAGCTTGGATTCACTGGCCCAATAAAACCTGTTGCCAGTTCTTTAGTAACAGCAGCACTTTCAGAAACAGACAGCAAAGGTAGCATTTGCTACTGATGTTACATGATATCAGACTTTCAAGTTTCCAGCCGGAGTTACTGCTACGCCAATTTTGTTCTGTTTTCCTAAAATCTTACATGGTCTGTGGGGACCATTAAATATGTTAAAAATAATTTAAAAAAATTGTATATGTGCTACACTTCTTTTTGTGTGAAACTCGGTTTTAAAGAAAAATGCCTGTGTACCACATGCTCTGTTTAGTAGTAAGCGGATTCATTCAGAGAAGTAGCAGCATCCTCACCTGATGATGCAAACAAAACAGAAGCTAGCTGGTGTCCATTGCATATGACAACACACATCAATGAGAACATTAGAACTGTGTTAGAAAGCAAAGTGTCTGAAGCTTGAGGAGCACTGCACATAGAAACCATGAACTAGAGCACAGCAAGGGCTTTGATGCTACACTGTGCTAAACTGAAAACATAGACACTCTCCTATAATGTAGGAATACCGGCATTGGTATGAGGACATGCTAAAGGTGATCCATGCAGCCATTTTCTAGCTCAAGCACATATACTTTTCCACCAAAAATAAGATGATTCAAATTACTACCTGCAAATAGCAGTATATCTGTACAGGGTATGTCCCAGGACAAAGAGCAACACACCATTCTGCTACTCGGAAAAGGAGAAGCACCTGCACTGCCTAGATTTAGACCTTACTGAGGGCAGAATTTTGTCCATGACATCTGAATGATTACCACAATAGGTCATGACAGCAAATCTCACTACTAGCACCAGTCTATACTATTTACCTGTTACAGATGGGACAGAACACTTCTGCTGCCTCCTACTTTCCCTACAAAATACCTACAGGGTATCAAAAGTCATGGCAAGGATATGAGAAAGGAAAGTCATATTCCTACTGAAAAACACATGTTAAAATTAGTAATTATTGGCCCAATGGATTTTCAATGACAGGCGCATGCAATATTTATGTGAGCAAACATCAAGGAAAAAAGGAGCATTTGCAAACTCAAATACCCAGCACAATCACTGGATTGGCTTTGATCAAGATTCAATGGTACTGCAGCATAAATGCTTAAAATGGAACATATCGCTGGCACTATCCCTAATCAACAGAGTGCTTAAGACCAGGGATAATTTTTGTTTTACTCAATTTTCAATAATTACATAAATTTTGGGAAGTTAAAGGACTGTTCCTGATCTTCAAGAAGTGGAATAATAATAAGAAAAGATTATGGTTTCAGTTGTGGGGTTTCTTTCTTTTACAGTCTGCAGCAAATAGAAACTCGGTGGAAGTGAGAGAACATAGCATACCAGGCAATGCAAGTATCCATAACACATGCCCACCAATGACTCAGAATGCGGGCATGAGGTGGGGCTGAGAAAGGTGCCAGCAAGAAAGCACAAAGAAGATTTATAACTTAAAAGCAACTGTTTCATAAATTTAAAAAAAGAAATGCAAAATAAAACGTTTCTGTGTGCTACTGATGTTTTTCTCATGTCATCTGGATTTGTTTTAAATCCAAAATGAACTCTGAATTTTCCAGATTCACACTGCCTAGACTTGGGATTACTATAGGAATTTATTTTAAAGTTTCTGGCAAGTATTCTTAGTCCACCTATTGATGGATATTGATGCAATGAGTAAACACCTTAAATCTCTCTCAAATTAAGGTCTTTAATATAAATGAGGAAAAAAAGGGATGCAAATTGGAGGTCTGAGTTGCTTTGGTAGACAATTATTTTACTACTTGTAAAACCATTCCCATTCACTGTCATGAAATCAAACTTTTGTCATCAAAAATAAAAATCCATTCCTGCTGCATTCCTTCTGCATTTCTGTAGCGGCGGTTCTGAAACCTATGTCCTAGGGCAAAAATTAAGAGAAAGTATAGAAAACATGACACTGCATTCTCTATGTTGGCTTGGTTTTCCCATACCAAAGAGCAACCCTGAAGGTTTTTATGGGAAACTTGCTGACTGTGACCCACAACTTCTTGTTTTAACAGCTATCATGGTATAGAGGTGAGATACAATGCAGATCAAAATACGTAACTGATATTGTAACATCTAAATAGCACGTGGTATGAGATTTAATTACAATAAATACTTGTAAATTCTTTGAGAGCACTAGTGCCTTTGGACATAACTTTCATTTGCCAACTGGTGCCTTACACTTAAGTAGGACATAAGATTAAATTTTAACTATGAAAGGCAAATCCTTGAAAAATATTTTAGCATGGTTGGCAAGGTGTGCACTATCAACAGTGTGGGAGACAGATATTAGTGATAGCATATGCTGCTCTAAGTCCTTGTAACAGAGGTTAGAGTCTGCTCCAAAAAATACTTGCAGTTAGATGAATACTGACATAAATCAGCAGTCCGACTTGCTGTTGAGATTTTCAGTTATTTCAAAGTTTCACGGGTTATATTTATAAACATAAAGCCTTCATGTACCCCTAAAAAGTACATAGTGTATATTAATGGTCTGAAATCAAACTACCTATACATAAAATGTTTATCTATGTGTTTTGTGGTTTTGTTTTGTATTTTTAAACACACTTTTCTGGGGGAACTTCCAGTAAAGATTTACTGCAAAGTGGAAAAAAAAATTAAACCAAGCTCTGACCAAATGCACTAACCTTCTCTCTGACCTCAGATAAAGTAGCTTACCTTCCCGTGACACTGCTATAAAATCCCACTCCATGATGAATCTTATCAGAGGTGACATCTGATTACATTGCATTTCTCATTTATTTGTTTTTAATGAATTCTGAAGACTTTATTGAGGAATAATGAGTTGACATTTCCTTCTGCAGTGCTTTTGAACCACTAATGTTCTAACTGTTTTACTGTGAATTAGAGTCTCTACTGCTCAGCTTCCCATATCTTAGATGACTGAGCAGGTCAATTTCAAATAACTTTCTCAGAACAACAAGCACTTTTAAGGGATCTACTTTTAATTTTTTATTTTTTTTTTAAATTTTTCAAGACAAAGTAAGTAGAGTGCTAATGAGAGGGAACCGTCAACTTCTGGAAGACTTATGTTAAGGAAAACATTGTGCACACTGCTGAGAAAACATTGCAGATACTCAGATAGGCCTGGTAAGTGTGGCAGTCAATGTATACATACAAGCTGTGTGTATGAACCTGCTTTTAAGCTTCTGCACCTCATAGCTGATGCCCAAAATTTGAAGGTTGCTGAATAAGGCCTACAGAGTCTCATGTACTCAGTAACAGCTCTGCAGTGATACCCCACACCCTGGAGATGAACTGTAATCAATTGCTATAGGTCATCACATCATACTCTCAGGAGAACACTGGCATCATGTTGCATTACATCACTTACGTTGCGTTACATACTAGACAAAGCAGAATGACACTTGTGTATTGCACAAAATATTATACATTCAAGAGAATTTATGCAAAAAATCATATTAAGACACAAGTCTTTAGAAGTTCAGGATATAATTAGTATGATAACAACTAATAAAATACTAAACATTCTTTACTTATATCAAGAATATAAGAGAGATTAATTTATGTAACATACCTCTTCCAGTAATGATGTGACTTTGCTCCTTGTGTGATTTTTTTTCCCTTTCTTGCTTCTGACTATTTCAGAAAGACATTGACATTATTTAAATTTGATGGGGAAATGCAAGAGGAAATCTTGGTGAATCACAATGGCATGAAATAATCATGTGGATGCAAGTGCAAGGAAAAAATGGCTCAAGGGATGAAACCAAGAAATACAGAACTGCTTGACTGACTGAGTCTCCACATCTCGGGAAACTGTATTGTGCAGTATGCCGTCTTGTCCTAGAATCTGATTACACCTATGATTTAACTGTGCATTCGAAGGATGTGTAATGCCACAGCTAAAGAGCCTTTGTTATTTCAGAAAGGATCTCATATGCAGCAGCTTGGAATGAATTCCAAGGGAACCCTGGTCTGGCAAAGCAGTGGACTGAGGTGAAACTTTCATGCATGGCCCATCAGCAACTGGGTTCTGAGGTGACCACTCGGTATCTATATGGTCTCCTACACTCTCCCAAGGGAGATGGGATATTTCGATTAAACGGACTTTTGGCTGAAACAACTGTGGCAGTTCTGTTCTTCTGACCTTCCATAAACTCCACATTCCCTTTAAACTAGTTTGCAAACTGCAGGATATAAACCTCCCAATTCTTGTCCGTATTTAACTTCTCATATATACATATGCAAAAAAGCAGAATGGTCACATTTTCCATTTTCTTTTGCCTGGGGAAAAATAAATGCAACAAAGGGGAAGAAATAGGGCAATAGGCACCTGGTGCACATTCTTTCTAAAGAACTTGCTAAAAGTTTGTGCGTTAATGAAGCTGTAAGAATATTACAGGTGAGATACCTGTTCTGACCACTTTATTTCCCATTGCTGACTTCCATAACATTTCATTTCAAAGTTTTGGGCTGATACTTAATTAGAGACAAAAAGTCTGCAAATTCTTAGTTTAAGAATGTAAGACTGATATATCCTAACATAATTTGAGAAAAGTTAAGAATTGCATAGTAAAGTTTGCCAAACTAAGTAGTTTTGACATTTTGTAACTTGTATGGATGCTCTGCTTTTTTTTCTTTTCTTTTTCCTCTTTATAGATTAAAAAAAAATCAATCATGGAAAAGAGCAAAAAACTGTAATCTACTTTCTTCTCAAAACAGCATAAGTCACAAGGGAGCATATGATTTAATGACAAAAAGATGTATCTGATAAGATAATAACTTGCTCAAGGAGAGATCTAGGTTGCGAATGCAGCTGTTCCAAAAATCTAAACCCACAGGCAAATTGCTTAGTTTCTGTATGAGCTGTATCCATAACTACTTAGACCCAGAAAAGTGCATCCAATAGAGGAGTACAGAAGCAGGGCTACTTCGAGAGTGAACAGAAAAAACAAAGGTGGTATGGATTCCCACAAACTATTGTTATGAAGACTGAATCAAAAAGATTTCAGTAATTAGACTCTTCAACACAGCATCTTCCTTCCTCAATGACTCACTTCAGAAAAATATCTTTTTACATCCTGATTCAGTTCACATACTTGACTCTTCCGTACCCATACGTGACAAGTTCTGTGGCACTGACCCCAGACTACTTGGTTGCCCAGAGCTAAAGGGCATGCAGAAATGTTCTCAGCCTTCAGTTCTTATTCCGGAAGTCTGGAACTGCTTTTAAAACACAAGCTCACAGAGGGAAGCCCACTCCTATTTTGGTGTGATTGCACTGCTTTTGTATTTCAGTACTGGCTAGTACTAGGGAAGCAAAGAGTTAAAGATGCCTTATTAGCAACATAAAAATTAGACAAAAAAAATCTCTACATATTGTGATGTGGTCTGATCAGTACTAATTAGTCAGCATCAAGCTTGACATTGGCAAAATTAAATGAATTCACTTATTCTGTAATGTCAGTTCTTTTTAAAGGGGAAAACACACATACTTAAGTAAAATAGCAGACATATATTGCCTGGCAATTCTCTAATATTAGTCAATATTACTGCAAATCCATCTGTACAAGAAGACCCTAATGTCCACATTTATCCCCACTGACATTTGACTGCATGTGTAGATAAGAAAACACCTGCATGGATCACTTAGCAGGATCAGTCTCACAGCAGGGAGAAAAAGCCAGTAAGAATGCATGTCTTCAGGACACTGCATGCTTTCTCTGTTGAAACATGCAAACTAAAAAGCATGAAATGATCTTGGCTGCTCTGTAGCACACAAATGTCTGAGTAACTCCTTTTACATTGGCCATGGTACCTTGCCATCAAGTTTTCAATACGCTAGGCAGACGATCCCTGGCAATACCAGCCAGGCTACATTTTCTCATCCAGCAAAGAGTCAGCAAGACACAAGCAACACACTGCTGACTTTTGCTATTGAGATTTACTCATGGGTTGGGAAATTTTGTATATAATGAAAGAGGCACAGCTTCTCACTGAAAATTTTACACATTTATGCCTTTCACAAGTCTAAACTTACAATAAAAGCACCAGCAAAACCCCTTACTATTTCCAATGGCATTAGCTTGACCAAGACCCTCTTGCATAGAAAGTGTGTAAGGAGACTGGAAATTAGTCTCCTTGACCAAAGAAACGAGAAAGGGAAATCTGGCAGATGTTGGCTGCATCTCTTCATAGGAGACGCAGAAGAGCAGCTGTTACAGCAGGGATTTTAGGGCTTTCTTGTGAAAGTTGGTAGCAGATGTCACCATCTGCTTCTGCCTTCTCTATGAAACAGAGGCAAAAGGGAGACTGAAAGCTTGTTAAAAAGACAGATAAATTCAAAAGACACCCCCACTTACTTACAGCGATAGGGGAACTTCTTACCCCCTTCCCCCAGCAAATCTGTGATCCAGATGCAAAATAAAAGCAAAAATCACTCTCCATTGTCTTTAAATCATGATTTCTTTTCATTTTAATCTTACTACATGTACTTTGACAACATTCAGCCTGCAATCTAACACCTAGCCATTTCCTCCCCGGCTGAAAGAGATCACAGAAATGAGCAGTTGTATCCTTTCCCTCTGGCTATACACCAATGGCCTGATGACAACTGCTTTACCAGGGCTGGTATCAGACAAACAAAAATTCCCTACTGAATGATCTACACAGTGATGTCATGTGTGGAAGCAAAGTATTTATTACTCCGGGAAAAAAAACCCCAACCATGCCAAACAACAAAAACCAAACAAAACTTCTGTTGCATTGTGTCAGGAACCATGCTGTACATGTTTGTACATCTTGGCAGATAAAGATCAGATGAGGCAAGCAATGAAGTGGTTAACCAAATCAGAAAGTTATCTTGTAAACCTGAGAAAACTTCTTACACTGAACTGATGAGGAAAAAACAGTAAGGGCTTGTCTGAGAAGAAAAAAATCGATACTGTCAACAAGTAGTTTGCTTTCTCATTCAGGAATGAAGGTATTAGTGAGATCCAGTGTCCAACAAAAGAACAGGAATCTTTCCAATGGTGTAAAAAAGGCTTGGACTGAGCCCAATCTTTCCTAAGAACTAGAGTTGTTAATTGCCTCTCTCTTCTATTGTCAAAACAGTCATCTCACTGAACAGAAATAACTTTCCAATATTGCCATAGAGCAGACATTTCCACACTGGTAATACTGTTCAACCACCATCAGCAACCTGCTGGCGATCACCTCCACCACTCGCCCTGTAATGCTGACTTAAAAAAAGAAAAAAAGAAAAAAAGTAGCACTCTGGGAAAGTTTTTTAGGTTTTCTTTTGTTTGTTTTAAGAAACAGGCCACCTTGTAGCTTACTACTACGGTGGAGATCATTCTGCTTTTCAGCTAGTGTCAGACAAAAAGTAAGATTCAGAAAAAGAAGACCCCTTTCTCCTTTGGCATCACTGTAAATCAGGAAACACTTCAGCTACACCTGGATACAATTGATGACAGCAACTGAAGAAATCAGCTTTAGGATGGTATACTGCTAATACAGGTCCTTTCCCCAAAGCAAGCAAACTTTGCCAGACCATTACTGGAAGTACTATGCCAGATCCTCAGCTGGCATAAATCAACACGAACCTATTCACTTTGGTGCAGCTGTGTTGATTTATGTGAGCTGAAAAGCATGTACAGGTCAAAAGAGTGGCTATTTCATCTTATAAAACTGTAAAAGTGACTAAGAAACGAAAGGCTGCACATATAATATATAGAAAAAATGTAGAAAGGAAAGTACTGCAGAGAGGCTCAAAGTAGATGTATATTTTATTAAGATTAGTCTAGCATAGCCACTCATTTTACTCCATATGATATTTTAAATAATATTCTCTGTTGCTTCGTATGCGTCTCTCGAGTCTGGACCCATGCATTCATGCAATTTAATAACGATGTACTGTTCCCAAATGAAGATGTAAGGCTCAGACAGTGGGTTCAAGCAACCTGGAATTTATCATGGGTGTTTTTTGTTAAGTCACTGTGGCTATCAGGTCATTAAACATCAGACTTAAAAGCAAGCCCACACAGCAAACTTAAGTGTTCAGATTTGCAGTATGGTGTCACATCTTAAGAGCTACTCCTGTTACAGTCTGTATAGAGCAAGATAAAAGTAGAAAATCAAATGAGCATCTCAAAGGCAGCACTTCTCTCAAGCCCCTGTGATTTCAAGAAACTGGAGACCTTTCATATTAGACTTAAGCACTCTTTACCCTTGTGAACTCTGTGCAGACCTCCCTGTTGTTATACAGGCTACATGAGATTAATGACTGGTGCTCCTTTCTGAGTTTGAACAGGGAAGGCCAGGTAGAAGTACTGGTATTCTGAAATAAGAGGTGTATATTCCAAAATTATGTTCTCAGAGAATTGGCTCTTGATATTGGTCAGTTCTTATTTTCACTAGGCTCGTGTATTGCTGCCCTAACAACTGAACACTGTACAAAGAGACATCACAATCCAAACACTTTACAAGTCTCTGTTCAATTCAGCCTCAGTGACCAGCTGCTACCAGACACTCGGCAGACAACTACACTTCATCATCTTTCACCTTGAGCACTGGTGCTTCAAATACAAATACTTATGTATTTGACCACAGTCCACAACACAGGCTGCCAGGTACCAAAAATGCACTCTGTTCATCCTTACCATTGCCTTACAGAGTGACATGCCCCATGGATACCTGCCTACAAGAAATACCAGGATCTGTCTCTTCTCAGTCTCTGCCTATAAATACATTCACTGTAGAAAGCTTACAAAAATTATCAGAAATATGATTAATACTTTAGAAATATGGAAAAAATAGGCACCATCTGCTGAGAGAGATCAGATCTGCACCTCAGCACGTGGCACTGCTGCAGCCTTCTGCTCTCCACCAATTCCTTGGCGTCATGTTTTCGTGGAAAAGATGTGTGTAGTATTTCCATCAATGGGATGTTGGTTTTGATTGATTCAGTGCAACACTAAACCAACTGGAGTAATGGTATGTAATACTGGAATGAAATATCTCTAAAATATATATCCCAATCTCTGACATCAGTAGAATAAACACCCTCTCCACAAAAAAACCCAAAAGACATAAAGAATTAAAAAACTTCCATGTATATTACCATCTCTGCAAAGGAATTTGAAATTCCAATTATAGCATCTTTTTTCTCC
Organism: Laterallus jamaicensis coturniculus; assembly: GCA_022605575.1. Taxonomy (NCBI): domain Eukaryota; kingdom Metazoa; phylum Chordata; class Aves; order Gruiformes; family Rallidae; genus Laterallus; species Laterallus jamaicensis. The sequence goes on along the minus strand of JAKCOX010000002.1, from coordinate 10,740,459 downwards.
CAAAACACCTTTGCAGCCTTCAAAAACATCAGGAAGGTAACAAATGGCTATTAAGAAAATCTCAAAACTACTTTTCTTCTGTTTTCTTCTTTGCATAAATTTTCAGACTCTCTTCCATCCAAACACTAAGCCAATGGCACTGGGCTGTGCTTACAGTTGCTTCCGCAGCATGCACTCGTGTTATGGCTAACAGAGCCAACCAAAATAATTTCTAAGGCAAGATTCCTGTTTGTGGCATGAAGACCTTAAAACCATACCCAGCACACACACACAAGAAGTAGTACAGCCTGAGACTTCAAAGCATAGACTTGGGTTATCTACAGGGCCACTAAATGTGTTGTAGAGACACTTTGGACTGTAAGCTCCATTGCGCCAGTGTCAAAGCTGGAACAAATGTCAGAGGGATCAAAATAGTAATGAGCACTGAAATTCCCTCCTTCACCATGGCACAAGCCTATAGAGAAGCAGCACAAATGTTAAATGTGTTCCTATAATTTCCATCTTGTAGCTCATTAGTGGTATTAGAAATCATGCTGAGCTAATATTTGTCACTGCGTATTCCTTCATTCTTTATGTTGGTCAGAAGATTTTAATTGCATAATGATAACTCAGAACAATTTGGACATCAATTTACAGCACACCAAGAAGATGTGACAGTGAACCATAAAAAAAAAAAGCAAAGTATTAGGTTTCATTTAGGAGGCCTAACACTTTCCTCTTTTTTTCTATTTTTTTTAACAGTGAGTTTGGTTGTCTTTTAATTTTGATCTTATATTGTCATCTGTTCCAGTGAAGTGATGCACTAGTCAGTGTAAATGTTGCCTACTCAGTTTTCTGTGAGGTTTCGCAGATGTGACTCCCAAATATTGAAATCAATATTTAAATTCTATTAACACAACTCCTTTTCTCTCTCTCTCTCTCTTTTTTTTTAAAGCAGAGTTGCAATTATGGTCTATTTGATATTTTAAGTATGATTAAAATTATTATATTTTGTGTCAGGCTATAATTTATATAATTGCATTCCAGTAAAACATGAATTTATTTTTCATTTAGAAACAGACCACAATAAAAGGCTTCTGCACTGAGAATCCAGTTTTCTGTGTTAATTTAAAGTTTAATTTTAGAGTGTTTTCTACAGTTGCAGTACTTTAAGGGCAGAGGAAAACTGTCATCATATAAGAGACTTTTAGTCAACTGTGGACTCTTCCTCAAACTGAACCAGTGTTAATTGTTCATAGAATACTGCAAGAGGAAAAGGGATGAGTAAGTGGAGTTGAAGCTGCCTTGCTCTTAAGGATGAAACAGAAAGGCTTTTTAAAACCATGTGTTAAAAACCATCTTGTCATAAGGTATGAGCCATAATCTAGATTTTTTCAAAATATACCAGGCTGTAGTCATTAGTCTTATGATTTTAGAGGGTATGCTATTTCTACCTCTTAATTTGACACATGCAAATAAAAATCTTGAGTACAAGTCACCCCTAAGTTGCATGCTATGCAGTTGCACACCTCAATGTTTAGAAATCCTGCTTTTTGATGTGCCAGATCAAGAGGTAAAGAAAACTCATGGATGTTACCGCCTTGTTACAATCTCTTAAGAGCAAGGAGACACAAAATCAGATATGCAAGCCTCCCTTTAGTATCAGAGGGCTATAAAGTGGAATATGATGTTTGGAAAGGAAAGCTGCCATTCTGCAGCTACCAAGGAGTGCTGCATTAAATGCCTTGAGTGGGCTACGAGTCATGACACCCTCCCTACAGAATTTTGGCATGTTTAAATTAAACCTGTGGGTGCATCGTTTCATTTTTTCCAGTCAGATGTGCACAAAGCTGGGAACAGTTTCACGTGGATTTTCTAACCTCTCCTGGGGCTTTCATGATTGAAGAGGATGCCGTTCACAGCAAAAAGATTGTAGGCCTCTCTGAAGTTCACCACGATCCAGTAGGCATACAGTTTTGCTGCCCCTACAAAAATAATTTTAAAGAATCACATATATCTGCGCTGCTTGTACACAACTCAGACAGACAGACACACATACACATCTTGCACATGCAGGTTGAACTCCACATTTCAACAGCGGAGTGCATTAGAAGTTGATTTATTGCCTTTATGTGTCACATTTCATATGAAAAAAAAAAAATCCAGAGCAATAAACAGCAGCTGAGGAGAAAAACACTCCCTTTCAGTGCAGCCTCTGAACCAGCCAGGAAGTGTTAAGGCACTTTCTCACTTGTTTTCTCATGCACGCTCAAGCATAGCACTTTTACAATATAATTAACAAAGCCAGAGCGTGTGAAATATGCCACTGTGGTGACCTCTGCTAATAAAAAAAATTACTTTGGAGGAATAAAAGCAAAAATCTGGTGCCTTAACACTCAAATTGATTTGAAACTTTATCACCAAAGTCCTCCATGCACACTGCTTTAGTAAGTGTTTCAAATTTCATGCGAGTTCATGAAGGAAGAAGTGAGCTCTTGGGAGTTTTTCATCTAGGCAACAAAAAATATGAAACCTTATCGCTTCAGAGGTATCTCACAACCCTTCCCCGCCCCCTTCCTCAAGAGCTCTCTACCTCTAAGCTGAATGAACATGGTCTTGTGAAGTGAGATGCTAATTTCCAACCCCCGGGCAATGGCAGCAAATACTTTTTATATAGTAATTCATAAAGGTATGCCTCTCGACATGTCTAGTCACTTTAGTTCTATCGTCATTCTAATCTCACACCCAAATGACTTCAGCTCTGAGACATGAGCAGGGAGAAAGACAGACACTACACACACTCCATCAACGATCCTTACCATAAGGCGATCTTGGGTAGAAAGGGGTGGTCTCCTTTTGTGGAATTTCTTGCACTTTTCCAAAAAGTTCACTGGTGGAGGCTTGGTAGAACTTCACAGAGTTGATAAGGCCACAGGTCTTGATAGCATCTAAGAGCCGCAAAGTGCCAACCCCATCAACGTCAGCAGTATATTCTGCTAGGTCAAAAGAAATCTTGGGGAGAGAAAGAAATAAAAACCCACCAATTTTACTAGGAGAACCAGAACAAGCTGTGGTCATGTGCAACCAAATGAAGCAATATATCACTTGTCACAGACCATCTAGACACTTTTATACAGAGTATGTATAAAAGTATGTATGTTCAGTTTACAAAAGTGCCCTCAAAGGATTTCTAAGAATAAACAAGTAGTTCCATAAATAGCAGAACCAAAAGACTGGTGTTCACTGATCTCTCTTTCAGGATTATTTTCCCATGCGAAGTAAGGAGTGAGCCTCCCCATGGTAGAAGCATTATCAGGTTGTGTCTCATTTCCACAGCTGCCAATTTTCACAATATTCACTTGGGCTTAATATCTTCGACACACTTGAATTTAGTTAAAATTGTCCAAAATGTGTGTTTTTTTTTTTAAAATTAGGTTAGACAGCAGGACAGCATAAGCATAGATTTTAAAAAACCCTCAAACTTTAAACAAGGTCCAAAGTTTTGCAATTTTAACATCAAAATGGAGAGAAGACTACAAATATCTGCTATCACATAAGAATCTGTTGTGGGTTTATGTGACAAGGTCCTGGTGGGGGGAGGGGAGAGGCTGCAGGGGTGGATTCTACAAGAAGCAGCCAGAAGCTCTCTACAGGCCCAACAGAGCAAACACCAGCTGGCTCAAGGCTGAAGTCAGTGCTAACCAAGGCCAAGTCCATCAGCAACGGTCACAGCACCTCTGGGAATCACATTCAGGAGAAAACCACCTGCAAACAGCAGCATTTTGCCACCAGAGAAGGGAGTGAGATGCTAGAACCTGCAGACACCAAGGTCAGTGAAGGGGGGGAGGCACCCCAGGTACCGGAGAGAAAGATGCCCCTGCAGTCCATGAAGAAACCCATGGTGGAGCAGGTAGAGACATACAGGAGATGCTGTGACCCACATTGGAGCAAGCCTCTGCCAGCACTTGCAGCCCATGGAAAGAGACGGACACAGAGATAAGAGACAGACCCACGCTGGAACAGGTTTGCTGGGGGGAGGCTTGTGACTCTGCAGAGGGCCAGGCTGGACCAGTCTGGGCCTGAGAGACCGAGAGACATTCTATCATTTATGACTACGCACCATGGAAATGAGCCACACTGGGGCAGCTGGTGAAGAGCCGAAGTCCTGTGGGAAAGGACATTGGAGACATTTGTGAAGGACTGTCTCCCATGGGTAGGACCATGTGCTGCAGCAGGGGAGGAATGCCCCAATGCGCCCTCTCCGCCCCACCTCTCCCCCTGGTCAGATACCTCATCAGGGGTATCTGACTCTGGTGTCACTTGGTGTGCAGTGTAGTGTAATAAATTAGAGAGTTTCTTTCCTTTCTTCAGTGTTGAATCTGTTTTGCCCATGACACTAATTGTAGAATAATCTCTCCCTGTCCTTATCTTGACTCCTAAGCCTCTCAATATATATTTTCACCCCTGTTAGCTGAAAAGGGGAGAGATAGAGCAACTTCGGTGGGCATTTGGCCCCCAGCCATGGTCAAACCATCACAGAATTCCATCCCTGCCTGACTGAGAGTCATGGTTTTGGCCCAGCTGACAGCTAAGCCCCACGTAGCCACTCGTTAACTCCTCCCACAGCAGGATGGGGGAAGAGAAGTGGAAGGGTAAATGTGCGAAAACTGTGTTGAAATAGACGGTTTAACAGATAAAGCAAAAGCCACATGTGCAAGCAAAGCAAGACAAGGAATTCGTTTGCCACTTCCCATGGGCAAGCAGGGCTCGATCACACACAACACTGACTTGGAAACACAAATACCATCACTCTGAACATCAGAGTCTTCTTCCTCCTTCCCCCAGCTTTATATGCTGAGCATGATGTCATATGGTATGGATTATTCCTTTCCAAATTGAGATCAGCTGTCCTGGCTGTGTCCCTTCCCAACTGTTCATGTACTCTCAGCCTTCTTGCTGCTGTGGTGGGGTGAGAAGCAGCAAAGGCCTTGGCTCTGTGTAAATGCTGCTCAGCAATAACAAAATCTTATATGTGATATCCATACTACTTTCAGCACAAATCCAAACCAGAGCCCCATACCAACTACTAAGAAGAAAATTAACTCTATCTCAGTCAAAACCAGCATGCCAAGGTGTACCAGAGGCTTTTGCAGAGAGGTAGAAGGATGATGAAGTAGGAGAGCAAAGGGTGGAGGTATCCCCCATCTGACCTATCATTTAAAATTTGCACGCTGCTGGACCAAGACTCCTCTTCCTCTCTCCACTCCAATAGTTCTCAGTTATCTTTATGATGAGCTTGATTGTGGCATAGGCCATTAGACAACCCTTGAGTCTAAGCTTTCAGTGTGTTTCAAAAATATATTAATTCTATTCTCTGCCATTACAGAAGGAAACTAAAAACTGGGAAAAATAAGATGAAGATTAGAGATATGGTGTTATCACTCCAAACTGCAGGCAGGAGAAAAAAATGCCTGTAAGTCTCCTTGTCTGGTGGGTACAGGCTAGTTGGTTGGAAACGCTGGCAGAGCTCTTGTACTGTGAAGAATTTTCTCCCACTGGTGTCTGTCCCAGAGGTATGTTCCTCCTTCCCCTTTCCAATGCAGGGACTTTGCTCTGTATGCCAGTTTTTCTAAAAATGTTCCCTGTTTATACTGCCAATGTTGTAAAAAAGAAGGGGGAATGGAACTTTAGAGCAATCTCCTCCATTGCCCTGACCCAAGGAAGAATTACTCTGCCTATGTAACTGCTGTCTGATGATTGACTTTCAGGAATGAGCTCTAGTGTGATGGCAACATTGAAGTCTCTTCATATGATCTACCCTAGAAGTTAGTGACATGCCACCAAAGTCAGATAGTGCCACTCCATGATCACTCCTTTGTCAGTCTTCAGTAACATGGGTAACTACTAATGGAGTAGAGGACAAATGACCATAGCTGGACAAACTGAGGTGTCCTGATGAAATCAGTAGGAAACATGTTGCTTAAGAGGTATTTTTTCAGGCTCTCTGCAGATTCAGACAGACAGCCCTGCATACATTTCTCCTTTTAAGCTACTTTCCCTATTCAGTATTCACTGGAGGTTTAGAGCTTATTTACACAGCAGATAAAATAAAAATAATTAGATAAATCTGAATTTGCACTTATGGTTAATTTAATACAGGTATGGAATAATCTAAATGGTGTTACTGTGCTACCAAATGAAAATGTTCTCACACAGTTTTGATCTGAAATAGCAAATGGTATGAATGAAAACAAACTTTACATTTTATTTTATTTTTTTAACCAAAAGGAAAAAAAAAGGAAACATGATACTTTGGCTTGTTAACCTGCCATGACCCAACTGAAACTGAGCACTGATCTACTGAGAAGTGCTGAGTATTTTTTGTTTTAATCCATTTGGCACAAAGATGACAGCCACTTAAGGTCTCTCAGCTTCACTGTCAGAGTAACTCTTGGGAAAACATCTTAATGAATAGGTGATATAGATGACAATGTACTAATGAACATAAATTAGTATATTTACCAGATGACTAGCACCCTCAGATATTCACAGTAACATCCCAGTTCCCTAACTAAGGGAAAACACTAAATGTAGCAGAACCAGGAATTTACCTATATTAACATATTGTTTGCAACAAATAGCCTGCTAAAAACATTACCACAAATTACATATTTTACTACAAAGTAAAAGGCACGTGTAACTGTGTCTTAAATCAGAGATCCCAGATTATAAAACCTCTTAACCAGAGTGAGCAATGAGCCTGTGGCAGCAGCACTGGGAACTGCTCTCCCTGGCAGGGACCAGTTTCACAAGAGATGCTTTTCCCTATTGCCTTATGAATGACCTCAATCTTCACCTAGAAAAATCACTCCCTGGGATGTGAGTTAATTGTGTCTCCACGCTGGTGGGTCTGAGTGTCCCTGAGCAGAAACTGCAGACTATTGTTCACCAGGGACAGGACTTACACCACTAAACTCATTTCATGTTGGAGTGCAAGTTAGGCTAGATTGGCATGCATGATAATAAAAAAATGTGGTGCACGGGCAGCAACATGGCAAATACAGATTAAACACACACTGGATTTTAATTTGACTCTAATTCAGTTTATAAAGAGTTTTATAAAATGCAGGATTAAGTAGTTATAAATGAAGCACAGCAGAGCAGGAAAAGGTGCTGAGTTATCTATTACTACATTATTTCCCTCTCCTTATACACGTTATTTTGTGCAAGACCAGCAGGAAGATTGAAGTAAAATAAAAAAAGTACTGCAGGGACTTCATTAAGGGGGATGTGCAAGAGGGAACTGGCATGCATGCACAACACACACACACACAAAAGACCAGGGTCTAAATTAGAGAAACCAAACACAGAAACAGATTCAATAGATGTTACTCATAGAAATAATCTTCACTGGTGCACAGAGCTCTGTGGAACTACCTGAGTAAAAACTTCCTGGAAATAATTGTAAAGGCAGGTGTAGGTGTATGAAGGCTAAAAGCAAGCCACACTTTCTGAAAGATTAGACATTCATCCAGTAGGAAAAAGAGTTTAAGTAATCCTTACAGATGAGTGTTTTCAAACAGCCTAATTTGTGACAACTGTCTTACATGCCTGAATTAGGAAGCTCATTTTGTACACCATTAAAGACAGTGGTGAATCAGAGCAGGAAGCCTAAAAGGAGTGGTTTTGATTATGCTTTTGAGAAAGTACACACACACGTGCGCGTTTTCAATTTCACTATCGAAGAGAGATACTGCATTATAACCTCAAAAATCCAAAACTATGTTACTGTCAACTGCAAAAGCAAGCCACACAGCTAAGAACCTTTTGAAGATAACATCAGTTTTTATAATGACTGGAATAGGGAAAAGAAGCTTCTTTGCTTGGCAGAAACCTTAAACCTGAAGGCTTACTCAAAGAGTATTGTAGACATGGATCCAATACTTCTTTGTCCTCTTTGGACAGACTTCATCACCAAGGGAAAGCATGACATACCAACAAACCAGAAATTGTCGAATTGGAACATTGTAGTCTGAGTAACCCTGGCACGCCTTTCCCGTGTACAATGGGAACACTGTGCTTTTGCAGTTGGCATCGTTGATCTCTGGAGACACTGAGAATGTCTACGCTTAAGGTGTGTATTTTTATTCCATTCAATAGTGGTCAAAAGTACTTCAGGTCCATGTTTTCAGGTCTTGAACACCTAGCAGAATTTTCTTAAAGAATACTAAAAAGGAATCAGAGTCCTTATGTACATGAGACTTCTATGTACTGAGTACCTTCACTGCGGGATTCATCCCTAATATAGTACATTTCAAATGTATAGAATCAAAGAATGGTTTGGGTTGTAAGGGACCTTAAAGATCATGTAGTTCCAACACCCCTGCCATGGGCAGGGACACCTTCCACTAGACCAGGTTGCCTAAAGCCCAACCCAACCTCACCTTGGGCACTTCCAGGGAGGGGGCAACATTCTTGGGCAAGTAAAAATTTCCAGAGTAGCACTTAGCCATAAGATGAAAAAAATTTCTTGAGGAAAGCATAGTTTCATTAGTTATAAGTTTCCTGGAATCACAGGACACAATATGAATACATTGAACCACATTGTATCTCTTCTTTCACCTGGGTCCAAGAATTACAGAGTTTTGTGAACTGGTTTCTACCTTTTGAATTTGAACTCTTGTTTCCTCACCCATTTCTTTCTTTCTTCATAATCACCAGATTCAATCTCTACAAGAGATTTGAATTTAATAGAGCAATGTTTTAAATATGATGTTTCCCAACTGATCATTCAAACCCAAGCTTAGCAAAGTCTTTAACAAGATTTAAAAGCTTACTGAAAACTATCTAAATGAAAACATATGGGTCTTAGCCTCCACAAGAACACATTCCTATCATGTCTATGAGTACCATATACAAGCCTGCAGACTTAATAATACTTGCTTCTGACCAGCATGTTGTCAATAGTGGTGATATTCTGGAAATAGGGATCAATTTAGCACATACACAGGTTTAGCTTTGTAAGATACTTCATCTCTGTTTTGTTGTATGGAACAATCCAACAGATGGGCTGTAATCATATTAACTATTAGCTTTCAACCAAAAAGAGCATGTGCTAGTAGAATATGCTTCAGTGTTCTACCTGAGGAATATAAATAACGATTTGAAATTTCATCTCCTTCTTACAGCCTTCTCAGTTTCAGAGCATGGGATTTCTGAAAGGCTGGTGTTATAAAAGGAAAGGTTATGTGAAGCCCCAGGAGGAAATAGGATAATATAAATGTAAAGTATTCTTTCACTGTAAAGGCAAAGGCGGTTAGCCTAACTTTAATACTAAAATAAGCATCTTTGCTCTGTTGAAAATCTTACAGTAGAATGTTCAGATTTATCAGAGTAGAAAATATATATCAGGTCTCTTTAAGCACTGAGAAAGGATTATACCTGAGAAGCAAAACACAAAGCAGAAAAAGTGCCCAGATTTGTTTCAAGTCTCACAAGTTTCACAGCGGTTACTTTTTTGTATTCTTTACAATCAATTCTGTTTGCTTTGAATATTCAGTGTGCCTTCCACTGCCAATAATAACCTCTGGGATCACTTATATCATCTCAGTAAACAAACTGCTCAACCCCTAGGAACAGGCATGTAAAGCATAACATTCCAGTTGCTAAATCCAATACAGACTATGGGCCAAGCATTCCTGCAAAGTCCTTACATACTGTGGAAAAAAAAAATCCTGGGGATTTTAGGAAATCTAAGGAATTTGAGGTGAGGTGTGTGGCATCACGGGGGTAGGGAAGAACCTACGTATCTACAAAAATGTCAGGTAACCTTTTAGGAGAATATAACCATTCCTCTTCCCCCAGTCCCTAATCCATAATGAATGCTTAACTCATTACCCTCTCACCCAATAAAAGAGTAGTTGAAAGACATTAAAATCCCCCAAACAACTATATAATTTTGGTTATGTAGAAAAATAATGAATCCAATAGCTCCAAAATGCTTATTATTAAGCAGCATTCTTGATATCTTAAAGCCCTATTCAACTTTTCAGCTAAATAGAAATTGACTGAAAATATAATGACTGAAATTCTGGATAATGGGAATATTCCCTATTTCTTTTCTTGTTCTCTCATTAATAAAAAAGAATTTAAAAAGTGATCTGTATAAAATTAGAGTAATTCGACAACATGAGTCTAAGCAGGAAATCAGCAAGGAAATTTTTTATAAGTGGAAGCAGAAGACTTTTTTTTCCTAAAATTCATGTTAATCCACACCATTCATGCTTTTGCTGCAGTGAGAGAGCTTGAGTAACTTGGGTTTCTAATTTGCTTGTGATGCAAAGGAATAAGTAGTGCAGCTGATAAAAGATGTGCTTCCCTGCCAGCGCTCACATTGTGGTGTCAGTGGCTGAGCTCCACTGCAACTCTGTCCCCTTATGGACTGCAGGCTAAGTGACTGGTGAGATTTCTTGAAGCAGTTAGAAGCTTGGTTTTGACATTAGCAGGTCAGTATTTCACCTTCACCTCTAAGCGCCAAGACCCGAACCAAAGGGCAAAAATAAGCTATTTGCTGTTCAAGGCTCTTAAATGATCCTCATGTCCCATAATCTGCTGTAAACCACAACAGACTCTGCTTCAAGGACCATCTCAGTCTTACACAGGTAACCCCAAAGTGGTTTTCATTACGCATAAGAGAGGAGCTTGAATGTAAACCTCTTCATTGCCCCAAAGACACACACATATCTTTGCACCCTCAAAAGGAACACCAATGTGAGGTGAAGCAGAGCTGAGCTCATTCATGGCTCCCCACCGTTCATTCCTCCAAGCATACTGAGATCTGGGAAGTGCCTGTGGGAAAAAACAGGGTGGGATGAAGCAGAATCTTCACAACTAATGTGAACTGCCAAGTCTGAAAAAAATGCTCAGGGTAGCAACAGCAACAAAACCACACATCACTTTTCACTTTTCCCCATGGGCCAGGCACTACAAAACCCAAAAGCAGCTATTACCTTTCAGCCCCATGAGCACTAAAAATTTCATGAACAGGTAAGTTACATTGCTATTGCCCACACGAGATGTAAGAGTGCTGCTAGGCTACCTGAAGTCCCCAACTACCCTGCAGTTAAACTACCCTGCAGCAGTCTTCCCAATAGGCAGCAGCTTTCTTTGTGCAGCTGAAATACTCAAGGATTAGGGGCAAAAGCCTCCCCACCCCTCACCCCAATATACTCCACAGTGTATGCTCATATGGCAACTTCTCATGGTTTAGTTATCCATATAACTATCCTCCTGGTTAATTTCACGTTCTTGATGCAAACTCTCTGAAACTATCTTTAAAGAGAAATAGCTTGGCATTATTAAAACAGGTTTTATTTTTCCTTCTTATAAGTAAAAATTACTGCTTGCTTTTTGTTGGGGAAAAAAAAAAAAAAGAGAAAAAAAATGACCCCAAAGCAGAGAATAAGCATGAAGAAATACTCCCTGAGTAGTTAAAGTTTTATATTTATTGGACCAATAGGGGTTGGTAGTTGGATTCATTATTCAGTTTCTTTAAAAAGTGACTCCTCCCTGGCAAACTGCAGGTGTGGTTGTAAATCCAGTTCATGAGATCATCATGTCCACCTTTGTCTCTAAAGCAGCCCATTGGTATATGCCTGACCAGTTAAGAGGTATATAAGAACCACCAGTTGCTTATTGTTTTCAAAATTTTGATGCTGCAATCCTTCCATTTTTGATATCCATTCTGCACTTTAATAAAACAAGATCTCCTACATCTTGTACAGCTGTCTTTGCTGTTGACTACTGAGTGAAAGTTTAGAACAGATCTGCAGATTGAGGTTATTTGTAAATTGTTTATTCTCCTGCTTATTGAGTAGCTAATTTAGTGGATTAAGTTAATTTAACAACCTGGACTAAAAAAGAGTTGCCCAGAGACAGGTCAAAAGGCAGTGGACACAAAATGAAACGTCAAAAATTACAATTAGATATTAGGAGAACAAAAAGTTCACAACATGGGTAGCCTAACCCTGTAGCATGTCGTACAGGGAGGCTGTGGCATCTCCACCCTTGGAGACACTCAAAACTCCATCAGACATAGCCCTGAGCCACCGGCTGTAAACTGGCTCTGCTTTGTGGGAATCTGGTCCAGATGACATTCACAGATTGTTCCCAAATTATGTTACACAACTTTAAGATGACAGGGAGATGGGATCACAGCACTGTGTTTCAATGTTCAGACACGTAGCACCATCCATTGAATAGAAAGTGGATGTACAGTGTGCAAGAATGAGGCCCGCTCTTTCAGAAAATCAGCCATTTCTGCTGGAGGAGGAGAGAGTTGTTCACAGGGACTTTTTAGAGACCCACAGTCCAACTTGCTATTCATCATATCTCCTCCACAGAAGAGGTTCAGATAGAGGAATGCTCAGATCTGATAGTAAAAAAAATACCAAAGTGGAGGAGGAGGAATATCACAGAACATGAGATTCAGTATGGCCATAAACCTTTGTCACAAAAATGTAACCTCCCCATCAGTTTTGCTTATCTTCTCATTCATTTGTTATTAATTTGATGGAACTGGGGAGTTGTCAGGGTTATGCGATGCAAGGGATTTATCTTGCAGAACCATCTCCAGCCCACTGTTTAGCCTCTTTAGTTTCAAATTACAGAGATTAGAAAAGAAGCTTTTAAAAAAAGAAGCATTGATTCTTTATTCCTTTTCAGCATGATTTTGTTCACAGATAGGTTCAACAATATACATGTTTACCCGAGTTTTTAAGCACAAGGCCCAGGCAGCCAAGTTGGGATGGGTTTTGACATTTCCAATTTTGTAGCTTCAATGGTTAGTGACACTGTAATACCCTAAAAGCTTTCTTACATACTGAAGTCCAGCTGTGCCAGAAGCTTTAAATGCTATTTAGTAGAAAGACAAAAAGGGGCAACTTGCAGAGTCACTAGAGAACATTAAAAGGGAGATGTAAAAAGATAGCCAATTCATTTTGCTTTATGTGTACCAGGGGAATAGAGAGCTATGAATAAAATGCATGCAGGGAATGCAGTCACTTTGAAAGAAATCGCATGGTTTTTACACACTTTCACATATAAAGAAATTAATTTAAAACATATAGGTTATTTAAAATTCTAACATGACAATTAGGTTATAGTATTTATATATATATATTTACTTATGATGCTTTTTAAAAACTTTCACCCTTACTTCCTCGGTGCTTTCAGAATAGATAGAGAAATGCTCTGTGCAGAAGTGGTAAAAACATCATCACAAGCAAAAAGGTGAAAAAAAGAAGCAAACCCTACAAAACCCAGGAAACTTTCACCAGCTATCTGCTGTTATTTTAATAGACTTTCAATGGATGGCAAGACAGACATTAAATTAAAGCAATAACCTATGGTGGCACAGTTTTGTTGACAACAGCCTCTTCTCTCTTCGCCTTCCTAGCCAGCAAGACTACAAAACATGACTGAACACAATGGACTCTCCCAAATGTTGATACAACTCCTGTGTTGCCTAGAAGCTAGAATTAGCCCAATGTATTGCAACGACTACTACCTTGTCTGACTCTTGTAACTCCCAATGATACATAAGGTATGATCTCCCTAGGTTCACGTGCCCTGCCAGAAGTCTTACTTTGTCAACTGGAGGGAAAAAAAAATAAAATCTTTTCAGTATTTGTTGTTTATAACTTAAGAAGATTACTTCCTAGACTGCAATTCCTAATGCCAAGTGGCATTGTTTTAGAAAGCTTAGAAGCAGTTCAAACAACTGTTTTTCAGGTACCACAGAAATGCCAAAAAAATGCATGTCCCTCCATGAGGAAATAATACTTCATATATGGAGTTTGGACAGATTTCAATATTTGCCAGGGTCTTTTTTCCTTAAGCGTATTTAATCTGGAAATAAAACGTACTGAACAAATGCAGAACCTTTGTAGAATAATTTCTCATGTTTTTCAAATTCAAGTAAGTACAAATTTAAAATTTGTTACAAAATTGTAAACTTAAAATGCCCCAAATACTGACTTTGTTACTTTTTCCCCCCTCCCCACACATTATCTACCAAAAATTGCCTGACCGGTTCTTCAAGTTATATTTGTCATTATTTTAGGTTTGGCTTTCTGTGCTATATCCACCTAGTAACTGATGTAGCACAGCTCTCATGATAAAAACATAAGAAAAAACACTGGCTGTTCATTAAGTCCTATGTCATTCTGACCAAGCTGCACACCCTTTGATTGGAGCATGTATAGAGATATGACACATGCTTCATTAAAAAAAAAACAACTTCCAATGATGCTTAAAAATGTTTTTACCTCTAACTCTGTGGAAATCTCTGTAATTTTTCATTTTCTAAAGCTAAAATCGTCTTCTGCTCCTCCTAACACCACGAATTGCTATCTCCTTCTTTACAGCTCACTGGTGGTTGAAAAAGCTTTCCTACTTCACAGGGATTTTGCCAGAAGAAGAATGAATTAGATGAATGTGCCTATATTATTTATTAACAGGACCATAAACCCAATTAGACAGACTGCCCATAAATATGCCTGACTCATCCATTCAGTCTGAAAGCTCAGGGTGCAGACACAGCCAAGTCACAGCAAGAAAACAAGTAACTGTTTCTCTGTGGAGCTGAGCTAATGCTACCTGAAAGCGCTCTTAAACCACAGCAAATGTAAGATAAAGCAATTTATCTCAGGTCTCTTTTACTGTCAGTTCATTCATCACAGCCTAGCAGCAGACAGGAACCTCAGCTCTGACCACACATTTCAGGGTGTTACGTTGCGGTGTGTTGGTTGTGGCTGAGGTTTCCAAACAAGCAGGACTTCAGCAAGACAAATGAGAATATGAAGCTTTGAGGAAGTAAATAAAAATGTGCATACACACACACACACACACACACAAAAAGTAATCATGAGTTCTTGTCTTGAGCACAAGTATCTAGAGAATGTCCTCTGCCCCGAAGTACCCAGGAGAGTTTGGAGCAGAGTCCAACATCAGCATCAGTGTGGCAAAGTGCTCCATCTCAGCAGGAAAACAATGCCTGCCCCCATTCATGCACTCAGTTTATTCTTAAAATACTAAAGTCATGTCCTTCATAAAGACACCACCCTTGAGAGAAAATTATTATATAAAGCATATCGTCTAAACAAATGCCATCACTTCAGAACTATTCCTGGTTCAGTCTTCTCTGTAAGTCCAATTTTTCCCCTCATTTGCCATGGGTGCTAAAAGTGATTAGTACAATGTTACAGCTCCACAGACCTAGCTCTACTTTCTGGTTGTCCATAAAGCAACCAAAAACTACACCAACTCCTCTTTAGCTCGAATGTTTTCAGCATACCTCAGGCTTCTATGTAATTACTTCTGAGGCTTTTGTTCATTTTTATTGCATGTGCATTAAGAATTAAATTGCGATGGCTAATTGCAAGAGACAAGTTAGGATGGATACATATGTACTGACAAAAGACATCCTCCCACAGCTGCCACCTTCCCAGTCCCTGCTTTAGTGATCCATCAGGAAAGAGTGGGAAAATGAATGAACATGCAATAGCATGTCAAGAAATAAGTCACTGGGGTTTTGGTTCTTTTATCCCCCATTTTTCTTTTTTCAACAGGGCGATTAATTGCCTTTTCTTCCAATGCAGAAGGTTATCTTCTGTGAAATTTCACTCCAAGATAGTAAGAAAGGCCAAGTCAAAAACCTGTCTTTTTCCTCCAGAAACCCAGCAGCGTTCTTTTCCTTTTACTTATTCTTGAGAACAGTTGACATTTAAAAACATTCTGTAAATAAATACAATAGCCTGTGGGTTGTACTTGCTCTGAAAGCAAGCCATTGGATTCTTTAAATTTATAAAAATTGCAAATAACAAGCCAAAAATCCTACCCCACCTTGAGATGCTAGAGTGGGTGAACCCTAGTAGATGAGTGCTCATACCTTTACCTGTAGTGTGTTTATAGGTGCTACTTACAATTAATTTTAAAATCAGAGTATTAATTGCATCTGCTAATACGGTAGCTGCTAATAGCTTCGTTGGGAATGATGTAATAGACCTGTAGAAACAGCTTTCCATAAATTCATGGCGGTAACACCTAATTTTAACTCTCCATTTCAGGGAAGATGAGGATAATGATAATTACATACCTCACAGTGGCCTGTGACAGTTCCTCATCCTGCGTAGGAAGCTACGGGAGTGGAATACACTATTGCCACCACCACCAGCTCTCAGGTTTTAATGTTACTATAATAGTCAAGAAACTCTGAGCCTTACATCTTGTCCTTTCAGGGAGAACACTGATGTTTTCTGTGTGGCAGTAAGTGCTCTGAACTCAAAGGCAATCTTCCTCATAAAATGTTCTACTTAATCAACTCATCATCAAAAGCGTGTGGGTGGCTAGCTAGAAAGAAACCTGTGGGAAGGATTGGGAAAAAACATGTGTCTCGACAGGTATGTGGGGGCAAGGGGGAAAAGGCCAAGGGGCAGAGAACTTTAAGGGATGATACCCACTGCTTAAACTTTTTCATTATTTTTCCCTTTTCTGAACAAGCAGGATGATACTATCAGAAAATAAATCAGTCTGAAAGATTTTCTGCTGGCATCCCCTTTGCCTTCACTTTATTCTTATATTTATTATTGGCTATTAAAAGCCTCTCCACTACAGTTCTTTGAAAATAATGTATAGGCATTAATTTTAAAAGGCAGCTTGGGCACTTACAAGACATGGGGGCCATAAATCAGAGCAGAACATTGTAACTGATTTGTGTACTGTAACCCACAACGCTAGCCATAGCCTTGTTTTTCACCTATCTCTTGGATTCTGATACAGAGAAAAGGACTAGGAATAACAGATGCTTTTCACCTGAACATTAGGGTAAACCATGCAGGAAATAGGGACCTGGTACTCAACTAATTACATAAAACCAACAAGTCTGGGAGTTTCCCCTCTCACCCCCACGAACAATTACTATATTTAGTCCCCTTGACTGATCCCTAAAACAGCATTGAAGTTTTTGTCTCTTGAAGCTCTAGAAGTGGCAAGAGATCACATTGACACCTACAAAACAGTGCACCTCTTCATCTATACTACAGTGAGGCATTCACTGTGCCAGTATCCCCCACCTCAGAGCAACCTTTGAGTAGGACTTCACTGGCATATAAAAGCTCCATAAATTCCATCCAAAGTTAATTTTGCAGCCTCAGGATGAGGCATGTTTAAAAAGCAACGTGGAAGACAGGACCAAGCTGCCAGAATGTAGAGAAAAAAATAATTGGGCGCGATCAGTGGGAACATCAAATTTCACAAATAGGTGAAGCCTGTAAAACTGCATATGGCTGCATTTTAGTTAAAAATAAAAAAGTATAGCTCAAGCAGATGACAAGTCACTATTGTATGCAAATATTTTATTTCAATTAGCACTTCTCAATCATGCTTTTTCTTTTCTGAATGACTCACGGATATCTCAGTCAAGAAATGGCAGGATCATAAGCACATGCCAACAGGGTGCATTCATCTTACAGAGAGAGAAATGTGGAAGGAAACATGCAAATGTATCTCAGGAGTTTTTCAACCTGTCTTCCTTTCCAAACATGTTTTATTTACATGCCCGCAAGCCTCTATAGCAAAGAATACTCAGTTCCCATGTCCTCCCGAGCAAGCATTCACAAAAATTTTACCTAAACTAAAGGAATCTCAGTTTTAGAGCTTGTCAATCACACAGGAAAGAAGAAAAAAAAAAAGTTCAGCCTACAAGCCTTATCACACTGTATTAAGCCACAGAAGAGGTCATAATACTAACTTGCTCACAAATTCACATATGAAAAGGGAGAATCTTGAGAACTTCTAAACGCCACAGAGAGAGTCCCTGCTGCACAGGTCCTTTATGAGCGGTGATTGTCCACAAGGGAGACAAGCTGAATAGCTGTGAAATATGGCTGGATAAAAAAAGTACTGCAAGTTAAGATCCACAACACTGACACAAGCTAAGAACGCTACATCTCGTGCCTGCAGTAGGAGTTTTAGTTAATTTCCAAGCTGCTTTGGGGGTCTGAGCATTCTCACCTTGGATACAAGACGTTTGGTCATGGAACCACAAGAGTATGGGAAGAAGCATACCAGTGCTGCCTGTTAACCAGAGAAGTAGATGAAATTGAAAAATTGCAAAAGCTTGGAAGCATTAGTTCATTTTTGATCCTGCATCGCTAGTATATACCAAAGAAGCTGTGCTGGAAGGCTGAGAAATGGAAATGGTCAATGTTGATGAAGAATTCTGTTACTGGTAAAAAATTAGACAGTTTTGGCATGAAAACAAAACCTTGGCAAGTGTTTCACTTTCCACTCCTATAGATTTTAACACCTCTCATGTTGCAAAAGAGTGCTCTCTTCACACACAAATTTAAACTGATGTTAACTGCAGTTGCATCTGAAAAATACGTATTTTTAATACCAGTTAGGTTCTAGGCAGTAATCCCTTTCTCAGAAACTGAAAGATTTAAATGAAGTCATGGTTGCTAAGTGCACTATTCAGCCATATATCATGTTCTCAGAAGTACAAAGAGTACTCAAGGGTGAAGGGTTTTTAGGATAACGTACGATTTCTGCATTAAATATAGAACTGCCATTATATAATGTTAGCATCTTGCCAACTTTTCTTTTTTTTTTTTTTGAGCAGGAGGAGGAGGGAGACATAAGGAGGCTGAATGGAACTAGAACAGTACTGTTTGTACCCTGGTGAATATTAGGGAAATGATAAATGATCCCTAAGCACACAGACTGATTTATGCAATAAAAAATAAAATATGGTGGGGTGGAGCCTTTGTGTGAAAATCTCATCCTTGGACAGCTACAAGGTATGAAATGCACTGAGCGTCTCAAATCCCCGAGGGCTGCAATTATCTCATGATAACCACACCCTCGAGAGCTGTCTCTTTTGCTCCTCTGTTAGGTGGGAGGAAAAGGAGAGAGGTGTATTTCTGATTATGAAAAACAGAAGATTGATAGTTTACATTAGCGATCTCTTTAAGCTCAAACTGTTAGGAGTTCTTAATTTTTCCTAATTAACAGTGTGAGTAAAAAGAAGTCATGTCTCCTGTCAGTATGATAAAGGAAAAAACAGAGATAAAGAAAAGACATTAAGATAAAAGTAAAAAAAAGCCACATATGTACATAAATCAAACTTGTCAGTAGCTCTCAGTTAATATAGTCATAGGATTAATAAATGCAACAAAAAATGCAATTAAACCTCATTCTGCAATGGCTATTACTCAGAAAATTAAGATGACCTGTGCTACCCTTAGAGCTGGTAAGATTGTTTCCCAATCTCACTTGCATACAGAAACTATACCTTTCCTCCCCCCACTCCCCTTGCAGTACTAACAGCTATCATTAGAAAGCACTGAGATTTTATACTTTCTGTATTCTCTTGTAAAAATCAGTGAACTGAAATTAAGTGGATAATGCTAGGAAGTTTTTTATTAAAGTAGGAATCTAACCATTTTAAACTTCTGAGCTATACTGGCTAAACAGATAAACCTTGGTTTCAGGTAAAGAGACGTAGCTAATATATATCCAATTTAAACTACTTGATATCTACTTACATCTTGGGTGCATAGAAATGCAGATACAGCCACATATTTTCATGCTATAAGCTTGCCAAATGTATGGAGAAAACAACTATTATGCTTGTAAAGTATAGTGATGTATCAGCCTAATAACATATTTACAGGGAACTTGTACCCTGTAGAACGAGACAAATAAAGAATGCATTTTTTTCCCCAGGTGAGAGAAAGGATAGATATTTGGTTCACATTACTGAGCTCATAATATTCACTCTCTGCCAGCAGATAGTGAACACTGTGCAACATCTTATCACAGGAATTTATCATATGCACGTATGACATCTAATTATATACCGAGCCAAAATTACACAGCAATCTGATCCTAGGAGTCTTGTATATCCGAAACACTACCCCAAGATTTCTCTTATCAACATTTAATAATCACTAACACTTTTGAAATTATAGCTTCCCAAAAAATTTTAAATGCAACCCCCATAAATGTATTTGTATCATATTCTGAAAATGTGCTCATAAAAAATTGTATGTAAAGACATTCCAGCACACAGTAGAGCACATACACACAGCATATCTCAGAAGCCTGTTACAAACTTTTAGTATTTTCTTCAAATCCACTAGAAATGGCAAAACTGCAGCTATTTTAAGAAGAGAATAGCTGCAACTGTTGCTCTAAAATGCACATCTCCTGCAGTACAAGCTTTAGTTCAGATAAATTCCTCATCTCTCTAAAATCTGAAAGTAATCCTTTAAATTTCTCTTGGCTGAAAATTACACTGCTTGCATTGGGAAGTCTCGCCTAACCTTAAGTATATAGGGAAATATACAGTTCAAGATAATAAAAGAGGAGATAGCAAAAAGGTTTTAGCTGTCACACTATATTTCTCCCATTTCTCTTTACTATTCATCAAATCCTTGAATGAAGTCTTTGACTGGAACTGAACTATGACAACCCCGCAACGTTTCTTCTATTGTTACAAGAGGGGATGACTGCCTTGTCAAGGAGGGGCTGAGCTTTTAAAATGAAATAGGCATTTCTAACACAATGAGTCTACAGTTCATCCATCATCTACTCACAGTTCTGTCTAAAAGAGGGGGGGGGAAAAAGTGGTGTGCTCCATGGTAAAGATAGACTAAAAAGTTCACAGCTGGCAAGTCTAAAGTACTGTTTTCTCGGTGAAAAGTAAGGCCACATACAGAGAAACTGATTGACTGCTCACCAGGTTTTTTTTCCTTTCACTTTACTGCTTTGGTCTTAAACTTTATAGAAACCTGTAAGTACAGGGACTTGATTTTTTTAATGTCTTTTTTTTTTCCCCCCTGCAAAACTGTATCAAAATATTCATACATTTAAAACTGGGGTTTGGAATTTACTGATGATATTCCAGCATATATTGACAAAAGCAGTTATCTGAACTTATCAAAACATTCCATTTATCATGTATAAAAGTAGATTTCAGTTCCCTTTCTTTGCAAACTGAAATAACAATTTTATTTTTGGAACAAAAGACTGCAGATACTATCTTTGATAACTAGCTCCAGCTCTGTTCAGCATGTTGTCCAGACTATAAGTCCTCTTTAGGGATTTGTATGCATAGGTAACATACTACAGAAAAATAGATCAACAGGCTCAAATTCCTCTAAAATTTCTTAAATATCTTATTCTCCATGTGTCTGTATCAGCATGCTTTTAATGAAAAACAACAAAATGATATAATTTTAAATAACCTTAGCTTAACCAGAGCTAATTTTGAACCTCAAGTGTGTACACAGATTCAGAAAAATTGAGAAGTTCTTGGGGAAAATGGGGTGTCATCCTGGTGGAGCTGCTGGTTGGGTCAGATTCTAAGGTTATAAGACTTCACCCTTCTAAGGGGGAAGAACACGCACCAAAACCGTGGTATGTTGATATGATCCAAAATGTATAAACATGCACTTTTGGGGTGGTTCTACACTTTTAAACTACCACTGTAATTTGCCCTCCCCCTGAGTTAGAGAAATTAGTAAATTTGGATCCAAAGCCTGGAGCCATTAGATCATGTTTTGGCAGACCTGGACATTCACAGAGCTGGTTGGGCACACAACCAGCACTATGCATTGACAGAATACTGCCAACCACGTTTCAGAAACACAGAGCTTCACAGTGGTGAGGGTAAGAATCCTGTACATAAACAAGCATGCTATGGAAAATGCGCGCAGCTACATCAGCAGCAGGAATACTTTCTGGAATGTGTGTAACCTCACCATACGAATGCACACACTGAAAAAAACCTGTAATGGCATGCTTATTAAGTAACTTCTCAGCACTAGGCTAAGGAGAGCCATCAGCTGCTCAAAGTGCAGCATAAACCCCAGAAAGGTTTGAGATAGGATTCTAGCAATGGTTTTATTAACAGGCATGAAAGGGTCAAGCTCCATGTGCCTCACAAAACAGTCTTTCCTATTGCTTCACTGTAGTCCCAAGAATTAAAAAAACCCACCACACTGTATTGTTTCACACTATTCCATCCTGGCAGTCTGCTGCATTCTGGCTGTATAAGTGTCTGTTTTCAAATTGTAAGCCCTCACAGCAATTATCCTGCTCTCAGACTAAACCTACAGAGTTTATTTCAAAAGAAGCTACATCTAAACAGAGGGAATTCAACAGTGATCAATGTTCAATGGGCCTCAGAGGCAATAAACCGTTTACTGCCTTAACCTTTTAAGTTTGCACAACTGAAGCGCTCAAGGGCCCTGTGATGAATTAGCTGAAGTGTTTGGTTGCAAGTTGAGAATGTGCTGGTTCAAATCATCTGTCCAGCAACACCGCCTGCCTTACAGTCCTGGCAAACAACAGTCGAGTACCAAAGCAAGTGTCCATCCTTTCTGCAGTTCTATTGCCCAGCTGTATTTTCTACCAAGCTTTACTATATGTCCGTGTCATGGTTCAGCCCCAGCTAGCAGCTGAGCACCACTCAGCCTCCCCCAGTTGAAGAAAATGGGAAGACAAAGGCAAACTTCATGGGTTGGGATTAGGACAGTTTGCTGGGACAGCACAGAGAGAGGAAAATAACAACAAAAATGGTAATACACAATGCATTGATACCTCCTCCAAGTGGCAGAGGAGCCAGTGAGGAGAGGTACTATGCTGGACCTTGTTCTCACAAACAAGGAGGGGGTGGCAGGGGAATGTGAAGCTCAAGTGCAGCCTTGGCTGCAGTGACCATGAAACGGGTGAGTTCAAGACCCTCAGGGCAGCGAGGAGGGTGCACAGCAAACTCACTGCCATGGACTACCAAAGTAGACTTTGGCCTCTTCAGGAACCTGCTTGGTAGGGTACCATGGGACAAAGCACTGGAAGGAAGAGTTGGCCAAGAAAATCAGTTAGTATTCAAGGATCACCTCCTCCAATCTCAGGAGCAATGCATCCAAATAAAGAGGAAGTCAGGCAAAAATGCCTGAAGGCCTGCATGGACGAAATAGATGCTCATGGGCAAACTTAGATGCAAAAAGGAAGCCTACAGAGGCTGGAAGCAAGGGCAGGTAGCATGGGAGGAATACAGAGAAACTGTTCAAGCAGCCAGGGATCAGGTTAGGCAAGCAAAAGTCTTGATAGAATTAAATCTGGCCAGGGACATCAAGGGCAACAAGAAAAGCTTCTATAGGTGTGTCGGTGGTAAAAGGAAGCCAATGGAAAATTTTGGCCCCACCTCTAGAATGAATCAGGAGACCTGTTACCCAGGTCTCAGCCTTCACCAGCAAGGGCTCTAGCCACACTGCCTAGGACACAGAAAGCAAAAGACAGGGATGGGGAGAATGAAGAACTGCCCACTGTAGGAAAATATCAGGTTTGACAATATCTAAGAAACTGAAGGTGCACAAGTCCATGGGACCTGATGAGATGCATCCACGAGAGAACTGGCACATGAAGTGGCTAACCCAGTGTTCACCATATTTGAGAAGTCAGGAGTCCAGTTAACCACCCACTGACTGGAAAAGAGGAAACGTAACCCCAGTTTTTAAAAAGGAAAAAAAAGAAGACTTGGGGAACTACAGGCTATTCAGTCTCATTTTTGTGCCCATGAAGATCACAGATCAGATCCTCCTGGGAAATTATGCTCAGACACATGAAAAACGAGGTGACAGTAAATGACTTCAGGAAGGGCAAAGCATGCCTAACAAATCTGGTGGCCTTCTACAGTTATGTTACAGCACTGGTGGATAAGAGTGACAGAAATCAACTACCCGGACTTGTGCAAAGCCTTTGACACTGTCCTGCATGGCATCCTTGTCTCTAAGCTGGAGAGACATGGATTTGACAGATGGACCACTTGATGGATAAGGAATTGGCTGGATGGTCACATGTGGTCAATGGCTCAATGCCCAATTGAAGATCAGTGATGAATGGTGTTCCTTGGGGGTCTGTACTGGGACCAGTGCTGCTTAACATCTTTGTCAGTGACATGGACAATGGGATCATACGCACCCTCAGCCGACAAGACCAAGCTGTGTAGTGTGGCCAACTCACTAGAGGGAAGGGATGCCACTGAGATGGACCCTGACAAGCTTGAGAGATGGCATGTGTAAAGTACATGAAGTTTGCATTCAAGTGCAAGGTCCTGGGTAATCCCAAGCACAACTACAGGCTGGGTAGAGAATGAACCGAGGAGGATGCCCTAGGAGGGGCTGAGGGTGTTGACTTATGTAAAGTTCAACATCAGCTGCCCCAGAAAGCCAACCATATCCCTGGAGCTGTGCTGCCCATCCCTGACTAGCCCTCTTTTATGCTCAGCATGATGTCATACAGTATGGAAGACCCTCTTTAGCTAGCGTGGGTCACTTATCATGGTGTGTTCCATTCCAACTTCTTGTGAAAATTAACTCTACCCTAGCTGAAATCAGGACAGTACTCCACCCTCTATGGAGTAATTTTGGAAAACAAAGCACATAAGATTATTAGCATTATACCCAGTTTATTATTTCCTTCCTGATTATTACCTTACAGAAGACATAACACAGAGAGCACATCAAAGTGCATTCAGTGCACTCATTGTTACAGTAGCTGATCTAGATCGGCTACCGTCCTCTTGCAAGATTGCCAAAATAAATTGAAAGGGAAAAAAGAATCACACATTAGCACCATTGTCACCGAGGCTTTCCTCCCACTGCTCTGCTGCTGAAATACAGTAAGAGGAAGTAATCCACTACAGATGGCTAAAGACACCTAAGTACTTTCGGAAAGCTTGTCTTTAGGGAAGTGAGTTTTTATAAATTTCAAACAGAATTATTTTTCCTATAACTAAATGCAAGGCTAGCTCTTTTTAAATTGTGTTTGTAATTCTGGTTTTTAAAAACAGTGAGACCTCTGTAGGTGTTCTATTTTTACATGCTCAGAAGAATTTGACTTCTATCACCATTTCTTGGAAATAAACTAGGCTATCCTCCCCTTCTTCTCTCCCCAGGCAAGGCCATATCTGGAGTACTGTGTCCAGTTCTGGGATTCCCAGGTGAAGAAAGACAGGAAACTACTGGAGAGAGTCCAGTGTAGGACTACAAAGATGATGAGGGGCCTGGAGCATATCCTGTATGAGGAAACGCTGAGAGAGATGTGTCTCTCAAGCTTGGAGAAGGTAACTGAGAGAGGATCTATTAATGCTTCTGAATATCTAAAGGTTCCTTGAGGAATAGGCCAGACCCTTCTCACTGGTGCTCAGTGACAGGATAAAGGGCAATGGGTACAAACTGGAACACAAACCTGCGCAACATGCTCTAGGTGATCTTGTTTTAGCAGGGGGGTTGGACTAGATGATCTTCAGAGGTCTCCTGCAATCCCTACTTTACTACATGGTGATCTCCACCTTGTCTTTTCAGATGAAGCATCTTAAGATCTATTTTTCTCTTCAGGTAGAAAAGTCACGTGAAAAATGTAGGCTAAGATATTACATATACACACCACAGTAAATTTAAGCTTTCTAAAACATAGAATCATAGAAAAGATTGGGTTGGAAGGGATCTTAATGATCATCTAGTTCCAACTCTGCCAAGGGCAAGAACACCCTCCACTAGACCAGGTTGCTCAAAGCCCCATCCAACCTGGCCTTAAATAATCTAAGAATATATATCAATAATTTGATTTTCCATATAAAATTTGGAGATATTTGCAGTTTTCTTTTAATTTCCAAAGGAAACGAGTTTTTCTGGGTGTGGGGGTTGTTTGGTTGGTTGTGGGGGTTTTTTGTGGGTATGGGCTGTTTTTTTTCCTAACACTATACTTCGGTGTATAAAATTCAAATGCTTTAGCATGTAGCATGCTAGTGTAGGAACCTGGAAGCAAAACCTGAAACATCAATAGCTGTTTAATTTCATATGGAGTAAAATAAATAATACCAGCTATGGGTTTTTTATAAGTCTACAGGGGAGAAACCCGAAAGAATAATCAGCTATTCTGACTGATATGTACCTAAATCCAAGGAAAACATGATTATTATTACTAAAGGAGAAGGAACACAGTTTTCTGTTGCAGTTACTAATTACATAAGTAACAATTACACTCATAGTACTAATACTACTTAGAGTTTTCATTTTTCATGTATAAAAAAAGTCGTGCGTAACACAGGCCATATGACTTCAGTCAGTGATTCTTATATCAAGCTGTATAAATAGCTAGTAGTTATTTATATCTCTTAGGCAGGCATCCAATCTTGATTTAAGGATTGCAAGTAATGGAGAATCTTCCACATCCTTTGGTAAGCCGCTCAAATGCTAATTGTCCTCACTTTTAAGAATTTGCACCTCTTCCCTAGTTTGAATTTGTTTAACTTCAGTTTTCAGCACTGGATCTCCGTGTAATTGCCGGGGAGGATAAGCACCTTGTAATACCAAACATCTTACTCCCTGTGTGAACAAGATCAAATAACTCCTTCAACATTCACTTCAATGAGGTAACTCCTGTGGTCTCCTAATGTCATTTGCTGGGCAGGCTCTTTTCCAGCCCTAAAAATCAGTTTTGTCTTTCCTCTGAGTCATTTCCCTATATTCAACATATTCCAAAAAGAGGAAGACCTGCAGTGTTCCACTACTAGTTTGTACAAGCAACATCAACACCTTGTTTCTACTCTGTAGTCTCCTGTCAGAGTATCACCTTCACCATTTCTCTGTCACATTGCTGCCCTTTGCATGGTTCAGTACCTACTGCAACCTGTAAATTCTTTTGCTGTTTCTACTGTCTAGCATACAATGTTTTCCCCCTTTTACATCCCTGTACTGCTTTCAAAGACAGAAGTGCCCACTTCTGCAGAGGATGGGGGCCTGGCTAGCACATCTCAGAGAGCCACCATGGATATCCCCACTCCACATTCCCCAAACCAGAATCACTGGGCACGGCCAAGCCCCCAGGTTAGCCTGTTTCCAACTGTACTCAGTGTCTTGGCCCTGTACCTACCAGTGCTGCCAGGCCAAGTACAGCTGTGCATATAGCTGTGAGGTTGGCAGTGGTTGTGGGTGTACTGGTGGAAGGAGGAGAAGAGGAGGTGGCAGGACTCACTGCACCACACTCCATAGCACATCAGGAGGCTGCAGGAGTGAGCACCATGCCACAGCAGCGGCACAGACCATATCCCGCAGGATGACCAAGCTGCTGCTGCATTTCTCAAGCACCCAGCGCAGATGCTTATCAGATCACCTGCCTTACAGGCCTCTATTTTTGCTCCCCTCTGTGCCATGCAGAGTGCCCCACTGCCATTTCCTAGACTAAAAACTGTATCAGCATGCTTACCTTTATCTACCCAAGTTGAAATGCAGTTAAACAGGGTAAACAAACCAGTTTGGTTAAAGCTGTTTAGAAACAGCAATCAATCCTATTTTCAAACTGTAAAGCTGCTTAAAGATTAGAGCAAATTACTCAGGAACAAAACACTAGATTTGTGAATGATGAACCTATTTGGAAGCCTGATAATGTGATCATAAAGAGATAAAAAGAGAGTATGTGAGAAGGAAGAAATTTGAAATGCCTCAGTATTACAATCCTGCCTTATTTCTAAAAAGCAGTAGTTTTGATGACAACAAGAAACCATCAGACAGATACGTAATGATTCCTCAACACTTGCCTTTAAAAGAAAAAAAAACCCAAACCATAAGGATTTCTGGTTGTGGGTGTGGGAAGTGGGAAGGTGTGGTTAAAGAATCTACTAGTATTGTCTCTCTGAGGTTTCCACAAGGGAAAATAGCTAACTGGAAGTAGTTTTCTTGTGGTTTTTAAATTAAATGGTATGTTCAGAAACTTATTTGTCTTTTAAATTTGTGTGCAGAATTGATACCTTAAGAGACAGTTTCTACACCATAACTCTGCATTAAAGACAAGATTTTACACTGCTACTCAGAAAAGGGGTTTTGAGCTCAGGACCCCAGGCATGTGCAATGTGGCAGCAGCGACTTCCAAAGCTGAAGATGGGAAGTCCAATTTCCAGGTGGTCACAACCCCACTCATGGCACAGACCTCAAGCAGAAGTCAACTGCACACTACTGTAGACACTGGAGCTTTCCTTGCTGTTGTGCCACACAAAAGCTGAGAGACACAGTTAAGCCCTTGCTGTGCCTCCCAAAAAGGGCAGGAAAAAGGCTCCAGCAGAGAGACAGCTGCATCAAACTAATCTCTCTTTCTGGCTCTGCTGGCATCAACTACCCGTTCATTCACAAGCTGACACGCTTTCAAACCTCTGGAGCTGATTTGCCAGATTAGGCTGCAATGATGAAGACAGTTTACCTTCATCAGCATCTTTATTGAATTAGGGACCTCACTAGGAGTGATTCAAAATTAAAGGGGGGGGGGACACAACCCCATCTCCTAGATCAAGCAAACAAGATGACGTCCCTCTCGGTCTTGTGTCTCAAAATTACACTCCTGCATTTATCTCCCGAGTCACATTCACAGAAGTCCTCCATCTAGAGGCAGAAAGAAAAAGTAGATGAACAGGACTGGAGCTCCTGAAATTTAATAACTTTGTCACAATGCCTTATAAGACCAAAATGTTCAGTAAACCTACCCCAAATTTTGTTTAAGCAAGTAACGCTTTACTGCAGTTCAGGTCAATTCTGCTGTACCTGTTCTGATTTCATCTGCAGTGATGAACATACTGGAAATACCCTTTTTCACTCTGTGAAAGGACTTCCTTGGAGTTAACAGCAATTTGAAAGCAAATTAAGAGTTTTCACTAGCACAAGACACCTTTCACTTGCACTGAATAAGCTCCTCCATTATTTGTATTAGTTTCTGCCAACATCGCAGGATACTCTTTTGCCAAACTTCATTATAAAGGTATAGTGAACTACCCCTCCCCCCAATTAAAAAAACCCAAAACCAACACAATAATAGAAAGGTGCTTGAAAATATCATTACCTCAGAAAAATCAGTGCATTTTATGAGAGGGAATAGCCCCTAAAATCAGAGACACCCATCTGGTTTTATTGGGAAAAATAACTCACAACTCCTTTGGCTCATTTTGAGACCAGGCATTTCAGGAGTGAAATCATAAAAAAAATGAGTTTTCTGCTTGGCTTTATCTCTCTGGCATGAAGGGATCTGGAGAACACAAATGAAGTAAACTTTGGAATGGCTGTAATGTGACTAAAAAGCCTTAAAGTTATTGTTTTATATAGATGATTATACATAGAATGCCTCGTTTCTAGTTTACTGAAAGCACTAGCACACCACCTGTGGCACATGTAGCACACTAGCAGCGGTCAAACACATCCAGTTGCTATACTCTGGCAGCTGCAGAAGTAAAATAATTTATATGTGAATCTCTAAAAATTATTTTGAGAATTTTGAAGTAGTATCACCCATCATTTTTTCAAAAGCCTTTCCCAATTTAAACAGGAAAAAATTGTTAATGGTACTGTTTTCAAACCAGAATACACATTGAAAAACAGAGTATCTACTGAACGATGTAAACTGCATCACCTAATGGAAACCTTTAATACACTTATTCATAGATTTTGCACATCTTTCTTCAAAAATACAGTTTCAATGGAAGGGCAATTAACCTCTATTAGAGCATTTTCTTCTAACAGCACTCTCTTTCCACAAATGTACTGAAGTGTGGGGGGGAATTAAAATAATCAGACTTGACATACAAGTTTCCACAAGTTGTCTCAACATCCAACATCTGCTTTTGGGCTTTAAATATAGATACATCTAAGAATACATAATGATTGTGTGTTCCAAAATAGCAGCAGGCAAGTTCCATTAGCTCAGAGAAAATGAGCACATCTCTCGATACTTTCGAGCACCTTTTTTTGGCACTACAAGACAGGAAAAACACATTATACGATGAGTAGGAGTTTAATTGCTCCAGTGTTTTAACTTTGCCGATATAAATGCAACTTGTTGCATTATTGTCGATAGAGCGAACAATAATTTATAAAGAGTTTCCTAAGCTATATTAGGAAAGCACATTACGAATTAATGGGCAAGCTAGGCTATATACTGTCAAAGGAAAGAGAAAGTAATTTGCTGCTTTCTAGCAGGTGCTATAAGCCATGAACAACAGAAGGATACCTACAAAACATGCCTGTTTTCCGAAAGCAATGGCCGTTTGATCCAAGAGCCCACCTCACTGCTCCATAGGGGCAAAGCCCCCCCAGTTGCACAGATGAGAAGACGGCACAGAGGCCCAGACAGATGCCTGCTCACTGTTCTTCTGAAATGCCATGTGAAGGCCACCCTATCCTCAGCCAACATCCTGCAGCCCCCAGAAAAGTCAAGAGCGGAACATAAAGTATCTGAGGTTTCTATTTTATAGCACAAGTTTATGGAAGTGTCTTTTGTTCTCTCAACAGCCACAGAGACTCTTGGCTTTCCAACTGTTTATAGAACTATTGCTTTTCTTTGCTTGATGTAAAGACACACTGCTTTGGTTGACATATACCTGAGTCTTAAATACACAGCCCTGAAGGTCTCAAAATTTGGCTGCTGCTATTCTCGCAGTGCCATGGTAAGCCAGCAACAGACCCAATGCTCCTATGTCAGGCACATCATTAACACCAATTAAAAAAACCCCAAACATCATAGTACCAAATTTAACCTGGAAATTTGAAGAAAAAGCAGAGGCAAAGAAATTTAGAGTCTGGCAAGCTTCAGGAAAGAGAGAAGAGATGAAAAGTAGATGCAGACTGTGACTCCTTAGGGCACATTTTCCTTTATTTCAAGATGTGAGAGAAGTGTTTCAGGGACATCTTCAATAAGAAAATTAATTTTTTTTTCTGAATTGCCTGCTTGTCCAAAACATTTAAAGTAATGGCCGTTACTCTGATCCCTGGACAGCCCTGATGCTGAGAGAAAAGAGCTGAGCGGCAGATGCCACAGTACTGAGTGCTAGCGGCAGGAGGCCTGATCCAAGTTTAGGGAAGCCAAGAGGAGTCTTGCCCCTGACTTCGTGGTTTGTTGGATCAGACCCAGGGACTGCTCGAGCAAATGGCCCGTGCTATTGACAGAAGGCACAGAAAGGAAGCCTCATATGCATGAAGTAGCTTTGTGATATGAATGCAAGAAGCCAGTATCACGGGAATAATCATGTTAAGTTACTTCAAGAATTGTTAAAAGGAGTCTTAACATTCTTGGAAGGCTTCTGACATCAAAACTAACTCCTGTATTTTAAGCAGTAAAACACTGTAAAACTGTTACTGTATCTGGAGCATATGCTACAAGATACTTACTTTTTGTGCTTGGCTGTAATCTACAACACATTCTACAATTGCATGGGGAAAAATAACTGCTTAACACTTATTTGAGGTCATGTATGTACTCCAAAGCTTTAAAAAGCTGTGTTTTGTTAATGGTTTCTAGAACACAGGAAGAAAGCACTGACAAAAGTTTCAGGGTTTTTTTTTCTTCTTCTGTGTTTCCATAAAATGAAAAAAAGAAAAGAAAAAGGAAGGGAAGCACGTTCATTGAGGGGCTCTGCATGAGTGCACGGCAGTGAAAACTACCACAGCGATCCAGATGGAACATGCATCTTGGTTTCCACGCTGCTCCCATGGCTTTCAACTTGCTGAAGGTGGGTGGGCAGAACTCGGAGAATTTGGCACCTGGATGATCAGAGTCTGTAAAGTTAGCAATTTGGCTGTACGATGGTGATGAGGAATGCTGAATAACATCGCAACCAAAACTGACTCTGCCCAGGCCAGGCATATACACGTGTAGCTTTTTCCTATGTTCTGTACATTGTATGTGGTTTCTAAGGGCACCAAATACCAGAGGAAATAAGTGCTTATCTGTCAAAGAGTCAGGAAAACAGAACAACAAAGGTGGAAGGGATTTAAAAAAATTCTTTTGCTGTCCTACCCCCAACTGAGAAGAGCTTGGCGCTTCCTCTTATTCCCAGCTGTTCCTAGTGCATTTGGCTTTAATCAGGTGCAGGGCAGGAACTCAACATCCTGTTGCCTTGCTCTGATTAGGAGGAGTCAAATTCTACAAATTGGCAGATTTCTTCTTTTAGTGTTCCTTATGTGATGAATCATTTGTTTTAAAGTATTTGGAAAGGGCCATTACAGAGGCAGTGGACCCAGCTTGTTGCTATTTCCAAGTCTATTTATAACTGCTGCTCTAAAGGAGTTTCAGCAGAATGCTGTTTCTTCTTTAGCACACTAGAAAGAACCATCCTGTTAAATCAGTGGCACAAAGGAGCAGTGACAAAAGGCCTGAGGAGTCTATGATCAGCAACATGCTAATAAAAACATACAGAAAAGTAATACAGAAGCTGGTTCTTTGAGGTCCATGACATACTTTTTTAATGTCTATTCTAAATAATCTCAGTTTGAATGTTTCAGTGATTTAAGCCATTCCTGCTATCAGCCTTGCAAACCTCACTTCAAATCCTGAAGTCCTCTCATTTTACTCCTTTCTCGTAAAGGCTTTGCAGTCGTAATTTAACTGGCTGAACACAGTCCGCTTTCCCACAGTGTTAGGAGTAGCAATCCTAACTCTAAACATTTAATTTTTGAGGACAGCTAATAAATCAGTTGATATAGCTAAAGACAGCATAAGAACTATTAAAAAAAGTGTCCTTCCGTCC
The DNA here is from genome assembly GCA_022605575.1 of Laterallus jamaicensis coturniculus. NCBI lineage: Eukaryota > Metazoa > Chordata > Aves > Gruiformes > Rallidae > Laterallus > Laterallus jamaicensis. The sequence continues at coordinate 10,707,848 of JAKCOX010000002.1, read as the reverse complement.
AAGGCGAGATAATTGCTTCTCTAACTGAAAGTACAGTCAAAAATTAGAAAAAGGTGTACAAAAGACAAAAAATATGACCATCTAAAATATTTTCCCTCTTTCAATGCTGAAAATAACAAGAATGACAAAGGAATAAATGTTGTACTACTACTTGATTTCACTTTTTCCTTTTTGGTTTAGCTTGAGAGAAGCCAGCCAAAGAGGGGATGACACTTCAACCTATCCATGCACAGGATTTCCTCTTCCTTCTTTCTGCTTTACGTTTTCTGAATTTAAAAAACATAGAAATATAAAATGCTGAGCAGACCAGAAACGTAATAGTTTTAGGAATAAACTTTTGAAATTACCCTTCTTGCTTATTAAAGAATCTTTCTCTTCAAGGAGGACTCATATTCATTAGGGAAAATTTAGAGACTACATATCACCAAGTTTGAGTTGGATATTAATCAGTTCTAGTTCACTACAAAGCAAGAAATTACTGGAAAGATCTACTTTATATGTTACTCAAATTCATCGAAGCATTGAAAGTCAACTATATTGTACTTTGTTTTCAGCTTTTATCTGCTAGTTACAAGTTGCTGCCCAACTGTATAATAAATCTTATCTTTTATGATTTATGATTCAGATCATCATCTGCCATGTGGAAGTCTAGCTTCTGTGTTTGCTAACAATGCCTCAACCATGAAATGCAATTCTCTACAATAAAAACTAGACAAAAACACTACATCTGTCCTTCAACAAACCAACAACAGCTTACAAGAAGCCAGCTCCCAGTAGGAAATTTGCTCAGTGTTACTGAGTGGCCAATACCTGCTAGAAACCCTAGGAAGAAAACTGAGATTAAGACCACTTAACTGCGGCCTGCTGATGATGAAAAGCAGCTGCAATACAGAGACAACGATGACCAGGGAAAAAAAGCTTTCTAGCTTCTGACTAGCTCTTTCAGCTGGGACCTTCATGTTTACAAAGGCTTCACCGGGTGAAGAAGGCAGTGTGGCAAAGTCTCTCAAAGAGAAGCTCAAATAACTTTCAATACCTGGATCATGTTTGTCTCCACCATTTCTCCTGCAGGGACAAACAAGGTACAAAAAAAATCTTCTTCAAGTGCTTCATTTACTGACAATTCAGGATTAGAGAACAAAGACTTTAGGAGCAATGAGGAATTTAACACAAATTACTATATGAAAAAGACAACGATAACTGGCAGGTGATGCTTCCAACCCCTCCTCTCTTTCATTTAAGGAAATCTATGAGAAGGAAGGCTGGTTGTCTAGTGCTGCCTGCCAGACAGCCTTCAATCAAGAATGAAATTATAAAAGCTATTCTATCAAACCCCAGTTTACACAGACCATGTGCATGTAAACTTTAAAAAGTCAACTTCAAAGAAAGGAAGAGTAACCCACACCCTCTATTTCAATGAAAGCCAAAGAGCTATTCACTGCCATTTAAAAAAACTCAATATATTCATCTCAAATATAGGGCTGGTCAGCAGTAGAATATGAGATTATTTTTATTCAGATTTAAACTGGTTTGTTTATGCTACATTTTCATTACATAGAGTAGGTATTTTAATTTGGTATTTTTCTCTTTTTCCAAGAGTAATAGGTCCTCATTTCAAAGCCTACAATTGATTTCAGTCAACTAATAGTTAAACAACATCCTAGCTATATTTAAAAGCTCTTAGTCCCAGAAATTACTCTTGCCCTGTTGTACATATCACAATCAGACCTAATAACAAATTATATCCCTGTTTACTTTCAAAACGTGCTTGGTGTACTTCACAGGATCATTTTGCATTGGGTATTTTTGTTTGTTTGTTCATTTGGGGGAGGGTTTAGCATTCTGAAGCTCCCAGTAAAAATAGAAAAAAAAAAAAAAGAAACAAAACTCATCACAACCATGACTTTTTGGGTTGAGATAGGACCTCAAGAATGGGAGGGAGGCAGTGATGACTCTAGCGTTTCTAAGGAGGGTGAAACAGAATACAAGATTTAGGAAGCTGTTGCCACATTACATTCTTTTTAACATGATAATAGAAATTGCTATTGAAATATATTATCGGTCTTCATATTTCAAACTGAGTTTTTCTTTCCTGCCCTAAAAGATGCATTAGAAGAGGTTTGGTGAGCTTTTTTAGCTTGCATTTTTTAAACAAATGGATAATTTAGCCATCAGAGCAGGTATATATTTCTTCACAAAAACTCTCTCCAAGTCTGTAAATGATTAAATGAACCATTAAAGTATTTACTGACACATATCAAAGGGAATGTATTCTCCAAAGCCAGTGCAATTTACTTGGTAAATAAATACCATAAATGTACCATTTTTATAAATCTGTTTTGCCAACAGTCTGTATGGCCCCTGCGAACCAAGACAGTCACTTGGCTGCACGTTTACACCCCAGAGCATTCGGCTAATTGCTCACAAGAACTCTGAACGAATTTAAAACTAGAAGCACTGATTTTTACATGTCTAAGTCCAGTTCAAGTCCAGAGCGCGGGTACAACGCCCTCTATACTCTACAGCAGGAGTCCTATTCTTTAAGCAGCAGCAAGTTCTCACTGTTATCCTGACCTGAATGGCAAAGCTTTCATGTTTTCTGATTCACAGAAGTAAAACACACTAAGCTCTGCTGAGAAGGACTTGGGGATTCTGGTGGATGAGTAACTTAACATGAGCCAGCAGTGTGCTCTTACAGCTCGCAAGGCCAATGGTATCCTGGGCTCCATCAGAAGAGGGGTGGCCAGCAGGGACAGGGAGGTGATTGTCCCTCTCTATTCTGCCCTCATGAGGCCCCATCCAGAGTACTGTGTCCAGATCTGGGGCCCCCAATACAAGAAAGATGTAGAACTGTTGGAGAGGGTTCAGAGGAGGGCCACAAAAATCATTAGAGGGCTGGAGCACCTCCCCTATGAAGAAAGGCTGAGGGAGCTGGGCTTGTTCAGCCTGGAGAAGAGAAGGCTGAGGGGGGACCTTATTGCAGCCTGCCAGTACCTGAAGGGAGCATATAAACAGGAGGGGAATCAACTTGTTAAAAGGGCAGATAATGGCAGGACAAGGGGAATGGATTAAAACTAAAGGATTAGATATTAGGGGGAAGTTTTTTACAGGGAGGGTGGTCAGGTGCTGGAACAGGCTGCCCAGAGAGGTGGTGGATGCCCCATCCCTGGAGGTGTACAAGGCCAGGTTGGATGGGGCCCTGGGCAACCTTGTGTAGATCCAGGCCTGGAGGTTGGTGGCCCTGCCTCTGGCAGAGGGGTTGGAACTCTATGATCCTTGGGGTCCCTTCCAACCCAGACCATTCTATGATTCTACAAACTGAACCATACGCTGCAAGCACTGGCCATCTTCATCACACAAGCTCAATTTTTGTATTTTCACTTTTTAAGAAAACCTATTTTGAAAACACTTAGGAATGCTCTTATCTTTAACCCCGCAGGTAAACCCTCCAAAACATTAATCCACTTGCAGCTAAATGCATATGCTAATGTTGCATTATTGCTCAAATCAATGTTGCTTTCACACACACATACAGCACCACGTCCAAATACAGCATCATTGCCTGCCCTAGTCCCCTCCACACTGAACAAACTGCTTAAAGTAAGTAAAGCATGAAGTCAAACAGTTTTTACTCATGCAAGCCAGCAGCTGGTCTGAGTTGGCTCTTTCCTTCTGTGACCAAAAAGCAAAAGTAAAAATATTTTATGCATTAAATATGAAAGAAAAACTGATTGCAGTACATTTTCAGAAATTTGAGCAACTTGCTTTATTAAAATAATTTTTAAAATTTTCCCTTAAATGTATGTTGGAAGATCTGAATTCCTCTTAAAGGAATTCTAAAGAACTTTCTCTTTAAGGATCTTGTATCACAGTCTTAATTATGAAGGGGGGTGGGAAATCTTCCCCTCCCATTATTTTCTCTTCTTTTCCACTAGAGCAAAGGACGTCAGAAGTGTCAAGGTCATTAGCCAGTTGGTTTTTGCCTTGCACACATATACTCATTAGTCAAACAGGATCTAATAAGATAGCTGTCTCAACATCTTTCTTAGGGGTGAAGAAAGGACAGAAGGGCACATGAATTTCCTTTGCTGCTAGCATCTTAATTAACTGCAGAACAAACACTGACTCAGTTTTGTTACAAAACCAGCCCTGCTTCTGTGATCAGTGAATCTGTGCTACCTACAACTGAGTAAGGATCTCGCTCAAAACTTATCACACCAACCAACTGGCCAGAAAGGGCCCCTCCAAACCACAAATGCAGAAGGTGGCTATTCTAAAAGGTCCATCATGCTCATCCAAGAAGGCTAACATAAATTTTGTCACACACAGGTTGCTCACAAAACCACCAGCAAACACTTTCCTGTATTGAGATCATAGCACGTTATATTTCAAAACTCCATCCTGTTTCACTAGGACACAGAAAAACATGCACAAATTTCATAAAGTATGCATGTGTTTTTCCATTCTCATTTTTCACTTTTTTAAGCATAGTCCTGGAAGGCAGCAACCAGGGCTCAGCTCTACTGTGGACTTCTACTGCAACTCTGGGGACATCACTAAAAGCCACAGGCTAAGTGTTTGCAATTGTTGGCAACATTCCAGTTGATTGCAGTAGGTTTAAGATTCCAACCTCAATCACACTGGAGTGAAAACATTTTGTATCTCCTTTTCCTTTGTACCTCACCTATCTCACCCATAGTGTCTTTGTCCCCGTGACAAACATCCTGATTGCTCGACTGCTGGATGCCATACACTGAAGAGCAGATCCCTTCTTTGTGTACCATCACAGGTAGAGCATTTCCTGGGAAGGATGGGCAACATTGGGATTCGAAGTCCTCTGTGTTGAGGAAACTTTACCATGCAGGTTTCTCACTTCTAGGGCAAATAACTTAAGCACAAGGCTTTAAGCTGAAAAGTAGGAGACTATTTCAGACAGACTTTTGAATGAAAGTGATTATGACTACATACTCAATAAAGCAAGCTGTGGAAGGAGAGAGTTAAGCTCTTCCTATGATTCATTTTCTGGAGCAAAATCTCTTCAGTAACTGACAAGGTGCCTATGAAGACACCCTCCCTGTGGCCCAGTCAGGAGGGGCAAGCTATTTACCAATTCCTGTTACCACACTTTGATGCTTCACGGGTGTGAATAGTCTGCTGCAAATTGATGGTATCATTCATGATAAGCATATGTATATGTCCCAACAAATCTAGGACAGAAAGGATCACTATCTGACAAGAGAAAGCTATGGGACTTCCAGTCAATTCCATGGGACTTGAGCACGGACACCAATGTTGGCTGGCTCAGTTCAGAAGAGATGCTTTTAAAAGAAAACATTTACTAACTGCCTACAGGTATGTTCCATAGGATGAAAAACCTTAAGTAAAACCTACATTGAATCAACAGTCCTAAATACCTGTAGTCTGGGAAATATATGGAAAAATGCCTGGAGTATCACAAATGACAAGTTAGCTGCTGTGCAACTGGGGGAGCACAGGATTCTCTAACTCAAGCACAAGGCTTTCTAACTATTACTCAAAGGGGAAGGGGCCAAGGAAGGACCATAGATGACATCAGTGTAATTCTGGGTTTTCACTAGGAGAGGAAATGGAAGATAGAGAGGGAGGAGACAACAAAGAAAAGCTTTTGAAACCCATAGAGTAAAATTAAGCAACCAGTACAGAAAACAACATTCCCTTTTAAGTTGCCCACTGTTAGTATAAAACCAGGAGCAATCAATTAACATTGCCTCTTGCTACAACTGACAAAGTATTTAAGGGTAAAATTTGGCTTTAAGACTTTGGCAATGACCCACAAAATTTTTTCCTATTTCATTTTTGTCTTTCTCTGATTAGTAAAATACTGTATCTGCTATTTAAAAATAGAAACTACCTACAACATAACTTCTAGTAGATTAATTTAATAATGCTATAAACCCAGTGCCTGTGAGATTAGTATTTCTTCCACAGCAACTGATGCGTGGCACTGTCAAGAAAATCAGCACAAGTAGCTCACAGGAAGAATAAGTTTCTGTTAAACTTAAATCTATTGAAAAGCAAAGAAAACCCCAAACACTAACCCCAAACAGTAAACCTAGGCAAATAAACACGTGTACTGGAAGATGCAATTGAACTTTCAAGAGAGATATTGTACCACTGATACTTCACTATAGGTTGCTGCTTACATATACATGTAAGCATATAGAAAAGTTATAGACTTTATAATTTTATATGTAGTTAAATATATTTGGCTAATTTTTTGTCACATGAATCAAAGGAAAATAAATACAGTATTTTATCTGTATGAAGGATTTGTTAATCTATGGGACAAAGTTCTGCACAATGGCAGTGACTATCCTTTTGAGAACTGTGTAAGTCAACCTTGCTCAGTTATTCCCTGGATTTCAATTCCCCAACTGGCTACCAAAAGGCACAACACACTCAACTGAGCTCTCATTTACACTTTATAATCGGAAAATATGACATGCTTCCAATTTAATTAGTACAGATTTTTTTTTTCTTCTTTTCCAAAGACATCTCTGCACTGAACAGGGTGTCGATTAAACAATGCAACTTACTAGCACTGGACAAAAGGTCATCTGGAAGGGATGTGCCTTTAAGAACTTACAAAGGCTTCATCCTCACTCCTGCATTAAAAGAGGAAGCATATCTCAGTAAAGGAAGGATGCCCACTTTAAATAAGGAAATGAGTTTGCAGGATGTACACATGCTGCTTTCTATTAATGATAAGCAAAGTCTACAGAAAAAGCAATAGACTACTTCAGCTTTGGCAGAAGTCGTCGTCTTGTGGATTACCTGTAAAGAAATTTAAAATAAACAGACTGCAAATAAATGTCTTCTACTGTTTTTTAAAAACTGATTTATGTAGATATAATGGGGATTAACGAACACTGATTACTGTACTTTGCAGCAAGAGATATAATTACTGACTGATGATTTTACATGTAGGTCAGACGCAACTGCAGTGGTTTGGGGCAGCAAGAATGACTGGTTGTAATACTCGACATTCTCTTCTTTGAGCTAAACTGCACAGTTAGAGAGACTAGCCAGACTTAAGGTCTTCTAAGGATTTGCAAATTTCTCTCTTTAAACTTAATAAACAGTCACAGAGTGATTATTATTTTCCATTAAAAATCTGCCATTTGTTAAAACATGTAATAAAAGCCAGATTCTGCTTTGCAGCAAGGACCAAATACCTGACCACAAATTTTAAATAAAAATAGAAGGTAAAGACTGTTTTGCTCTACTCTTATTTCACCTCTCAGAGAGTACATATTATTTGACCACTGAAGCTCAAGAGAATGCATATCATGCATATAGCCCCAGACAAATTGCTTTAAGACTGGAAAGAGCACATAAGCAACAATGTACAGAAATCCTTAACAATTACCTGATTAGTTTAAAGCATACACACACATGCACACAATTTCTTAAATAAATATGTAAATCTATTTCTACGCACATTTAGATTCAGGTACTCAAAAAGAGCTCATTGCCTTAAAAAAACAACCCAAACAGTTAATTCATACAATCAAGTTTCCTATTGCCCTTCAACAATTCCAGGATTCAGTGTTCCCATATATTATTATTACTTCATAAAACATTTTGGGTTTCAAAGGATGATTTCCTCCCCCTGCCCCAAGTCTTTAAGATGACCACAAATTCTGGCTGGCTTAAGGCATGGAGCAGACAGTGCTGGCTTACAGCTGATTGAGAGAACCAGGCATGCTCATTCCCCACAGCTTGGACCATCTGGTCCAGCTGGGCCCCGTTCTTGGTGCTCCTCGCTTTCCTTTCTGCAAGGTGCTAGGCACATCCAAGCCCAAAGCCATGTAGCTTCTTAACAAATGCTATGCACTGTGTCCAAGTTGGACATCAACAGACAAAAGGTCCCCATCATTCTTCTCTTTTTGGTTGCCTTTGTCACACTTCTAAGACAAATTCTGCAGCCAGCCCTCCAAATAGCAGTAGGCAGCACAAGGGCTGAAGTTGTTGTGGCATGGAGTTAGGACCTGCAAGGCAGCCATAGTCTTTATTTATCCTCTTCCACCATGTTGCAGAAACAAGTGTCACCAACTTGGGCACATAGGCCTGGACCCACACCAACTACTAATGTCCTGGAATACTGCTAGCTTTTTCTCGGGTGCCAGAGCCTGGCATTTCTGTTGATGGCAATGCCTTTTTTGGCTCACACGCAATACTCCCAAGATATCTGAAGAGGTTTTGGTTTTAAGAAGATGGTTTGAATAAAACTTCAAGGCACCTAGGTCTAAAAAGCAAAAGTCTCATTACCTAGAAGTTATTTGTTCAACTAGCCTTGGTGGTGTCAACATTTCCATTATATGCACATACATTTAATGTTTATTTTTCAGCTGTAAAAAAATTGCTGAAAGCCTGAAACTTGGAATAAAAAAATTTTGTTAAGAATTCATCGAAAGTCAGACTGCATATTATATTACATAAGTTTTTGGTTGATTTTTTTAAAAAAAGGAATAATTGCTAGCATAAAGCTCTTCTGGGTGCTTGTGTAATTCCAAACCAAACAATTTTCCTTAAAAGCGTCTCTAGGTATTTATAAGAGAGAAGGAAAGAGGGAAATTAAAACTGACCAAGCAATTTCATTTATAAATATAACTTTCTGCATATATTTTTTTCAATCAAGCATTTGTAAGGATTTTCAGCAGGCAAACTTTACACACATGTATGTCAACCAAACGAATATGGATAGACCACAACAGGTCCCAGGAGCTGTTACTGTCTATTGGGTCAATAATATGCAAACTGAGAAGGATTTACAAGCTGGACCATAATGGCTCCTTAGGACCCATTACTTTCTGATGGGTAAATAATACATGTTTTCTAAACTATCACCATGCCAAAATATGTGTTTGCTCTTCAGGCTGTAAAAGTTCCAAATAAACCAATAGGATTTATCAGATAAATACATTTGCAGAAGCAAAATACATGTTTAACTAAATAAATAATACACTTAAAAGCTGACCAAGAGATGAACAGAAATGCCCCTAAATATTGTACATATTTAGAAGATTCTTGGAAGCCAATGAGCTAGGAGAATGAAAAAAAAAAAAAAAGAAAAAAAAAGAGACTTATAGTAGCTAAAACCAAAGTAAGCTTGTAGGGATGAGGGGGATTTCTCCCCTTTATGAACATACTTGGAGGAAGTTTTCTGAAATATCTGTCAAAAACCAAACCCATACTGAGGCAAAGTAAAAGCTACTGGAAGCGTGTGCGTGAAGAAGCAACTACAGATGTTACAACCTTTTGGGACTCTAAAGGCTGTCACATTTCTCAAGTGGTCTGCATTTCGTGGGACATCCTGTTATTAAGCCATTTTCCTGACCATGTCCCAAGACGCTGCTCTCACATCACGCTTGTTGTCTCTGGACTGTCTGATCTCCTCACACTTTCCTCCCTGCTTCGGCAGAAGCGTGTGAGCAAAGCTAGGAGGGAAACACCGATCAAAAGCGTGAGAATTAACCCAATGATGTTGGGAAATGCTGAACAGCGCTGCCTATGCTTGGGAAGGGGAGATAACACACATAGATGGTACAGAGAGCACCAAGGAGGAAGGAACCACAACAAAACCTGAAAGGGAAGAAGCTGATAGCAAAGACAAAAGGCAAAGGAGGAAAAGAAAGATGAAAGGACGACAGACACACACAAAGATAGAAGCAGGACAGTTCAGAACTTCAGACTCTGCAGAGAAACTTCTGTCTCTCCCAGAAGCCTCGGAAATTGTGAGATGGAGTTGAACAGCAAGAAAAATGGTGAGTCAGGTGTAACGCCAAAACCAGGCTTGGGGAGTACTCTAATGTCCCACTTCTACTTCGAACATGCATTTTCTGGGGGGCGTTTTAAACACATCAGAGACACTTGTATTTTAAGGGCTTATATTACAGTATGCATTCATTAGTATCTGATGACAGGGATGAAAGAACATGCAATGCTCCTTTATCACACATAGGGACAACACAGTCTAGTCACGACATTAAGGTTTGCAAGTAATTAACTCAGTTGCAAAACAACTCCCAGTGGCTCTGGGATTGATGGGAAGAATCAATCAAGAACAAAATTTAATAAGAACTGAAATAGTAGTGACAACCAAAAGACAGACTGTAGCAGAGAAAGGTGTTGTGCTCGAAGCCCATGTGGAAGTAGCACAGGTTATTGAGCCTCCAAGCCTCCACTTCCAGAAGACTAACTTTAACCAGCAGCACGCAGCTAAAAGAAAGACTGCAGAAGTTGGCAAGGAATTGAGTGTTATTTTTGTCCTGCAGCCCAGGTAAACCTTTACAGCTGGGTGAAGAGGGGACAGATATCAAAGCAAGCCAAATACTCGAACAAGACCTACATTTAGTCATTGCAGCAAAAACGTTCTTCTGTTTCCCCCCAACTGTTTGAAGAGTACTTCCTAAAGGAGAGACAGCAAAACCTGTACCAGTACCCTATCCAAAAAGGATCCTGCTGAATAGAGATTTTTCCATCATATCTGCAGGAATGACAAAATGAACAAGATACTCCAAAGTGAAACAAACCCTTTGTTTATCAAGTTAACAATAATTCTTGAAACAATAGGTTGGGACAAATCATCGCTTGTTCATTGCTCCAAATACAAAGGAAATTCCATATTCAATCTCAACTTCCTTCAGCAACATTAAAACCTCACTTTTGACACTCAACAGAATACGAAAAATAATTTTGTTTCTATTTTTAATTTCAAATTTTGTTAACAGTTTCTTTACACTGGAGGGCAATAATTTAGCAGCTGAAATAATTAATATTTTATAATATATTGCAACTAGTGATGCACTGGGAATATACTGGTTCTATTAACGGATTTCTCCTGCAAAAAGAAGTATGAGACTCTTGTGCTTAAAAATGCTTTTAAAGAAGAAATATAAGGGGTGTGCTCTGGGGTGTAAAAAGCTTCAGTTCAACCTCCCATTTCCCACCACTAGACAATAATACAAATCAGGAGAACAAAATTAAATGATACAGTAGTTTCCTTCCTGAAAACTTCATTAACCTTTACTGGACAGCTCTTAGTTAAAAAGGTGTTAACAAAAATCTAGGTGCATTGATGCAATGTCCAAGCATATCTCTCCAAAGGGATCTACCCCCACCCACAGTCGTCTTTACACAGCATGGAGAATTGAGGACAACCAACCCTCTTGAAGATTAATATTGTGCTGTAAGAATTCTTGTGAACAACCTCCTGCATGCTTTAGATAATTAAAAAAGAACATTCAAAGATGTGGGAATTTAGCAGTAGTTTCAAAATATGAGAATAAGCTTACTGGGGAGGGGGAAGTTACTCTCAGGTTTAATCCTTCCCAATTATTATCTCACCATAAAGCATGGAACTAAAAAACAGCAGGCTATAATTTTATTTATAATATGAACTCATTATCAGGCATAAACAAGTCACATCTATATCCTATAATAGGTACTCAAGTAAATCCTCTAAAATCTGCTAGGCAGGGAGGTAGAAGAGATTATTTCCTGGATCCAAAGGTCACTTAAAGTTCAGGGTTCCCCAAGTCACACTGCTGTATTCTTTTGCAGTGGCCAAGGTATACCAGCCTGCTGTCATACCACTTACTTCCCAAGGTTGGCCTCTGGCCATCCAAATACTCGTGACCTCTGATCACTGGGACTTGCCCTCATCCTTTAAGGTGCAGCTATTTAAAAGCACATTTGTCTTCCCAACAAAGTCTTTATTCCTCTGAAATTTTTGATAGGGATATGCCGGTCTACCCCTCAGAAGAAATATCCTGCTCAATCTCCATTAGCCACACAGTGTTTGCTCACTTTATTAAATGATATAATGATATCAATTGTTGGAGAAACAACTAACATAAGAACAAGTCTGCACTCCTGAGATGACTCCTGGTCTATGATCCCTTTTTCTTTCTCCTCTTGCTTTCTCCTCTTCCTGTCCAGCACTCACCATAATGAGGAAAGACCGTTATGACTCACATGAAGATCGTCCTATCTTGATCCCCTTTATCTGGCCCACCTAGACTCCCCCTTTGGTGACCAGCTGGGATATTTTCTGTTATAGTTCTATTTGAAAGTTTAGGATTTCTGTCATTTTAAATTGTATTATATGCATAAAGCATAAACTAATTTTTTATTAAAATCAGTAGCTAGAGTTTGTCACATATGCATCAAACTCATCAAATACATCAACCACCAAAACCAATGTAAATTTTTGAGAGTGCAAAGGCAATTCAAACAGCTACACCAGCCTTGAATGCTGAACTGTGTGAATTAAAAATTCAAAATAACTTCATTCTACCTGCTTTTGCTAACCTCTGAAAATATCACTAACACTTTGTTCCTTAGAGCTGACAGTACTCCCCTGCTTCATATTTAACTCCTCCTGCCTTTGAGGTATGATTCACACCTGTAAGACACATTTGAGAATCTGAAATAAAGATGGTAGAGCGATCCACAGAAAGTGGCTAGTAGGCCTGCTAACAACTCACCCTGGGCAACTATTTCTCTTGGTCCTGAAAGAAGACCCATGCAAACTATAAGAATTAAATCTCCATCAGAAACATAATGGCATATTAAATAAATGAATGTAGTTGATAACCATGTGAAGTCATTTAAATCAGTCAGAGAGAGCAAGCATTTCTATAGTATGGCTGCTTTCTAGTACTTCTCAGATCACTTCCTTGCAAAGACTATTTAAGCACGTCTACTGCAGTACTTATGCCAAGCCAGTAGTTGGATGGGAGATGCTGGGACAATATTCTCTATAAACACTGTGAGAAGTTACAACTCAGCAAAATAATCTGTGCTGAAGAAAGATCTTGGGAAGTCTCTAGGTAGCAATTTCTCAGCAGAAATGGCATCTTTCAGGTAAGAGCTATTACAGTAGGTAAAGATGTCCAGGCCCTTTTTCAGGTGCAGGTTGTGTAGGGATGTATCCTAGGTGAAAATCTAGCAGACTATTTCTATTGCAGTTGTGTAAATCAATCCTGTCCACATTTAATTCATCACTGATATCCACAAACACCGTTTCAAGCTGTTGTAAGCATATTTGCACCCTTTCCACATTCTGTAATGTATGAGGTTTATAAATAACCCGATCAATGAATATAAATATGAATTATTCATTGACTATAAAATTAATATAAATTAGTATTTTAGAAGGGTTTTTTAATAATCTTCTGGGTTCAAGGTGTGAAAAGAATATTATTATGAGGACATGTATTAAATAATCAGTGCTACAATTAAAGGTCTCCCCTCTTCCACACTTATTTGCTATGTTTCAGGAAAGGAATGAGAGGAGTCTAGCCACAGAACTCATTTGCATAAGTTCAAAGACTGATCCATCACTCATTAACAGGATTTGTCATAGTTCTGTCAAAGGAAGCAAATTAAATTGTTTCTAGACTTCACTTATATCCCATGCAAATACTGAATATTTAGCACTCCCCTCCTCCTACTCTATCCCTAGGAAAAGGCAAGCAGAAAGCAGTTTTGGAAAGTCATCACAAAACTGTTCCTGGAGGAACTATGAACCACAGCCTGAGACAAGCTTTGCCATCGAGAAGATGGAACAGAAGGTGTTCAGAAGGCATCATGAGATTCAAAACGCTTGTGGTGGTGCAGGGATAATCTTCTCTTGAGGTGCCTGTGGTCTGCATGGTGAAGCGTGACGCTGTAGCCTGCCAAAACCCAGCAGTCTGTCGGCATACTTCACCTGGCTGAGACACATAAAAGCCTGAAAAGCTTTAGGGAGACACTGGAGCCAAACTTGGCTTCATCACTGCCCCAGCGGGATTTGTCCCGGCCGAACGGCATTCCACTCCCACTGCTTTGCTCCTGCAATTATTAATCTCCAGAAAACTGGTGCAGCTTGAAAATTTTACAACGTATCTATGAGCTAGAGGTCAGTGTACAAGGTAATGGGGAGGAACAGGGAGCAGCAGGGGCCAGGGAAACATCCTAGGCTTGACTCTAGGGAGGAATCCAGGTGGCTGTGGGCACCTGATGAGAAGGAAGAGATTTTCAGCAAGTTACATGAACTTTGCATGGAAATAATCCTTCTGCATTAACCTCTGGCTGATACAGGAGGTGATTAAAAAATACCCAATTCAATCCCACACACTTCCGTCTAGCACAGAGCTGTAAAACTCCCTCACTATTCCTCTGTTTTTAAATCCACCCCTAGTTCTTCTTAACTACTGGGTGGGCTGTTAGTCTATCCTGCCACTCCACAGCTTCCCAGCTGCTTGGGTTTGCTCATCTGATTCCCTGCCTCCCCCACACAGGACCTCCATTTTCTAGGATCTGCAGGCCAAGAAGCAACTTGTGGGAAGCTCAGCAGCCTCACCATCACGCCCAGGTTTTGAAGAGTAGGTGTGGTATTAAACTTCTCTCCACCACTCTGCTGAAACCTCACTAAATCTATGTATTTTCAGAGGGTTAACTTCACCCCCATGAGGGCTAGTATTTAATTGGTGTTTAAATAAGAATGCAAACACTGCAGGAAACAGTGATTTCACTTCTCTCACTCTAAATGTGCTCTGAACCTGCCCTTCAAAAATTGTTCAAACTTAGTCTACCTTTTAATCTATTTTAATTTTCTATATATGCAGGGAAAAAACCAGAATGGAAATAAACAGAAACACAGACACACATATTCACACTTTGTATATACATTAAGGTTATACCACTTACAGAATTACTGATCAATCTGGTCTGCTATATTAGCACTTGAAATAGATATGCTGACACTTTCCAGAATGGGGAGATGGCAAAGACTAGGGGATTGCATATTTTAAGTATCTACACAAACACTTAACAGTGATGGGGGAAAATGCCCTTTTTTTCTTTTTTTTAAAGGGGAAAAAAAACCCACCAGAACCTTGGAGCTATGCTTGGATTCCTTTGCCTTTAAGCTTAAAGGAAACTAACCCCAAACTTGCACAAGCCCCACAATACAATGCTGTTCTTGTCACGGGCTCTGAATCAGCTCCGCAGCACATAGTGTACATATTGAAAAACAGCTGTTGGGTGACAGACTGCTAGCCGGGAATTGGAGTTGAGTGAAGCGGTTAACCCACGTCCCTTCCCCATTGATAAAGTGCTTTGATAAGCAGGCTGTCCTGGTGAAAGCTAGCAAAAGAGCCAGGGCTGAGGCTTTTGGGAATGAATGTAAGACTTGTTTGGTGGAAGCAACTTAAATCTCTTGTGCAGCCTTCTCCAGTTGGTTTTTTTTTTTTTTACACACCCGTCCCCAAGTTACTTTTAGTACACGCTCCTTCGTTTCTGTTTGCAGCAGAACCAATTCTTTGATATGTCAAAGCAATATCCTGTACATATGGGTAATAAAAACAGAAAACTCCGCTAAAAAGCCTCCCTTACTGCAATGTTTTATAAAAGTGTTTTCCGCAACTCAGAATGTTACTAGTGGAGTAGCATTAAAAAAGGTCTGTATTGGAAAAAGCATGTCTGGGCTAACCACAAGCAAGAAGCACATGGGTTATTTTAAATTTTTTTCTTTTTCTTTTTTTTTTTGCTATTTTATTAACAAAAAGTAATTCAAAGAGAAAAGATTTCTTGGGATTAATTTCCGAGCTTTAGCTAAGCACTTTTGGAAATAAACTTGTTAATTAAGTACAGATGTCACATAGGCATACAAAACACCCTATTCCTCTTTTCACAAAATCTTACATTTTAGAAATGTGTCCACAAGCTGTACTTACTAAAAAAATCCTACTAATAAAAAGGTATTTTTCTCTTCGCATGCCACCTAAGTTGTTTAAACAGGTCTTACATGCACACGAATTTACATAAGGGTTTCTGTCCTTCCAATACAATAGCATAACTTTCCAGTTCAGTTCAGTCAGAGTAGATCTATTCAAAACTTCTTCTCTCTCAAATAAATCATTACCTACATAATAAGGCTGAAAGTTGGCTGTACTGCATATACACCGGCACACTGTGACTACTCATTTTCTGGTCCTGGTGTCCTTATAGCTCTGGTACTGAAATCTTTGAAAGCTGAAGAAATGAATTATTTAGCAGTTGCTGCTTGACCTCAAAAGAACCATTCCTCCACCTTAACATAAAGTTACTCAGCGGGCTGTACATTGACACGCACGTTAGCCTACATGTGGCGTAAGTCGTATTCCTAGATAAAAAATAAAAGCTCCAGACATCCGCTCCTACAAAACCTTTTTGTTTAATGTTAGATTTTCTGCTGCTAATGCTGACTATTCTACAGATATAACACTAAGGCTATATCACTGGGAAGCATTTCAGAAAATTTTAATAGTTTTGTAGGTGTAAGTTTATAAGAAATACTTTTTCAAAGTATTTTTTTCTCAGCATTTTGACATACCACTGCCTCATCAAACTGATCAGAAATAATTTTTCTGTACTTAGTTGAACAAATAGACAAATAAATTTCATAATATTTACACTTAGAACATTTGCAAAGGGGTAAAAAATTACTAGAGAAGAACTCCAAAAAACCAATTGGGAATTGTTTAAAGAAATATACTTCTGAGTAGTCTCTTCACAATAAGTAATTAACCAGAACTGTTTGTTGGTAAAAAGTATGGGGTTTTTTTTTAAAGGAAAGCTATCGAAGTGTAAATAACAAGTAAAACCAGTGCCCTGTATACTTTAATTACCAGCATATTGTATTCAGAGCATTTGCACTTTTTTTCCTGATAGGAACAGGATAAAACAAAGGGAATGATCAATCATTTTACCTTCTAAACTTTCTTAACTACCTTCATGAAAAACAGAGTACAGCAAAACCAGAAAATGTTATGTTCTGTAACAGAATAGAAATCTGAAGAGACTGGACTGTGTGCAGACCTAACTTGAAACCACTTTGTTTATTCAGGCAAAATAAATCCTGATTATTATTCAGGCCAATTAATTGAATTGATTTTATACTACACAGAGGCCTCACTGTACAGCCTGCAGTACCTCAAGATTGTGAATACTCTAATCATCTATGGAGGGGGAAAGGAGGATTTGGCTAAAGACATCAAGAAGAAAAATCTACAGTCCCATGCAAAGGATCAGAAGAATTTTAAAGCAAAATCTTCCAAAACCTCAAACCAAACCAAAACAAGAAATAAACACCACCACTTTTCACAATCTTATTCAAAAGTGTTATTCACTCGTCCACTAAATAATTCACTGTAAACACCCATGGTTTAAATGAAGGGCTTGAAAACAGAGTAGGACTTGAAGCTTCGCCTTTAGCCAGCAGAGGCAGGAAGGCTCCTACAGGAAGAGGGAACAGGCAAGAGAGAATCAAAGGCAGAAGGAACTTCTGGTGAACCTTCTTTTGTGTTATCCACATGCTGATACAGATAATTGCTGAAAAAACAGGATTGGTGTCCTTTTCATTGATTTAGCGTTTTAGAAGCTGTGTTTTACAGAACCTACCTACTGGAGTACATTTACAACACGCAGTGAAGTCAAATTTTTCCAGAACATTATCTTGTTTTGGGAGAATGTGATCTGTTCCAGAGATACATACTGAAAAAAGTGCTATGTAGGGTTACAGCACAGGTCTGAGACATTTCCATTAGAAATCTAAGATATGGGTACTTCTGGTTCCTGAATGCTTCAGAATCCAGAGGAGCATCCCATTTCAAAAGAAGTTTAGACAGGCTCTGAAAGCATGTCCCCACAGCAAGCTTGAAGTATTGCTGTAGCATGGATACACAGGTTCAAGTTAAATTGAGCTGGTATGGATAAATACAAAAACTAAAGCGAAGTTACAAACTAACATTTGTAACAAAAACGCTTAAACAACCAACTTTGGTAGGCAGAAAGCTTGCTAGCCCAAAGCAGAGGTCCATGACATCACCTCTCTATTGCTACCTGTGCTTGCGTTAAGACACCAGTCATTGTTATTTTCTCTTGTGGTGACACAATTTAACCACATAAAAATATTTTTTCCTGTAGGTACTTTACGAAGCAGTACTTGAGGTACTTTATGAGGTAGTACTTCCATAAGCTTGAACAGAAAGTCCAGGTCCGGGCTACAAGCAGTGTGGTACTTATGCCTCCAGCCCCTAAGCTGTGCTTTTCTGGCTTCTTGTCAACTGTCACCTGTTATTTGCTTTAAATTAGATTTGAAATTCTAGGTTTGGGTAAATGTATTTCACAAATTGTGAACAAGGCCTAGCAAGACACCCTATCCTGTAAAACAAATAATGAAGGGTCTCATCAACCACTTAAAGGACAGCCCATATTAGCGGGCAAGATACTGTGTTGGTTTTGAAACGCTGAAGTGGGATGCACAGATGGAGGGGACAAGTCTAAACTCTTGTTACTCAGGAAAGAAAATTGATGCTGTCCTGCGGTATGCACTTGTATCATGGAGTTGGAGTAGAGAAGTCTGAGCAAGAGAGTGAGCATTAAGGTCCTGCTCCAGCCTGATGTTCACTTGTGGAAACTCAAAGGAAGAGCAGAGATACCTTTCAGAGTCAAACCCAAACATTTCCTTAAGAACCTTGTTCTCTGTCCCTGTGAGCTGGTTATACCTCTAGCCTGAAGGACTCACATCAAACTGCTTTTGATGGTGAAAATTTCAGCTTATGTTAAAAGCTACAATAGTTATTGCAGAACCAAAACCTAAAGGCAATTTCCATTCCATCTTATGAATGCAAAATGTTAAATACTTGGAACAGTGCTAGAAGACCCAAATTAGGTCTTCCTTCAGTAGATCACAGTTTAAAGGTTTGTTTTTACCAAGACATTGGACTGCACTTAGATTTACTGATGAATCACAGCACATTACAGTATCTAACTTGCAAACCAATGGCAGGGAGTTCTCCAGGCACTTTAAGGGAAGCACACTAGGCACGTACTTGCATCTTCAGGGATTAGATACTGTAGAAAACATGACCCCAAGGACACATTAACACTGGCACAAAGTAGAGGACATTCACAGACTAAAAAGCTAGTCCAGCAACACATGACCAATGTTATGTGTCTTTTCCTATTGAACAGCTTTCCCATAAGGTTTGCTTATTTTCTTGGGCAGATGGTCATTTTACTATCAAACTGATTTAGCTGCTTCCACAGAGCTGGAAGATGAGTGTACTGCAGGGGGTGGAAAAAAGTTACCTGACACAGGCCTATTCTTCCTTAAAAATAAAATGTAAATGCTGACTTTGTTATTTAAAAAAATAGGGAATGACTCAGAACTAGAGGACTATGGATAATTCTCTAATTACAGTGCCAGTAGAGGAGATTTAAAAACAGAAATAAACCCAACAAACCACCCAAACAACTGCAATATATACCCTCTTCTCAATGTTAATTTCTATTAACACAAAAGAAAATTGCATGGGAAAACACTAGGGGGAAGTTGGATCTCTCAGTATTTTGCCATCTGAATATTTAATAAATTTTGAGGGATAAACCAACCAAGGGAAAAAAAAATCAGCTCTCAGAGGCAACATATTTCTGTAAAAATATATTCTGATTGCTATCTCAGCATATATTGTATTACCAAAAAAAAGGCATACCACAAAGCAGGTTTTCCATTACACTAGTGGAGCGCACATCTTTCAGATGCTAGTTTTGAAGTTACAAGTTTTCATTGATGACAGTATTATGCTTGAGTGTGAAACCTGCCCTCTACGTATCATCCTGCAAAACAAGCCTATCTACGACTGACTGTACCTTTCTTGTCTGACAAAGAAAAGCTATTTGCCTGCTTATTCTGACAAGAATTGGTTTTAGTGCTGTAATATTTACAGAAGAAATATGTAGTAAACAAAGTCCAAACATGATAGAGTAGGGATTTCAGTCAATTTTTCACAGCACCTTTATGAGAAGAAATTATGTTGCTGTTTTACACATACTCAGATGGAATCAGAAACCATTCAAATTAAAAATAGTGTGCAGAGATTGTGTAAAAGCTATCAACCAATGCCCAGAGAAAGAGACACTTTTAACAAATTACGTGCCAGGATCCTGACAAAATGTTGGGATGACTTCAGGGATTTTTGGAATTAAGGTTTGGCAACTCCCCCCAAAACCCCCAAATATATATTCTTATAAACACATAAATTCACAGAATCACAGAATTGTAGGGGTTGGAAGGGACCTCACCTCGAGAGATCATCGAGTCCAACCCCCCTGCCAAAGCAGGTTCGCTGGGACAGGTCGCACTGGTAGGTGTCCAGACAGGTCTTGAATATCTCCAGAGAAGGAGACTCCACAACCCCCCTTGGCAGCCTGTTCCAGTGCTCTGTCACCCTCACCATGAAAAAGTTCTTGTGCATATTGGTGTGGAACCTCCAGTGTTCCAACTTGAGGCCATTGCCCCTTGTCCTGTCTCCATAGACAACTGAAAAGAGGCTGGCCATTTCCCTCTGTCTCCCATACTTCAGATATTTATAAACATCAATAAGATCCCCTCTCAGTCTTCTTTTCTCAAGGACGAACAGCCCCAGCTGACTCAGCCTTTCCTCACAGGGAAGATGCTCCAGGCCCTGTCAGGTTATGTGAAAAACGTAGTCTCGAAGATACAACTACAAATAATTAAAATCTCAGTAAAATAGAACACCTGCAAATCTCACTTTGAAAAGCTATCATCTCTTCTTGTCTCTTCCTGATCTTATGCAAAAGGGAGCATGCTATGAAAAAGGAGCAATAGTAAGCTCATTCAATTCACAAGAGATACAAAATAAACGAAATATATTAAACTTATTAGTTCTATCATCTAGTGAACTGCATATATAACATTTTCTGTCAAAATACTAGTATACATAATTGTCCACATTTGCATTCTGCCTAAGGCTGTGGAGTTTTCTGTTTTCTTTTTCTCAATCTGTCCCCAAGATACCTTTCAGGGTTGGTTTTTTTTCCAAAATTAAAGCTAGGAAAACCAAGGGGTTTGGAAGTGCTTTTAAAATCCCAAACTATATCCATTTTTGAAGGACTACATTGCCTAGAGAATTTCAAGTAGGAACACAAGATTTGACTAGGTGGGTTACAGGTTAGAAACACAGATTTGCTGAGCCTATGGAAATCTATTCAGATCTTATCAAGTTTTAAAACTTCCCAAGTACTACCATGTGCTTACAATTAACAGGTGTTTCACTGGCCCATAAAACCAGATATCAAATTGAGTTATCAAACTCAAGTGTCAGACCTAAGTAGCAGGTAATGATACACCCCAACCAAAGTTCCCCTTGAATCCTGCAGAGTGACCAGATTAAAGGAGGAAGATCTGGTGATAGCCTAATTTATCAGAACCAGATGAGCTTCCATGTACCTCTCCTTGCTCAGATGACTGCCACCCCACTCTTCCTGTTCCTAATTCAAACTATTTAAACCACTGTCCTTGAAGCATTTGAATCTTAAAGAGACGGTAACTTTTCCTTAGGATGCGATGTCTCGTAGCAGGTCGTAGCACCACACCATCTCATCACACCTTAATGTGACTAGGAGAGATCAACAGATGAGCTGAAGATAACCAGACCACCATGCCCAACGCCAGCACCTCTTCACACATTATTTTTCTCTTCCCCTCACTCCTACTGCTCATCACCTGACTACACAGGAGTGGTCTTTAGAGTGTAGCACGCCTAAACACAATTTTTACTGTCCCCATGTCATGAAGCAGGCATTTTCTTCCTGCGTTTCCATTCAACCATCAGCTTCCCAAAAGCTGGTTGCCACCGTTCTGCAGGAAATTTAACCTCACCCCCATCTCAAACACAACTTCTCTCGGTTCACCACAAGGCAATGCAGGACATAGAGAGAAGGCAGAGAAACACAGAGAACACTATTGCCCTGGACTCACAGTCGGGAACACAGTAGGTATTCCCACAGATGCTGCACAGGTCAGGCTTGGGACTGCCAGAAAAGGACTTGGGCCTGTTTTTCCCACATTTGTGTTACATGCCATCACAAAAGGGTTCTTTCACGTTTTCCTTTTACCATAGTTGATTTACATTTCCCCAAACAGCTACTCTTACAGAGAAAGCAGTAGTGTGGAGAGCAACGGAACATTTTCACAAAGCTTAAAATCGGTGGAAAGATAGTAATTTCCCTGCTTACATTCTACTACCCTTAATCATCTTCAGTAATTGAAAAAACTGTGATTTCTATTGAGTATCTGTAAAAACTAGAATCTTGTCATCTCAAAAAAAGGGATGAGTAATTATCTCAGTTAAGACAACAGAATTTCCCATTCAAAAATACAGGGAAATAAATGAGTCACAGATCTGAAATTATCATTTGCAATCATGAAAGGAAAACATTTGCTGGATACAACAGTATTAGGCTGATACATTACAGTGACCCCTAATCCCTGTGCAATTTAAAACTAACTTTACCTCGCTGCAGGGAGATGCTTTTCCAGCAAACACTAACATGGATTTCCAGTATTGTATCCAAACCAATTCCCCTCCTTCTCTGAGGAAAATCCAAGACAGAATCCTTTTTTACTGGGAAAGGGAGTGGGGGGGTGGGAAGGGGGCAGAAATCAGTCTTTTAATTCTGATACATCACTCAGTTACTGGCAAGGCATGCTACAGACAAATATGAATTGCTTGTTTTTGTTACATTTGGAAAATTTCCAAGGATTAAAAAAAAAAATTTCAGAAGTAGTTTAAATGTGTAACAAAACTGATACCCAAGCCACGCCCCAGATTACTGCCCTTTATGCAATTGACATTGGCCAGAATCCATATAAAAACACACATCTACTGGCTCCCTGCTCTAAAATTTGCTCTGTTCAATTTGAAATCTATGGGTTTATTCTTGTAGCCAAAGCAACATCATTGTACCACGGTGAGAATACCTCTGCAGAAGCTCAATATAGTGTATTTTCACCTCCATCCCTTTTTCACACCCAAAAAGATATTATTAAATTATATATATACTGTAGGGCTAGTGAAATGGTTATAGCATACAAATTTAAGAGGTAGAGAGAATACAAGTAGCAGATTGTTACGTCCTTTTCTTTAATGGAACACTTGCAAAAAGCAGTGCCAGTTGTCTGGCAGCTATATTTATGATTTAAAATACAGACATTTTAATTTTTAATATTTTTTTTTACAAGTGTAAACTAACAAATCCTTCTAAAAAAACCCAACCCTACAGAGAAGTAAATAAAAGATGCATTCTGCACATTTGCTTGCTCATTTTGACTGAAATATAAAATTTATGCTGATATTAATGCATGGGATTTTTCTACTGTCATACACACTTTTTTTGTTTTTGCAGAGAAGGAAGGGATTTGCAAGATATCAGCCCCTATCATTTAAAATACATCCCTGCAACATGAGAAGGAAAAAAATTAACACCACCAACATATTCAACCCATCATAAGAATTCATCTATTGCATTTCACAATGTGATTTCTGAATCTTTTTACAGAATATAAAAGTTCTTTGCTGTGAACAGTAGTGTGCGTAGATAGCAACTATTAATTCAGAGTACCCTGCATATCTGGCTACTGTTTTCAAAATTGCTATGTGTGCTTATGCTGAAAACATGATGAAAAAGAAGCAGAAGAAAGCAACATAACTTGACAAGCATACTGCACATTAAAGGCATCATCCAACAACATTTTTAGTCTTCCCCAAAAGACGGTACCAATGGGAACCATGATTTCTTTTCTGGAAAGTAAAAAATCTGCTTCATGTGGCTTTTCCTTGGAGAAATCAACAGGTTTTTGTAATGTTCCTCAGGAAATGTGAACATATTTAAAAGCTCAAAGTCTTAAATGTGTGAATGCCCAATGTCAGGCTTGAAAGACATCAGAGTCATTCCCACCACTTTTCTTCCTGATCCTCCAGCATGGAGGAGAGAGGGGAAACATTATATCTGTAAACATGTAACTTGGCATTTTTATGGTAATATCCATATTTGTGATTATACATTTACAAAGGCACATGCCAAGAGCAGATCAAAACAAACAAGGAAATCAAAGACAGGAGGTTATCAGATGATGGGGATCTTCCTCTTGGCACAAGGCCACCTGTATATATACTTTTTAACACAACAAGTAAGCAAATAGATCCCAACTTGTAATGTCAAGCAGCTATCCAATTTCCCAGCTACAGAGCAGAGTGAATTCTATGCACAAAACACACAAAAGAATATTGTTTGGAAGTTTTGTTTCAAGCCACAAAGTATTTAAATGTAAACCTTTGGAAGAAAACGCCCTAGTAATGTGAAGAGACTCCACTCTGCACTCAGTGCACTTTTTAAGAAAGGGCAGGAAGAAAAAAGGAGAAAAAAAATTGTTATTGCATGGGGTTTTGATGAATTTAAGTATGAGAAAGCTTCATTTCAGCTAACGTGTTTTTTCTCGCACATCTCTACAGCTCAGGAACCACAGCATGCCTTTTCAAACACTGACAATACAAAGAACTATATAAGCCTTACACAGGTTAAAGTTAGTAGTAGATTTTTAGTGTTAATGATTCATAGCATAGTAATGCATTGAAAAGGAAAGTTTCTCTGATGAATACATTTTTGACAGATTGACAAACGCCAAAGGAAAAATAATACAGAATCTGCAGTACTGATAGATAAGTACAATTTCATGGAGAAATTTGTATCATTTGGTCACTCTGGAATTATGCTGAAGTAGCTGAAATCAGATAGTGACTTTAAGCACAAGAAGAATGATACACAGGCTCATCAAAGTCAGCAAAGTATGCTTTCTCAAGTAATTCATTACCTTTCCTACCAAATCCAAGTGGTATTGCATAATGATAGGAACACCACAACAAGCAGGCAAAGACTCATTTTGGTCATAAAATGCATTAATGCAATTATTAAAGTAGTATTATTTTTTATTTCCTATCTAATCCTTCAATACTTGCTCCATTATTTAATAATTGCATTCTGCATTTTCAATATGGGGTGCCAAAGGCTTAATCAATTTGCGTGAGGAGGAATGGAAAATAATTTTTGAGGTTATGGCTTCAATAGTACTACAAAGTAGTACCAGTCCGAATTGAAGTAATAATTAATCCAATTAAAATATTAAACAAATTTCAGGCAAAATATATTTTGAGTTTCAGAAGATATGCATACATGATTAGTTAGAAACATTTACATACGTACCTCCATATTACCAAACATCAAGTTTGTTAAATAGTTCATAAGCATGACTTAGATGGTTTAGAATTTAACCAGGTGGAACAAATAATCTTTTAGGAAAACCAACAGAATTTTGTTATTATTTTTATCATCATTATTATTTTATAGTGTATTATATAAATTACAAAGACATAATTCAAAACTTGGAGAAAAAAAAAAAACCAGCTCAATGAAACTGGTTGGGTTTTGTTTCCTCCACATATCATGAACAATTTAAAATTCAGTAACTACCTGACAACTTCTTGCCCTTCCCAGTTTGCCTACTTGAAAGGTCAAGATTTTTTTGTCACCTCAGTCTATATGAACCTCCATCTATAGATACATACAGGCCAACAGCAAATCCATGCTGCACACAGTACCCAAGAAGGACATCCAATTCATAGGCAAGTAGCTATAAAACTAAAAATCTGACTAAATCAGAAATTGGGAAGAAGGTTACCAAAGGGCTAGCAGGGAAATTAAGTTGACATCTGGTGCCAAAAAGGATGTGGGGAATGCAACAAACCTCCTTTCTGGCATGTTTGCAAACAAAAATTTCACACCACTTACCATGTAATAGCCTATAATCCCGTACATAATGTTACCTTTATGCATGCCTCTCTCACAGGGAACTTTTGTAGGTATTATACATAAGAAGTCTATTTCTTAGTCTCTGAGTGTACAACAATTACCTTATTGTCACTTGGTCCACTGTGCATTGTAAGTCTGATTTCATGTAACAATCTTGCTGCATGCTGTCACGTCTGGGTATAATGACTGTGGTATTTGCACTGTTCAAAATCCTACCTCAGGGATGACAGACTCCATGCACTCCCCTCCCCCACCCTCCCTCCAAGCCCACTTTCCTCTGTCCCCCTCCCTGGCTGGCTAGCAGGGCATTTTAATCCAGGCACCCTCGAAGCAGAGTGATGACATCATGACCTTTACTTAAATTCACTGCCTGAGATGCAGGACCTGACCGGTGGTTTAAGGTGTTGAAAGAGATCACTGGTTCACTTCAGCGCAGGTGTTTCAGAACTGATCTATCACATTTACAGGGCCAGATGCGGTGAAAAGCTGGCCACTTAAAATATCACATTAAAATGTGCCTCTCGTCATAATTTCTAAAGTGTTTTTCTCAAAATCTTTTGGGAATCGCCTGAAAGGTATTTTTTTATCCTCAGAAGCAACAGGCCCCCAGGTGATTTTTAACTTTTCCTGATTGGTTTGTTTTCAGTTCAGATTTTGTTTCTCCAATGGTTCAAGCCCTGCAGTTTAATGGGCAAGCCAAACAAGCCAAGGAGATATAAACTGTATTTCTGAGAAAAATATAGAGAAAAAGCATTAACATTTCAGGAGTTTAGTATGAAACAAGATTCCTTTTAACATGGCTATTACCAAAGGTTGTTGTGGGGTTTTTTTTAATGCAACAGAAAGTAGGATCTTCAAGCAAATAACCATCACAGAATCACAGAGTGGTTGGAGTTGGAAGGAGTGTCAAAGATCATCTAGTGGGCCTGGACACCCTCACTAGCCCAGGTTGCCCAAAGCCCTATCCAACCCGGCCTTGGACGCTGCCAGGGAGGGGGCAGCCACAGCTTCTCTGGGATACCTGCATCAGTGTCTCGCCGTCCTCACAGTGAAGATTATATTCCTTATATCTAATGTAAATTGACCCTCTTTTAATTTAAAACCATTACAATTTGTCCTATCTCTCCATGCCCTTCTAAGTGCTATGGATCGCAAAACACGGACAGTAGTAAGAAGCTGCTTCTCTCTATTAGTAATTGGATTGTTCCAGAGAGAAAAAGCCTAGTCAGAAGAAGAAAGCAACCAAAACAAGCAAAAAATTAACTTCAAATATTGATTTCTAACACTAAAAAAAAATCCACTCCAAAATTCCAAAGTCTTGAAAACTTATGTTTCTCTGACTTTTCCTTTAACAGATTAGAGGATTTATCATGCAGATTACTGTACTTTATTACACACCATCATAATCTGTTTTTCACAAATGAGGCAAAAAAAAGTCAGGCAATAAAATGTGACAACTGCCTTTTTAGGCAAGTGGCAAGAAAGACAAGGCAACATCAGGTAGACAGAAAAATCTGTAAAGTCTGAATGTCTCCTTATTCCTTATTAGAATTAGGATTTCTTTTCTTTCAACAAGTTTATTTGTAGTTAAAGATTTCCAACGACACTTACATCTTCTTTTGAAAACTTCACTAGCTAAGTGGAGATAAATCAACAGCTAAGCTCCAAAGTACCATCCACAGCCAAGTGTAGTCAAACCCTGCTACATACCAAGAAATGGCTCATGCTTTCCCTCAGACAAAAATTAGAGGAAGGGATATCAGCAGGGGCAGGTAAGTTCCAGTGGTTCCACTGTCTAGGTGGCATTGCCTCAACCATCTAAGTTTGGCACCCCACATTCCTTCTAGCTCCTCAGCAGGTATTTTCCCCACTTCACCCAATATAGATTGAGCTTGGGTACCTGATGTTCATCCTTTGATTTGCTCCCTAATTAGATGATCAGAACAAAACATTGCTACACCCCACTCCACAGCTAGATCTCAAGCAATGACTAAAAAAAAATAAAAAAATCCAACAACCCAAACAAAAACCCAACAAAACATAAACCCAAAAGAAGGAACCAACCAAACAAGCCCCCCAAAACTCAAATGGGACAGGTTTTCTAAAAATTAAGCATCTGAAAGATTTAAGGCTAATTTTGTAAATAAACATACCCCTACTGGAGCTGTTCTACTTAGGTAATTGAGTGGGATTTTCCATTTTTTTTTAGTCAACTCTGTATGTCCAAAGAGATTTCAGGTTTGATTTTTCAACAGAACATAATTCAGTGTTTACTTCTGGAGTTCATCTCCAGCTACTTAAATCAGAAAGGCCGTATATAATACAGATTCTGTTTCAATTCCAGCTGCTCTGTTGTCTAGCATTTCAAATTGGATAGTGATCCTACTCAGTGTTATAAAGGTCTATAAAGCTGTCTACACCACGGCCAGAAAGTTTTGAAATATCAGACTTCTGAAACTACTAATTTTGTTGTTGTGTTTTAATCTGGAAGCTGAATTTTTTTCATAGCTGCCTCATGAAAACATCACTAAAATAACCTTGTTGATCTCACCCTCATATTGATATTCTCAGGAAGTATAAACGCAGATTCTTCAGAAAATCCTCCACTGAGAAAAGAATCAGGTTAAAAAGTGGTAAGTGTAGTTACACAATGTCTGGGGTATCAGGAATTCACCAATTTAAAACGAACTGGAAACTTGCCACTGGGTATTATACACTACGAAATAGAATTTTCTTTGCTTACCTTACTCAGTCATATGTCCTGGTATTTGCAATCTATGATGCCATTTCACAAAATTCTGTTCCACTCATTTTGAGATGATATAAAAGAAGTACTGATAATTTGATTACATGTCATTTTCTTGATTTCTGCATGAACTTTTAAAATAATATACAACAAATCATTTCTACAGGTATGCCCACCAACTCTGTTATGATTGCCTTTCCAAGTCAACTTTCCTGCCCAAAATATACTGCCATAAATTAAATACACAGCCCTCACTGAAATAATTTGTAAAACAAATGTCAGGAGACATATTCCAGTTGGTCCTGTGGAAAGCTTTCTGATCTGGTTTTCACAAGTATTCCACATTTAAGTTGGTATCTAACTTCTCCTGCATTCAACAGAATTGAGAAATTCTGTATTTTTGCAAATATGAAACCTCAATTGCTCATTTGTAGTGTAATTTTTAATTTCAGCTTATTATTTATTAGCATTGCACACGCTGTATGGAATCATTTAGACATACTTGTTGACAAGGGGAAATATTTTTTTTCAGATTTATATAGTTATCTTACATGTTTCTTTTCCCACCTCGTGATTTTCATAGTAGCATAGCAACTTCAATAGTTCTTTTGATTACTAGCATATATGCCACCTATATATAACTAACGTAGCATATGTACTATGCCCTTAACACAGATCACAGAGAAGAGCAAACAGATATTCCAGCTGCTTCATTCCACTACTTTTCTTCTAAGTGTAACAACTTGGTTTTGAATTCAGCTTTGGTGGCCAGTTTTTCCCCACTTGATTCCATTTTTCACTGAATTAGCTCTTTCTGTTATTGAATTTATTTCAGTAAAACCCAGGAAAGATTTCTCTGCCCAGCTGATAGGGCAGCACTATGCTGATATCTTCAACCAGTTTATGCATCATGTGTATATAAAAAAAAGCAAATTACAGTGGCATAAACCAAGCACAAACTTCTCCTACATCAGGTCTTTTCACAGGTCACTGTACACACGAATTGCTTATTTCCAACTCATGCTACACCATATCAGTTCAAGCAACCTAAAAGTCATAAGAGATAAGAAATGCTTCTTAAACTCAAGCATCGCCTTACTTCTGGTATTTAATACTTCTGCCTGCATCTTTGTAAGACTTACAAAAGGAGATATTTAAAGATGAATGTATCAAGAGAGAGGACCACCAGATGCAGTTATTTGTGGTATTCATCCTGAAAAGCATTTACAGTGTATTCCTATTCTGTGGATTTTAATCACAGTAAATGCTAACTGCAGAGTGTTATAACACATCAGCGTTCAGGGGAGGATCAGTGAAACAAATCCCATGTTTTAAACATTAACTTTGTCTCCAAATCTAAGTGAAGAACTTTTCAGACCTTATAACATCACTAACATCATGAAAATTAAAAGCTGTAATTTCTCTAACAGATTACAAGAGTTGCTCTGAACAAGTCACGGAGCTATGTGGCTTTGAGAAACCCTGTAGTCAACTTCTGAACACTGATCTCTGAGAACACATTTTAATCTCAAATGGAGAACACCAACACATGCACCCCATCAAGGTCCAGATATTTGAAGGAATTCAGAAACCCAGCAATACAATTTCCATAATTAAAATACTTATCTGCATTTAATCTGAAATCTTACCCAAACACGATATATTGAATGGTTCAGAGAGTGACAATCCTAAAAATAAGAGGTTTGCCTTGTGCAAGGCATGTCCTAGGCTGCAACTGCTGAAAACAAACTACACAACTGATATGTGAGAGAACAGTAAAAATGGATTATATAGGGAGTGGACGATTTGCCAATGACCATTCAAACATGACATTAGGTTTGAGAAATCACTAACTCATTCACGGCCAATTTTGACCCACCTGGTTTGTGTCCCCTTTCTGCTTCCTTTCTAATTCAATAATCTATTAATTTATTTCAGGCTGCAGATATATCAATTCATTACAAACCCTGGATTAAGTCCACAACATTACACAGTATTTTGGTCCTGACATTCACAGACCCAGGAGAGACTGGGTTTCCTGTTTCTATATTAGTGTCTGCTTCCCGCACTGCAAATCAAGAAATTTCTGGTTTGCCTTACCTACCCAGAACTTTCACTTAACTTGTGGAAAACTGGGTTCTCACTATCAAGTGTTAACCCTTACCTTCTTTCTGTTTGCACATTAAGAAGCTGAAGGAGCTAACCTGACACAGAAGTCTTCCACAGTCTAGTTCAGTATCCATCCAACTCCTCAGACTGCCCCTCACTGCCCATCCTGCTCCAGCATTTCAGCACTTCTTTTTCTTTAAATCTGCTTTTCATGTTTATAATATGCCTTAATATGACCCGAACAGAGGCATCCTGAGTAGGTCACTAACAATTCACTAACATCACCGAATTAAAACTTCATGGTTTGTTCATTTTAACAGAGAGTAGAATCTAATTTTTATCACTTTTCTATTTCTTTTTTATCAGGTTTTGGGTTTTTTTAATCAAAAAATATTTTTCAGGTGTCAAACAAGCAAGAATTATCTAGGTAATCCTTCACTTTACACTCTGCGTTCTACCTCTCTGAAAACTTGAAGCTATTAAAAAAAAAACCCAAAACCAAAAAAAAACCCCAGATGGGGGCAGTTCTTAATGCAATGCTAAAAGAAGGAACATGAGCACAGCCCTAGCACAGGGACACATTTTTTTTCCCCCCATGACAACAAGTCTCACCAGAAGCTAGAGACCCTATCATATGCTGGGGACCTGAGCAAGTCTCAAGGTATCTCAGTGAGAAAGGGCTCAAGGAAACAGGATTTTTGGCCGTACAGGGATCCAAGGGAGAAGCAGCTGCCTCACTGCTCAGAGAAAACTAAGTAACCCGGTCCCTTACTTATAGCATTCCTCACTTACAGGGGACCTCCCCTTTGACATAACTTTTTGAGAATGATATGCAATAGAGAACTCAGTGTAGCAACGTTGACAGCCTAAAGAACCACACAGCGCGTAAAAATAATGGCAGGATTTGCTTAATTTCCATGTGGCCAGCAATTATTTCCTATTTATACTGTTATAAATGTGACATCACACCTTGTTTCCTGCTGGGATACTCCTGGCACAGAGATAACGAATATGCCCTCTGCCAATACTAAAGCCAAAATCAACTGCCTGACCACAACAAAAAGAGAAGAAAACTCCAAATACTTACTAAACAGATGTTGAAGTTGTATGATTTAAACTCCCCTCCCCACTGTCAGTTTTAGAGACACCATTTTAATAAACCTTGCTGAAGAAAACAGAATTTAAATATTTTATTTATGACAGTATAGTCCAAACTGAGGGTGAAAGGGAAAATAGCATGCACACCTAAATATAACGGGCAGTTTAATGTGGAAAAAAAACATACAAAAGGAAAACTTTTAAACTCCTATTGTACAGTTTGTTTCAGAAACACGTTAACAATGTACGAAAAAAACCTCTCGATGCCATTTATAAGGCTAACTCTTGCAGGCATGTTCCAAGTCCAATAAAGGAGGTTAATGCTACAATGGCAGTGAGAAACATGCAAGTCAAAACACAATCTAGGAGGAACAAAGCACCCTATACAACCCAAATTTCAGCAGCACTAAATAATATTCCACCTGTCAGCATGTCAAACAGCTTGGCGTGTTTCCATTACAAGACAAAAGTCACTTTTGTTTGTGTGTCAAATGTGCTCTGAGCAGAAGGAGGGGAAAAAAAAGAAAAAAAAAAAAAAAGAAGAGAGAGAAAAGCTTTTGGAGAGCAAGAGACAGTTCTGAGAGGTTAAAAAAACCCCCTGATAAATAACGATCATGCCTGCCACCTTTGTGTTTGCTTTCCAAAATAGCATTTTGGTTAGCCAGATGTTACAAATATAGCTACAAACACACGTAATGAACAAATTTAGACATCACTGATGCGTGGAAGATAACACAGGGTGGAACATACCCCACAAGTTAAAAAAAATTATCTGCAATTTACAAATGAGATCCAAAGACATATGAGACAAATGTTGGCATGTTCATAACTCATGTTTTCCATTTCACTAGGAATTTTTTGCGTGCTGATTTATATTTTTCCTATGACCAGGGAAACGGGGAAGGTCAGGAAGAGAGTTGACATGGTTTAGTGTTGCCTTTTGATTGCCTAATATAATTTAATCAAATAAAAAATTATTAAAACAGTTTCAATTATATGTTTCATTTATTTTAAACAGAAACTTTGAACTTGGACAAACTGTGACATAACAGATCACTTTTGTCTCAGCACAAAATGAGGTGCTTTACTAAGGAAGCAAGCAATCTGTCACTGGTATTGAATCCTTTGGTTTAGTACACTTGAAAGTAATAACAAAAAATTACTTTATACCAGAGCATAGGCTGTCAGACTACTTGGTTTGAGGAACAAGAGAAAAAAAAATTTAAAAAAAAATCAGTTAGAAAATACAAATGGAAGTATAAACGGGAATACTTTAGCATTCTCTCCCTAGATGTCAAACAAATTTACAGCTGTAAATTAAAACCCTTATCATGAAAGGCCAGAAAAATTGAATGATGGAAGTAATTTCTAATAAGAAAATAAAAGTAGTCCTTGTCCTAAATTCAATAAGAAAAAAAAATAACCACAGGAGAATACAAAATAATATTTAAGAGAAAGCATTTCAAGTTAAAATGGACTACACTTATGTTATTACAGAATAACCAAGTATCTTGCAGTTGCTCTGACACCTTTACCTCATCTGTAATTTCCTGATCAGCAGCTTCAGCTGAGTGTGGACTCCCCTCAATCAAAGGAGCAGCGAGAAGGACCAACAGCAAGACCAGAGGCCACTGACACAGCTACAAAGGTCCTGCTACACATACAGCTGCAAAAATGGACAATGTAAGCAGGTTTCCAGAGCAGCTTAAGTTATATGAGGAACCTCTTTTAATAGTACTTAATCTGTTTGCTAGTTCTGTAATTTACCAGAGAAATGTAATCTAGATTCGCACTCTACAAGATACAAAGTCTTTAAGAAGCTTCATATACACACAAACTGGTATGAACCTTTCCTGTTGCCCATTTTAATTCATAGATTGATTTACTTCTCTAAAAGACTACACTAAGAATTTTAGTTAATATCTCCTATTGCTGTTCGAATCCCTTCTGTGTGGTTTTCAACAGTGGGATCAAGATTCAGAGAAAGATAAAATCTATTTGTGGAAATTAAAAAAAAAATAATCAAATGAACTTGTGAATACCAACTACATTCAACAGAAAACTAGGTAGTAAACAAACCTGCTATAGTGTGCAACATTACACACTGAGGCGGGTTAGAGTGAATATAAAATGCAGCTAAAATAACCCAAAAAAAGATAAAATCCTGAATCCTACAAAGAAGATGACAGCCACCCACAGAAATATGTCCATTTAACAGAAGAAATCCTCATACCTTGCAAAGGAACTGGGCACAGCTTTGGCATAGCTACACCTGGACACTGGAGAGTGTTGATGTTTTGCCTAGAATATTTTCAGAACACTGGCAACCAAAGGAACCCTTCTGGAAACGACTCGGTGACAAATACCTGATCTCATAACTTCAGCCCCTGTGAAAAGGCAGCGTGGGGAAGACAAAGACAATAGATGCATCCAGTGGCAGCCACAAAATGGCTATTATTCAAGACGCTTTCACCTACTTATAAAAAGGCTAAAAAATTCTCTTCCATGTTAATTAACACAGAAGTCAGACTTGAAAGCAAAGCTCTTGATCCTATAATGCTGCATATGACCTAAACAGTGATTATTTTATTATTGTTATTATTGTTATGTAAGATCAGTAGTAGCAACTAACTCGTATCACTGAACCAGATGAAAGGTGTTAGGACTTCATGAGATCATCAATTATCTCATCAAGGAAGACAAAACATTTCTACATTCCAAATGAAAACTGAAAAAATTCTGAAGATCTGGGCAGAATGATATGAAAATAAATTAATATCCAGGGCAGAGTAGCCTTTGTGGAATTAATCTCATCTCATGGCAGTCTCAGCCAGAAGGAAAGTTTAGCCATTCTGGAATTCAGACTTCAGAAGAAACTCCTATGGTAAGACACAATTAAATTGCATTTAAAAAAACCCTGTCACATGCTTATTTACATACTCTCTTATATAAACACATGATCTTTAATTAGAAGCATCATAAATCAAATAGTGTTGTGGTCAAGAGACCACACTGATACCCTGGCTGAGTCAGAAGGCAGAGTTGTTAGTAACATAGTTTCATAGCATTTTTACACTGTTTTATGAAACATGTTAGTCTTTCTATGTCTACATTGAGTCATATATTCACCACATGTGAAAGAAAGTGAGAAAGTTAAATCCCTGGCCCTACAAGGTCATCACAAAGGAGCATGGTGGGAGGGAGGGGAGGGAAATCAGAGGAAAAAGGGGAGCGCTCATAAAATGTAAGGTTTAAGGAATGACACTGGAATACATCCAAGATCAATCTCTGTTCGATTTCATAATTTTTGGGACAAGCAGCAGGTCCTTCACACCGCAAGAAGTAAGATCATGAAATGCCAAGAACAACAGGCATAATTCTTTCAAGATCATTCCATCATGATTTTGCAAATGAAAACAGAATGAGATATTAAAAAAAAAAAGCTGCTGAAGAGAAAAAAAAATTTCACTTTTCTCCTCTCTCACGACCAAGTTGAATCTTGTCCCCCCCCCTCACCCCACCAAGACCTTCTAAAAGACAATGAGTGTTAATTCGCGCACATGGCGGGCGCATGCAGGACTCACACCACCACCTCTGCTGCACCCCAGGGATTCCATAGGAGGTGTCTCTCCAAACATCTCCTGTTACTTTTAGTCTATGTAGTATTCCAGTGGGACAGTACCAGGGCTGGCTTTAGGGAAAGGCAAAGGTAGTCTAGAGTTGCATATTGCTGAGGAGCAGCAAAAAAACACACCCCAAAACAAAACAACCCCCCAACATTGAACACTCCATGCCCATGCACTGTGTTATTTCAGACAGCTGGAGAGACACATAGGCTGCTATGGCTCCAAAGGGAGAGGATTTTTCAAACTTTGCCTTTTAAAATCAGATTCATCATGCTAAACTGCATGAAACAGTACTTAAACAATTGCTAAAGGCTATCACATAAAGTGACAAGAAAATGGAAGAAGCAAACCAGTCTATGTCACAAGTTTTAATGTAGGCTTTTTTATTCAATTCTATTGCTTTCCTCCTTGAAAGTGAGCTAGATAAAAGAAAGCATATTTTTTTCAGACCTAACATTGAATATGTCAAGAAATCTTTCAATAAAGAATGAATTTCATGACTTACAAGCTCTGACTGTCAAAACAAGTACACGTCTGTCTTCCCCATTTCTTGGTCTAGATAGGTTAATCCTATCTTATTCCTTTGTCAGTATTCCTAGACCATACATGATCTTATGGAATCCATGTAGGATTAAATTTATAATCAGAAAATGCAAATAACCACCTCAGCAAGCTAATGGAAGTCAGCTGAAAGGTTGTTGTAGTTTTGAGTGGCTGGGTTCTGGTGGTAGAGGGGGAGGCTACAGGGGTGGCTTCTTCAAGGAGTATTGAGAAGCTCTCTGCAGGCCCAGCAGAGCAAACACCAGCTAGATCAAGGCCAGAGTTGTTGTTGACCAAGGCCGAGCCCATCAGCAACGGTCACAGCATCTCTGGGAATCACAATTAGGAAGAAAAAAAAACCCACAAGCAGCCGCTTTTTGCCACCACAGAAGTGAGTGAAAAGATGTAAGAAACTGTGCAGACACCAAGGCCAGGAAAGAAGGAGGGACAGAGGGCAATGAGGTGCTTCAGGTGCTGGAGTAGGAGATTCCCCTGAAGGCTGTGGAGAAGACCATGGTGGAGAAGGATGTCCCCTCACAACCTATGGATGATGACAGGGAGCAGAGATCCCATCTACAGCCCATGGAGGACTCCACACTGGAGCAGGAAGAGACACCTGAAGGATGCTGTGACATGGTGGGAAGTCTGCATTGGAGCAAGCTCCAGGCAGCAAAACATGCAGCCTGTGGAGAGACTGACCCTCCTTGTGCGACAATGGCGGGGGAAGAAGGGAGCAAAACCATGACGAAAGTGAAGTCTGATAAGAAGGGATAGGTGGGGGGGAGGTGCTTTAAGCTCTGATCACACTTCTCATTATCAGACTCTGGTGTCACTGGGTGTGCAGTGTAGTATACTAAATTAGAGAGTTTCCTTTATTCTGTGTTGAGTCTGTTTTGCCCATGACACTAAGTGGAATCATCTCTCTCTGTCCTTATCTCAACTAGTGAGCCTCTCAATATGTAATTTCTCCCCTGTCCAGATGAAAACGGGAGTGACAGAGTGACTTTGGTGAGCATCTGGCCTCCAGCCATGGTCAAATCATCACAAAGGTATGATATGATAAAACAGTCAAACAAACATTCATTGAATACGAAATATTTTGCTTGTAATATAAATCGCTAAATAAAGTTTAATTAGGAGCAGAGCTGAAACCAATTAATTTTTTCATCTCACAATAAAAGCTCTCAAAACTTTTCTGTCATGGACACAGCTTTTCATGACTGGTGTCAGTCAGCTGATTTTGAGAATCAGGGGAAACTCAGCAGGTGTTTTTACAAAGAGCAAGGAACAACAGATACTTCAGATTAAATTTTAATACTTTATATTTTTGGCAACAAATAAAGCATATTCATCATGTATCTGTGAACATGGACAGTCCCTTTTAAAGGAGCTGCAGTGTATGGAATAAAGTTGTTCCAGTAGTAGAGAACTGATTTTGATTATACATAGAGTATCTATTAATAGTCTAGTAGGTCTTTATAAAACATTAATTCCTCCTCACCTTACAGTGAGTTAAACATCATCACACTCTGAGAGGGAAAAAAAAAAGTTTTTATCTACATTAGCCTGTAGAACAGCATTATTGAAACGCCTCAAAACCAGATTATTTCTCATCCTTACCCAAGCTCAGTGCAAGACTCCACCATTAAACTCTCTAGTATGGTCTATTTTGAGTAAATGAGAGTGTAAATGCTAGAGGATGGGGAGGCAGAGATTACTGTAATTTAAGCACCCAGTTCCTGGAGCCCTGTGATAACTTCATTTTAAGAAGTCAGAAATATATAGTGTCTATTTGTTAAAACTGCACAGAAGCTTTCTAAGAGAGAACACTATACACTAGTGTCTTAAATACAAATTGACAAGACACAACTATGGCTCCAACCACATGACTTTGAATAGCTGGATTGGTAATGCCAGAAAAACGACTTCAAGGCTAAATCCTAGCAACCCCAGCAGGAATGATAAAAAACCCCAGAAGAGCGGCACTTCCCCATGTCTGCACTGTCTTACCAGAGCACTCATGGTCAAATTTTCTGTTTGAAACACAGCAACAAGAAAACGTGTACAAGGGGATAAGCACGGTAGCACAGTATAGCAGAAAGGTGGTAGCTATGCCCAAGGAGAGTGTGCATGTGTATCCATACATGAAAAGTACCTCCAAAACACAGAAATGTTCTACATAGCATTGAAATTATGACCAATTTTCTCAATCTGAAACCTTTATGCCTCAGTGGACAGATCTCCTGCAATAGCACTTCTGACTCCTCACTGTAGCACTGTCCAAACCACCCTGAGAGGCACACCAGGTTGCTCCTCACTGCATTTGCTCCACAGGTGTGGCTCTGCCATCCTTCACCCGTCCTTGAGGGAACAACCTATGGATACCACAGCATGAAACACATCTCGTCCCACACATTTTACTGCCAGATAAACATGCGCTCCAACGTTTCTATTTTATCTCAGTGAGGCATGAACTTCAGTGACGGGCTAGAACCACATAAAAAGTCATTAAAATATATTGCTTTTCTCTACATCAGGCCTTTTTTCCTTTTGCACACCACCTCCCCCAAAACAAAAGGAATGGGTGAGGAAGAAAACTTCTGCTAACATAAGCTCCCATTTAAAGAAATAGCAAAGAAAGGCAAGGGAATGCAAAACCTACTCATCCAAACAGTGAACAGATAATATCAGGTAGAACACTGTATTTGACTAATCAGATGAGCATGAATTGTACTTGTATGACTGAGAAAGAATAGCAGTTACTTCCAAGCAGCATCAATAAACAGGCTTTGTCACATGGCAGATTTACTCTTTTACAGATGTTAAATTGAAAACCTCTTTGCACTATCTTCGAACATCTATAACTTTTACTTTGCACATTAAATAAAAGAAGCTTTAATGCAACATTCCATCTGGTGTATTAATAGTAAAATCATACTTGTCTAAACACAACAGTTTTGGCTGATGCCTCAGTATCATTTTGTCTTGTTAAGAAGCTTATATGTTCTTGTTCTTCTGCCATGATCCAAAATACCTGCCATACGCTCTCCTAGCTGTCTTGGCTGTATTTTTTCATGAACGAACTCGCCAGTACATTTCAAGGTGATGTTTTGTTTTTAAATCACAAGTATAAAAATCTATTAAATTTCCTACATCTCCCTTTATGTACACAGAGGTTCTCTTTACTCCCTCTCCCCATATATATAATTTAGTAGGAGAAGGAGAGTGTTTGTTTGGCGGGGGGGGGGGGGGGGGGTGGGTTTGGTTGGCTGGTTGGTTTTTACTTTTCCCATGCATCTTTGTGGTTTTACTCAAAGTGCCAAACATTTAAGTAAATTGTGGAGCAGATCATTAGTAGTATTACAAGCTTAGTGCTTACTTGCAGAGGAAAAGAAAACATAACCTGACATAATCTGAGTAATATCAGAAGATCTAAATTTTTTTTTTCCAGTGAAAGTACTGATTCCCAGAGAAGTGTTTTCTTCATACCAGCTTGTTTCTTGAACAGTAAGCAGTGTTTTGTTTGGATTTTTGCAGCAGAGTGAACTATACTGGTGGCTTCTGCCAATATAGAAAGCTCAGGGGAGGAACTGTAGTCTTAATTAATATAATAATTAACTGGTCATTATATTTGATTAAAACCAAAGGAAAACATTTACAGAAATTTTAATTAAGGTTTCACATTTGTTGGTGAAAAACGTAAGTTTTAACATTTTACAGTTTAGGATAACTGTCTAACATCTGTGCATTACATTTAAAGGAGGGATCAGCAGTGGTGTGGAAAGAGCTCTTAATTACATCTTCAAGAAATGAAGCTGAGAGACAAAGCAGTTGCTGCTGCTTATATTAAATATAGCTGCTCAGCTATATTAATTCCTTAGCACACTTCTTTCCACACCCTGGTTTATAGGTCTCTGATGATCCACAAGCTCAAAGCTAATGGTCTTATAGGCCCAGATCTCGTTTAAATGTTTTTAATTAAAAACTCAGCAGAAATACATACAGTCCTCTATGAAAAAAGTAAAGTGTAAACAGTGTCCTGGTGGTACAGAAACCATGGGAACTGCTGTCCCAGCATGATGTCAAAGGGCACCATGAAAAAATAAATACCAGTACAAATTTCAGCTGGTAGACTCAGACTTACGTGAGGATCTTAGTCACTTCAATTTTAAGGAAAGGACTGGGCTTTATATCTATCTTATTAACAGTAATACACAACCATGACTGACTGTTGGATACTGCCAAAGGCTCTTGAGGTCCACTCAAACATATGACTCAGAGTAACAAGTAAGGTAGGTGTGAGAAGTTGTGCTGCTCAATATTGTCTGCCACAAGACTAAGGACGCCCAGTCACAACAAGCCTCCACTTATTCAATTACCTCTGCAGCAACCGAAACAAGTGCTTTAGCTTTCAGTCAGAGCAAGTCACAGCTGTCAGTTAATCACAAAATTTTGTAAGTAATCAGATTATACCAAAAAAGATTTAAGGGTATTACTATTAAAATACAATCTAAGTTCACCCATGCAGGTATAAAACAGAAAAAGGCTTGCTTATCCATCTCAGCTGACTTAAGGAACATTTTGCCTGCTGTGTTCATAGACCTTTGGTGTCACAGCCAGGAAAGACCTATATTCTGTAACAAACTCCTCATTCACAGCACTATGTAACGATTCTTTTCGCTAGAAGTCCACAAAAGGTCAAAATTGTCACCAGAAGGGAGAGGGAAGAGGTGGTTTATTTATTAGGAATGGCTAGAATAAAGGTAAATTGAGAAAATCAGGAGCTGTGACTTTTCGCAGTAGTTTCTAAGCTCTGTTTTGCTACTTAAAAGAAATGCCCCACTTCCTCAAAAAGACCCCACCAACAAACCCATAAGTACCCTCCAAACAGCACTGTTACTCTGAAGCCCTGCAATTTATCTCCCTGCTGCTCAATTAAAGTCTGTCTTTAGATTTTAAGAGAGCTTGAGATTTCTTCTTTGTAGCTCCAGGCAATGAGCTACCAAGTGCCAAACTGTTTTAGTGATCTTTTGAGCAGTGAGAGTCTTATTACCAAACAAAACAAGGACAAATCCTACCACTAGAAGTGTACTGAAGGGTATTTCTTCTCCTAGACTTTCCAATTTGCTACCGCTTTTCTCGAAGAATAAAAATGTGTGAATTCATCTGTGGAAGCTTGGCATTGCACCACCAGGTCTTGTGCAGGTTAGGATAATGGAAACCTAAGGCCCTTAACCTGCTTGGGCAGTCCAGATGCAGGATTTATGCATCTATCCTTGTATTGATCTGTTGAATCCAACCACAGCATTAGGCAGCTACCTATTCCATACCTCTGGCTGCAGTCACACCGCTCCCTACGTTCTCATCCCACAGCAATAATTTCATTAGCAGTATCAGCAGGCAGTACCTTCTCAGGAAAATACATGGGCTAAGTCCTGGAGGAGCTGAGAGACATTTCCAACATATTTTTGCTCTATAGGTTTTAGAACTTCCAGCAGGAGGGGCAAAAGGAGGTTTGTTGGCAGTGGTACACCAGGAAACCAAAGCCAGGTCATATTTAAGATCCATTTGTTCTTTGACAGATCAGTAGTGAGCACAGAGGCAGAGAAGCGCTGGTACAGCTTCTGCCTCTGTCACACCTTCCCACACCCAACTGGAATGAGCTGGTGAGAATCTCCAGCAATTTCAGGACCACCCCTTGCACCTCAGTACGGCACAACTGAAATAAAATAAACCAGCTTTTTTAAACTTGAATTTTGAAGCATGAAATAGCTGCTCATTGACATACAGATAAATACTTCTGTGTAAGTCCATATTTTCAGTAAACATCATTTTTTCCAACTGTAGGAACAATTCTCAGGGTTTGTTTTTCCTCTCTCAGTTACTTAGGGTACCAAGAACCCCTGTAATTCACATTCATTTGATTCTTTCTTTCCTGCTGATCCAGCTATCTCAAATACTTTTTAAGGTTCAGGTAACCTTGTTAAGGTTTTTAAGGTAGAGTGCAGCACAACACATCAGGTTCTCCTAACCGGAGAGCTGCCTACACACTGTTCCAGTGAGCAAGTTGGAACTTTGTTAACAGCCCGACATCTGCACTTTACCATGTGTTGCTACTGATAAATAACAGTAAGGAAGAATGCTCAAAAGGTTTGCCAAGACAATTTAAGAGTAAAGTAAAAGAACAGAACCTTTTTTTTTTTCCAAAGTGTGAAGTTTTTGCAGATGAAAAGCAATTGCTTGCACATTACAAAAGAACTGATGAAAATAATTTTAATAATTTTTATACACTATAAATCAGTTAAACAAGCCATATTAGAAAGAAGACACATTATTCTATGAACTGCAAAGATTTCAATAAATGAACATTGCACCACCCTGAGCATCAGAATCAGTTTGCTCTCACTTCTAAACAGTCACTAGTGAGGAAAGAGTTAAAACCCGACCTGCTGCTTTAGCCTATTACTTTAGCCATTAGAATATGTTCCCTACTAATCTCCCTTTTGCTTCTAAATATTTTTTCCAACAGTGTTGATTGCTCCAAGGCTCCTATCTGCAAAACCCTAATGAAACTACAAGAAGCATTTGAGTTGAAGGTTGAATTATCAAGTATTTTCAGGATATAGAAAGCAGGAAACAGCAACACATTATGTAATTCAACCATTATATACTGCCATAATAAATATTTA
The DNA here is from genome assembly GCA_022605575.1 of Laterallus jamaicensis coturniculus. Classification (NCBI taxonomy): domain Eukaryota; kingdom Metazoa; phylum Chordata; class Aves; order Gruiformes; family Rallidae; genus Laterallus; species Laterallus jamaicensis. Next base: position 10,665,300 of record JAKCOX010000002.1, on the reverse strand, counting down.
GAAATTCCAAGACTCTCCAAAGAAGCCTTTCGTGCACAGTATCAGCATTCATCCCTTCAGGGTGTAACATGCAGACTGTTTCTCCACAGGGAGTTTTTATCTCATTTCATTTTCATACTGCATTCCACCTCTATGTCGCCAACTAAATTGTTTCCTGTTTTATTGTACAGAAGACCAAGGAAAAAGTTTAGTAGTCACTATCTACTTTTAATGCATACTGATGAAATTACCCAGGGCACCTAATGTATCTGCTTCTGTTTAACGGTAGGAAGTCAACAAGGTCATACAAGCTCCAAAATACTGTATTTTTTCACCTAATTCTTATGCCTGATATTTAAAAATACTTTAACATGCAGTAGAATTGTTTCACTTCCATAACAAAAACTTGGTACTTATATTTTTATTGGTATCAAATGCTTTGCTCACTTAGAAAGGGGGAGTGTTAATTCAGAGGGTACTTAATTTTGCATTTCAAGAACATTTCATCCTTAAAGGCAACAACATATAATTATTATTAATGTATAATTATGAACACTGGCATAACCTTCCCACTCTGAAAAGGGAAAGTTTCTCTAATTGGATATCTATCATATTAGCCCATTACACAAAGGTGCAGTGGAAATAACAGCCCTCAATGTACTGAGGCCTTAAACAAGCTCATGCCAACTCTGCATTAGAGATGTCTACAGCTGAAAGTGTTACTTTTGTGCCTTCTGACAGGAGTCACTATCATCTCAACTGCTTGAATTAGTAATTACCATTGGCACACTAAACATGAAAACATCACTGCTTGATAAAACAGCTGATGCATTGTTTTCTATTCTAAAGATGTGTGTCAGTTCCCCTACGGAAACAGCGATGAGAGGAGGGGGAGAAATCATCCTATCATCCTCCTGCCTCCCATCAAAGGATCAGGCTCTGGCTATGATCAGAAACACACCAAGCAGAGTGCTGCTCTAACCAGATACATCAAGTGCTGCATGTACCTGTAACACTGATGGAGAAGTACATTACCATCCCAGGAAAAAAAAAAAAACCATAAAAGTTGTACCAATAATAAAAAAAATCCATAAAAATACAACCAAAAGAACAGCTGTCTCCATGAACTTGGGGTACATCATGACTGGAGTGTACTAATAATAGTGCCCGACACAGTAAAAACAAGTTATCACATTGCAAAGTTAGAGTAATTCCCACAGAAAACAACACTTGAAAAATCCTGAAGCATTTATTTTTCCAGAGCACTTTTATAAACATAACTTAGTCATTAGAATATGCAAGTATACTTTATAAAGTGACCCATGCAATACTTATTAAGACTAAATGGCTGTAACACATACATGCTGGTGTGGAAGCATATGCACTTCTGAGACCAGCCCATCTTTGAACCTCAGTGCTGCAGCTCATTCTTTGAAGTAGGAAACCATAAATGGGGGTTGTTGCTTTCTTCACTTCATGTAAAAAGATGAAAGGTCCTTACAAAACGTACATTGCATACCACAACAACAGACCTTACAAGAAACACAGTGACACAGAGGAGCTGCGTCCGTTCTACATGGAAATTCACATCAGTAATAGTAATAGGAAAGCCAAGACACACCATCCTACCTTCTTGATGCAGTTAAACTCCGCTGCTTTTTCTTAAAAGACAGATGGATTCTCTCCACAGCATAAGTTTGTTTTAAATGAGCTAGCTCAGGGAATAGCAGCATCTTAGCTACAGATGTGCTGGAACATGCAGAAGTAGTGGAGGTCTCCAGAGGAATGATTTGAAAAAAGTTAAACATATAGATCCCTTCCAACCTAACACATTTTAGAATAGAAAGATTCTGGTTTGAAAGACTGTATGAAGGCATGCCTGGTTTGGGGGTAAAAGGATAGGAAAAGCAGCTTAGTAAATATCTTAAATCATCACAGGTGAAGCAGGATGGTGAAACAGCCTGAGGGCAACCAAACCATCTACACCTGACTTTGCTTTCAGCTGAGACATAGTTTTACAATTACTTTTTTTTAAAATAAAGATTTTACAATTAAAAATTAAAAAGGGGCAAAGCTACTCTAAATCCAGTAGTATTTAACCAAGAATTATGCAGTAGATCCTCCCACTTGCAAACTTTAATATCAAGTCATGTAAAGACAAAAAATTATGAACATACACATTTCCTCGTAGCTTCTTGCTAAAGAAACCCCACCAAAACACACAGTAATACTCTTTCTGTACCAGTCCACATGATGTTCTTGGTTTTGTTTAGTTTGCTTTAAATATAAAGCCAAACACAGGAGAAACAGTATCATCGCACACAGGCTGTGCTACAAGCCATAGAAGGGACTGAAGCAACAGTCTACTCAGGTACCAACACCAGCTGCATAGCACACAAGTTTCTGCATGTTGGGATCTTCCTCTTCTGAGCAACACCTGATAAACATACAGAAAAATAATTCCATGATCTTTTAACACACAAACAATTCATCCTAAAAAAAGAGAAAAAAATTCCACCTGAAGTATTCTAACAAACACAGAAGATGTCCCTGCTTATTGGGGGGGGGGGGGGGCGGGGTGGAATAGATGACATTTAAAGGTCCCTTCTAACCCAAACCATTCTGTGCTTCTATGATTTTATTTAAAACACAACTCACATCCTCTTTCCTCCCTCCATGCACACACCTACATACACACATGCAATTGGACTTTCCTGACCAGGGGACGACAGTAGCCAAGAACTACCTTTTATTTAGGGTTGATGGAGATGTACAAATTATGCAGTTCTAAAATTGAATTTAATTCAAAAATTTGGTTCTTGAAGTCTCCTGGAGAATACTTCTTTTCCAGGAACAAATAGTATAGCCTAGGACCTGAGCTTTGCTAAGTACTGTACCTCTGCACTGATGGTCTACAGGCATACAGCTGGCATGGAGTTCATCTTGTTAAAGGTGAGGTTCATGTCTCCAGCACCTGGGGTGAAGCCCAGACATGCCATTAGTAAACAAGACATATAATCTCAGAGCTGACTTGGTATAAAACGGAGATCTGGCTTCAGTACTCATAGGATAACTACCTTTATTGATGAGAATTACATCTCCTTCAGCTTTTGTACACTATATGGTTGTGTAGTTCTAAGCTGTGATCACAATTCACCATAAACGAGTTTGTTCTTGTGAAATTCTGCACAATTTACTGCTGCAACAAAAGGAGATTTAAAAAAAAAATAATTTAACAATCTGACAGGGGACAGATGCCCTGGAAAAAAGTATTCTCTGTCATCTTTTAACCATCCTACTTCTGCCAGGTTTTTTATCTGAAAGTTGATTTTGGCTAGATAGATAAAGCTGAACAATGGTGCTGTTTACATTTGCCAGTTAGTTGTTTTGGTGTGAGGGGTTTTTTTTTGCTTGTTTTGTTGTTCATTTTGGGTTTTTTCTACCTGTATTATTTCACAAGTCCCTGCTACCAGTTCAGATAGGTTCGAATAGCAAAGACAAAAACCTAGGTTGTGGGGGACTCCAAATAGATAGGAATTAAACTAAAGCTTTAGATTAAAATAAAGACTGACATGAGGCATTATCCCTGAGGAGTCTCTATTTACCTTCCAAACCACCTTGTTGGCAACAGAATTATTTAGTGATCCACCATATCAAGGAAAAGGTATAGCAGGAGGCTGATGGGGGTTTTGTTCATGAAACCACCCTTGAAAAAGCATCACCACTACACCCAGCCTTTGGATGCTTGCAGGGCATTTGTTCTATTTATTATTTTTTAAAAGTTGAGGTCCAGGCACCCACTTTTAATCCAAAAAGTGACATAATGAGACAATTTCCTAACTTGGACTGAGGGGACAGAGTGTGTGGAAAATCAGCTTCTCTGTCAAAGTGGAAATATGTGCGCGTGGCAGAAGATGATGTTGTTCTCCAAATTTCACTGTATACTAGTGTCATACTGTCTAACGTGCGAATAGGTGGCTTCCATCCCACGTGTATCCTATATTCCCCTTCCCACTAAGAATGTCCAACCTGCAAAACTATCCAGAAGCACGAGAAGGCTGCTACAGATCACCAAGCTTTCAGGATCTGTGTATTTTGTCTTTTTACATCTTATTATTATTGTAGATAGTTGTATCCACTAGCCCCCCCCCCCCCCCGGGATAAAGTTTGGCCCATTTTTCAAGAGCAACTTGAAGATTAGGAGGTGGGAACAGCTGGTTCTAGTCAAAGCCTTTTAAATCCGTTCCAACGTGTAATATTTCCACATACTCCCCAAGCTTACCACCCATCTAAAAAAAAAAAAAAAAAAGAGAAAAAAAAAATGCCACCACCTTACATCAAAAAATGACAGAAAAGGAGAAAAAAGATGAAACAGACTAATTCATTTGGTCTGGATTTTGTACTTTAACTTGCTAACTTCTAAAAAGTAACAAAACACCCTATCTACTACATTTATACTACTACCGTTACATTTATCACATGACATGACAAATTACTTGAAATCTTTAGCATTGCTAATATATGGAATATAGCTTTGATGGCATTCCAAGCAATTAATCTGTGCCAAACAATGCAACTAAATGTTATAACAATGCAGTTTGACACACATAAAATGCAGTATCTAAGAACAACAATTTAATAAACAGTTACCAGAGCACTCTTTTCAGTTAATCTATCTCTCATTAATTTCATCCATCTTTTGTTTCCCACATAATGTTAAAAAAAAACCCCAACAAAACCAGGAATAACAAAAACATACAACTTAGGAGATGATAAACCACATTAATAGTCAAGAGCAACAGTGTAGATACTGTAGCCTCCAGATTTCATTGCCTGTCAGGCAAGCAATTTTTCATGCTAAATACAGCATTTTAAAAATAATTACAAGATGCTTCTATGTTAAGAGAAATACAGTAATTAGAACCCTGCAGGAGAACTATCATTTTATGAAGATCCTTTAAATCACAGCCATTGACAAAATAACTATCTCCCTATTGCCCCCTCATTTTCAATCAGGTTTTCTAAAGCAGAGGTTTTTAAAACTAATGTTACATTGGACAAATACACTAATACAAATACTACTAATACTAGAATGGATAAATACACTAATACAAGTACTAATAACAGTTTCAGTAAAGGAAACAAGGCATGGGCACGCCACTACAGATTGTCAGAAAAAAAACCAACCCAAAAACTATACATTTAAATTTCTTCTTATTTATAGGTTATGCTTACAAATAATCACATCTGTGCTTAATTTTTGAAATGCAACCACTTGGATTTATAGCAAAAATTTCTGACTACAGTTTTAAAGCATCCTGACAAGAAACCTTATCTTAAACAAGGAGATGTAATTTAGCAAGTATATAGATATTTTCTGATCTTATGCAATTCTAATCCGGTTGTGCAGATTGCTTCATGTAGACTGAAAGCTAAAGAAAGCAAAAAATTACAACTAATTAATGAAGATCAATAATCTATAACAAGCACCACCAATACTATGCAAACACCAGTCCAGCTAAAGCCAAGAAAAAACATGTTAGATGACATAGTCTGAGGAAGGGCATCCAATAGCATATTAGTAGAGATCAATCAAAGATACTGCTTCATTCAACTTATATTCTAACATTACAGCACAATACTGCTGTCCAGAAGACATGTTATAACCACAGCAGAGCCCACTTAGGGTTTAGAAGGTGTGTGAAGAAGCAGCTTCTGTGCTGGAGGTCTTACATCGTATTTGGTAGAGTAGAGATGAACACACAAATGAGCAAATGGCAGCTAAGCACACGTCTAGTCACAGCCAGGTGTCCACACACCCATGTGTACCTTCGGATGGTCTTCTCAAACTCATAGGCACAGTGGAGGAAAGCCACTTCAAAAAGTTTAAAAACTATTTGTGAAATTTTTACTCATAGCTACATTTAATTACATGGTGGAAAAAGTTCCTCTTCAAATAAAGACAAAATGTTCATCTTTCCACACCCCACATAAAACCAAAAGTGCCTGCCTACTTAAAAAAAAAAAAATAAATCTAACCATAAATTAAAATCTAAGCTACATTTAATTAAGGTTCAATTGCTTCCTTGCTTTGAAAGATAATTACATTTTCAATATATTGTTCTTGCGATGTTTAAATCTTTGAATTATTTGCACTCCATGGCATTAGAAAGCCACATGTTTCACTTTGTTAACAGTGCAGTTTGTGAACATGTTAACATCTAACAGTAAATATGCATATGTAACATGTCATTAAGAAAGATACCCCTCCTATAAAAATGTTAACGTTTGCTTACAGAAGCAAAGTCAACTTTAATCTGTACTTGCTGACAGAGAGGATAATATATAGCAGACAATTCTGTTTTATCCGTGGATCTCACTATATGAAACTTTCTTTTGCCTCTCCTCCCCCCTACTCTTTTGTTTTAAACCAAACCATTCGTGGATTAAAAATATTTCAGCTTTATTAAGGAAACCACAGAATCAGTGGGAAAATTGCCCTGTGAATGAGGACAGGTTTTCATGCTAGATAGTGTTACATGCATTTTTCAACCATTAAATTGCAACAATATTACCGTTCTTAAATTACTAAATCTACACTGACGCTATCATAAATTGCTTCTATTGATCAGTTGCATATCATTACTGTGAGATTTTGACTTCCATACGACTTCATACTAATCATCAGATTTCTAATTATTTATTTTGAGTTGAGGCACTGGAGAGAAAGTTCAAGTAATTAGCTTTGAATTTAGTATAAATAAAGAATAGCCTACAATAATATTTATATAGTAAATAAATAATAAACTACTAACACAATTTAAACGAGGCTAACTACCCAAAATTTCAGTCCTCAACTGAGTTGTATGGCATTCTTTCAAATCTTAATTTGCACCCTGCATTTACAATTCAACTTTTGAATGCATATTTCTCGTTACTAAGTTATTTAATAAAAATAATGCAGCAGCAAATACAGTAACACTATCAAATGTGATTACTCCCTGGATTTACAACATTCAGTAAGGCTGCTATGATCCATCTAAACATGGAAGACAAAAAATGCACACCACCAAGAAATACTGACATCTGAACAAAGCCAAAGTATTAGACACAGGACAGTAACAAAAACCTGCAAGAAATACTCCCAAGCACTTCCAGTGACTCAAGTGGCCTCTGGATCAGACCTCATTACAAGTGAATCAGTCCCATTTTCTTTCATTAGAATTGCTGCAACCAGCTTCAGGACAATAATCAGTACACAGAAAAAAAAACCAACCAACAACCCAAATCCAAACCCAAAACCCTAACCTGAGAAGTTTTACAGAATTTCTTGTGTAGTATGTTTGAAAAGAACTGTCATTTATCAGCTATTTACATACCATATTGTTTCAATTAAGTTGTACCTTTTGAATTCTGCAGGAAGAATTATACACCACTGTATTTCGTATGAAACTTACAAGGGCTGCTACTATAATTAAAGTTTATACATGGAAGAGATTACAGTATAGAAAAGAGGAGTATCATGAATAATTAGCATCTTACATTATCCTCTACCAAATGCAGTATTTAGTCTCTTTTTTTTTTTAGTATAGTTGGCATCTTAGATAATACAGTTTTAGTAAACTAACCAAATCTTTTACTAGCTCCATAGACTCAGGTGTGCTGAATGTATGCAATGTTTTCAGGAGCATTTTTCAGAGCTTTGCAATTAAATTTTACTGCCCAGCTAACTAAATACATAGGTTGCATATGCCTTGTAATTAAAATACATCATTTCTGGAGGATGTTCTTTGCCACAGTGGAGTTTTAGAGACAAGTCAAAAGTATTATACCTAAATAAAATTAGAAAAGCTCCACAGAGCTCAGAACTTGTCACACACACAGAGCTTTAAAAAAAAATCAAGAATATTAAGCACATTAAAATCTTTAAAGCGATGCTTCAAACTTCTAGCATCCTTTAATTTGTTTTTACGTCCTTGTTTGATGCTGTATCCTTTGTTCTGATGCTATGCCAACGAAATTGCATCACCATCAAGCAACATTATGCAAGAATGTCTAGCTAAAATTAAAATGCTATTTCTCTGCATCACGGTTACAGGAAAAAATGCAGCTGAGGCATTCACAGTGCAATTATGCAAGCCAATATACTCAAGGAAACTACTTTATGAAAAAAAATAAGTTAATGGAAAACTAGTATGGATAGCTGTGTAGGAAGATAAACCACGAGACTGCTCCTCCTATTGCTCTTACTGCACTTTCGGAGTCTGAGCCTATTATCAAAGATGCTCAATACAGCTCTGCTTCAAAAAAAAGTCAGGGTGATAAAAATTAATGGGAGCAGAGTTCTTTGTGCAATGGCAGACAGTACTGAAATTTAAAAAAAGAAGACTGTTTTGCCACACAATCTGCTGTTATGCAAAACACACGTAACTTCTCCACAGAACAAGCTACACGTTAAGGCACAAATGCTGATAAAGGTGTTCCCTCCCTCCAGACCCACTGTCCTCTACAAGCAGGGAACTCTCAGTTTTTCCTAAGTTATAGCTCTTCTTCATCTCTGAAGAGATGTAAGTTTCCTGAATAACTGTATTCTGCCTGCTAAAGTATAGCACAGCAGCAGCGCAGTAAGATTAAAGTACAGCTAGGATATTTAAACCAATCTGATTCTTAATTCAAAGGGATTATCAATAAATACCAGATGTACACTGCTTACAAGGTAAACTATCATCTCATCCATAGGAGACACTCGGTCAAGATGCGATATTGCATACAGATTCACTCAAGGTCATTGCTATAAATAGGAAAATGAACACAACATCAAGTGACCCTAAATATCCCAAAATGACAACTTGTATTTTTTTACCCCTAACCAGTGTATTTTTCAACATGGCTAAGTTGAACAACTATGTCTTTTCCCAACATCCAAAAAATGTATTGACACTAGTGAAGTAGGCAATAAAGATATTTTAAAAAAATAATCTCACTACAGTTCTGGAACTCAAACAAATTATGTTTCATCTTCAGTTTCTAAAATGTTCAAGGAAAAACAGAAGCTTGTTTCTGATGACTGTTGCAACAGTGGAATTAATCCTTGCTGGTGCAAATGTGCCCTGCCACTCTTTACCACACAGCCGTTTGAACTCATCGGTTCTGCCAGCTCGAATGTGCGCGTCTCGCTGTACCAGATCTTTGACTGAAGTGTTTTATGTGCTTTATCACTACTCCGTCTTACACTCAAACAAAAATAAGCAAAACCAATTTTACCACAGAAAACACATTTTATTTCTCTTGCTTTGCATGCCTGTGAAACACACTGAGCAGCTTTAAGACACAGGGTACGTTTCTTCGCAGCTGAAGGAAGCCGAGAGGATACGCATACGTTTTTAAAGCTGCATAAGCCACAAAGCCAAACTTACACAGAACAAAGAACAAATCTAGCGTTACTCAGCAGGACGACTAGAAACATGCACGCACACATACACCCCAGCAGTCCTAATAATCATAAAGGGGAAAGGAGGGGGGAAAAAAAAAAAGAAATACTGCTTTGTTATGCAAATATGCCATTTCAAAATTGAGAAAATTAAATGATGTCATTCAAGCTAATATCCTTACCTCAATGGAAAAAGAGGCAAGAGACAACAACAACCCTCCCTCCTCACCATCCCCCTCACAAACACTTATTTCAGTGAGGTTTGGCTTAAATAGGAGTCTGCAGCACTTAGCCCCAAGAATTACAGACAGTGTTTTGAACTGCTTATTTTAACAAGTCCGCAATTATTCTGCCAACCTGATTTATCTCAATAATCGATGCACTGTATGTATTACTGCTTATTCACAGGCATTTCATAGATTCCATTTGTAGTGTTTAGAACAGCAACTTAGTAAACAATTTAAAAAAAAACCCAACAAACTCAACCACAGTATTTCTTCCATGACCTTAATATGCCTCCATAGAAGCATGTTCAGAGGCACAATAAAAATTTTAATAGATGATATGCCAAATTAATGTAATACTAAGCAAGAGGAAAAAATGGATTAAGTTAGCTTCGTATTATTATTCATCCAACAAATCACATGCATTTCCTTCATTTAATAGCTGTGCTTTACCAGCGTTAAAACAGCAGATAGGGCATAGAATAGTTACATCAACATTTTTCTTAAAATTGTGAGTTTCATTTTAAGATATTGAATAAATTTTTTTTTAAAAAGCTACCCAGCAACACAAAACACACGCAGACCCAGTCATCTAGCAGCACAAACAGTATTTTAACTGTAATGAAAAAGCTCCAGAAGTCAGAGCTGTTATATTAGCACTTTCTATAGTGTATGACGAATGATACTGAAAAATCACAGGCTCTCCTGTAGACCTGTCTTACCCTCTGATCTCAGCAAACTGTAGCAGCTAGCATGAGTTGCAATACTTCAAAGAGAATCAAATACGCTTTTTGTTAAACCTGTAAGAAATAGTTTACACAGTGGTTTGGTTTTCTTACTAGCCTGCTGAAGGGGGTGGATGGATCACTAAAATATCAAGTTTGAGAAAAAGAAACATTATATGAGAGACAAGATATCACAATGGAACCCTGTCAGATATCGCCACGTTGTTCTAACATTTTTGCAGGCACTTTGGTTAAAAAGCATTTGCTTACAGAAAGTAAAACCCTAGTTTTGGTCCATCAGAAATATAGACAGCAAAACTTGTGCTTAGCCAGGATGGCTGCGCTCAGATCTATAACAGAAATAAAATGGTTTTTTAATTTTAAGATAGCACCCCTTACTGACTTTTCCAGCCTTCACATAATTTTTAGACTACTTCAGTCACACTGGAATAATAATTTCTCAGCTTCTTTTCTATTCTCCTACTGTGGTATCTTAAAATTCCAGGGCTTGTGCAATCAATCACTGACACCATAGTCAAAGCCTTCAATTCCACCTTTTATTTTGAGATTGTCCTGTAAAAAAAAAAAATTAGATGCATGTGAGCATGCAACAAAATATGTTAATGCCTGGATGACTGTAGCTATTTTGCAGCCACTAATTTGGTACTTAATAAATACTAAGTCAAACACTGCACTCCTATTATTCATCAAACACTTCTAGAGGCAGATCTGCAGCTTAACTCATTTTAATAGCAAATCTAATTCTGGGGATCCGAGCAGAACAAACTGCAACTCTTCCTAAAAATGCTGACATTTGAGCAAACCTTACCAAAGAATGCTTGCCTGATTGAGGACTGACATTTCCTTTCTCTAACTCATTTAACTAAAAAATAGGCATTCTGACCAACTTGTACAGTACCCCAAGGCAGCTGTATATCACTTTCAGTTGAAAATTGTGAATACTTTCTTTTTCTTTCTGTCTCTTTATTTTGACATGCATATTATGTTAGCTGATTTCAATCATGCTGCATGAGTGGATGACATACCTTAAAAGATTAAGTTTTGCCACCTGGGACTATTCCAGAAATTCAGTACTTTATAGCATCTCATACCCTTCTTCATCCTCTATTCGCCCACATTATCAATAGTAGCTTTCTTTCCTATTTTATGCCTAACGACAAGTTGTTCAAGGCTGCAGTTGATACAAATCAGCTTGAAGTGTCATTCCCATTACAGGATGAAGCTGCTCCATTGTGTACAACGCTCTGCTGCCATCTATGTGACACAAGAAATACAACGCTGCGAACGCGGAAACTGGCTTTGCCTTCCCTTTCCCCAAGCTTTCTAATCCCCACCAGCAGCTGTTAGAAGGAAACTAATAGGGAAGGTTTTGGTCACTTCTCCCGAGCTCACCCCCAGACACAAAAAATCTCTTCAGCAATCAGTCTTGCACTTATAAAGAGATACGGTTAAAGCAGAGATGTGAGCATTGAAAAGAAAAACAGAATTATATAATAAACAGCTCATCCCTAAAAAGACAATCCAGTTTAACAACCTTCTTCCAGCCATAACATCAAACAAAAGGCCAGTTCTAAACTTTGTTTTAAAGCAATTATTTTTAAATTTGCAATTTAAACGTGTAGCAACATCACTCATCAAGAGCTTGATTTCAACAGCTATCCAGACCTAACTGGAGCCATGGCATGAAACGAACAGAGATTCACCGGTCATACTCCTTCACTACACCAGTCTTAAAACTCAGAAGTCAGTTAGGATGTCAAGTTATGGAGCCTTGAATCAGAAACCACACACAAAGCATGAGATGAAGGAGGTGGTACTTTATCCGTCATCGGGGTCACAAAGATAAACACCACTTCATTCATCACAGCGTTCAGCCTGCCTCGTATGCGACTGCACAACACAGGAACAGTGGCTTAAAAAAAAAAAAAAAAAACAACAAAAAAGTCCCTTGCTTGCATTTGTAGAACATTACGCAATGGACACCGCACTCACCCACTGAAACTGCAAAAAACTCAAAAGGAATCAATAATCTTCAGCTACAGATTCATGACAGCGTCTATTCTGCTCTTTAATTACCAAGCCATATGGAAACATCCTGTTCACGTCCCTGATGAAGTACTCAAATACTTCATTCCTTTTTACATGGTTGCTTTCCTGATACATTTAAATAACTTATTGGTAGAAACATGCACTAGTGCTTACCCTGGAAATGATCCATAAGAGACAACAAAAACAGAAGATTAAAAAAAAGGCAAAAAATATTATGCACACAATGTGTAAGTAAGGTTCATTGTGATCCAAAAAGCATAAGGACTCTTGTGCAATTTTCCGGGGGGGGGGGGGGGGAAATACCCTACATGACAGCAAGGATAGGGAGAAAAGGAGGATGCAGGTAATGAGAAAATGAAAGGGGTAGATTAGGAGGGCACAGAGGCAATACCAGCCTGCAGCAGAAGTCATGAGAAATCTTTTGTGGTATTAAAATATGCCCATAAACTTAATAACTTAATTTTCTCATTGGCGTTGACATAACTAGTACTTGGTTTGGGAAGCAATTTGTTAATGCTTGTATTTGATAATATATACTAGCAGCACTGAGTGTGTTATTCCATTGTTCTCTTTATGCATTCATAACATTTGCAGCCACAATACATATATTTAACTATTAAAGTTAAGCTGTTTCATAAAATTAATAGTTACATTAAGTTCCTTAGTAACAAAACACTTGGTTTTAAATCTAGTTAGTCTGACAATACAAGCCACAATTACAAAGATTATGTAAGGTTGCTATAAATATTTAGTGGACCAAGTGAAGAGACAGACAAAGTTACAATTGCTAGCTATTACTGGAATTACCTTTCTTTCTAGGCCACACACAAAATCTGTTTCAACAGGTACTGTGAGTATTATATTTTTTAAAAAAAAAAAGCCCAGAAAAATTCAAGCGTAGAACTACTTAAGACCTGACTGTTTAAAAGGAATTAGATTATTTGAAGAGCTTAAGCTATGCACAGCAGAACAACGCATCTAAGCATCGGAAAGAAACACTGGAGAGGCTTATTCTGCCCTCTGGTGCACTCTGTCCCACTAGGACACAGCATCTGAGCAGCCCCTACAGCCTCAAGTCAAAGCAGCTAAAGGGTGCGTTGAGCTATGTTAAAACTGTTCAGCACCTTGCAGGATCACATCCTAGATGATCCCAGCACAAGCAAACCAGTAAAGCATTCTGCAGGACAGAAGGCCAGGCTAATTTTTATTCCTTTGGGCATACAGCAGAGAGACTAATTGCCCCAGCTAAGGACCAAGACCCCATCATGTAAACCACAGTGCAAATACAAATTCTGCTGGCTTGCACAACAATTTTCTAGCGAGGCTGTGTTCACAAGGCTGGTCTTGAGAGTTGCCACCACCAGTAAGCAAATGACAGGAGACGGACATGTACCATGGGCCCAAGCAGGGATCCTGCGCTAAACAGAAGTACCCTGGGGCAGTATTTATAGTCTTACTATAGCACAAATCAGGTTTGGAAACTCACTTTTTAGGTAGTAAAATGAACTGCCATACATGCTAAATTAGAAGTAATTTGATATCATCTTGAGACAAAATATTCCATATAGCATAAACTATAAAGTTCTCCAACTCCATAAAATTAAGGTCTGGATAGACTTATTTTCCCAAAGAATAAGTCTTACTACATCTCTACAACAGAGTGCTGCTAATATTCTTTACAATTGACTATACTAGATCTCGTTACATTGAACAGTCAAACTACTTGTTTTATAAAATACAAAAATCCCCACATAAATTCTCTCAGAAGCCGTGAGCATTTGTGACATTCACAACAAGCTTAAAGTCTATGTGGTAATATAACAGCACAACGCATACTGAGCATGGAAGAACATAAGAACCACAAGGTACTGTACATAAAACATTTATTACATGAGCTGTAATGCACAATTCTAAGCTTTGTTACTAATGTAATAGTTGAAAAGCTTTACAATTAATTCCTTGAATTATTTAGCCTGCAGTTTCATATAAGCAAGATTGTATCAAATTACAAAAACCCAACAACTTTCACCAGGAGGAAGCACTGCAGGATTGGACCCAGACTGAGCAAGTACACAGTTAACATCTAATCACATAAGTAGCATCATTAAGATTACCGATTGGTCTTTATGTGTAATAATAATTATAACCCCCCTTCCCCCACCCTTCAAACTCACTGGAAACATCCCTGTTTAACACACGGACTACAAGACCAAAACACATCTCCAGTGCAAGAGAACTATTTTAGGAATTAACCTACCAATGACAGCTATCAGTAGAAGTAATTTTATTTCAGTGTTACCGAGATAGTTAAAGCTAAGCTAAACCACAGGGAAGCATTTTTAAAACAAGGAACCTACTAGAGACCTGTTCGGTAAGAAGGGCGCATTCCCCAACCTGACTATTGATCAGCACGAAGACAGAACCTGGAAGGCTTCCCCAGAACTCCACAATCAGGAAACTTCAATTCTCAGTTCTGAATTACTTCCAGGCTAAGTTATTTAAGCTTGTACCTTGACTTTTCTCATAGCTAAGTACTCACTCTACACATGCAGTGGAAATACCTTCTTCATATGAGACTGCCTCAGAGTGCCACCATTGTCTCATAGACAAATGTCATCACAGATTGTTTTCAACTGTAGTGTATGGATAGAAAGGGGATGAGGGATTGAGACTGTCCATATAGCATCACCGAGAAATCCTGCAGGAGTAAGTCAGCAATAGATATTTTTAATTATTTGATTCATTTGTGTCCTAAACAGAAGGATGCCTTCCATGCCATGTTCCAAACAGTGCCTTCCTCACCATAATGTTTTATGGCACTATTTGCCCCCCAAGCAATTGTTCATAACCACAGTTACAACTGCAGGAAGAATCATCCCATGAAAGGCTATGGTGGGAAATAAAGAATCACAGAATTGTCAGGGTTGGAAGGGTCCTCAAGAGATCATCGGGTCCAACCCCCCTGCCAAAGCAGCTCCCTAGCTCATATTGCACAGATAGGCGTCCAGACGAGTCTTGAATATCTCCAGGGAGGGAGACTCCACCACCTCCCTGGGCAGCCTGTCCCAGGGCTCTGTCACCAATGACCTATTTCCCATAGGGTTCATACTCATCAGACCAGGAGGATCCCAGGGACGCAAACATGCTTGACAACATGAAGTAGTAGCAGTAGTTAAGGCTTTCTTCATATAACAGGCAGAAGCCTGTTCATAGATTCTTGGTTCTCATGAAGGACTTTCACCATCCTGATAGCTGCTGTAGGGACAACATAGCAGGGTACAAGCAATCCAGGAGGTTTCTGGAGTGCCTTAGTAACCTCCTGACATGTGTAACTGAACAGGTCACAAGAGAAAATTATATTATCATCTGTTTCTCACAGTCAAGGAAGAACTAGTCAGGGCAGCCCTAGCTGCAGTGATCATGAGATGGTGGAGTTCAGGATCCTGAGAGAAGGGAGCAAGATATAAATGTAGGATCACAATCCTGGACTTTAAGGGAGTAGAGACTTTTGCCTATTCTGGGATCTACTTGGTAGAGTACCATGGGATACAGCCCTGGTGGGAAGAGGAGTCCAGAAGAGCTGGTCGATTTACAAATATCTCCTCTTCCAAGCTTAAGAATGGTTCATCTCGACAAGAATGAAATCAAGCAAAGGTGACAGGAGTCCCATATGATTAATAAGGAGCTCCTGACCCAAGCATAAAAAGGGAACATATAACAGGTGGAAGCACTGACAGGCAACTCAGGAGGAATACAAAGAGGTTGTTCAAGCAGGCAGATATCGAGGTGGGAAAACCAAAGCCCCTCTGGATTGGAATGTGGTAAGGGACATGAAGGGCAGCAAGAACAGCTTCTACAGGTCTATCAGCAGCAAAAAGGTGATCAGTGGGAAAACAAAGACATCCTTACTCAAGTGAGGGATTATGTGTTAAGTCCCTTGGATTTTTACATTTCACCTTTCAGCTAACAGTGGTAGGGTTTACTTCTTAACATTAATTTCTGCATAGCTCCAAGCACTCAGATGTGTCTGCAAGGACCTAAAACTAAATAGAACCTTAATATTCCCTAAACTAAGGGACAAAAACATGTACATCTTGAAAGGTGATAAAAAACAAACTGAGCATTTACCGGGGTCTTTTTTTTTCAATTTTAATTGCACACAGGTAAGGTTTTGCTCTTCAGTAACACGTGAGTGTTATGCATGTAAGGAACACCTAACACACAAAAACCCACAAACCACTATTTCTGTATCTTATAAAACAAATTCACTATAAAATTTTTAGCAACAAATGCTGACAGTGAGCAGGCAAAATAACATTCTACCCCCAAATACAATTTAAAGAAATAAACTGAGCACTTGTGGCTATCTGCACTACAGTCACATTGGACTAGGCTATTTAATACATGACTACTGGGACAGTAATAGCTGTAAAACCAGAGCCATTCATTCAGTCGCACATTTAATTGCTCAATGCAGCACATTTCAAATGCTGAAAGCAACAGATCTTTTACTAAGGTTATACTGCCTTTTTGCTTCAGAAATTTGTAAAAAAAAATAATAATTAATGATTTCCCAGCTTTACCAGTTCATGGCAACTCAAACCAAAAAATGTTGCAGCACATTTATGCAACACTGATGAGATCACGTCTCCTTCAGGAAAAAATAGTTACAAGTTCATATATATCTATGTTTATACATCTACTGAAACACCATACAAGAAGAGACATTTCTATAATTTTAGCCAACCCATAGCACTTGGATAATTGATTTTCAAGATGTTCAATGGGTAGAGGGACAGGAGTATAGAGTTATGGATAACAATTCAGATTAGGCCATCTGCATGCTACGCAAGAATAGATTGGTTTTTAGAATCAATATGCTATAAGCAATCACTCCTGTGAAACGTAATTAAATGAAAACAACTCAGGGTCAGCACACAGATTCCAAAAGCACCAGGACACATAAAGACTGGATAGAGAACATGAGGGCAAACTGTTTGCTTAGTAACTATGAAGTGAATGTGCTACTGTTTTCTGAACATCCAATGGAGAAGCTACAGTGCTGAGAGCTAATCCCCATTTCTCACCAAAACAGGAATGCACACTGGATAATTTGTTCCTACTGATGATATCATTCTGTTAAGTTTACTGTTTTTAATAAGGAGCAAGTTTCAGTCTTCTCTCACTTTCTCCTATGTACAAATCAGATCAGCCTCTCAGTGACCTACTTTATGAGTCATAGCCCTCTCTATTTATGATTCAGAAAAAACATCTTCTCTGACAGTATTTCCCAGACTACTGTGGGTTCATTCCAAGAACCAATTTCATCTTCATTGGTTTCCTACAGGAAACCAGACCAACTTCCTATTATTTTATTTTCCTTCATTTCAGCATGGCTCACATAAACTGACTGGAAGTGAGAGTGATAGAAAACTTTATTCTGCATAAACACAAGCCAACATAAACATTACCAAAAAGTACTGAAGACGTCACTGGTACAAAGTCACCAGAATGTGAAGCAAGTTAAGATTAGAAGTTTTTCTCTCTCCTTCCCCAAACATGATGCACATACGCAAAGCCAGTAAGTTTATGTAGCTAGAGTTTAATGGTAAGAGCTGTTCAGGTCTCTGATGAAGATGTTCACCCCTAACAAGTGGCCAAGTTCTACTTGCTCTTCTAACATTGGTATTTGTTTTAAAATGATAAGCACCGTTGGACTGCTTCTAAATGCTTTCAATACCACAGTCAAGTCCCTCAGTCACCTCAGTCAACAGACTTGGGGTGCATAGGTTCTCTCCTCAGCTGCAACAACAGAAGGATTACTGGAGATATTAAGAAGCATAACAAGCACACCCTGGTCCATCTAGAGTTCCAACAGGCCTTCTAACACTGTCTTAGTATTGACCTGCTGCATTCAGACTACCTTTTAAGAGAGATATTTCAATGCCTCCTCATGGTGCTCTAAGGCACATTAGATCTCCAAAAGGCAAGACTCACTGTCAAATCTGCATTGACTCAAAACGTTCACACAGTGAGATACTTTGAGAATAAACTTTCTCATAGCCTATGACAGTGTCATACAAGAACATATAGTGGCATCACCACTACGTCTTCATGATCTCCCAGTACTGTGATTTGAGCACGTGGCAGCTGCTGTAGCCACGTGGAGAGAGTTCGGGAGTAGAATGTTAGTACCAAGCTAATACTATCTTTGGACACAAGGAATTTCTATGGAGATTGTTATTGAATGCACTAGTTCAAAAAATGAAATCCCATCAGGATTTGGTGGCTCAGGTTTCACTCTGAAGAGCAGCAGTTAAATTGTCTTCTGGACCAAAGCTACCCATGGACTCACGTAGCCTTGCTCTTATATTGCTGTACCTGTGCTAATAAACCTAACCAGACCCATGGTTAGCACAATTCCACATAATTCCATCACACAGGCAATTCAAAAGCAAGGTTATTCTCCTTTCATATCTATATGTTGCTGTTTGGCTTGTCACTATAACTGCAGTCCTTCAACATGATTTCCTCTTGCTATGTTTCAAGGTTTAAGGATTGATAGGAGCAATGTGTTGCTTTTTGTAGGAATGCTGACTTTCATGAGGCTTGAATGCTCCATCAGTTCGCACTAATGAATACTTTCACATTGCATAAAAGACAGAGAATATGACTGACAAAATTTATTTTAAGGTTAATTTTCTACTTGGCCATCAGTTTCAGATTGTAATGATAAAGTGAACTCTGAATGAGGTTAGCAAGTAAATGGAGTTGACAAAAACCAGAGCTTTTTTCCACGATACAGCAATGTAGCATAACTTTATGTTTTGCATGTGTTATCTGCTCTACTATTCATATTCAGCATAGATGGGATGGATGATGGTAAAAATCTTGTGTAGCTTGACTAAGGCCAGAAAGGCCCATGCTTTGTATCGTGACCATTTCCAAGAAGAAAAAGAGGTGTTTTATAGTTGTAGGTGACTCCCTTCAGAGTGATGCAGAGGGTCCAATATGCCAGAAAGACCCTCCTTAGGGTCTTAAAGAAGTCTGCTGCCTCCCTGGGGTCTGTGTTAAGGGCATTACTAGGAAACACCCTAGCTTGGCATGGCTCTCTGACTACAATCCACTACTGCTCTTCCAACTGTAGTGGCTAGTGATACACTACAACATACAGTACAAAAGCAATTAAGAGAGACTTCAAGGTCTTGGGATGGTTACTGATGGTTGCTTGAAGGTTATTTTTTCCTCCCTCCTTTCAGTTGTGGGCAGCAATGTTGGGAGGAACAGAAAGGCACAGTCCACGGTTCTGTGGCTAGTTTAACAACCACAGTTTGGGGGTTTTTGACAATAGGGTTTGCACAGAACCAGGCTTGCAGAAGTCAGATCAGATGGGATTCACCTTTCTCAAAGGGGAAAAAGAGCCTTTGACCAGGAACTAGCAGGCTCATTGACAGAGCTTTAAACTAGACACAAAGAAGGAGAAGGGTAACATCAGGCTTGCCAGCAGCAAGTTGCAACAAGTAATAAAAGAAAGATGAGAGAACATGTGAGCTCCCTTCCTGAACAACACAGAAGACCTGGTTACCCAGTATATAGAAAAGGCTGAAGTACTCTACAAGATTTTTACTTCAGCCTTCACTAGCAGGGGAACTAGCTACACTGCCCAGGACACAGAAGGCAAAGGCAGGGGTGGGAATGAAGAACTGCCCACTCTAAGACAGAATCGGGCTTGAAAATATCTAAGAAACCTGAAGGTGCACGAGTCCATGGGACCTGATGAGATGCGTCTGTGGGCTCTGAGGAAACTGGCAGATGAAGTGGCTAACCCAGTCTCCACCATATTTGAGAAGTCAGGAGTCCAGTTGAGCTCCCACTGACTGGAAAAGAGGAAAAGGAAAAGTAACCCCCATTTTTAAAAAGGGAAAAAAGGAAGACTCTTGGAACTACAGGCTAGTCAGTCTCACCTGATCAAGCCTGTCAAGATCATGGAACAGATCCTCCTAGGAACCTATGCTCAGACATGAAAAACAAGGAGGTGATTGGTGACAACAAACAGGGATCCACTTAGGACAAATCATGATTAAAAAAATCTGTTGACTTTCCATGACGTGATTACAGCATTTATGGATAAGGGGAACAGTGACAGACATATCTACCTGGGCTTGTGCAAAGTGTTTGACACTGTCCTGCATGGCATCCTTGTCTCTAAACTGGAGACAGGGATTTGGCAGATGGACCGCTTGATGGATAAGGAATTGGCTGGATAGTCACACTCAAAGAGCTGTGTCCAACAGCTCAATGTCCAAGTGGAGTTCAGTGACAAAAAGCATGCCTCCAGGATCAGCATTGGTACCAGCGCTTAACATCTTTGTTAGTGACACAGACAGTGGAATCATGTGCACCCTCAGCAAGTCTGCAGACAACACCAAGCTGTGTGGTGCTTTCAACACACTGGAGGGAAGGGATGCCATCCAGAGGGACCCTGACAGGCTTGAGAGGTGGACCCATGTGAACTATGTGAAGTTCAACAATGCCAAGTGCAAGGTCCTGCACATGGGTTAGGGCAATTCCAAAAGCAGCTGTAGGCTGGGCAGAGAATGGATTACAAGCAGCACTGAGGAAGATGGCTTGGGAGTGTTGACTGATGTAAAGCTCACCATGAGCCAGCAACACATGCTTGCAGCCCAGGAAGCCAACCATGTCCTGAGCTGCATCAAAACCAGCACAACCAGCAGGTCAAGGAAGGTGATTCTCCACCTCTCAACTGGAGTTTTACCAATCCAGTTCTGGGGTCCCCAGTGCAAGAAAGATTTTAAACTGTTGAAACAAGTCCAAAGGAGGGCCACAAATATGATCAGAGGGCTAGAACACCTCTCCTATGAAGACAAGCTGAGATGGTTGCACTTTTTCAGCCTGGAGAAGAGAACTTATAGCAGCCTTTCAGTGTCTGATGTGAGCCTACAGGAAAGCTGGAGAGGGACTCTGTAAGGGAGTGTAGCAATAGGAGAAGGGGTAATGGCTTTAAATTGAAGGAGGGTAGATTTATTTTGGATATTAGGAAGAAATTCTTATCTGTGAGTGCGGTGAGTTCATGGAGTAGGTTTCCCTCCCTGTCAGTGTCCAAGGCCAGGTTGGATGAGGTTTTGGGCAACCTGGTCTACTGAAGGGCATCCCTGCCCATGGCGGGGATGATGGAACTATATGATCTTGAAGATCCCTCCCAACACAAACCGTTCTGTGATTCCTGGACTTGTTCAGCCTGGAGAAGAGAAGGCTGCGGGGGGACCTCATTGCAGCCTGCCAGTACCTGAAGGGAGCATACAAACAGGAGGGGAATCAACTTGTTAAAAGGGCAGATAATGGCAGGACAAGGGGGAATGGTTTAAAGCTGAAGGAGGGAAGGTTTAGATTGAATATTAGGGGGAAGTTTTTTACGGAAAGAGTGGTGAGGTCCTGGAACAGGCTGCCCAGAGAGGTGGTGGATGCCCCATCCCTGGAGGTGTTCAAGGCCAGGTTGGATGGGGCGCTGGGCAACCTTGTGTAGATCCAGGCCTGAGGTTGGTGGCCCTGCCTGTGGCAGGGGGGTTGGAGCTTTATGATCCTTGGGGTCCCTTCCAACCCTTGCCATTCTATGATTCTATGATTCTATGATTCCCTTCGGATGCAGTAGCACTTTCTAGGGTCAAGTTATTTATCTTCAACAAGTTCTTTTTGTTTCAGTTTCTGTAACTTGATAAAAAAACAAACAAATAAAAAAAGAGGCAGAAAAATTGTAGGTAAAGGTGTTTCTAGGTTGATCTTTCAGAAAAAAATACCTCCTGCATGAAAAGTGGTATAGCTAAACTCTTTCTGGCAAGGACACACTCAGATACATGTATTGGTTATAACGCAAACCGAATAATGTGGCTCTAAGTGCTGTTTGCCCTAGCTGCACTGTAGAACTCCTCCACTAGAGCTGATCAGCAGGAAGCGCTACAGAAAAAGTTGTGCTACATGATAGAGAAATCAAATTTCTAAACCCACGGATTTTGTTGATAACGACAATGTAAACTGCATGTGTTCTGACATTTTAATACACATTCAGTAACAAGAATCATGCAGTAATTCAGCACCACGGAACCACAGCTATCTTGATTTAAGGCAGTCCTCACCTATCCAAGTTAGCAGTTATTAAAACAGCAATAAATGCTGCCATCTAAAACAATTAAAGCAATGTACCACCATCAATGCAAATTTACAGTTCTCAGTGCTAAGAAGCTACTCACCTTGACATGGCTCTGAGCTCCCAAGTTGTATATTTCAGTGGGCTTGACTTCATTAATGATCTTCACCAGGCAGGTGCTGTCCGTGAGATCACCATAGTGCAGCTTCATGTCTTCAGAGTTTAAGAATACAGAGTTTAAAATCCAAGTAAGCATTTATTGGAAAAAGTTAAGAGATCACTGTCTGAACAAGAATTTTTTGGGTTTTTTTTTTCCTTGCTCTAAGTACAAAATATATTTCTCTGCAGGAATAATGAATTTCAGAGTATCTTTTCAATCTCATATACAGAATTTCAGCCACAAAAACCCAAAAGTGCACTGTTTTAGGTTTGGCTTCCAATCTTTGATCCACAAAGGTTTATCATACATCAATAGCTTTCTCCTCTTTCCCAAAAATGTTACACATGTTTAAGTTCCCTCTGTGAATAATTTCACAACACAACAAATATGGCTAAGCTACCTATTGCATGAACATTTAGGTCACATTACAGGACAATCCACTGCATGTATTACTATTGTTTAGCCATTAAAAAATACAGATACACATTGGAAAGGAACTTCAGAGAACATTGTAGCTATCAATGAAACAAACTTTATGATATTACACATCAAAATCTCAAATATGGCTAGAAATGTCAATCACACAGCTGCTGTTTATCCTTTCCCAAGTGATTTACTTTCTAATCTGTGTGTGAAAAAGTAGGTAAGAGCATGAGACCAGCTCCTGTCAAAACTCAATGAGCAGGCTTATCAACTTGTCCTTGGTTTCAGACCCTGAATTGTCAAGAAATTATTCCACAAGAGAAATTGACTCTGACAGAACAGGTCTAAATTTTCCTCTTTAAAAAAATATTAAAAATTAAAAAAAAAATAAATCACACCATCACACTACTTTTCACACATCTATTCATCAAAAAGGAAAATTTTGTTACAATCATCAATGAATAACCTGTTTACTTGCCATATCTCTATAGATTTTCATGTTTTTGACCTTAATGAATTTGTTTACGTTGTCCTGTCTCCAGAAAAGAAATTCCTATTTCAGTAGTTTAAACAGCCTTCCCATTTGATAATAGTTACCATTTCTTTGGGGGTGTATTATCTACAGACATATTCAACTTGATTTTAACTCCTGAAACCAAAAATTACAAGGTTTATTACAAGTGACTACCATGTGAATCCACAGTATGTTTTCGGTTGGTTTTTTTAAAAGGCCACAATGATATGCAAACATTGTTTTTATTTAAGCTGTTTAAGGTTTTTATGTTTTGTGATTTTTTTAAAACAGTTTAAGGCAGCAAGGAAGTAACAGATCACATGGAGCCCAGGTGCTCCGCTTTGCACATTCCTATTTAATGGGCACTTCAGACTCTGCAGGTTAATACAGCCCCACAGGTCAGAGTATATTCTTGAAATCTGCTTTTACATCCATGCTGCTTGAAAAGGGCAGTTCTGAAGAGACATCAAGACCCAGATGATGTTGTAACTAACATGTAGGGGATTGCTAAAGCAACTTATTTAAAAGAAGAAAGATAGCTGTGATTAAGTATGAGTGACAGCAAGCAGGTTATGACCCTTTTTGTGCATACGCATCAATAATCCATGGTACAGTCTGACTTCAGTCCTGCCACCAGTTCCATACAGGCTGTGCTGTAACACCACCACATTTCAACTTTTATGAAACCAGCTCTACCTGTAGGCCACAGAATGCAAAAGATCCTAAATGGTCATAGGATAAAACTATTTGGATATTGGCATTAACATGCAATTCTCAAAACTGGTGGCGTCCAGACTCCCTGTTGCTGCATTTTTCTTGCAACACTAATTAGAGACCAAGAGCAAACACCATTTAAATTTCTCTGACAGCAGTTACCACCTTTTCCAGAACTCTGTGTGTTGAAGAGAGCAGGGAAGAACCCAAATACACTTTTCTACATGAGAAAAGGAAGCTTCCCCTAGGCAAGGGGAGGATGTTTGCTGCTGCTGCTTACCTTGGCTGGGAGTTATAAGAAATCTTTCCAGCTGAGCCAGCCTTTCAGAGAGGATGGAGCAGAGGGCAGCATTACAAGGAGCCTGATGGCCTAAAAGAGCAATCGGTTTCCTCTCCAGCCTAAGCCAGAGGTGCCACAGCCAGGCTCTCTCTTCCAACACCAAAGACATCCAGTTCTGCCACCATCCCCAGACCAGAGAAAAGTCTCAAAGCTTCCTGTGGAAGGTGGATTGCTAGCTGGACTGAGCAAAGCATCAGAGATACCTTCCCACAGTTACCTTAAATTTCTAGCTCTCAAAGGGGAATACCCATTTTGGTCTACCATCAAATCTTCAAAGATTCTTATCCAACTGACTTTTGGGAAGAGAAGCAGGGTATGAGGCTATGTTAATTTTCTGACCCATGAAAAAGGGGTCTTTTCAAGAGCAATAAGCTAAGCAAAAAGATGATAAATGGGGTTTATTTAGTGTAAAGATTTATATAAACACAGATCAAATGTAAAAACTTTCAAGTTTTAGTAATACTATCCAATCTAAAAACCTCCTAAACCTCCTCAGCAAGCAATAGCTGGAGGCCTCTTCAGGAAACACCTTGTTTTCCTTCTTGTTCTATTTTGTGTGGGAGTGGGGGTGCAGGGTGGGGTAAGATTAAGATGTTTGTTTCACAACTGTCTATGAAGATCATCATCTTGCAATATATAATCAATTCCTCATGGGAAGAACACACTGGGCAAAGAAAAAATGAGGGATTGCTCACATCAACCACTAGTACTTCTTTGCTTCCTCCAGTACTGCCTGGAAGCCTGTTGTTTCCAAACAGTCTCCATGGAGAAGCCTTTCCTGAGTTTCCAAGTCCAATTCCTCCTCCTCCCATTCATATGGCTACATTCCTTAGTTAAAGGAAAATGAGGTAAGAAGTGGGGAAAAACGTTTAAGGTCTGTTTTCTTTTTCTTTTCTTCCATACCTTTCTTTTAATGTTCCTATGCATATTTTTCATTATATGCATTGCCTTCTCAAATCACTTTTCATATTTGCAACATGGTCATCACAATGCATGGGTTCCTGTTTCATTCCTTTTGCTTCATTTTACTCTGTGAGTCACAAAGGCAAGTCACAGGAAACACAGTTCTTACATTGTCCTTGATGGAAGCACAGGTTTAAGTATTCTTCATGAAGACACTTCATTCCATTTTACCCCTCTCAATCAGATACTTTAAGGGGCAGTGTAAGATACATAGCACCTATTCACAGCAAATACCACTGAAGTCACGTTAGGCATGAAATAGTTTTTGTTGCAAGGTGTACACTATATTTCAGCTTTCCAATTTATCGTCAGTAACAGAATCCAGTAAATTGTGAACAAGTTTCCAAGAGCAATGCCTTTCCTTCAGGAAAAGCAGGTAATCATTTCTGTGGGTGCATAAATTCAGAAGTTCCAAAGTTTCATTCTTCCTGTCATTAGTAAGAACTGATGATGTCTTATTCATGCTGTCACACAGACTGTCCCCATATCTCCACCTTCATCGAGCATTAAGAAGCTCATGATGAAATGGAAGTGATGCGCCTAAGATAACTGGCTCAAAACCCCTCAACATTTTACTATTCTGATATCCCAGCATTTTCAACTTCACATAGCTTTTTGCAGGCCCAGCTATTTACAAATTGCTGTGCATTTCTATGTGGCAGAAAGCACCATCCTAGGCCCCTCTTGACTTTTTACCTCTTTGTAACTCACACATAGGAGTATCTATAGTTTGTGTCACCTTTGCATTAGAGAAAATTTGTCACTTTTCCTTGAGAGAGCAACTAGGTAACACTGGCAGAGAAAAGGGAAGTTTAGCTATCAAGGGTGTTTATTTGAATTTTTTGTTTGTTTGTTTTAAATAACCAATCCTAAGCCAAGCACGGCTAAAAAATACTTGTTAATAACATTAGGTAGAGGAAACGAGGGTTCCCTTCCTGCTCCCGAGGACCTTTCTCTGCCAAATGCACACGATAGACTAAAAAATTCCAAGCCTTAAATACAAAAACAAAGTCTTACTTCCTTCAATGTGAGCCTGTGGGTTCTTATAGAGGTGTTCAATCCGGCCTGTATTAAAAGAACTAGACCGACGAACGATGCCATGCACCTGGAGATTGAACAAGGAAAAATGGAAAAAGAAAGTGGTGAGCATTAAGAGGAAAGTGTACATCATCATCATCATCATCATCATCATCATCATCATCATCATCGTTCTTTTCATATATGTGGGCCTAACCCTTATATCAGGTAATCAGAGCTTGTCTCTATTCCTAAAGGAAGACAGTTACCTAAATGGTAACAAAATGCTTGGAGATGAGCGCTGATATGGCAGTATTTATTTTAGCACCCTTGACTGGTTCCACCTTGCTTGGGCTGCTAGTGGTGTCAACATCACACACAGCGCAAAGCGCACTGAATTTCCCTACAGCACCATCTCCTAGTGAGTGAGACTTGGAATTGGAGAACCAATATGTGGATCCCATGCTAATTACTTCTCCCTGGTTGCAGAGAAATTCTGGAGCCAGAGATGATGGACATGGAAAAAGCAGCAGTAGGAGACAGGGCTAGGAAAAGGAGAGTGTACAGAGGGGAGAGAAGGGAAGAAAAAGACCATGGGAGAGAAGGGGCTGCAGCTACAAGCCCCAAATATATTTTACAAAATGGCTGTTGTTCACTTTCCAGGGTACTGGAAGAACAGTCAGTGCTGTTTCATGGACATCGTGAGTCAGCGTTCTCTGGTGGGTTACAAGAAACAGGCAAGCCTAAGGCTGAAACATAGGTGTGGAGTTTCCTTTAACCAGCCACAATAAATAAGTTGGTGGAAAAACCCACTGGTTGAGACTACCTTTAAAGAAAAGCCAGTTTGTATCTAATACATCAGAGAAATTGTTCAAACACTGACCCCGTCTCCTCCTTATGTAAGGCAGCCCCATGGATGCTGCCAATATTCATGTTAACTTAGGTTACTAGCTGCAGAAGTTGTGCTGGCCCCAAGTGAAATCAAGCTTTAGTATCTGTTCTCTGCTTCTCCCTGTCCATATTCCTGTAAGTAGTCTCTCAACACACTGATGCATCGTACACTTGGTTGGGTTGGGCCATCGCTTTACTCTTTCAGTTCATGTTAACTTGCACCTGTGAGAATATACCTGCAGGAACCGGCAGTGTTTGGGGTTTTGGTTAGGGATTTTTGTTCTAAGCTTAACACAAGATATGGTTATTAACACATAAAGAACTTTTTATTCCAACTTATGCCTGAAAATTAAGAGTAGAGAGGTATGCAAAACCACAGAGCAAGACCAGTTTGCTGCTTTAAGAATGACATTTTGGTGGCAAGATCTCTAAGAACAGCAGTATAACGCCTTCATCTTTACAAGTGGCAAGTTAAATTTATGATGCCAACTTCCTTGCATAATTCTCATGTGCCCAGCCACACAACAGACTCACAAGACACCTCTTTCTACAATTCAAACACTAAACTTTCCACAACTCAGCAAAACATTTGCATTTTGAGGATCAATGGGGAACAGAGAAATACAGACCCCTCCCCAAATTTCCATCAAAGAATGAATGTATGAAGGTGAATTTTCAAAGTTATGCAGTTAAAAGCCCTATAAAATAATTATTTACAGAACGTGTGTATAATTTATAGGGACAGAAGGTTTCAAAGAAACTTTCAAAAAGAGACACTTCCATATTCATTTTTGCAAAAGTATTTTGAGTACTCAAATGAGCATGTCTTTCTGAGTAAAAATCAGATGTCGTTTTAAAGCACCGAATTACTCTATAGGAAGCTAACCGAAGTTCTCTACAACTCTTCTAGCAAAATTGAATATTTTGGCTTAAAGTCTTGATGAGAGACTTCTTAAGCTCTCAATTATCTATCTCTGAATGAAGTCATGCTGAAATTCAACTTCACACAAATGATTGACCAATAAGACAAATCTCACCAGCTCAAAGCCTGATGAAAGACAGTGCTTGCAAGAGCTTTATGTCAGCTGAATGACTGTGATACCAACAATTGCCCAATGAGATGTGCTAAACGCAATCACCCCAGAACTTCAAAAAATGTCAGCAAACAAACAAGTTCAAGGAGCCTGTTGCATCCAGTGTTAACAAGAAAACATGCAAACCCAGCTTTTCCTTTCTATTTTTTTTCCTCCTCTCTTCCACTCCTTTTTCTGGTATGTGCACACAAGAAGAAAGAAAATCTGCCAAATGCTTAATCCATGACAGCAATATTGCCATAAAAAAAACTGATGAAAGGTACCTTTGTCTGCATAGGACGGGTGAAATGCAAACTTTTTGACAAGCCAAAATGTGTGCAAACTGGTTAATCTAGTTAAGAATGTCAGATCAGTGGATTTTTCTCAACAGACCTTAATCTTTAAATAGATTGAAATTTAAAAAGAAGCCAAGCAAGCCACCTTAGTAAGGGAGGCAATCTCTTACTGTGTGTACTCTTACGATCAGTTATTCAGGACAGTGACCTAACTTTGGAACTCAGGAAAGAATTCCAACAAATAGATGGAGAGCTGAGGAACAGAAGAAAAAACCCTTTACCCAATTACTGCAACCTTTCTATTGTGGAAAGGGAAATTTCATTTTAGCTGCAGTTAACAGTCCAAATTTCATTGTGCACTAGGAGACAGCATGTGCTTTTGCCTTTAAAGTAGCAGAAGCAATCACAATGATATCACTTTCCCAAAGGGAATGGAGGATTAGTAAAAAAAATAACCAATTTACAACACTGAAACCCCAACACCAATAAAGCAGAAGAAAGGATAGAATAAGCAAGGCAAGATTAAACACGTCTAAAAGCATGGAAAGCACAAATTGGCTAAGAAGAGACTTCTCGGTAAGCTATGAAGCAGAATGGCAACAGAAGTAATACAACCCAATATTGAAACAAGCATTAGTTTTTACTAAAAAACCAGAAAATACTACACTGTGGAGAGATTAATTTCACCACCCCTTTCCTTCTATTATAATACATTTTGGAAGCATCTTTCACGACCGAGAAGGCAAGCATTCTCACATATCTGCCCACAACAGTTCATGATCATCAAACCAAAACATAATAATCTGATTGGTTTTTTTACTGGGCCACAAGAAAGATTTATTTTGACAGGGAAAATTCTGCAGCAACAAGTAAGGAATCACACTCCCTTTAATCTCAGGAAAAGGTAAGTGAAAATCATGTGCTAAGGAAGAATACTATTAATCCAAGAGAAGGGGTGGAAAGTAACACTAGCAAAGTATTTTGTAATTTATTTTTTAAAACAAAGAAAGCAAGCTGCAAGATTTCAATTGCTGAAATACAACTGCGAAAATAAAAGGGCCTTCAGTGTGGAGATGAAACAATAAAATAAAAAAAAAAAAGAGAACAAATGAGAGATTCTAAGTGCCTTATGTGGTACATTGCATCATAAATTATTCCCTAATTCCTTACAGTTTTGGCTTCCACAGGTCGCTGCTTATCTGAGTTGGCGGGAAACATGCAAAGCAGCTGTACCCTGAGGAGAAGAGGGAATCCACCAGTGGACATTAGATGATAAATAGGACAATAAGCTGGCATGATTACAGGCCATCTTGCACATTCCTCTCCGGAGTTTTGATTTGTTATCTAGGGCTGGAGTGGAAAACATACACAGGGAAGGACAGAAGCAGAGGAAGTTGGAGCTGCAGCATCCAATCGACTCCATCAGCCTGCTGCCGGTCACCGAGTCACTCACCTCATAGCCTTTTTCCAGCAGGAACTCAGCCAAGTACGATCCATCCTGGGAAGAGTAAGATATAGGAAAATGTTAGAATCACACTGAATGAGCCTGGGAGATTTAGCCTGATTAAGGTCTCAAAAAAAGGGAAGAAAAAAACAATTGCAGAGAGTTGAGTTGGTAAGAAGCATATACTTTGATTTCTCCAGATTTATACACCAACCTAAAAATACTATAAATGATATTTGGTACCACATTCAAGTGTAAAACTAAACAGACATCTCTCTGGTCCTCTTTTTAAAAGCATGTTTGTCCAGGAAAAAACACCTCTCTCATCTCAGATGAAATGGACTTCTCATCTCATAGACAGCCTAAGAAGAAGAACATGCTGAAGTAAGAAACTTGAGATGCAACTAGGAGGCTTGAACGCAGTAGGACTGTCAGCAGAGACTGATTATTGCACTGATGGTAGTATCATGCATGAGACCATGCAAAGTGGCATGGCACAGCGTACAAGGGCTGTGTTGCTGTATGTTTAAAACTACAGCATTAAAAAAAAATAATAATTGAATGACTTTATGGTATAACTGTTTCATAAAGTCTCTCACAGTCCAGAGAGCTTTAAATCGAAAAGTCTCGGTTTATACATACTTTCTTCCACTACACCTATGTGTGTGCGCTCATGTGAATTTTCAGTGCCTGTAACCCAACAGCCGTCAGTCTGTGACACTGGATCATCTCAAACACAGCAAACCATGCGAGCCATAACATCCCTGGAACAGTATGTGCACATCAAATGAAAAAAACCAAAACCCCACTGAAGGGAGAATTTTAAAAATAATATGTAATGGCAACTCCAGAGAAACATGGGGGCAACAGTGGGGAATGACTAGTGCCTTTAATGTGGCTGTCTTTTTCATTGGTAATTCCCCCATGATTTGGTGGATTACAGTGAATAGAACTTCTTAATTGCCCTTGGTTGCTCAGTCCACTAAAAATATCTAAATACATGAAATAAAAAGGAGGTGAACTGAGAGTGCAAAGGAGATGAAAAAAAGAAAAGCTGCGATTACTTCGGAAGCTGATGGGAAACAGACTTGACTAGGATTGAACCCTGTCAATAAGGTCTTGTTCTTCTCACCCAGGTCATTGCTCAATGTTTCCAGTCGCCCTGGAACATTTTGAACCAGCAGTGGCACTCGCTTCCTCTGTGCTTCCTTTCCAGGTCTATCAAGTGATAGGGCAGGGCTTCACAATGAGTGGGAAACAGGCAGCAAGCATGAAAGCTACTGGTTTCTGGCTCTAGCACAGCCCAGCTGATTCACCGCCTGGTAATCACACACAATGCGGATTCATGCTGTCCTGCACTGCGATACCGTATCACACACGGCCTCAGGTTTGTGTCACATTTCCCTTCCTTTTCTTCTCAGTACAGCAGCTGTCATTGTGAACAGCAATCAGAAGAGCAATCTAAGTGTCTAAAAGCTTGCAGCCTGTAAGGGTAGTAGAGTTTCCGTCTTTCCCCAATGGGCTCAATAATATTAAGAAGTTCTATTAAATGATTTAAATCTTTATCCATCAGAGAGTACATTATGCATATAAACTCTATTGTCAAACTGTTGTTTTCCATTTCTACTACAAACAGAGCTTTCAATATTCAGGAGACCAAGACTATCAATCAAAATTATTAATACTGGAACAAACCCCAATAATATTAACTTAGGTGGTTGTGAGCATATGCAACCGTTAGCATACCCAAAGCTGAATCCAATCAAGGCAGCCATAGGTACCCTACTCCCCAAAGTCAACCAGAAAAGAAAGGTGAAAAAGTGTGGTTTATGCAGGTTAGAGTCTGGGTTACTGTGTTCCCTCCATGAAGCATTATGCTATTCTACTTTAAGCACTAGCACATTTGAGAGCTTAGTTTTGCTAATGTAAAGTATCCAGCTATTCAGTTTAAAATAAATCAACAAAGCCTCAGAAGACAGAAGTAGGTCCCTTTGCCTGCGGCCAAAACATCTGTCTTAAAAGAAAATAGCCTCCAAACTGCAGTTCAGCAGGATTGCAAGGAGACCTGGCTTTGCACAGCTCTGTCAGACCAGCTTGAATGGTCAAAACAATTTAACAAGACTGATGATATAAACCACCTCAGTCAGAACAGCTCCTCATCAGCACACACTGATGTATCAAACTTGAAGAATCACTACGCTGTCTTCAGCCAAATAGTAGTTGGAAAGCACAGGCTAGGAAAGATACTTCAGCTGCCTTCCAAGGCACAGCAGCAGGTTTCCAACTGCAGCTGCCTTACAACATGTCTGTAAAACTTTCAGACAAAAGAATAGAGCCATATAATCCTGAGTGAGACAATTTTAGGATGCAGTATTTTATATTTAATATAGTAGTTAATGTCAAAAACTTCAATAAGCTTTGATAAGCTATCAAAGAAAACCTTTTCCAAAGGAGCAAAAGAATCGAGACATAAGCAAGAGTTATGACACTGCTTTGCCACAAGCATTTAGAATTAAAAAGTATTAAGTTTGACTTGATCCACGAGCAAAGAATAAGATCATTTACAAAGAAAACTGAAAACAGAAATAAATAGCCTGTTTAACAATCCAAATTTCCTTCCCCCCCCCCCCCCCCCCGTTCTACACAGGGAAATTCAATTTACAATCCACTCATTCTGGATTTGTCTTGACTTAGAGCAGGCTGTAAAAGCAATCCCAAGCAGGCTGTAAAAAGCAATCCCAATTACATCTTCACCCTCTTCCTTTGATATGGCCAGTTCCAGCATCCTTCTGCAGAGCACCTGGATTCAACTATTTTATGTCCTACCTAAGCATTCATAATCTAGAGGAGATTCCTCCTTCCCCACAGCTCCTCTCTGCTTATGAAGAGAAGTGGAAGAAAATATTAAATGGATGAAAAAACAATGCTAAAGAGACCAAGAGAAGAAGAAATAGGGTCATGACAAGAAGCAATAGGGTTATTTTTATTACTATTCCCAGAAGTCTAGAAGAAGTATACAAAGCACATTTTCAGAAGGGGGGGAAAGGAATTAAAAACCTGATGTAAGTGTATTGATACCACAGCTCAGAGGAGAAAGACCTCACACTGCATTTGAGAAGAAACATCCCTGGGGTATGGTGGTAAAAGTTATGTTCCCTACAAACCCGCTTGGTTAGTAAATCCCAAAGCCACTCCAAGGACTGTAAGAAATCCTACTACAACATCATTAAAGAAACTGTCCACTAACAGCCCAGCTCTCTATTCCTTTCTGAAACAACCGAGCTGCTGCTAATACCAACCAGCACTCCCAAACCTGAGTCACAGATGCCAGAGACATGGGTACTTGATCAGATAACACACAGGGAAGAGTGCCTGACTACTGTGCTGTGTGTCCCTTACACTTCATGCCTGCCTGTTTGCCAGTGGATTAGCTGTAAGGCCTGAGAACATAACGCAACGCACCCGCTGTCTGATGCGCTGCTTGAGGGAGATGTTTTTTTGATGTTTCTATAATAGGTGTGTACGGCGAAATATCTGTTTGCTACTTACCTAAAGTTCTGCTCCACACTTCTGTGTGTGACAAATACCAGGTTTTCAGGCTTCATTAGTCCTTTGGAAAGAAGTGCCATAATTTTCCCCATATCATATGAAAGACCAAAGTTGGTTATACATACAAAATTCAAAACCAAGTAAGGCTGGTGCCATGCCATTAGGAATAACACTACAGAGGTGAGTTCACAGGAGTTTGAACTGTCAGCAACCATGGTCATTCACAGCAGTCCTAAATTCCTTTTGAACTGCACACCACAGCTGTGCTCTGCTGAAGCTTGATAGGTTCAGTTAATCTGCTTGGGGGATGGTGTATGGAGAGAAGAGGTACACATTCAACCACAGGACACGGGCTGTATTTCTTAAAGGGATCTTTCTACAGTAACACCACCAACAGTGCAGCCGCCATTTTCATTTAGCCTTGTTTGAGTGAATAATCATAGAATCATAGAATGGCAAGGGTTGGAAGGGACCCCAAGGATCACAGAGTTCAAACTCCTCTGCCACAGGCAGGGCCACCAACCTCCAGGCATGGATTTACACAAAGTTGCCCCATCCAACCTAGCCTTGAACACCTCCAGGGATGGGGCATCCACCACCTCTACGGGCAGCCTGTTCCACCACCTGACCACTCTCTCAGTAAAAACCTTCCCCCTAGTATCTATTCTAAATCTTCCCTCCTTTAGCTTTAATCCTTTCCCCCTTGTCTTACCATTGTCTACCCTTTTAACAAGTTGATTCCCCTCCTGCTTATAAGCTCCCTGCAAGTACTGGAAGGCTCCAATGAGGTTCCCCCACAGCCTTCTCTTCTCCAGGCTGAACAAGCCCAGTTCCCCCAGCCTCTCTTTGTAGAGGAGATGCTCCAGCACTCTAATCATCTTTATGGCCCTCCTCTGAACCCTCTCCAACAGTTCTACATCTTTCTTGTATTGGGGGCCCCAGATCTGGACACAGTACTCCAGGTGGGGCCTCACGAGGGCAGAGTAGAGAGGGACAATCACCTCCCTGTCCCTGCTGGCCACCCCTCTTCTGATGGAGCCCAGGATACCATTGGCCGTGCGAGCTGCCAGAGCACACTGCTGGCTCATGCTAAGTTTCTCATCCACCATGACACCCAGGTCCTTCTCAGCAAGGCAACTCTCAAGGAGCTAATAATAATCTGGACTTCCATTAAATTATGCTGAACTGGTGCCACCAGTAGCATTGAACAACAAATTGTTGTTTCATCAAATTTTAAGCTTTTGCATAGCTATAAGCTAATACTATTTCAGTGACTTAAGATGGGGTATGGTGACAGGGCCTTTAGAGAAGGGAACACACACGAATCTACAGCAATATCTAAATGATATTAATAACAATCCATAATAACAACCATTCATTTCTTTGTAGCACTCCAAAACAGCCTTCATTGGAAAAAAAAAATCCTGGAGAGTAATACAGTGCAATGTTATTTTTGTTGAAAAATGCATACTTCTAATAATTTCCAATGATTTACAGAGGAAATTGGTAATTTTTTGCAGCTACTATAAACAGAACAGTGCTGCACTTTGTCTCAAGTCTTCCAGGCAATACTCGAGGTAAAGCATTAAAGAGTTCATAAAAAAAAAATCCTCCATGCTGAAAAGAGGAAGAATTATGAACTCTGAGGTATTTAACTGATTTATTAAAGCTGCCACCCTCCAAATGTAGTAGTTATTTTGCTATTCTGATTTGTATTCTGGCCAAGTGAGAATAGGAAAACAAGTGTCCTTTTGTTCCTGTGGTCAAAAGAAAAAATAAAAAACCCCCACAAATGTTAAAAAAAGAATTTCTTTGTTTTAAGACATTCCCCACTTAGTACATTACAAATCTCCTTCAAAAAACTGCAGTATAACAAAAAAACTGAGCAGGAGCAAAAGTCATCACTAGCGATAACAATAAAAAGGTTTTAATTACATTAATCTGTCCTTTTCCAGTTGAGAGTTGTTTAAAAGCAAAGGAAAAGCAAAACTGCTTTGGAAAAGTGAATCACCCTGTTATTTCCTAGTCTGAGCTCTATCTGACCTCATACTCTATTCCACTGGTAAACTATTAAATTATATTAAGAGCTGCGACCGCAGTTACGGACAGCAGCAAGTTTTTCTTCCTTCCTCCAGTTATCTTTATCCAAAACAACAGTATTCACATCATCAATATTTATAGCTATTCTGCCATGAACCTCAGCATGGGACACTTATTCTAAAGAACAAACCACTGCACCACTAAAGCCAACACAACAGAATAAACTTGTACAATTCAAATTTGCTCCTTACCATTAGGAGAGGCAAGCAGCTATGAGCTGTGGCTAAACTTAAGCCAACAACAGTAAGACATTTCAGTGCAATACTGCAAGGTTTTGGGGTGTTTTTTATTGTTGGGTTTGTTTTGTGGTTTGTTAATAATTTTTGAAGGTTTTTTAAAAATTTAAAAATACAAAATCTTCAATCTAAAGCACCTATGATATTCTATAATAACCAAACAGCTTGCATCTACCAGACAAAAAACTACAACATCTCAGCTTGGGGGGAAAAAAACCTCAATATACTAAGTTTTTTTCCCGATTGCAGGGACCTGTGACACTTCATACGTTATTTCCAAATGCAGTTACCACAAATCACCCAGTGACAAGTCGGGTGCTTGAAAGTTTTTAGAAGATATTAAAAATCATGCCCCTAAACTCTAAAGCTGTGTACTCAAACATTCAAATATTCAAAATAACTCCTAATTTTTAGATATGTTCCAAGAACTATTTTAACAAAAGGAGAAGTACTAGTGGGGAGCCTTTTGAACATTTTAAAGAGCAAGCTTTCCCTGAATACATATTTATGAGCCACAATACATTATTTTTCTTCTAATGTGAATGTCTGCAGTATACCAATATTACAACAAAGCAGTTACAAACTCCGAGTTTGAGAGAAGTCCATCTATTTTTTTCTCACTAGTGAAACCAGAGGGATTGAAAGAATGCATCTATAAACACTGAAATGCAAATCATATGGACAACAGTCCACAAGCAAATTAAAGCCTCTGCTTACAGTGATTGCAATGGGAAACCCATAACAGTTTTAACAGCCACAAGATGATTGTTTTGCTCATCCCTATTTCCTCCTGCTTTCAAAAAGCTACTGCTATCAGACGGTCTTTCACCTTTCCCAAACAGTAACAGCAGCTCCAACCAGCAGCAGCTACGAGCATTTTGGACATGCCCACCACCCTCAGTACTTGGATTTACCCATCAGCCCCATGAGGGGACCAACTCTGCTGCAGCTGACTCAGGAGGAAAACCCCTCGATCTGCAACAAATGCAAACTAACCCCAAACACTACCCAGTGGAAACCCAAAGACGCAGAACCTCCTTGAACAGAGCAAAGAAAGCAGGAAAGCCAGGACTAAGCTGTAGGACACGCTTTCAAAAAGAGTAATTTAGACATCAAAATTTGAAAGTTCAGAGTTGTCACAGTAACAAACCATAAAGCCCAGAAATAGTTTTGGAAGAAATACAGTGCCTGTTCTGTTTAAAACAGATGAGTAATTTTGTGAAGCGAGACCAGGAGGAAAATATGAAAACTTAACGTGCCATCATTACTTTCAACAGCCTATAGAGGGAAACCAAAAGAAAAGCAGTAAGGTGGCTATTACTATAACCAGGGGAGGCCACCTAAGCTTATGACCATAGCTGAAGGCATGCCCTACCAGAAACAACAGATGTACCTCGCTCCCAAAACTACATGAGATATTTTCTTTTTTCCCCTGCAACAGCTGCTGAGATTAAAGCTGCTTTTGCCATTGTAGCTCCAGTCTCTCATGCCTATGCTCAGCAGGCTTTCTACCACTGCTGCTCACTGCCCGAGTTTACGTTACTTTAGGTTTAGGCTAAGACATTGTTTCCTAACAGGGTGCAAGGTCAGTTATTGGAGAGAAACCAAAATAAACACCACACTTGCTCTCTTGTTTGCATGAGGCCAAAGCCCAGTGAAGGAGAGGTAAATGAGTGTAGACAAGGGAAAAGGGTTTTTAATTCATTCCTCTGCACTCAGCCTTACATAAGGACGTAGCAACTTAGTCTTAAATACAATTTGTTTCTCAGAACAAAAGCGTGTCCCATCTGGAGTAAAGAAGCAATGCACGGCTTTTGTTTGCTTAAATGTCCACGCAGTTAGAAATTTGAAAACACACTCAGAAATGCTTGATTGGCAGGTCAGAGCATTACCAGCTCTCAGTTCTGCAACACTGGCTTGGGTGGCAGACAAGCACCAATCCTGGAACGATATGCCCTGCAAGCCATGGGAGCAACCACTCTGTTTTCCAGACATTTGAAGTTCAAGGAGAAGCTTGAATTGCAACTGACCATTACTTTTACTAACTGCCTCGCCCAGTCGGCAGGGTGGGAGCCCAGTTTTTACCGGTCTGGCATATCCCAAGGCAGAAATAGATGTTTCATGAACTCTGCCTGTTTATGCAGTTCCCACCTTCTCATTTCAAGGTTCTCACAGTTGCCAATTTTTTGGTAATAGAGGTCTCTAAAAGGCAGCCCCCAACACTTTCCACATAGTCATGAATGTTCAGAGTGGTCAAGAGACCAGCAAACCTAGGTGTCATCATCATCCCAGAGCTCCAGACAGGTCAGATGTCCCTTTACACCAGAAAGGGGTACTATAAGAATAATTTTTAAAACTCCACAACCCTGGCACAGCAATAAGCTCCCTGATATTTTTGCAATGGCATCAAAAAAGGAAATAAACAACTGACATTTCGAAACCAACAAAACCCCCACAGAAATCCCAAAGCTAAACTCTTGTGAATGAGCATCAATATTTGAACCAAAATGTTACATTTTACATGACTCTCTATTTGTATCATCTTTTCTTCAGGAGAAACTGAAGAAACAGTAATGTAACAGGAGAGCTCTTAAGAGTTGTTCCCTTATGTGTACTCTGTACACATGCTCTTCTTCCCCCTAACTGGACTATGTTATGTATTTTGAGGACTAAGTACATAAATCTACACTTCAATTCATTAAAATAAAAAAATAAACAAATAGGACTCTTAAGAAGTTATTCCTTTGCCTTCCACAACATTGTTCTCAAAAATAAAATACACCCCTCACCCCCCCAATAATAGAGAGACAATTAGTGAACTCAAAAGCACAAAGTCTATAAAGGTTTTAAACAGTTTTTCCTAAGATTTTAGTTGTCACAATTCTATGCTCTGCAACATGTTTTTATTTTTACCAGAAGTAGCTTCCCATTTTTTTAATGCATTTTTAAGCAAGAGTAAATGAAATGAAAAACTTCAGAAGTTGGGGGTTTTGTCTGGGGTTTTTTGGTTTGGTTTTTGTTGTGGGTTTTTTGGTTTGGGTTGGGTTGGTTTTTTTTATGGTCTAGGATTATTTTTAAATACACCAAACATATTTTATAGTATAATTGTAAATAAAACAAGTACACGGACTCTGTGGTAAAACTTGATTGGATGACCAGAATCATTAATTCGGACAGTGCCTACCTTCTGCAAGCAAGACCATTAGTGAAAACACTTAACTACATAAAATGCACTAATGTTACAAACATTTAAACATAGATTGTCTGAAATTTAACATTAGACCCAATACCTCTGTTCCACGTGGCTGCTCTTTCTAATCAAGCGCTGGGATGCCACATGGACTGAGCTTCCTGGTGGCGAGCAGCCAAGCAGGATAAGGATTATCTAGGCGATATCAAAAGGATGCAGTGTTTTTTCAGCGGAGGCTGCAGAAGGTCATCCTTATATTTACAGATAGTGTACAATGCCTTGTGTACCCAACTTCACAGCTTTCCCTTGTCAGCTTTGAAAGGGGAAAAAAACCTTAACCCTCAGTTTCATTAATTGCCAAAGTTCCTGTCCAAGGGGAACTAGAAAGGGAATGCCAGCAGTCACGTTTGCTTATCCTATCTGTCATGAACAGGACTTGGAATAGAAAACTACTACAAAACTGTCAGCAAAATTCCTTCAATTCATACAGTATTAAAAATCACCTGCAGCTTGAGTTAGCAATGACCCCACGTATCTTCAAGGGCAGTTATCAAAGAATTCTTTCAGGTTGCTACCTTTCATGAACAGCTTCCTAATTAAGATTAGCAAAGAGCTATATCAAGGCAAAGCAACCATATAGTTTAAACATATTCCACAGCAGTTTTGTTCCAATTAATGATGCAGTTTTGCATAGATCTCTGAAAACAGAAGAACTATTTAAAACTTTCACAAGGAAGCCTTTAAGAAGCATCAAAACAAGTAAAAGAGCTTGTCACAAACATTTTGTTCTTTAGCTTCCTTCATTTGCTGTTCCACAAAGCCTGAAACTAGTTAAATTTAACTGACTTTACAAGTTGTGGAGAGACTGAGTACATTGGACACATTTTAGTCATTTTTGTCTGCATTCGTAGTAGCTTCCTCTAATCTTAAGGTTTCTTTGCAGTTGGTTGAATTGCTTTTTGCCTTAGGAACTACAGGAATTACTGCGGAAACCTCCCTGTCTGTCTCAGTTTGCAAACTGTTCTGTTACATTTATTCCTGGTTACGATAATAACAGCCTACCCAAGCCAAACAACATAGTATCACGATGTTACTTGTTATAAATTCATAAATTTTTTCATTTAATTGCCAAGGGAGATGAGAGCACGCTTGAACTGAACAAACACAGAATTTATTTTTTTTTTTTTGCAAAAAGGTATATGTGAAGAAAAAAATATTTTCTTTTCATTGCAAAGGTCACTGGCACATAAAAATGGCAACATCCTATCTTTTTTAAGAAACACTTAAAATTTCCAAGCAGGCACAGGAAGACAACTCTTGGTTTTATTGAACAACACATGTAAACATAACAGCCAAGGGCGGGGGGGTACGACTACACACTCATTTCCAGAAACATAGGGTCTCAAAACAGCCCTTTTCTATGATAAATACATTAAGTGCCCTTGGCAAAAATTATCAGATATGCGTATACATGAGCAGATCCTAAAAGTACACAGGTCCTTCTTTGAATACTATTAAGAATTACAGATTAATACTGCCACACAACTGTTTGGAAGAGTCTTCATGCTTCATATCTGCAGGTTCAGTGGCCACCAGGCTTTTGCCTAGGCTAAGCCAACACCTCCAGCAAATAAGGACAACCAACAGAAATCAAGAAATTGTACCTTATGCCTTATGAATCTTCTAAAATGCTTATGCATTGGATCAACACAACACACTCCAAGTAGACAGAAAAAGCAAGTTTCCGTCCTGAACTACATCACACATGGAAAACTAATTTGAGCAGCCCTTAAGGAGTTCTTCATCACTGCATCAACTAAGCTACTCGGCATCAAACCATCTGTCTTCTCCCAGTGCTTCATTCCAAGAGGGGCGGCAACATCCATTTTCCTCCCATCTTCTCCCTTGATGGTTATCCATTATTTAGAAAGCTTGAAGAGGCACCGTAACAGCACTGTTATTCAGGCACTTGACTATGACCTTTGCCCTGATCAAACCATACTACATGGTACCCTTTAGATGAGCACTGTTACTCTTCAGGGGCTGATTGTATTTAGGGCATCTGGAAACACACTGAACAATGTCTCTAGAGCATTAGGGAATGTTTTTGTACCAGTGAACACGCTGACAACCAGTAGGTGCATACAACCTAACAACTAACTTAACTACTCTATCCTCACAGAAAACTCTGCTTAAATGATATCGCACCAGCAGGCATTTTGGAGGAAGTTACTTAATTTATTGCAACCCAGAAACAAGCCTACAACAAACTGCTTTGAGATGAGGGCAAAACTCCATCTTCAGTATCTGAGACATCACAGCTATGCCCCTTCCCTCCCTCTCAGTGGCCGGTAACACCACTTGACTCACAGCACTACATCTCATTCATTCATTCATTCATTCATTCATTCATTCATTCATTCATTCATTCATCCATCCATTCATTCAGAGTTGTGGTTAGTAGTGCAGTCATCTATGCCATCTGCTATGCATAGATCATCCATAGACACGAGCAGTCCTCCTGCCACACACATGCTGCTCCCATGGCAAAATTCCAAATGAAAACCGAGGCTTCATGTTTGCACATCTTGTTTGTTAATATTGCTTTGCTTCTCCAGGAACAATTTTGGCAAACTGAGAGGCAAGAAGGGTGCAACAGTCAGCCACATGTTTCAAGCATTCTGTGTGTATTTGGATGACCCATGATAAAACTTTTCCAGATCTTTTTTTCTAGATCTATAAATTTTTCTAAATCCTTTAGAAGGTTTGCTTGTTTCTAAAGGAGACTATCCGTTTTTTCCCCAGATATTTCTATTTTACTCAAGACAGGAGTTTATCTGATGTTCAAATTTCAAAGAAACTGTTACAAAGTTTTCTCATGTACTTCTGTAGGGCAACCTCAACCTGGCAAACTAATTTAGCCATCAAGTGACTGAAGCTTGCTTCATAAGGCAAACAGCAAGGGTCCCAGTGAAGGGGCAAATGGCTGTAAGGACAGACAAGCAAGGAAGAGTGTTCATCCTGCCGAACTGCAACTTAAAAATTTTTACAAGATTACTGGGATGGGACCAGCATAGTTTGAGCTTGTCACTCTCCTGCTGACATGGAAGAAAGGTAAACTTGCCAGTTGCAGTGAAAGCTGTACAGGTCTAGTCAGCGATTGCTATGTTTTCCCACAAGTCTCGTCACATTTTAATTCTGTTCTGCTGCTTCCTTTTAAATGAAAGCATTTCCCCATATAGGATTGTGCCACATATCTATTTACCTATTATTAATGCATTTCATGCTACAAAGATGCCAAGCTATATTTTTTCTCCGCATACCCATGCTTACATACATACACATGGTATGCACAAGAAGCTCTTATCTACTCAGTAAGAAGCATTTCAAGTTATCTTGCATAAGAGCATCTTTCTTAGGTGTTCGTTTACGTAAAAGCAGTAGCTTGGTGCAACTCTAGCTCTTCAAAAGCATCA
This sequence comes from Laterallus jamaicensis coturniculus, assembly GCA_022605575.1. NCBI lineage: Eukaryota > Metazoa > Chordata > Aves > Gruiformes > Rallidae > Laterallus > Laterallus jamaicensis. The sequence continues at coordinate 10,622,324 of JAKCOX010000002.1, read as the reverse complement.
GGAAACATTTGTGCACAAACATGATTTCATGCAGGGGATCAAACACATTTCTGATCTATGGTAATTCAGTTTTCATTCAAGGGCATACAGAAACAAGTGGATATATTCCCCACTTGATCACCCCATACCCCCTGACAACTTCACGGTTTTATGCTTCATTGATGCAGGATCTCAATGATAAGCACTGTGCTGTTTTCTGCCCCTTTCATGAAAACTAGCAGTTTGTAAACAATCACTTCATTTATATTTAACCTTTCACATCAACTGGGGAGAAATTCACCATGTTGAAACACAGTCCTAATGATGTTTTGTGAGAGCTGGTCAGGAACCAAGCAGCAGCACAGGGACTGGCATTCCCCGATGTCCACAAGAAAAAACAACAGAACACCAGTATCTTATTCACTGTTTTACAATTTCTTCCATCTCTGAGCATTTGTGCTCTCCTTAAGGCCTTAGAAGTTAATAAGAAGGTTAATAACATCACTTTGCCTAGGTTTACTTTCAGCTTGAGAAAAAACCTGACAAAAATGCATCTGCCACTGGCTAGACTAGTAGTACATGATAAACTGAATCAAATTTATTTGATATAAATTTTTGTATAAAAATAGCATGGCCAGTAGGCCTAAGAAGGTGATTGTGCCCTTGTACTCAGCATTGGTGAGGCTGCACCTCAAGTACTGTGTCCATTTCTGGGCTCCTCACCATAAGAAGGACATTGAGGTCCTCGAGCGCATTCAGAGAAGGGCAACCAGGCTGGTGAAGGGGCTGGAGGGCAAATCACATGAGAAATGGCTGAAGGAGCTGGGGATGTTTAGCCTGGAGGAGGCTGAGGGGAGACCTTATCACTGCCTACAGCTACCTGAAGGGAGGTGGTAGTGAGGTAGGCGATAGTCTCTTCAGCCAGGTGACATAGATAGGACGAGGGGAAATGGCACAAAGCTGTGCCAGGGCAGGCTCAGATTAGATGTTAGGAAAAAAATTTTTTACTGAAAGAGTTGTCAGGGCCTGGAACAGGCTGCTCAGGGAGAGGGTTGAGTTACCATCTCTGGATGTGTTTAAAAGACACGTGGATGAGGTACTTAGGGATATGGTTTAGCATAGGACAGGAATGGTTGGACTTGATCATCTTAAAGGTCTTCTCCAACCTTATAACTCTGTGAATCCTTTCTTCCCTTTTCAGTGTACAACACAGCTGAGTAAAATTACTCTTGCTGATGCTGTGCAGTTAAAGTGCAGATTAGAAAGTTATTTCCACAATTTTTGTGTCATTCTCCTGAAAGAAACTAAACTTCGGAAGATGATGTTGTAAAAAAGAAAAAATATTAATTGCATTCACCCATATTTTAACACATGTAAAGAACAGTCCTATGGGGCCTTGACTTTTGCCTCTGGCATGATTTGTGTTTGATCTCACCCATGCAACTTAAATTTGGTTTTAAACCCTTTTTTTTTTTGCCATAAACAAAAGATGAATGATTATGTACAATGTTGCTTATAAAACACCCCTCAAATGCTATAGCAACGTATCCCAGCAGTCCTGAAACAGGTATCAGGAATGAAAACCGAATAAAGCATGTGTACAAGCACATGTCTCAGCAGAAATTTTTAGGCAAACTCACCCTCTTGTTAGAAGAGGAAAAGAAGGGATGTTTGGGGTATTTTTTAATTGCAGAGATATTATTAAGGGGCACATTCAAATGTGGTTTTACAGAACAGGAATGAACAAACTCATGTCAAGATTGCTGGAAACAGTATGGTGGCTGCACCAACATACTGAATTGAGCAGATCTGCTGAAAACCAGAAAAACTTGACTGAAAAATGAAGAGACTATTAAGGTAATATAAACCTCGCCAAACTCTACTGGATCCACAGTCCATGGCTCATTAAAGGATTATTCAGCTAAATATCCCTTGACAATGTTTTGTGAGACCACTTTTAATTAATTCCTAATTTTAACAGCTGACTTTCCTGACACTAATAATGTTTTGTAGTTAGAGCATGGAAACACAGACTTACGGGGTAACTGAGTCAGGGAGCCATACCAAATCAACTGAAAGGCTCAGAAAGAAGCCTTCAGCTTCCCTGTCAGCAATCACCAAGTCATACTGTACAACAGCTGGCAAAATCTTCCATTGCATCTCATCACTTCTTTCCCTGGCATTCTCTATAAAATTTTTCCTCTTGATATCAACAGACATGCGCTATAAATAACTGGGCTAAAAAATTAAGCTTGCTTTCTAAAACAATCCTCCTACCTCTTTTCTCCATTTGGAATTCAAGCCTATACAGGAATATTGCAACATTTCTGGAGGATTTTCATCATTGTTTCTGAAGTGAAGAGCTTCTTTTTAAGCCTATTATGAGCATATTGTCAGTACCAATTGAATACTTTGTTAAAATATACCAGCTAGAATCTATATAGCTCTATTGCTATATATGCTACTGTACACTAAATTTCTATGCCAGTAAAAAAAAAGTTAGCTTATCACACACAAAAATGTTTTAAGTTATTACCAAAAGGGGAGGAGAATAGAGAGACGTTTAAGTACGCCAGATGCTGAACAGGAATGTTTAACTTTTAGAATTATTCAAACTCTCCAAGCTTCAGATTGTCATATTTTCAGTTTACAGAAAGAATACTAAATTATGGGGGGGGAAAAATGTTATGGTATTAACTATTCTGTTTGATTTTACTTTTCACAGATTGCATAATTTACAAAAAAAAAGCCAACAAGAAATAAAAAGAAAGTTCAGAATGCATTTCAAATTAACATTTATCACTTACATATCTATCCTGAACTGTTCTTAAAATTTCAGACCCATAGAAAACCTTTGTGGGGATCTAATAGGAGAATGGCTATGTAGCCCAGCCACACATTTCCTGTTTGGGGAAAGAAATTGACCCAAGGTTCTTTAATTCAGTTATGCCTCCCAAAGATGGGATTCTGCTGAAGGGTAGAAAACAGCCCAAAGATTCTTCAGGATTCCCAAATTCTAGAACCACAACTGAGTTTTTACTGATCCAGAGCACAAACGTGATCTCTAGGACAGAAAAATCTGTATGTGACATAACTATGCTAAACACATTTTCAATACTTACTGCAACTGTCAACCAAAAATGCTCCCCGTTGCTTGAAGCAGGGGGCTGGGATGTTACTGAAGTGCAAGAAAAGTATTTTAACCTTCCCAGTAGCTGTTAAATGAGAACAGTATTCCAAAATGGTACAACTCAGTGGGGTCTCAGAACAGACACTAGCCTTCCTACTCATGGAAAGTACAACCTACGAAGAGACTTCTGGAGGGGAGGGGACCTTCACTTTGCTTTTTAACAGCACACAAAGACTTTTATCCCCAAATCCCATGAAGGAATTGCTAACCACACAATCTAACACAAAAAACACCTTTCAGAATGAAGACCAGTAATTTGTAATGCTCACCAGCAATATTAGTTAACACAAGGACATTATTCCATACTTCCTAGAAGTATTTCTGTCCAGGATAATTAAAATGATTCTATCCACTTCCACATTCCTCAGTTTAGAGGCAGTTTTAAGCAGGCAGACCAAAAACTAAAATCCTAACTTAGTCACAGCAGGTTAATACTCTAAGCAGAGAAAATACTTTCAGATAAAGTAATCAGATCTTTCCATTTCAAAGAATAATGCAATATGAGCATAACACTAGACCCATCAGTACCACAGTAGGTTGAATTATTTATACAGACATAGGGTTCCACCAATGAAATGAACTAGAATTAAAATATCAACAACACTTCTTGCAACTTGCAGCTGAACAGCAGAGCTCACAGCCTTGGGCATCACAGACATCACCAAGATCCAGGGATGAAAACACATTGTAACAGGTCTGTAGCACAGAATGCAAGTACCCTCCTGCAAGGCTTTCATCAAGACATCTGACGTCATTAGTCTATGTTAAAACTTAACTAGATTCAAAAAACGATTATCTCATACACCATGGAGAGCAAGACAGACTTCAGAACTAATGTCAGGTCACAGATCTTTAAAATACTTCTACTGCATTAAAAAAAAAAAAAAAAAGGTGTTCTTATTTTAAAGATGCATATGAAGGCCAAAACACTCAATTGTGAAAGCAGAGTAACTTTCTTCAAGTTCCCAATTTGCCTAGTCACCTTCATACTGTTCTACAGTTAGTTCCTGTCTTTATACTCATGACTAATGGAATAAACACACCAACATGATGATTCATCTGCAGGTAATCAACCAGCTGTATTTTCCTTCATTTCACATGAATAGCATTTGTTTTGTTGTTTGGAGTTTGATTGTTTGTTTCTTTTAAATGTTAAGCTTCTTTCCTTCACTAGTAGTAGAGCCTGGGCTGGAAAAGGTATCACTAGACCATGAAAAAGAGTAATTCTTCACTCATGGGTCCCCAGAGCAGAAAATGTTTGGCTACAACTTGATGCGATACCTTTGGATTTGGCACAATATAACACAATCTTTCAATCACTGAAATTACAAAAACCCAACACTCAAGTCAAAGTTTAGCTATAAATTAACACTCACTTTAATAAAAAAAAAATTAAAATAATGACATCAGCTAAACTACTCTTTTGTAGACATCTTCTCACACCTGCAAATATAAAATATACAACAGATGTTAGAGAAAGAGAATTAAGTCTGCCCTCCCCCATCCCAACTGAAATATTGAGTTTCTACAGGAAAACTTGCACACTGTCACTCACTCTGCTGCAAAATGATTACACTTGTCGCTTTCCTAAATGATTGGTTATGCTGGTATGTATATAAAAAATACCAACTTGCACAACACCACAGTTGTTGATACAATCTGCTACAATAACAGTACGGTGAGACAGGAACTAGAGGAGCAAAGGAGTCCCAATCTGGTGCAAAACCTTTCCACTAATTCGGCAATGGATCAAGGAAATCAAAATGCTGCATCAGTTCCAAAGAGAGCTGAACTTTCACAGTTTGTAGCTGACAGTAATTATAATTTGGGTGGTTGGCTTATGCTAGAAATCAGCAAGAAAATGCCCACAACTCCTGGATGTTCCTGGCAAACAACTCGTTAGCATTTAATAGGAAGCCTCTTGTTTCCTCAATTCCTACTGAAGGTTGACTGACATTTCAACCTACCTGAACCCAGACTGACAGTAGAGACTGGTCTGTCACAGCAAAAGGGTTTGGGGATTTTGTTATACAGAGTTTCATTTGCTTTTTGATTCTTTAAATTAAGAAATTCCTGTGCAACACCTCTGTTTTTTCAATTAATATACAACCTCATGGACAATCCATCCTGAAGAAAAATGAGCTGTTAATGGAGTACATGTCATACCAAATGCTCCCTTAAACCTTAATAGAGCAAAATTATTTTCTGTGGCGAGCAGCAGAGAGCAACACGCAATTCGATATGAATTGTAGGTGAAGCCATTTATTAGGTGAAATTACACAGATTATATACCTTTTACTACCAACGTGGCAAGCTAAAAAACTGCTAATTGGTTATACACACTGTTCACACCATATTGATTGGTTAGTAATTATAACGAGCTCTGATAAGCCTATCTTATAGCTGAACATCTTTAGTTTACCTTTAATACCTAAAAGTATCCGCACACCTGCTATTTTGACCCTCTTGTTATGGTTGGTTCCTAACATGTTCCGTTACTCCCAAATCCCTTCCCATAACTGCTTCTTGGTTTAGGGTGGCCTGTACCCCTATTAGCAAGGCCGCTGTGTTTTGAGAATGTGATTATTATGATCCTCTCAGCGTGAGTAACTTTTCCTGTCTCATGGGAACAGAAGAATATTGTCAGGGCTTATGTCTTGGGAGAAGCGAGCTAGGCCGCCGGCAGGCCTGCTGTCTTCCCCGACAATTTTCAGGGAAGGTAAAGAAGAAGTTTGACACTGCTATCAATATTACAATGGAAAAAAAAAAAAAAAAAAAAAGAAAAAGAAGAAGAAAAAGAAAAACACCCCCCCCCCAGCAGCATCCTGGTTACTGTAATCAGATGTACACTGCATCAAGGACTTTTTTTTTCACCTCTTCCACTTAAAGTCAATGAGCTTCCAGTAGGACTTAAAATAACCATTCCCTTTCCACAAAAGGAAAGGTGGGACAAAAATTGGTCAGCTTACTGTCACTGACATTTGCTAGAAGAATGTGTTTGCAAAAGCTTCTTCACAATTTCTATAATGTTCCTAAATTATAGAGATAAGAAAAACTTTTTCACTGTGAGGGTGGCAGAGCACGGTCACAGTCTGCCCTGAGAGGTTGTTATGGAGTCTCCTTCTCTGGACATGTTCAAAACCCACCTGGACACATTTCTCTGACCTGCTTTAGGTGATCCTGCTCTGGCAGGGAGGTTGGACTAGATGATCTCCAGAGGTCCCTTTCCAAGCCCTACACTTCTGTAATTCTGTGAAATCCTAAAATCTTCAAATCTAGGACTGAAGAGACACAAATTCCAAAGGAAACAAGTAATTTTTAAGAGAGACAAAAGTTCACAGGCTTTAAAACACTATTATCTTCCTTTTCTTTCCAAGCCCTCGTGCCATTTCACATGTCACTGTTTTCTGGCTCCAAACACTGACACCCATTAAGTGAAGGACTAAACCACAAGCAAACTCTGATATTTTCAATTTCCACACTCCTATGAATGGTTCAAAGCAAGTTTGCACGGTGTAGCAGAAGAACATGGTATTCCAACATGGTAGTTGGAAATCATTAATTCAAAAATCATCATCCAAATGAGGAAAAAGTATCAAGCAAACATTAAACCCATTTCTAGCTACTCCTTTTTAATTCCAAAGGAAGAGGAATTATTTGAAAATTGCTAGTTTTCCCTAGAAGAGGGTCACAACAATGAAGCAGGGGATTTCTGCAATTCCACCTTTTACTTTCAACCCTGTCCCCCAAACGAAACACTTAAATATTTCCCTCCATTTGCACAGGCAGCAAAGGGAGAAGTTTAATCAGGTTTGGTGCTGTTCTGATGAGCCCATCTTGGGCACCTTGGACCTTACTCACAAAACTAGCAGCCATAGCAGTCCCACAAAGCTTTAATGCATTGGAAAAACAAACAAACAAACAAACCACAGAAGCAGGATAAGATAGGTCTTCATCTATAGATTTCAGATGGCATCATTGTAACCTTTCGCTTTTGGGGATTTCATTTCCAAGAAAAAGTAAAAATTATAATTGCACTTAATCTCACTGTAACACATAGAAGCTGCCAAATATAACACCTCTTGGCAAAAATTGTTGGAAATCTGCAAGCTAGAGATGCCAGGTCATATTTTTTAAGCATTAATTTTAGATTACTGATTAGGATTATCTGAGCATACTATCCTCTTACAGTTACTTGAAGAAAATTTATAGTCCTTTCAACCATCTGCACTAGCATCTTTAGTATATGGTCTACATCCATGGTATTTAGTATATATAGCATAGGCATCAGTATTTTCACAGAAATCTCATAGACCATCTAGTGTTCTCAGAATGCAATTGAACCCTTAATTAAAAGGCAGAGACAAATGGAAAGACAGGAAGATAGCAGGAAAATACAGTCCAAGCAAAGACTAACGGAAGCATTCCAGCAAACATACCCAACTAATCTTATTTAGCATTTGATACTTTATTATTAGGAAACAAAATATTCTTATAAGAAGGGCTTACAAAAGCAACTAGTTCGCTGTAAGCAGATAAGCTGATGGTTTTATTAGAAACATATGCTAAAAGGTTTATCTGCTAGGCAGGAGTTGCTTTCTTTATGACATGCTTTAAAAAAAATAACTAATGACTTACTCTACTATTTAGCCACACACACCAGTGCAGTATGCATAATATTCTGATTATATGCAGCAATTATTCCAATAGTATTAAACATGTCCTTCTGAAGGTACGTTAATATCATTTGCAAAGCCACCCTTGGCAATCATGAGCAGTAACTAGAGGACGAGATTTGGTTAAGATCTGAAGAACACGACTCAGCTCTGAAATTAGTTCCGAACAGAGTTGGAAGACTTAAGGATAATTAGAGAAATTGCAAGTCTGCTTGGTCTGCCTGGAAATTATTAAAATATAAGTAAAAACACTGATAGCAAAATACTCAATCAACTGACTTGGGTTGGTGTTGGATCTACTCAAAATTAAGTCATCACTTCTTCCTACTCACTCTCAAAACAGGGTTATCGAATACCCCTCCAAATGTAGGTGTAAAACAAGTCAAATCAGTGTCAAGATTCTCCTGATCCAAGCCCATCACTGGAAGGTGCTTATTTTACTTGACTGACTTCGCAGAAATAAAAGTTTATTTTGATACCAAAATCCTATGCCAGATTGGTCCTGTTTCATAAATACTGAACTCAATAGTTCTATCCTAGAGAAACTTGATGGCATGTAACTGTACTTGGCCATTACATACTTTATTCAGAACCTACATTTTATGGCAAACAGGGGTTTTGTTTTAGTATGTTGCAAGTAATCATTGAAGTAGCAACTATCTTCTTAAAGCATCTTCAAATATATTGACACAAAACATTGTTCAAAGCACTCAATATCCCATATAATAACATACTCTTTACTTTTTCTGCTTATTAATTACCATGATATTGGGTCATATAACTGTGTGTGCTTGATAGCCTCTGAGGTCAAGAAGAATCTACTAAAAATTCCCCTAAAAAACAAGTAAGATCCAAAGAAGAGTAACAAGAACTCAGTGCTGAGAACCGAATGTTACCGCACAATTTGGAGTTTGGGTCTCCTAAAAAAAATGTGTTAATCTTTTCCCAAAGACTTTAATGAAGACACTGAAAGAGGATCTGAGAATGCGTATGTATGCAGAGAAAGCATCAAAAATAAGCCAACAGAACAGCAAAAATAAAGATGTATACATTTTTTTCATGTCACATTAAGGTCAGCTTCCTCCTACTGTGTCCTCTGTGAGGCCAAACATGAAAACACTGGGACTCCTCTGATCCTTCTCTCTGCTTGGATGTTGCAAAAAGGGGAAGGCAAAGCCAAGTATGATTCTTAGCAAGTGAACAAGAGAAGCAGAGGGTAAAAGTAAGAAAGAGCTAGTTACAGCTATGAAGAGGGTAAACATTTCCTAATATCCCAGGTTTATTTCCTTCAAAGGCAGATGGAGTCTTGGGAATAAGTCAAAATGCCATACATACAGCTTTTATACCAGAGCAGATGGGAAGGACACAATTACACTGAAATGTAAAGCCACTGCAACAGAAATGAATTCTAGAAGGAATGCTTTTGCAATGAAGAAGCACAGAAACAAATCTCTTGAGAAGAAAACTGAGAATAAAAGATATTTGCTAAAAGTTTGAAGCGTGAATAGGCTGAATTAGTTAAAGAGCTGTAGTTGCTACATTAAAAACGCAACATGCTTTTATTCTTCAATTTGAACTTCTGGGGGCTTGGGGGTAAGGGACTTACACTTTTTGGTTTGATTTTGCCACTGTACAGGACTAGCCAGAAGTTATTTCAGAAGTTGCATATCAGGCTGTTGCATTAATTTATCTAACATGCATACACCAAGTGATGTTATGATGCTTTAACCACGGAGGAAGTTGATTCCTCCCAGGACTCCCTAAAACATCAAGGGTCACATACAGTGTTCACACCATACAACTTTCTTCCCCCATATTGCTCTTCCCTTCAAAGATTCCTGTGTCTTGAAAAACACTGATGTTCAGAAAGGCTAATTAATTTTTTAACTAGCATAATTATCATCAATTTATTACCAATTAAAAGTACCTGTTTACCTTCAGGAAAGAAGCTCTGTATGATTTTATGCTTCCTCCCATGCAAAAGGTTGCACACAATGGATTTTTTTCTTTTAGGCTTGCTTCACAGCCAGCTTTGAAACTCATTTATCTGAGCAAAACTTTTCAGTTAATGAAGGCACATTAAATATTAAAAAATTCAATAGCTGGGATAAGCTGGGCTATCCTGTGAAGAAAGTGAAACAAGAACAATTTTCTTCCAATGAGTTTACTATTGAACCACTTGAGAACACAAGCTTGCAAATTACTTCTATGTTGCTAATCCTAAGCGAGTATTTAACTATTCCATGAGTCGTATAAAGCATCTCTCACCACCGCAATTGGAACAAAGAGAGAGGAGGAATAAAACCCCCAGAGCTCACTCAGTAGCCATTGTTTGAATATCAGAAGGGGAAATCAGCACTGCCATAACTCTTCATCTGCTGAACTACTAGTTTATCTTGATGAAATTTAACTAAACTACCAGACTACTTTGAAGATGCATGCTAAGGTTATTTTAAAAAAAAAAAAAATCATCAGCAGCTTCCAGAGGAATAAATGCAGATTGTAGACATAAATTTAGATGGAAATTCAATTGCAACTACACCTTGCAAAGCCAAACCCCTACATTTAATATGGAAATATAAATCTTACTAAAGAAACATATGTAGCAAATTGTTTTTAAAAACCTCTACATGAAAGAGCATGTTTTAAAAAGAGAGGGGACTGTTTTTGAATCTACTGATACCATATCTTGATAAAAGATTCATATAAATATCAGTTAAATTTTCACCAAGGTGGAGATGTCAGAGATGTTAGTAAATCAAGGAAAATAATTGTTATATTCAACATTATAACAGTTTTCACAGAACAGTACTGTCTGATCATGGATTCTCAAAGACATCAGCAGATTAATAACTTTCTTTAAAAGCATTTATTTGTAGAACTCTATTGTACTTGGTATGAAAGGTTAAACAATTTTATTATTTTTAAGTGACCAGAGTTTAAGGTACATTGCAATACCAAGAACCTACACATATTCTCCAAACCAGAAGCAACTGACTCTTCGGTGACTCATAGTCATTAGTATCAGATTTTGTAGCTCAGTACAGACTTTTAAAAAATGAGATAGCAACTCCTAACAAAAACTGTCAGGAAAAGAGGCTTCATAGAAGAATCTGTACTATTCCCAACCTTAATTACTAGCTTTACAGTAATCACTGTAAAATAAAACATGACTAGCCCTGCTACTTGACAGTATTTAATTCTTAGTGTAGCTTATGCTTTCCATCTCATCTTTTCAGGGGGCAGTTTACAGTGTGGCACACTGCAAGACGATGAGGCTTAGGAATGAGTCAGTTCAGGAGGAAGGGAGGAGACAACCACTGCCCAAACCCACCAGAGAAGAGGGAACCAAAGCAGGGTTGTCTGGGCTTGTGACCACAAAGATTTTGCATTTCCTTCCTTACCACCCTAACTCATTCAGTAATCAGACATGTTTGCAAACTCAAATTAGGAAACAAGGAACTTTCCCCAGCAACAGGTCTGCTTAAGGTATTATGAAAGAAATTGCTAATTCTTATCCAGCACCAACAGGCAAAGACAGCTGTCAATGTAAGCAATGTCGCCTTAAAGTCTGAATGGGTGCTCGGGAGGGGTGGAAGCAGATGACATTATCCTATGCTGTTGATCCTTTTCAGCAAGTCATAATGCAAGTGGAGGTTCTTCTCTCCCATGCTGGGGGAAGCGTTACAACACATACACACACAGCCCAAGGGTTGACTCTTCAAAACTGAATGGGCTGAGGTCCAGCAGCAGAAAACTCAAGTCAGTGCTAACTATTAATGGAGGCAGTCAAAAGACAACCAGAGGAGCACCAGGGAACTGACCTACTTCTCAAAATATTAAGGGGGAGGGAGGAGCACACACACACACACAAAGAACAGAAAGAAGAGCCTGGCTAATCTTCACTGGAAAAAGTAAAAGATGGATTGCAATGGCAGAGAATTTCTGGGACAAGACTATCCTTAGAAATCTTGAATGGTAGTGAAAGCCACCTTGAATTTCTGTTCCTAAATTAGAGAACGCAAAAGCCAAAAGTGTGTTGCTGCATGAAAAGAATGGAAGAAGCCACATCCAATGGCTCCCAGATTCAATTTTTCTGAAATTGTAGGTCACTGCATGCACACCAACTCTAGAAGGGCAGACAAAGCCAGCTACCTCGCACACTTCCTTCCCTTCTTCTCATGATCTTAACACAAGTGTAATTCCCTAAATTCTGCCTGTGATACGACGATCGAGCACTGACAGGGCTCTATGTCAGGAAATGTTATATGAATCATTTCCCAGCCTGTTTTGGAGAATACAGATCACAGAAGACATATACTTTGGAAAAAAAGAATCTGATATGGTTATCTGCCAACCCAACTGCCAGGAAAACACCATCCTGATTTCCAAAGAATCTATGCTGCTCTAATCCCTTGCTCACAGCTTCAATCAGGTCACTACAAGATATATCAATAGTGTTGGCTAACCTCATCCAACCTTCCACCATTGTCTCGTGCTGCAGTAAAAAAGAAAACCTTTCTCCATACCTTCAGCTAAAGAAAAGTAGATGACTGTTTCTAGTTCCTACAGGAAGAACTTTGTTACAGAACTAATTGTTCTGAGTGTCCCCCTTTCTCCCCACAAACACAAGCATTCTTGTTACCCCTTTATAGTCACTCAAACCTATAATTCCAATCCTTCCCCAGTCAGAATGTTTTTCATGAATATGGGAGATATAAAATTATATGAGATCAGTAACAGAACCTAGAAGTATCTCTATAATTTTGTGCTGGTTTTGAAAACTTTCTTCAACCAAAGAATTTAAACTTTTACATTCTGTGGAATCTGAGTTTATGCAATCATTTAATACCACACTAAGGCATGAATTACAGGGAGGTGAAGATCATACAACTTTCTGAAGACAAGATCATGGCTCAGAAACTGGTGTTAATAGATTTTGCAGCATGTGACCACCAGAAGGCAATCCAGGACTGAGGGTTTTCCTTGAGAAAGATTATCGATGACAGCTACACCTGAGTAACCCAATTTGCAGCTCATATCACTATCACCCCCAAACTGTTCTCTAGTTCCCAAGTTTAAAGCTTTTCTTCTAGGCACACCAGCCTTGACCCTTTTATTCTAGCCTGAACATCCCTGCTCTTACGGAAAGCAGGATTCTAATTACTCTAAAGTCTACATCAATTCGTTTTCAGCTTTGCTCCTAGTCAGACAAAGTTTTTTAACAGCTCTTTATTATACCAGATCAATCTTTTCCAGGACTCCTACTTCCAGTCTACAGACTTTTCTTCCATAGTTCCTTTGGGTATAAATTGAATGTGTTCTGTACTCTTCATCACTACCTCTCTTGAATTATGGTCAATCAATCAACACTCACTCATTCTTCCAACTGAGGCTGGCTGACCCTTTTATACTGACCACTTCCAAAGAATCTTTAGTGTGCCCAGGACTGCAACCTGCTACCAGGGTCAAGACTTGTCCTCTAAATCTTCAAGCTTATCATGTACATGCAACTGCTAGTTTTACAATGCTGCCCCCCTGCTCTCTTCCATCAACTCCACTACCATCACAGCCCAAATCCTGTCTGAACATCACCATTTTCAGCAACATTTCCAACCTTGGGGTCTTAATTTTCTTTCATCTTTCCTAGAACATAAAGCTGCATCAGGAAGCTGTCCTAGCAGAAAACACATCCAACCATTTGCAGGCTCAGCTCCCTTTCTTTCATTGCTGCCACAGTTGCCACCTTTTCCTTGCTCTCTTAAACCTGAAATCAGAGTGTTCCCTGCAAATGCCTACTTGACAGGTCCCTCTGCTCAGCAGCCCAGGTGTTCCTCATGTTGGCTTCCTCAGGTACTTCTATTGCAGCTCAGGAACTACATGTTGTGTGCAGCAGCTTCCTAAGCAATTCTAAACCATGCACAGGCACCAGAGGCAATAAGACCCAAGCCCCAGTTTCTACTCTCAGAGACAGATGGTGGCAGCCAAGTCCCCTCCTTACCAGCCACATCTGAGGACAGACCTTCCTTGATTTCCTTCATGCATCAGTACAGATGCACAGTACGACCACAGAAGCCAAAGTGATACCAGACAGAAAATATACTATTGCAGTTCAATTCATCCTTTTTTTTTTATTTTTTTTTTTCCTTCCTTGTACTTGAATCATTCTCTTGATAAGCAGAACAGTATATTTTGGACTTACAAACGTTACAAATAAATCACTACTCTGCTTAACTACAGTGTTACAGGGATCAAGCATAAGCCACAAGCATTATTTAGCACCATTACTCAATTTTCAACAGAAATTTGAGATTGATATTGCTTTAACAAAAAGAGGCAATGTATCAATCCTTTACCAAAAAAATAAATCACTGTTAGAGAAGTTTGCAGGCATCAATGTTAGAGAGGTAAATCCATCTCTTAAGTTTCCCTTTTCATAACTTTTATCTAGTATATGTGAAGACTTGTGCTTTAAGTAGACCAAAATCAGAATGTTTTCTTCTTTTTTCTTTCTTAGAATCCACAGTATTGTTGCCAACTTAATTTGCATGTTACATCATCTTAACTAGTCATAGCATTAGAGGAAATAAACAAAAAAAATCCTTCAACAGTTTATTACAGAATCTTCTATAGAAGCCTTCAGCACTTCGGCTTTCCTAACATAGATTTAAAAGAGATTAAGAGCCATAAACTGTAGGCACAATAGTTGATTTTCTTTCAATAGTGTCTTAAGGCATTTATATAGAATTACCTCCATAGGTGTATCAAGGATCATTCTTCTCTTCCTCTATCCTCCAAGAGGCAAGAGCAAACAGAACAGCTTTTTCTAACTTAGACAGTAAGATTTAAATTCCAGCATAAACTATAGTTTTTCTGTTCTGGTATATTAACTATACTTTTGAAGAAAAACCCAAACAAAACCAACAATCAAAACCAAATTGAAAACTAGAGAACCAGCTGCAATACCTGTTAAAACACACTTTTGATGGCACCACTTTTCAAGATACCTATGAGAATTCCTTGTAGTGGAACAATTCAGGTAGAAACATCAAAATTAACATCCATCTGATAACATTTCATTCCTCAAGCACACAAATAAGCCCACACGCTGACAAGAAGAAGAAATTGACAAATGCCAATCCCCTAACATCTATAGGATTTAATTATTTTTTAACCCAAACTCAGTCAAGTAGGATTATGGGTTTAAAAATGTAAAAAAAAAATTCCTATAATTTATCCACAAACTAGGTTAAACTGATTACTCTCTTTTCCCAGAACAAAATAGCACAAACACAAAGAATCCCTGAGACCCATGGTACTTGTGAGTGGAGTGTCACATGCAAAGTCAGTCAGGGTCCCAGCTAAATGTCTAGAGCCTGACGCAAATTTTAATGAAATTGGTGACTAAAGGGTATGAGCTTTCCATGGGAGAAAATTATTAAAGTTCATTTTACTTCAAACAATTAAAAAACCAAAACAAACCAAAAACCCAAACCAAAACCCAAAAGCAACGAAACCACCCTCAAAACTGAAACACCATCAAAACTGAAGTTTGTTTACTTCTAGTTCTTGGCATGGAAATCTATACTTCACATAAGTATATATTAACTTTTTGGGGTACCTTGCAAAGTAAACCACTTTTGCTTGTAACGTTAACTGCTTCACATGTGTATCATCATCATTATTTTGAAACATGTTTATGTATGTTTATCTTTAGAAACAAAACCACCTCATCCTGAAGACACAAATACTCTTCCGTATTTTATTTTTAAATGCAGGCAAGTAGGAGAGCACTATTTTCAGAGGACTGCCCCTTAGGCCAGAAGAAGATGATAGAACCCAACGTAACTCTCTGCTGTATCAGATCATACCTCAAATATTTATCCATAAATACTTCTCAGGCAACATGGAAACATGCTAGTTTCTAAGGAGACCTTGTACTCCAGGCAATCTTTTAGTTTCTCCTCCTCTCCCCCACTAACTCAGGAAAGCGAATGACTACAGACATCTGCTACTACTATGACACGTCATAGTAGTGATACAAGTCAATATGGTACAAAGCAACAGCAACACGTGAGTCAGCTAGGCTTTCCTACCAGGACACTACTGTTAGCCTGCTTATCCAAAATGAGAAACACCTCTACTACTAAATAAATAGTGAACACTTCCTTGTACGAGAAGGGGAATCCCCGTTCCCTCCCTCACACCAGCTCTTCCTACAGCATCCTTTCAAGTCTCATCATTTTAATACCAGTTCTTTCCAATGCCAGTTTTTCCTTTCTCTTTCTGCCAAAAGACTCGTTCTCCTTTAGCAGAGTAGAGGCTGGAAAATAAACATTCCTTCCTACATACTTGCAACAGAACATACTTGCCACACTTACACGAACGTGGAACTTAGCATAACTGTTTAGGACCTATAAAACAGTCAAATTAACACAGAATAAACTAAAACCCAAACAGGACAATTTCAGTTTTAGAACAAAGCAGATTCCAACAATTCCTACCACTTTTCTCAGTCTTCATTCCAAGAAAAAAAGAAAAAGTGATTTCACCAGAGGTAAAATATTTCAGGTTTCCAGAACAAGGGAAGAAGGCATGATTAAGCACTCGCCTGTGCATGAGGTGCATTTTGTATTTTCCTTTAAAAAATAAAAAAAAGGCAATACACAAATATGTTGCTCTGCGGGTAAGAAAAAAGCTGAAGTAATTTTAAAAATAACTTTGCCAAAAGACTTCAGGCATTTCCTTTCTTGGTCCAACAGCTGGCATACAAACTAGGCACACCTTATAAACCCACCATCATCCTGGCCCTAATACATTCAACATTTTGCTTCATGAAAGAAAACCAGCTAGACAGTGCATGTGAGTATGCGTGTACATATAAATACACACACACCCACCCCCCAAACATCTATAGGCATACATATCACCAAACAGCCTGATGGTACTACTAAAAAAATAGATGTATACCTTGGTTAAATGTGAGAATAAAAACATGTTTTCTCTTGCAGTTAAAGCACAATGAATGAAGGCACTGAAGTGCCAGAGTTAATAAGAGGTTGTATCTGGCTCCAATTCTGGGTCATTCCATCTACAACACTGGAAATGTTTGCTTATTACCCAGTCAAGGGAGGGGTACAGGAACAATATAAAATGCCACCAGAGCTATAATACCTTTGACTGGAGATACCAATGGCCTTCAGCAGAATATTCTGGAGTGTTTACAAGTTATGGATCTTGAAACTGTTTGTTGTTTGAAGTTTTCATTTTTGATTGTGCTGCTTTTTCTTGGGAAAAAAATGGTTCATTTAAAGCAAATAAATATCCTTGTTGGATCCTTATTGGCCCCAAATCTGTTATGAATCTAAAGCCTCCAAGCAACAATTAGTGAGTATATTGATACACTGTGACTCAAAGTGAAAGATTAGCATCATTAATGTTTTCACCCAACCCTGTGATGAATTTTAAGTAGCTCAGCTAGCAGGAATCTGTTTAAGGATTGTACACAGAGGCCACAATGGCTACTAACCAAAAGGGAAAAAAAAGTAATGGAGGGGATGGATTAGAAGAGAAAGATGAGTCCTTAGTTTAAATTACATGGAATAAAGCTGTATTAGAATTTGCTGTTATGTACTGTAATAGGAAGAAACAGCAATTTGTGGCTTTGTCGGATGTGCAGCCATTAGTATTGCCAAGCAACTTGCAGCTAAAGAGACTTCACATTGGATGGGTGGGGAAGGAAATGCTTACTACCATATCAGACTCAAATATACAACCATTTACCTTTCATATGTTTCAGCTGAAGCTTCTTGCCAAGTTTGCAAACTTCTGTTGAGATACCACTTCCCTTTACCTCCATTAGAGTCTGTATTTTGTTCTTCCCTGGGCAAGTAACACAAGACCCACTCATTTGTGGGACAAATGTGGTTACAAGGAGGCAAGTACAAGACTTGACTTTCATTGGCTGCATCCTGAGTAAGTATCTAAAATAGCTTAAGCCTTTAACTGTCTCATCAGTCACTCCATTACAGACTTGGGTTGGGCAGAACTGACCACGTCAGAGGAGGAAGAGCTGTGGTTTAGTCTAGACACAGCATTTCCCCTTTCCTTCACTATGGTCCTGCTTCCAGCAAAGATCCTTCAGTCCATATGCTGTGCAGAGGAGATTCAAAAGAACAGGCTATGAAAAAACACAACCACCAACCTTCCAGTTAAAAAAGGAAGATCTCAGAAAAAAAGGTATGAGCAAAGCAGCTGTGGTACAGCTTGGTATTCACCAAATTCACCAGTGATAGAATCCAAAGGAACGGTATGAAGCTGAGACAAGAGGTTTAGGTTGCATATTAGGAAGAGGTTCTTTACTGAGAGGGTGGTTGGGCACTGGAACCAGCTTCCCACAGAAGGGGTCACAGCACCGAGCTTGGCTGAGTTCAAGAAACATCTTGACGATGGACTCAGTCACATGCTCTTGACTGGCCCTGTGTGGAGCCAGGAGTTGGACTTGATGATCCTTATGGGTCCCTTCCAACTCAGGAGATTCTGTGATTCTAAATTTCCCTTCTTGAAGTATTGTCCATGCTTAGCAAGGTAGTACTAAGTGTCCTCGATATCCTCCTCTTATGAAGATCTGTTATTTGAGATCAATATTAATTAGTCCATCACAAAGGGAAGACAAGCGTGCACATTTAACCAAACAAGTTCCACCTCAAGGACTGAATACACTTCTACAATGCTGCTCTCAGTTTCCAGTTCCTTTAAGACCACTATAACATCACAAGTGCCAGAGCAATTTATACAGCCCACATTGAGCTGAGGTGCCACAGCCATTCTTTAAATGCAGGCGCTATCCTAAACAAAACCTTACTGACAGGAAGGCAGACTACTGTACACGCTCTGCAAGACCGCTGTCCTGAACCATCCTGAGCTGCCGGGCTACACGTACTGCAGGTACCTGCCACCTTCTGTGCAGTCCTCCTGGTAGTTCTTTAATTTTTTCATAACTGAAAAAAAAATATTTATTTCCAGGTGCAAAATTGAACTAGAAGAATTGAGTAAACTTCATCTTAAGTTCTGACCAAAGCAGGAAGATTTGTCTTTAAAGATACTACCTCTGCACAAACTCCAGACAGAGGCTACATGTGCATTCAATACCAGAAGTTAAAACAGATTTCCAAGCAATAGTTTCTGACTCTACTTCTAAGCATACCACGTCAGCATGACTACTGAAACACGTCCATCGACATTGTATATTAGAATAACTGCACAGCATTTCCAGTATCCAAAATGCCTTTGTTGTTCCTTTTCTTGATTTTAACCACATGGGGCTTAACCCCTAATATGGTAGTCAATTTAAGACATAATGACTTCATCACACTGGCTATTTTCCACAGCTTCATGAAAAATCTTTTGTTTCATTTTCTTCCAGCTGAGAAGCCCAAACAACCAACTACAGATCAGAATAGTTCAAGATTTGGGAGGTGATTGTATGATACCCATCTCTTTCAGACAGACTTGTTCTGGCCTGCATTCCCAGTCCCAGCAAGACCAGCAATTAGTGACATCAGATCTTCATATACTTATGAGCTGACAAGCAGTGGTCACAACACGGAGAAGCAAGAGAGCTGATGGAACCCAGGACTCCCTAGCATAAGCCTGTATTTTCACAAGATACATAAGATCTGCATCTTAATACTAGAAATGCTCAGTTTTTCCTGAAACGTCAGCGTCTTCTCTACCCTACCTCAGGAG
This sequence comes from Laterallus jamaicensis coturniculus, assembly GCA_022605575.1. Lineage (NCBI taxonomy): Eukaryota > Metazoa > Chordata > Aves > Gruiformes > Rallidae > Laterallus > Laterallus jamaicensis. The sequence continues at coordinate 10,602,731 of JAKCOX010000002.1, read as the reverse complement.
CAAACCTACCTCTCCCTGCTCCATGCCAGCAGCATTAGGGAACATTATCTGCTATCTACAGGAGATGAACCTGCATCCATTCCATCTCAGGCACCACTGCCAGTTCTGTTTTAGCATTCCTATTGGTATCCAAGGTTTTACCAGGTCAAACTGGAACTTTTGCGGGCTGAGAGACTGCCTGGTTCTCCAAGAACTTCCCATTTTTATTTCAAAACAAAGTGACACTTTTACAGTTACTTTTCAGTCCCAGGCGTATTAAAAAGATTAGGATCCTGAGTATCGTGTTTCTTTCTGTAGCTACACGGCAATTAGCGTTTCAGCTTTTTTTGGGAAGAGTTCACATTTCAGTATCATAAAAACACCAACGTGACAATTTTTCCCTTTCTTACACGAACAGTTAAGCCAACCACCCCTGTTCTGACCGGCTCAAGAACAAAGTTGCTGTTAAAGCTTCAAAAGCAAATAACAAATTGCCTTGAGATGAATCTGTTCCAAAAAGCCTGGCCAGAGCACAAATCTGCTGCGATGCCACGCTGCGAGAGCATGCATGGGGGACACCTCGCTGCCTCTATACCTGGCATGGGGGACACCTCGCTGCCCCTACACCTGGTATGGGGGACACCTTGCTGCCTCTACACCTGGTATGGGGGACACCTCGCTGCCTCTATACCTGGCATGGGGGACACCTCGCTGCCCCTACACCTGGTATGGGGGACACCTTGCTGCCTCTACACCTGAGCAGGGGACACCTCGCTGCCTCTACACCTGGCATGGGGGACACCTCGCTGCCTCTACACCTGGCATGGGGGACACCTTGCTGCCTCTACACCTGGCCAATACAGGCCACGCTGGGATGCGCTGGGGTAACTACGAGTAACCACGTACTCCCTCCAAACATGGCAGCGGGCTGCAGCGCCGCTCAGAACAGCCGCTTCCACCTTCGTGCTGAACCGTAGGGAAAGGAGCGCGTTGGGGAGCCGGCCCGGCGCTGCGGAGGGATGCCCTCGGCGCTATATCGCTGGGCCACCTCGTGGTACATCTCCCGCATTACAGCGCTACGGGCCAGAGGGCAACGGGGCTGCGATTTGCCGGGGTTGCCCAAATTGGGGCAAGAAAGCAAGAAAGCACACAAGTTAAACCGCCCCGCGCTCCTGAAGCCGCATCCCCTCGGTAAGGAAAACAGGAATTCTGGAAGTTAAGCTGCGTGAGACCAGCCAGGTGCTAGTGTCAACTGTAACTTTTAAGCACCTGGTTATTCCAACCGCTTGCTCCTTACGAAGCCGCCCGCTACGCAGGTTTTTATAAGCCACATTCAGGCTGTGCATCTAGAACTCCTCATGGATAAAACAACTGTGGTCTACGGTATCAGCTGGAAAAATACGCAGCGAGATTAATAAATTTCCTCCCCAGAAGCAGCTCATTCTTACACTTAAGAATTCTCTTCTTACAGGAGAAGCGTTCTTATATTTTCTGAAGGCAGGCTAAAGTATTTCTCACAACGTTTCTGATACAGCACCTTTCATGTGCTTCCATGCGCGACCTTCGACACAAAGGCCTGCAGCCCAAGGCTTGCTGTGAAACTGTTAAATTGTTGGCGTAATGTAATTTAACAAAAAGTTAAACAAAGCCAGAAAATTATAAAACATGGGTCCTTTGAGGGCTCATAAAAAGGAAAGCATTGCTGCTGCCAGGGGATCCCTAGGCATTAGCGAATCTGTGCGTACATACATATGAACTCTCCAAACCCTCTGCATACGTGGGATAACTAACTGGGTTACTGCCAGGGCAGGCACAGCACTGGTCACCGCAGGTCACCCGTCAGGTAGCGACCTGGTTTATTCCACAGTAATTTATTTCCACTCCTAAACTCTAAGATAGTACCAAAATATGACGCTGCTTTCTATACAAAGTGAGCATTGTGTGACCAGTGGCAAAGTAATCTTCTCACCACCCCATAAAAACCATTTCTTCAAGAGATCATTTTTGGAGTAATCATAGTTTTCCATTGCTGCCCTTTCTGACACCAGAGAAAGCCAGGAGCTTTTAAGAGTTAAAAAAACCCACAACAAAGCCAACCCACATAAAGACATTTTAGATCTGTTTACCAGAGTTTACTAATACTTTGCATGAACTTCCTCTGCACATATATTACATATGAAATATCAAGAAATACCAACGTACTAATTACAAACTTTTTAAAATGAGTTCCAAGCTTCAAAGCACAGGAAAACCCATCTGACAAGATCCTGGCAGGACACACCACACAGACCACTGCTAGACAAACAAATGATACAGGCAATCTAAATACAGCAAAACAAAGTCATGTTCTTTACACCAGCCCCCAAAATTTCCAAGTAATGAAGACTTACAAGGCCTTAACTGGTTTACAGTTTTTTTACAGACATTAGGAAAGTACTAATAAGCATCACTGTTATGGTAAGGCACACCAGGTACCTCACTGGGACACCCATACTAGGGTTGACAGAACATAAACCCCAAGACTTAATTACTGCCTGGTTTCTCACTCTATCCTTTACTGAAGTTATTAAGCCACAAGTCCTAATGTTGCCTCCAGTTCATTAATAGCCTTGAGAAAGGTTGAACACAGATAACCACAGGACAAATGTAAAGATGTTTTAACACAGGCTCTCACTTATTTCCTATCACAACCTTCCTTTTATCCACTTCCTTCCCTCCCTTACTAGAAAGCTTCCTACAAACTTTAAAGTTTCAGGCTTCTCCACTTTTGTAGCAAAAGGAAAATAGGTTTGGTACTGGCAAGAGGATGTATAATTGGAAGCTGCAATACATATTGGCTTAAAGCACACAACTGAAGAGAACAAAATAACTAGCTCAATCTTAAAAAAGCTCTTGAGTGATAGCTTGAAAGCTGCTAAATGAGCAACAGTGAAAAAGAAAAAAATAGGGATAGGTCAGTTCCATACACGTATGTCTCAAAATTTCATTCAGTCCCATCCCTGTAGCTTCCAAAAGCTTTTACACATCAACTCAATTTACAACAGTACAATTCTTCAAAATGTCTCTATTTGCATCATAACCTCACTTAAGGAAACCAATTGGGAAAAGTTCATATCAGCCCATGACACGTAATTCAAAATCTGGGACAAAACCTCCCAGGACAAAACCCATCAAGCTATTTAATCATGTTATGCCATGTTTCACTAGAAAGAAAGCACCTGTAGTGTGCTTGCGGATTAAGGCTTTAACAACATTACCAAAGAATCACTTTTTCCTAAGGCTAGAAAACACGTGCTTCTGTATTTTCAATCTGCACCACACCAATTATCATCAGCATCCTGAATTAATGTGGTTTTCCAGATAGGCGCCGCAATCATTGCCAGTCACACGTTCACTGACACACCATTTCCTCACGTGCCAAGTATCCACAGCAATATCCACACCAATGCAACGGGCTTTTGAGATCAACTTTGCATTTTATCTTCCCCTCAAGAGTTCTGGAGTGGGGGGGTGGTGAAGAAGTCACAGACATTTTACATCTCCACAATTTCTTGGCTTGGAAGCCAGGATGCCCTGTGGGAACTTGGCATAATGAGAACTAAAGAGCAAGAAAAATAGCAGCTCACTTTTCTTTGGCTTCTCTGATTTACATAACACGATAGGCAAAGTAATAAAGCAAAAAGAATTTGAGTAGCAATGAGACACCAACTAAGCTAGAGATGCAAGGAAGAATTAATCACAACAATAACAATAAATCTTAAGGGAGGGTAGCTGTCTGCTGCATCTCATGAAACATTTCTACTTGCCTATAAGGATCTCAAGTAAAGACTACAGTCAACACTAATGCAGTCGTTTCACATTTAATAAAAGTTGGTGCTGAAACCCAAGATTTGTAAAAACAGGATTGCATGCAGTTTAAGCAGTGAACACTTTGAGATGTTTCTAAAGGTCCGAGTTTTGCAAAGCTGCAAATGGCATTACAATTAGACAACTTTGGCTTTTAATGCTTAAGTTAAACCTGAATCTGCTAATTTCCCTCATGTGAACCAAACTCTAAGAGCTTTATACTGATATTTAAGACTAAATCTAAATAACCCAAGAATATTTCAACAACGGCAATGCATGTTAATTTAAGTAAACACTGTATAAAATATCAGCATGGGATTCTGCACTGGTCTTGTTCCTAAAATAATAAGAATTGATGAATACTAATGGAAGACATTTTAAGAAAAAATAATAGCACTACAGTGCTAGAACATTAGACTTTCACTCACTATTTTTAAACTACTCTTCTGTCCTTCAGCTAGCTATTGAAGTAGTAGTATGAAATGCATCGAATGATGTCAAAAGGAGTAAGGAATATTCAATAATGTTACAGAAGAAGAATATCCCGAAACGTTGGTAGACTGCCCCCAAGTTAAAACCTCTCAGGAGCCAGATTTTGAATCCAAGAGCAGGATTTAATCAACATGAAATATACTCATCCATCTACATAGCGATCACCAAAAATTAGGATTAGGTTTAACCAGGTTCTTGCAGAACACATCCACACTTGCCATAGAGTGAGCCACAGGCAGGCATTGTGAAGGCTGCATTCAGGCAAAGCAAGAAATTTGTTTTTAAATCTTTAACTCAGGTGGTACTGTTGCTCAGGAAGGAAAGGGCTCATACACACAGGGCCCCTGCACACAAGTAGTTACACAACATGAAATAGCCTGTTAACTTGTCTAAAACAGCTGATTCACATCTCATCTGCCCGTAAAGTCTCTAATCTCGATTTAGAGAGCATTCAGTTCTCTTCAGTAAAATTAAATGCATCTCCCCTGTCTAGACATCCAATTTTAAAAGAGAACAAGGCTTTTTCAATTTCAATTAAAGAACTTATGAGCCAGAAACTTCTTCTATCTATTTTTGAAACTCATACAGTAGCTTTATTCATTAAACCAAACCTATAAATACAAACCAACTACTTATTTCCCCTTCAACTGCATCAGCATAGTATGTTTAATGACCTGTTTAATGTAAAAGTGCCACATAATTCTATATTGTCAGCTTTTGCTGTTCATGGTTACACAAATATTTACCCTGATTAATTTACTTTTTGTACACGTTACTTAAAATTATTATTTTTGTTCCAGAACCAAGATTTTCCTAGAACCCATTTGATGGGAAACCGGGATATTGCAGAGAATTGAAATGCTCTGCACAAAGTTACTCGTGTACAGCAGCAGTTCTGGAACTTCACCCACTGCCAGCAAGCGGAATCTGTTTCCACAGGGCTGAGGTGTTAATACCAGTGTGCATTTGCACTTGGGTTGAGAAATATGAACACTCAGCTCTGAAGGGTTAAATAGAGAGAAAAGTAGGCATTGTGAAGAGACTACCTGAGAGCCGGGGATTCATACGGCTGTTCGTACGGCTGCGCTTTTAACCGTGACATCGCTGTAGCTGCAGAGGGGCACAGGCAACATGGGGTTAACAAACTAAAGCTATTAACCTTATCAGAAGAATTTAGATTTTTTTCTATTTTGTTTTTACAGAAAGGAACAAAACAGGAAAGCCATAGTCTGAAGCTATCCTGAACTGTGCAGACCTGTGGCGATGAAAATCTAGTTGATAGTACAATTCACCAAATTAGGTGATCTGATCAAGATTGTGATCAATTAAATCAGTAACTCAGGGCGGCAGGGGAGAAACTACACATGAGTTTGTGCACTTAGCGTTGTTTGTGGGGTTTTTTAATGCAAGAAAAACGTGACATACCAGCATGGTTTCTTCACATGCATGCTTCAGAAAAGTAGCATTGATAACTGGAACAAAGTAATTCACTGATTTCTCCATCAACCAGAAAATAATCCAACAGTGCTAGAGGGTACACGAGCTTAGACTAGGTTTCAATTTTCTTTATTACTGTGGCTTTGAGCAGCACGTTTTCAGTATTTAATATCGCGCTGTTATTTTTTATTTTAGCATATGTACCAAATTAAAACAAAGTTCAAGGAAAAAAGCGAATGTTTTAAAATTTCTACTCTCCAAGTGTAATTTGAGAGATGCTAGCTAGGCTGGCATACATATTTCCTTTCAAGTAAAGTTTATTAACACTGAAGTAGTTTAATCTATGGTATGGAATACAGGAATCCAGAAAGAAGTTTTCCCTTTAGCAGATCATCCAAACACAGCTGATGTATGTGAGAGAGCTGCTAGTCCCAAGTCAGTGCATTTAAAAGCCAATCATTGAGAACATTTATTACAACAGGTTTGTCTTCATACAAACATTTTGCCAATAAACTAGTGACAAGTTGTTTTATGAAACATGAACAAGAGGATATACCTTAGCAAAATTAGATCTGCCCACAAGGGACCTGCTGAACATGCAATTACTTTAGAAGATCCTTAACTGTTTCTGAAACTATATATGGCATTTAAACTAGCTGTTTTATAAAGACCATGCTCGGGTTCAACATTATGCAGTATCAGTTACGCTGCTGGAGTACTGAAACAGCCTGTTTAGCAGATCAATATCTTGAAGACACAGCACGACTAACACGCTAACAGCTCACGGGCTATTTAAAATGGCCATTTAGGACAGTCTTTGTGGCAAGAATGAAAAACACCGCTCAAAGACTAATGTAATCCTGGCCACAGATATGGATCTTATTGGCAGAATTGCATAAGGTGTAAGGTATTTTTTGATGCTAGAAATACAGGCAATAAATCACTTAAAATGAGAAGAGGAAAAAAACCCCCAAAACTCCACATAACATCACCCCTCCCAATACAGAATGCATATTACAATTATTCTGCTTTGTCCTCATACTTGTTAGAGTTATATTCTGTTCTATTATATTCTCACTCATATCAAATACTACTTAAAAGTGCTTATAATGTGGCCCTTTTTGGAGTCCAACTTCAGAAGTGTTTAACTGAAAAAAAAAGCCCCAACCAAACCAAACAAAAAAAATGACAAGAACCCAAAATCCTGCAAAACAAAAGGTTTAGAAAATGAAGTTAAAAGGGCTGTTCACCCTCTTCCTATATTTAATAGAAGCCATACAAGGTAAGAATACTAAGCAGCTACATTTACTGGCAGAGAGAACAGCACAGAAGTTTTTTGTTCTCATTTAATTGAAGCTGTCCATAGCTTCCAGCATTGAGATAGAAATTTAGAGTGGTTATTATATTCAGGCAGAAAAAAATTCTCAATATTTTAAAAATTATTAAAATGGTCTGCTTCTGTGAAAAAGTACCATTTATCATGGCTTCTCTCTAATACTACTGGGATTATTACTTGGCAAAGAAACAGCTCTACTCTTGAGCCAGTTAGGAGTTTTTCGACAAAGCAGAGGGGGTTTGCAAGAAAAGCTCAAGCTAAATCACACTTTTCATGGGAACATATGAGAAAGAACTTTCACTAAGAAAAATCTTGTGGTTTTGTTGTACACATGGGTTTTTGTTTTGGGAGTCCACACCACAGCCCACATCTTTTAGGGTAGCATTTCATAGAACAACATATCCCTAGTGTCTACCAAATCACAGCAGTCTAATCTAGATCTGACCTTTACCAGGTGACAACCAAAGCCACAGGTTATCTGCTATTCTGGAGCAACATCAGAGCTTCTATACAAGAGGTGGAATTACTGAAATGTACACAGCTGATCTGAACCAAGATTACAAACCATCATCTATAATAGCTCAGGTGAGTACTCTAATCAGTGGGCAGCAAGATTTCCCACCACCCCCCATCTCAGAAAATATAAATAACCAAAGTTCAGTTTACTGCTAAGGAAGTTTAATAATGGAAAAACTCCCTCCAATAAATTTTCCCTTGAAGGACTAAGTTTCAAAACTATACAACCCATTGTGGCTATATCAACATATTTCCATGTGGCCTTTACCACTAGATAACCACTAGACACGGTAATTACTTGTTTAACCAGAGCAACTGGTAGAAGAAAAATAACTTGGATGATTATGTGAAAGTTTATTTCAGAGATGCTTTGGTCAGAGAGATGAGGTTTGAAGTGCAAGTTTCACTGAGAAGACAAGAAGTCAATAAAGAACTAATTGCAGAATTAATTGTTCCCAAGTTGATTACCTGATCTTATGGGCTGGGCAGGTTGCAAAAGTCAAATCCTTCCAGATGACACTCCTCCAACTCAATTTATTTGAAACCTTAACATTCCCTGCTGTAGCAGGACCTGCTCTCCCACAGTCCACAGGAATTTCTCAGGCATATAGGAAGAGGCATACCAAGATGGATATGATGCTAAGTCAAGTAACAGGTTCTGGGTATATAATTTAAACATCCTAGGAACAGCATGGACAGTGATCTTAAAGGTCTCCATATTTACCCTTGAGCACAAACTCAGAAGCTCAAGTTTTTATTTAAAGGCCTGTAAAAGTAAGCAGATCAACAGTGACTGCAACACTGTTGAAGATAAAGGTCTATAAAGAATTGTTCCATACAAGAAAAAAAACCCATTTTTTTTCCCCCGATCACACCAGGTTTGCCTCTCAGCACAGATAATATTCGACTATGATGAATTTATTCTAAGTGCCACAAATTTCTCCAAACACTTGAAAACCACCATTTTTGCTGCTTTAACTTCAGACTACCTGCTACCTCAAAACCTACTAAATGCTCAGTTACCAGGGGAAATAGCTCTGAAAACTCAGTAACTGTTTAGATCCAAAGAGATGTTCCAACACCGAGGAGGGCAATAAATTAACAAGTTCAGCAGGATGAACTTGAAGATGGTCAGGATGCCTAATTTTTCCTGGATTGAGGGAGTATAACAGAAAGGTGAAACTCTTCTATGTTAGGTCTTTACTAGTAATAACTTCACAAAATTTGTCATTCAATTGTGACAAAAGTCCAGGCACCAGTGTATTACATGTGCATGCATGAACCAAAGTGATGACACATTGTGGTATAATGCCCAAAGCAAAGAAGTGTGGATAAACCTACAGAGCAGCTCATGCAGATCACTAATTGATAAGAGCAGTCTCTTATCAATTCTGATGATCAGAGAACTCACACCCAGCAGTAAGGGATGGAATTCACTTTCTGTGATTCACCTACATACACATAGGCAAGGAGACAAAAACACAGAAGAAAAAGATCAGACTTCTGATGCTCTAGGATTTCTGAAAGCAGCTTCCATTCCCCATCAATTTTTCTCCCTAACTGGAATCTTTCAACATCTGTGAAACTGAAAATAGTACCTTCACTATGTCCTCAATTCAGAATGAAGTGTTTCCAAGTTGAAAATAGACCTCTGGGAAAAAGTGAAATGAAAAAAAAAAAGATGTGGGAATCCGAATAATGCCATGTCACTCGATTTCTCATCCCACAAAAATACACAACTTGTTAAAACCCTTAAGGGACAAACACAAAAGAAATTGTGCTTCCAAAATATGGTAAGAAAATGTAAGACTGTGGAAGCCTAGCTCATATTTCATTCTGCAAGCTTGCTTTCCTTCTAACACGCAAAAGTGAGCCTTACCATGAAACTACCATCTGCTTTTCCAAACTCTTTATCCTCCAATGTTGTATTTTATAAAATGCTGTCAGCAGCTCAAAAGTTTCTCTGTGAACACCTGCCTGTATCTTCCTGTCTTTTCTGTTGCTGTACAGAGTTTAGACTGAAATTTTATTCCTTGTGCTGCACTGGCATCTACTTAAGTAGTTCATGTTCTGCTAGATAACTCATAACAGAAAGGAAAACCCAGTCCAAACAGCTAGCTAGCACTTCTGGGGAATACAAGGCTAAACCTCTCTCTAAAGTTGAAGCCATCTAGCTATGATTTACAACTCTTTATAATATGCCCAACAAATCACCTGTGTGACCCTATTTTATTACCATTTGATATTTTATCTTACTAAAATTCTGCCAAAGTCTTACTGCTAAAGTAAGTAACGACAGGAGAGAAAGATAAAGTTCTCAAGACCCCCTTCCAATCCTGAGATTAAAGGCTGTGAGTTGGTTTGATGACTGATTGTGATCCAAATGAAATGTTGGAAAAGGTTCCCTGTCATCCAAAGCAAAAAAATTTCACTGTAGGAAACAAATTGATTATTCCTTTCCTGTCAAGTTTCACACAACAATATTTTTCTCTGTATTTATCAGTATTCACTTGTTCTGTTACAGTAATCTTTTATTATAAGGAGAGTAATACATTAAAGTAAAACAAGAAGGTTTCATTCTTTTAAAACGGGTCCAGTATGCCTTGCAGACAATGGAATAGTTTTCAGAAGTACTGTTGTTTCTAAATTAAATTATTTACAAACAGATTACAGCTTTGCAAGTCTTAAAACTCCAGCTTCTTATTGAGACTGTAAGATTCAAACTTCACAGAATTGAAATTACTTTTTCTTTGAACTTTTAAAAAATGCTTTCTAACCTCATGACATTTTCTCAGTCATTTCACAAGTTTTCCTTTGCAAGTTTCTTTGTTTTTATCAAAATTAGGAGATTAAGGAAGCTATTACTATTTTCAGGTAATTTGATTAAATGACAATCAGGAATTCAGATTCACTCAGGGGAATTAATTTATTAATACTTCCATATCCCTGCTATTATATTTGTGCTTATTTTATAGCTCTATTAAACTAAAGTGTGAGCTTTGGGTGCTGTATATCCTCACACTTAGCAATTTAACTTCAACAGTTTAGTCAGTGTCTTAGCTGAGATACTTCCTTAAATCAAAGTATTTTTATTCAATAAGTATTTTTAAAAAGCTAAAAGAAGCTACATATACTTTTTTAAAAGATGTGCACATTTTAACTCTAAAATATCTGCTATCATTGTAACTACTTAATTACAATGACTTACCTCTGTCCTCTTTTTTGAGGAAAGCATTACCCCAACCCCCTGGACCTACAGCCTTTCTTCTGTAGGGCTGAAGAGGTGATCAACCTCTACTTTTGTTTCCCTTTGCTGTATATTTGGAAACTATGAAACTATGCACAAGATTATTGTTAAGATTGCAGGATACCTCCATTAAAAAAATAAAACAAACCCACCTTATCTTGGTTACATAAGCTAAACTTGAAGAGCTCACAGAGAGATTTTTCTACGCTAAACATTGTCTGCCTTTGTTGAGGGAAGGGATAGGAATCAGTTATTTCTATTTTTAAAAAAGGGAGGGGGGAGATGTTTAGTATATGTAGAGAGATTCTTAACAGCTCTGGTGTGAGGATCCAGCTTCAAAGATGAATCTGCTTGAACAACTAGTTTGCATGAATTCCTGCAGGCTGCAGAACACCCTCCACCTCCTGTTAATGAGTGCAAGCCCTGGACAGCAGGAAAACAAAGCGCAGGGTCTGGGTAAGGTAGATTAACTGACTTATATAGCAGAGGGTAAAAATAACCATTTACTGCCTTAATTCCACATCCCACTTCCCCCCGAAATGCACATACCTTATATCTAATAAAATAATTTTTTCTGAAGAATAAAACCATCATGTGCTAGATTTCACATTTTTTCCAAGGCAGACACATTTCTAGTTTTGGGGGATTGCTGTTTTGCCTTTTTTTTTTTTTAATGTTTTTAATATAATTTAAACATATATATAAAGGTGTTTCTATAAAGTTAAAGGCCTTAAAAATTACTTGCACCACAAACTGAAATTTGCAAAATTAAAGCAGTACACAACTGCTATATATTTGAAAAACTAAGTGTCCTGGGTTCAGCCCAGCAGCAGGCTGTGTTAGCCCTGAGAGTATTCCATACCAATTGCATCATGATCCGACAGGCTGCCCCCCCCCCTTTTGCAGGGGCGACTTCGGACCCAGGCACGGGAAGTCCCGGTCTGGGCAGCCGCAGTGCCAGTTCCGGGGGAGACTCCAGACCTATCACTACCTGCTCCGGGCACGGGAAGTGCTGGTCTGAGCAGGCGTGTGGGAGTTCCGGGTTCTCGCTCTCTGGCTCTTTGGGGATCGGCGTGGCAGGAGGTGGTGAGGGGGGTGCTCGGGGGTGTTGGGCTCGGGGAGTGCTGCGTTTGGGAATCTGAATCGGTTCGGGCACGGTTCAAATGACATAGTGTGGGGAGAGGTTTGCACTGTATATAATAATAGCACTGTAGTTAGTTGTTTTCATACTTTTCCCTGTTGTTTAGTAAACTATCCTTATCCTAACCTTGCAAGCCTGTGGTTTTTTTTTTCCTCTGGCTCTGCAGCCCCTTTCTTAGCTCCGTTCGCCCATCCTCCACCTCTTAAAGAGGTAGGGGGGCTTTTTGGTCTGACCTTTGTGGCCTCAGCTTTCGCTGAGGGTTAAACCACAACAACTTTTGGCGCCCAACGTGGGGCTCGACGGGGGACCCCCAAGGGGGGCAAAAAAGGTTGGGATAACGATAGATTTGACCTTAACTCAATTGCAGTTAAGATAGAGTTGTGATAGGTACGGTTATTGAAGTAATTTCTGTGTACAATGTTGTGGCATTTACTCTTAAGGATGCTGCCATGGTTGCCAACTCGTGGTATGCTGCTGCATTTAATCCTGCCAGGATTCGTTGCCATCCCGTATGTGTGTTTAGTGTATGTTGTGATAACAGCCTATGATTGGATAACATTGAGGTTCATGAACTTAAAAGAGTACTTGTATCAGCTTTTGCTGTTCGGTACAAGGAGGGATAAAACAGGCCTTGTAAGAGTGTTTAACAATTTCCAATACCCCTGGGAAATTCTAACTAGCATTTTCCTACTGTTGGTTTTGGTGCAAATGGTTCTGCTTTCGATATATATATGTATATATATTAGGCACAGGTTTATGAATACCACCCAAGAGTTTTCCCTGAGGCTGGATAACCTTGAGTGGCAGGGCAAATGGCGAAATATGAGCAGGTACCTAGGCACTTTCTTACCCCCAGTGGTTTGGAACTTCACTCCTGAACAGCTACAGGATCCTAATAAGGTGACTGCATATCTGAAAAAGAACTGTAGTGGGCTCCCCAGAGAAATACGCCCTACTGCACTGTGCTGGGGCTTGGCTACCATCTACCAAACACTGCTTGATAGCAAGCAGCACTGTCAGTACTGTCAGCACTGTCAAGGGGAACAAGGAAATGGATTGGCAAATGCTGCAGCTACTGCAACCCCTACAGTAGACACTGCCCATAATCCAGACCATGAGTACTGTCAGGGGGAAAGAGGAAATGGATTGGCGAATACTGTAGATGCTGCGACCTCTACAGTAGACCTTGTCCCTAATCCAGACCGTCAGTACTGTCAGGGGGAAAGAGGAAATGGATTAGCGAATACTGCAGATATTGCAACTTCTACAATAGACCTTGGTCAACCCACCCCAATGTCTGTTGCTCCCATTCAAAAAGGGTGTCAGTGCTGTCAGGGAGAAAGAGGAAATAGACTAGTACATACTGCAGATGCTGCAACGTCTACAATAGACCTTGCCCATAATTCAGAGAACCAACCCACACCAAAGCCTGTTGTTCCCATTCAAGAGAGGTGTCAGCACTGTCAGTGCTGTCGGCACTGTCTGGGAGGAAAAGGAAATAGACTAGTACATACTGTAGATACTGCAACCTCTACAATAGATCTTGGCCAACCCACACCAAAGTCTGTGGCTCCCATTCAAAAGAGGAAACACACCAGGAAGTTAGCTCGTGCAGTGCCAGATGATGATGGTAAACAACCGGGGCCATCTCAAGAATGTCAGGATGAGGATGATGGTGAAAAACCATTATCTCAAGAATGGCCGGATGAGGATGATGATGAAAAATCAGGGCCATCATGGAAAAGTCAGAATGGGGCAGGGCCATCTCAGAAAAGTAAGAATGGGGCAAAGCCATCTCGAGCAGGTCAGGATGTAGGAGAACCAGAGATTGTTACCCGATCCCTGACCCTGAGTGAACTGCGTGAGGTGCGAAAAGATTTTGGCCGCCGCCCAGGTGAGCACATTATCACTTGGTTGCTCAGATGCTGGGATAGCGGAGCCAATAGTCTGGAATTAGATGGCAGGGAGGCCAGGCAGTTGGGATCCCTGGCTAGAGAAGGAGGTATTGACAAGGCACTTGGGGAGGGGTCACAAATCCTCAGCCTTTGGAGGCGATTGCTGTCAAGTGTGCGGGAAAGATACCCCATGAAAGAATATATTACCTGTCTGAAACCCAAGAGCGACAGCATAGAGACAGTTATCCGGTACCTGAGAGAATTAGCTGTACGAGAGTTGATTTATTATGAGTCGGACAACAGAAGGCTCCCTGATGATCCTGATGATGTCCGATGCACCCCAGACATGTGGCGTAAGGTGATACAAAGTGCACCACCAGGGCACATGAGTTCACTGGCAGTGATGGAATACGAGGAGATGTTTCCACCATCCGTATATGAAGTGACCCGCCGACTCCGGACTTATCAAGACAACGTTGCACGCTCTGTCATTGCAGCAGTAGAGCAACTGGTTAAACTTAAACTTGACGAACACAGGGTCGACTCCCAACCTGTACAGAGCGATATTGCAGCTATCCGGAAAAGTCATCCACTGTCCCAAGAGAGAGAAAACAGCAGGGACACACCACGAGCCACACCACGAGCCACACGGCGAGCCACACCCCGAGCCAAATTGTGGTTTTACCTGCGTGATCATGGAGAAGACATGAGAAAGTGGGATAAGAAGCCCACTTCAGCCCTTCAAGCACGAGTAAAGGAGTTGCAAGGTAGAGCAAATGCACGAGGTTCTTCCAAGAGGAATGTTGCACCAGTTTCTATCCAGGAGCAATAGAGGTGCCCTGCCTCCAGCCAGGTGGAGGAGAGGGATAATCGGACTTATTGGACTGTGTGGATCCGATGGCCTGGAACATCAGACCCACAAGAGTATGAGGCTCTAGTGGATACCGGTGCTCAGTGTACTCTAATACCATCAAATTATGAAGGGACAGAATCTGTTTACATTTCTGGAGTCACAGGGGGCTCCCAACAGTTGACTGTGCTAGAGGCTGAGGTAAGCCTAACTGGAAAGGACTGGGAGAAACACCCCATTGTGACTGGTCCAGAAGCTCCGTGCATTTTAGGTATGGACTATCTCCGTAGAGGGTATTTTAAAGACCCAAAAGGATACCGGTGGGCTTTTGGAATAGCTGCTGTGGAGACTGAAGAAACTGAACAGCTGTGTGCCTTGCCTGGACTTTCGGAAGATCCAGCTGTTGTGGGGTTGTTGAAGGTCGACGAACAGCGAGTGCCAATCGCTACGACAACAGTGCACAGGCGGCAGTATCGTACAAACCGGGATTCTCTGATCCCCATCCATAAACTGATTCGTCAACTGGAGAGTCAGGGAGTGATCAGCCGAACCCACTCACCATTTAACAGTCCTATATGGCCAGTGCGGAAGTCTGACGGAGAGTGGAGGCTGACAGTAGATTATCGTGGCCTAAATGAAGTCACTCCAAACATGAGTGCTGCTGTGCCGGACATGCTAGAGCTCCAGTATGAACTGGAATCAAAGGCAGCCAGGTGGTATGCCACAATTGACATTGCAAATGCTTTCTTTTCAATCCCACTGGCACCAGAGTGCAGGCCACAGTTTGCTTTCACTTGGAGAGGTGTCCAATACACATGGAATCGTCTGCCCCAGGGGTGGAAACACAGTCCCACCATCTGTCATGGACTAATCCAGAGTACATTAGAAAAGGGTGGAGCCCCAGAGCACTTGCAGTATATTGATGACATCATTGTATGGGGCGATACAGCAAAGGAAGTTTTTGAAAAAGGAGAAAAGATAATTCAAATCTTGCTAGAAGCTGGTTTTGCTATAAAACAAAGTAAAGTCAAGGGGCCTAAGCGAGAAATCCAGTTTTTAAGAATAAGATGGCAGGATGGGCGTCGCCAGATCCCAATAGACGTTATTAATAAAATTGCAGCCATGTCTCCACCAAGTAACAAAAAGGTAAACCCAAATCTGGGATTGTTTTTGCTCAAGGACCTGGTTGTACCTGGTGGGTAATGCAGAAGGATGGAGAAACTCGATGTGTACCTCAAGGGGATTTGATTTTGGGTGAGAATAGCCAATATCATGCTAAATAACTCACTGCTGTTTTATTGTTGTTATAGATACTGTATGTTATACTAATGACATTACAGCTAGGGTCATCGGTGCCGTGATGATGGAGTGAAGACCAGCTTCCCAAGAACTCTTTCTTTTCTCTTGTGTAATAAACACCTCTGACCCACGGACTATGAGCATGGATCTTGCCAGATGCAGTGTTCGAGAGCCCGAGATACAGCATTCAACGATCCAGTGGCATGTACGACTCTTCATACCCTGAGAGACTGTTGTGACAGAGGGACCAGTGAGCCTGAGAATCGTGGACTGAATGAAACCGACAGACTCGGAGGAAACGTCCACAGACTGAATCTATACGCACATACATGTGTGTGGATGCGAGAGACTCCCTGGACCCAAAGAAGGTTGCTGGTCCTGCTCATGATGTAAATGGTATGGAATAAGGGGTGGATAATGTCCTGGGTTCAGCCCAGCAGCAGGCTGTGTTAGCCCTGAGAGTATTCCATACCAATTGCATCATGATCCGACAGGCTGCCCCCCCCCCTTTTGCAGGGGCGACTTCGGACCCAGGCACGGGAAGTCCCGGTCTGGGCAGCCGCAGTGCCAGTTCCGGGGGAGACTCCAGACCTATCACTACCTGCTCCGGGCACGGGAAGTGCTGGTCTGAGCAGGCGTGTGGGAGTTCCGGGTTCTCGCTCTCTGGCTCTTTGGGGATCGGCGTGGCAGGAGGTGGTGAGGGGGGTGCTCGGGGGTGTTGGGCTCGGGGAGTGCTGCGTTTGGGAATCTGAATCGGTTCGGGCACGGTTCAAATGACATAGTGTGGGGAGAGGTTTGCACTGTATATAATAATAGCACTGTAGTTAGTTGTTTTCATACTTTTCCCTGTTGTTTAGTAAACTATCCTTATCCTAACCTTGCAAGCCTGTGGTTTTTTTTTTCCTCTGGCTCTGCAGCCCCTTTCTTAGCTCCGTTCGCCCATCCTCCACCTCTTAAAGAGGTAGGGGGGCTTTTTGGTCTGACCTTTGTGGCCTCAGCTTTCGCTGAGGGTTAAACCACAACACTAAGAAATCATCAAACTGGAAGAAAACCCTGGCTAGACACCCAAGATGACTCTATTGAAATCCCCCATGACAGCAGCTTCTTCAGCATGTACACAGAGAATATTTTCTTCACTTGACTTTATTCAACTTGTTAAAATGAACAACGAGTTATTTCAAAGCTGAGAGCAACTTTAAATAGATAAAACCTGGAAGAAAAGCAAGCTTTCCAATCTATAAAACACAGCTAGAGATCTTCTTGCTCTTTACTGCAGGAAGGTTTCCACTCTTGAACATCTTTAAAAGGAACAGAGAAGGAAGCAAGCCATGGAAGAAGCGCCAGCCCATCACACTTAAAACCACTGTCAATTGGCCCCGATACACCTTTCCTTGCTGTTGTTTTTCATTGTAGCCCAGTTCCTGAGCTGGAAATTGTATCTTCACTCCTCTACCCACAGAGTGAAAACCGCAGTAAGCAGAAGGGTTTCCAACTGTTAGTTCTTCATTCATTGTAACCGAGTGTGCCCAGGCCGGCCCCAGACACAGGAAAATGTTATCATGCAGTAAACAAGCAAAAGACTATTCATTCATAACACTAAAATGAATAAAACCTAGTCTATTAACACTGCTGATCAAAAAGAATGTGTTCTCCTGCATTAGTACCAAAGGTAGACCCCAACCCATATTTTAGTAGTAGCCAGCATGTTTCATGGTGTGCATGAAACATTGAAAATTAACTCGCTTTCTAAAGGGCTGAAGAGTACAGAAATGCCAACAAAAGCCAACAAGATTAAGCGTCCAACTTAAAAAAATCAACCATATGGCTGCAACTGTGATTGAGATCAATACACAACTGAGTTTAAAGAACTGACATTCCAATTTACCTCCCAAATACTTCCGCGTGGATAAGGAGAAAAGCAAAGTACAGACAGCTCAGGAGGACCAGTTGGCATTTATATTTGAAGAAAGAGTGCCCATAAACAGAGCCACTTTTGCCTGTAACAGGACTCCTAGTTCACTGCAACTATAAATTGTCCTCACATAGAGAAGCTTTGAATGAAACACATATTTAGATCACTCAGGAATAATCCCAGCTCTAAGGGATTTCAAAGCAGTACTCAAAAATGAAATGCTTTGTGCACAATGAGCTACATAGCACCCAATAAAGGAGAAAGCTACAGTAAATTCATGTTAATGCCACATTGAGGGGAAGTATTCAAACGAAGGAAGTCTTCAACACTTTCTGAAAAGCCACAGATTGTATCTTTAAAAGTTAAAATAAATGTGGTTTTCCCTATTCGGGAATTAATATTTAAATGATTCTTACATACTGTGGTAAATAAATTTCAAAGCTGCAGCAAATATACTTTGCTTTTCTACTGCATTTTCATCATACTGCAGATCACTGTGTTAAAACTTCACCACTATCACCAAACTCAGACAACTAAAAAGCCACTCGCCTAACACACGTATCTTTAGTGTATATAAAAACCCCCAAACTAGTGCTGACTATCTCATAACACAATTGCAAAAAGATTTGCAAATGCCTTTTTTGTTCCACATTACCCAGGCTTGTTAAGCCTCTGTGTTAAAGTTGCTCATTTTCTAAATTACTTGAAAAACTTGCTTAAGAGTCAAGAAAATAACCCCAGATATAGAAAAAAAACCCCAAACAACAGTCTAAAAATGCCAGAAGAATGCTCACACAAGTCTCCCACAGTGGCCTTTCTGTATTATGTCTGGTGGAAATTGGGATTTTTCTCTAGAGCCAGTCAATAACAGGAACTCGATCATAAATGCCCGGCTTTCCGGCAAGCGCAGCAGCCTCAGCTATGCAGCCTAATGAGCCTGGGGCACATGAGCTTCAGAGAAGTCTGCCCAAGAAGGTTAAAACTTTTGTTTGTTTGTTTTTAATAAAGACAGCGTTATTTCTTTGTGTAAAAAAAAACCCAACAAACCCACCAAAAACCACAAAACAACCACCAGAAACCCCCAAACCCACAAAACCCCACAAATCTCCCTTTTGTCTTCATACTAACTTATTGGAGAAGCAGCTCTTCTGCTAAGAGTCCCTGTACTTAGAGCACCACGTATCTGATGCGAGGTACCACATTTATATGAACATATTTAACTGGCTTTGAAAATTACTAGCCTTTCAAATTAGGAAAGCGAAATCCAGCCAATTTTCCATTAGCCTAAGGACATTACTACCACAAATAATGGTAACTTCTTCTTAACATGTTATCTCTAATATTTTTCTTATTCATTTTCAACTTTTAAGTGTTTTTTTTAAATTGATCATGGAGTAAACTCATCAGTTTATTGGCTTTTGAGAGGAATCCTATAATAATCATGTGGAAAAAACACACTGCTGAGGGAGCATGAAAACATACACATAGGGTGTACAAAGAGTGCTAAGATTCACTTAAGACCTGAATGAAGGAAGCCTGTACGTGAAGCTGCCTCCCCACAAAAAAAACCCAAACAACCCTGCTATAAATCTAAACATCTAGAATTCTGATTCTTACTAAAAGTGAAAAACAATTAGTGATTTTAATATGTTTGCATGTTCTTGTATTAAAGATGTAATCCTAATTACAATTAAAGCACTGAGATGATTTCCTATGAAAAGCTGGTTTACTTTATTAGTCTAGTAGGGAGATTTCAACCTCGATCTTAAACTGAGAATTGAGATTTAGAAGAAAGGCATTTTCTGTTTTTAAACCAAGTCTTACTCACACTCAACAAACTGCACTTGATTCAATATTATAAACCTACATGAGGTTTCAAAGCAGTTTAAAATCTGTGAAACGTGTACACCCACCTCATTTTATTTAGGGCAGAAATGCCTCTAGCAGTTCAGAGCCCTTGAACACTTGTGTGGCTAAAACCTTCACTCTTTTAAAACAAGACAACTTTAACTGATACCTTTTGGATTAGTTGATGAGTTGCCTAGGTCACATTTGACAGTATGCAGGGACTGCGGAGAGGGGTCCAAACCCCAGCTGCCCTCTGCACACAGTTACACTGAAATAACAGATGGCCATCACATGTGCCAAATTTAACCTAGGAAAGATTTTATTTTGTCCCTAAACTAAACAGATCAATGGCTCAACTGGAAGTTGGCATCACCTACAACTATGCCTGAGTCCATACCTCACGCTTGGTTGAGGCTGATCCCTGTGGGGTCCCTCCAGCCTCCCCTATGGATTGGCCCAGTAGCCAAAAGAGAGCAACACAGCTCCATCCACTGTCGGCAGGAAACATTTCAGATAAACTTGCAGCAGGCATTTGTCCTGCCACAGTGCTCTGGAGTAAAGCGTTGCATTCACAGCCCAAATAACATCATGGGCTACAAGCTCATGGGAAACAGGTACCAGATGATGACATGAAAGGGAGAAAGACCTGGCAAATCACTCTCCCAAACCAGGACTGTCTCCTTGACCAGGGTTCTCCAGGCATCTTAAGAGAAAAGTTTGACATAGGGTATGACTTCTTTACCCAGAATGACTGAAAGAAGAAAGCACATGCACCAAGACACATTTAGTCCCTCCCTCATTGCTGAGACAATGAGAATAAAGGAACAGGCAAGCTAAGGGAGGATCTACCTTGTTGAGGAAGAAGTGTCCTGCCTCTCTTTCTTTCCTTACCACCTTAGTGGCAGCCTGCCAGAAAAGACAGTCCGAGACTTCTGGAGACAAAGAGAATTGCACTGTCTTTCTACTCCTCATTCCTTCCTAAGGAGCCCCTGCCCAGCTCCTCATCCACCACTACCACCAAGTAGAGTGGCTCCAGCACCTTTTAAAGCCAAAATGCTCCTGCTGCTTCAGGCCCTGCTTCTCAACTGGTTCTTCCACACCTTTTCTTCTCTCTCATTAATGAATACAGTGGACAGTGGTTAGAGGACTGCATCTGGCCAAGATACTACATAAGGACCAGCAGCCTATCAAGCATAACATAATATATAACTATCTTATTTTGCACAAAATATTTTTCTTTCGATTATTGTGTACAAGTGGCTTTTTAATATTATTATAAAACTTTAAGAGTCACTTCCAGATTGATTTACATCAAAACTGAAGACCTTTGTTATGATCTGTTTTTAGGATACATGAGAAAGTCATTTTGCATTCTCAAAGTTAGCAAGGGAAGATAGGAACAGTAGCACACATTTATTACACTTGGGAGAAATCCAACATTTCTAACACATTTATGATCAAAATCGAAAAGTTCACTGCTAAGAACAGCAACACATAAGATGACAGCCATTGTACTACTGCATAAAGACTGTATTTGGCTTAATACACCAACACAGACCAGAAGGAAGGTTATCACTGTAGCACACATGGTACTTACAGAGAGAGCCTCCATAATTGAGCTGTGACAAACACCACCTGTTTAATTTTTTAAGTAGCTCAGAAATAGTAGTCATTGTTTTGTACCAATAAAAAAAAAATTGTCACAAGCTGTTACTCAGAAATCAATAAGCAATATCACCAGCCTATCCCAGGCAGCTTTCCCATGGAAAGACTGCTCTTTCATTTTGAACTTCAGCCAGAACAGAGCATTAGATAGCTTCAGTTGCAGTACATCAAAACAGCTTTTAAAGGATGAATTCTAACATATAGACTATTCACTTCAGAGATATATATGTCTCCACAGTGATAATAACTAACAAGGTGTCACATTGTCAGATTCAAATGCAACATAACACTATCTCCAGGTATAAAACTCTTCTCATTAAATATCAGAATTGGCATTCCACAGGCTGATCTCTAAAAGACCAAAAGTTCAGCTTTTTCACATGAAGAAAAAGGAAGCAAAACAAATATATTTGTACCTCAACCGGTTTCCAGAACAGAAAGGGTGCCAGCACTTCTCTACAGTCAAGAATTTGACTCTAATTCCATGAAGAAAGTTGCCTGCAGTGAAGCTAAGGTTATTAAAAAACCTGGCAAGAACACAATCACCTCTTGAGCATTGTCGCACATCAGTAGCAACAGCAGTTCTTAGAACTGAATGTCCATGAGGATTCTAGACTATAGGACACACCAAGTAAAACCTAGGAATCCTTGGCAGAGTGGAAAAAACATGTGTTCTATATTCCTTATATTCCATACAACAAAGTATTTAAAGTTACTATTTAAGTGAAACACTCCCTCAGTTCCAAAGAACAAGGCGCTGCCCCCACTTGTGTCACCAACAGCCACAGCTGTGATGACACCTCATGCTACAACACCTCAGGTCACAAGCCAGCAGCAAAACAGACTTTTAAATTGAACAAAAGGATCACCTCTAGCACTGTTCTGCAGGGGCAACAAATTTATCAGGCATGCTGCAAAAACACTCAAAAAGGATGAATAAAAACCCATGGACAAGCTTAAGTGGATCCAGAGGACTGCCATGAAAATGATCAGAGGGTTGGAGCACCTCTCCTGTGAAGAGAGGCTGTGAGAGATGGGCTTGTTCAGCCTGGAGAAGAGAAGGCTCCAGGGAGACCTTCTTGCAGCCTTCCAGTACCTAAAGGGGGCTAGAGGAAAGATGGAGAGGGAGTGTAGCGACAGGATGAGGAGCTGTAGTGTAGTGACAGTTTTCATTTGAAACTGAAAGAAGATAGATTTAGATTAGATCTAAGGCAGAAACTCTTCCCTGTGCAGGCAGTGAGGCCCTGGCACAGGCTGCCTAGAGAGGCTGTGGCTGCCCCCTCCCTGGCAGTGTCCAAGACCAGGCTGGATGGGGCTTTGGGCAGCCTGGTCTAGCAGAGGGTATCCCTGCCCATGGCAGGGGGTTTAACTAGATGGTCTGCGACATCCCTTTCCAACTCAAACTATTCTATAACTACTTCTGTGTAAGTTTTTACAAAGAAAGCTTGTGCTTAAGGACAGGTTGCTTTCAAATAAATTAGTATTGGAATAAGAAATATCCAAAATTTTGCTTAACTGAGTTTTTCCTTGTAGAAAAGTGTGCGCTCAGAAAGAAAATGGTAGCTACTGAATACCTGGGTGTGACATGCAGAAAGGCACTCTTTCCAACAAATAGACCTCATTTCTGCCAACAAATTCCTATACTGAGTAAACCACATGTTAGATTGCAATATGGTCACTGATGATGCAACCCTCATTTTCCAAGGACAGAAGGCGAGATCTTTAGTTCTGAACATGCCGAACAAACAGCTAAAGAAACCTTTCTCCTTGCATACCAAGCATCTTTGAAAAGCCCATGAGGAAAACCTACCTTCTGGGGAGGGAGGTTCAAAAAACCTCAGTGTGGAGCCACACTGTTCTCCCCTTCAATCCCATACAAAGTGGGACGTGGCTACAAGGCAAGTCAGATCAGGTCCACAAACCAGTGATGAACACTTTTTCTGCCTTTGCCTCAGGTCTGTTTGTTGATCTGACTTTGCTACAGAAGTCTCTTCTCTCACATCATGCCTGCAGCAGAAGACAAATGTCTGGGCAAGGGCTGCCTTTCTCTCCAATTTCACTAGCACCACAAAAAAGGGTCCTGAATTCTATCTCCAGTTTCACTGCTCAAAACTCACCACAGCTATCCTCTGCCCTCTCTCCCCAGCTGCCTTCTCCACCACCTGCCCACCATATCAACCTTCTTGCCCATCCACCTGTCAGCTGGATACTCAGTGGCATTTTAATCATCTACTTCAGCAGATGACTTCTGCCACCATTTTATCTCAAAACTTTCAGTCCTTACTTCTCTTTTCCTACACGATGCTGATCCACTTCTTACAGCCCTCACTTAGATTGCAGCCCCTTTTTTCCATGTTCTGTTCCAAACTACCAAGAACACCAAAACCAGAAGAGACATCCTCTCAGATTTCATTCCCGTTTCCCAGTCTCTTCCTAGCTCACTGAGGAAGAGAAGTCCTATCAGGTCTCAGCTATGATAGTCTGGAAAATGCTTCACAGGCCCACAGGGATGCTGAGTCTGGCAGAAGAAGAAGTTGTAAGGTCTGGAATACTGCCAGCACACAGAAAACCTTCTCAGAAGTCAGACAGGCAACACCACGAAGTCTCTATTTGACTCCAAGAACAGACATTTTCAAGAGTTTATGAATGTAGCCCAGAGACAAAATCCTTTGTTCAAAAAAAGATCTTGAGACCATGCTCCAAACCACTTACCCCACCCCAAAGTGGTATAAAGATTATGCAACACTATAAAACATCTCCCCTCCCCACACTTTGTTTTCTCTCATATTTGGCTCATCTGGACTAAAACATCATGGAACTGATTTCCAACATAGGAAATTTTAGGATCAACTGTAAGAGCCTGGCAAAAGACATAAAGGGAAAATGAGAGTCCATGAACCTAGGAAATAGCACTACCAAACTCACCCACATCAGGGTGGTAGCCAAGCCCTACTGAAGATCCCCCAATGCTCTGCACTACACCGTGTCCTCAAACATGACCTGTGTTAACTCACTTGCATCTTTCTTCCTTGAAGGATCAATTCAGACAACACCACCTCAAGCTGATTTAGTCAAGAACTGTAAGAACCAAATAGGATACATGATAGCAATAGATAACTTTAAGTAGTAATTCCTGTTAACAAATACCACATATACCCCAGCAGTTCCCACTGGATCTGCCATGTTATAGAGGACCACTACATTTTGTTTTCCCCTATCCTCAACTGTCACACCAGTTATCTATAAGCAAACTCCTCTCACTGAGGCTGGAACAGAAAAAGAGCTCAGTTTATATGAGGGATTTGGAAGTCCACATGCCAGTATTGCAAATCTTGAATAAATCAAATACTTAAGAAAACTGAAAACACTCCAGGCATATGTAAGAGCACAGGGATTTCATCCGGCTTGCATTAAAGTAAATTTCCTTCTTTAAAAAAAAAAAAAAGAATGAAACAAAGTTTTCTCTTTGTCACGACAACATAGCTAGAATCTGTATAACATGTATTTTCCACAAGAACCAAAGTGAACATACTTTTTGCCAAAAACCAGAAACACATACTTTTATTCTTCACCAGAGTCCAAGATTTGTTAAAGAGGCAGGCCGCTATGCCAAAGCAATACATTCCTTCTGCAGCAACCTATTTTGTATCCAGATGAACAGGATTTATATATAAAATTTTCAAAGGTAACATTCAGCAAATTACTTGAAATATTCTTTTAAGAAGATAAGAACAACTTTCTGCTGGAACAGAAGCCTTATCTCCTCCTGAAACTACCCTTTGATGCAACAGTTGCACAGTTCCTCCTGTGTGGAAGCAGCATGCAAATCTCTGCACAGCCAGAGAACACCGAATCATTACTAGAAATGAACAAAATTGTTGCTGGCCAACTTTGTGGCTTTTTATTTTTTTCCAAGCATTTGAAAAAACTCGAGTCTGGGAATAAACTGGCAACTTCTCAAATCCCAGAGTAGGACAGATTACTGTGCTCGTTACCCGGCGCTACATCACCGCACAGCGCGCCAGCTGTGACACAGCGAGGCTGTTTAGAAAGACGCATACTTCATAATACCATATCTGGAGACATGATTGCTCATTGAGGAGTTTTTCTCTCCTCCCACTCAAGTTGGGAAGCTGAGGGGTTGACATCAGCTCTAAAGCCTAGCCATAAGTTTCTCTGAGAGCTGGGAAAAGGCGGGGCGGGGTGGTGGGAGGGTGGGCAGGGGGAATGGTGGCAGCTACAGCTGCTCAGTGACAGGGATTCTGGCAGCAGTTTTCCTACCAACCAAAACCCAACAGCGCAGGAGGTGGGCAGCTAACTGTCATATAAAATATGAAACCCCCCAACAGGAGAGGAGATCCCAGAAAAGATGGAGAAAGCTAATATACCAGAGGGATGCAATTTCTTACTGCTCACAAATACATCCTTTCGCTTGTGACAAAAAGTTCAGGTTTTGGGCACAACCAGGTCCTACATCCTGCAAGCACAGCCCTGCACTCAGAGCCTGTTGAGAAACACATCTATCCAAGTACTGCCTTTAGCTGGAGTAAGGTGTGCAGCTGCTCTTGGAAATCCTGCTTTCAAATCAGAGAGTGAACAAAGCAAAGACAATCACTCTAAGCAACTGACTTCTCTCAAAGTGTGCAGACATGAAAAACACGAATGGTCAAGTCTGTATAAATTGTATCCTCTAGTTCTTTTATTGAAAATAAATTACTAAGCAAGAAAGTTATCAGTTACTTGATTCCACCTCCACCCAACCCCCTGATTAAATAAACCTTCACGACCAGCACCATGTTCAAGCACAGTGCTGATCTGCCAAAGCCACAGCAGCCCCCCAGCCTTGCTCTGGTGGCTGCAAGCGGCCTTTTGTTCTCCTCCCACAAGGTGGAGAGCTCTGCTGTGCCAGGGCCACAGCCCCACACTCAGCTGGGGAAGCGGGAGAGCTCTGCTGCTGCAACCATCAGTCTGTTGGAGAGCCAGAGTTTCCATTGAGGACCTGTGCTGGTCCATGCTGTGGAGAAAAATCAACATAGCAAAGTGGAGGGTACTCTCTGCTCACCCTCACACCAACATGAAATAATGTTCTACAAAACCAGAATGGCCGCTAAGGGACTTGGGGTCATGATCCTCTTGACTCCAGCAAGAAAACAAAGGGTAACAGTGCCCCAGTTGTGCTCCAAGCAGTACTCTGCTTTCAGGTTTTGGACTGGGAGTTTCTTCTCCCTAAACCATTTTGCCCTCCCCCTCCTCAGCAACTGTTTCTCGTCTTGCTCATATCACCACACCCAAAGTTTCTTTTCCCATCACAAAGATGCAACAGAAACGTGACTAAAGTCTCTATGCCCACCTCAAGCGCCATGTTTGATACCAGTTTCAAATAACAGAGAAAACTACAAAGCCAACTTACGCTACAAACTCAGCTCCCCAAAGGCCTAAGCACCAAGGTCCAGAACAGCAGCAGAACTTGAAAGCGCTTCAGGAAGAGACCCAAAGCACCATTTCTCTATATACTACTTACTGTAAAATTCAACCACTAGTGTTCATACCTTGTCACAAGGAATTCACAGGAAAAGAGTTAAGAAGTGGAAGCCTAAGAAAAGTCATGTACAGCTAACCAAAAACCTCTGAAAGAAGGTTTCCAGGTGGAACAGATTTTAGGAGTTCTCATCTTTTCCAAGCTCTTAGCCTAATAGCAACCTCCAACATCAAACACATATAATCTTCTCTTCTCTGCCCCTAGACACACTGTTGCATCCTCTCTCTCATCAGCAGAGCATTTTGATTTTGTTGGGCTCAACAGCAGCAGTGCTGATATAGCCATTGGAACAGCCTAAGACAGAAACAGAAACTTTATCATTATGATTTCTCCTCCTCACTCTCTAGTCCCCCCTCCACCTCCCCAGCATAATTTTCCACTGGATTACTCAGCCTTTTTCCACGTAATTAATGAACTAAGTGTGGCCAAACGTATTAACAAAGATAGCAGTATGCTAGGAGCATTAGTTCTGCCAGGTTGGCTTCCATGCTAATTAAGCCATTCCTCCTATAAAATGTCTTAGAAGCCTAATCACAACTTTTGGCTAAATGTAGATCAAATACTTCATTACCTAAACAGCTTAAAGGTGCAACTACACACACATGCATGCTACAGTGCCTGCTGCACCTTTAAAATCCCTCTTAAAGCACTGTTATTTGCAGATAAGCCTCATGTGCATTTTTCAGCTGTCAGCTAGCTCAGGTACCGACCGGGGAGAAAGGTAAGTGTATGGGCACCACAGCACATCTGCTAACCATGTTTCAACAACAGCCCCAAAACAGTCATACCCAGAGCTGAACAAAGCCTTGTTTGCTTCATAGATGCCAGGAGCCACACACAGAAAATTGCTCATTTCTGAAACAAGTTGCTCTCAGTTCAGCTTCTCCAGAGGTCAATGTAATTACGTCCCGGAGTATTACTGCATTAAAGCAGTACCTGGTAGAGGCAGGGTGCCAATACTCAGCTGCTTTAAGACGGGGCTCAAAGACAACTGTATGAGAGAACAATGGGTTTTACAGTTGGGTCTATAGAGAGTGTTTCCCAAGCTGTCTGAGAAGTGACTATAGCCACCTAAACTGTTCCAGATTCACCTTCTGCACACAGGCACTCCTTTGTCCTCCCTAACCCCATCAAACCCAAGAGGGAGCAACAAAAAGCCCTGCAAGGGTAACTTTGCCTTCTGTCATTCCCTCTGCTAAAAACATGAGGCATCTATATGTATACCCAGCAAGAGCTGAGGAAATCCTTTATTCCTATGTTCACTTT
The DNA here is from genome assembly GCA_022605575.1 of Laterallus jamaicensis coturniculus. Taxonomy (NCBI): domain Eukaryota; kingdom Metazoa; phylum Chordata; class Aves; order Gruiformes; family Rallidae; genus Laterallus; species Laterallus jamaicensis. The sequence goes on along the minus strand of JAKCOX010000002.1, from coordinate 10,574,463 downwards.
TCCTTGCTGGTGTCTGAAACAAACACTTCTCCTACACCTGATGTTCCTTCAAGGAAGGTAATGCTGCAGCTACACCTCCTATGCCAAGCAGCAATGGCAGACGAGGAGAATGGAGAAAGATCTGGGGTTCCTCACCCCAAGGAGCCTGACTGCAGAAACGTCAGATCAAGTGAGACTGCTCACTATCGCAAGCCAGATTCTCCTTCTGCCCCCTCCGCCCACTGGCCCCTGAACACAAAGCCACACTTGAAGAATTAAAGTAATGCACATTTTCAACATATGGATTTTTATGACCAAAAACCTCAAAAGGAAAGAGACTCAAAAGGTCTCTCTGCAAAAATTAATCCTGGAATTAACATGATTCATTTGAAAACTTACCAAGCGTCGTCTTATAAAGAGTTATTACACACGAACACCTGTAAGGAGCCAGCTATTAATAGTACCAATGAAACTGTCATACAAAAACAAAGAAGTGCTACTTGTGGCACTATGATTAAGGCTGTGTCAGCAGTTTGATTTTCATGACTTTAACACCCAGCTGTAAAAACGGCCTTTGGTAGAGCAAAGCACATTGCGCCTCTATCCATCCGTGGGGAGCACGGTTTCTGTTTTCACTGGGAAAAATGCAAGACTCAACTCTATTTTAACGCATAATCTCTGAGTAGTAAGGTCCAGAATTTGCAAGTCGTTTTTTTGGATAGTCATTGCCAAACTGGGCTACACCTCAGAAGACAGTTTGGTAAATGCAGCAAGACAGAAACTTGGTAGAGCACAAGAAACTGAGAAATCAAGAGTGTGTGGTTTTTCTGTTCTTTGAGAATTAGAGGTATACCAGAGCAACTGCATGCTAATACAGAGCTCGTAGCTATAGATCTTTAACTTGGCCACCATTTGCTTAAACACAGAACGGCATTAACAGATTTATGTTCAAAAAGGCACTAGCTGAGATTCCTCAACCAAGGAAATCTGTAACCCTGTAATAAGCAGCGAGTGATTTCCCCTGTGCACGGACAAAATGAAAAGCCCCACTTATGCTGACACGGGACCCACGTCTGCCCCAAACAAGCATTAAAAACACAGCATTTTAATCAAATGAGTGTTAGCAATATACTACCAAAGAGATCCCGTACCAAAAGAGAATCTTCTCTTAAACAAATGGCAGAAAACAAAACGCAACCAAAACCCAAAAGAATGCCTTCCCAGCATGTTGTGATGCACTGGTGATAGAGCAGGGGTTCTGGGGTTTATTCTGTTTAGCTGTTAAGTTTAATTACAACAAACGTTACGGACTAGCTTAGAAGGCTAGCCCCTTTTACTGCCTCGGTGTGGAAAATCTGTAACGTCTCTTAGTTGTAATATTTAGGAAGGCGTTTTAATTGAACACCAAATTTTAATAACCTGATCCCAAACACATGCTAACATATAAACAGAGCTGTTTCATCCACACACATAATTCCAAAGGCAGTACAGGCCTACCGTAAAGATAGGCTCAAGAAGACATTTTCCTCCTGGCCATCCCTACATCTTTTCCCCTTATCCTACATTCACATGAAACCTTCTTAAGACAAATCAGAGGAACACCTGGAACTATAGACATAAAGGCCATGCACCTGACAAGTTCTGCAGATTTAAAATCTTCCCCTCAGTCCCAAACATGCCAAAGGGAAATCCGAACACACAAACTGTTAAACTAAAGGGAAAAAAACACCCCAATATTCACTGTTGGGACCAATCTGCTAAGCCTTACTGAAAAGAGTGTTGTGTTTTTTAGAAAGAGAGTTTTAAGTTGGTAACTAGCCCATGCCATTCTCATACATTGAAAACCTTTCTCAGCAAAAGCACATAAAAAGCATCAAAGCCACCCCTACTGAAACACAAGAACTGGTCAGGATCAAACTGGTGAGTACTGAATTGTTTACAAGATTCCAGCCCTTCATTAGGAATGCGGACTTGTACTTCCTTCAAAAGAATCTCTCTTTAATTGATTTTTGGCCACCCTTTCCGTCTTCCTACCATCCAGGGCTGCAAACTGGCCTCATCTTGTCCTTCAATATGGGCCATACAGTAAGTGCCAACATTTGTAAGTAATTATAGGGAGGTTTTATGAGGAGAACATGGACAGTCATTCGCTTTCACTGAAATGCCACAGTTTCAGTGAACCAATAGACAAAAATACCTGAACTCTCCAGAGAGTTTTAGAAGTAAAACTAATACATTTTTGGCTGCAAGCATGGTTTAACTAAGTAACAGCATGCACATGATAGACAGCAATGTAAGACATGTCACTGAGGCCAAGGAAGATGAAAATCTAACACACAGGTCGGTCCCTCGAACTGAAATGCTAGAAGGTTGGTGATAAAGATGACAGCGGTGTCAATGTAGCTGCGGTGGTGTGTGGAGGGTGCTAAGGAGGCAGGTAGAGGTTCTGGAGCAGTGTTCCTCTTCAGATCAACCCCAAAGCAGCAGTCTCACAGGAGCAATACCTGTAAAACCACTCAATCCTTTTGATTGCAGGTACACACATTTACTGTGTAAGTCCTCCTTACTAGCAAGAAGAAACAGGGCAAGTAATCACATACCGTCATCTTTGCTTATCCTACAGAGTGGTCCAGATAAAATAAATGCTTCCTCATTGCAGGATGAAGTGCTAATTAGTATAACACAAGCATAAAGCCCTATCAGGCAGCCACTGCAAGCACACACCTTTCACAGTCAGCGGAGCAGACATCCACGCAGCCACAAACCACAGCACCAGCCTTCTTATCCTAAGGGAGGTGCCTGCATTTGCTCAAATAAGCCTTGAGATCTCTTCATCAGGTAGAGGGCTCTCACTCTCCATAGCAGCTGCCCAGAAAACTTGCTCAGGGGTAGAAAGTTATGGAAGAAGTTTCCCACACGAGAGGACAGAATCCATGGCCCGTAACACAACAAAGTATTGCAATTTATTAGTGAAAGTTCACCATTGCCTTTTAAAGTCACACCAAGTATTTGCAAGGGAAATTCAACCTACTGAACCAGTGTCAATAGTCAGCTGTGTCCACCACTGCAAGTATTAATTACAATGTTTAATTATGGAGAAGTTGTGCATTTCAAATGCATGGGCACTTTCTCATATTTCTGCTTTGCACACCTTGTTCTGGGTTCAGCTAGGATGAGGTTAATCTTCACCAGAAGTTGGGATGGGACACAGCCAGGGCAGGTGAACCAAAATAGCCAAAGGGGATGTTGTATGATATCATGAACAGTATAAAACAGGGTTAGTCAGGGAGTGGGGGCAGTACAGCTGCAGGATGGTATGGCTTTGTGACAGGTCCAAGCACAGGAATTGTATGGTTTTGGTCAGAAACTGCATTGTGTATCACCAGTTTTGTATATTCTAAGTCCTGTTGTTACTGTTCCCCTCTCCCTGGGCTGTCCCAGCCAACTGCCCTTATCCCAGCCCACCACTTTGTCTCCCCATTCTCCTCCCCATCCTGCCAGGGGAGTGGGGAGTGAGTGGCATGTGGTGCTCAGGTGACAGCTGGGGCTGAACTGCAACAACCTTTGTGCTCACTAAAAATATTTATGAGTCAACAATAACTTAAACCATCATTTTACAGTTAATTAAATTTATCAAAACACAACATTATTGCTTAGGGAATTTTGGTAGGCAAATTGAGAGCCAGAATCATAAGGCAAGTCTATGCTATGCCTTCCTTTAATTGATCAAGATGACAGATAGATACACAATCCTGGGATATGATTAAAACAGACAGTTTGTATGTGACAACTGAATTGCACTGTAAAAGGAATTACCAGTCAGTATTTCTCTAAGTTACTTTCTATTTTGAAGCAAGTCCAGTCTCTCATACTGGTTAAACAAGAAAAGCAACTGAATTCTCTGTTATTTGATGTCCTATCTACACTTCACAAATCAAAAAAATCACAGTATAAGAATGCATTCCTTCAAAGGCATTTTTATAACATGATGAAATCATAATCCAGCATACCTGTGAGAGTATTAAAATTCAAGAATATTACCAAAAGAAATGCAGCATATTTCTGGGAGGGGGGAACCTCAGTCCATCCCACTCCTGTCAGTTTGATGCCAGTAATAGATGCCCAGAACCAGGAGACTGATCACAGGGCAGGAGAACACCTGAAATGCAGCACAAAGAAACTCCAGCCACTCCAGCCAGTAAATCATCTTCATCGACAGCCGAACTAAAATACCTCCATGCAAGTGCACACAGCATAGGGAAGAAACAAGAGCAGTTGGAGACATGTGCACATCTGCAGAGCTATGATCTCACCAGCATTAGGGAGACAGGGTGGGATGGCTCCTTGGACTGGAGTTTCAGGATGGAATGCTACAGGTGCTTTAAGAAGGACAGGCAGGGGGAATGAGGAGCAGGTGTCTCCCTCTATGTCAGTGAGTGCATGCAGCTCCATCTGGGGATAGATGAGGAGATGATTGAGAGCTTATGGGTCAAGATTAAAGGGACAGGAGGCACTATAGTAGGGGACTACTACAGGCCACCCAACTAGGAACACCAAGAGGATGAGGCCCTCTGTAGATGGAACGGAGCAGCCTCATGTTCATAAACCCTGGTCCCCATGGGGGACATCAACCATCCTGCTATCTGTGGGAGGGACAACACAGCAGGGCATAAACAATCTGAAAGGTTACTGGAATGCATTGATGATAACTTCCTCTTCCACACCAAAGGAGATAACATTGATGATAACTTCCTCTTCCACACCAAAGGAGAGGTGCCATGCTGGACATTGTTCTCGCAGTGACCATGAAATGGTGGAGTTCAAGATCCTCAGGGCAGCAAGAAGGGTGTGCAAGCTCACTACTCTGGACTTCAGGAGAGCAGGCTGGCCTCTATCAGGAACCTGTCTGGTAGAATAGCGTGGGACCAAACCCTGCAGGAAAGAGGGGCCTCAAAAAACATGGTTAGTTTTCAAGGATTACCTCCTCCAAGCTCAGGAGCAATGGATCCCAACAAAGAAAAAGTCAGGCAAGACCATCTGGAGGCCAGCATGGATGAAGGAGCTCCTGGGCAAACTCAGACACAGAAAGGAAGCCTGCTGAGGGTAGAAGAAAAGGCAGGTAGCCTAGGAGGAATACACAGAAACTGTCCCAGCAGCCAGGGATCAGGTTAGGAAAGCTAAAGCCCTGATAGAATTAAATCTGCCCAGGGATGTCAAGGGCAGCAAGAAGTTTCTACAAATATGTCAGTAATAAAGACTGGGAAAACACTGTCCCTCTCTGTAAGGAGAGGCGAAATCTGGTAACCCAGGATACCTGCTGTAGATGATCCTGCTTTAGCAGGAGGTTGGACTGAATCTCCAGAAGTCTTTTCCAACCCCTACCATTCTGTGATATGGAAAAGAGTAGATGTGGCTGCCCTCCTCCCTGGCAGTATCCAAGGCCAGGCTGGATGGGGCTTTGGGCAACCTGGTCTAGTGGAGGATGTCCCTGCCCATGGCAAGGGGGTTGGAGCTAGGTGATCCTTAAGGTCTCTTCGAACCCAAAGAGCTGCAGTAAGAACACAGGAGCATTTAATGTTGTCATGGTTTAGACCAAGGCAGCAGCTGAGCACCACTGAGCTGATCAATCACCCCATCAACTACTGTGGGATGGGGAGTAGAATGGGGAGACAAAGACAAAGCTTGTGGGTCTGGCTGACAGTTTGCTGGGACAGCCCAGGGAGAAGGAAACAACTGCAACAGGACTTATAACCAAATACACAAAATTGTGTACATATAGCTACACAGAGCCACACAACTCCGACTGTCTGCTCAGACCTGTCACAAAGCCAGACTGTCCCCAAGCCATACCACCTCTCTGTGACTGACCTCCTTTTATACTGAGCATGACACCATATGGTGTGCAACACCCCCTCTGGCTAGTTTGGGTCACCTGTCCTGGCTGTGTCCCATCCCAACTTCCAGTGACAATTAACCCCACCCATAGCCAAACCCAGGCCAAAGGCATTATCAGGTGACCCTCAGAGTTTTAAGAAATCAAACACATGAAGTAAAACCTCATGTGTTTTCAGTCTCAGTTTAGCTGTGAGCATGGCTGTTTCCCTAAAACTGGCTGGCAAGGGCATACACCAATATTTAACTTTTAGTCTTTATGACTTCCTTGCCTTCACATCTTCTAGAATAACACTCCAACTTTATTTCACCTTCAGAAATAAAAAGATGTATGCTACTGAGCCTGCAGCAGACCAACAACCACAGAGCCCCTACTGCTGTTCAAAGGCCAGCCAAATTCTGAAATGGCTTTTACCCTGCCCAGCACCACCACAAATGTTGGGGAGGAAAAACAAAACCAAAACCAAAGTTGTAAAGAAAGATTCTATTAAGTTCTGCCAGTACATACCAGGCCTGGGCTTCACGAGAGCAACACCTGACCACTACCAGCCAGTTCAGCACCAACGAAGTACGTGTTTGGCTGAGTCTTAAGCATCCACATGAAACAGAGATGCCTCACAAAGCCACTGGCTTGGGTAGCCTGCCTAAGATAGAAAAATATAGTATTTTTGTATGCAGGTCTGAAAGACCTCTGTAGCCCCTTTATACTATAGATCCTGTAGGATTTTAATGGCATTTTAATTTCAGAGACAAACAGCATGCTAGATTTTGCAGGAAAACACTGACAGACTACTACTGTGTACTCAAGGGAAAAGTTACACTGACATGAAAACCACAATTATTTAGTTGTATGAAATCCAGAAAGCTTAGCCAGAACTTTCAGCATTTCAAACCAAAACCTGCTCCATAGCAATGTTTATGCTTTGAGAGCAGTATCGCTGCTAGAGAAGGCAAGGACACCAACCAGTAGCCAGATACAGAGTGGCTGTTCTTTATCTTTCTAAAAGAGATATCACAATCAAGAGGAAGCTACAGGTAACCATCAGTATCTCTGATGAAGCCAGCCATTATTAATCCATCTAAATAGATCCTGCATGCAGGAAACAAGTGTTAGGGAAAAAAAAAAGCCAAAACTAAATAACCAGACCCTGTGGCAGCATGTCTGCATTTTGACAAGTCATCAGATGTCATTACCAGTTCCAGACCAGCACCAACAGAAGTGTACAGATAGGGATGACCGTAGCAGTCAGAAGGGTCTGCAGCATAGCAAACTAGAGGCATAAAAATCAGAAGCAGGCTATGTATAGGAGCAGTCAGGCATATTCACAGAATCACAGAGTTGTAGGGGTTGGAAGGGACCTCGAGAGATCATCAGGTCCAACCCCCCTGCCAAAGCAGGCTCCCCAGCTCATACTGCACAGATATGTGTCCAGATGGGTCTTGAATATCTCCAGAGAAGGAGACTCCACCACCTCCCTGGGCAGCCTGTCCCAGGGCTCTGGCACCCACACTGGGAAAAAGTTCCTCCTCATGTTGGTGCGGAACTTCCTGTGCTCCAACTTGCAGCCATTGCCCCTTGTCCTGTCTCCACTGATCAAAGGAAAGGGGCAGCCCAATTCCCCCTGCATCCCATACTTAAGATATTTACAAACATTGATTAGGTCCCACTTAGTCTTCTTTTCTCCAGGCTGAACAGCCCCAGCTCTCTCAGCCTTTCCTCATAGGACAGATGTTCCAGGCCCTTAATGATCCTCACAGCACACACCCCTCCCCCACCCAGACTCTCTTGAGGAGATCCCTGTCTTTTTTACACCAGGGAGTCCAGAACTGGACACAATACTCCAGGTGGGCCCTGACCAGGGCAGAGTAGAGGGGGAGGATCACCTCCTTAGACCTGCTGGCCACACTCCTCCTGATGCACCCCAGGATCCCATTGGGTATCTTAGCCACCAGGGCACACTGCTGACTCATAGCCAACCTGTCATCAACCAGGACCTCCAGGTCCTTCTCCATAGAGCTCTTCTCCAGCAGGTCATCCCCCAGCCTGTACTGATACAAGCAGTTGTTCCTCCTCAGGTGCAAGACTTCACACTTGCTTTTGTTGAATTTCATCTGGTTTCTCCCTGCCCAGCTTTCCAGCCTGTCCAGGTCCCTCCCTGGCATTGTATTTTATTTCCTTCTACACACCTTGGTTTTTTATGAGTGGCTTACTGCCAATCATAAAATGGTAAATGTTTTCAGGCTGCTTCTGGCATGTGTTCAGACATTATAGGATACAAATAAGACACTGATATATTGTTTCCAAGTTGCTAGTTTTCTGATGGGAGGGGGTGTGGAGGGAGTGCTGGGTGTTTTAAGGTGCCATGCATGACAATGTGCTACCTTGGTGCCTCTGAACACACGGAAACTGTTACACTAGATCTGACAGTGTGTTTTAACTGCATGCTTCAGCACTATCCTCGAAGGGGGAGCTCTCAAGATCTGTATGCAATATAGGTAACATAAAACATTGTCTCCTCAGGAACTTGAAAGAGGGGAAAATACCGCTAAGAGGCACATATTTAATAGCTATGCAGGTATCAAACATCGCAGAGACAAGGTATCTTCTCATTACAGCAGCATTTAACTAGACATTTTGAACATAATTTTTTTGCCTCCACAGGCTGTAGAAATTCTCCTTTGAGAAGAATTTCCAAGCAGCAGTAAGTGGGTCAAATGCCAGCTAAAGCAAAGCCCTGCAGCAGCTTTCCATAAAATTTGACTGCACCCTAATATACTTGATAGCTAGTCAGACTTTTCCAGAGTGAGCATATTTTCTTCCCTGTACTTCAAAGGCGCTCAAGCACAGCAAAGGCAGCCCAAGCTCATTTACCTACTTGGAAACTCTCTTCAAAAGGCAAGATCTGTGGCATCTCACACCCAAAGCAAGTACATTTTTGTGGCTGACATACCTGCCGGATCACTGTACTTATCTGACCACCAATAGAAAGGTGTTGTAGTATTGTCAACCTCTGACCAATTTGATTGCATAGCGCAAGCTGTGTCATTATTCAACACAACAGAGTTGCCTCAGGGTAAAGTACCAAATGCTTTTCAAATAGTAGTGACCACTGAACTAACTACAGACAATAAAGTCAACTTACAACTAGTCCAGCCTGATTTGCTTACGATCAGATGATTTTTTTTAGTAACAAAGCAAAATTCATGTTCCCCATTCTCTTTGGGAGACTTTAACAAGAGTTCTGAAGAAGGCAGTCCTGCCCTAGGTATACTACTCTACATGTATTTAAATAAAGTTGTTGCAACATTTATATTGCATATGAGGAAGTTCAGTTGCTTAATGACCCATATAAAAAGCCCAGGTGACAACAGATAAGCTAGTTTACATCAACTTGTTTGGCAGGCTTTACAGAAACTTCGTTATGGATTTAGATTAAGTCTGTGCACACCCCAGAAATGGAACAAACTATAGGGACTTTCCAACAGTAATTAGGCAACCAGAGAGAATTCTCCTGTGTTACTTCCTATAGCTTTTCTTAATGGAAAATTTTGGATCTCCCAGCTCATACACGTATGACCTAAACAACTCCTTTGCTGACATCTCAAAAAAAACTCAATCAGAGAATTCACATGAAAGAAGCAGGTGACAAAAATATTAAGAATAAAATCTTTATTTTGCTCATTTGGCTGAAAAACATTCAAAATAGCAAAGAAAAAAACCAGCACAAGAGAGAACACAGACCTGTGAGAGGAAGTTAGACACCTACCACACTGCTGACTTGCTCTTGTGTCATTGTTTATCTCCTATTGCTTGAAGGAAACCATGCTTTCCAAAATAAGCTCAAGTTGTGCTTCAACAGAGTAGGAGAAGCAGAGTTGACAAGTTTGCAAGAACAGGTACTTAATCAGGACTCTACTTCAGGCTCAAAAGTCTGAAGAATCTGGGATAATGTTGCTAGAAATTGCCAAGGGACAGATTAAGTACTGTCTACCTGTCAGACAATGAAAGCATAGGTAGGTGAAAGAAACTCACTCTCGGTAGTTCTCAGAGAAACAAGGTGTGGGCAACAGGAAGCACACCAGGATGAATACCAGTATCACAACTGCACTGAAAGACCTTTTATTCAGCTTCCTTGGATTACAAGAATCAGAGTGGAAACCTTTGATGTGTTCTTCATACAGGCCATCAGCAGGTTTAAGTATTCCATTTTCCTTGTCCTTCTGCATAGCTATCTATTTCCTAAGAAACTGACTCTCTTGTGCAGAAAGCTCAACAGCCAAAAGGATCTGAAAGAGACAGAGGAGAAAAAAAATACCAAAACTTAGTGGGAGAGGATGAAACCACAGGAGAAAAGTAAGAGTTCTCTCTTCATTTCGGATTTGCTGTAGGTAGAAAAGAGGATGTTTCAACTATTTAAAATCTTCATAGAGAAAAACAGGTTCAGTCTACACTGACAGTCACTAGCCTTTTTTTTAAAATTTATTTTTAAATAAATTTAAATTTATTTTTAAATAAATTTTAAAAATAATCAACAAGCAAGAAGAAAACAACCAAACTAAGCAAGCATCATGTTCTGGCAATGGGACACCTCTGCTCTCCTCACCAGTCTGGGCAACAATGGCAACACTCCCGTGGCCACCCGCAGCACCACAAAGATTTCCAAGAAGTGTTTCTTGAAGCAAGCCAGCTTCCCAAATTAGGTATCATGTTTCTATGTGCTTCATATCTTAGCACTATTAGTGTGAACTTATTATTTTAAAGTTTTCCTGGAATGCATTTTGTATTTTACTTATTTTCCCAGCAGTTACACATCACAGTGTACAGTATCTTGTCATTCGCTTGCTGTACATGATGTTTTCTAGTCCACATCCTGTACATACGCTGTTCAAACATAAGGAATCATACTGCCTGCACTGGTCCTTGAGTTAATACCTGCTAGCTGAGCCAGAGCACCAGAACTTTCCTCTCCAGTAAGAAATAGAGAATTGACTTCACTGGCAGTCACAAACACTGAGCAAAGCTGTGGAAGGATGGAAAAAAGGGGAAGTTAATACATCAAGGCAGGCATGAAGAAATCCTCTGTCAGCCATACTTCTTACCACACACACGTTCTACCTCACTACCATCAACCACACTATTCTGAAAGGCAACAGGATCCAGCTGGGATCCTCTGTGCAGTGACAGAGGGCTACTGGCATGCCGGACTCACCGTTCTTGGAGACAACAAAAGCTCCACCAGTCTGGACATACTGTTGTAGAATATGAAACAGACTCAAGTAAAGCATCGCATCATGTACTTACACACTTGTTTGTTAAGGGGTCTATGTATTAGCTGAATTAGACTATAAGATAAATATTCAAAGGGGAAGCCAGGCAATAAAACTGTTGGCATTTTTTCTAAAATTAGGACCTGGGCTTTCAGATAATATTCCAGCCTTCCATTTCAGGATTTGTTATACTACTTTTCATTAAAATACAATTTCCCCAAGAGTTTTGGATGAAACTTGATAGCAATGCATCTTACATCCCATAAAGAGAAAGACCTGAAACCAGACAAGCTTGTGTTTCACGTCACAGTCACTATTCATCTGCTGTAAAGCTCTCAATAAGCTGCCTATACCATCCTCTTGTCACAATGTGCAGGGGTTCAACGTCCAATACTGTGAAGGATGGACAGGATTATACAAGTTTACGTTGGAAGGGACATCTGTAGATCACACAGTCCAAGATCCCTGGTTCAAGCCAGGGTCAATCACAGCAGGCTGCTCAGGGCCATGTCCAGTTTGGTTTTGAATGCCTCCAAGGACAGACACTCAGGAACTTTCCTGGGCTGTCTGTTCTGGTACTTGACCACTCTCGTCACTTAAAACAAACACAACCCACAAAAAATGCATACATTTTCAAGGTTTAAATGAAATTTCTTATATTTCAATGTGTGCCCAAATCAGTGTTCCTACATATCTGCACCCTTAAACTACATAAAAGATGTTTAACACGTCTGAAATTCTCACTCAAGACAACTTTGACTACTCAAGAGACAGCAGTTGAAAAGAGTACCTAGTTTCAACCAAGATAGTATTTGTTTTAATGAAAGAGGAGCAATACTAACATTTAGCTTTAGCCAGTTTTACCAAGAGTTCTCTTATCTACATGCCGAAAAGCAATCCTCTGGATTTTACCTCTCACCTAGCAAACCCATGTCCTTTCTCTGGCACAACTTGCTGTAGTATAGGTCTGCATCTGCCTTACAGGCATCTCAGCAAGTACGCCGATGATACAGAGCTGGGAGGAGTGGCTGACACACAGGAACACTGCGCTGCCATCCAGCGAGACCTGGACAGGCTGGAGAGCTGAGCAGGGAGAAACCAGATGAAATTCAACAAAAGCAAGTGTAAAGTCTTGCACCTGGGGAGGAACAACTGCATGTATCAGTACAGGCTGGGGGATGACCTGCTGGAGAAGAGCTCTATGGAGAAGGACCTGGGGGTCCTGGTAGATGACAGGTTGGCTATGAGCCAGCAGTGTGCACTGGTGGCTAAGAGGGTCAGTGGGGTCCTTGGATGCATCAGGAAGAGTGTGGCCAGCAGGTCAAAGGAGGTGATCCTCTCCCTCTACTCTGCCCTGGTCAGGCCCCACCTGGAGTATTGTGTCCAGTTCTGGGCTCCATGGTATAAAAAAAAAGACAGAGATCTCCTTCAGAAAGAGTCCAGAGAAGGGCTACGAAGATGATTAAGGGCCTGGAGCATCTCCCCTATGAGGAAAGGCTGAGTGAGCTGGGACTGTTCAGTCTAGAGAAAAGAAGACTGAGGGGGACCTAATCAATGTTTATAAATATCTTATGTATGGGGTGCAGGGGGAATTGGCCTGCCCCTTTTCAGTGGTCTGAGGAGACAGGACAAGGGGCAATGGCTGCAAGTTGGAGCACAGGAAGTTCCACACCAACATGTGGAAGAACTTTTTCCCAGTGAGGGTGACAGAGCCCTGGCACAGGCTGCCCAGGGAGGTGGGTGGAGTCTCCTTCTCTGGAGATATTCAAGACCCGTCTGGACGCCTGTCTGTGCAGTATGAGCTGGGGAGCTGCTTTGGCAGGGGGGTTGGACCCGATGATCTCTCGAGGTCCCTTCCAACCCCTGTGATTCTGTGACCTATAGGCTCCCCAGTAACAAAGATTCCCATCTCACCACTTCATGACAATACTTTAAAAAAAATTAGCTGTTTGATTTATAATCCTTCTCCAAGAAACGAAGTTTTCAGCCACAGAGTACCAAAGACTTTTATGGTCACAGGTCATACCAGCTATTTGTTACTTTAACTACTAAGGAATGAGTCATGTTCCCCTATTACTGGTAGTTTGCCCCACAGAGTCTGTTGTCCTTGGTTTCGTTCTCAACAGCCAAATCTAACAAAAACAAATTTAACCTCAATTCTAAACATCAAACCCTCCATTCTCAGTCATCTTTTCCCTTCCTGATACAGTTACCCTTTCTCAATCTAGGAAGGGTAACACCTGCATAAAACTGGCAGTACACATGTGCAGGGGTTTGGTGTGTTACAGGCAAAGGCCATAAGCAACATGGACTGAACCTGTGGTACCAGAAAGGCAGAGGCAGATCACATCTTCTACCTACATCAATCAATTAAAGAGAATGTTGTTTGCATTTCTGCACATACACTCACTTTTCAAATGTATTTACACTAGCTTAGGGTTTGACTGAACCTTCTGAGGCTGCTACCTTCAGTTTTGCCAAACAGCAGCTGAATTGGACAGAACTGCAGGCAGGGGAGCAGAAGCTGGTGCTGGTACCGCTGCTGTAAGAGCTCTCACTCCAAAGGCAGAAGCAGGACTGCTTTCTTCAGCTACAATCTGCAATAGCCTTGGGATGTGTATTGACACTCAAGTTTTAGGGCATTGCTTTGGTCAAAACTGAGCTTTGCTTTTAGTGACCTCAGTCTACAAACTCTTACCTTGCTGCCTCTCCAAGCAAAGCAGCACAGCACCAGACACAAGACAGACATTATTCACTGCTCATAATCCAGTGAGCGAGGGAAGAGAGTAGAAACATCAATATATAACCTTGCAGTTAGACTCAGGCAGATAATTTCTTGGTATTTCTCCACGAGATGACAAGGATCCAAACATTTACAAGCATCAGTGTATGGGAAGATAACTGTATTGATCGCAGTGCAATCAGACTTTCTGGAGAGTTAGTTACATGCAACCTTCACAGCTCTTTTCTAGGCACTGAGACTAAATGTCTGGTAAAAAGCAAGGCTTTAGGATCTTTCCCAGACAATGCATAAGAGAAATACTGGCATATCTAGAATTAAAATTATTATTTATACTGGAAACCTCCCCTTTTTGCACAGTAATTCTTCAAGGTAAAGTTTGATAAATCCAGCACATGAGGCACTTCCTAGTTCCATCATTTTTTTTCCAATTTAATACACACAACAGGCCTGATTCATTCAGAACACTTTTTTCTTAGATGAAGGAAAAAGCACTATTCATTACTCACAAGTATCCTACCAGCAGACTAACACCTGTGTGATGCTTCAGAAGTGTTTTACCCTTCCAATCACAGCAACTGCCTTGCTCTGGAAGTCATTTTATCAAAACAGCGAAGCGTGGTTTGTCCATCTGCTGTGGTGTGACAAGGGAAATCTCAATTCTGCGAGAGGAGCACACAGTGCCACTGGCTACTTGCTCAGGGTCTCTTATCAGTAATGCAAGTGGTGGAATGATACTGTTATCTCTCTAACCCAACTGGTAAGTGCAGAATTTGTAGAGGTTCCTTTATCTACTCTGATTTCAGAGACCAAGTTCCAGCCCTTGCAGCCAGAATGACATTGGAGTCCTGACCGTAACAACTACTGAATTTGTTTCCCTTTGTGGTTTCACCATCCCTATCACAAACTCCTTTTACTGGGTCAAAGGTCACAAAATCACGTTCTTGTCAGAACACATTCAACCTCAGACACCTGTGCTTTTAACATCCTGCTTCTAGAAGAGAAGCAAGCCATGTGAATTGGTTTTAACTGGTGCAGTAAGTTGGCACATGGCACAAGCCTCCACTTGCTCACTATACAGAAGAGCTTGTGCAGACAGCCCATCCTCTTCTAGCATCCTGTAAAGTCTTAAGAATCCCATTAGATGTCCATAAATCAGGAGTCACAACTGTGCCATATCGCCATGGTATACTTAAAAACTGCATCATTGGTCAATTTTCCCATTGTCAAAATATAGCCCTACCTGAACTCAACTCTTTCTCCATCATAGCAGAAAGAAAATCCCATCTTTTGTCAGGGGAAAAGATGGACAATCAAGATGTTCATGGTTATACAGAAGTTCTGAAAAATAAAATGAGTTATCTTATTTCAACACTATGATTAAGCACACTTGCTGCGGCATCATTTCAACTCAGGAAGGCATGCTACAGTTCAAGCAGCACCTTGTTTGGCCTGAGAGTACTCCAAAGGCAAAAGCAAAGCTCTACATTTGCCTAAAATTGTCATAGCCCAGTTAGCTCAACACTTATTTCCCACCAATCCTTGTTCCAGGAACCAGGTACTATGGGGCCTTAGCTTGCCAAATACTCTCAGAATACACTGACCACAGGCAAACAGGAGCGGGTTCCTTACAAAACACAACCGTGCCAAAACATTTTTAAAATAAGCCTGCTGTAGCAGAAGGGGCCCAGTTTTAATAGGGGGGGTTTACCATCCAGTCCAGTCTGAAAGGATCCAAGCCTTTACCTCCCACCTCCAAAGAACACTGGTCCCGAGGAAGAACTTGAAATAGATCAACTCTCTTCAGCCCAGTAATCAAAGTAACTACTGGGAAAGACAAAACCTGAGCTGCCACTTCATCATATTTGTGCATTTTACACGTGGTAATTAACTTGAAAAACAGATAGCACTAGGACTTTCTCCCCGGAGATGGGACATGTAAGTTTGCCTGTTCTCAGATAAGAAACAGAATCCAGGTCTCCCACTTCTGGGTGAGGCCTCTCCAAATAAAACAAAAGTTATTACTTAAAGGAATGAAAGAGGGGCAAGGAAGAAAGTACAACAGTGACTTAAAGTTCATCTAAGAAAAGAGGGACAGGGATTCCCAGCAGCAGATCTCAAAATGATGGAGGACTACGGGACCCCAAAAGGGGTCACCCTCAACATAAAACTTCTATCCTAAGCCAAGAAAAAGGCACCCAACCTCACAGGCTAGTTTTCAGCTATCCTTGGCCTTTACTGGCTCTGGTTCTTCAGCACTTAATTTAACCTTTGTCAGACATACTGTTATAGATAGAAAAGCTGCTTTAAAAATAGAGAAAAAGAATATAGAAAACTCAGTACCAAAAGAATCACAGAACTGTAGGGGTTGGAAAGGACCTCCAGAGATCAAGTCCAACAATCAGGGCGTTGTAGCTACAGGCCTCTAACTTACTATCTTTGATGATGAGAAATGCACTCCTGTCAACAAACTGGAAGACTGTTCACACAGCACCAAAGTAGTCCTTGGGAAAGCTCTGACTGTGCTCTTGCTAAAAATAAACATCAAGCGAAAATGTTAGTACACACAGCTTACTAGTTTTTTCTTCTCAGATATACATTTCTTTGTCAGACAGACACTTGGAGGGGTTTCCTCAGCCTACTAGTGGCAGACAGCCACCAACCCATGGGAAGGGCACAAACTAAAAGGTGTTGTAAGAACATATGAGATCAAGTATAATGAGATAAAACACGAAACAGCAGGTGAATGTTCAAAACACAGTGCAGGTTCTCTGGGATAACAAATGAAAGTTGCTCAGGTTTTTTTCCCTCACAAAAGGTCAGGTGGGTGCTCTACCATAAAAAAGGGAAATATTGTCTCAGAATGAGAGAGTCTGCTTTGACATGTACTTTTCCGCAGTGCTCATGGCTGCCTAAACAATCCACACCAGCACCTCCCAAGAGGATCTGTAAGCATACAAGGACAAATCACAGGTCACAGTTGAAGGGGAAAAAGTTCTTCCATGTATGAAGACATTGCTGATTAAACGTAAGCCATAAATGAAAAAAAAAAAAGCTGTTTCACTAGGATTTTAAGATGAACATTAATGCTTACTATACATTACCTACTTAGCAGGCTATACTAATCACAGAAGACACACCTTCTGAACTGAAGTTCTTTAGCATGTTCCAAGAGATAATGCACAAGCAGAGCAACATCTACTTTGTCAATAAGGTATTCCTCAAATACTACTAACCATGTCCAGGACAGCTTTAATTTAATATCCACTTTCCAGCTAATACACAAGAACATAGACCTCAGTGTGGATAAACAATCCAGCCCAATATCCAAGCTGCCCATTGGAAGTGCAGCAGCAAAAGCTACCAACTCCACACATCTCCACACGTAACTCCTGCAGGTCTCACCAGGTTAAAACTTACCACCAGCACATCTTTTTTCACAGTGCAGAAGTTGCTCCGATGGAAACTATGATTTTTCTTTCCATGCCACCTTTCTCCTGCACCTTCTGCTCAAAGCATGAGGACTCTGAGAGCATCATTATCCCTATGAGTAATACAGCCAAAAAAATTGGGAGACTGCGGTGAACGAATACAAAGCAAGGGGCCTGGGGAGAGATGCTTCTGACATCCATGCAGGTCTGAGTAGAAAGCGGGTAATGATGAAAACACATGGCTTGCCCAGCACACTGAAGAGCCCCTCTGAATAACAAGCCAGCTCAGATCAAACCCAACTGGGGGCTGCCTCACACCCACACCGGTGCCACTACACCACTACCTTCACCACTCCAGGACATGAGGATAGAGAGTCCCAAGGTGAGCTCCTTCCACTGATACTTCTAGGTAGGGTTCCTCTCCCATGGACACTCCCCTTGGCACGGGTTTAGACAATTCCTTCGGAATTCCCAGCAAAGGCTGCTACAGATGATGCAGCCCCTCACACCCACCCAGGCAAACAAGCCCCAGCCACGCGTGGCTGAGGCCAGGGAAGCCTTTTACCTCGGGGCAGTGCTGGGGGCTGTCACAGGGAGCTGCACGCCGCAGAGACGGCCGCACGGACCGTAAGGAAAAGCGGGCACCGGACACAAGGACAGCCCCCCACCCCGGGTGATGCCGCCCCAAGGTACTTTAGGTGCCGGGCACGCACCCGTGGGGATGCGCCCCCCTCCCCTCCCCTCCCCTTCCCCAAGGCGGGCGGAGGATGGTCGCTGCCTGAGAAGGCGCCCGGCTGCCCCACACCAAGCCCTCCGCCGCCAGCCCTCCCAGGCACGGCCTCGGGCGCCTCACGGCGGGTCTCCCCGCCGCCGCCGCCGGGAGCCCCGCCGCGACCCGCTCCTCCCCGCGCCAGGAAAGCCCGCGAACGAGGGGGGAGCTCCCGCCGCTACCTGCCCAGTGATGCCGGTGATGAGAGCCACCTTCCTCCCGTTAACCTCTTCGCCATCGTCTCCCGGGACCGGGGCGCAGGCACACGCCTCTGCGACCAGCCGCGCCATCCTCCCGGCGGCGGCAGGAGCGGCCCAGGTGCGGCGACAGCCCGGGGTGGGGGCGCGGCCGCCGGGGGCTGGCTTACGGCTCCGAGGGGCGGGCACGGAGAGGAGGACGCCTGCCGCCCCGAGCGCGGCTCACGCATGGGCTGCCGCCACCCAGGCGCTACCTCTGCCGCTCCGGCCTCCGCTGCATTTCCGCGCTCGCAGCCCGCCGGCGCTACCGCCCCGCTCCGCCCCGCGGCGGCCGCAGGTGCAGCCCCGCAGCCGCCAGCCCAGCCCCCCGCGCAGGCGCGCACACGCCGGGCGGCTAGGACGCGCGCTTCAGGTTTTGCCCCCAACCCCGCTCCGCTCGGCCCCTCAGCCAACCAGGGGCTTCGGCACTTCCTTAATGGGACGGGAGACGCGGCGCGCCGGGGCCTAAGTCGGGGGTGGTGATTGGCCGGGAGCGGGCAGTGGGGAAGGCGTGGCCTGGCCTATGCGGCTCCCGGCGCGGCGGAGCGGAGGCTCTGGCTTCCTGACCGCGTGTCGGGAAGAAGGCGGCGGAGGCGCCACGTGAAAAGAGCGGCGCGGGGTGCGCGCCCGCCCCCTCGTTCCTGGAGGCGGCCAGGAGCGCACAGCGCCCACTGCGGCGCGGAGGAGCGGGCGGCGGCGCTGGAGCCACCGAGGAGCGCGGCTGAGCGCCCCGGAGGCTGGCCGGGCCCGGCCCCGCAGGTCACCGCCGGCCCTGGGCCCTCCGCCGCCCTGCTGCCCGCCCCCAGGGCACACCGCCCGGGTCAGACGTCGCGGAGCAGCCGCGGGAGCGCCTCAGCGCCTTCTCATGGGCGGCCTGCGAGACGCAGGGTCCTGCGGCCGTCGGGGAGGCAAAGCTGGGCAGAGCCGGAGCTCCTCGGCTTGCTGCTGAGGGGCGTGCTCGCCTGCAGACCGCCCGGCGGCTTCGGGAAGGCGGCTCCATAGCAAATGCTTGATCTTCTGAGGACACGCCGAATCAGCGGGCTCTCCTGCTGAGGCAGGCTGTCGTCGTGCCTACAGGGAGGGAGAAAAACCGCGGGATGGGGAGTCGGGGGGGCGGCGTGTGCCGCCTTTCAGCGGGCCTGAGCGCCGAAATCCCGGGTGTTCGGTTGCGCCGTGCTCCCCACGCTCCCCGTTCACAGAATCGTAGGGGTTGGAAGGGACCTCGAGAGATCATCGGGTCCAACCCCCCTGCCAGAGCAGCTCCCCAGCTCATACTGCCCATCCTCTCGCTGCCGCCTCGCAGCCTGATGGCATTGGAGAGACCCTGTCGCGGTTGCGCAGGTGTGAGGTGCCATCCCGACTGTACCCTGTCTGCATCTTGTTTCCATGAGCCTTTCCTCCATCGCGTGCGGCTGTATAAATTCCTGCAAACTGGCTGTCTTCTGCTAGCGACTGCTTGATGGGTGCGCAGCCGCGGGTTTGAAAGAGGGGACACGCAACCACAGGAGCTGGACTTGATGATCCTTATGGGTCCCTTCCAACTTGGGCTATTCTGTGAACCTATGGGATGGTATGAATGCCATCCTCTCTGTATTAAAATGGCACTGGAGACATAAAACCACATGCAGTTCTGAGAGTTTCAGGACACTAGAAATAAAGGCCCAAAACTTACTTTAAATAATAGGATTTGAGAGTAGAGGGAGTTGGGAGCAGGTTTTCTTTCTTTGCATACTTATATACAGGTCACTCCCTCTCCTGTTAGTGTTGTTAGATAAAGCAATGCGTGAGCCACAACATTAAAAATTGCCCTTTACAGTGGCCAGGTACACTTGCCCTTTCAAGCTTTTACTGGCAGTTGGATAGTCCATAGCAAAGCTTGCCTGCTCAAGGAAGGGGTGAGTAGGCATGGCAGAGCAAGTCCTGAAGCTGGGTGAGAAGACACCCCCCCTCCCATTGCTGGGATCTCCATGTGCAGCTGTGGGGCTTTTTCTTTACGCTTTTTCTTTACACTTTTTCCAAACAACTTCTCCTACCACAATTGTCTGATATCCTACAAGAACTATTTTTCAGATGTATCGTTTTCCTTGGCTGTTACTCCCAAAAGCACTCCACCCAAGGGTGGAAACCAGTTCACACTTTTCATAACTCTCCTGATTAATCAAGAACATCAGTCGAATGACCACCTTCTTCTGTGATTACACTCTCAGCTGATCAGCACCTGGGGCTCTTCCCGTGATCAGATCTATGGCTTTCCCACCGACCTGGCGTGTGAGCTCCCAGGTGATTCAGGATAAAACCTTCTGCAAACTGTGTCACTTTTGCAAGGGGAGCATCTCAGCCATACTGTGCTGAGAATGGTTCAGTAGGGTTCATACTTGTATTTTGGGTCAATACTAATAGTAGAAACGGACAGATCAAGCCAGACAGGATGCAGCCCAGCACAAGTTCCAGCTGACTGGAAGCAAAAAACTTTTTTAAAAAGCCTTTAACTTGTTTAAATTTCTGTTCCACTTACAAGTCTGGCAGAGGTAGTTGCAGACACGGTTAGCCAGCTACTATAATCCTGCTAGGTCTGCCCCTGGCATGCACTGGGGCTTATTCCAGTCTCCATGCACAAAGACTGTTCTGTCACCAAAGTCTTCCAAGATATGTTTTACAGAAGAGAGTGAAAGCTCAATTGTGGCACAGATACTAGATTTTACCTAAGTTGCTCTGGTGTTGACAGCAATTTATGACAGACTGCTGCTGAAAACTAGACCAGCAGCCCCCCAGGGACCCCAGGATTAATACTCACTCTGCGCAGTAGCCTGCACCGATGTCTTCTTGCTGCTTCCAACACCTGTACCACTGCATGTGCAGCCTAACTCAAAGCTGAGTCTGACCACACTGTAATCACTTTTTCAGGCATCGGTCCTCTAAAACCATTGAGGTGCTCATGTGAAGGGGAGACAGCAGGCTGACACACGTCTGCACCTCCGCCCCCCTGGAATCCCTCTAAGAGGAGATGCTTGTGTGAGCATGGGTGTCCAGGAAAAGTTTTATGCCCAGTGAGTAAACAGACCAACAAGCTCTGAGGAGACAAAAAGAGTGGCGTGCGTGGCTTTAACTTCAAAGCTGCCACCCCAAGAACTAGGAGGAAAGAGATGGAGCAGATAGGAAGAAATTGGGTGATGGTGAATAAAAATGTGTGAAATTTTTATTCAGAGGAAAAAAGATGGATAGCACAGCTGACTGAAGTCAGACTGGCTAAACTAGGAAGTACTGGAAAATGAGTAAGGAGGAAGCGGAGAGGGGAAATTAAAGAGAAAATAAGTGTTGCTGAGAGTAAGGAAGAAAGGAATAATAGGAGGAAAAGACTGAAGTGTATTAGATTACAAAAAATACGTTAAACGTTAAGGGAAAAGGAAAAGGAGGAAGACCATCCACACACTGAAATTTTGTTACTCTTGAATACCATATACATTGCAATCTTGATGACCTCAGTGTTTGAATGAGGATATGGCCGCACTGCTGATTGAGATTTGGGGGTAGCTGTGTGAGGTTTAAGAATCCTATGTGAATCCATTATTGGTGCTTGCAAGAAAGAAGTGACCTTACTGTAACTTCAGAAGTAGGAATTGCTGATTTGAGATGTTAGATTTAAATGTGATGTTAGTCACTGTGGGACAAAAGCATCCCTAGAATTTCATTAATAGTGTCACCCATGCTTCTGTGTTACTTTGATGCATTTTGTTGTGGCAAAAGTTGATCTGATACTAGTATATCCTGTCCTGTGCAGGAGTTAGAAGTTGCCACTGGACCAAGTCGAGCCCTCTCTCAGTGCAGCAAAGGAAAAAATTGGCTATTTGTCTCTTTTTGGGGCTCCTCTGAATAATCCACATCCAATAGTTTAAGCAGATTCTGCATCATAGAATCATAGAATGGCAAGGGTTGGAAGGGACCCCGAGGATCATAAAGCTCCAACCCCCCTGCCACAGGCAGGGCCACCAACCTCAGGCCTGGATCTACACAAGGTGGCCCAGAGCCCCATCCAACCTGGCCTTGAACACTTCCAGGGATGGGGCATCCACCACCTCTCTGGGCAGCCTGTTCCAGAACCTCACCACTCTTTCTGTAAAGAACTTCCCCCTAATATCTAATCTAAACCTTCCTTCCTTTAGCTTTAATCCATTCCCCCTTGTCCTGCCATTATCTGCCCTTTTAAAAAGTTGATTCCCCTCCTGTTTGTGTGCTCCCTTCAGGTACTGGAAGGCTGCAATGAGGTCCCCCCGCATCGTGCTGCTGTAAACTCCATCAAAGCAGTGTCCAGCAATTGAAGAAGAACTCTGGCTGGATTATGTTGCACTTTTCTTACCTTCAGCTGCCAAATACTTTTGATCCTGCCCCTTTCAGTGAAGTCCATGGTGGCATTGTTCAAAACTCCACAAGGGCTGGTTGGTAGGCTGCAGAAAGGGATGGATAGTGCATATGAGCACGCTTTCCTTCATGAGGAGGCTGTATTTTATACAGGCTGGCAAGTGCAGGGACTGGGGTATGCCTAGAAGGTGCTACAGAAAGAGTTTCTTTCTCTTTTTCTACTTAGATGTTACAAAGTAATGATAGAAAATGATTATGTTCAAAGACTTCATAGAGGTAGGTTGCTGTGGAAAGGGATGTGGAAGAGGAGGGAATGGGGGTCCAGGGGAGATGTGTCACAGTTTGAAAGGTGCAGGTGTTGGATGAGAGTAGGTGGTCTCATGGTGAAGAGTGCCAGATCTCACGGGGAAAGGAAGAGAAATGAAGAGTAGGCATAGATGAGAGGAGAGGAATTGGTTTTGTCTCGTAATTGTTTTTCTAACTGTTGGCTTGAATATTTGAGGTCATGTGGAGCGATCCACTGCCTCAATGCCATGATGTGAAGATGGGCAGGCAGAGCAGGAACAGGATGATTCAGGGGATGGACAGTGAGCCGAAGCCCGAGCCTGTAGATAAGCAGTGTATTGGCATCCTTTGCCTCTCAGGTGGTCTTAGCATCTAACAAATCTTGCATTTCAGACCCCTCCCCACAGGCTATTATATTTGGTCCCAGTAGGACCTTCTCACTGGCAAAGGCAGAGTCATGAGAGGTTGAGACATCTACTCAGCATTACAAAGGGGTGGGAAAAATTCCAGGCAGTACTGGCTCCCAGCTGGAGCTCTTTGTGTTCAGCAATTGTGGCTTGTGCCCAGCCTACAAAGTACTTGCTGCATCCTTTTTCCTCTTCAAAAACACTTGCCTGCTTACTTTGAAGGGTTGGATAAGATTGGCTAGATTTGCTAACCTCTTGGCACAAATACATCCTTTGAAAGGCAGAGCCCCAGTTCCTGTTGGTGCTGTCACAACCTGATTTCTACAGCACCCTTCGCAGCACAGTGTTTAAAAGGCAAAGGCATGTGCCCATGCCACATTCCTCTTCCACGTATGTCTCCCACACTACAGCGAAGCAATGCTTCCCTGCAGTAGAACTGATGGGAGACATCAGCATCCAGGCTAGTTGTGTGCCACCATTTGATTCCATCCTAGGGGTTTACGCCCAGAAATTTTACTCAGGACTGGAACAGGACCATAATCAGGTGTGCAAATCTCAATTCCTCCCTTGCTTGCTGCAGGAACAGCACTCCTACGAATGTGCAGGGATGTTAGCAGAGGCTTGTGCAGGCTTTGCACTGCTGAAAAGGCTGTTCTGCCACCTGTCAGAAGGGAAGGAGCCTGCCCACATTCACCGTGTTGCAGAGGAGGGCTGGGGCAGGCCTCCTGTTCTCAGCATGACTACATTTTCTGTGTGGTCAGGAGGAGCCTTGCAGCATCCATGGGCTACAGGGCGATGACCTCAGGAATACGTTAGGGCTGTGAGGACCAGGAGACTGGGCCTTCTTCTGTGGCACTGGGGTGGGATCTGACGGTCCCAGGGGCCTGACATGGAGTCCTGGGCTGTCAGCACCATGGGGGCATCCAGGGGTGGGCAGGGACAGCCAGGCCTGTGGGTGCCCTTGGGGCTTGGGCAGAGCAGCCAGGGATCCAAGCCAAACACTGACCGAAGAAGAAATACTCTTTTGTTAAAAAAGAGCCATGGCAGTAACAGTCCAGTACCTCACTGCTTGTGGTCTGCAAGCAAGCCAGCCAGCCCTCAGTGCAACGTGTTCCTCAAGCGCATGGAAATAATTAACAATTGTTCCTTTGTATCTCATCCAGAACTAGAGGTACCTAATTATAGTCATTGTTTGTTTAAGAGACACCAAATAAATGTCCCTTTTAATTCCCAGAAAGGGGTAAAGAGCCATGAGTACAAAAAGCATCAGGCCCAGCAATGTGTTCGTGTATACAGTTTTCCCTCACAGCTTTTTGAGCCGGTGTTGACTGGACTGGAGCCAACACAGTTAAAACACCTGAGAGAAGAAACAGGTTCCTAACTGGAAGGAGAATTCTCTGGGCATGACTGATGAGAACCATTTTTACCCGACATGATTATTTCAGTACATACAGGGAGTCACAAGACTTTTTAACAGAGATGTTGGCAGCTCTTTGAGAAATTTAGCAGTCAAAGTTTATAAAACTATAAAGCATATTTTTTGCTAGAGCTGACAAGCATCCTTGCATATTCTAGGGAAGATCGCAAAGAGGGAAGTTGGATCCCAAACATCCAGTGCTTCCAGACTGGAAGTAGTGGTACAAAAGCATACTTTACAGAAAAAATGCTGTCAAAATTTATTTAATAGGTTTGAAAAACAACATCAAGAAATCACTGGGCCTGACTGGAATGAGAAACCTCAGTATAAAAATGTGACTGGTTAAAATCTTACTCTTTGACTTGGTTTCTTTCTGCCTGAAGAAGGTATCAGATAGTTAACTAAAAGTTACATGATGAGCCTTGAAAGTCTACCTAAAAGAAGAGAGAAGAGTGACTACTGGAAGGCTGGGTTTTTCACAAACGCCACTAGCCACATTGCACATACACACTTGTCATACTTGTCTGTCTCCATCTGTGTCCCCGACACATGTGCCAAGACTCATCTTTTTATTATTGATATTTTCTTGACCAAAGCAGAGTTTGTACCCATGTAGAAGCTATTTAATCCATTCACTAACATGAATGAGGACATCAAAGACTGCTCCTCTGAAAAGCCATCAGAATGTTGTACAGGGGATCTCTTCTTTCTTCTGGCCATACACAAACATAGTCTAATA
The DNA here is from genome assembly GCA_022605575.1 of Laterallus jamaicensis coturniculus. Classification (NCBI taxonomy): domain Eukaryota; kingdom Metazoa; phylum Chordata; class Aves; order Gruiformes; family Rallidae; genus Laterallus; species Laterallus jamaicensis. The sequence continues at coordinate 10,548,944 of JAKCOX010000002.1, read as the reverse complement.
TACACCCAAATCCTTGTGTAAATCTTGTCCAAAAGACTTAGAAAAGAAAATAACAACCCTGTCTTTCTCACACTGTAAAAAAGACCATCTTGGGAAAAGAGAAATGCAGGAACAGAGTGGAATGGTGTCTATTACAAGAGGTCCATTAGGCAAGCGTTAGCTGTTCAAAGATTTAACTGCAATGGGGCAGCAAGTGAAGGTCTGTTCATTTGATACTGAATTCAGGGCTACAGCAGGAGACAGGAAAGAAGTCAGTTATAAAAGAAATTATCAGGGAAATAATAAAAAAATAAATCACTGTCTCCTAGTTTGGATTAATCTCTTCAAAGTCGGGTCAGGATATCAGTGGTTACTTTTCTAAGTTGTCTCTCCAGTCATAGAACAAATCAGTAGCAGAACATAAGGGAGACCCAAGATACGGACCAGAGGGGACTCTTAACGTTGCCAGAACTTTTTTTTTTTTTTTTTTTTTGCAACAACATGTGTATTTGGCTAGATACATGCTATTCACACTCTTTATATATTCTTTTGCATTTTATTTGTGGCTAAGTGGTAAGGTAATAATTAAATCTGTTATTTTTAATGTGCATATTTAAAGGGAGTAAAAGCTGTCTCACGGTCTTGTGTGCCTGGGCTAAATTATTCTGTGATTAGTTGTGCCCAAACCCAGAATGATACATAAAGTTACTTCTTTATTACCCCTATTACAAGGCATTTACTGTTTGCTAGGTGCTGACAAAGTCAGACCTCCGCAGCCCTTTTTTTGTTTTGTCATTGCAAGGGAGCGTTGGCTTCAAACCAACCAAGAGAGGGACAGAGTGGAGCTGGTCAAAGGGTGCCAGTAATGGGGAAATGACATTCACAAGGAATTCACATTTCCTTGGGACTAGAGAGAGGCAACACTGCAGTAAAAAGCAATGGGATTTCAGGAGGACAGATCTGTGTTATGCAGAGGATCAGTAGGTAAGATTTTGTGGAAGGCTGCTCCAAGGAAAAGAGGCAATTAAAAAAGAAATAATGTAGCATAAGAGAAATGCTATTAAAGGTGCAACTGAAAACTTTCCAGGTACAGAAGATGGTCAGGAAGTAGGGTTACGAACAACTTGGTTAGGTGCTTTTGATCCCAAACATAGGAGGAAATTATACAGGAAGTAGAAACTGTGTCAGAGCACTCACAGATTTTTGACAGCATGCAGCCACAACCTCAGAAAGGCAAGGCAGAAAATGAAATGCTATTCCCAGCAACCTTTGCTAGTGAAATCATCCTATCAGTGCATTAGTAACAGGAAAAACACTTTATTAGTGAGCTAGTCAGTGGAAGGCTAAGTCTATTAACAGATGATGTTGAAAGAGAACATAGCAGTATTTGCTAAAAAGTGGCTGACACAACTGAGACCAACAGCAAAGGAGAAAATTCTGAGACAGGCAAAAAACAGGTTTGAGAGTACTTTGATTTGCTTTGTGTTTTCTAATTGGTTGAACCTGAAGAACTGAATTTCATCCTAGAGCACTTCAAGAAGTGACTCAGGATTTACTCTCACAACCATTAATGGTGTATGGATTTGGTGCTCCTGAGCACATGAAAGCAAACACACCATATGCAGAAGGGGAAGAAAAAACAAAAGAATTATTGACTTGCTAGTTTAACTCAGTTACATGGAGTTGAGGACCACATAGTCAGAAATTACAACCTGTGACAGTTTGTAAGCATCACAAGGGGAGAAAAAGAGCACACATGGATTTTTTCCTAAACCTATGGTTTCATCCAGATCTGATTTAATTTCTTTATTTGGCTTCTTTATTATTCCCTGTGAATTGAAGGGAAACCAATACCTGTTATGTGTTACATTCTTAGAGTAGGCATAAGTTCATATCTGCTTTTGAGTACTACGACTGTAAGTTTTCGAGGCTGTTGACCCGGACTCTTTGAAATGAGCAAACCAAAGAAAACAGGTCTGAATTAATACCAGATAGGTGTGAAATTGAATGAAACACCATACTGCTACAGATAGCAGTAATTCGCTATTGAAATGGAAGGACAAATATTGTCACATGCCCAGGCTCTCTGGTATGTATGGTCTGTACAAGGTGGTGGTAGCTTCAACAGCCTAGGAGCTAGAATAGCAATAACTCTCAGAAGCTGAAGGGGAATGCAAATAAGTTAGAAATCAAAACTATCTCAAAGGATGGTCTTGATAAAATAAATCATCTGCGGGGATAAACATGAATTCAACAAGGACAAATGCAAAATACTTATTACAAAAATACAGGCTAGCCTCACTGACAAGGGGTGCAGTACTACGGCACCCAAAAAAGAGGAGCAGAGCAGGTCCTGTGACAGTAACCAGGCTTAGCCAAGTCTAGGTCACCAGACAAATCTGTAGGGGTAAGGCAGAGCTGAGATCAAGCCAGCAAGCCAGAGCCAGTTCCATGAGGCACGTGGTCAGGCACAGGGACCAAGGGTGAGTGCCTCGGCTGGAGCACAGCTCCCAAGCAAAGGGGGCCAGGACTGCACTTCCCACAGCTTTTTCTCACCCGTCTTTTTCCCCAGCACTGATCCAAGATCCTGACAGGGCCAGGTCTGAGTTGGTCTCAAGCACCAGCTGCCTTGGGGAAGACAGTGACTTTACAACCCAGATAAAAGTATCTGTTGCTCATTTGCCACAGGGCCAGAAGAACAAATTCCCCAGCGCTCTCCCAAAATGACAGACCTATACTGCATTTTAAAGGCCAGCCATGCACTGATGTTAGAAAGCCCAACAATAAACCCCAGCTTCAGGGAAAAAAATCCCAAATACATATTTTCAACCTCAGTGGCTGATTTAAACCAGCTCATACTCTCAAGGCTGTTGACATAAGAAATAAGGATGCATTGGGGTGGGTTTTTTTTGTTTTAAAGGGCAGATTAACAGTGACATTTCTGATACCCGTATTTCTGGCTTCTGTAGGCTCAAGAGACCGGATCTGCTAACCACAGCTCTCTTTCTGACACATTTTCTGCATTGCAGGCTCCAGCACTGCACCCATAACCTCCCAGAGCATCACTGAGGTTGTTACCACTTTTCATTGGTACAACCCCTTGCCTACATTAGGCTCTCCAAAAGCAAAGGACCACCAGAGAATCTGGCCCAAAACATTTAGGACTTTTTATTTGTGTTTTACAGTCTTGCCATTACAGCATTTTTTCTTGGTTGACTGTGACTCAAGAGTTGCTGGGAAGCACTTGAGCCATCATGCTGAAGTGTTTGACTGTAGTCTTGGTGACACAGTTGGCCCGTGTGTGTGAGGAAGTGACTGCAGCAGCTAAGCCTGTCCCACCAGTGACCCTACCAAGTCTGGCAATTTTTGGAGACTATAATTACTTGATCATCTTTTTCAGATGCTTTCAGTGATTCAGGGGTTATAGACTATAGGGTAGTGTTTCTGCTTTCTGGATCAAATTTGCCATTGAGGCGGCTGAGCCAGATGGTTAGCAGAAGCATTTGCTTAATCTTGGTGGTTGATCTCTTTGAATCTCACCATGCTCACCATCCAGCCTGTTTTCCTTCCCTTCAAGGATGTTTCTGAAGAGCTGTCTCTCTTCAGAGAGCAAACAGCAGTTGCACAGAAATCTCTACATCTTGGGTAGAAGGGCATGCTTTTGTAATCACGGTCTGCCTTTCACACCAGGATATTAAACTCCCCGAGTCAAACGGGGAAAGATGATTCATCAGACTCACAGAAAGTTCCTGTCGCCACTCTGGGATGAGCACTCTTTTGGCCATTGGGAGAACAAGAACTGAGGGATAGAAAGAAGGGAAGGGAACCAGATATACAGGAGAAAACTTATTAACCAGCGTGGGTTTTCTGTGTCACGTGTGTGGGCACCTTATCCAAAATGGTGCATAGGCTTTATTCTCCCTGATGGCAACTGAACTGACATTAATTTAAATGCAAACCTGTATTGGGTCAGATACTGGACTTGTGCAGAATCATGCAGGGGCTCCCAGGACAGAGTCTTGGAGTGGCCTCAAGCTACTTTGAGGTAAAATTTACTTTTTTTGCATTCCTGACATCACCTCTGCTTTGAATACCTGGGGATGTTTCTGGTTGCCTGCTGGCAAAACGGCACTGGAAAGAAATTTGTTAAATTAGCACTTCTTGCCGCCAGAAAACTTTTTGACTGCAAGGTGGAAATGTGAGAAACCTCCCACTCTGCACGCAAGGCTAGCACATTCAGCTGCTACGCTCCATTGGAAAAAATCTCCTGTAATTTTAAACAGAAACCACAGAGGTCTGACAAAGCCCGTAGGAGACTCCTGGAACTTTTAACCAAATTGTTATTATATCTCTATGCTGTTGGACTTCTACAGCTAGCCCAAATTAATCTTCTAGTTAAGGCCTTACCTTGATATCCAACCAAACTTCACATTGCCTAGGATGGGATGGCCAGCAATGCTCAATGTAAAGGACAGGATCTCTATAGGAAAGGACACTTCGATTTTTGGTGTGTCTATGTTTATCCAACGAGGATTTTACACCCAGGTTTTTACCGTGTTTCTTCATTTGGCAAATTTCTGGAGGGTGCAAGCTCCACCTGTGGAAACAGAGATTAATTTTAAAATTAGGAATTAAATTATTTGCTAGAAATAGTGAGGTTATGTGTATCATCTTTTTCATTACGTAAGAGCAAGGTACCTTCCTTTAGTTCATTCTCCCAAGTGTCTCAGCCCTCAACACAGCTGGCATATTCAGGCTTGTTCTTTGGGTTGTGGTGGCTGTATGTGCTTAGGGAAGAACTGCATGCTTGGACTCCATATCACATCTGGTGTAGCAAAAACAACTGTCCAGATGTATCACTTCCTGAGCTCCATGGGCTTTGAATCAGATTCTCTCTCAAGTTCATTCGCTAAGTGATCAATGAGAACTGCGGTAACCAAAACACTGTTTGGCAAGCTGTATAAAAAGGAATAAATAACATAGTCACTTCATTTCATCAACCCAAACTCCACTGTAGTCATTTAAGCAGTGAGCCTGTGAACCATGAGTTTAGAAGCAAACTACTCCAGTCAATGGAAAGACATTCATTAAGGTAAATGCCTTCGTATTCAGCTTTTACTGGGTAGAGCCCTAAAATATTTCCTCCAGAAGTTCTGGAGACTATTTTAGTCTATCCAAGCTGTAGGGAAGGAAACTAGAAAACAATAGCTGGCCAGACCAGCAGAAGATGCATAAATACGGGCAATTGAATTACGAGGGGAGTTAACATCTCATTGGTATATGGCTGAAGTATGACCCGCGTGCTTCGCTGTAGCTTGAAGACTGCTCTCCAGTGGCTGTTCAGCTGTACTGATTCATAACCCTGTCCATGGGAGTTCTGCGTGCTTCATGGTGTTTTCTGAAAGAAATGTGGAAGGAATCCTAGGTGGGGTGTTGGTAAACCAGAAAGTTATAGCTGTAATTCTAAAAAGATTTAAAGCGTAAGGTAAGAGGTAAGGCATCCACCTTCTGTAAAAAGGAGAGTTGTGATTTTTTTTCTTTGTTAAGAACAGTCCATTCGCACGCCAGAAAGATGTTGTTTATACTTTTGAATCTGGATATCAACATCTATAATTTATTTTTATGTCATTTATTAACATTATTAATTTGTTGTGTTAATAAAACACAAAGCATTCAAGTAATCTTACACAGTGTGTGATTCACTCTTCCAGCCCATTGCTTGTGAGTCTCATTTTAACACCAGCCACATCTTTTTCTTTTTCTTTTTCTTTTTCTTTTTCTTTTTCTTTTTCTTTTTCTTTTTCTTTTTCTTTTTTTTTCTTTTTCTTTTTCTTTTTCTTTTTCTTTTTCTTTTTCTTTTTCTTTTTCTTTTTCTTTTTCTTTTTCTTTTTCTTTTTCTTTTTCTTTTTCTTTTTTTTTTCTTTTTCTTTTTCTTTTTCTTTTTCTTTTTCTTTTTCTTTTTCTTTTTCTTTTTCTTTTTCTTTTTCTTTTTCTTTTTCTTTCTCTTTTTCCTTTTCTTTTTCTTTTTCTTTTTCTTTTTCTTTTTCTTTTTCTTTTTCTTTTTCTTTTTCTTTTCCTTTTCCTTTTCCTTTTTCTTTTTCTTTTTCTTTTTCTTTTTCTTTTTCTTTTTCTTTCTCTTTCTCTTTTTTTTTCCCCAGCTAGAATAGGAGTGGTTTATATTGCTGTGTTAATTATGTGAGCCTTTAAACTGTGGTTTGGAAAACATTACACATCTGAGGTATTTGTGCAAATTAGGGGATTAATAACAAGACATGTTTTTTGTTGGTTTTTTTTTTTAATGGAAACCTTGAAAGGAGGGTGTGCACGTGAGACAGAGCTGAAGTAGGAGCGATATCTGTGTGCATTCCTCTGCCTCCTTTTCCCCCTACCATTCTCCTCGTCAAGATACAGGTCATGTCGTGTATCATGTCAGCTGGGTGACAGGTTACCTTCTCATTCTCTTGTGGGATCATATCCTCCACACTAAAACTTACTTCTCAGATGTTAAAAAAAGAACATGCATGTACCAACATATGCGTTCAATCACATAAACAAAAATAATAGTTTTCTGCCTGTTTATCATTCAAATACAGATTGCTTGCCTTACTGGAAGCCAAAACACAAAATGTGCTTTAGTCAAATAAAAGTTATTGAGCTCAACAGGGCAACTGAGTAAAATTTAATGGTCTGTGACTTACAGGTTACACCATATGATCTAGTCCCTTTTGGCCTCCAATTCTACGAACCTAAATGGAATTTAAGCCCCGCATGTTTGGTTTTTTTTAATTAGAACATTGGTGAGACTGGAGGGGCCTATCTAGCTTCAGTCGTGCGTAGGTGTGGGCGGCTGGCTGGTGGTATTTTCTTTGGGTAAAAGACTGCCCTTCTGCATTGTATTTGGCTTCATTTTTGAGGTGGCTGGTTATCCAGTCCAAATATAAATTTGCCCAGAATTAGTTTCCACTTCCTGTCCTTCCTTTTGCTGAAACAAATAAAAACTAGGATTCAGCCTGCAGAACTCTGGGCTTTGCGGGCAGGGTCTGCACAGGAATTCACTAACTGAAGAGCACAGTACATAAGGAGTGTGAAAGATGTATCTAGAAATTCTTTGGGGTATTAACCTGACTAAATATCTCCAGTCAAGAAAGTTAGTTATTATTTCCAAGTAACTTTTGCCAGACAGCTCTGCAGTTGCTTAGTTGCTTATATGCTGACTCAGGAGTGAGACCTGAGTGGCATTACAGACAAGATCCCCACCGAGAACATGAAAACAGATCAAAGCTGATATTGAAATACACACTGTATTAATTCCAAATGTAGCTTCCAGGTCAAACTGACACAGTAGAAACTGACACAGTAGAAACACTGGCAATAATGAACTTGGCTTTTTAAGTAGCCCTCAGAATTCAGCCTTTTACCTGGGTCCAGTCAGCTCTTGAAATTGTATTTCTAATTACTTTGCTCAAAGACTTAGAGGGACTTACTGCAGGACAATTTTTAGCCATCTAACTTGGCCGTAAGGCAGAATTTGCCCAATGCAAAGCCTGCTCTGAAGTTAAGGGGATACTTAATTCATGGAGCAGTTTATCCCTGACAGTTTCATCTACTTAGCATTAAGCAAGTGAAGAAAATATTTGAAAACTTGTTATCCACTGCTTGTGCTGACTCATGTTCTCCACTTCTCTGAAAACTTCTGTGTTAACACTACTACTGTGGAGTATTGAGGATGCCATAAGCAGCACCTAATGCTTCCTTAAGTGTGGACTTCATTCTAAAATCAGTGTCAGGTCATGTTTTACATAAACCCCATAACCCCTTTGGAATCATCAGAGCTTCCTTCAGGACTGAGCTCTGTAATTCAAACAGAATATCTTACATTTTCTCTTTGGTTTTTTTCCATGTGGAAACAAAGAGCAATTGGACTTTATACAAGACATGCCAGAGAGATAAGGCAGCTGCAAATTTAAGTATTGAGAGAATGCTAAAGCTTTCAATGTTCTGAATAATATTACAAAATCGTAGAGGAAAAGAGCTGGAAGCCATGGCATAGCAAAGCTAAGGTTTTGGAAGCATAGAAATTTCTATCACTTGTGAAAATTCATAGACCGGGTACGTGTTTGCATCCTGGCTGCAGCAGACCAGTTGGTGAACTAGCAGTGCATAAAAACTGTGTGCAAGCCAGTTCATTATCTCCTTCACTACTTACATTAGCAGCAAGTAGGCAATATTCTTCCATTCCCCGATTTTCATCTCCAGACTATCTTCCCTTCCTTCCTGCACTGCAATCTCCTATGCATGTGACTAGCATGTTTCCATGCCCACCCTCTTCTTCCTGTGTCATGAATGAGGCACCTACCTTGTCCTGCAGCCTGCCCACTACTGAGTTTGGATACCTATATTTGCAAGTCCCCTTTCAACTGACTACAAATCCCTATTCCTTGTGAGAAAATCCGTCTGACAGTACTGCTCTTACTTTTCATTAAATCTGCCTTCCTCACCCAGAGCAGATAAATCATCCCGGCTATCACCACCTTGCCTGCTGGTAGATAGAGGGTCTGTGACCCGTTCTGTGCTGACTCCAGTGCTCCTCTAGCACCGTCGGGAAGGGCAGTTTTTCCTAATGTCTAACCAGAATGCTCCTTGCTACTGCTTAAGCTCAGTGTTTCCCATTGTAATTGCCATAGAACAAAGGGAACAGATGATTCCTTTCCTCCTGGCAGCAGCCTGTTATGTCCTCAGAGCCTTAATCACGTTCTCTCCCAGTCTTCTCTCTCAGGCTGGACAGCCTCAGTTCTTTCAGGCTTTGCTTGTGGGTCATGTTTTCTAGACTCTTGGGAATATTCACAATATACAGGGAAGACCAGTTAGTGCAAACCACACACTAGTAACATATCCAAAGCTAAACTTGCACCGGGCTTTCTTAATGCTGAGCATTAAAAAAAATTCTCTGTAAAATTGCTGCTGTATATTGCAAATTGTTTCTGTATTTCTGCAAGCCTGCACCAAGCTTTCCTGCTTTGTAACAGCATGAAATGTAGATTCTTATTTGATTTACCATCCACAGGGGTTCTCCATCCTTTTGCTAGAGAAATGGCACTTGTTGGTTGCTCTTTATCCTGCATTTATATGTCTGATGAATCCTACATAAAAATCCCATCTTGCCATTGCTCCACAGAATATAATACCCCCACCGTCCTGTCTGATGAATCCTGAATAAAAATCTCATCTTGCCATTGCTCCAAGGAATATAATTCCCACCCACCCCCCTTTTTTATTTTTTTACCAGGAAATGTCTACAATTAGTTAGAATTATTTTAAATTAAATTTTAAATTATTAGCCTCCCCAGTAACATGTATCCTCTGTCCCCACCCCTGTCCTGCTTTCAGTTGAATACATACTTTTTAGTCTTGTAGACTACTGTAGGACTATCTATCCAACCCCTGTCAAGACTCCTTCAGGACATCTTTTGAGTTTTGGTATTCAACCACTAAAGACTGCTCTTTGAGTGTAGTTTTCTGTTAGCGAGTCTTCTGTGCTAAGCTACTGATCTTTGCAACCTGTTCTGACAGATATTTGAGACAACTATAATTGCACTTTTACTCCAAAAGCAAGACATCACTTTCATTTCAAGAAACTGCCAAGAATGTCCAGTCTTCAAAGCTAACTAATAATACATCAAATAGTGAAATACATATCAGTTTAACTTCAGTGGGTATTTGGTGAGGGTGTTGTGGAGCTGCAGAGGATCACTGAGGTTTGTGGGAAGTTACTGATATGCAAGAAATAACTTGCCTGTAATTTGCAATATGGATAAATAATGTGCAACTAAAGATTTTGCTTTTAAGAGTGCTCAGAGGATAAGATGGAGACCTGATTTTCAAGATTACAACTAACTGAGGCTGAAAAAAAAAAGAAAAAAGAAAAAACATATTCTGTTAAAAATCAAACTCACGGTGTAGTTAGCCATTAATAGACTAGTACCAATAACATTTGGAAGAAATATGGAGCAGCTTGTATGTACATTACAAAATAACTCCTGATATATGTGTAGGAAGATATTGTATTCTTAATTTAAAAACCACACGTTGTTGTGCATAACTGTTTCTATTCACGCCTGCAAATATTGCTGGACAATATATTCAGTTTGAATCAGAATTTCATTACAAAACAGTGCAAAAACTTAAAACTTTAATAAGTAGATTTCACACACACACACATGCTGCCTGTCAAGAAACATTTTCCAGTAATACCAGCCCTTATGATTTTCCAGTTTTTCATATACAGGCACTTTGGAAAACATTAAGGTGAAAGGTGTAACAAAGAGAAATAATAATATTATGGATCCAGGCATGAAATTTGGGATTAATAATTTTTTTAGGAATGAAAGTAAACTGCATTGGAAAGACGATTGGGGAAAAAACAGATGACCCAGCTGGATTGGGTAGGGGAGCTTCATCTGAAGACTCCACTAGTCCTTTTTCATGAAACAGGTTATCTGGGAAGTACTGCTGCCGTGACCAGTGGAGCATAAATTCTTCTCCTAAACACACAGACTTTGTATAAGCATCTTATGAATGGTGTAAATTAATAAGGAGCATATATGCTCAGCCTTCTTTAGTAGCCTCTTGTGAGGCCAATGGCTGTAAGTTCATCGGTCTTAGAGCCCTAAATGACTTTGAGAAATGGAAATCACTCAGATACTTTTTCATTTAAAAAGTAATGCACACATTTAAAACGTAGACAGACTTGGGCCCAAGCACAAACTTTAGGAAAGATAGAAAAGAATTACCAGCTCCATTTCGAAACAGCAAGAGTCTTCCCTACATACTGTAGTGTTGTTGCATTATGTTTGTTCTGAAGGGCTGGCTGTGGAATGCGTGATGTTTTCTCTGGAGTGACTTGCAGCAAAGGTTTGAACTGTTTCATACAGAGGATATGGATTGATTTCTGCTGCTGTCACTCCTTTCCCAAGGCTTTAAGGGAATAAAACTTAGCTCTTTAATGGTGCACAGAGGTGTTACTGTCCCTCAGCTTCCTTGGAATTGCAGCAGGAGATAGGCCTGGAAAGCGCACAGGCTTTTCAGGAATCCTGCCACCAGTGAATGTGAGTGGACATGCTGAAGTCCGCTTCTTTGAAGGGGTAGAGGGATTAGATTTCAAAAAGAAGCCCGACTGTCCTTACTAGTGGGAGACTTCCAGAGGAAAAAGGTAGTCCTTTGAAGGCTGCTGTTGTTTATTGTACGAAACTGCCACCATGGTTCATTGCTCACAGAACTTCTCACTTCAGCTCGCTGCACTCCTCCTCTCCCTGCCCTGCAAATCTTGGTATTTATTTCTTTTTATGCCTTTAGTGCAAATGGGAACATTATGTTCTAAATCTTGTTATTTCAAGTTTTCCAGTAGAACAACATTAGAGATGAGACTGAAATTGCCGAGTAGCTAGGATATGCCTCCTCCTGCTCATCAGGAGTTCTGATCTCCCCCTGCTCCTTGCAGGTACTGCACCCATCAGCCACCCTAGAGAAAGACAAGACTGCAAAGTACAATATACCAAGGAAGAACCTGTCCCATTCAGCACATGGAAGACAAAGAGGTTTACAGGTTCATTACTGCCATCGTGCCAAACTGTAGATCCTTTGCTCTCAGAAGTAGACCCATTGCAGAGATAATACTTGAACTGCTTTTCTGGCAGGAAAAAATGTTCTCTCTCCCCATACTTCTGTGTGACACCTGTATCCCTATTGGCCCAAAGATGCTGGGTTGGTGGGACATATTGTTTACAGGTATTCAGATAAGTCCTTCCCATCTTCCTTTTGTTGTCTAGCTTCAAGGGATGTTTCAACATGTGACAGATTTGCACAGACTTCTCTTTGCAGAGCTGGATATAATGGCAATTTAGCTACCATGGAAGAGAGGTCCTGTAATGACAGAGTTGTGTTCATTGCTCTCTCAGCAGTGTAAATTACCATCTTATATATTATTTTGGTTCTAGTTGTTTGTGGCACTACTGTGAACTCCTGTACTGTTGAGTAAGCTCAAAAATGTATTTAAGCTAAAACCAGAGCCAGTCAAACCTCTAGTGAAGTGACATTATTTGAAGTGATATGTCAAGTTTTAGTTTGTATGTCAAGTTTTAGTTTGTATGTCAAGTTTTAGTTTGTATTTCCTTTCAATGTTTTGTATACTGCTTAAGGATTTGGTCTCATTGCCTATATCCTTTCATCTTGTGCCATCTGAATACAAATCACACCCTGCATACTTTCCCACGTACCTTCCTTGCAGCCATGCATGGGGAGGTAGATATATTTATGCCCCTTGCTTTCCCAGAAAACAGTTCAGTCCTGCAGCACAGTTTGCTTTTGGGTGGACAGGGGCTTGATCGGTGCTTGTTGGTGCCCTGGCAGTGGTATGGAGCTAGGATATGCTCGGTAACACTGTGCTTTGCAGCAGTGGGGCAATGCCTAAATTCCAGCCTGCCCATCACAGCGGGCAGGATCCAACCTCCACATAATCCTATCACACCTCACAGCTACCTAAACATGGGCACCTCCAAAACATGACAAAATAATAGCCACAGTGGCAAGCTTTGGTGCTAGATGTCTTGACCGAATGAAGAGCAAACTAGAAACGCTGGCATTAAAGACTTCTCAGCTCCACTTTTCCATTCTGGCATAGAAGTAGCTCTCCCCACATTCATTCAGTTACCTCATCTGAAACGTCCCAAGTTTCCAAAAACATTCATAAGTCTCAAAACCAATACAAACATATTTACTTCCAGAGCTCACATTCGTCTGTGTAAATACGGGTATTTTCCTGTTTTTCCCCTTTCTGCCACCATTCTGATTTCTTGTAAAGAAGGGGCATTGGCTAGGGTGAACAGTAGTTTCCCCATCACCTGTGGGAATGGTGAGCATCTAAATTGGCTGAATGAAACCCTGACAAATAAGAGAATTTTCTTTTATCTCTCAAACAAGACACAAAGCCAAAAGCAATATACAGACAATGTGGTACTTCTGCAAGAGGGCTTCCTTTGGTATGTGACACGGAGAACAATATCTTTAAAAGCAGCAAAACATAGATAAGATTAATTTGCTCATTTCTTGGGAATTACCCTTTCACAGAAAATAAAAGTTCATGTTAAGGTTTGTGAGTTCTCTGGGATAAAGTCAACACTCCCACCTACTGGTTTCATCTAATAAAGCTTTATCTTTTCTCTTACCTTTTTTCCTCTTTTTTTAAAAAAAAAAGTTTTTCTCCTTGTTTTTATTTTTGTGTTTCTTTTCCTATTTCTTCCTCTTTTTTTTTTCCTCTTTTCCTTTATGGTTTTTTTTTCCTTTCTTTTCTCCCTTTTCAGATTGAAGTTCCTGTTTTCCATCAAAGGTTCTACAGATCCACACGGGCTGAAGTAACTGCCCCACCAAAGGCATAGTATTGGTAAATGCACATCCTCAGAATGACATATTTATTCTTTTCTGACACTTGTGAAATAACTTGTGGGTGTCTTGCTGTTGTGAGTGGAGCAACTTTCATCTAATCATTGCATTTTGATAGAACTGACAGGGTCTTCAAAGTAACACTAATTACCCCTTGGGTTATTTTTCCAAAATAACTTCACTGTACAGAAAATTCTGCTTGAGACTTGATATAATGAAGGTAAAATTTTTATTTTGGGAAATTTATTTATTATTATTCAATGACAATCAGAATCTGACATGTTTCCTAGTTCACGATTCCACTGTGGCTCTTACTTGTTCCTAAGGACCATTTACAACTCTGCGTAACACACCCTACCTGAGGAAGGGTGGCAGAACACTGACTCCAAGGAATTATATTTTTCCTTTACTGACCGCATAATTGACCCCAGTGACTTTGTTTTCTCTTGCAAGGAGAGACATCTCATGTAAATATGGGCTCTGAAGACCATAAGGCCCCACGGAAATTATTTGCTCCAGTTACCTAAGAATCATCTGTTGTGCATGTTGAATAACGGCGCTAGTTGTCCCAACTGTAAGACAATGAGTAATTCTTACTAAGAAGCTCAGCTCAGCAGAAATACATTTTTCCAAGTAATCCTTACATATGCAGGATATCTCCCACACACCTTCCGATGTACTGTTCTTATTTTTTGCATACAGTAATTCTTCTGTGTTTTGATTTTCTTCACTCCTGGCCTGAAAGCCAATAAAAATACTGAGATACTCTTCACATGAGGGAAACAGTATTTTACCTCAAAGCACTTCAACTATTTTCATTCTTTTATTTCCTCATTTTTGTAACTCTTACACGATTTCAAGCTATTTTTAGAAATGTGAGAGGAGAAACAGCAACACAGTTGAAAAAAACCACTCCTGATTACTTGTTTATAATTTACTAGTAACTACTATAAATGGCTCTCTCTTATTATTTGTGTTACATCAGGGCCCATGGGCTCCAACAAGGAAGCACATGGGAATGAAATGACTTGCCCAGATTTGCACTGCAGCCAGAGCCAAACCAGAGACCGAACCCACAGCTCAGTCCCAGACTTATGGCCGAACCTTTGGACTGTGCCGCTCCCCTCCAAGCCAAGAAGCACATTTCCATAGGCCTTAATAGCCGGTTGCGTGTAACCAGCCACGCTTTGGTTAATGAACAGGTTCAGGGCAGGGTGCTGATGCCTAATAAACTGTTTCATTTTGAACACTTAACTGCCTGTAGAAGGTGGCTTAATCACCTGAGTGCCAGATTTCCAAAGTCATTTAAGCATCTAAGTGCACAAAAGACCATTGAATGGGATTCTCAGAAGTACGTCCCTGTTACACTCCTCTGGGATGTTCATTCAGCAGGTTTGGGCAGCTCAGTGCTTTTCATAGCCTGTCCCTAAACAGGGACTGGAGTTTTTACAGGCAAACGTATTAAAAGGAGGCCTCCGAGTCACACATATGGTTCACACCCTCTGCCAAGGGCTGGTGGGGTTCCTGCATTCCTCCCTATCTCCTTCAGCTTGTGGATGCCCTCTGCTAGGATTGTGAAGATCCCTATTTTGACTAGGTTATGCTGTTTGCAGTTCAGTACGTGCGGGCTTTTCTGATGTGCTTCAAAATTCACAGTGCCTGTTTTCTAACCATGCTGTTTCCCTGTTGAACAGCACTGACTTGTTGGATGCAAAAGGCAGGCTGCTCTGCTCCCATCTCCTCCAAAGTCCTGGTTTGATATTTAATGGCCTGAATAAAGACTGTCAGTGGGATGTGACATCCTTCATGCTGCTAGCTGTAGGATTTGAAGACACACATGCCCCGCAGGGAGTGCTCAGGGATGCACAGGCTCCAGTGCCACATGTCTAAATGCAGGTGCCTTTGGTGACAATGTTTGTGCAGGTATGATGTCAGAGTCACATGGAATTGTCCCCACTTTTACGAGAAAAGAGATGTCTTTGCTGCAATAGCATGCCTCCTTCTTGCTGAAATACTGGCTTTGTTATGATGCAGAAGTAATGGGAATTGTCCTTTCATTCCCTTGCTGCCTTTTTAACTGATCAGGCATCAGACTTTTAGTGGCCCAAGATGAGTGATCCAATGGTCCCACCAAAAAAAGTCTCTAATCTGAATGAACATTAAAACTGCTGGCAAAGTGAAAGCATTTGAACTTCTCAACAAGCGAGACACTCCTTCCCTGTGTTGGTGTCAGTGAGTCTGGCGGTACGTGTGAAGTGTGTGTAACTCTGCATCCCGACTGGGTGCTGTGGGTTCACGCTGCTGAGCACGCCTGAGAGCAGGAGGCTGTAGAAATAGCATACGGGTTGTAAAGTACTCCAGGATGAAAGGTATCTTAAAGGCAAAATATTTTGTTTTATTGGATAGTCCTCCAGCTGTATTAATAAAATATTGGTTAGCAATGTTTATACATATAAGATTTATCATAGTAAGATTGATTCCAAACTTAGATTTATTGTGCAAAATAATGAAGAGAAATCAGTCACGCTGTCAATCCAAATTAATTTCCTAGCACTTTTTCTTCTGAACCAGACAGCCCCCTGGAAATGCACATTTCTTAACCAGAAATGTCCTTCAAACTTAGCCTTGATGCCAAGTTGAGACTCAGCTTCATCGCCTGGGTTTTTTTGATGCTATGCAAAGAGCCAGTATTTCTGGCCTGCGACCACTTTTGTGGTAGTTCAGTTGAAAGGCAATCCCTGCCCCTTTTCAGAAGAAAGAAGCTTGCCTGGCTATTTTCTCTCGTTCAAAGAAACACATTAAAAGCCCTAAGCATGGACTGTTTCTGTGCAGTTGACCTCCCTAATCTTCTGCTGTAGAACAAGCTTTTAGTTCATAGTTTGCAAAAGAAATATATATTGAGATGTGCATATTCCACTGCTAACCTTTCTTTGTGAAACCACAAGGTTTTTTTCCACTGAACCGCCAAAACCCAGGAAAAAGTTTCCTGATTCAAGGAAATCCAGACTTTCAGTACAAGCATGCACAGATATGGGTCACAAACAACTCTGACTTGGTCTTTCATTGACTTTTTGGAAAAATTGATGCCCTACCATACTTGTGGTTCCAGATGAAATATAGTGACTTTTAAAGACGTGCATTTTTTCATATCCCCCTTGGTTTCAGAGAATCTAAATCACTACATTTTTATTAAATATTTTAGTTATAACTACCAGGGCTATCTTGAGGTCGGATGTCAGTTGCCATTGAAATGCTAAAGCAGCCTAGAGGGACACCAACCCTCCTCCCCCATTTGAAAATACTATTATTTATTTTAAATCTGCCCTTTTCTAAAACTAGCAAATTTGTCTGTATTCCTTTAGAAATGTTAAATTAAATAAAAAAAGACTAGAGACGGTGAAGTTAATTGCAGGAACTGACACATATGAAATTGTTTAGTCTTGAATCTGACAAGGATGTCCATCAGTTTTCAGTAAACAAGCATGGTGGGTATTATTTCTAGACAGGATATGTCAAGTTTTATGCGTGCGGGCGTCTGGGAGGGCTCATTCGTCAAATCAGCGAAGGTGTAAAAGATTTTAATGACCTCCTAAATCTCTGTCTCTAGCTGTCGTGGCGGGATGCCTTCCAAGGTCAGTCACCCAAATAAGCAGGTTCACTTGTATTGTAAACAATCATAGATCAGACTGAATGATAATCGCCAGTGGACCCCAGAGCAGAGTGAGCTATATATATGTATCAAGACAATTTCAGGGCAGCACAGGTCAGATGTGTTTGTTCATGGACATATTAGACTCTGGTTTTCCTGAACTCCTGCATCTTTTACAGTGGTCATGTTTTCCCATTGTATTTGCTGTCTGGACAGGATGTTCTACCAGAGGAAGTGCTCCTTGTGGAAAAGGCGTCAATTCGTTGTCCAACTGACCCTCATTGGTACAAGCTACCTGGCAGGCACAAGGTTGATTTATTTATTTAGATATGAGCTTACATTTGTTTTACTGCTTTGCAATATAAGGCAGTAAGGCTTAAAAGTTGCTGACTAAACCAGGCAATAGCGCAAATTTCCATTTCCACAGTATATTACCCGCTACTTATTTTATATATAAGATAGTTTTTGAATGGAAGAAACATTTAAAAGGGCATGGCTGGTCAACAAGGTTAATTAATTGCTGTGTTGGCAGGCAGCTTTGTTTGAGAGGGCTGGGGTGCTGTAATCATCCAAGAGTTTTAACGTTTTTTTAGGAAACAGGTCATTGAAAATATATAGAACATTAAGTGACTGATAAATAGAGGGAGGGAATCTTCTTAGAAATCTAGTGTTGTTAGCAATAATCAGGAATATGATACACATATTAATACATTAAAGCACATACATGTTTTGGGTTCATTTCCTCAGAATAATTCCTTCCAATGTGTAGGAAAGCAAACATTAGAATACCACAGGCAGTTCTTAACAGACCTCTTGGTCCCTGGGCAGAGTTCTGGCAGGCAAGGGGAAGCTCTGCTTGATCACACAGCCGGTGTTATGAACTGCATTTGATTTTATGGCTTTCCAAAAAGCTGTCCAAAAAGGAGGTTGGTTGGGTTTTGGTCATGTGTCCCCCCCCCTCCTTTTTTTGCAAGGGGTCTCAACTATCTTAGCATGTGGGGTTTCTTTCCTCACCCGGTTGGCCCCGGCCAGAGAGTTATTTGCCAAGAGGGCAAGCAGCCCCAAGGGCAGTGACTAGAGTCCAGAGCTCGCTCAGGCTATTTGGAGTAGTTGGGGTTTTACTCATCTCTTTCTTCTGGGCTCCTTATCCCCCGACCCCCACCTTAAAATTCTCTTTTGTTTCCATATTACTGCAGCATCTGAATTTTCCACTTCACAGTGGTAATGGCAATGCAAAATAGCTTCTCCTAAGATGGCAGCTCTACAGACATTTCTCGAGTGTTTGAGGAAATAAGCAAGTGAAAGCCTAACATGCAGGAGGTGTTATTTGAAACCCCTGCACCTACTGCAACCCCACAACCAACTGCTCAAAGAAGAAAGATCCTTTTGCGAGATGACCAAGATCCATAAAATCAAAGCAGGATCTTCCACCCAAGTGAGTCTCTGTGGAGGGGAGTCATGAATTTGTCCCCACAAAATTCATCCATCCCTTTGACACGTCAAAGAGCGATGTCACCTGCTGCAGAAAATTCAGTCTCAGCACCAGCTTACACGGAAACTGATGAAATGCTCAGCGACTTTAGCAGCAGTGTTCAGTCATCATTGCCCAAATGTCATCTGCGGTTACCACATCTGAGGAACATCAGTGGATTCCTGTCCTCACAACACCTCCCTCACATCGGGAGGTTCCTGTTTTACAGGCAGGACACCGAGGTGCTGGGTAAAGCCACATGTGTATGTGTCCCACCACTGCCGTGCCTGTGGTTGCACAGAGGGAAACACAGACCTCTTGGTCCTAGTGAAGCTGCATATGGATCAGACCTTCCCCTCTGGTGTAAAATGAGTGCAGTAAGGCAACCTCAAACACCATTTATGGTATGTGTGGAAAAACCAGGCCCAAACTACCATAAGTAAAAATTATTTTGCTTTCAGAAGACTTGCCAAAGGGAAATCTTTTGGAGGATAACTCGTTGATACAGCTTCCGTTACTCAGGTTTTGTTTGTTTTAAGCAGAGTGTATTTAAGGGCTTATGAAAATAAAAATATGGAGAAACTAGGAAAAATAAAATGCAGTTACTTGTTGTTTGGCCTCACATCTCATGTTTCAGTTGAAATGTCATCAATGCTTAGGCTCATTAGAGAACCCCAAATGGAACAAAACTGCTGAGAGTTTTATGTTAGGCTGCAAGGCTACCCTTACCATAGGCAGTGAAGTGTGTGTAATTTTGCAAGTTCTTGGAAGACATGGCCATTCCTGCAACACGGTGTGTCTACTAGGTATACATAACACCTCGATGCTGGTCTCCTGAGGCAATTTTTGAAAAGCTTTGGTGTTTACTTGGTTCTGCTGTGTTTATGAAAGTTACATGGCTTTAAAAATTGGAACCAAAGGGACCTCCTTCCCACACAGCAAAAAAAAAAAAACAACAGAAAAAAAAGGGTGCCAGAAAGTGTGGAATTAAGTTGTTCATCTTTGCCACAAAATGTCAGCTTAATCAGCACACACTGTCAAATCATTTTATTATAGTTCTACAGCGTGGGTGTGGTGTTCGTTCTGTTATTGTTTCATTGCAAAGCCCTTTCCCTCAAGTCCTGTTTGCACCGCCTGTGGTTTCTGCTCATTCTGGACTATCCAGTGAAAGAGTTTGTATTTTTGCAAGTCCTAAATGAGAGTAAGTAACTATTTGGTTTGCGTTGTTAGAACCCAAACACTTAGAAATGCTTCATGTAATTGGATGAATCGCTTAAAGGCAATACATGTTGCTTCCCAAAGATTTAGAAGGCCTTCAGAAGTTATATCATTCAGATGGGTTTTGGGGGTTTTTGTAGTTAAAGTATGTTTGGCTCAGCTTTTGAAGCTAGCAACTTCCAGGTAACTGGCCAGACAATGAAACAAGGCTCAATTCTAACAGAGTACTCTGCCTCCATACTCTAAAGATCAAACTGGTTGGAGGACACACAAATTCACCAGTCATTTCCCTTCATGGCTCATTTGTAGCGCAGGATCCAAATAAAAAGGGTTTATTAATCTGACCCTTAGAAAGCCCTATCCCTCATAATAAAATAAACCTCCATTGCCAGTATGAGATGGATCTCCTTGCTGTTAGTCACTTTTAAAACAGCCTTCTGGTGATAGCAGTGTGAAACCAGACTCCCCAAACCCTCTTCAGAGCCACCTGAAAGCTCACTTGTGCTTTTGAGAATGACACCATTTATAGAAATAGTCCAAAACCTCCTACACAAAATGTCATGGCTTAGGAATGAGAGTTGACTAAATTGAGCTCAACTAGGGAGGTTTCTCTCGGGAGTGGGGACTTGGGCATCCAATAAAGGCAGTCATGAAAAAAAATTAAAGAAAAAAAGTCAATGGAATTTGTTCAGTTAGGTGTACAAACTTTGCAAATCTGCGGGCTGTGTCTTCTGTATACCTATGTTTTTGGCCTTTAAGTTTGCATCATAGGGAGCTAAATACAGAACACTTGTCTTTCTCTTCTGGATCTATCAGCTTTGTGCACTACTATTTTCTCAGTTGTCTTCTCTTGATATTATATTCTTTACATTGCTCAAAAAGCACAGGAACAAGACAGTTTCCTAACAGCTTTCTCTGCACTTATTTTGAAAAGTAAGAAAACAGATCTGCCACCCAGAGCTTGCCAAGCTGCAGTTTGGTTCTGGAACTATTTATTGAGCAGACAATGCTCTAAAAATATAATTTTTTTTTCATAGTAAGAAATATAACACATACACACTGTACTCTGTCTGCACTTCTTCTCAAACACAACCACAAATGCATACATACTGCTCTCTGGAGGCTCTGGAACAGTTATTGGACCCTGGGTTCTTTCGAAAGCCTGGCATAACGCAGGCAGCCTGTGTGTGTGCTCATATATGCATGCACACATGTAGGACATGAGAAATACCCCAGCTTGTGTTGATCGCTTGCACTTGCTTCATTCCATACCTTTGCATTTCTGTGTAGCTGCATTTCCTACTCTTGCTTTGTACCTGCTCCATGCTCGAGTAAATGGGGTAGACAAAGTGTCAACTAGATGCCTAGAGTAGTGAAAAATATGAAAGTTACATTTCAGCATTTTGGGACTGATGTCACATGTCTTCTTAGGTATTTTCCCAAAAATAGCTCTGGGAATTATGTGCCATTACAAGATACTGGGGGAAAATTTCGTAGCTGCTTGTGATGCCAGCAAGACTGAAAGCATGCCATCAGTGTATACTTGGTAGATACTTACAATATCTGGGGATTTCCACTTTCTTTATTTCATAACACGTTTCATCTCCCTGAGCATCTCTTGACAGAACAGTAACCACCACAACTTGCTGAAGTGGATTTAGTGAAGGAAAGCTCAATCCCGGTGTACTGCTGCTCAAAGGTGATTGCAAACTTGGTGCGTGATGTGGCAACCTGTAGAGTGCACCCAAAGCACTCTGCTGCAGGCTGTACTCCCCTCATTTGGGAAAGTATAGGTCCTTTTCCTGCTGGTAGGCTGAAGCAATTACGGATGTAGAACTCTGCGAGGGGATGGGAGAGGGAAATTACTCTAATGAACGGTCGATTGAAATTTCACCCAATCTTTGGTCAGTATATTTAAAGAATTACTACAGTAATTATATTTTATGAGCATGAGTCATCTTTCTGTTTTTAAAAAAGTACTTCACTTTACCCATCTCTTTTAGTACATTTCCATTTGGTGTGGTTTGGCTGCATGGAGAAATGCGGCAGCTGGTTACTTGAAAATATTTAACAAAGCGCCAGATTCCTCAGCTCTGGCATACCTGTGGACCACATATATGGACATAATTGCAAACATCTGTCCACCCACCCATGTAACAGCTAAGAGGAGTCATTTCAGAGAAAGAAGGCTAAAATAGCCAACTTTGAGGGTGAGGAACTGCAGGACTACCTATTTGTATGTTTATTTATTCAGAATATATTACCAACTAATGGTCTTCATTAGTTCCTCTGTCATTTTCACAGGAGGGCCATGACAATCCATTATAGGGCAGGACCTCAATAAGTACTCACTAAACCAAGAAGTGATAGGTTACAACAAAATCATGCATATTTTAAGAGCCTTCTTATCAGTTTAAGAAGGATTTTTTCAGTGTGTGTGGAAAGAGGAAAAGAAAAGTCCCCTGGGAGATGTACCTTGGACCTAGTGGTGTGAAAAATAGTTCAACTTAGACTTTGTGAACCAATTCAATTACTCTAGACCTTCTCACCTGCAGTGAGCCATGCACCAGGGAGCACTCCTGAGTCCTTGCAAGTCCTGGTTCTACCTGAGCCTCTATCCAAGTTCACTGACCCAAGTATCCTGAAATCAGTGGGTGCTATCAAATTCAACAATGCCTAGAGTCACCTCAGTGTATTTTCTACCATCCAAAAATGGTTTTATATATGATATATATTCAGATATTCTGGAAGCAAGTCTTTCACAGTAGCTTGAAGGATCAGAACTAAAGTCCTTGGTTAAAATTCTTCAGGTTTTGGAATGCCCAGAATCTAGATCCACAGTAAAATTTGCTAGTTAATATATATATATCAGTTATACTCACTGGCTGCCACACCAAAAGCATCCCTTTTCTCTAATCCACCTTCTCCCTCCTGCTAGCTATCCAAACAGCAGGATGGCAGATTGTTGAGGTTAGGAGCTCCTCAGAGCTGGTAGATGTGGCAGAGCCAGCACCACAATTCCTTGAATTGTTTGAATGGGATATTTGGAAGCAAGACGCTTCTGGGGAGCTTATGCCAGGAGCATGGAGTAAGGTGGTGTTTCTTGTAGACTTTCAGCTCCTGGGTCTGTAAACAGGGTACAGGTGGGTATCTTAGAACAGACACGAGGCTGCCCTAAGTCTCCTCTGAATCTTGTTAGGATACACAGTGAGTTTAGGAAGCTTTCTGTCATTGGAGCAAAGGTGCTTTGCAACCATCTTACTCCTTGCACAGCTGATTTTATGTATACTGATACAGACTTCGCACAAGTTAAGAAGACACAGCTCACGGTTATTTCTTTCAGTGGAAGACATCTCCTTGTACAGCAGTGCTGCCCTGTGGATCAGACAAGATCTCTCATTAATGCACCTGAGACAATTAATGATCCTGCAAGTTCTGGCTGTCCATCCTGCCCCATGGCTGGGGCCTTCTGCCCCTGCCAAGGAAGAAATGGAGTGGAACACCCCAGCGAGGATACTCAAACCCTTTCTTGCAGAGGCTTCATGCATATGCAAATATTTTAAGGCTAAAACTGTGTGCTCAGTTTACTACATATGCAACCAATCCACAATGAATTACTAAACTAAATACTAAGTTTTTCCTGCCCATTTATTTTCTCTTTCTTTTGCTGTTAGTCCAGGTTCTCCTGAAAGGAAAGGGACATGTGTCTGAAGGAATTTACCCAGGGCAGCAAGGAGGTTGAGCACATGGCTTTCCCTGCCATGTCTCAAGGCTCTGTGAAAAACCATACAGGTGAAAAAAGATCTGTCAGTGCAGTGTTACAAGAAGCAGAACATGCATTCACAGCCTGAACAAAAGTAAAATTGAGGTTGTGGTGTGGTACGGTATTTGCTTGGACTGATAATTTCTGGCTGGTCAAGGTCTGAGGGTTTTGAATGGACTTCATTTGCCATTTGGATGTACCTCACGTTGATTTACAATTGATACGATACTCTGATACCATTACTCACTGCATGACTCCACAGGCACATAATACATAAAATCTGCACCATGTTAAAAGGCAAGCTGAAAATCAGGTCCAAGCATTTATTCTGTGGCAAAAATTCTAACTTTTTCCCAAAGCCAGAATGCTGTCTCCCATCATAAAAGTTACACATAAATACTGTATAATGAGAACAAGGTGTCAGCTAGAGGCTTGCAGGCTCAGATTAGTTCTTAATCTTTTTTTTCCCATTTCTTGACATATAGCACCGCAGTTGTGCTACTATTGGGCTGACTGAAGTGTTATTTTCCAAACAGATGCAGCGAGACTTAGGTCTATATCAGACTGAGGGAGGGCATGAAAGCCAGGCACGGATCATTACTGGCCTGGTGACTGCCATTTTCTTTGCAGAACTGAGCTTCCAGAACAGTCATTTCTGTTTATGCAGAACAGCAACACAATCTTCACCATCTTGCTCATGGATAAGTGTTGCTAGAACAAATTCTGGACAATAATAATTACACTCCCAGAGAGATATCGAAGCCTCAAGCAAGGATTGTGTCCAGACTATGGACTGGAGATGCAGTTTTTCCCCTTTTCCATTGGTTGAGTCACATCAGATGCTCACAACTAAAGACAAAGTGAAATCACTGGTCAGTAATGTGTTGTCCACTGTGATTTAATTGTTAGGAACTGTTAGATAGATAGGGAACAGAGTCTGTATAATTAACTGTAAACTCTGACATCCAGCTATTGTCTGAAGTCGAGGGAGTTTGTGCCATTTTTCCTAGCATGTGTTGCCCTTTGGAAACTAAGCTATAAAGTCATGGCATGAGAGAATAAGTGGGCATGAAAAGGTCTGCATTCAGTTAGTAGCTCTGCGTGGTTTTGCTGCAGATGTAGTGTGAAGAAGGCATCTTGCCATACAGAGCAATGAAATCCATACACACACACACTATTGAAAAACTTTGCCTCAGTGGGTGTAGGATAGTCCTATGGGAGCTGTCAGACGGGACAGTGGTTTAACTTCCTTTTCTTCAGGCAGTCTGTATAAAAGGGATGGACCCGAAGTTTTAATTATTCTTGACACTTATCAGTAAAATATCTGGGTTTTTTCTTTATTAAAGGGTATTTTCCATCTCTCACTGGCGTGTGGGTAATAACCTTGAAGACTTTGAGGTCCTCTGATGCCATTTCCAGAATTGCACGGGACACTGTGCTTCAAGGCTATCCCATCTTTCCCTTCAGCAGGGTCACTTGATAGTACTCCTATGAAACTGTTAGACAGGGACACGAGGTCATGTGAAAATAACACTTTCAGCTCCTTCCTTCTGCCTGCAGAAGTGCTGGTCATGAATGAATGAAAGGCAGATCAGAAGGGGTAGATTCATGTTTAAGCTATTTATTGAGTGTGATTTTGACCTTGTTATAATTCTTGGGTGGAGGATGGCCCTATGGAGGAGTGTCCAGTGTCCCTGCAGAGCAGATTACAGCAAGTCAAAGTCAACAGCAAAGTGCATCGACATGAACTCAGTGCTGTTGTGGGAGCTGCTGGCTGTCCTCTTCACCAGCTTCTCTGGTGATTGGAACTGAACCAGAGTCTGCCAGGAGCAGTGGCAGAAGTCACTTTCTCTTCACTGTACTCCGCACATCCTCTCAGTGTTAAAGGATTGGGAGGATGAATCGAGTATCCTAGGAGGTGGGTGGCCAAGAGGAATAACGACAGCACCATCTCCTGGCAGAAGCAGCACCCAGGAGAGCGACATCTGCAGCAGGAGGGTGTAGACATTCCTCTTGAAATGCCATCTCTGCATTACGGGAATTTTGGGATGAATTTTGGTTGTGTGGTGAGAGGCCCCTGAGACGGCTGGGGAAAGAGTCCAGTCCCTGAGGGTTGACAAACTGATTCCTCTGTAGTGTGACCCATTCCTTGGTTGTCTTTGAGGAGGCTTCCAGGAGAGTTTCTAATTAATTATGCTATGTCAGCTTTGGATTTATCAGTTGTTGTTTGACCTAGTATACTAGTTTGAGTAAGGGCTGAACCTGGCTCCCCATAATCCTTCCTCTCTTCTGTTTGAGAGGCTTTATTCCACACTTGAGTTTGTTCAGCTGCTAGTGCCACTTTACCCGCTTATTGGGATATTTAGTGTCTATTATTTAGACCAGATAAGAAATCCTAATAAATCATGAAAGTAAAGAAGCAAATTCTTAGGTGCTGTAGAGCGGAGTGGATCCACCGGCTTCAAAAGAGTTCTGATGAACGATGTTCTGTCCTGGGTAGGGTTTGTTTCTTCTGTTACTCCAGTGTTTGACTGTCTTGATTACTAGCAATCTTATTTCCAGCCTAAGCTGGTGGATATTATATCCATGTTATCTCCACAAGTCTCTTGTGGCATGTCTCTTTACCCTAATTGATTTCCTTCTGACTAGTACCTACAACTGCTTTTAGTACTTGAGTTACCAGATTCAATAAATCAACTTCATTTAGGTGACATGACCTCTAGGCAGCAGAGCCACAGTGTGCCACCACTTGCTGAAGCCCTGGGTGACATAAAGCTGCATGTGGCTCTGGCAATTTAGTCCAGTAGCCTGAACATGCTGTTGATGCGACTGAGTAGCTTTCAATTCTCAAACTAGGTCACTCTGAATATTCATGCCACAATTATATATTTTTTTATATCCACAATCCCCCTTTTGAAATAGGTTCTCTACATCCTTGCCCATTTTGCAGCCCCATTTCAGTCTAAATAACCTTCTTCTTGAACACAAGAAATCAGAATTATATATTGCATTTCAGATGAAGGCTCAAAATTGTCTTATACCTGGCATGGAAATATTCCACCTGCTCATCATAGAATCATAGAATGGTTCTAAGATCACAATCACATCCAACTTGGGCATCAGAGCCATTCCACATTTAACTGGTGTATCCAGGTATGTCTCCCCCTCCTCTGTTGTTCCCAGCTGTGTTTTTCAAACAGAAATTATTGTTATTCATCCTGAAGGGCTGGATTTTGCACTTTGTGCTATTCACTTTCCTTCCATTTCAATTACTTCTGTCCTCAAGGTCATCCAGTTCTCTCCTCGTGGTATTCTAGTCCTCCTCTGAATTGACAGTGCTTTCCAACTTTGTGTCATCAACACATTTCATAAGCCCACTCTGGCTTTTTGAGCCAAAACCAGACCTTGAGGAACTCCATTAATAGTCTGTCTCCAGCTCAATACTTCCTCTCTTGACACACGCTGCTGTCATCTCTGCTTTAACCAGCTTTCTAGCCACCTTACAGTTTCTCTACTAATCTCCCTTTTCCTTACCTAAGCAGACACTTTCTCACATGGCACCAAAACAACTGTTTTACTGAAATCCAGAACACTGTATTTCCTTTGTCTAGAGAAAACAGTCATCTTAAAGAAAGCTATTACGTTAGTCTGGCATGACCAGACTATGACCAAACCAGACTAAAAATGACATTTTCCATTTTCTTGCTTATCTTTATTATTTCCTACAAAATCTGCTCTACAGATTCACATGTTGTTGCAAACTAAATGACCCCAAGATAGTCAGATCACATTTGCTTTTTCTTACTCCTTTTTGAAAGATGGGTATGGTGTCTTCGGATTCATTATCTTCTCTGTCTCAAGTGTCCAGGATGGGGAATTTCTAACTTGGTGATTTCATGGGCTGCCACAAAATTTCTGGAGTGGAGCTTAACCTGTCACCTACAGAACAAGTTTGATATGACACTCTGAGTTCTGTTTCTATCACCATAAGACTAATTTCCTCTGGCCATACTGTGTCTCTTTCCATTGTCATAGTCATTGTGTATAAAGGAAAACAAAAGGCATGGTCTGTCAGTTTTAGGAAAAATCTTTATTAATCTCCACCCTGTTCTAGTTCATGGCTGTTCCCTTGCTTCTTTTGTGCTCAATTCCTAGTTACATGGCTGAATTTTTTTTTGTATTTGTTTTATTTCCTCTGTAAGGTCTAACACAGCTTGACTTTTGGCAATTCATACTTTATTTCTGCACTTTGACCTCTTAAGATGCTGCTTTCTCAGCTGATTAGCCTTTCTTCTCATTCCTTTTAGGCTCTCTGTGGTTACCCGTGTGATTTTTAAGGTGGATTTATATTCAGTTCCTTCATGCAGAGTCCCCTTCTACTTTTATCTTTACTTAGGGAACAGGTTCCAGATATTTTTTTGGACCTCTGACTTCAAGAGATCTCAATTTTAAGTAGCTGTTACTTTTCATCCTATATCAAGAAGTGAACCACTCCTTCCTGAGGTAATTCATCTTCATATCTTCCATGAATCTATCATCATCATCACTCCCAGTCTTATTTTATTCCAGACTTTTCCTGATCAGTGCAAAGCTTGAAATGTCTTTGATCCAGACCACATTCTGTACTGTGCCTGTACAGAGTGGGAGATTCCAGAGGTGGGGAACATTACCACAGCTAGCAAAAATCGGAATAATAATCTTATGAAAAGAATTTTTTGGGTCAAGATACACATAATCACACACAGAAATATCTAAATATATTGAGAGAGAGCATGTGAATGAAAGATTAAAAATGATCTATCAAGCTTAATTATTTAAATGACATTAACAGTATCAAAGTATGGTCCTAGATCTTAGCAAGCCATGAAAACCAGTCACAAAAAACCCACACGCATTTTTCTTACCACTGCTAAGTTCACTGGGTGGTACTGAAAAACGTACCTTGAGCAGACCACTGGGTAACCATTTTTACATAGCTACACTTGAGAAAAAGACCATACTTCAAGAATACTTAATACTTATATATACTTAAACCTCTGAGAGTGACCCAAAACCCATTCTCAATGTTTAGCTTCTACTTTGCCAAAAAGCAAAAAAGTGATTGAAAGAGTTATTTCTTCTGCTGGAGTTGCTGCTACTCAGAGGCTGGAACAGAGGTATTGGACAGCACCAAGCATGAAAAGTGCCTGGGTACTTAAGAAGGGCCCCTGTTACAAGAGATAACTAATGACACTAATAAGAACAGTTAAATATAACCTTTGGTGTTTATGTCTAGAACTAATCCAAATTAGCACGATGCAGTAAGTCTGAACTGCTCTCCATCTGAAGAGAATTAGCACAGCCTAGCATGCAGAATGCCAAAGCCCTAACAAATGTGTGCTATTTTAAGTAGAAGGTCTTAAATAGAAGTGTCTGAGGTGAAACACTGAGCCTTGTCATATGGGCCTAAAATCTGCCTGGCCCTTGGCCAGTAGGAGTGAGGTATAGGGAGACAACCTTTAGCATAGCTGATGTCAGAATGGGGCAGATTTCTGATGTCGGTAAGAATGCCTGGGCTACGCCCTTTGAGCTGTACAACAGAGAGGAAGGAGTATAGTGTTGCTTCCTTCCAGGCACACTGTCCAGCTGAGCTACTTGAATCTTTTCCAAGGAGAATGCTCAAGGGAATGCTAGGAGACATCCTGCCTCTCTGAGGCATCACAACTGAAGCATTTTACATGCACAGCATGAAACACGAGGTTTGGGGCGAGGCTGTGCATTAAACAAGACGTCTTGCTCCAGAATACCCCCAACTAACCTGTGTGCTTGCCCAAGTCATAGCTCCCTATTACATATCGTGTCTTTGGGAAGATCGTTATGAGTCATTAGATTATGAGTTCCAGACTCCATCAATAGCAGCATTATAGCACTCCATGTCATCATGGCCATGTTATTTCACACAATTCTCCCCTAGCTAGGCAAAGCATTATCTTATCTAAAAGGATGCAAAACAGTCTTTACTAAAAATGGATACTTACTACAGGGCAGCACTTTTTCAGGCAGTTTTTAAAAATGCAAATAGAGGTTCAGCTCTTAAACCTCCGCCAGATTGGTGCTTGCCTAGCCCTACTGCTTTTTCTGTCTCCTGCAAGTGTGATTTCTTTTCCTTCCCTGAATGTGGAAAGAGAAACATCACAGACAGTACAGTAAGTTTTGTCCTGTCATGTAGACATTAATTTGCACCCACGATGTGCAAAAAAAACCCCAACTCTTGCAGCTCTGACACTGGCAGCCACATAAACTTCAGAGAGGCTGATGCTCTGGATCGCTCAATGGAGAAGTGTGCTCGAGTGTGTGCAGTGAGTTTTCTTTCCTTTTTTTTCTTCTCTCTGCTAGAGGAGACAGATGCCAAAATCAGGAAACCAAAACATTTTGTGCATGTGCCCACCACCCACAGAAATTAATTGGAGAAGTTTGCATTCCTCCCTGGTTAGAGAGAAATCAAGTGTGCTTTTAAGCATGTTAATTCAGACTTATTGCAAGGAAAAGTTGAGTTGATTCTGCTCCCAGGGGACCTTCTATAACTACTTTGCCTGGATCCTGGGATAATGGTTTGGACTCGGGAGGTTAGTTTCGTGATGAAGGAGAACATCAGGCTCTTCAGTTTGAAGCTCTCTGCATGTACCCAGACAAGCTGCATGTCACACATGTGCTGTGTGGCTGTGGCAAGCTGGTGCTGAGCTGCCACGTGGTACTGATGGCATGGAGCACTGCAGTGCCAGGTGCCTCTTAGGTCTGATGCGAGCAAAGCAGACCTGCTGCACTGTTGTGTTCTTGCTCAGATGATGTCTGAAAGCAGGGAAAAGAAGCCTGACCATTATTCATCTATCTGCAATTCTGATTCTATTCCTCTAAGCTTTTGATCACTTTGAAGGCTGCTGGCTTCAAAACGATGCCAAGCATAATTCCTTTAAATTTTAGGAAACATGCTGAAAGAAACCAATGACTGCCAAATACATTTAATTTGTCAGGGTTCATCCTAAATCCATGCTGTGAACTGGTGCACACTTGTTTTCATTTAGAACTTGACACTGGCAGAACGAGGACGTGTGTGGATAGTGTGCGCACTAAACCTTCAGTCTTCTCCCAAGTGTCTCTGGAGCTCAAAAGGTTTCAGCACCCATTTTCTCTTCAGCTAAAGGGCAGAATAAATTTTGCATCTCATCTGGCTTTAATTTCAGGCAGTGTTAGTAGAATCTCCAGCATTGTAGTGGGGAAATTGGCTGGAAACATCCCTGTCACAGCCAGGGACTCTACCCTTCCGGAGATGGGTTTGCCACAGCATAGGCGTAGTGTGTGGCAGATGCAAATCGCTATTTGAAATATGGAAACATCCAGCATTTTTGCAGCGTGGCCAAGATAAGCCTTAATTTCTGCCACTTTGTTGGGGCCCACCTTTTGCAAGTGATGCAGGGGCTTAGCTCAATTTGTGGAGCAAGCCGGCCAGGGCCAAATTCTGGTCTGGGGATGTACCCACATAACTACTGAGGCAAGACAGCTGAGCAGGTGTAAGTCAGAGAAGAATTGAAAACCAGCCTTACACCAGCGTTTCAAATCTAAGTCTTTATTTTATCACGTTTTCCTTTTGCAGCCCCATTTTGCAAGATGCTGAGGGACTGCAGTTCTGCTAAAGTTCATCCCCTCTGCATGGAGCTGGGTGCAGCATGGCAAGAGCATGTTGCAACTGGGTGCTCCCAGGCCCTAAGGCTGACCAAAAAAACCTCTTCAGGGGCAACTTTCTCAGCGCTTAGTGTTCGGCTCAGGTGCTAGAGTTTTACAAAGTGCTCATTGTCAATCTCATGGAAAGTCTGACAGTGAGGTTTCTGAACTGGAAGATCTTTTCTAGAAGTCCAATTTTCAGTATGCTGTCAACTGCTCTTTTTACAAACCCTTTATTTTAGGGTACTGGATTTTTATCAATCGGTAGCTAATCAAAAGTTTTGTCTCGTTGTTTTTGTTGGGCATTTTTTTTTTAAACCACCCCATCTAACTGATCATCTGAGAAGTGAACAACATCAAATTATTTTCCTTCATATGTCATGTCAAGTGGACAGTATCTTGCAAGCCAAAGACATAAACACTAACTCACCCACATAATTTTATTACTGACTAAAATAAAACCATATGATGTTTCTGTATCAGTGCCTGAAAAATTAGTTCTCTAGATTCTAGCAATATAAAGTGTCCCTAACACTTTTATTCATACACATATAAAGTCCAATGAAAAATGGTGATAGCTATTTTCATGGAATGGCTGGAAAATGGTTCCCCCAGAACAGAAGTTACCTCAGCTGTTTGCCATTACTGCCATCAGTGGTAACTCGGAAAATGTTCAAATTGTAATGTGTACAATAAACTAAATTTTATAGGTCTCGTTCAATAGACAGTAAATGAAAGGACTCAGATTAAGTTCAGTGAGTTCTGGAACTGTCTCTGTGCTTCACACCTAACGTTACAACTACATATTCAAACACTACCGACACTGTGTCTTGCTCACAAAACTTAGAAATGGTGCTACCTCATTTCAGGAATGGCTACACAGTCGAGGTAACATCTATCCAGAAGACAATTGCTTCCATCTGTTTGAAAGAAAGACATTGTTTAGTTATAGTTGCATACTTTTATGAGAATAATGGCAGTAGAAATATATGAATTCTGGCTACAGCAACATTTTGGACAAAACTACTGTTATTTAGCATAGCTTGACTTTTCCAAACGATGGGGAAAATAGAAATTACCTAGAAAACCTGCTATCCCAGCTAGTAAATTCGAAAATAAAGTCTGATGATTTATGTAATCCCATGTCATTCAGGGATCTTGAAATATTTTACAAGTGAGAATGACCCTGAAGTAGCCTCCTTTGCTACCTCCACTCCACAGACTGACAGGGTGGTGTTTACTCTGTTAAAGCACCTTGCCACATCTGACAAGAAGTGCCAGGAGCAGGCTCTGTATTGGTGTTGTCTTACTGTCCTTTTCTGCTATGGTGTTGCCTGTCGCTTTCAGCTGAATCTGTTGCCCCTCGGAGCGAGGCCAGCAGGCAACGTTCCCTACTATGGATCATATCTACTGTAGTTGAAAACAGCTGCTGGTGCAGAACACCTTAAACTTAAAATGATCAGAAAAGTCAGTGAGACTGACAGGCCTGGAACAAAAGCCTTCAGTGCCCAGGCTTAGGAAATGCCTTGTAACTGTCGGGTCCTATATCCTGTAGGCAAGGCACTGGAGAGCAGTACGCAGACAACTGCAGGGTGAAGCGATGAAGCCGGGGTTAGATTTCAAGCTGCAAGTCTTGGCACCTGAGGAAGGGGTTGGCATAAGTTAGGACTGTAACACGTGTGCCCATAGGTGTGAAAGTTGAGCATCCCTGCGCTGACATTTGGATGGTTGTGGGGTCTGTTGTATGTCCATATAGCAGCCCCCGAGTCTCCTGACCTCTGCCTTTGGCAAACCATTTGTTCCTCATTGCCCACCCATCTGGTGCCCCTCAAACCAACACACACACATACACACTCGTGCCTGCACATGCAGACGTCCTGCCATTTGCCTGCTGGTTTTGCTTTCATTCCCACAAATGCAAATACAGCATCAAGAAGCAAATCCACAATGAGTCCACGGGCTACAGCAAGTTGTTTCTTTTCACAGCTTCTCTGGGGCTTTTAGTCCTCAGAAGCTAGGATCTACCAGGTGAACTGTTTCTTAGCCTTGACAAAATGCAGTTTACTGGCTCCTGGTATTAACAGTAGTGTCCCTTGATGGCTAGCTACATAGTAGAGACAATCATAAAATCATAGACTATGCTGAGTTGGCAGGGACCCATAATGATCATCAGGTCCAACTTCTGGCTCCACACAGGGCCAACCAAGTCAGAGCGTGTGACTGAGCTCAGCATCCAGATGCTTCTGGAACTCTGCCAAGCTCAGTGCTGTGACCACTTCCCCGGGGAGCCTGTTGAAGAACCTGACCACTCTCTCAATAAAGAACCTCTTCCTAATATCCAACCTAAACCTCCCCTGACTCAGCTTCATGCTGTTCCCTCAGGTACTACCACTATTCACCAAAGAGAGGAGATGGGCACCTGCCCCTTCACTCCCATTTGCCAGGAAGCCATGGACCACAATGAGGTCTCCCCTCAGCCTCCCCTCCAGGCTGAACAGACCAAGGGACTTCAGCCTCTCCTTGTGAGACTTCCCCTCCAGACCCTTCACCATCCTCATTGCCCTCCTCTGGACACTCTCCAGTAGTTTTTTGTCCCTCTTTTACTGGTATGAGAGATGTCCTGTTGCACATGTGCCCATACCATCAAGTAGCAAGTCCATGTGATTTTAAAGCTAAGATCTATTCACAACTCTATATACTTAGTTCATTGAATGCCTGTGGGTATTTTTACAGAATAATTTTTATTTCAGCATGTGGATTTGCTGGCTATTTGCAGTTAGGGAAATGCTGGTGGCCTCTATACCCACTGCTTCACATTGGCTCTGAGGACATCTCCATTCATCTGTTTTGCCTACACATTCTCAGATGTCACTGGCCTCCCCATGAAATGAGAGATGTGATGTTTAAGTATGTATGAGAAAACCGTCAGACTTACAGTTTCAAAATGCAGATAAGATGTCCAAGAATCCACACAAATTTATAGGCTATAAAGTCAAATAAATCTGGGCATTTTCAGAGCCAAGGACATACAAGGCAGATGCTATTGACAAGAATCAACTACTTAGGATTTTCATTCATAATAAAATATTTGGTAATATAATGACAGCCAAAAGCAACTGACACATTTTTCCATTGCAATTATTTTAAAAGAAGTATGCCATTTTTTCTCAGCCTGATCTTTGGCACCAACATAGATTTATACTTGAAGCAGTAAAACACAATTAGCCATTTTATGTAGCAATGGTAGTTTCAAATCCATTCAGCTTTAATAAAAAAATGTGCAGTTTTTGAATTGACAATAAATCACAGACTAAGATGCCTACCAGAAACAAATAGCAATTCTGTATTTTTGCAACTAACACTTGATATTGTAGCCTCTCTGCCTGTACTTTGTTCTCCCCCGTAGCCCTTCATTCCATCAAAAGAGTTGATTTATTCTACCATGGTCAAAATTTCATTAACTGCTATTTAACCCAGTGGAAATAAACCCTGTCTCAAGCAATCTGGAATATGTGAAAAATCAAAGTTTGCTTTTTGATCTTTTACTTTAGGATACTGAACAGAAACCCTTTTTTCCTCTCAGAAGCAACCACCTTGATTTTTTTTTCTTCTTTTCAGCAACAAGGAATGGAAGATTAAAGAAACGGGATATGGTTTATAAAACTTTTTTCCACGGGCGTGCCCTATATGACAGACTGTGTCCCTGGAACACCTTGGCTTAAATGTAGTAGCTGTGGGTGTGGTGATTATTTCCTGGCACAAGGAGGGTTTTCAGGAAAGCACTAACTCTGCCTTCTCCACCCAGGCAGGTTCCTGACCTCTACTTACAAGTGACAAGAGCCCTCGTGTGCAGAAAACCTACAGGATCCTTCAGGCAAAACCACTCACAGTGTTTGCTTTGTGAGTCCGTTCTCTTGAAAATATAAATCTATGTGTAGCATGCCTGAGGGTACCCAGTTTTTGAATTATAGAGTGCCTTGTGAGCAGTTGTGGCATTTGTTTGAAGACACTCCCCCTGCCTCCCTTCCCACTTCCCACTTGTTTTAAATTCAGCTTTTCAAAAGCTTGTTACCAAAAATACTCTGATAGATCTGTGGTGGTGCTGACTGGCAATAGCTTTGCAAAAGAGAGTGAAAGATCACTTTATAGACTTCAGCCTCTTCCTGGAACTGCTGCTTTTTTCCTTTCACTCTTCCCCCCGCCCCCTTTCCCTTTCTTGGCTGATATATTTTAAAAAGAAAAAGAAAAAAAAAAGAGTGTATGAATTTATTGCTGTCCAGGGCTGTTAGGTGGGTAGCCACAGAGATCAAAGCTCTCTCTGCCTAGCAGGTGTGGCATGGAAAGTACCAGTTCTCTCCGTTCTGTCTTTAAGCCCAGCGCTAAGGGAATTTGTTGGGCAAGACCTTGCATAGCCAAGCCTGCTTGAGAGAGCCTGAAGTAGAAAAAGTCACACCAAGTAGGGAAGAATGGACATGGGATCAGTGTATCCAGATCAGACTTGGGTAAGTGGTCTGATAGGGTTTATAAGTGATGATAACCTCATTCTAGCCCAATTCCTGTTCACACATCTGTCTTCTACTGGGAGCTTTACAAGGCAACTGTGATGGTAATAAGTAGATTATCACTGGGGTAGTAATCTGACCTTTGTGGTATGTCAGCAGTGGGTTGGACCAGGAAGTCTTTTTGTCTCATACACAGACTTTTTTTTCTAGTAAAGAATTATAGAACACCACCTGTGGTCAATGCCAAGTACCAAAACGCTATCTGTTCAAGAAGTGACCCTTCCCTCTTCTTCGAAGAGAAAGTATTCTGATTAAACTTGGCAAGGAGAGTGTGGTGGAGAGGAAGAGCCAAGGAGCAAGAAGAGTGTGAATTGGAAAAGAGCAAACTCGGTTTTAGACACATACCAGTGCAAACCTATCTAGGGACTGCAGCTTCTGGTGTCTTCCAGTACCAAGTGAGTCATGGTTTGACCATGTCAGTGGAGCTGTTGCTAAGAGCTTTGCAGTTTTAGGAGGGGCCTGTGAGACATCTTTACCAAACAGAGCATGGCTTGGGTCAGTGCAGGGCATTCATCACGGGACAAAGCAGCCAGCCAGCAATACTCGTCTCTGGAAGCCTGAAAGTTTAAATGCTCTCAAGAGTCCTGCCTTTGTTTAACCAAGTCCTGGAAAACAAAAAAGCCTGGAAAGATCAAGGCAGAAGCAGATGGGTCTGAGAAAAGGAGGACAGGGGAAACAAAGGGGAAAAGGAGGTGCAGAAACGGGCTGTGCCCGCTTAAGCATCTTCTCCAAAGTCTGTGCTGGTACCCAAGATTCGTGGTCATTCCTCTGCTTATTAGCAAATGCTTGTGAAACTCACAGGAAAAATCTGTGTTTGAATCCCCTTGGGTGCAGATCTGAATTACTGTCCCTGCCATTCATCACACTAACTCACATCCACCTCTTAGTGTTACTGTTTACCGCTATCACAGCTTACTGTTCTGTGTAAGGAAACTGCACACAAAAATACCACATCGACTAAAAGAATGTTATTGAGTTTTGAAGTCAAATGCTCAAAAGCAAGGAAATTGCTGTGCAGACTACACTCACGCCCTTCCTCACATGGATGGATTGCGATAGGGCCTCTAATTGCATCATTGCAAGCTACCTTTTCCTTCTTGAGGCAGAAGTCTAATGCTCAGGGTTACTTGGTAGCAACAGTGAGGATCAACAAACTTGCTTGGCAAAAAGCTATTTGATTTTTTCTTCCCCTCACTGTACAATACATATCTCTAGGTCTTGCTTATTTGCATAAGATTCAGATTCATAATGATAAATATTTCTCTGTCAGCCTTACCCACAGGCAGACTGTGGTTTAAGGGCAATGGTGTTCAGGGGAGAAATCCCTAATGCTGGCTTCTAGCTCTGAACATCTGAAAGTTGAGACAGCTCTAGCATCTGCTAGTGCATTTACGTAATCCAGTCCTGCAGGTAAAAGCAATCATGCACAATTTAGAGAGGGGAACAGAAACACGCAAAATAGGTCAGCAGTAAGGCAGCACTGTGCAGGGATATCCTGGCCTGTATTAAGAACAGTGTGGTGAGTAGGACTAGGGAAGTCATTTTCCCCCTGTACTCAGTACTGGTGAGGCCCCACTTTGAGTACTGCATTCAGTTTTGGGCCTCTCCCTACAGGAAAGACATTGAGGTGCTGGAGCATGTCCAGAGAAGGACGACAAGGCTGGTGAGGGGACTGGAGAATAAATGTCATGAGGAACAGCTGAGGGAACTGGGGTTGTTTAGTCTGGAGAATATGAGGTTGAGACGACACCTAATTGCTCTCTACAGCTACTTGTTAGGCATTGGAATGGGCTGCCCAGGAAGGTGGTAGAGTCTCCATCCCTGGATGTATTTAAAAGACTGTTAGATGTGGTGCTGAGGGACGTGTTTTAGTGGTGGATGGCAGATTAGGGTGATGGTTGGACTTGATCTAAACGGTCCCTTCCAAGCAAGACAGTTCTATGATTCTATGATTCTATCCACAACTACAAGCAATGTAGTTTAATTGGAAAATGACCACACAAGGGCTACTTAGTTCTAGCAAGGCAGTCCTCCACCTTTATCCCCTTTCCTCGCCTGATATAAACCCCACTTGTGGACTTTTTTTTTGTTATGGAGCATGAACAGAATGCACCCAACACATCACCTAAGCATGTACATAACTTCATGCTTCAGTGGAACTACTCATGGATTTACAATTAATGGTACATTACGTGGGTGAAATTGTCAAAGGACCCCAATGAAGAAGGGCTGAGAGCTCCACTAGATAAATCCAGTGGGAGCTGGGCATCCGATTCCCCAAACTTTCTTCTAAACTCTTTGACCACCACTCCCCCACCCCCTCAAATGCTGGGTTGAGGCCCAAGAGAGAATTTTCAATTCCATGCCAGTACATTATCATTCAGTGGTCAGATCCGATGATATGAAGTGAATGAGGCAACTGTGACATATTTATTTGCCGTGACGTACAAGAAGAGAAGGAAGAACCCTGCATGCAAGTGTTTTCAGCATTTGCTGAGTTGAAAAGTGGCTGTTCATGAAGCATAAATCTCTGCATGTCGCACAGTTTCTCTGTTTACGCCCATACTACACATAGAGGTTTTGCCTCCACCTCATCTCCTCATCTGTGCACAACGTTATCTGCACAAGGAATGCAAGCCACTGTCAGAGTAGAAACAAATGGAAAGGACACCAAGTAAAAATGTAGGAAACTAGGTCTAGTCACTAGTCCCATGTCTCAGTTTCTTCATTTGAAAAAACAGGAGTGATGACTCCAATCACCTTTGAGTACCTGTGGAAAAAAAACACTATAGCTGAGTTCATATGATTTGATAAATCTGAATCTGTTTTCAGAGGGACGTTGGAAGGTACCTTTCTCTTTTGCAGACTGTCTTCTGCCAAATATCAGTTTTTCTTGTCTGAAAAGATTTGGCTACTATGCCGATTCCAAAGAAAGCTGGAAGATTTGGGGGAAATGGTGGGAAAGTTTGTGAAGTTTGGGTTTTGCTTGATTCATGCTCAAACTTTCCCAAAATAGTCACTCTTGGAAAGAGAACAACCCTGGAGAAAGTTCAGCCAAAAAGGCTAAAGTTTACGAAAATAATAAATAACTGAAACTGGGCCTTTAGAATGGAAATGTTTAGATGAACTTAATATTAGTGCTTCAACACATAGGTGCTTCACTGAATTTTTGAGTCAAAAATATAAAAGGCAGGAAATGAGTGGGAGAAGATCACTGTGGGTTGCTTGGGTTTGGATTTTTTGTTGGTTGTCCGGGGTTTTCTTTCCCTTCTGTTATTTTTTTTAATGAAGACAAGAAAATACAAGAAAATGTCATGTACAGTATGTGATACTGATAGAGTTGGCTTAAACCAATGGCACATCCTTATGCTTCCAGTGACTCATCTTTCGTGGGTAAAGTGAATTACAATGTAAAGTGGAAAAGTTTTGTACAATTCATACCAAATGTTGAAAAAAACCCAAGGCTCCAAAGTCAACAGATAAATCAGGTTCAAATAAGATTATTTCCCACTGAAGGCAATGGCATTTAACATCATACTTTAGTTCATCAGCACAGAGTAAGCCCACAATATGGTACATTCTGCTCTTCTACCATGGGGGAGGTGAAAAGAAAGAATGACATCATGTAAGTATGTAAGTATTTTAATTTGCTGCAGGTTGTAGACTGACAATAGTAGCAACAGAGGCATCAGTAAAATTTGGAGACAAGCAAGGGGAGTAATAGGTAAAATTAGAGCTCATAATTTTTTTTTGAGATATCTTTTGATAGGCTACTACTGTAAAGCAATTTTATGCTTACTTGTAATGAATGCTTCTTGGAAATACCTGCCTGTATGTCTTTGTTGGTTTCTTCATTTTCACAGAAATACTCAGGCCCTCAGCTAAGGAACTCTTAAAACTAACAAACCCAGAGTTTTCAAAGTGGCCATCTAAATGTGTCTGGTGTGTTTGTATATATATATGAATATGCATATATAAAAATAGATAAATATTTTCCATGGCTCAGAAATAGAACTTATTTATCTACTAAAAAGTATGTTCACAAACGTTTATTGGAAAGTAAATATTTAGCCTATTTTCCGGAGTTTTATTTGTGTGAATGCCCATGCATATTATTTGCAGTATTTGCCTTGATGCTGGCAATGGTGTTTCATGTTCCACAGGTAAGCATGAATAATCTTTCCAAAAGGAAAGTCTTTGAGGTTAATATGGGATAAGGATGGCTGAGCTCTGGGTTCTTCTGTATCTATATTAGAGTCTTGAAATGAGCAACACATGGCCAAAACCTGAAGGATTGCACATGACTTTTTGTAGAGGAGAGGAGAAGTCTGCCTGGCATGCCACAAAAGCTTGGGAGCTGCCAGGGCAAAGCTGATTATAAAATGAAACCTCATTTGTTGATAAAGGCTGCCTTGTCTCCAGTGACACAACAGAGGTGTGCAATGTGTCAGTTACCTATCTTTCCATTCAGGGCACACAGCTAGGACCGTGAAGTATTGTTATTAGCTCAGCTTGTTCTTTCATGGGATTTGGAAACAATTATCACCTGTCTGTACAGAAACCAAGTATTTCTCATGAATCACCTCTTTGGTTTCCATAGTGGTAATCTCCACAGAAATTAACACTTTTTGTGAATCATTCTTGTCACCTTTGGCAATGAGTGGAACTCCAGGCTTCCCTCGGTGGCCATCAACCTGGACCCTGATCTTCCCTCTGCTCCTTTTGCGCGAACTTCAGCAAAAACCAATCTGACTTGCAAAACATGAGATCAAAATCTGCTCTTACCATTAGCATTGTCACGGGTCTAAACTAATAATAACTTGCCAAAAACATCTGAAGGCCTTTGAACCTGGGGCCAAAATGGCAGAGCTGGAAGTCTGGAGGGATGTATAACCCCATGCATAACCAGGGGACAGACTGAAAGCTCTGGCAGACATCAGGAGTGCTCCCAGGCTCCAAGAGCCGTAAGTGACTGATGAGTTAACAACTGGCACAGGGGTCCGATTAATATA
Organism: Laterallus jamaicensis coturniculus; assembly: GCA_022605575.1. Classification (NCBI taxonomy): domain Eukaryota; kingdom Metazoa; phylum Chordata; class Aves; order Gruiformes; family Rallidae; genus Laterallus; species Laterallus jamaicensis. The sequence continues at coordinate 10,508,158 of JAKCOX010000002.1, read as the reverse complement.
CTCCATCACTGGACGTATTTTTCTAACTCCACTCGGAGGGCTCTGGGTTTTCTTAACAGATTACTGGCAACATTTTTCAACACTTAAGATACATTTTCTCTGAAGCAGAGATAACTGTTTCTGTTAGTTACTAAATTGTTGGCGACTCTAAGTGAGAGTGCAGTTCATAACTTGAGAAATACAAATACGAAGCATTCAGGTCACTCATCCCTCTTCAACAAGAAGGAGATGGATCAAAACAACAGAAGGGAAACGTGACAGCAGGAATGGTAGTATGGCTTTGGGAAGAGAATAAACTCCCCTGAGAGCGAAAGAGAAAAGAAAACGAATAAAGAGAAATAAGAGAGTAAAATTGGGAAACTTCAATCTAGTAAACTTAGTTAGTGAGGCCAGGAGAGGGGAAAATTTGAATCCAAGTCCAGTACTGGCATGCATTCATCTAACGCTTATGCTGCAGAACATTGCACATGAAAACTTTTTTTTTTAAGCTTCTTAAGTGATGTGCGTGCACATTCCTCTGACTTTTATTTGGAGTTGAATGTTTGAATTTTCCCCAATGGAACTGAAAATCCTGCTCAGAGTATTCTGCTACCCTGACAGTCGAAGCAGCTCATGCGCTAGCGTAATTCTACATAGGTACATTCAGTAAGAAAGAGGAGTAGCAGAAAAGGTTTTGGTGGGCATCTTTTTTGTTGGGTTTTTTTGGTTGGATTGGGTTGGTTTTTTGTTGGTTTTTTTTTTTTTTGGGTGGGTTTGTTTGTTTGTTTTCCAAGGGTGTCTTTATGAATTTCATAGAAATAAAAATTCTTTCACGTCGAATACTATACTGGCCAGTCTCGACTTAGTATAAATTTGGGCAATCAGAACTTTGCATATATTTTCTTCCCATTAACAGTTTCTTTCCTGCTGGGTAGACAAAAATGTCAATGACATTATCACTTCTGGTCTAATTTTAAAGCACAGCAAGCTACCGGGCAGAATAAAAAAAAGCAAGACATTTCTGTGTCGAAAGTTCTAAGAAGTCATGTTGCAAGCCTTCTCTGTGCAATTGCACACAGTGCAGGGCACAGAAGCTTCTGCCACAAAGCTGCACCCCTGTTATGCTAGTAAAACTCTCCACATGGACATCTGACCTAGTGATTCCAGCTTTGGCCCAGAGCAACAGCCTTTTCTACATTTGTCTGTGAAAGTCCTTTGCATGTGCACTGTGCGCATAGTGCATCGGATGCCCATCACTGCATTGACATGCATGCATGTGCCTGAATTGACCATTTGTGGTTTTGCACCCTCTGCCCAGGAGAAGGAAGACACTACCAACTCTTGCAAATAAATAAGACCACACTCTGTTCCCAGCTGCCTATAAGATTTTATAAGGCCGAATCCCACCCCATGTATTTTTCTTCCAAGAGATATAGTTCAGCAGGGGTCGATTGCTTTCCCATTAGCTTTTCTGCATTTGCAAAACATAAATTAACACAGGCCACATTAACACATGGTTCTGCTAGATCCATTACAAAACATGGATTTGCTTCCAAGCCAAGCAATAGTGCTTTATTTCAGATTACTGTAAATCATGCCTGTCTTATTTTGCCTTTTGATTAATGAAATGTGATACAAGAGATGATCTTTGATTGGACATGGTCAGATCTCTATTTTGACTTTTGGTGCTGTTGACAATGTTTGCAGCAAGATTTTGGATTTTTTTGCTAGCTCTCCTTCCTGATGCTTCTGCTCCTAGTGCAGAGGTGAGACCATGCAAAAGGGCATGATCTCAAATGGTGAAAATGCAAGAAGTAGCTCTTGGAGAAGGGCAAGTAATACTATTTTACTGGCATCATCTAGTGCTCAAGATCTCTGGAAATAACCACAGCATATCAGTTTTCTTCTGTAGGGTCATATTTTAATTGGTGAAGAATGGGGCAAGTCCAAAATAACTCCTTAAAACCAGAGTCTGTAGTCAGAGGTCTTAGCTAATCCTTGGAGTCCAAGAAGTACCCTAAGGCTGAGTAGACAAGTCTTCACGTTCACCTTGTGTTAAAGCCTCTAAGGGTTGTTTTGTATTTGTGAATGTTGTGACAGCATGGAAAAGAGATTGAGTGTGTATGAACTCTGAACTTTAATATGGGTTGTGATAATGATAAGAACACAGAAGGCATTTTTATTAATGAATGGATTAAACAGAGTGATTGCCTGTGAGTGTAAGGTCCATGTTTACCCCTAAAGTGAGGCTCATGCACAGCTACACCATATGCAACACTGACCTTGTTCTCACCTGGAGAGTTTGTTCGGTTGTTGTTGGTTTATTTTTAAAATTATATTAAATTTGTGTCTCAAGATAACCTAATGAAATCTGATTTCAGAAAGTTACTTATTTTTTTTCTAACAAGCTGACAGACTGTGGAGGCTGTTTAGTAACAAGTGATTTCCAGGTTATTTCATGTAATAGGTCAAATAAGCAAGGGCTTTCTGAATCCAACAGAGCTATTTGCACATTTCAAGCCATCCCTGACTTTATGGCCTGGGATTGCACAGATCTGGCTCAAGGCTCTTCTGAAACTAAGCAAAATTCATCTGCCAAGGACAAGTCCTCGGGACTCACCTGGGACCAAGCATCTCCTCCCACAGGAAAAGGAGAAAAGCAGGGCTGGAAAGGGGAGTCCTGGGACACATTTGTGGAGGACTGGGCTTGCCTCTCCTCCTGCCGCCCGGGAAAGATTGGAGTAACCCAGGACCACCTAAATCCCGCCTCTCCCACATCACTGTCCAAAGCTCTAGCATAAAAAAACCCAAACAAAACAATAATAACTGCAACAGCAACAAATGCTGCCAATTTTACTGATTCCTGAAACTGGTATTTGGAACGTTAGATCTCTTCAGTGACTTTTACTTCCCATGGCTTCATTTTCACATACAGAGACAAGATATCTAGCATCCCAGGAGGTAAACCACCTTTGATTTCTTTTCCCGGTGTGCTGAAGTTGCAACAAACAAAAATATCACCCAGTTGCAGACCGTCACCATACAAATATCCAGTGCTGTGAAACGAAATGGAAGAATGGGATCTAAAGTGAAAGACACGCTAAAAAAAAAATAAATTAAAAAATCATAGAATCATAGAATGTGTTAGGTTGGCAGGGACATCTTCACTAGATCAGGTTGCTCAATCCCCGTCAAGCCTGACCTTGAATATCTCCAGGAATGGGGCCTCCATTCTCTCTCTGGGCAACATGCTCCAGTGATCTACCACCCTTGTATTGAAGAATTTTGTTCTAACATCCAACCTAAATCTCCCTTTTTCCAGTTTAAAATCATTACCCCTCATCCTATTGCTATGTGCTCTCATGAGCAGTTCTTCCCAGGCTTTCTTACAGGCACCTTTCAGGTACTGGAAGGGCATTATAATGTCCACCTGGAGCCTTCCCTTCTCCAAGCTGAACAAGCCCAACTCTCTCATCCTGTCTTCATGGGAGAGGTCCTCCAGCCTTCTGATCATTTTTGTGGCCCTCCTCTGGATGTGCTCCAACAGGTCCATGTCCTTCTTGTGTGGGGGGCTCCAAAGATGGCTACAGTACTCCAGGTGAGGTCTCACCAGAGCAGTGTTGAGGGGCAGAATCACCTCTCCTGATCTGCTGACCATACTTCTTTTGGTACAGCCCAGGATGCAGTTGGCCTTGGTGCTGTGCAAAGCTCTGTAATTTTCATCACAGCAAATATTTTCCACTTGTTGAGCTTGTGCCATATTTGCACCCATTAGGTAAGATTTCTCAGACTTATCCAAATAGGTAGACCCAGCGCCTTAAATGATGTCCAACACAAGTCATTACCTTGATTCTTCCTACAAAGACTCTCAAGCCATTTTAGCTGGCTATGCTGCCTAAAAACAAGCTTGCTGGCAGTGCTGCTTTTCCTCTGTAGAAGTAGCTACATTTCAATGACGGGTGACGTGAGCTCTGCAAATACAGAGTGAAATTCCATGGTAAGGCAAGAACGTGTATTTATGAGAGCAATGGGTTTCTGCCTGGTGGCACTATGGCTGTAGGAGGTAGGGAGATGATAAAGAACGTCTGGGGTGAAAAGCCCCAGTATCACTGGCGTAGCTACGGTAGGTATGTCCTATCACAAATCTGTTTAAGGGTCTCATGCTAAATCTTGTGAAATAGCAGGTATTTACACAAATAAATTCATCAATAAGTTATTTGCCATTCAGCATTTATTCATTCTGTTCTTCCCTTCATACAGCTGCTAGTTGGTTATTTTTAAAACACTGTTTGCTTTATTTGAAGCTATGGAAAATTGGTCATCAGCGGAATGGCTTGGAGATGAAAGGGCCATACCTGCAGCATCAGCAGCCCTGGCTTGGAGCTATACTGCCATGAAGAGTGGCCTCAAAAGTGTGTGTGTGTGTGTGTGTGTGTGCATGTGTGTGTGTGTATAATGACCCAAGTGGAAAAGGAATTTTTTGACATGTAAACAACTATTTGTCTCCTGCACTCCTGAACATAGACACATTATCTTATCGTTCATTAGCAGACTATTGAATTCACATAATCTGGAATAGTTTCTGGAAGCTGTTTGGCAAGCAGATATGGAAATTATTAACTCACAGCTGGGTAAGAAAAAATGGCAAATACACACGTTGTGCTTGCTCTCTTCCCCCTCCTCCCCTCTTCCCCCCCTCGCTCTCTTCCTTGGACACTGTAGATTTATTGCCTCACAGTATTCACAGATGATGTTTTCATAGTCACTAATGAGGTCCCAGCAGTTTTTTAACAATAACAGGACATTACTACTCCTAAGATATATTATGTGTTTTCCCCATTTTTCTCCATTTCAGTTGAATACTCAGAAGTGCACTAGCTTAAAAATCTCCTGGTTTATTATTATTATGATTGATAGTCCGGTCACATGATATAAATGACTGCTGAGGTGCAACTTTTAAATTGTTAATTTGTATACAACTTTAGAATGTAATCTTTCAACATGCTGTTCATGGCTTTGTACATAAAAATGCCAAAATACTTGTTTGGTTGATTTTGTTTCTACAGGCTAAAAGGCAACAGAGCAGAGATCACTTTTCAGTACTGTCGTACGTTCATTTCTCCTCCCTGTACGAATCTGGCTTCAACCTATCATAGTTGGCAGTGATACCCAAGGTAAGCTGAAAATATTTACTAGCAATAGTTAAAATGAATTTCTTTGGAGACCTGTGGTACTTATATGCTTATTCAGCAAAACCAACTCGTTCAGAACCTGATTTGGGAAAGCATTTCAATATTTCCTTTATTTTACATGTGTGTTTAAATTATACTAACTTCAAGATAAGCCTGAGTGCTTTCATTTTCTTGAATTTGTGCTTTTGTACATGACTCTCTCACAGAAAAGAAGTTTAATTTAGTGTAATTGGTAGTATGTTTCTTTCTGAAGTCAGATCTAGAAGTTGCTGTCATTTAAGATCATAATGTGTAGAAGGTGTTAAAGATGAAGTCATGTTTACTATGGAAGCTTTTAATAGTTTGCAGTATGTAAACCTAAGCAAAGAAGTGTTTAGGAGATCCGGCTCTTGTTCACCTAGTTCTCTGAAGTATGAATTAAATATTTTTTTGACTAAGATTTAAAATCTTTTCTCTAAACTGTGAACCCAAGGAGTCTTCTGCTAGACAGACAGTTGCAACGAACAAATACTGAAACTTTCCAAGGTCCCAACCATTCCAATATCTACACATCTTTAACCTCAAATAAATGAATATTCATAGTGACTTCATGGATATGGGACTACATATGCACCTAAAATTAACCTTGTGTGTAGCCTCTCATGGGTTTAGGACTGAAGAAGTTATTTGGTGGGAGTGAGGAAAGCAATGGTTAGGAAAACTCCCAGAGATGTTATTTTTGCCACTAGTTCACACACCTTACTTAACACCTTCCAAGCCTGGAAGCAGACTTGCTACGCTCTTCAGAGAGTTTCTAAAGCAGAGCACAAAGTCCACACCCACCGAAATCTACAGGAGCTTTGCCAACAGGTTTTGTGTGTCCAGAATCCCTCCCCAAGGAATGTGCATCGCTGCTTTGGGTTACTCTGACCATGAATGCAATCTGGACATTCAAACCCAATTTTTTTAAAATCATTTAATCATTTTCTGTAGACTACATCATTCATTTCCCCTTCTCTCTTCCCTGTGCAGATGATTTGGCAGGGAAAGCAGTAGGCACAACAAATGATAGAGGAGAAATTCCCATAACTTGGGAAGGATAGCAAAGACTTTATTTGGTCTAATTTCTGTTCCTTTTGGCGTCAACTGTTTTTTACCAGGAATTTTAGTTAATTGAAAATACTCTGTGCTGTATTTTTTCCTCTGAGAGATACAGGGATAAGGGGGTAAAGCTTTTGTTTAGCAAACCTTGATCCTGAGTCTGTAAGGAGACCCTGATGGTGAGGCACTTTCTTCTGGTGAAGTTGGATTAGATGACAGTAAGTTAGATATCAGTGCTGAATTTGTAGGTATGGACTCACCACTCCTGCACTCTTTTTTAACCATTTGTCAGATTCAGTCAACACAGGGTTCCAATTTTGCCCCACCTCAAATGTAAATTTTAACGGGTAAGTGTCACTTTGAAAACCAAGAAGATCTGTGGAGGGACTTAACATTTCATCAGCAGATATATTTGCAGCCATTATCAGCAACTTGCTCCTGGCAAGACCCCAGGGCATCTCCTAGATACAGTGGTTGTCTGCCTCTTGTTAGCTGTTAAAGCTGTGATATTTTCTTTGAAAGTTACTTTCAAGAGTCTTATCCCCAAGTCTCTAGTATCTCCTTTGCTCTTTGAACTGCTTAGGCAATTTCCAGCCACTGAAAAAGAGCCAGGTCTTTAGAGCAGGTGACTGAAAAGAGTGGGAAATAGGGAAGAAAATCACAGAAAAAAAATCTTTCTTTTTTTTTTCTTTCTTGGAATTATAGTGTTTTAAGGTCTTCTGTTTTCCCTTGGCATTACAGCTCTTGATTATCTTACCTGCCTGACAGTGCTCAAACACATACCAGATGGACCAAGGTTTCCATTCCCATTTGGAATCACTTTTCCATGAGACTCAGCTACAAAGGAAAAGAGAAAAACAGAACAATGGTGATGCCCAAAATTAAGAAACTACCAAGTTGTCCCATGAGGGACAGAATTAATGAAGCCTTGTCTTCTACAGGACTGTCATTGTTCTCTCCCTATCACCCCAAAAACTTGCTCATATACACTCTGACAGCTATAACAGAAATGAACAGCATTTACTGTGGCTAGTTCATATTAATGCATGGGCTGATTGACCAGCTGACTGTGTCCAAAAAACATGTTTAACAGCTAAATAGCAAGTGCTTTTCCCTTGTGGTATCAAGGGTGGGAGCAGAGAGGGGATTTTCCATCCAACTTCCATTTTTGTTGATGTTGGTGAGATTCTTACCCTCCTTCTACACTGTCTAGGAAATTTGCAACAGATTTGAAAACTGTTTGAATTGGGAAAAAATGGCAAATAGTGTGATTTCAAAATCCTCAAGGGACAGCCCCTGCAGACAGTCAGGGTTATCATGTTCCCAAGTGAGACAGAGACTTCTTGTTCCTGCTTATGTCTCACCTCTGAGGTGGAGAGGAGGTGCTGCTGCTAACTGCTTCCAAAACCGCTCCCAAAACTGCTCATCCCATGCTGTCCAGGACTTCTGGTTATGAGCTTGTTTGAGACAAGTGGCAACATGCTGATGTTTAAAACGCAAAGTGGCAATGTGGCAGTCATCCCACATAGTGCCTGACTTGCAACGCAGAACAGAGCACCAGGAAAAGCAAGGCAACACAAAAACATGGATCCATTTCTCTGTCCCCTTCTCATGCATACCACAAAAGAAAAATCCCTAGCTGCTTTTTCTCATAAAGAAAGCTCAGAATCTCTTCTCTCAAAGAAGGGTTTTGAAAGGTTACCTTGGAAGTCAGGGTGTATTGTGCTGGGCAGGGCATTTTCAGAAGCTCTTGTGAGGGAAGAGCAAGGACCTGAGGCAAATGTGCTGTAGAAAACATTCATTCTAGAGCCAGGTGGCTAGGAAGCCTGTGTCACAGAAGGGTGTTCTAATGGATGGAATTTGCTCAGATCAGATCTGGAGGAAAGTTAAAAGTGAAGTCTGCTAAGAAGGGAGGGGTGGGGGGAGGTGTTTTAAGATCTGGTTGCACTTCTCATTATCCGACTCTGGTGTCACTGGGTGTGCCGTGCAGTCATAAATCAGAGAGTTTTCTTCCTTTATTCTGCATTGAGTCTCTTTTGCCCATGACGCTGATTGCAGAATGATCTCTCCCTGTCCTTATCTCCACTCCTAAGCCTCTCAATATATATTTTCTCCCCTGTCCAGCTGAAAAGGGGAGCAATAGAGTGGCTTTGGTGGGCATCCAGCCTCCAGCCAGGGCCAAACCACCACAATGCTGTATTATTACTCTGAATTTTAAATATGAAGAATGGTTGGAGGTGCTTCCTCTGGGTGCTATGGGGCAGCTGTTCAAGGGAGGAGCTCTTGCTGGGGAGGGTGTCTCTTTCTGGGTGGCATAGCAGGTGCTCTGTCCCCTTGCTGGTACACTGCTAATTATATGAGCAGAGATGATACATTCCATGAAGTCCAGGACTAGACACAGTTCTTCCTTGAAGACCTTGGTTCTGCACGCCTTGGCACACATGCTGCCTCCTGTATCATGCCTGGCTCATTCAGGGCAGAGGTTGCAAACCCATTTTTAAAGAGCAGGCTTCATTTCCCTTCACAGCTTATTAATGTACAGCTGCCATGGCATGCTAGTGCATAGCCTTCATGGTGGGGCAGCCGTGGATGTGGAAGTTCATCCTGTCTCCATGTTCTCCTCCTTTCTGCCCTGCCCTCCAGTATTTCTCAGCCTCAGCCAGAGGCAGAGCAGTGACAACAGCCCCAGGTTTCCTACAGTATCTGCATGCCTTTACCTATGCGCCATGTTCAGCTGCGCTTATTGATTTCTTAATGCTGTCACATGCTCCAAAATCCTGCTGCAAAACCTGCTTCTGGCCTCTGAGCAAATTCTTCTTGCCTGGAGATGTGTCAGCCATGAAAGTGGCATCTCTCTAGGCAGAGGAAGTAATTCAGCTGAAATCAAGAAGGCTTTTCCCTAAAAGTAAATGAGCGTTTTTCATGTATGCACCTACAACTGTGATTCCCTGGGCCTGGTGCCTATGCCTGGTCTTGGCAGAGAGCTTGGTTGGTCTGTGTGGATCTCCATCAGTCTTGGCAGAGGCATGGGGACCCTCACAAGCAGATCTCTGTGAAGGACTGGGACCCAGATTTGATAGACAGAGCTCACCCCTTCCCAGCCCCAGTGTAAGTAAGTGCCTTCCATCGGGCCCATCTCTCTGTTGGGGAAACTGAAGCCAAGAAGGGAAGGCTGGATGTTCAGAGTGCACTTTAAACTGAGGTGCCCTGATTTGGAAAGGCATGAGGCACCAGCTCTTCCCATTGACTGAAGATGGTAGTGTAGGGCTCTTCACATGTCAGGCCACTTATTTCTAGTCCTAAATTTGGGACCTGAATTCACATCAAGATTGGAAACACTAGCCATGGGCTAACTGCTACATGCAAGTTTACAGCCCTGTCTCCATTTGCCTTTCAGGTGGTTTGTCCTTTTTTTGTTCTTTCAGGCAAATGTAATCCTTTCAGGATGTATGTTGTTAATAACACCAGATACCTATAATACAAGTTCTGTTGTTAGCCACTATTTCTGGTGTCAGACAACCTGCTGTGTCCTAATTGAAACTGTATTTTTTCATTTCAGAAGCAAGTTTTCATCTTCAGAGTGTAACCTCATTCTGCTGAAATCCAGGAAAACCAGCTTAGCTTTAGAGCTACAGCACAGTCTTAGACAAAATGTTTCTCCAAACTGTGCTTTTCCTATTACAGACTCAATCTGTCTGCAAAGCTTTTGCTTTTGTTTTAACTGGAACAGAGGATAAAAGGTTAATAAGATTAAAATAGAAGAATAATTTTCTCAGCTCATTTACATCCCCTCTTTAGTTTTCTATAATGATGGAGGACGAGGCAGTTAATTTGTTCTTAACAATGTAGGAGTACTCAGTACACTTAAGTATTACCCAAGGTAAAAGCTTTCATTTCAACCACTCAATTATTTTCTAGCTATGTCTAGTTTAAAAGAAAAGGTGAGAATGGCTTGGCTCAGTTTAAAGAACTGAAGGTGAATTGACAGTTTTTGGATACCTCCTCCCCTCCCACACAAATTGATAAATATAAGGATAATATGATAAATATGTCCACTGATTGTTTGAAATTCCAGATAATTTACTACTCGTAGACCTCTGGTTGGGGACTTTCTTTCCCCGGCCAATTCAACATGTGCTGTTAGCTAAAATCAAAATCAGCCTCATACAAAGCCGCTGAAAGCTTTATGTGCTCTGAGAACACACCACACCTAAGCGCAGTAGGACATTGTTTCCTCGCCATAAGAGAGATTGCAGAGAGTTACAAATAATAGTTCAGTTGCCCAATGTATTTTTAATGGATTAGCAAAGTTAACAAATGGTATCTTATTTCTGGCTCCTTCTGATGTAATGTAATTCTTTCAAAAGCATACTAGATGTTCCAGTTTAATGACCCTTCATCTTTTCAGGGAACAAATATACACGTTCCTGTTGCTCAGTCCTTCGCACTGACCTTCCAAAAAAATAGCTGGAGACAGGACAGCTTTTGTCTTAACCAAATCAGAAATACTTAGTTCTAGCTTTATTTTCTGATGAGAGGAATTTTATTAACTGGGGCACAGCTTCAAGTAAACTGAATTAGGTGGGGGAGATGTCATGCCGCCTTCCCACAAGAAGCCACAAGCCCATCAGGGGCTATAGCTCTTTTCCCACTGATACCAGCTTATCATCACCAGCCTACATGTTTCTGGCAAGCGTTGCTGGTGTCTGACTCTAGGTTACACCCAGCCATGATGTTCCTAACAGGGTGGGGGGAAGGAACCCCTTTTGTCTATTTTTTTTTTCCTCTTCCCTCTTTTAAAAGTGACCTTCCTCCACTGGAGTGGCGGCTTCAGGCTCAGCTTCAGGCTCCTGCTTCTGGTTGGAAGGGCGGGGTGAATGACTTCCTCTTCCTCCTCCCTTCCCGTCCCTTCCCCACTCCCAGCTCTGCTGCACAGATCACTTGGCTGGGAGAGGCGGAGGGGAAGGGTGTTCCTGCTGCCAAGAGCTTGAAAAGGATCGTGAAGATATTTTGCATGATTCCCGTTTCAGGCAGCAATACACATAGAAGCAAAGCACGAGGCAGGGAAGAGGAAGATGCAAATTCCCCAAGCCCCAGTGAGATACCAAAGCCACACACAAGTCCAGCAAGCAGCAGAGATATCCAGGTACTTGCAAAAAGCCTAAACAGCAGCGGGGCTCATCCCTCCCATCAGCTGCCTTGACATGAAGTCTAGGGTCCGTCTCCCTGTTAGAGGGCTGCCAAATCCTTTCCAGCCTTGCTGCCAGGCTGTCCTCACCATGTATCAAACTACTCAGAACTGTTTCCCTCATAACCCACAGTCCAAAAAAAAGTGAAAATGTGGTCGGAGCTGAGATGCAAGCACTGTGGTCCACAATGGGCAGTGTGAAGTATTTTAAGGGTAAAGGGTGGTAAGGGCACCATCATAAGGCGATGGCAGAGGAGCACTCTCATTTTTTTCAGCAAATACAAATGAAGCTGAGGGGACCCAGCCAACTGCTTTGCTGGTGGTTTGAATGCTGTGTGGCAATAGAGAAGCCTGCTGAACCTCACCTTCTCTATTCCTGGGTAGTGACTTCCCTGCACTGTCAAATAGAAATAGTTTTGTCTTAAGCCTAAATCACAGTTCTCCACTCATCTTCAGGTTGGCCTCTTGCAGTCTGATGCAATCGTGGCAAAACTTACTGGCAGCTTCTGTCCAAAGCAGGCTGTTTCGAATCTACTTGATCAAAAATGCCATGCTTTTGAACACACACTACCTGTCTGCTTCCAGCAACCTCACCAAGTTCTGCAGACCATGGGTGACAACAGGATGGCATCTTACGTGAGAAACAAGGACTGACTACCAGAGGCGATTCAGGTAATTCTGCATTGCTTACATGGCACCAGTACCCCCTTTGGAAGCCTTTTGGGAATTCTGCCATGCATCAGAAACATGGTCCCTGTCTCTGTCCTGCTCCTGGAGGCTGGCGGCGGCTGGTCATGCCAAGGGGAAATCTGCTCTCACGTCAAAGCCGGCACAGCCTGCTCTCTTTCAGAACATGATGGAAAATGCACTTCTTTGTTCAGCGTTTTTACTAAGTGTAAAAGTGTAAAACCCTTGATGGTTTGCCATCTGGATGGAAACTGCTCCCCGTTCAGGGGAAGACAGGTAAAAAGCAGAGCATGTGGGTTCAGCCTTCTTTGCTCTAATTTTTGATGTGGAAAACATTCAGCCTCTCTGGTGGTTACTGCCATATTTATGTGTAATAACAGTAAATAACACTAAAAGAACAACAATAACCTGACGAGCGCCACCACTGAGCGGTGCTCCGAAAATCAAAGCAAGTTGACAGCTCTGTGAAAGAGAAGGCTGTAAAGGCACAGTGCATTATGTGGAAAATAAATTTGGAAATGCATGGAAAAAATGAGGAAAAAAAAAAAGAAAAAAGAGCATGTGTTTGTTTGCAGAGACTGGGTGGGGGGCAGGACAGCAAGGTGGTGCAAGAGACCTCGTGGGGAGGAGGGCAGGCAGAACGGGAGGACGTAAAAAAGAGCAAAGGACTTTTGTGAGCTTTTTGGCAGATGCTGGAGCAGGTGGAATGCAGAGTGTTTACACAGTTCATATTTCAATATACTAAGAAAACACGGGGAGTCAGGCTCTAAGCTGTTATTAAGCTCCCCTCCCCTCCTGCCCCAACCACTTCTTTAAAATCTGCCTTCAGATCTCAAATGAAACTGCTCTCTGCTGGACTGATGGCGCTGGGGCAGCGACCGTGCCACCAGCTGAGAAAACAAATTTGAGAAAGAGAGTGTGCGCTCAGGTTAACAAGCCTTGGGCAAGCGAGTCCCCTCCACTTTCCCTGTTCTCACCTCCTATTCCCCAAAGCCCCTGGAAAGAGCTTGCCTTGGTATGAGAAGCTGTTCCGCATCGAATGGCGGCCGGGCTTTAGAGCAGTGAGCAGGGAGGAGAGGAGAGATTTACAATGTTCCAGTTTTGACTTTTTTGCGTAATGAAAACCAGAGGTCTAATAAAATACAGCAGCAGTGACACTGCAATGGGGGGGGTAGGGTGGGGGGGAGAGAAGCGTAGAGGGGGGGAAAGAAAAACAAACTTTTAGGATAAAATAAACATCATGTACTCCAGTAAGGAGTCTATCTCTATTTCCATCTATGGATACAGACATAAACACAATGTCCTCTACTAATTCAAATTAAGAAGATTAAATCCAGTTAAACCGAACACAAAATAGGTTGGAACACTCCCCTGTAAGCAAATCAGTCCTCGGTGAATTAGCCCAGAAAGCAACTTTGGCCGCAAGACTGTATGAGTGGCCCAAAGGTGCTTTCATACCTTTTTACGGTTCACCCGTGATCTGACACTGGTTACTCAGAAAAGGGCCAAAAATACGTTTTTGAAAAGTTCTTAGTTCATTCAGAATTATATTGGCAGGGGGGTTGTTGCTTTTACACCTTTATTACTTTTTAAGGAGAACTTTTTCCTTCTTTTTTTGCAGGGCTGGAGCAGAGGAAATAACAGAGCACATCTGAATGCCTCGGTGGGATAGTCTACATCCTGTGAGATGAAAATTGTATCTCACAATGATTTCTATCACTGATACACATGGTGCTTCTCTTTAAAGCAATGTAGAAACATTACAATCAGGATATATTGACTGGTTAGAGGAGCAGGCAGACCTGTGCAGCACACAGAGCAGTTTGCACCCATCAGAACTCCCACATAGCACGTTCACTTCAGGATGATAAACTAAAATTTTTCTGTGGTTGTGAGTCTGAGGCAAAACTGAGAGTGGGAAGAAAGGGGTCATAAGCTACAGCCTCTGCCCCTTCCAGCTGATCTGGGAAGTTTGGGTTCTGAGTTTAATTCACAAGTTAGTTTCCTTCTCCATCTGTGATCCTGGAAAAATCATTTAACTTCTTTGACTTCTCCAGTTACTCATCCATAAAACAGATAGTTTTATTTGAGCTGGGAAGCTCAAGTAGAATTTCTACTTGAAATTTTTACAGGAAAAGTAGTATAAAAGGAAAACAATTGCTTGAACAGCAGTAGCAGCAAGCCATACTGGCAAGTCACAGAGGGGTGCTTTGAAATGCATTTGTTAATTCTATGCTATTTACCTGGGGTTTAGAATAACACATGCCTTGACCACATGCCCTATTATTAATGATATATTCACTAATAAAGTCACTGTGTCCTGATGACAGTGAAATACAGCATTTGACATTCCGTAACTGTATCCTACATCCTGTTCAAGGACCGGGAGCAGACACAGGCTGGCTGGCTTGCTGAGCTCCCACTCTTAGATCGTGTTTGGCTAACGCAGGCTCAGCAGACGAGCACTAGTGCTGAATTTGGGTGTCCTGATAGAATCTCCCAAATTTGAGAGCAAGGCTCGCTGTCCACGCGTTTATCATGGCCTCGTGACTTCCAGCCAGCACATTGAGGAAGATGTGCCATGCTCTGCCTCATTCAGAACATACTTTGGAAAAGCAGAGAGAGCTAAATGAACAGGCTCAGAGCTCCTCTGGCCAAAAAACAGATTCCCCTGATTCCTCCTTTCCCTCTTCCCCTGCCCCGTCCCCCCTTCTCTCCTCCAGGCATTCAATACAAAATATCATCTGTAGATAAGAGGCAGTAAAGCTGTTGGGGAACATAGTGCTGCAAAAGTAAATCCAAACCTCTGTGTTATGCATTGTTCTTCGTTCACCACCCAGACAATTAACTGATCTGACACCTCGTTGTCCTGGGAGGTGGGGTAGGGGTGTGTATGTGTGTGTGTGTGTGTGTGTGCCCTGTCACCCCAGTAAAGCCAAAACTGGAAGTCTGTATCTGCCAGCTCTCAGGAGCTGGTCCTCGGTCCCTTTGGCGTGGCCACCTCAAATACAACAGCACCCTCCACTGTCTGCTCGGGGTAGAGAGAAGCCCGCCCGTGTAATTCCCTCTGACAAGATGATAAAACCCAGCCAGCGGAGATCACTCTAATTTAGACAGATTATCCAGCTGTTTGAGGAACACAAATTAATACAGATGATGGTAAGTAAGCGATTGGAACACAGCCATTCGTTTGAAATAATTGTAAAAGGGAACGACACTTCAAAAATGCAGCCCACTTCAGAGTCAAATTAAAGATGAAATCGTAATTAGTCTACTGTGTATATTCTACTATGATATCATTCCAAAGAATGTAAAATTCTTTATGGTTAGTATTTTCCCCTTGTGCTGTTATTTGAAGATACTTTTTCAGTCTCAAGGAAATACAAGTCAGATGTGCTTTCTCACAGCAAACCTCAGCCATTTCAAGTGAGAGTGGCTGATAGCCAGGGACCTGTACACATTCATGAGTCACAGCTCCTTTCAGTCACAAGTGCGGGACACTAAACATGACCACTGGCTACTATTTCTGGGTTAGGAGGCCGTGCTGGAACAACAGGGGCAGGAATATTTGATGAAAAGGCTCTATAAAAATAGACTGGTTTGCTCAATTTTTTCTTTCCTTCTCATACCTTTTTTTTTTTTCCTTCTTTTTAGTTTACATAAGTTTCTTCTCCTTAAAATACTCATGACTGAGCTAACTTTGCCATTAGCACTCACTGGTGTAAATGAATGGAATAGCATTCCCACCGGGAGAGTCACCTGGTAAGCAGGGTGCACGTACCGAAAATGTTTGTAGAGAGGAGGAGTGGGCAAGAAAATGACAGGCAACCACCATAGCTGGAAGAAGGTGGAAATGATGGAGACAAAGGATACAGCAAGGAAAAAGCAGGTTCCTCTTCCGGCTCTATGGACAGTCTCAAGTCTCCTCCTGCCAGACCTGGAAGCTCTCCTTTTGGTTGTGATTTCTGCTGTACTACAACCAAACACCCCAGTTCGTAGAATCATGGAATTTGTGAAGTTGGAAGGGACTTTTAAAGGTCATCTAGTCCAACCCTCCTGCAGTAAGTAGTGACACCTTTAACTAGATTAGGTTGCTCAGAGTTTCCTCAAGCCTGACCTTGAACTTCTCCAGGGATGAGGCCTCCAGCACCCATCTGGGCAACCTGTTCCAATGTCTCACCACCCTCAGAGTGAAGAATTAAAATTCTTGTGCCGTGCATGATGCAAGTGCACAGAACCTCAGCAGCTTCTCAGTCTGTGTGGCCAAGGAGTGGGAGCATAACACAGATACTACAGTCTGCCTGAATGCTGTCAGAAGTTTCCCAATTCCCAGCTCAGAGCTTTAGTTCCCAGCAAGACAGACACATCTCACTTCACTGGAGGTTTCCCAGTACCAGGGAAAAGTTTCAGCACTGCCACTTCTCGACAACTGGTGCAGAGACCAAATTAAAGAATAGCTTCCTGACTTACTTGCTTTTCCTTTTTCCTTACCGGCACTACTGGAGCTGCTGGCAATACAATGAAGAAGTAGAAGCAGAGATTTAGGTGGTAAAAGCAGGGATTTAGGTGGTAAAAGCAGGCATTTAGGTGGAGGTGGCAGATGCAGTAAAAGGAAGGGTCCAGTAGGCAAAAAGAAAAGGAGGAGGAAGATGAGGCAGCAGTAGTGAGGCTTACTCCCATAGGTTTGGGGGACCAGGACTGATCCTTCCCAACAGCAGAGAGCAGCAAGACTCTTTGGGGAGGGGGTGCTTTTCTTGAGGACTCTTGGCCCCAGAAGGGTCATACCGCAACAACTTACAGCAGAGCCATTACTTTGCTCACAGACTTTGCCAAGAACTCTGGGAATAATTGCACAGAATCATCACAGAATCATGGCATGTTAAGAGTTGGAAGGGCCCTCAAAAGATCTTCTAGTCCAACTCCCCTTCCAGAGGAGGATCACCTAGACTAAATCACACAGGATCTGAGCTCTTTGCAACGCAAAAGGAGGCAAGGTATCACTAGGCTGTATGGGAGAGTAAAGGCTCTTTGTCAGCCTTACAGGAAAAGTCCTGCTGCAGGTGTAGCAAGCATATGAAGGAAAGTCTGCTGCCACAGCTTAGTGATCACTCATCTTAGTCCACAGGGCTACTGAAAGAGGTCTGGGTCCAGACAGCATAGCTGTAGGGGAAGAGCTAAGGAACTAAAGGCACAGTGGTTCCTCCTCCTTGCCTTCATGAAGTCATGCTTGACTCATGCTGCAGCGATCAGTATACTGGAGCATGCTGCACAGACATGGAGGCTGACAGCTCTTTAGCTGTAGCAACCTACAGCTTTGTGTCAGTGTGGTCGGAAGCGAAAGGGACTCTCGGTTCATGCCTCTGTGGTGACACAGCTAGGATACTGCTGATACCAAACAGAAACAGGGCATCTCGGCACCAAACCACACTGTTTGCTCTTTAATTAGATTTCAGGACTGCTGCTTAAATGGTCATCATAGACCCCATTTGTAATTAAAACTGGAATTATCAAGGGCAGTCCAATTCCCATGTGAAGCAGGAGCAAGTTGGAATACAGTTCTTCTAAGCTCAAAACTGTTAGGCAAAAAAAAAATGTATCCTGTTTCATATTCCAGAAGCTGTTAACAAAAACATACACACTGCATCCAAAACTTACTTTCTGCCCCACAAAAAGCAAAATACAGAACCAACAAAATCCCAGGCTCAGCCTGAATTTTCAAAATGTCCTTGTGCAAGTCTTTGGCAAGACTTCATCCAGCTCAGGTCACTCACATTTAGGAATTAATTTATTCAGGCAGGGACAGTTGTGGAAGACTTCAGGGTAAGAAAAGCCTGCCTTTCTGGATGTGACCAAAAGAGCCTTTCTTGTTTAGTCTAGCAAAAAGAAAGTTGAAATGTGTGAACTTTTTCAAAATACATCAAGGCAGTAGACACCAGGAGGGCTGATGAGCTATTTCAGCTAAAGAATGATGTTTTCAGAAGAACAAATAGCAATAGACAGGCCCTGAATATATTCCCACTGGAAATTATGACAAGTTTTCTAGCAGAAAGGGAAGAAAAATTCTGGTAAAACATTAGTAACAGTTGAAATGTGAAGCTCGATAGGTTTATGAGAGGGATTATGTGACATAATTGCCTGTATTAACAGGGGACTGAGTCAAAGATGACTACTCAGGAGGTCCTTCCTGACCCAGGCTCCTCAGCTGGCTGGTGATTTGGACGCCTTCCCTGTTGGGTTCCCATACTCAGATCTGCGGGAAGGACATAGTTTCCAGAAAGCGTGGAGCCTTTCTGAGTATTTTGCCTGGGTCAGCCTTAAAGACACACCAAAAAACATCAACACCACGACTTTAAAATACCTCATTTTTTACACACACCCCTAAAAATAATATTTTCTCGAGAGCTATGATTTGATCACAGACTAAGAACATTCTTAGATAGACTTCTGCTTGAAAGAGGAGTACTTGATACACTGATGGTAGATGTTAACTTGTTAACAGCAACATGTTCTGGTGCTCATGCCTTAAGGCTCATTGAATGGTCCAGTACTGTTTATTAACACCTACATCTACCCGGTATTCCCTGATGAAAGGGTAGCAATGAAAGATTCCATTGTCTCAGGGAATCCGAGGAGTCATTTAGCTAGGTGAAGCAAGAGGACACATTAGAGAGGTATTAGGTAGATCACGCAAATCCACATTTCCTCTGCTCTACAGTGCCCAAAACCTAAGAGAAGAAAGTAAGTTGCCTAAATATTTACAGGCCCTTGAGTGTGTGCACGTCACACACTGTGGTTGCTGCACAGATAAGTACAAAAACCAAGACAAGGTAATCTTGGCCACAGAAGTTCCATTAGTATTCCACTAGCAACTGCTGCCCTGTAATACTAAATTATTTTCCATTTTTACAACAGTTTCAGTACAAAATTGCATACATACATACCTGCCTCCAAACCACCTCATTCTTCTGTTTTTTCTGAGGTTCATTACACAGCTTCCATCAATATTATGAGTTATTAAATGATGGGATCAGTACCTGGGCAAGGTTGAAGAAAGCTACAGCTGTGAGTCCCAGCTTGAAAAGCTCTTGTATATAGTGACTGTATCATGAGACTACTATTTGTAGTAATGCATGTAATCAGACAGTAGAATGTAATTATTCCTGGCATCTAGACATTATGGTCATGAATGGCATTTAAGCAAAATCACATGACATATGCAGTATCTGGACAGATCAATATGAGAAAAAAAATACTGTCACTCATGTCCTTGACAATCTATGTAGAAATTTAGGTTCACATTGAAGAAAGATCACCATTTATGGATTGCTATACTGTAAAACTGAGGCCATCCATAGCTGCTGAAGAAATATCAGCATAACATCATCTGAATGTGGTTCTCAGCCTCCAGTGTGCAAATGCACACTGTTGGAGACAGTGCAATGTGACAGTCTTCCCTTTTTCTACTCAAGTCAGGCTAACCAAACAACAGGGAAAAGCACACAAAGGAAGTTAATTTCTTCCAGACAGCCTTTCAGGTACTGCAGCTCCAGCTTGTTTTATGCTGAGGCCAAGCTAGAATGGACTTGGAGTGTACATTATTTACCAAAATACCTCAACTAGACACAAAGCTGAAAATCTGGCATTTCTCTACACATTGAATTGATGGAGCTTGAAAGAGAGCATGGCAATCAGGGTCATCCATTGGAAGGAGATACTTATTTACTTCCTGCAGACAAGAGGATTGACATAGCATCCTGAACACTATAAATATTGTTAGAATTTTCTCCCAAAAGCAGCAGCAATAGAATACAGATTACAGTGTGAGGAATCTGCGGATGAATCAACTAATATCCCAGCCGCTTGCAAGAACTGTGTCAATCTGAACAATACTAGTCAGCCACCTATATTGAAGAAACCTTTACATTCAAGAAAGAAGTTTCCCTCTTCCATGAACATTCATCTTTAAACTGGTTGCAGCCCAAATTCAGACAGGAAAGCAACTGGTGAAGGTTGCCTGTTATATACAGGCAGTCTGGTATTTCCAAGGCGCTAGAGTATTCTGGTAGGTTATAAGGCTAGGTCATAAGGCTCTGCAGTCAACTGTAACTGTAACTGAATTAGGATCCAGCCTAATATCAATAAGGATAGAATAATTAAACAAAAATATTTGTACCAGCCTGAAAACATTTTGGGCAGGTGATATTCCTAAAAAAGCTGGTCTTTATAACTTCCAGAAAAGCAAACAGATATCTCTCAGGTGATAGCTGCATTATTTCACAGATCTTCTGCCCTGGTGACTTAAAGTATGGTGATCATCAGGTTACTGTGCTTCCCCCTTGTGTAGTCTCTATGTTATCTGCTCTGTTGTTATCATGCTGTCGCTTTAAAAACTGGATCCAAGTGGAAGAGTGGTGTTGGTTTTTTCCCATGTAGGAGAAAGACAATACCAATATAAATTTCATGCAGAGTAAGAAAAACATAATCCCCAAGTGTATGCAACGTGTAAATGAGCCACAGCTTCAACTGGCCATTTTGAACATCTTCCTCCATTGTCTATATTTAAAGTCTCAGCCCTACCTCGGCGAAGATTGCTGAATCAGGTGAGCTACTCAAATGCTACTCTTCTGGGCCTTGTGGCATGCCTGTTCATTATATTTTTAACTCAAGACAGAATGTCCCATATTTCTGAAAGATTTGACTTGCTGTCAAGTCATTATTTATGCCCACAGGAGGACTGATGAAATGGTCTTAGCTGAGAAGCCCTATGCACAGCCAATGGATCCAAAGAGTTCATGTTTGTATTAACACTGTCCTTTCCAACTCCTCATTTACCAGGTCCCTCCTCACCTGCCAGAGTATGCAAGTATTCAGCAGCACAATAAATTCACACTTTTAAGTCTTGAGAAATATTCCTTAAGTCCAACACTGCATCATTCACTTGGAAAAAACGTAACCAAAGAAAAGTTTGCATCCAGAAACAAAAATCAGATCACTGCAAAATCTAAACTATGCCTGAAGTTCTATGAATAGAGGGGTTGGACAGGCTCAGGCTCATGCTGGACTTGTTTAAGACAGTGAAATTCCATTTCCTTATAAAAAAAAAAAGATTTTAAAAAAATGGCAAGTTTTTAATAGAACTCACTTTATTTTACAGATTTTTTGCTATTTTCCTCAGCATGATGGCTCAAACCAGATCAAAGCACAAAACAAGGCACTCACCACCCAAGGCTATGCTCCAGATAGATACAATTTCTCTTGGCTGTTTTGCCTGACCGTGAACATGTCCCTTCTTTAGGCTCTTAGCAGACCTCAGAGTTAATATGAACAGGCAATGGCATTGTCTTGCCTGCAGACCTAACAACAGGCATCAGCTCCATTTCTTCACACTGCTTTTTTTGCTTCATTGGTTAGGGTTTCAATAATATTTATTACAAAAAATACTTAAAAAGTATATATAAAAGGGACATTTTGATTCCAGGTCTCCCCCAGATGTGAGTATGTGGAATCAAAGCACCTGGAGCTTCTCAGAGCAAAAAACTCAAGGCCATCTTTCCTTTATGATGATGGCCTTGTGCCTTCTCTTCATAAAAAGAAAAAGATACTGACTATAGAATGATCATAATGTTCAGTTTGTGCAATCTGAGGAAGCTGATGCTCTTTCCAATCTCCCTCGTGGAAAACATGGTACTACACGCTCAGTTTTGCCCTTTTTTTAACTAGGTTGTGTCTTCCCTCCCCCCAAGTCTTTTATAACCTTTTCAACTGACCACATAAAGACAAACTGATGTGGCAGCCTTCTCACAATGGAAAGTGCTGTGGAACAGATTTAAGGCTGCCTCAGTGATGAAGAGGAGCATGGCCTTGCAGCTGAAAGCCAAGTCCAGAGCCAGTATTGGCACAGGGGTTTACACTGACTGCTTTAGAGCCATGGTCTCTTTCTCAATTTGGCCCAGAGTCTCTTTGGCTGAAAAGTCAAACAATGAGCAAAAAACCAGTGGTTATGAAACTGTGCAGTTATTACAGCCTCTAAGAACTCAGCTTGTAACATATTATAGTTGTAACAAAAAAAAAAATTAAAAAATATTGCAATCTTTGCCTAACTTACTTCACTTGTTTGACAGCTGATTCCTATTAAGGGTTTGTATGGATCATACCAGTAATCTTGATAAACCTCTGATAAGGTGTCCAGATGTCCTGGTTTTGCCAGTTTCTAATTAGCAGTCCTGGGGTCCTGTCAGTTTAAGTTGGTGTTTGCTGCCCAGGGCCATAAAGTGAAAAGTTCTCTGCATCTGATGTCAATTCTTCAAAGACAGACCCCCTCCTTACCATTGGATATTGAGTCCCAGTTGGAGAGGCTGCAAATTTGATCAGGCTAAAAGAAATTACAGGCAAGCCTGGAAACAATATTCTCATGTGTATGTCCTAAGAAAGTGCCATTCTTCCTCCATGCTTCTCCTGCGCCCATGGACAGACATATCCCAACCTTCCTAGGGTGAGACACGGCTTCCTGTGTCCTGCACAGTCCCATGCCGCTTCTCCCTACACCCTGCAAAGATTTGTGTCTCAAGTATGACCAAAGGAGAAAAAATTAAAAATACTAAATCCTGGCTAGATAGAACTCATTTCATCACAGGAATACGAGAGCAGTCAAAACCAAATGTGAATTGAGAGGTAAATGCATATGGGATGCTCTTCTTAAAGCTTGCTGTTCAAGTGACTCAGTACTACTCCAAGGTGCTGCTTGGTGCTGTTCCAAGGGTGGTGTTTTCTAGTCTAGAACAGGATGCAGAAGTAATCTCCAAGGACCTCATGCCTTAGGGAAGCTTGTGGGTCTATATCTAGGCATGTTGCTGCCTATTTTTGGCCATATAACAAGGAAAACATAAAGGAAACATGCAGCTAGAGAGGACTCCCACTGGAGGAGAAAAAAACCCTGTCTTGCTGAAAAACAGCCTCTGGGACAAGGTAGAGATGGAGCCAGGAGCCAAGCATCCAAAAAGTGAAGCCTAAAAGTCAGGAAGAGCCAGTAGTAAGGGTGCAGATGGAGCTAATCTGATCAGTCCTTCAACAGTGTGAGTTACAACATTTCACCCCCTGACAAAAAATATCATTCATTTATACCAAGGGGGCTGAAGCAACACCAGTTACTTCCCTGCCTACAGGGTTCTCAAGATGACACCCCCTAAAAAGTGGAAACATTTAAATTTAAAAGTCCCAGGCCAGATAGAACCAGTTTAAAGACTGCAATCAAAAGCGCAGGTCACCTACTACCTTTCAGACAAGTGCTGGGAAAGGGAATTACGTGCAACTGTTCTGTCAGCAAATTTATCCAGACCTTTCTTTGCTCTAAAAGCCCTTAGATCCTGTAAAACCCTTTTCTTTCACAGCTCCAAAGGATAACATTTCAAGAACAAGCAAACTGTGAGTTACTGAGCTGGGAGGCAATCTACACGTTGCCATAGTGGTTAAAACTTAGACTTTACCTTAAGACATTGAGATTTCTCGCAGCTTCTGTAATAAGACAGTTAGAAAGCCGTGGATGCACTCTTTCAAGATGTACAGCAGTGTAGCACTTCTGTTTTAGTGTCAGAATTTGCTCATCCTCTCGTATCTTTTTTTCTCCTGCCATTATGTGTGCGTTCACATTGGAGTTGCAAATTACAGGGCTGCTAGAGTCTTTGGAAAATAAAAAAGCAGCTGCAAAATCCTAAAAATATCCTCTCAGGCACTGCCTTTTCATCCGTATTCAGGAGGAGAGAGCTTTTGCTGACAATCCCCCTGTGTTTTTCATGCTAGGAGAAGGCGTGACCCGAGGAATCTGCCAGAGCAGCTCCACTGCCACCTTCTCCACCCTCTTTCCACTCTGCAGAAGTAAAGCAGAGACGTTAGAGCGTGCAGGGTCATTGCTGAGATTATCAAGGGTGAACCCACGAAAAGGTTTCTCAACCAAGGCCTTAACAAGGCTATTGAACTGTCATGGTGAGAGGTAAATCGGGTGCAAGGAAAGCCGTGCTGTGAGCCCGGACGCCCTGTAAAGAGGAAAAGCCGCCTCTGTGGCATCCTGCAGGCACCAGCTGCTTCTGAAGGCGCAGACACAGGGCTAGATACAGACACACTCAGCTCAGGGGTTTGGTATGCTTCTCCGGCAGACCAGAGTTGTCCCTGTTTAGTTTCAGTGCAAACCCGTCCAGCTGACTCCACAGAGGAGAGCCTTCAATACGAAACGCAGCGTGCCAGGAAAGTTAGCTGGTCATGTGAAATCTCAGAAGGAAAATGAGGAACCCCAGTTGTCAGAATTATAAACTGATAAAATTGGAACCTTGCCTCTCAAATAATATTAATGGTAAATAAAATGCAGCTTTTCAACCAGCAGGCAAGCTAAGCAAAAAAAAAAATATCAAAAATCCAACAATTGAAAGTAAAACTTCTGGATGTCCATCCCATCACTGGCTCTGTGAAACATGCTGATGCAGGAAGCAGAAGGCCAGCTTTGTAGAGATGCAGTTTTTTATTCAGTGCCCACTAGACTGTATTATGCCCTTTATATATACTTTGTGCAGTGCAGGGACCTCACTGGGTGATCTCCGCTCAGGCTGCTCCTGCTCGATATCAAGCTTGCTGCAAGCTTTGCATTCTTGTTTTCTTTATGTGTGGTGAACTATGGTAGTTCAGACCACAAAAGACTATTGTTGGACGTGTTAGAAAAAGCAGGATTTATAGGCTGTGCCTTTTTTCCCCCCTTCTTTCAACAGATAAAGGCTAGCACCAAAATTATAGCACAAGCTCTTAAAAGTCCACTAATTAAAACCAAAGGTTAGTCCCTATGGCAAAAGGTACTACTACGGTCTGCAAGATGTCCTTCAAATTGAAACCGACTGTGTAACTCACAAGTAATATGGATACAAATTAGCTATATGTGATCATCCACTTCTGTTTACCCAAAGTATATTCTTTTTTGTGGTTTTTGCATACATTGCACTTACAATGTGAATGAGCAACACATATCTAGCATTTACCACCCAGTATTTCACATGGGGAAGATGGCAATTAACGTTTTGGTTCAAATTCAAGAAATTCTTCCCTCCTTTCCATCACCCAGTGCCTGATTTGACTGTTAAGACAGCTACAACCGCTCTCCTTAGAGAAAACCAGAAAGAACCCTCTATAAAACACAGTACTTCTCTCTAAAAATATGATACCCACCAAAGAGGAGCGGCAAAATTTCATTAATGCAGAACTGGAAAAAAAAAAAATCACGGAAAGACTAAAGTGTGTGTTTCAAAGTTTGTCCAGTGAGCTAGCTCCTTTTGATGTACAAATTAGGCTACACATCAAACAAGCCCCTGAGAAAATTTCTTGTGTTTCCTGATTTCATTGACACATGAAATAATTTTTTCTGGCCATTTCTGAACACATAATTTCTAATTTTAACAAAATGTTAAGGACCGGACCAGCTCCTGGATTGACTGACTTTTACTATGCTTTTGACTTTCCATAAACAGAAGATGAGTTGCTCTTGTGTTATGTTGGTAGTTTTACATCAGACCCTTGATGAAATCGTGCAGTAGTGAGTAACAGCAGTTACCAAAGAAAGCTAAACAAAACCCAAGCCTTTTGCAGAGCTCATAAGCATCTGAGTGTAGACCTGGTTGCTTTCTAGGGGAGGGATTCTTGTTGATTTTATCTTGGTTAAACCCCCTCCCTAGTGTCTCCAGTCTGCAGCACGTCATGGCGCACATGCCAGGACAGTCCAGTGCCTTGGCAGAGATTTCCACTGCTGGCAGTGGGAGCTCAAACCCTAGCCAAGGTCAAAAGCAGGAGTGACAGCGGAGGTCTAGACCTATTCCCCAGAGGAACTTTATCCACGTCATTCACACGCATGCAAATAATACAAATACAGCACCCACCACATGTATTTGGAAGTCAGGACTTTGGAGGAGAATCCCCCACCGCTCTCCGCAGCACTGGAGCAGCAGAGCTGCTGGCCAGGACAGAGTCGTGTTAGCAAAACTGTGTGGGAGTCTGGCACAGTCCCTGCTGATTCTCCATGTGGTTTCAAGGAAGTCAGTGGCTCCCTCCTCTTCACTAGCTTTACACTGCCATGGAAGATTTCGCCATAACAAAACATTTTGGCAAACTCCTTCAGACAGGTCCCCCTGTCCTTTATCAATGACAGGGAGATTGTGTGGAGAAGGTTCCCCTAAAACATCTGGAGCTGAGATGTGCAGTGTGGGAGGATAGCTGCTAACGGGGAACACCGGACAGTGAAAGCCTTCCCATCTATTAAAGCTTCTGACTGGTCCAACTCATTCCCAAGGAGTCTTTCCCTGGAAAACACACTTAACATGCTGGTACATGCACACACCGGTGCTTCACGAATCCCTGTCTGCCAACAGCAAAATCACAGATTATAAATAAACATGGCTGGTCCATGAGGCCAACAGAGGTAGACTGAGCTATGGTCGTGTAGCTCCTGCAGAAGCACATGTCCCACTACCGAGGAAATCAGACATTCCAGCTCATATCTGTGACTCCCCTTCAGCCCCTTCTTTCCCACCCCTTCCACCTCCCCCTCCTTCTCATGTCAGGTTTGGGGGTTTTTTTGACCCTTTTCCTTAAATATATGGGGCTCCTTCTTTGGTCTAGCCTCCCTCAGGAGCACTACCGGCCCCATCTCCTTTATGAACTACTGGACCTTGGCATCCCTCCAGCACTACAGAGTTAAGAAAGACATTTTCTATTCAGCAATTCTGACTCCATCACATATGTCTCTGTAGAGTAGGTCAGAAGGCAAAGCCTGCAGAGTGCAATAATATTTGTACTGCTGTCTAATCCTAGAGGGAAATTTGTAGGAGGAAAGAACAAGAGGGAAGTAGAACCAGTTAAGAGAATGCCAAGTACCTCCAAGCCACAGAGCTCTGCAATAAAAAGGGGAACAAAGAGAGATGGCTCTAACAATACCCACAGTGTTTCTTAATCTAATTATATTTCTACTCTCAAGTTTTGTCATCATAAGAAATGCCCCTCATAGGCTTCTGTTATCTTTTCTTCTTTCATAGGTGAAGTTGCTCACCTGGTTAAATAGAAAGCTGCTAGTAAAACAGGCCAAATACATAGCAGATGCATAAGCATACCTTGAGAAATGATTTCTGGAGACCTAAAATCTGCATTCTTTTCATCCTCCTGTGGTGAAACTGTCCCTGTTTTCTCTTGGACTGAGACATGGTGGTCCTGCTTCAGGCTTGAATTATAGAGTCACAGAAAGTACTTATACTTACATTTTTATGAGACAAGTATACTATTAAAGTAGAGCTTTTCCTCACTCCATGGGCTGATCCAACACGCAGAGTGAGGGCACTTAACAACATGGCTCACTTATCTGTTAGAAATATCTCATCTGGCAAACTGTACTCTATTAAAGTTTCAAAGAAGAGGAATGAGGCCCAACCATCAACAAGACCTCTACTAATCCCTGTGGTTTTCTGTTCTTACACATGTAACTTCAAAAAAACCCCAACCTTCTTAATTCTTTCCAGTAGGACAAAAGTATCACCTCTAAGTAACAAAGATCTTGGATTAATACTATGATTTTAATTATGTTGGATTAAGAGATGAGAATCCTGCGAGAAAGGAAGAATATAAAACAATCTCTCTTGGAGAAATTTTTGTAATCACTGAAAAAATGCTTTCAACAAGGCATTAGGATGTAGTTTCACCTCAATTTAGAATCAGTAAGCATACACAATCTTGACTGTTGTCCTTCCATTACCCAGTCACAAATGCTGCAATGACACCTCCTAATTTTTATCATTTCTTCAGTAGAATTATTATTTCAGTTTATCTGAGTAAGATTTTTCTATCTGGAAAAAGCAGGGAAAGGTAAAGTTACCTTTCTTCACTCAAAGCTGGTATGTAGTTTCCCATTTTTATCGGTTTTGATTCAGTGAAATACCTTAAGCTCAGCTCAGCTGCCCAAATGTATGTTGTTCAAGATACCATTGAGCATCCCCCTTGGCTTTCTGATTCCGGAGGTCTCAGCCACACTTTGGACCTGTATAATTGCATAAGTTCTATAATCCACTCAGTGAGGTCAAAAACACTTGGGTGAGGTCACCAGTCCTGAACTCCTGAAAATATATCCTGTCCCTCAGGCTACCAATAGCTCCAGAGTCACACAACACCATTCAAGACAGGACAGCCTTGACACAGTTGAAGAACTCTCAGGCTTTACAGACAAAATGGCCTAAATACTTGTATCCTTCATCTCTGCATTTAGTAATGGCAAGAGGGCTACAACTGGGTTACCCTTTGGGTCTTTGTTCAATATACATGACATTATGGAACAAGACAAGAGATCTGTTCTTAAGGTGTATGCTGCAGATTTGCATCAAGAATCATTAATCATCTGGAGAACCAGCTCAACACCATCCAGAAAAGAAAACTTTAATTCTGAAATGGGGATGAATCAAAAATAATTTTCCCCTTATGTCTGGCTCATTTTGAGTATGGTTTGAAACATCCAAAATAGGACCAGGGAGAAGAATGCTATATAAATAAAATCAAAATGTCTTTTCCCCTTTCCTCTCCACTTTGTCTTTAACAAAATTCCTGATCTCAAAGTTTCTCAGCAGTATGCCACCATCCTCAGCCTGTCATTAAAAACGTTTGCTGTTCTGCAGAGGAACAGTACCAAGACATGAACAGTATAAGGGGTAAAGCTGGAGGCAGAATTGCAACAATCTCTTTGTTAAGGAGATGAGGGATGGAAGAACAGACCGATCATCTCCCTACTAAGGCTGGAAATCTGGATAAGCTGATCTGACACTCTGTTGCACTAATGCCTGTGAAGATATGGGAAGTCATGTACTGAGCCAAATGGTCCATTAGGGTGCAACATGGGAAGAAACTGTCTGACTCTAAATGCAAAATAGAGACATGGTGAAATAAAGGTTTTTTGCAGTTAAATGTGAAAAGTAATCACATCGTAAAAGATAAAACAAATAAAATATTTGGAACAAGTTCATTTGCTTCCTTTTTCAAATTAAACTATGAGAACAAGATGTAAAATTTCTTCTTCCCAGTTCTGAGAAAGTTTGGTTTCCAAGGAAAAAAAAAAAGGGGAAAAAAGGAAAATTACCCAGTAGATGTCATTCTTCATAAAAGATGGGGATCAGGATGCCACGTCTTAACATCCATTTGTAACATCATTTGCATTCAAATGTAGGCTCATTTTTTATAAATCCCTGTTCTACTTTTATTGGTGCTGGCAGACTTTGTGATATGGGATGCCACTGCCCCAGCCTGACAGCTGGAGCTGAAAAGCTGTCTATTGCTTGAACATAAATCAAAATAGTAGATGTAAAACTAGTGGTAGACAGAAGAAATAAAGATTAGCTTGCAGCTAGATGCAGATCTGAAGCAGGCATCATACCTGCCCCACTGCAGTGTGTGTTGCACCAGCAGCATTCATGCCCTACAGGATTTCCCTTCCTTTGTGTTTGCTGACAATCTGAGAAGAGAACTTTGACTACACAGCACGGGAAAACTGAGCTCAGAGCTGTCTCAGTCTTGGTCAGAGCTCCTGCAACAAGAGGAAAAGTCTGCTGCTGTTCTGAAGCCAGATGGAGAAGGTGGCTCCCTGCTGCCTCCCTGCCATGACCAGGAAAGCCCAGTTGCAGGTGCTCCTCTGAAAAAGTGCTCCATGTAGTTCATGGGATGCCAGCACAGACAAAATAGCAGCAGAATTTATCACAAAACTGAAATATATGTGAGGGTGTAGGGAAGCTGTTGCAGTGCTGTAAGCCAGGTAAAAGTCAGAGCACTGCCCTTCTATTCTTCCTTGGATCAAGCCAGATTTTGAAGGCTATAGTCTACTCCATTATGACTTCATAGAGAATTTCAGCTGGTGTTTTGGCCTTGTTCCAGGCAAGAAGAATGAGACTGTAATTATTGACAGATTTTTGCAATGCTTTTTAGGATTGAAATACACATTTTTGTCACAAGTCGCCTAGGTCTTCTTAACTGATTTGATTTTCATGATGTTCTGGTTAACCCATAAGAAAGCCTAGTGGATATATATGGTTTGATTTTTCAAAGATGCCCTGTTTCTCACAGAAGAATTGCCCATAAAGCTAGAATAAACACAGAAGGAATAGCAGGCAAGAAAAAAGAGTCATCCTTGAGTTAGGAATTAGAATACATGGCAATCAAGCACAGCATGGGATGATCTAACGAGGTTTTCAGATGTGTTGGAGTGGCTGCGCTTTGGAAAGTCCTTGCTATTTTTAGTGACGTGCTAGAACATCAGAATGGCCATATAAGCTAGAAGCCTTCTTTCTTCTGAGAATAAAATTGTTTCCTACAGGTCTCAGGTAGATCTTTTCTTCCTTAGCACTGCATCATGTGTGGGGTTGGGGCATTTGCCAGCTCTGCAACGGGTGTCAAGTAATAGTTCTTTGCTGAGTCATTTCAGAGGGTCACACAGGAGCACTCTGCTCTGCTTATTTCTGAGATCTCATTAGCTCTTCCCCTTTGCAAGCATCTTGTTCACCCACCAAAAATGTATGTGCAACCTAGTCATTACCCCATTCCAGTGGCCTGGGTTTTAATCACGGCTCCATTACCAGTTGTTCTGTGATGGGATCAGGCGTAAAACAAATCTGCTCCTGATTCTTCCTGTCAACAAATGAACTAAAGGCCATAAACTATCTTCTTCGTAATCTACTATTTCAGCATATTAGCTAACATAAACCTGTTCCAGTGACCCGTGTAATAGCCACACTGACATTTTATGCTTGGTTTCTCAGTCCCATATGTAAATGATTAAAATCTACAAGGGATTTCTTTATAGAAATCTATTAATAGCTGGGGGATTTTTTTTGTCCAGTTTTTAGGGTAACGTATGTTGAGTTTGAAGTGCAGCATGCATAGCAGCGGCTGGCGTCAGAAGCCACTGCAATATACATTTCAGTTTCCTTCAGCCAGCCACAGCAAGAAAATTGATGGCCTGTTCTCTGGGGCTCGTGTGTTCCTCCTTGGCTGCTGTCTCCCACGCTGCTGGTGTATTACTCTGTTTTCACTGGAAAAGAATGCAGGACATTCAAGCTATTCCAAGCAGCATCCTTGATGTCTGGATTTCATGGGAATGTTTCACACCGCAGTTATTGCTAACTGTTAACTTTCATACCTCGGACTGTTTGTTTTGGCAGCTCCCTCTGTTTTGCTAGCCGGACAGACGTAAGCTAAAGCAGCCCTCACTGCAAACACAAGATGCGCCACCACCTACCATATTGTTGCCAACGGGGAGACCCAGTTGATGGCACCCTGCTATGTGGAAAAAAAAAAAAGAGGCAAAGAAAAAGGATAAAAAAAAATCCATCTTCCCTCTGATCTTCAGGAAAGGCTTTCAACTCATTCCATGGAATAACCTGGGATTCAGCATCTTGGTGCAGTGAACGGGTATTTATGCATCAGTGCGTGCATGTACAGGAGCAAGGAGAAGGCAGCTGTGCTTAAGAAATTCTGGCCTTCTATAAGGTCTTCTCCATTCTGTAGGAAAGCTTCTTAAAGCAGTTACACTCTGAGAAGTGTCTGGAAAGGCTTGAAGGAGGTTGGGGGGACTGTAGAACATACCCACCATCTCTACGACTTACACATCACTTCTGCTGCTAGCACTATTAGTAGGTCATGAGCCAGGCTGGGTTAACCATTCTTTAGAGTCTTACAGCTGGCAGTGTGTCAAAATATCCTCAACATTGGCTTGACATTGCAGGAATGAAGAAGGGGCATGGGAAGAGAGGGATTATGTTTGAAGCTGCTCCGGTAGTTGATTTGATTGATACTAGAGAGATAATATGAAGTTTGGACTCAGACCCAGAGTTTTTCAGAGTTCATGGGTCTTCAAATGGAGAGCTTGGTTCAACTCCTCAAATTCAGGGCTAAAAAAAGTTCAGATGATGATCTGGTTTGCAATTTTCCTCATGTAGAGTATGAAAAATTAGGGCTTTGGACTGAGTTCACATACCACAGAGAGAATAAACTATTGTTTATGTCATAATGAAAAAACAGGATAATTATTATTAGGAAGCTGGGTCTATGATCCATTAAAAAAACCTCTGAAAATCCCACAGATTATGATAAGTAGAAAAACAGAGCAAGACAGGAATCTTTCAGTGGTTTATTTAACAGGCTTTTTATGCTGTTTTTCTTTTCACTTGGAGTGCTTCTCTATAGAGAGCTGGTTGCAAAGTGTCATAGAAAAATCTGCTGAGCACAAAGCATTTCCTCGAAGCATCTCAAACTTGACAGCAGCACTCAGAGAGAGGAGCCTGCCTGCCTCCAGCCCTGGCAGGTCCACTGCAGCCATAAGCCAGTTGTCTGCCTTCCTCCCGTCAAGATTTGGAGAGCTGTCGTCCTGATCTCCCTCTGCAGTCACTGGAGAAGGAGGTACATGCTTCCAGAAGACAAGATGGATGTTAGGTTCTGTCAGAGAGTGGTTCCGCACGTGGTACTAACGGTCAAATTCAGAGGGTGTTTGGGTTATCTGCATTCCTTAGGAACTCAGTAAAGGTACCCCAAACAAGATGCCATCATTCTTTTGTAAATACTGAATAGATTAGGCATCTCTGTCAGCCAGCAGTTGGTGTAAAAGTCAAAGAATATCAAGCTGTAAGGAAACTACAGATTTGAGAAGGGAAAAAAAAGAAAAAAGAAAAAAGAATTGGGTTCAGTCCAGTTCAGATCTTTCCTGCTAGCATAATCATCATCTTAGTGACAGAGAAGAAAAACACAAAGGCATTAATGGTTTGTTTGAGGCCACACAGGAAGCCTGAGAGAGGGCTGGAAACAGAGACTGTATCTTCAGCATCCAATCCTTAACCACAAGGCCATCCTCCTTTTCATAGCTTTCTGTCTTGGGGAAGAGAAATAGAGTAATTCTGAATCCCATGGGCCAATAAATTATATTACCATGACATGCAGAATCAGTGCTTTGTGCTGGCATATTCTTTGCTGCTTACAATTAACTTACCAGGGATCACTGGGCTACATTTATTGCAAGACCAGTACATAATTTGGTGTGGATAATATGTCTTACTGTTTTGTTAGACCTATAAATGAGCTTGGTGGTCTCTAAATCTATTGTCCAGTGAGTAATGGCCCATATTGCAAAATCCCTCCACAATTTATCACCATCTGCAATACATTTTGAATCAAGCTCTGACTAGAAAAGGAAAGGCTGCTGCAGATGTGGCTGAATGACACAGCTGGCTAGAGGAAGCTCAGACATGCTGCCAACATGTCTATCTGACAATGCTTCCTCGTGTTTCTTATCACCCCTTGTGCTTTTAAAGATCGTGATGGAAGGAAGAAAGGAATGAGATTTTAGTTTGGGGGTTTTTTTTAAATAACAGTCTATGGATCAAACGTGAGTTGAGACAGGGCTGGCAATGCCTTTTTTGAAGCACATAAAATAAAAAAATCTGGCTTAATAAAGGATACTACCTCTGCCCTGTAGTCTACTTGGGGGTCAATAACAGGGTGCTGCTCTGGTGTGGTAAGTAGCCTGTATTAGCT
The DNA here is from genome assembly GCA_022605575.1 of Laterallus jamaicensis coturniculus. NCBI lineage: Eukaryota > Metazoa > Chordata > Aves > Gruiformes > Rallidae > Laterallus > Laterallus jamaicensis. The sequence goes on along the minus strand of JAKCOX010000002.1, from coordinate 10,474,459 downwards.
GATGTTGAAGTCATGCACACATTGGTTCTTCACAACACTGGCCCTTGAAGAGCTCAGAGATGGAAATAAATAGCTTACTGTTTTCTTCATCTCTTAACAGAAAATGCCGAGCCTTCCTGCATAAGATGTCTGAAATGTTAGAGTGAATCAATGTGCTGTGAATGGAGGATATAGAACAAACAAGTCATGCATCTTGCTTTGGCATTATAAATGATGGAGATTTGGGAATAGCTTTTCATGGGAAAGAGCAGGAATGACCATTTAGAAATTGCTCCATTATTCAAAAGTACTAGATACAAGAGGAGACGGGAAGGAGGGAAAGAGTGCAGTCATTCATTATTATGAAAGGGAGCCATAGTAGGTTTTAGTATGGGTGATCTTCCTTTCCAGAGGACAAGAAACCAGGTTATCTGCACTCTTCTGAAGGGGTTGTGATGGGAGAACAGTGATGTCTCCTCACCCAAGCCATGCCCCTTCAAGTTTTTCCACAACCCGATGGTCTCTCGAGGTCCCTTCCAACCCCTACAATTCTATGATTCTGTGATAAACAAGGTGAGGCAGATGCAACTGATGGTGCTACGAGGGCCCCTTGTCCTAATTCCAGCAAGACATTGTTGACTAAACCTGGGTATAGTCATCCTGCCAAGCTGCTCCACACAACCCAACAGATCATAACACAACTAATAAAGGAACAAAGTCAATCTCAGAAGCAATTTAGACTATAGGAAAGGGTTCATTACCTTCCTACCCTAAGTCAGTCCTTCCCCTGTGGCTCCTATTGCTATCCTCTAGCACTTTGGAAAGGCAGTGCTGTGGCTAAGTGGATATTCTTAGAATAGGTAGCATGATGTCCTATACACATATTTCAACACATTTCATCAGCCCACACCGAAAACTATGTCAGTACCACACATGAGAATGAGGTCTCTTCTTTATCACCCAACTGTGGACTTAGAGGTCTTGTGAAACATTGTCCTCCAATTCTAGACAGAAACAGATTATACAGAATCACAGAATCACAGAATGATAAGGTTTGGAAGGGACCTCTGGAGATCATCTAGTCCAAGGTGCTGTCCAGATTCCCTTTCCTTTTAGCTCATGTCCTCATCCTACAATAATTCATAAGCATTTAAGGACCACCTGAAACCTGCACAGCTGCTATGACCAGATTTCATACAAATATATGTGACTGTAGGAGGCTGCATGTGATTTGGGTGATCTAGTATCTTATGACCATGCACTTTTTATCATTGAGAGAAACTAAACAATTTAGCTCTGTCATAAACTGTTTCTGTATGCTTAAAGTACTAAGGGAAACCACGTGAAATGCAATGACAGAGACGGTGTCAAACTTTACACACAGGAAGCACCTTATTTTCATTTTAGAGAGGAATAGCTAAGTTTCACACCTTCTGAGGCACTCAGCGGGTGTACTCTACTTTTGTAGCTGTCACCTCTCCATTCTTGCTCCTTTTTCAGGCTCAGGCTTCAAAGCAGCTTAAGAAGAACCTAGCCAGATGCAGAGATTATTCGATAAGCATCCTGAAAATGCACAGGTTTGTTGAAATTTCACCAATGGAAAACAAATCTAAGTGCCAGAGGCTGATGAGCAAAAGTTTGCTAATAAACTTTGAACTGTGTGTTATAGGTATTCTGTTAGCCAGAGTGTATTATGTTTGGCCGTAGAAGTACTTCAGCTTTCATTTTATGCAAATGAACCAGTCAGAGACATCTGACAAAATCCTGGCTGGCCAGCAGTACAGCTTTCTGGGCTCCGTTACACTTCAGAGAGAGCATATATACCCAAATTAAACTCATCAGAGGTTGGTTTCTCTGCTGACATGAGCTTCATGGAAATGGAAGGTTCCTTCATGTAGGATCATAGAAAGGAGACTTGCTGACACCTGCCCTGGTCCCAGGTTAAGAACATTTCACATTGAAGAGAAGCCACCTCACTGCCAGCCTACTGCAAGTTTAACATTTGTATTTCCCATTAACTGTGTGATATTGAGGAAAGCCTTGTAAATCTGAAGTAATCTATAAAGGGACGGTGTCTTAAATAGTTGTAAAATTTACATCGACATAAAAAAAAACCTTAATCCAAATGTTTGTGACTGGATTAATTACTTGTAAGTGTTCAGGTGGTGTGAGTCAACAATTTCTTGCTTGTAAGTTGTTCACAAGGGAACTACTTTCTCCATGCACCATTTCTTCTGTGTAATTCACCACTTAGGCCACATAATCATGTTTCTGATTCCTGACTGAGTAACTAAACACTTTTGGTCCTGTGGACACATTTAAATTGGAGCATAAGGAAGAAACAAGTGAAAAAATGGCAAACAGACAAAAAGCACTTCGCAAACTCTCTAACATTCTAAATTAAAACAGTCGTGGCCCATGTATTTAATGTAGATAAAGCCTTTGTGCAATCACTGACATCAACATCATCAGTTAATCACAAGTTTGGTGGAGCTAGACGAGAACACAAAGAATTTGATTACAAATTCCACTCTTAGTAAAATCAACACACCCTGGTGTCAAGCCTATTCTACTTCAGCAGAGGACGGTCAGTACAGATATCACAGAATCACAGAATCTTAGGGGTTGGAAGGGACCTCAAGAGATCATCGGGTCCAACCCCCCTGCCAAAGCAGGCTCCCTATCTCATATTACATAGATAGGCGTCCAGACGAGACTTTAATATCTCCAGAGAAGGAGACTCCACCACCTCCCTGGGCAGCCTATTCCACTGCTCCGTCACCCTCACTGGGAAAAAGTTCTTCCGCATGTTGGTGCGGAACTTCCTGTGCTCCAACTTGCAGCCATTGTCCCTTGTCCTGTCCCCACAGACCACTGAAAAGGGGCTGGCCAATTCCCCCTGCAACCCATGTCTAAGATATTTTATAAACACTAATTAGGTCCCCCCTAAGTCTTCTTTTCTCCAGGCTGAACATACCCAGCTCACTCAGCCTTTCCTCAAAGGGGAGATGTTCCAGACCCCTAATCAACTTTGTCGCCCTTCTCTGGACTCTCTCCAGAAGGTCCCTGTCTTTTTTATACCAGGGAGCCCAGAACTGGACACAGTATTCCAGGTGGGGCCTGACCAACGCAGAGTAGAGGGGGAGGATCACTTCCTTCGACCTGCTGGACACACTCTTCCTGATGCATCCCAGGATCCCATTGGCCCTCTTGGCCACCAGGGCACACTGCTGGCTCATAGCCAACCTGTCATCTACCAGGACCCCCAGGTCCTTCTTCACAGAGCTCTTTTCCAACAGGTCATCCCCCAGCCTGTACTGATACAGTCGATTATTGCTTCCCAGGTGCAAGACTTTACACTTGCACTTGTTGAATCTCATCTGGTTTCTAACTGCCCAGCTCTCCAGCCTGTCCAGGTCTCGCTGGATGGCAGCGCAGTGTTCCTGCGTGTCAGCCACTCCTCCCAGCTTTGTATCATCGGCACTTGCTGAGGGTGGATGCTATTCCCTCATCAAGGTCGTCAATGAAGATATTAAACAGGACTGGACCCAACACCGAGCCCTGGGGGGTTTCCCTCTTTAGGCAAAGAGAGAATAGAAAATCATTACCTTTCTCCTGTGTAATTCTCTCTCCCATTAGAGCAAGGCAGTTTTTTTGTTATGTTGATTGAAAGGTACCCTTAAGAAAGGTACTGCTTAGGTCTTGGTTCACTATAAAAAGTCCCTGGCATAAGGCTCACTATAACTCTTCTAAACTATCCATTTTGAATGACTGTCATTAGGAAAGAATTTAGTGGCTTTGCATTTCATCTAAGGTAATAGCTTCTAGAGGATTTTGGGGCAGAAAATAATAACTTTAAACGGTCTCAGGAGAAGTCTGGATGACGTACAGCATTCAAAGCACCTGAGAGACTCTGTCTTTTACCACCATGTTTAAAGCATCTATTAATTGCCTTCTTGTTCTTGTCTAGATGGGTTCCTCTGACATACATAGGAACAACTCACACGCTATTGCCCTACCATTGTTCTCTCAGCTACTATTCACAGTAATACTACCCAAGTTATTTTCTAAGAGAAGAGATATAGAAGCTGCAAAGCTACACTACAGTAGAAGTCCTGGGGGCATTTTGAAAGAAAAGCAATTTTCTTCATAGCATTCCATCTTCAGCAGATGCTTCACAAACCAGTGGCTGGTGTTGTGATCGGAGGGAACAGTGTCAGAAGATTTGAACCCAGCTTTTTTGATTCTGTAAATCAGGATAGATCCACAGTTTACACAGCCTGCAGACTTGCCCCCATAGTCTTTCGCTGAGGAGAAAAAACGATGCTATATCTACTGATGGAAGTGCTATGTAGCTTTATTGAGTGTTTTTGTAGTGCTTTTCCAGAAAGATTACAGAAGCATCCAGTGCTCTGCATGTGTGGGCACATGCTGCTTTCTTTGAATCAATGGAAATAACATATAGATGAAAGTTCCTGGGGATAAAATCTTGTCAAGTCAAGGAAAGCCAAATTTTCCAGCCTTTAGTTCTCTCTTTCTAGACAGAAGGAAAGAAAGACAAGGGGAAGCAGACAGGTTCAAGGAGCCAAGTACCGTAGCATTCAACTCCAGCAAGTTGGAAGTGAGGGCAGAATTTGTCACGTGGATGAAATCCTGGCAGTATTTCCATCATCTTGCAGCTCTCACCACAATGAAGCCAGTAGGAAGCACTGGGAAGCTTTCTTCACTATGCATTGTTTAAGTTGGTTTTAGTGCTGTCTTTATATAAGGCAGCAGACTTCTGGTGTTTCCAGGATGGCTAAGCAGGTTTCTTCTTTTGAACAGAAGGAGGGATAAAGAGTACAAAAAAAAAAAAAAGACAAAAAGAAAAAGCTTATGTTCAAAATCTCTCTACTCAAAACCACTTAATCTTAGATGTACTTGGAAGATGGATAAAAATAAGGAAGAAAATAACTGGTTTTGGAAGTGCTAACATGTTATTTTACTAGTTTTCAAATATTTTAACTAACATAACTGGATTCCATGAGCACTCCAGCACAGGCCACAAAACCAGAATAGGCTACACACAATTTCTAGGTAGAGACGAATAAATAGATCCTACTACAGTACACAGTAGAATTTGGATGAAAACAGTATCTCCCCCTTGCTCCATCATGGCAGACATAGCCAGAACAGTCTTTTCATTCTGTCATTTAAATCTTCATATTACATGGAGTAGCTTCAAGAGGACAGGGCGAGGAAAGGCAGGCTAGAGTTCAATATAGCATTTCGCAAGGAAGAATGTCTGCTCTGAATCAGGTAAAGATGTGATATGAACTTTGCTCCTCCTCAATTCCCTGATGAGTGACCATGGCCCACTTCTTAGGACATTGATTACAACTCAAGTTTCTACTTTCTGATTTGCCAACAATTCCAAAAATGCACGTTTGTTTTTAGGTCAGCCCAAGATCATTTATTTGCTTTTCTCCCGTTGTCCAGCACATCGAACCCTCCAAACCTCAAATTATTTATATTTTCCCCGTCTCCAACGCTACATCCCACCAGAGTGAGCAATACATCTCTTGGGATTATACTGTTGCAATGACCTGACCTTCATCTATGCTTCATCTAACAGTTCAGGAGAACAACTTCTAGAAGAAATTAACTTCAGGTCCTACCAGATTATTTTAAAAGAAAATCTAAATGCAAAATTAAAATATTTATCATGCCCAAGAAGCTCCAAAATAACCAGAACCACTATAAATATGGCTATTTATTGCATTTTTGCTTTAAATTGGGTAATCAAAAGAACAAAAGGAATACTCAGCCAGCACTGTGTGGGGTAAGGAAGCTTTTCACTAATCCTGATATCTGTGTTTGAGCTGCCTACAAAGAAGGCTTTTAAGTAGGAGGAAGACATGTTGAGGAAGAGGAGTGAGGCAGATGACCAGAACAGACAGCTGTGAATAGAAAATCTCTTTTGCCAAGTTTTTCTTCTCATTCTTGGCCACAGACTTCTCAGGTGATATAAGATGGCTCTGGAGCTCTAAGAATCCCTTGTATTAGGGATAACTGTTATGGTTGAACAGGTAGATTTATAACACTGCATCACAGAAGGGTAGGGATTGGAAGGGACCTCTGGAGATCATCTAGTTCAACCACCCTGCCAGAGCAGGATCCTTGGAGATATTCTACACCTTTACCCTTTGTCTAAAGTTTTGTCTATCTTGCTTTGAAACCCAGAACATGGTTTAGAATTTTGATTGGACCTTGTATGGCTTTGGTTTTGCTCTTGCTCCAAAATCTTCAGCTTGGTGCCTGTTTCGGGTCTGATCATAACAAATCACAGCAGCACATACTACAGTACAGCTGAGATCAAAGAAAACTATTTAAAGTCATTTAGCCATTTAAGGGCTTTGATTGAGGCCATAAGCATGTACCATTAACAGAACCCTGCCTCATGCATGGCTGAGGAAAAAACAAGAAAGGTTGAAAAAGGAGCATTATAAATAAAGAAAAAAAGAAGCTGTGCTTAATTCAAAGTTAAGGGCAGAACGCTGTATTTATAATGGCCCTACAGAAGATAGCTTTGCACATCAGTGCTGTATCTCTGAAGCTCTCCATCAGTAGGTGAGTATCCTCTGGTCCCAAGGGGATTCCTTTCCAAAGTGTACCCCAGACCCCACCTTGAAAACTGCTGTCCACTGGTCTTACAGAAGAGAGGACCAACACTCCTAATTCATAACAGAGGATTTTCACACTTCAGGGTGTCTCCCCAGAATTGCAGTCACACTGCACTGCTCTCAGGATTCATGGACCATCTTAGCAGCAATTTTTCCAGCAGATGGTTGTCCTCAAATACTTTTATTGAATGATACATGGAAGAGTTCACAGCAGAATATGTACATGTCATGTACAAACATGACATGAAGAATGGCTAGAGATGGAGCCAGAAGGAAGTAACGCTGTAGCTAAAGGATATGGTCCCACTTCAAAACCTCAATACTTCCCTCTCCCACCATTTCAAGGGGTGAGAAGTAATCTTAAATATCGAGACAGAATGTTAATCTTTATGTGAAGCATTTACTATTTATTATTATTATAAAGTTCAACCCTCTAGACTGTAGCCAATTCTTGTTAATTTTTATTTGTAATAAAATTCGTATATGACAAAGTAAATAAAAAAAAAAATTGAAAGCTATGAAGATGTGTATAATTACAGCTGAATCTTACTGACACTATAAATCATGAAAGACCCTAGAACTACTTGTAACTGTGTCAGTCTAAATTTCCTTTTGGGTATTCTGTGCATTATTACACACGCTCTCTCTATAAATGCAGCTTTAAAAACCCCATGAGTTTCAAATGGCACTTTATTGTGGAGCATTTAAATAATTTTTGAGAGCAAGATCAATTTAAGCATGCAGAACTTTTATTAGTAGCACAAAAGAGGAGTCCAGCTGTTCCTATGGAGCAAACGTGTGTGAACCAGGCTTCAGAGCAATTTTGGCTGTGCCAGCCACAGAGTTAAATGTTGGCCAAGAGGGACTTTTGCAGAGCAGAGCAAACTGAGCCTGCAGCACAGCTGAGGCAACACTGCCCCACATTTTGCATTTCTTATTAGAATGACCAAGTCCTGGAATAACCCAAACAAGCCTGTCAGAGATGTTGATCTCACAGCAGCAGGCACTGTGCAAAACACAATATAAGCAGCTCCTCAGGCTCTCAGAATACAAGAGAAAAAGGGTGGGGGAAAAAGGGGTGAAATCTGAAATATTCGTCCATCAAAGAATAGCATCTATGTTCTGGGAACCAATGAGTTTTGCCATTGCAACCATATTATAGACTGGCATGTTATCTGTTTTAAACAAATATTTAAACACTGGATTAAGTTGATTTTTCTCTGTCAAGCTCATGAGTTCACTCTGAGCCACCAGGAATGTAATTTGGGAACCACTGTTATCGTGCAGGTAGCTAAATCACCACAGGGCACCCACTGGAGCAACTTGAGTTTACACCAGTTATGAATTTATTTGCCACTGGAGCCGTTTTTATTTCCAAGAAAGCATTCTTCTTCCAATGAAATATATGCCTTTTTAAACACATTTACCAGAATAATTGATCTTTTTCTCTGAATGCTAAAAAAACCCCAGTCAGACAGAAAAATTAACTAGGTCTCTCCTAGTTGGCCCCTGATGGCAACTGCAGAGTGAAATGTTTTAATTGCCAAAAAAGTCCCTTTGCCAAAATCATGTCTTTATGGAGCTTGTCAAAAGTTTTTGGTTGCTGTCCAAAAAGCTGCCAGAGTGAAATCCAATAGCTATTGACAGCAGGATTAAAAGTGCACAGACTGGCTGTCTGAATAGCAGTTTATAATAGAACAAAAATATTGTGTATTTTACACAGTTGATTCATGGCAAACTTTTAAACAGGACATAGATTTTTAATACCAAATGCCCATCATTTTAGCCCCTGACATTTTTTGAAGACACAGAAAATGTTGAACTGGAATACTGAAAAACAAAAGTATTACTTAAGTATTACATTTCTCTCTCTCTTGTGACAACTGAACAGTTAATAAACTGAATTAGGGGTAGGTGCTATTGGAAACACATCAATGTTTGAATTATTTGTGGTCTAAACCACTGATCTTAACTCATGCATTTGCCAAAGCTTCTGTATACAGTAGAAGGGCTTTCTCTGCAACTGGGGAACAATGCAAAAGAACTATGGCAGTGCCTCGCTACGTGCTAGCCCACGTCTCTAACCACAGGACAGATTTGCAGTGACAACTTGAAGTATGAAGACTTCATAAATATGACTTATAGAAGGTACAGAGGGTAATCAGGAGTTTTGTTTTCTTCACCTTTGAACACAGGCATTTCTGACTGGCAGAGCAGCTGAGATTTTATTAAGTCTTCTTCCTCTCTTCGATGACAGGATGAACTTCAGTTAGCCAGACTCAAGTTAGAAGTACATTTGTTTGCGCAGGGCTTATAGTCGTTCAGCTGCACACAAACACTGAGAGCAGATCTTAGGTCCCCGGTCCTTCAGCACAAACATTTGTGGCCAAGAAGATCCCACATGCAAGCTCTGGAAAAGACATGAGAACCTTCAGTACTGCTGGTAACTGATAGGGTAAGAAAGCCACTCTTTTAGAATCTGTGTCAGAGCTGTCAGGAGCTTGGAAAAACCTAATTCCACCCCGAACCACTGTTAACAGGACTGATCTAGTGTAGATCAGTGGCAATCAGATATATTTTTGCACTATAAAGCTCACACCTCTATACAAGATTCTAATTCACATGTCTCCTTCATTCACCTACAGATCAGTTTTGTCACTACATATTTACCTGTATCTACACTGAAGCCAACTATTTGACTCAAATACAAGATTAATTTTAATTCATACTGTAATATACAACTCAAATATGAGACTTTCTTGAAGAGAGAAACATATACCATGTGATGGTAATACATCAAACAGTTTGGAAATGAAAACATCTGTTTTTCATCTGTTCTAATGAAATTGTTTGATGCTTATCTTGTCCCAGTCAAATCAGAGTTAACACCTATGGATTTTATTAAACTTACTCCATTCATGTGAATGTTCAAATCATATCTTTGAGATGTCTCATTGCATATAATATATCTATATAATACAATGAGACACAGGGTCTGTTACTTTGCATTTATACAAGAACAATGCCTAAAAGCTCTTCTACACTGTTCCTTAACACTCTGAGAAGCATCATGGTCTTTAATCATATATCGTGTTCAGTATAACTCTAGATTAAACAACAGCAGTTTTTGGATAGACACTGCAGCAGTTTTGCCATGGAAGTATCAAAAACTAAGAATCAGAAAGAAAAATAATCAGTACATTTGGACCTCATTCTGTCTGCATTTATTAAGCATTCTCCTTTTGATGAAACATTAATAGAGAAGATTTTTAAGCTTTCCCCCTCCTCCCATCATATGACTAGTAAAAAGATAGTCAGAAATAAGACCCATTCAGTGCAGCACAGCAGGACAGTCACTAAAACCAAGAATATTAATAAAGACTTATTTCTGCATCTTCAAAAAAACAACAAAAAACCCTCAAAAAATCCACAACCAAGGGCTCCTTTTCCTCAGAAGCAGATTTTTGAGAGATAACATTGATTAGTGTGGGAAATAATCACATAGGTTGATGAAAGCTCTATATAAACATAAAAGGTCCTTTGGGCTCCATTAGGAAGAATCTCAGCTGCTATGGAAAGTTTTAAAAGGAAAAAAAAAAAAGAAAAAGAGAAAAGACAAAGCCCTGGCTCCCTTCAAATCAACTGGACTAGACTCACAGCATAAAAAGCTACTATGTACTATACTCTGGGGATACCAAAAGTTTGGGCCCTAGATTGCAAAACACGGAAGAAAACCAGGAAAATATACTTACCAAAGGTTGAAAGACTCTATTCTTTAAAAGTAATTAAGGAACAGAGGATAGCTTTAAAGATTCTCTAAGGGAGACAAGTACAAAATAACAACAGAAAAACCCTTTACAATATTTTATCCTTTCTGGAAATTCTTATTCAGCAGCTGAGCTGTTTTTAACTCAGTAGGAAGTTTCATCTTCGCTCTGCATTTATTAGTTATGACCGCAAAGGAAAAGACAGAGGTTCCTTTTTTTTGTTTTAAATGGGAAAAAAAAGCAATCACAGAGACTCCATGTAAGAATCTATAGGGCCTTAACAACCAGAACATTTTAAAATAAAGAATTGATATGAAATGCTAACATTTTAAAAGAAGTTAGAAGAAGGAAAAGCCCCAAACACATGTAACATCCAGTAATTTCAATGTAGATGTGCTATGAAAGTATTTTTTTTCATATTCATCCGGTCTAAACTAGCACCATATGTTTTAAATAAGGGACTTTGTTTTTTCCTCCCTGCACTCTTCTGCATCTCTTAATTATTTTGTTGAAAATAAGTCACTTTCCATCTCCATGCAAACCTTTGCAGATGTTGACTTTGGTTAGCAGTACCTTAATGCCAATCTCCCATGCAGTTTACATGATGGTTGTTCTTACTTCTTGTTATTTTACATTACACTTTTAAAAATAATTTAGCCAACCATATTCCTTCTTGTTCATGCCTGTTCAGTCTAATAATGCTAGGTGATAAGAGCTGTCAAGTGATTTCTTCTTTTACTCGACATGTCAAGCTAAGCAGTTATTTGTTGTTGCCAAATATATGATTTATGTTCCTTAGTTTTGGGAAAAGCGATTAAAAAATAGAAATGACAAACTGATTCAGATACTTTGTTGTTACAAGAGAGCAGGTAATAATAATAATTCTTCACAGAACGTGCTCCCAGCCATCAGGTTCAAGCAAAACTTTTTCTATTTGTCTCTTCATTGCAATGCCGTGAAAGAATAATGTGACATATGAGAGCCATCATGGGTAAACTGTACTGTTCATGTGTATGTCTGTCAGATTGTTGATTTTTCAATGCTGCTACTTTTTCAAGTAGTATACATCTTGAAAAAGTAGCAGCATTGATAAATCAACAATCTGAAAACACTTTCCTTCTCCCACCTTCCAGTTTCCACCTCTCAAGGCTGCATACTAGAAATGAAGACCAAACAGTAAAATTGTTCTTAAAGCACTGTCAATACAATTTTTAAGTATTTACCAGAGATTGATCTGGTTAAAACCAAATGTGTAGGGTAATGCAAAAGACATCATTGCTTTAATTCAGTGAAGAGGTTAATTTTTTTTCTTAAAGTGGCTGGCTGGCTTTTGGATGATTAGCCATTAGCTTAGCCATTATTAGGTGATTAGCATCTTACAACTCTCTTTCCAAACTATTCAGAGCTGTTTAAGTAAAAATTCTTGGTTAATACATCTGAATTGCCCTTGTATATGTAGGAGAATTTTTTTAATGGAAATGCTTATTTAAAAATGTCTCTCTTCCACTACCCCTTTATCCCACCCCCTTTTCTTACAATGATCTTACTTTAGTCAACATGAGCTTTGACATTGACTTGGTAGAGCCACTATTTCAACCCTAAAGGATCAGGGAAGGAAAGTAAAGGAGGATTAAACTTGTAATTGTTAGACTGAAAGACAGCCAGAAATATAGGCTAATGGAGTCTCACTTTGCAGTGTACCAAGATAACATATTAAGCAAAGAAAGAGACAATTACATGCATAGTACTTCACATTACTTGTCAAATTATGGACCACTATAGGAAAATAAGTGCAAAATTCACCAAAAGAAGAAGAAAACCAAAAAGAACATTAAATTTGATTGAGTTATTCTGTTTTATTCATTGAGGAAAGGATTCAAGATGTTATTTATTTCAGTCTAGGTTATTCTTTGGCTTCTCCATTTTTCTTAACACAGGGCTCATTCTTGCAGTTGCAAATCATACCTAAGACAGAAAAAAATTCATAGTGATCTTACTGAATCATATTTTCTTATTTTTTCACAACTCATTCAACTCTCTTGTCATTTGTTCCCAGTCTATACTGTGCTTCTGTGGTTTTCCTTCCTGAATATTTGAAGATTAAAATCATTGGAAAGGTAATATTCTTTTTTTCCTCTCTGTGAAGTTCTCTGGAGTCTATGGGAAACCATCTTTAGCAGCTGCAAGTTTACTTATTTCCTTAACTAGGGAAAATCCCAATGCAATTTCTCAGAGTGTTTCTAAAAGGATTTTGAAATTAGCATAACGAACACTCTAATTGGAATTTCACTTGCAGAATTAGGAGTGTGCTCTGGACCCAATTCTCCCCAGCCCTCACTAACATAAAAATAATACTTCTGATTCAAGCTAGCATGAGAAAGCTTGTGGAAGGGTGTAGCCTTTGCTAAATCTTGAAAAATAGAAAGGTCAATTTTCACACTGTACTGTCCTCAATGGCAATTAAAAGGACGGATCAGTCTCTCCTCCTTCAGTGATTGATACTTCTCCAGGTGCAAAACATTATTTAGAAATTTGCAACATTTTCAGGGGACTCAAATTAAAAAGAGATGACTTTATAAAAAACTATCTGTAATATAGCTAGAGGATATATAAATCAACTAAAGAAAAATGTAGAGGGAGAAATGGGCATTTTAGAAGGGAAAGCATCAGTCTCTACTTGCTTTCCACAAGAGTGAAACATTATCAGAGATATACTATCATACCTGCCTCATCATTCTATCAAGATCAAATTCTCATCTTTTTTAAGGACAGATATCCAGCTCCTGCCAGAACTCAGGTCAAGCACAAGTCATGCAGTGCACTGCAAGACTTTATCCTACAGCAAACCCCACCACAGACCTATAAATTTGCACAGGTCTTTCCAATGGCAATGACTGTGATACCTCTTCAGCATAACCATGCACAGGTCATTCTTTTTTCTACTTTTTTAGGATGTGATATACTCCTTTTAATTTCAAGGCACTTAAAAAATTAAGTAAGATAGCATTGATGGGCACAGTGCATTAGCACCCATATTAAAGCTTTTCAACATTAAGAATGCAATTGACAGAGCCAAGAGAGCTCTTCAGATTAAAAGTAAATGTCTGTCTCAGAGTAAGCTGGTTCTTTTGCTATACTCCACTGACTGTATAGATGAGGACTCCACTATCACAGGAGCTTAGATATTAGAGCACATTCACATATCTATGTGCAGAAACTTTCAGTTTTTTAACATGGAGCTAAAACCCATCCAGTTTCTATTCTGAGATAGCTGAGCACTACTTCAGTTGTGCCCTGCAGTGGCCAAACTCTTGCTTCCTCACACAGGCCAGGTCCTCAACACATCCCTCCTACACCTTTCCAGGAAATGACTGGCACCTAGCCTGAGTATTTATCATACCCAAGCACTCCTTGAGAAAGTGTCACATCCAAACCTAAGGTGCTCAAGGACTACCGCAACAGTTATTTACAGTTGCAGAAGCATTGTACAAGGGTAAGGATAAATACATGCAGGCACGCTGGTTGCAAGCCAGGTGTACATCCCTTCTGCAAACAATTTAGCAATTTCTAAAGCACTGAACAGCATTTCAAAAGCCCATGAAAATGATCTAGTGCTCAGTAAACATGTTGGCGCCTTCTTCACAATGATATCAAAACATGACCACTGTGAAAAGCCACTTCTCTCTGCAACACTTGAGCCAGATCCTCCCAGAGCTGTACCCAAGCACAAAATACTTCAGCAGAACTTTTGAGATGACAATCCCTTTGTGCACTTGTACTACCATTTCACATAAGAGGGCTCTTTAAGTGAGACACAAGTCAGTACAGACTGGAGAGAAGAGTTTGGACTACATGATAAACTGTGTCATGATGCCAGGGGGAAAAAAACTAACAAACAAAAAAAAGCTATATTAAGTATTTGTAGACCTAGGCACCAATGTATAACAGCTTAAGGGATTGATCATTTTATATATCTCAAGTCTTACAATAAGCAAATGTCTGTTGTCACAGCAGCAATGCACCCTGCATGGGGCAATGGATCTGAAATCACCTGGTTCATATTTCATTGCTTTTGGTGCAATATGCAGTCATCTGACTTGCTCTGTCACACCACTCATCATGCCCTGAAATAGGGTTCTTGTTGAGCTATTTTTGCTTCAGCTGTTCCCCTGCAATAACATGACCCTATGAGACATATGAACCATATTTTTTAATTTCTGCTTTCAGTCTCCAAACAAAGAATAGTTATTCTGTAATATAATAAGAGCTATTTACCAGTATCAAAACCACAGGCTTACTGTAAGTTTTACAGCATTCAAAATGCAATGTAATTCTTCTCTCTTTTTTTTTTAGCCCAACTTAATTTATTGCCATAATCACATCAGCACTGTCTCACTGTTAAAAAAACATTTGTTGAAAAGCAGTCTGTGAAATACTTGTATGTTACTAAATTGCTATTTAATCAACAACAAGCTCTAGGCTAAAGACAAGTCTGACTGGAAGTTTAATTCTCTTTTGCTTTCTTTACTGTTCTCTTTACCTTCTCCTGACTCATGTTCCCCCAAATACACATACACACACTTCCACTACTTCAAATAATGGTCCTGACTGAGGATCAAAATATCAGCTCTGTATCTTGACTGCAGCAAGAGGCATGGTCTTTCTTTTTCTCCCACATTTGCTTAAGAGTCTATCCACCTGACTTGTGCAGAAAAGTAATATTTGGGAAGCAAAAAAAAAAATAAAACCCACACAACAACAACAGAGAAAAAAACACCACCAAGAAACCCAAGAAAACTAAGGTCTCAAAATCCAAACCATTCCATTCTTAAGCACATATGTGAATCATGTTTATTGTCTGGCATGTCATTCTCTAGTTAGGACTAAACTTAATTTACAGTACATACCTGTCCTGGTTTCAGCAGGGATAGAGTTTATTTTCTTTCTGGCAGCTGGTATAGTGCTGTGTTTTGGATTTAGGATGAGAGCAGTGCTGATAACACACTGATGTTTTAGTTGTTGCCAATCAGTCAAGGACTTTTCATCTTTTCATACTCCCCTGCCAATGAGAAGGTGTGGGGCCCCCAGGAAGCTAGGAGGGGACATGGCCGGGACAGGTAACCCTAACTGACCAAAGAGATATTCTGTACCACATGATGTCATGTTCCACAGCTTGGGGGTGGGCTGAGAGGCTGGGCAGCTGGGGAGCTTGCGCATCATTGACTTTGGGCGGTTAGAAACTGTGCTGTTCATCACTTGTTTTTTATATATTAATCTTATTGTTATCATTATCCTTTTTTTTTTTTGCTTTAGCTATTAAACTGTTTTATCTCAACCCATGAGTTTTCTCACATTTACTCTTCCACTTCTCTAGCCCATTCTGCCAGGGGAAGTGAGTGAGCAGCTGTATGATCCTCAGCTACTCTCTGGGGTAACACCACATCAATACCCAAAGTCTGATCCAAAGGTGTTTAATATTCATGGATTCATTCCCACTGCCACTCTCACCAGGATTTGAATCAAAGCTTTGCTGAGCTTCTCAACTGATCTTGCACAAATCTTGCCAGACCTGTACAGATTAGTCAATCCTCTTCAGTCCAGTAGAAGCTACTGGGGGAACAGACTCCACCAAAACAAATCTGTTTCACATCTTGAAATCCTGATCTGGGCTATTTGGTGTGACTGATGAATCTCCAAACTGCCAACCCTCATGTAAGTCCCCACATTGTTCTCTGGATCACTTATTCTGGAGAAAAAGAGGATTAGGGAGACCTCTTCATACCACTCAGGTTATACACTGCATTAGTCCAAAAGTCCCTGCAATAAGCTAGAAGTGATATCCTGATATGTTTATAAGAAGCCCTCCTGTGTGTCACAAATGACTATCCTATAATTATGATGCTGGTACTTACCAATTTACTCATTGCAGAAGTCAGAATTGGTCATAAAATGATTTAGCAATAAAAAAAAAATAGATCTGGATATAACACTGAACCAGCATGACAGAGAAATTTACTCTGAATGGCACTCTATATAATTTATGTTGGTTTAAATCTAGTTGACCTTACTGTCAAGGTACTGTTTTTTCTTCATTTTGTGTGACAAGATCAGAGGAGAGAAATTAATTTTTATTTGGTTTTCACTACAAATTAAATGCTCTTCATATATTTATGAGTCCAACCTCTTTCAACATGTTTCACACAAGAAGATCCTAAGGAAACTGGGATTTCCAGAAGAGACCATAGTCTCCTAAAACAGACTTAATGAAAAAGAATGCTTTCAATCAGCTGCTGATAAATTCCAACCACTTATTTCAGTTTATTTCAGCTTCTTTTCTCCATCTTCCCTGAAGTTCCCACCCTCTCAGTTGCAGCAAATATTAAGCCAATTATTTGAATGATTGTGCGCTAAAGGAGAAAAAAGTGTCAAGGGAAGGCTGACACAAGGGAGAAGAGATGCTGGCAGGGAGGAAGAAAAATAGATGGGAACGTCTAAATGTAATCCTAAAGAGTAACACCTACTCCCTGTAAAATTAAGCTATAATTTTTTTTTTTTTACAGATCCATGTAACCTGATCAAACAAATTGAGTTTAACCTAACTGTAACCAGTCAAATTATGTCCATTTTACATGGCCTGGACTGGTTAGGGCATGCACATATAAGAACACAGTCAGATTTTCAAGAAATGTCTTTGTTCAGTCTCTAAACTCTCTATATTCTGATGGCATGTTAAGGACTGTCTCTTGTAGTTTGTTGCACAATCAGAAAGGTTTCCAATTATCCTTTGGTCTTACGCTGTAGAATGTAAAGTCCCTTTATGATCCTTGATTTTTTCCACCACCTAACATCTTGGCAAGCACTCCACATTTTCTTGAAAGCTATTTCCTTTCTTAAGCAGTCAATCTAAATTTAGTAAAAGCTGTGATGCTGATGACCTCCACTCTTATTTATCCACAATTAGGTAATTCCACAATCACTCTCAGAGCTCTTTCACCAAGTTATTTGTCTTTGTGTCACTGTGCTATACACTCAGAATGAACTGTTGTCTGCTTGACTACCCAGATCTCATTTGGAGGAACAGACCTAGCAGACCTTTTAACATCAACATTATTCAGTGCTGAGTCAGACAAGTTGGCTGTTAGGAAGAGGCCTCACAACATGTTAACCTCATAACGTGATTTTGAGATGGTTCAACATTTTTTCTCACCCAGCTCTCTCTTTCTTCAATGTATAAAACCAGGTCCCAGAATTTGGCAATTATGGGCTCATCCAAGAGACAGAACTATTTTGCTAAACGTTTTGGTATGGTAACATCATAACAAACATAGTGGGTGCAGGATGAGAGGGGGGTGGAACAGAAGAAATCCAAATAGAAGGAATTCTGTTCTTTACGATGTATATGGCTTTCTTATTTAGTTCCTCTCAGCAGCTTAAGCAAGGGAAACTTTCACCACAATTCTTTCTTTCCCTGATTTTCTGGCTTATGAGAGTAAGACTTTTCTAGAGAGCATCACCTTTAATTCTTTCCTTATGCTGAAGTAGTCTGACAGCCTTACCTATTGTTCTGTGTTGGTGGCAAAACCTAGCCATCCCCACAAGGCAGTAGGAGGCAGGGACATTTATTTCAAAGCCTCAGCCCTATCCCAACCTGAATTAATCAACCTCAGAATCTTTACCTTGGCCTACACACAGTGTGTCACATTAACTCCTCCTACCATGGCATATCTGTTGCTGTAGAAGATACACAAAAGGGTTTCTAAACTCTCTTCCTCAAACTTGAGGCTCCTCTTTGGCATCTCCCCTGGAGTAGAATCAGCAGAGTGGCTGCTGAGAAAGCCACAGATTAAGAACAAGCAGAGAATAAGGGGAAAAGACAGAGAAGCAGATACATGCATGGAGCAGCTACACTCAACACAGGACGGAGAGAGCTGCTGCAAACTCAGCCCTTCCTGCAAGAAAAGGACACATGGGAAAGCTGAAGGAGGAAAGAGAACAGTAGAGGCATCTTTCTTTCCTTAATTGGGCTTTCTTCCTAGAGGACTCAGCATGTGCAGGCTTAAAACCATTTGACTGTAATGCATTTTTGTCCAAGAGGACTTCAGAACTCAACCCTACAGTCTGAGAGCAGGAAGGTTGTCTAGGGGAGAAGTTTGAAAGTATATTCAGGTCAAGACACACAAATATGATGGACATACACATAGTACTCTGTTATGGATTACAGCTGACAAATAAGCATCTTCTAGGACTGTTATGTTCTACACCTGTGATTTCAGTGGCTTGGTAGTACAGGGCAGCCGAAAGACATCAATTACTCGAATGTTAATTTCCATCAAGGATTTCTGCCACCCCTAAAAATTAGACTCTTGACAAGTTCTTTAGAGCAAGAAATACATATTTTAGCTTCACAGCATCTCCAGAATTTATTACTCCAGTGTAATCATATAAGGGGTACCAGATGGCATAGCAGAAAATAGTCACGTGATTTACATAAGCATACAATCAGTTGATCCTGATGCATAGAAAACCCACCAAAAAAATCCATAGAAAATCTCATTCATTGGGGAACAGAGAGAAGAGCTCCCATTTAGATTTTATGGCTGAAAATACAGTACCAGAAGTGTAGTCATATCGTATTTATTGTACTGATGTTTTCATGGAGTTCATGGAGTTTCATGGAGAGCTTTCTTGGTAGCTGCAAAATACTTTTCAGTCCACCTAGATTCTCAAAATCCTTCCCTTTTGAGAAGGACTTCAGGTTCTGAATGAATTAACATGTAAGTTTTATTTACCCTGCAAGACATATAAGCAGCAAAATAAATTACATTAATACTTCATTTCCAAAGCCAACTGAAGTCAGTGGAGTCTTTGACTTCTTACCAACAGCCTCTGCTCTTCTTTCCCCTGAGGTTTCTCAGCCCAGCGGTGGATCACACGCTATCCTCAGTAGGGTATTCAGGGATCTTGGTCTTCACTAGAGGCTCACCACACTATCATGTAGCAAGTGACAGAGGTGAAACTTGTCCTCAGTATATTGACCTATGTCAACAGAAAGGTTGCTTCAGAAAAAAGGGAATTATTTCAACAGTGCAAGATGACTGATGAAAGTAGAAAGTTTTAAAAAGCAGCCAAGGTGGGAAAACCCCCAAACACTGAGCCTTTCATCTGAACCAGTCATATATTAAAGCAACAATCGCACACTCACACTAGACACTTAATGTCAGGGTGTCAAATATTTTAAGTTAAATTAACCTTTGCTCACCTAGAGCAGAGGCACAAGGAGCTCAACAGCAGCTGCTTCTGCGCAATGCCCTGTTGCAATGGCCATGAGAAAACTGCTAATGCCTGTTTCCCAAAGCCTGGGATGCTCCCTACCCAAGGACATAGAGTGGGGCAGGGGAACCACAAGCTCCTCAAACTACTTGTGCCAAACACAGCTTGGCTGCCCCTGTCCCCCAGCTACTGTTGGAAGGGCATAAGTTCCCCAAGAGGCCTAAAGACCCCTTACGCTAGGTGAGCAATAAAGCCAAAATAAAACAGACTCTGATTGCCAGCTGAGCACTGCAGGAGGAATGGAAAGCATTCCTTGTAAAGTGAGTGCCTCTATCAGGGGGTCTGCTGAGATATAACAATTTGGTGTACTTTTATTCAGTTCTTGGAGCTCAGTTCCCTTTGAAAGCCATAACTATTGCTCCCACCCACACCTGAAGAGTCCAAAGCTCTGAACCTGTGACTACTGTAAAGCTCGCTGTAAGTAAAAGCACAACAGACATTTTGAGAGAGCTGCCCTGTGTTATGCACATGTATGAACTGCATTTCCAAAAGCAGTCAACACCCAAAGCTCTCATGCAATCCCTCCTTACTGAAGTGCCTCAGCACCTAATTATCCTTACAAAAAGAAATGTTCATATAATGCCCCCACATGCTGTTGCTGAGTGGCAAGGAGAAACACAGGGAGATTAAGGACAAAATCCAGAGATGAGGGAGTGGAGGGAAATTTCACCATGTAAGAACATAAAACCACAGCCTTGCTTGGAAAGAAAGGCTGACAGTGCCTAGTGCCTACCTCAGGGGAAGACTCCAAGTTGTCGTTCCAAAGCAGTTTAAGGCACCTTCAGCACCCAGGAGAAAGAAGCGGGACATAAGGCTTGACCCAACTCCATCCCAAACCTTATCAGCCAGATGTAAGCATTTCTCTGCTCATCGAAGGGCAGAAGGAGGGGAAATAAATTCCGCTTGGAAGGGCCATACTTTTCCCACACACCAGACTGGGACCACTGGTCCTTAATATGCCATTCTGGACTTCACTTCTGCCAAAAGCTAAGCTTTTCAGCACCTGACTTGCAGACACTTAGGTAGTTTTTTGGATCTATCTTTACAAGGGCTGCCAAAGATTGCATAGGAAAGCTGCAACAGTCCAAGGTCTTGAACCTGCAGTCTATATTGAAGTGTTAATCACTCTTCCTCCCCAACAGGTTCTTTTTAAGAGTTATAGTCACCAAAAGAGAGGAGAGCTATATCCTATTACAAAACACACGACCAATCATATAGCTCGAATTTAATGCAGAGCAGCCACTTACATCAGCTGCCAGCAAGCTTGTGACAAAGAATTATTCACAAAATGGCAACTGGCCCAAATTGGCAAATGCCTTTGAAAACAGAAGCTGTAATTACATATAGCTTGGTTTGGGATAATTAGCTAAATACCCGTCTCTTCTTGGAGAGAGGTACTTTCCAGCAACCAGTACGTTTGACCTAAACAACTATGAAACACAGTAGAGCACAGAAAAATTGTGGCCTCTCCCCTCTCCTTCCTGTGTGTAGCTTTCAATTTGAGTCCTCCCGCTGCACCTCCGAGCAGGACAGAAGCACATCTGTCTGGCTCCATACATACATTGCCATCCTGTGGCCAGATTCTGCCAGCACAAGTGACTACCAGAAGGAGGCCGTTGCAAAAGTACCTCCTGTGAACCTAGTGCTACTATTTCTAGAGGAGTAAGGTACCAGCATGGCACCAGCAAAATGAGGCCTTATAGTAGACATGGGCTAGAGCTAAAAAAATGCAAATCCAACCATATTTTTGAACCTTTTAAATTCAAGGTGCAGCTGGATTTATGAATCAGCGGACTGCTGAAAAATATGTGAATAATATTGGGAGGTAGGCAAGGAGAAAAGGATCTTGATCAAGTGGGGAAGGGAACATCAGGCTTTGAAATCTTCAGCAAAAGTGGCCACCGTTGACTTGAGCCCTACATGGAACATCGGGGAACAAAAATTGACCAGGGAAGCGTAAACAAAAAGGAAAACCCTCTACATGACAGATGACCCAAAAGCCTTTGGAAACTTGACCCCCCACACACACTTCCAAGAGGCAGTCGGAAGGAGGGCATGACTCAATTAGGGTGAGTGATAGGAGAAAGAAAGCAGAAGCTGGGTGGGTTGCTGGCCCGTTTCAGAAAGGTGCTCTGGGTGCTGTATCCAGCCCTCTATGGCTAGGGTGAGGGGGACACGTAATTCTAGTAAGGCTGTACTGTGGTTGCCTAATTCCTTTGGCCTCCTTGGAGGAGGCAATATTCCCCTTGCAACTGCTTAGGAAGGCAAAAATAAAATGTTGATTAGCACTTAGGAGAGGAAGTGGCTTATTTGGCCTGATTGTAATCATGGGAACTTTGTTTCCTGTGCTCCAGTGACCACATTGGTAGTGTTAACTGGAAAGTCAAATAACTGGTAAAGAAACTGCTGAATTGAGCTTAGTTTCATCCTGCTTGCGTAATTTTCCTTGAACGGACATACAAGGAATCTTAACTTTGTTCATACATTGGGCTCTAAGCGGCTTTCTCCAAAAAAAGCCATTTCACAGCACCTTATGGGGTCAAAATTTGCCTCTCTTCCCCTTGGGTGGCTGCTTGGACAGTGATAAGGTTTCAACAGGGGTGCCTGAGAGGAAAATCCAGGTCCAGGAGGAACTGTAGCTATCACTCTATCATCATTAGATATACTGAACTTGTGGATTTTGTCTTGAGAACCTTTTCTAGGGAAAGGGGTTTTGTGTGTGTGTTTAAAACAAAAATTTACAGTGCAATAGACATTAATTTCAGTTCAGGGTCACACAGGCCAGAGGCAATAATGAAATGGTATTTTCATAATTGACATATTTTATGGTTGCTTTATTAAATGCTGGAAGGCCAAAGTGAGATTTTCCTTAGGTCTGTTAAATTAACAGCTTAAGTCAGTGTACTTATCGATTAATAAGCATTCATCTCAACACGGGCTGGAAATCCTTCAACACGGGCAGCTAGAGCTTTTCCAGGGCCTACTTACATGTCAGTGTAGAGCAGCCCAAGGACTGTTTTAGGTCATACTTTACATTTCATTTTGGTGGTGCATTTTAGCTATGCGGCCTCTCTGCCTTACCATGCTGTATGTCCACCAAGGTGGTACACATTTTGTGAGACCCCTGAGGCTGGGTTCCTGTGGATCCGGGTACAAGGGGATGACAGGCACAAACGCCTGGTGTGGGCATTTCCATGTTTGCTGAGATCTCGTTGCTTTTCAGGTTGTTAGTGTAGCTGAAAATTGGGCTCACTAGATCTGAAACGCTTAAAAAGGAGCAAAATCCAGGAGAAAGAGTAGATTTCCCCTTCATAACAGAGCATAGCTTATATCCTCCAGCATAAGCACTAGGTTTCTTTTTTCAGTTTCCCTCAAAGGTAAAACAAGAAGGAAAAAACGCTAACAATTTGGCAACTGTCAGTGATCAGAACAGGTTAAAGGGAAAGAAGAAATCTCGTGGTATAATTTTTCAAGCCCTGTTTTGCACATCGGAGACTACTGAAGCTTATTAGGACACCATGTGGGAAAATGATTTTGTTTGGAAGTTGCAAATAGAAAATAATTAAAAGGTAACAGAAGACTGGTCTGCTTAGTGCTGAAACAGACACCCTGGGCTTAGGAGAACCAAATAAAATTACCCTGAAAAATATCCATGTAATCCTCCCATCTTCTCTTTCTCTTTAGATAAGAGCAGGGCAGAATATTCCAGGGATTTAAGGTATCATTTGTTTACATGGTCATATTTTAATCATCTGCAAGAAGCTAGGGTTACACAGCCCCAGCATTCAAACGATCCCCTACCTTGCTGTTTATAAGAAGTGGGGCCTGACATTCATAACTTTCCCGGGCTGCTCCGAGGGGACAGGAGGAGAGGGATGGGGAGGGAGGAGGAGGAGGGAAGAGAGGAGAGAAAGGTCAGCTCCCTTTTTAAGCATTTCTGAGCTTGCTGGAAGCTTTCAGCATGTGGGTGGTAGGTGTATCGGCTGACACTGGGAAGTGTAAGCGTGAAGCTGGCCACCCAAGACCTCAGGGTCACTGCTGACACTCCAGATCTCTGAGCTGGGGAAGGCACCTGCTCCCTTGCCAAAACAAACCATCTCCTGCTATGGGCATACTTGAAAAGACCTGCTTTTGTCAGCCTGGGGGAAGAGGGAAAGGGAGGGGGCGAGAGGGGAGGAATTAGAGGGATGTGGGGGCTTTTGGTTTTACTTAAACAGTCTCAAATAACCAGTTTACAATGCAGCGATGTTCTTCAGAATTTATTAAAGGGGGAGGGAGGGGGCGGGGCGGGGGAAGGAGCCGAGACTTGACTCCAGATCTGGTGAGCATTAATATGCATCGTGCTAGAATTTCATGAGGCAAGCGAGTTTTGTAGCCCTTGCTCTGGTGGTCCTCTGCTGACAGGATCTCAAGCCGCTATTTGTTATCTTTAGGCCTGATAAGTACATCTGGTTTTGATTCAGGTGGCCGCGAGCTTGTCTCAGAGTTGAAAAGGGTGCTTTGCTCAAATTGAATTTTCTCACAAATTTCAGACTGGGATGAGAACCAGAAGAAGTCGGGCCCTGTCACACAAAACTCCCGTTTTGCTTGCTCGGCCCTTGGGCTCGTAAAAACCTGGCACAAATCAGTTTCACCTGTTTGGCTAAGTGAGTACATGCTAAAAGTAATAAAGCTATTAGTGCAATCAGATATTTCTCTGCATGTGTTCTGATGTAAAAAGAAGGGAAAAAAAAAAAAAGAAGAAAAAAGAGAAAGAAAGCAGGGAGGTGAACTCTTCCCAACCCTGCTTGTCACATATCTTCCTGTGTCTCTGTAAATTAGTTGCAGAGAAGCTGCTGCCAGTTTTCCATGCCTTTCTGCCTGGGCATTGTACGCTGGCAAGGAGAACTGGCTGCAAAGAGCTGTTTGACTCCATCGCCCTTCTTAGAAAAGCAATTTAAGTCACTGTCTGAGGTGAAGAGGGGAAGGCACTATTTTTGTCATTCGCCATCTCATACTTTCCAGCTTCCTTTGTACCAACACCAGAATTTCCCCGTCTGGCCTTCCAGCAAGGACCGTTTCAGTGTTCGAAGACCCCAAATCTTCCTGCCCTCAGATACAGTCCCTTCCAGTGGCAGGACAGGGCCTGGGTGTTTAGCTCTTGGGACACTATAAAGTTTGAAGCACCATGCTTCTGACACCATTTCCCAGCAGAGTGTATCATCACATCCTCACAGCTGGTGTCTTTCACAGCTTATGGGAAAGACTCTTGGGCAAATTTAGAAATGAAAGAATTTAGGAGGCTCCTAGCTCCAAGCAAAGACCAGTGGCATCCCTAATTGAGTCCACTCTGGCAACAAATTTTATTACCCATAAATTTGTGGTGTTCCAGTGGTGTCTCCTGCTCGTGCCAGATGCTCTGTAAAACACTCCGTGAACCTGCTGGACAGAAGACACCATAAAAATGTACTCTGTGGAACACTTCACCCTGTCATTTGTCTGTGATCTATTTGTGGAACGTTCAAGAGAAAACATGGAGCAATATTTCTTTATCAATTATCTATTCTGCACATCTCATTTTTTCCATCTTGTTTACTTTGTTTTGTTGTGCATTTTTCCTTGCAGTTTCTCTTCTGTCTCATTTTATAAGAAGCTTCACCTGCCATGGAGATTAAGAAATTATTTTTGTCATGCCATCTAACTGTAGATAGCCCTACCTTAACAAAATGAATTAAAAAAAAACCCCTTTGTATAAAATAATAATCCTCACAGAGATATTTTAAAATTGTGTCAAAGCAACTCCCTAACCTAGATCCGGATGAAGGAATAAAAAGAATGATTCTGTTGGCCTTTTTAATAAGTATTTCTCCATATTTTCCAAAACTAAAATGCTATAAAAATATAAACCATCTGTACAGCTTCTCACAGAGAAGGGTGTCATTCTTGAGGAAAAAATTACTGAATTTCCTTTAGAATGTTTTATATGTTAACATCTCTTTAAAAAAAGTTGACGAGCTGTAAGAGTTCCCTCTCTTATAGAGCAAGAAAACCGACTGCTTTCTGATATGAAAAGTCAAGAAAGGGAAAAATCCATGATAACCATTTAATGCAATATTTAATAGCCAATATTTAACACCCTAATTCAGGTACTCTTTAGGGTTCTCAAGGGTACCCCATTGCCATGCTCCATCTGTGTACTAGAGTTCTGAGAGGAATTAACCTTTGAAAGCGTCCATGTAATTTATCTCAGTTCCTTTTATTTAAAGTGCTATGTAATGAAAATGTTGTCCTTCACTATTGAGGGTGCTCCCTTGGAGTGTGCATTTTTACATCACATACAAATGGCACCATTCCCAATTCTGTGACTGAACAAATGAAGACGCATGAAGGAGGCTGAGATGACCACTGGCCGTAAACCAAAGGAGGAACTGGATGCTAGAACCAAAGTATTTCTGTCCATCTAGACCCATCTTGTTTGGTGACAACTTTTGGGAGTGTCATGTTCTTAGGCAGACTGGTAGATATGGAAAGCCAGTGATTATTTTCATATCCCTTTCAGCCAGTTCTAGGCTCCTCAGGTGCTTGAGAACATCTGAAGGATCTCTTCTCATTGTCCTCAAAATTGTATGGGGTTTCCTACAGCACTTTTCTGCCAGATGGAGAGTCTGCTGACTTTGTGGGATGCAGTACCATGAGATCTCTCTGTTGGCCATTGGGGGAGCACTGTGGAATGTCTGCCCCATCTCTTCTGGGGGTAGCTTAACTATTAAAAAGCAAGCCCCCCAAAAATCAAACCACAAAACAAGCAAACAAAACAACTCACTTCCCCCCTCCCCTCAAAACCCCACAGCAACCACCCACCCAAAGTCCAACATACTCATAGCCATATAACTCTTTATGTTTTGGGGGATGTCACTTTGAGCCTGTCATCAGGCTGACTGAGCTCATGGCATTACACAGGTTATGGTTCTCTTCCACTCAACTTCATTTACTTGGCATGGGGTCAGCCAGATCTGGGACACAGAGGCAGGATGTGGCTGAAGGCATGCCCATAAGATACTCCCTTACGATGTGGTTCTGGTATCCCTGTTCACACCAATTTGCCCTTTCAGCACCTCATTGCTCACATTTATTACAGATGGGACTAAAGTCATTGGTCACCATAATGGCAAGACATGGTGGATGAAACTGAGAGCTGATTTTCACACTTGCTGCCCTGAATACCTCTATCTAGATGTTCCTAAATCTGCCAGCCCAACTTTCCCAAAATCTAAGTGAATGCCACTTCTTATCTTTCACCCACTTCTGACATCCTGGCTTGCCTTTGCACCCGACCTACTGAAATTCTCTTCATTCTTTCAGTGTTTCTCTAGGCTGCAAATCACAAAGAAGAATGGGAACAATCAAAAAAGAAAACATGCTAAATATCTACCGGTGGGATGCTTCCTTCCACCCACACCAGCCTTGTTTAGGTGGCCGTGCACAGAGCATGGCCCTTTCTAAGCTGACAAAGTTCATGCAGAGGCAGCAAAGCCAGCTCACCGCAAGGTCACCATCAAATTAACATCTGTAGCATTTCTTGCCCGCTCCCCCTCCCCCCAGCCCCTCTCCCCATGTGATATGTAGGGAAGAGACAAATGAAAGGAAAGGCCACAGAGGGATTTTTGCCCTCTAAGTCACAGGGACAAAATGTTGCTGGCTGAGGAAAAGCAGCGGGAACATCGCAGCATCGTTCATGGTGGGTAGGCTGAGGACAGAAGGAAAGGGTAAAGCCTTGGAAACAAGTCGATGTCCCTACCTCTGTGGGAGCTGGGGATCACAGCAGCAGAGTAACGTGGAGTGGCTCATTTTATCTTTGTACTACAGCTGATACAAGTCCACCAGCCACAATTTATCACCTGGTCCCTCTCAAAACCTG
This sequence comes from Laterallus jamaicensis coturniculus, assembly GCA_022605575.1. Taxonomy (NCBI): domain Eukaryota; kingdom Metazoa; phylum Chordata; class Aves; order Gruiformes; family Rallidae; genus Laterallus; species Laterallus jamaicensis. The sequence goes on along the minus strand of JAKCOX010000002.1, from coordinate 10,446,824 downwards.
CCCTAATGCTCAGATCAGTTCAGAATAATTTTTCCTAGCTAAATTTCTCTCAGTTAAAATATATGAAGGCAGAATTAATTTAAAACCCAAAATCTGCTCAGTACTTTGTTGTTTTTTTCAGTATTTTACAATGATCTATGTGTTTCCGCTTTACCTTTCTCATCTTTCTTACCACCAAATACTTTCCAACAGCCACAGTCTAACAATAAAAGCAAAATATTTAAAGCACCAAGAAGAAAAAAAAAATAGCCAGATTTAAACTGGTTGAAATAGATCACAGCCATAGAAAGCACATAGAAGTAGCAAGAATGTGAAAACTGCAGAAGAAACATACTTCAAAAGGGAAGGAGATTAACAAAACAGGTGGGAATAAGTAAAGTCATTTTCAGAGGTTCTGTTTTCTAGGTTTTGTCTCTACAAAATCTTGTGCTGCTTGTCCTTTGTTTTTTGTAAATCTGGATTTTTCTAAGTCTGAATTTGCAATTCAGAACTATAAATATATATATTGTATTTTGTATAATTTTTTGCTTTATAATATTAAAAATAAGTAAAGAAAAAAAATCTGGTTTAATTTACTAGGTCATAAAGATGCTAGAAATGGCAGGATAGAGGATAAGAGCAGAAAACCCCACAAACATATTTACTTATCCCATGGAGGGACATATGCAGTCAGTAGGATTATACTGATTTTATTTAACATTTTTAATTCCAGGAGGTGCTTTGAAAATTTACTTTATTTTCTTCCCCAGAAATACACAGAGGTTTTACTTTTATCCATTTTTAAAATAGATCTTTACAGTTGACCACAAGCATAATTATTTTTTGAAATAGGCTTAGTGTTCAGGTGATTTACAATATTTAAAAGGTGTGAAGTAAATAAGAAGTGAGTTTTGGGAAGAAATGATCCATTTGTACAATACTAGTTATCCATAAAACCAGAATTAAATTAACCTTTGTTTGCCATACATTTTTTGTATCAAAAGGGCAATGGATAATTTAATATTTTCTATGTTAAGTCAACAGATTTTAAGTTATAAAAGCAAAGGTAGAAAGAAATGGATTTGAAAATGTATTTTGTTTCTTCAGGGATGGATATTCTTGGTACAAACTTGTGGTCTTAGGAATTTCAGGACCTATCTTTCAGTTTGTTTAATTTTCTATTTCCTTTTCTTAATAAACCATACATGACACAGGTTGTGGTTCAGTGTGTGTTTTGTAGAAAATACCAGCCTGTTGCTTCTATAGACATTACTATAGCATAGGTCCCTCTTTCCTTAAACACGTTTGATCTTCACAACTGTTTTATATTCTCTACTGATTTGCTTATGCTGCACAACCAAACAGCAACTTTGGTCTCCTGCTTACGTGAGAACACGCTCAGATGCAATTATTTGCTGTAGAGTCCTGCAAAACAATTCTGCAGACTATCCAAGAGTTTAACTGCATTACCTATATGAATAAAATAAATCAGACAGCGCTCGGCTGAGATACTGAGCTACTTATCTCCATTCTTCAGGATGGGAAAGAACCTCCCCTGCAACCACCTGAGACGCTCAGGAGGAACCAGAGTATCCCAGCATCACCTATATTCTTTGTGACAGGCACGGAAAAGATGCGCAATGGATGCACAAATTTTATTCAGTTCCTAACCCTTAGCCATGCTGTAGTCCATGCTTCTTGTTTCTTTGACATAAAAAATACATGCGTGGGGATTTTTTTCCTTACCATTTTCTTTGCATCTCCCTCTCTTCTACCTGTGCTGGAAGTTTTACATGAAAGCACCAGCCAAAACCATAGGCTTTCTCTTTGAGTACCCCCAGCTTGCCTGGAGTTACCTACAGCAGGGTATTGGGCAAGAGATTTTTTTTTTCCACATTCAGGGATATGTATGACTTGGGGAAGCTGTGAGGGAGCCCCTGTAAGCTACACCTGAAAGTTTCATTAGTTAGCCTTGGGGCTCTGATTCAAGAAGGGCTGGCACGGCTGCTGCGGCTGAGAAGAAAACAGGTTTCCCTGTCCAATGTGTGGGGATGGTTCATCTTCATGTGAGCAAACCCCTGACTCGCTGCAGTTTTTAGAGAGGCACTGAAAGGCAAATTGTGATGGTTTGCCTAAAAATGCCACGTAGTAAAGCACAGCTGTTCAGCAGCTCCTCCAAAAGCAGTTCAGCCATCTGCACAGTAAAGGGTGAGTGAGGGCTGCAGCCTCTCCCAGCCCAACAGACCCCATCTCCACATCATGAATCAGAGCACAGGCACATTTATAGATCACAGATTTTAAAGCCAGGAGGGAACACCGTTGCCATTTTAGCCTGACCTCCTATATGCTTTGTAAGGCAACCTGACTTGGCAGCCTTATTGCAATTCAGTGATTGATTTTTTCATTACATTTTGAAACACTTTTCCCCCATACAAGAAAGTTAGGCATGTTGGAAAAGCTTCTGTTCCCACAAGCACTTACACTGTGATCAGAGTGAGGAATAGCACAGCCTGGAGCAGGTTATAGGTGCGGGAGTTTCTTACCAGTCCTGAGTTCAAGCAGAAACCATTTGTCGATGCTTTTTTGTGGCACTGAGCTCTCTCTCCTGTCATTTTTGCATTGTTAAAAAGCTACAACATTTACACATAGATAGACCTGTGGTGAAAATAGTTTGTGAGGTACATAATGAGGGGCCTTAAAAAGCCCCTTAAACTTAGTGGCAGTTGTGGCCACTAAGTGTGAATTGTGTGACTGTGACCAAAGTCATGGCATTTGAGGGGTTAAAGATGAAAAATGGGATCCTAGGAAGATTTGAGAGGTTTTAAATCCTAACCGGTTCCAGCCAGATACCCACTAACAGGTTTTCTTCAAGAGGTGTACAAGAACCTGACTATCATTCTGGGGCAGCCGGAAGAGAAGTAGTGGAATAGTATAGCTTGTGCACTATAAACCTGTCTGGGTATTTCTGGCATTATTGTTAAATTAAAGTTATATTAAAATGAAACACTTCACTATTTAGCTTTCTGTCTGCCTGGCAGGTTTTGCTACATAAATCCAGTTGGAGAAAATTGGCCCATTTGAATTGGACATTGGATATGGCATTTCTGCACCATCAAGAAAATGGCCGCACATTTTTTTAATTGTTTCCCTCACATATAATTTTTAAACAGTCTTATAAAAATGTTTTCCTTGTTTCGCTCCCCACTGAATTAAGAATGCACATGAATGGTTGCCAGTTGGCCTGTGCAATATAGTCATTCCAGCAAGCAGCAATGAGAAAGTATGAAGTGGTTTTTGGAAGAGCTACCTTTCTTTGCAAAATGCACTAGGCTTTGCCTAGCTTGAAAGAGATGCCTTTTATTCCCTGCAGACCACTTCCTTCACCTCCAGAAGAAATAAGAATTTCCTAACCAGTGGACATAAAGGATAAACATAGGAAGGCTTGCATGTGCTACTTGCGATCTGCTTTGCAAGTAGACAAGCTTTTGCTGTTTTGTTGAAATTTAAGTGACTTGTATGCTCCAGAGACCTTGACTGTGCATTCAGATAGAAGTCTCTTGTTGCTATGGGCATGTATGGTATTTAATTCTTCCCTCATCCCCTCCAGACTCTGCCTTTCTCCCAAATACACACGTGCATAAACATACCCATTAATACATCGTCAATCGCCATGCAGTTGCTTGGCTGTAGTTCTCTTTTAGGGGGTTGGATGGGAGTCACAGTTCCCTGGAAAAAATCATCATGCTGACATAAAAAATGACATTCAAGATGTATCGTAAGCAAGGACAATGACCAAAGTATTTCATGATCCCAGTTTATCGGACAGAAGCCGAACAAAAAGGAACATGTAAGTGCTTCTGTCAGTCACTGGAAGAGAGATGGGAAGTAAATTCCCATTAGGGTACCACTCGCCGCTGTTGTCTGTAGAGCTGTTCCAAGTGAACAGATAAGGAGGCAGCAATTTTATTACGTTGTATCAAAAGCAAAAGCCAAACCGTTTTCAAAAGCAAAGTCAAAAAAAAGCTTCTCAGATTTTGATTCCGGCTTTTTGAGGCTTCAGGGCAGGGAAAAAAAAAGTGGATGACAGTGCAGGCAGGGCAGTTACATGGTGTGACTGAAGGCACTGCATTGGACCAGGCTGCAGGAGCTCACTGCCCTGCTCCACCGCCCCCCTGTCTCTGGGACACAGAGGCTCCCTGGGGCCCCCAGGCCACTGAACAATCACTAGTTTGTTGCAGGGATTGGCTGCCCGGGACCACCAGGCCCAGCTGGAACAACACTCCTGGCTCCCAGACAGGCCTGAGGAGCTCCTCTGCAGGGTAACACTAGGCAAACCTACAGGAAGCATGAATAATTGAAGGGTTTTAAGAAAGAAAGAAAAAAAAGCCTCACAACTAATTTTGCACTCCAGAACGCACTTGATGCATTCAGCTCCTGGGTAGCCCTGAAAGGCATCCACAGCCTGGGACCAAAGCCCAATCCTAACCAGCAGAGGAATAAGGGAACTCACATAGGGACATCGCCCTTCACTGTCCAGTTCCTCACTCAGCACCATGATAGGGCAAGAGCAGCACTCACAGGGACCACCCCACCATACCTCTGTCCCAGGGCTCTGTTCTGAGCAAGTCAGGGGTTTGCTTAGGACCTCCAAGACCATGACACAGGCACTGTTGATTTGCTCCATCTTTCAAGAAGCTCTACATAGCAGTTGCAAAAGCTCCCAGAGAAATGCCAGGGAGACATGAAAAAGACACCTTTTATAACAACCTTTTCTCGTCCCTGCCTTTGAGGATTTGGTTTCTTTCCCTGTGCTCTGGACTGTGTCATCTGGCAAGAGCTGGCTTTATCTAGATCTAATTGTTTTCCCAATTAAGCCTAGAGAGAGATATTTTTCCCTCTTGGATTACTAGGCTCATTTTAAGAATATAATTTAGTGTCTTCATTTAGTGACATTAAAATTAAATTTTAACTTCAGTTTCGCACCCCCATCATGTGGAGGTGTGTAATGAATCACTTGTCTCCTGGGAGGGGTAAATTTCTCTCCTGTTTTTCCCTTAGTGGGGAAGACACTATGGAAGAAGAAATTTAGACGTGAATTGGAAAAAAAGTTTTCATGTTTGGATCCTAATTCAGAGAATTAAAACTAGGCTAAGAAAAATGCAGGTTAAACTTAACAGACAGGCATGTAACCAAAAGTAAGACCTTCCTGCTGCCACCAGGCTTCTTCTACATAGATCAAGCTGTGAGGAATAAAACAAATGGAGAAGGCATCTTTTATCAGCTTTGGAAACACAGCACCTTGTGCCTCCTCTAGTGTTAAATTGGGTAGATCAAGGCATGGGTGGTAGCACATTCCACTCTTCCCTGGCTTCCACTGTGAAGGTGGCGTGACAGGTGGAGAGGCAGATCTGCTTGTCCCCTGCCACACCGATGGCCTCCAAATGCAGAATAACATCAGTTAGCTGACCCCGGGTTTTTAGGTTTACCTCTCTCCTCTTTAGCTCCTGTCTCTTGTACAACCCCCCTGCCCCCCACCAAACCCTTCCTCCATCCATTTCCACAGTCCTCAGCACTGCCAGCTCCCCAGAAAAGCCCCCACGCAGCAGCCAACAGCAAGATCCTGACTCCACCATCCCCACCAATGCAGAGAAATCCCATGGCTAATTGGTTGTGCTTGCATAAATTCTGCTCCTCCACACAGATCTGGTCTGTAGTAACTCCATGTTAATAATTTCTCCAGGATTTGCACAATGTCCTGGAAGTTTCCAGTCTGGAGATGATGTTAAGCACCCAAATATTGTGCTAATCGGAGCTGTGATGGATGGGTTTTAATGTTTCTAAAAATCAGGGTCTGTGCATCAGGGGCCATAGTTTCTGGAGAAGCAAAGAGAGCAGCAGAGCCATCCATCTACCACTTCTTCACAGAAGGACTGGAGTTCTAAGGGGATTTATAATAGTAATTTATAATAGTTGCTTATAATAGTAAGTTACTTTTCTGGATCCTATTCTGATCCCCTTTCTTATACTTTGCACAGACAAATCTGTTGACTGCAATTTGAATTAATGTGAATTTTTACTTATAAGGATATTAGGAGCGTTGAATTGGACCTCTTGTTCCCATGTTCATTTTTATTTTCCAAAACATACAGTGACACTTCATAAGCAAATGGAAATATGGCTTTAGAAAAAGCTTGTGAAGGATTTAATGTGCCAAAAAAATTCTGTTAAAATCTCTTAAACAGTGGCAATTACATAAAAAACCCTAGCACCTGAGAATTGAAATGCAGCGATGTGGTTCTACTAGTACTGCTGTCAAAGGACTGGAAAACACTCAAGCGGCCCCTATATTATAAAGCATGTCTAACGACCTCCAAATATGTAAACTAGAAGATGTAAGCTTGCTGAGCAATGATATTTTCTTTTGTCACACAATTCAGGAAATGTAGATGACATTCTTTTTTTCCTTACCTGAATGTCTACATTTGAAATGTATTTTTAAAGCATTAAGACTACTAACAACGGCCATCTCACAGAATTATTAGCAATTTTGTTTTCCTAAGAAACTTTACCTTTTAAACATGTGCCTCATCACATGTACTTTTATTTCTCTCTCCCCATTGTATTCAAAAGTTCTTTTTCACACCTCACCCCTCCCACGCTCAACCACTAACTCATACCTCACACATCGATGTAAAGGACAATAGAGAAAGAACAAAGTGGGTTTTTTCCTGACGTCAAGAGAAGGAGCATTTTTTAAAACCTCACTAAGGATTCTAATAAATTTTATCGTTTAAATGTCCTAATATTTTGGAAATAAAGGCATTTAAATTACTCACAGTTAAACACAAGCCTTATTTCACATTTGAGTGCTAACTGAAATTATTAATGTTTTCTAGAGAGCTTTTCCTGAAAATTTGGATAATTCAGTGGAACCTTTCAGTAGTTAATCAATTTTATTTTATTTTACTTAGGAAGAAAAAATGTAATTTCATCAAGAAAAATATGTTAAGACTATTTCTTCATAATTCTATTTGTCAGCCTTGCCTGATCCTACTGAGGGCCAGTTGTACTTTATTCCTAGGTGTGCTTCTACAGATGTTACCCGTAAATGTAAAAGTTAGACCTTAAAATTGAAAGCCTAACGCTCCACGCTGATTTCAGACTTCATTGCCTAGGCTGAGCCCATTCCGCGTTGAGTGCCGCACAGGAACAGAGCAGGCAAAACCCCCGCGTCTCTGATGTGACTCTTCAAAGGGGCCCTGGGATGATTCTGCGGCATTCAGGGCAGCCGTGGAGCCAGTGGTGGTGGATTCAGAGGTGCAGCGAGGCCGCTGAAATGCTTTTCAAATATTTGTACAAGAAACAGAGAGATTCGTCCTTGAGAAGTCTACGTGCCTTGTGAAGGGCTCATAAATAAACAGCTTTCAGGGTAATGTTTCACACTTCAGCTAACTCAAGAAAGGAGAATATGTTGCTCCAGCAGTTTCTAAAGAAAAATATTCCTCACAGAGTCTTGTAAAATACAGAAGTGTTTTCTGTTGAGCTATGCCTCCATACGACCGTGGTTGCTTCAGTGTAAATTCATTACCTGTATTCTTTGGTCTCTGAAGTCGCTCTAGTCACATAGGTACCTATGATTTTATTACTGACTTTCCAGTGTTTGCTGGTTCCACCCTCACCCCCCCTCCCAAAGTGTTACTCAAAACCCTCAAAACCTCTTTTCTGGTTTTTGCTTCATTTGAGTTTTCTGTTGTTTTTTGGGGGTTGTGTTTTTTAAACATTTCCTGTTTCTCTCAATATTGAATTCAGAGCTCCATCGGAACTGCAGAATATGCACTGTAGTCACAGATCACACATACATCTGTTCCCACTGGGCAGGAATAAGAATACACGGATCAAAAAGGTCCTTCCTCAGTAGCTTGCTGTTTAAGCAATAGTCCACAGGGAAAGCAACTAAAAAATCCCTGCTGCAAAAATTGTGAATTGCCTGCTTAGGTTTTCATTTTCTCCGAGGTATTTCATCTCTCCTGTTACAAGAGAAAAAGGGTTTGTGTCTCACCTTACTATATATAATCTAAGAAGCCTCCGCGCTGCACGTGACAATCCCTTTCAGTGTACTGTGGGTCTCTGCTCAGGGGTCTGAGCTACGGCTTCTGAGCGACTTCTATCAACTTTATCAGATTTTAAATCAGGCTTAAATTATGAGCACTCTGTTTTTCTTTGCTACATACCGCTGCTTCTAGTAGGGTTTCTTGACAGCTTCTCAGCTCCTAATTCAGGCTACCTGTGAAACGCACACAAGTGTGCTGTAGGGATCAACTGGCTGCTCTTTTCCCCAAAGATGAAAATTAACTAAACCATGAATATTTCTGACTAAAACCAAATGTTTCATCTAAGAATGAGAGAAGTCCATGGCAAAGAAATGTGACAGCACATTGTTTTGTCCTGCTCCCTTCTTTGCTGCTTTCCAGTTTTACCTCCCCAAATTTAAACTCTATTCAAACTGTGTTGTTTCCCGTGTCGCAGGACGATAACTGCATGTTGCAAACAGCTGCTCACTTCTTTACATGAAGGTTAAAATCACTTGTTCATCCCTATCGTGGTCCAGATACAGTACCATACAGCTATTTGATTTTTCAGGCCATTGGTAAAACCTCAATAATTCTGTAATAATTTTTACTTTATCACTTAAATGTTTTCTCACCTAATTGAGATAAAAATTTAATTGTGAACCAAACATTTTGTTCAAAGCATTTAATTTTTTGGATTGTTTTGGATTGCCTTGCCAGTTAAAGTTTCATTTCAGTAAATTATGTCTTGAAGCATTTTTATTTTCAGAAGAAAACCTGCTGTTTCAGTTTGAGAGTGTGAAATCAGTATTGTGAAGCTCTCTCACATTCTTTGGAGTGGCTTTTGTTTCCCCAGTCTAGTTCCTTCACCAAAATCAGGAAACAAACCAAACACCAAGGATCTGGACCATGGCCACAGCAAGTACTTTTAAGCTGCAGTCAAACCCTCCTGCGGGATTTTTCACACTTACCCCTGCCCCTGAAATTCTGAATGCAGGTGAGCTAAAAGAGGAATATTTGTTGGGGGAAAAAAAAAAGTGTCAATGAAGAGCAAAATGGACAAAACCAGTCGCATCTCCCTGGGACACAGCAAGGCTTTGCAGGAGTGACCCCAATGACAGTGAAGTTTAAAAGAGAAATATGGCTTTTCAGTAACTCATCAGCTTGCCTGGCTCATTTCTAAATGATGGCTCTATCCATATGCCATGTTAAAGCAGGGATAGGGTTGCTTACACGCATGAGCCTGCAGAGAAATTCGGAAAGCCTGAAGCTCCTTTTCTCCCTTAACCCGTGGCCAGAACACAGCGGAGGGAGAGGGGCAATGGGGGGCTGTCGCGGTGGCAGATGCCATCGTCCTTTCACCCAAGGTAAGGCGAAGGACTGCCGGTGTGGCGGTGGCCTCGGCTGGCTGGCTGACCTCCCCCTGACTCGGGGCAGGCAGAAACAGAAAGATTTTGTGCTCTGACAGAGCTGGGCCTTCCCGTGACCCGGGCGAAACCCTCCAGCCGCTTTCCCACAACGCCGCGCCGAAGCCTGGCTGCAGCTCTCCGTTTATTTTTTCAGGTGAGTAGAGGCTGTATCAAGTACTGGTTTCTCAGTTGCTTTTAATTAGGCTTCTGGAAGCCGCTCTTTCATCTCGGGCGAAGCCTGCGTCACTTCGCTCCAGCTATTTTCGGTCCTAAAGCCGTGGGTTTGCTTTCATGCGGCTAATTGAAGGCACACGGGAAAGCAGAAAAGGGCTAATCCCAACGATTTGAGATATTTTACGGTCAGGGTAAAACCGCACGTTTTTCAGCTGCAGAGAACCACTTTTTGAATTTTAACCTCACAGCCACTTCCCTGAGGGCAGGGAGGTGGGCTCATGGGAAAAACTGGTTGCAGTGACAGGAGACCCCCACAGGGTCCCACATGCTGTATGGAAAGGTCAAGCAGGTGATGGAGACCTCACGGTATATAATAGACTTTGCTTTTAAACTCCTACCCTTCTGGCGAGGTCCTCCTTATCTCCCAGGCAAGCAGGTGAAGAAAGCCTAGGGAAGTCCAACAAATCACCAGCTAAACTTTCAAGGTGCTGTGCAGGAACGTTCAAGGTGTGTGACTGCCATTAGCATTGGCTGGACTCCTGCGATGGGAATTACATTTGCAGGTTTGAAAACAAAGTGATAAAAGGCATTTCACCAGTTTACAGGAGACATTCATAACTACTGTGCTAGTTTACATCTGTAACAGCTGTGCCACACGTGGCCATGACATCCATCACCCTGACCTGCTCCAATCTGCTGCATGACCATGTCGCCTTGGTGACGGGACGTGGGCCCTTTGCAGCTGCTGCATGCTGTGGTGCCTTGCTGTGTGCATTGCATGTTGCTGTATGTGCTGCGTGTTGCTGTGTGTGCCGTGTGGTGTGTGTGTGTGTGTTGCTGTCACTCACATGCACACCCACCTGCTTCCTCAGGCTGTGTCCATGCTGCATGTCCATGACCTGGGACTCTTCTGCTGCTCAAGGGGCACATGTAGCACTCCTTTAGGGACAGCCAACAATAACAAGACATGTCATCATCTCTGTGCTTCTGAACACTTGATGAAATCACAATAATGACAGCTTTGGACTTATGCTTATAGACACATTTTAGAGGCAACAGGGTGAAAACTGGTGAAAGTTTGCTTAAATGCCTATATTGGGTACGAGTTTATATCTGTTGTGAAGCCAGCCCACATCCGATACACCTGAAACATCTTCTCAAACCAGCAACCATTTCACCCCACAATACAGATATTTATTTTCTCAATAGCACCACTGAACATAAGGGCTTTTGACAAGTGTTTCTTCTGTATTGATTTTTAACATGCACATAAAATATACATATACAAATTTATATATTAAAAAAAGATGTATACCAGTTTTCAGTCATCTGTTCCTGAATACATAGCAGTGTGTTTTGAATAACAGTTACTGAACGGCACAAGCAGTTAGGAGCCGAAATCCCTCCATCCCAAAACATGACAGTGCTATGAAGTGACAGAGGAGGCCCACAAGAAGCTGAAGAAACAGCCTTTGTCTGACCTGGCTGCTGCACTGGCCATTGAAAGCTTTTGTCTTTCATGTTGCTGGATTCATATTTTCTTTTTCTGTCTAGCTAGTGTGTTGTGCAACACATCAAGCATGTGAGCAGCAGCAAAGATGTCTGATGAACCAAAAAGCTAAGGGATACCACTGATACGCTGGGCTCTGTGAAGGGGTGGTCCAAGTTTGGGCACTTTCCTTCTGACAGTTGAGAGACCTGTAGGAATTTAGGAAAAAAACATGGCTTTGTTCACTACACTTTAAGTTATCAGAGGATCAGAGAATAGCAGACTGGTTTAGGTTGGAAGGGATCTTAAAGACCATCCATTTCCAGGCACCCTGCCACAGGCACAGACATCATCCACTAGCCCAGGCTGCCCAAAGCTCCATCCAACCTGGCCTTGGACACTGCTGGGAGTGGGGGGCAGCTGCAGCTTCTCTGGGCAGTCTGGGCCAGGGCCTCACCACCCTCACAGGGAAGAATTTCTTCCTAAAATCTAAGTTTACCTTCTTTTATTTTAAAGCCATTACCTCTTGCCTTGTCGCTACTTGCCCTTGTAAAAAGCCCCTCTCCAGCTTTTCTGTACCTCCCTTTAGGTACTGGAAGGCTGCTAGAAGGCCTCTTTGGAGAAAATTTTTGCAAATTTGGAACAAAAAATACCGTGCTTATGAGAAGATTTTTAAATTGCTGAAGGAGTCTGTCCTGGTAGTATTTTAAAGCAATAAGTTTTGGGAAGCCAAACTTCTCTGAAGTGACACCATCACTTTTTACCCTGAAAAGGCATTTTTCACTTCACAGGCAATCTACAGCTTCTAAAGCATTTTAAAAGGATTAAGTAATTTGAAACAGAAAATAAATAATTCCTATCTTTTTGCATTTCAAGAAATTCTAAAAATTCTGCTTTGGTTTAAACCAAATGTTTTTTCCTCTGAAACTTCTGCTCAGCAACTGAACTGAAACCTCGCTATTCATTCAGTCCCTACATAGGTAATTGCAGTTTGAAAATGGGAAAGGTTACATAAATTATGCTCAACAGTCCTTCTACTTAATTATTTGCTAGCTATTTTCTTGTAGCTTCAAAGCATAAGTGGCTCTCAAAGCAGGATTTGAACGATGTGAAGGTATAGGGCTAGCTTACAGTGGTTATGGGTTCATATTTTGCATATGGAGCCATTATTCCAACTAATAGATCACCACCAAGAGAAGCCATTTAAAATATCTTTATGGCCTATATCCGGACAGGGAAGGAGTTGTAAAAAGGTCACAGACTGTGCCAAGAAGCATAAAAAGAAGTTGGTGTTCTGCATTACAAGAAATGCAAGATAAGGTACTTGCACGTTCCAGGCATGGTGGGTGGGTGGGCAGGGGGCCTAACAATATCCAGATGGGCCCTGGAGCACGGGCTGGAGGTAGTCTCTGTGAAGCCAACCCTTTTTGTCTGCCGTTTCTTATCCACATCGCTACCTGTGAGTTTCAGCCTTTGCCTTTCATAGCCCACCCGCTCTTTAGCCTTTGCTGGACTTGCTGCCTCATGTCCCTGCAACCTCCTTCCTACCTGGGCTTCTCCTTTGCCTTTCCCAACTGGCCAGGAGGCTGCACCCTCCAGGGCTTTGCCCCTCTGGCTATGCTATGCTATGAAAGAAACCAAAAACTCTCCTCTGCCCAGCTCAGAGCAGGTGCCTGCTGTCTCAGGGATTGCTTCAGGGGTGGCACAGGGGCAGAGAAAGCCAAATGGGTGGGCTGGTTCTGCAGGAGTTTCCAGCTGCTGGTGTCATCCCCTGACAGCAGTGAGGTTGGGGATTCGGTAACTCTGTCTAAATCCTGCTCCTACATCCTCTCCCAGAGATCCCAGGGAGCCTTTAATCAAAACACTCTGATGGCTGGTGACTGAAGGGGGGGCTTCTGCTTTTGCACCACCACAGACTTCAATGCAAGACACATTTATGTCTCTGCAGGATCTACCCCTTGTACATGATGCCTTGTGCATTCCTGCCTTGAATTATTCTCTCAAGAATAATCCAAATTTTGAGTTGACTGATTTTTGGATGTTTTGAGAAAGCTTCAGTGCCCTCAAAAAATTTTTTTTATTTATTTTTTTTTTATTCCTGAAGGAGTATGCTTTTTCCAGTTGTCTTAACTAAATCAATTGTAAACTAGTTAATGAAAACTGCAAAGCCAGGACAGATCCCCATTTTCACTATGACATTTTATCTTGTGCTGCAAGTTTAGATGGACCATGTGCTGAGTAATTTGGATCCCAGGCTCTTTTGAGATATCACAACTATGCAGAAGACAATGAGTGTAAATAAGAAAAAGGCTGTAATAAGCAAAAGCTTGGGTATTAATATAGTCTTTACTTTGGCAAAAATCTCCCGTTGCTTTCAATGAGAATTTCCATACATGAGAATGGAGCAAATGCTATAAGCTCGTTTTCATAACCTTTGTACAAGCTTGTGAGCACTTACACAGATGCTTAGTCACATTGGGATGGATGCTGTAACTGCTCACCTATCTTGCTGTAGTCTGCACAGTCCACTTCTGAGTAAAATCCACGAAAAAATGACTCAGAAGGAATAACATGTCCCTGCTTGGGACACTCAGGGCTTCCCTGTCAAATTCAGTCTTCTATAGATAGCAACAGTTGAGCTCTGATTATAGCTGTGCTTGCATAACTCCTGAAGCTGAGACTCACTGAATCCAAAGTGGCAGAGTCAGCATTATGCCATGATTTGCTGGCATATCGCATGTTAACCCTCTGCTGCAGAGGCTCACAAACCTGCTGGCACTAAATAATCACTCCCTTTCAGTCTCTTCATTTGCACCACTCTTTGCCAGACCCCAGTAGAGGTGACTTAGCCAGCACTGAACTCTGCAGGAGACCACGGGTCTCAATACCTACATTTGTTTCTGACAGACCTCAGCCAGCGTGCCTCTCTTTTTCCAGCAAGAGGGAAAAACATACTTTCCCATTTCTAGCTCTGCTCCCTGCTATGCTGTCTTATGAGCTCTGTGTCTGACCTATATATTATATAGCTATCATACTTATGTAATGACTCTACTGAAGCCAGGGCCAGAGGAGGCTAATCCAGGGATTTAGGTTCGTTATGGTATGGGATCGCCTGGAGCCTCTCCTTCCCCTTGCAGTAGAAATGGCCAGAGAGCTCCCTCAGTCCCGTAAAGGCACTCATTGTAACCAGTAATACCCTTTCTCTAATTGCACACCAAGCACCAAAGGAGCTTGTGTGGGACTGGAAGACGAGGATGGGCTCATTTTGGATACTACTGGAAACGTAGCTGGCACTGAGGATTTAGCTTTTTGTGATAAGGCCCCTGGTGAAATCCTGGGACTCAAACTCCAAAGGCCCTGTCTGAGGAAAACACACTGGTCTCAATTTTAAAAGGGCCACAGAGCTTTAAATAACCTGAGAGTGCCTAAAGCCTTTGCTCAGCTCCCTCCTGATTCTCGAATTGCATCAAGTCCCATGTCACATGTGTCTACCACACCGTCATATTCTAGCCACCTAAAGCTCAAGCTTTTAGATAGTCTCAGCATCATTTACCTCTCTCATATACCAGTCTGGGTTGCAATGCAAGATCTTCACACCTGGGTTTTGCCATGAGCCACAAATAAACCTTGTCCCTTGCCCATTTCACTTGTGAAGTTGATCTTGGACACTCCAACTGGATTGGTGCCTACAGAAAACACAGCCAGGGAAGGTGGTCCCCCCCTTATCGTCTTGCCCCAAGGGCTGAAAGGTTAAAGCACTCGGTGAGGGTCTGGGGACCCTGATTCAGATCTTTCCTCCCTCTGCAGTAATTTGAACCTGCACAAATAGCCAGTGTGCCAGAGAGAAAGTGAGTGATAATGTCACAGGCCACACACAAAGCCTCCCCTTGGGATGAATGACGCAGATCTCTCTATTCCCACATAAATGCCCTGACCTCTAGACCTCACCTTCTCCAGTCTGGAGAAGAGTTATTACCAACAAAGTGAAACAGCTTCAGTGATGGGAAAGACCCTGCTTGGAATACCATATACAACCTGGGCATGGCTCACACGTACCTGGAAGTAGATGATGTGCATTCAGGTCCCCTGAAACAGAATCAAGAATTAAGGTCTTACACTGCCCAGCATATTTTTCAGTGATCCCATCTGTGCCTCAAGGCCATGGCTGAGAGATTCATCACAGCATTTAGCATTAAAGATGCCTGTAAAACCCTGTAGCAAATGCCTTAACACCTCACAGGCAAGTGTGCTCACCAGCCATTGACTGCCCTACAAGCACATAGAGACTACCACCCCTAGCAGCTGTCAGGCCTGGCTTAGGTGGTTACAGCCAGAGCTGCAAATTTCGAAACATGCATGAAACAGGAACATCGCTGTTCTGAATGCTATGAGCAAGGAAATCTTTTAGGGATCTCTTTGAGGCTGTGCTGGGATAAGAGAGGCAAAACCAGCTTCTGCCATATTCTCTTATAGGAGAGGAACGATGAAACAGAATGGTGAAGCCATGCACATTTATGATCCTCTTCAAACTTTCCTCTTTTGTAAGTGTGATGCCACCATTACCACAGCCTAAGTCTCCTGGGTGTGCCTATGCACAGGTCCTCACGCAGGCGATTTGTGTTCCGTGTAGACATCTTGAGCTGTATATAATTTGTGTGAGCATCCAGCATTTCCTGGTGAGGGTCAGTTATAAATACAACTGTAGTCTTGGCTATGAGGAAAACCCTCTTGTTCAAGGGGTTTTGTGCAGTAATGAGGAGTATTTACACGTGCATACACAAACTTTTTAAAAAGTATAATCCTTTTGCATGTGGACATTTTCCTACTGACCAGTAAGTGTGTTATGACAGCAACACTTTAGTAATACTAAAGGGGACAATCTCATTTTTATCTTTGGACCATGGTGAGTGATAGATTTTAACATCCTTAATGCTTTAAAATTCAGGGTTTAGTTTTTTAGTATGGCAATCAAAAAAGCTAGCCAGGGGTGAACTGCTCCAAGTTTTGGAAAATCCATAATGTTGGGGGTTTTTTTACATGTAATATTGCTGTTAAACACCTTTTGTCTTTTCTATGTTCACTGTCGCTGAGAAGCTAGGTAGCTTACAGCAAACTGGAAACGTTTGTGGCTTCTCTGGACTAGTTACTATCTGTGAGTTTTAACCTCAGAACCCTTTATTTTCTTCCAGTTTAACCATGGTATTTCAGAGCAAGAAGACTACGTCAATAAGCGAAGAACTGAGATTTCATTTTTCACCCCATGTCTACGTACCCAACCTTTTGGGCAAGAATCCCCATAACATGGCTCCAGATACTGCAGTAAATGAAAAAAGTGATCAGGAAAACATTGAGAATGACCCTCAGGACTGATCCATTGAGTCACAAGACATAGATGTATCAGCAACTATACTTGCGCTCTGCAGATAGAAGCATACTCCTTTGCAGCCAGGTGTGGGAGGCAGCAAAGGAAGTGAATATTTGCCCCTACCTTCATACATACATATGATTCTTGAAGAGGGTGCTTATATCATATATATATATATATATATGTATATATATATATATAAAAGCACTCTAGCATATGATATTGCCAAGGCAGGGCAATCAGAGGCCCTGAGAAGTTAGACTGTGGATGAGCAGTAAGCAATTTGTTAAATCGCTTGGACATGGAAAGATTATCTAATGACTCAGCAATAATTTCTGACTAATTTCTATTCCTGATAATATTTCTAAGACACCATGAAACTCCAGAAAAATAAGCTATGATCTCTTATGAATCTTACATGACCAACACGATTTTTAAGTTCAGGTGAAAAGAGCCACCTATTACTTCAGCTGTATCAGGAACTGGAGGATATGATGGAAAACAGAGTGCAGAATCTTATTTTCAGGATCTCTGTAATTAATAGTGTCTTGGAAGCCATCAAGAGGGGTGGTTTTAATTATTTTTTTAGATCCAATGGTTAAGCTAGAGGAAATTATCTTTCTATTTGATAAATTTAATTCCACATTTATTTCCATTTTCAGAGTACAGAGGCACATCTTACTTTTCAGAGTGTAATCATGCTGTCCAAATTCTTAGAAACGCATCTTTTCTTTTACTGTCACCCCAGCCCATTAAGTAAGAGTTTTCAGGCAGAGCATGCCATAAAGCAGAGCATTCTGTTCTGCTGAATACTTAGGTGATTAACTCAAACCTAACACCAGCATCGGCTGCTATTTGGTCAAAGACCACTCTTTCTTGCTTCTGTGTTGCAGAAGCATAATTTGCTCTGTTCCCTTGATGAGTAGTTCTCTGCAGTTTTGCCCCCTTGCATCTTAACCTTTTGTTACAAGGTTAGCCGAAATGGCTGAGGAAGGAACATTTCCCCAGAGCTTCTTATGTGATAGACTGGGAAAATAAGCATTTGTGTGCTGCCAAGTTTGGAAGGTGAGGAGAGAAAGGGCATGTTTTGGGCAAGCGCCTTTGGCAGGATGGGGATATTTTGTGGTCAACTGTCATTCTAATCTGAGGTATTTTAGACCAGACAACTCCAGCCACTGTCAAAGAGTAAAGCTCCCCATTTCTGCTGATCTTGCAACTTTTGATAATGTGTGTATTTGCTGCTGCCAGTAAAGCAAAGGGTTCTTCCAGAGGGCACCGCTGATCTAGAGGGCAAAGCTATATATAATATTTTTTGGTATACCATGATGTGTTGGTCCTAAGGGAACTTAAGCATCCAGGAAAGATTGAAGTTAGAAACATGGGTGGAAGCTTTGCAGCCCACAGATATTTCTAAATCCAAACGACATCCTGAGGAAGTGAGTCTGGAAAGGGACTTTCTCATGCTGTACTCTTTCCCAGCTATTAACAGCGTTATGTGCTTCACAGTACCATTCATACCCCAGAAATGCAATCACTTATCGGAGATGAAGGCTATTTAATCTATTAAGGAATTCAGCCTTTGGACTGGTGCATGGCATGCCGCTGATACTCCCTCTCCAAACATAATGTATTGCATCCATAAATGGTGAAATTAGGCATGACAGATTGAGACTTGCAATCTAACTGCCTGCCAGACGGGTTTGAGTTTTGTGTAGCCACCCACACTGAAAAGAGCGTCCTTGGCTCCTCAGATGTTTTAGGTACAGATGGAGTAGTCAAACCTTTAAAGAAAGTGACTAGCTGTAAGAGGTACTAGTCAAATCTGGGCTCTTTCAATGAGATATGTACGTGCATTAGGTAGATGTTTTTGTGGTGGCCTGTGTGCCCATTTTACACACTTATTTTTCAGAATTTTGATCCAAGCCTATGTTACTATCCATCGGGAACCCCCAAAATACATGATAATAATATAGTTGGAGTAATAACATCTCCATTTGTTTGACTCTTAGGTGAAAACATCTTTCGGACTCTTTCTTTAGACCTCCCCAGCCTGTCTGAACGACAGCGTCTCTGTCTTTGTTCCAGATGTCCTAAAAGTGAGGTCGTTTACAGTTTCTGTACATTAGTGTCTCATCCCCCTTCCCACCAGGGAGACAAATGAACAGTTGAAAGAAACAGAGCGAGGGAAGAGGCAAAAATAGCAGCTGCCGCAGAGCGAGTGATGAAACACACATACCGCTTTCTAAAAGTGCTTTGTTGGAAGGGGCTTTATAGCAACGCAGCTCCAGTCTGCAAAGGGCCAGACTGCCAGGGAGGTCACAGCTTTGTGCTCTGACGGCAGTTTGGTCATGGGAGGCCTCCTACCTAAGAAGTACCAGCTCTATACAGAGGCACAGCCATGCACGCACGTGTGCACGCGCATCCTGCAACACGGCTGGCATTACCTGGCACTATGGGAACGCCATGGCTGGTGTGCATTTTACCTGGAAGTCTTGCAATGATCTCATAACATGGTTTCTTGAATTTATGGTACCCTTATGCCACAGAATTAGTTCTACTTCAGAGATTAAGAGACTTGGAGCTAGTGACCTTGATGAGTTAGGGACGGGTTAGAAGAAAAGGGCTAGGTTTATAAGGACACACATGGAAAGGTATTCAGGCAACTACAGAGAAGCTGAGACTTTTTTGGAGCCTAGGTAACATCTAGCTGTCATAGTTCGCTGTTGACAGCCTCATCAAAAAGGCTTAAGAAACATGGAAAAAAAAGACATAAGAAACATGGAAAATAAATTTTCTCTCATTTGAGGGATCTCCAAAGATGAGATGAGCCCCCTTGGAATGGCAGATGTTTATACTGCTGTGTGTGCTTTATTAAGATTTTTAGTACTTTTATTTTTCACAACAGGGATGTATCTACAAAGACAAGACCACTAACTATCTGTAAATTACTTAGTGGCCTGTGCAAAAAAAAAAAAAAATCTTTAAAAGTTCAAAAAGACTTACAGGAATGATACAATTTTTCTGATATTACAGAGAGAAATGCTGCTTTGGGACAATGTCTTTCCATTACAGGTCTATATGACACGCAGCTCACTTAGCTGCTACAGATTTGAAACAGTTCTCAGCATTTGTTGTGCATCTTTTCAAAGGCTAGCTTGTTCATTAACCCTTTACATTCCACAAGTTGTGTTAACATCCTGCCTATTTGGTCCTTCTCCATCCTCCTGTTAGGCTATGGTAACATCTGCTGGTGGAAAAGTCTCTCCTACTGTAAATAACCCTCAAATACCCACCAACCACTAAGCAACTTCTAGAGTCAGTTTATCAAGCTGCTTTAAAATAATAGTTCTAGGGAATGCTTTTACGTGGTGTAGAGTTCAAATAAGAAATTAGTTCAGATCATACAAATAAACAAGAGGGGAGGAAGGTCAGCATGTTCCAGCAGAGGAGCAGAACTTATTTCCCCTGCCTCACAGTTACAATAATATTCAGGGTTCCAGAGATTTTTCTGATCAAATATTAAACTTCTGCTTTCCACAAAGCAGGGTTGGCAAATTTTGTATTTCGTACAGGAGCAAGGCCAGAGAGCTGGGAGAAAGGAGAATGACATGTCAGCACTGGAGCTGGGTAGTGGTGAAAGAAAATTAGTTTCTCTTGGGACACCTGATTTTCTCTTTCTTACATATGTGCTCTTCTAGAAGGGGATGCTCCAAAAAAAAACAGTTGTAGATATAGATGCAGCAGCATGAAATCCAGAATTCTTATATCTAAAATTCAGAGGTCTGTTGGAATCTTAGGGCATGATGGGCTGCGTTCAGGCCAGGCACCTATGGGCAGGCTGAAAATCCATGGATACCTTAAACTGTTTAAAAATGGAGGAGATCACGAAGCTTCCTTCATCAGACCTTATTCCAAGCAAATGGAAATCCCTAGGCACAAACTGGAATGCAGGAGAAGTGATTTCTGACCATTATTTCTGACCCCTTCATTGGACATGGGGTGACTGGGCTGGAAACCCACCTCTTCCACCTGTCTCTGTGCAGATGTTGCTGTCAGCAAGGCCGATATGATGTCAAACGGCTCCTTCACACATCAGCACCTGGGACTCTTAATACAAGGAGGATTATTTCCTTTCCTCCTCTTTGGATTACACCCTCCATGCCTCTGGCGCATCCTGAACTCCCCAGTGGATTATTTCACACCATTTCCCTGCAAGTTTTGACTGCAATGGAAAGAGAAGGAAATGAGCACTCTGTTGCAGAAATGCCAAAGGAAATGGCTTTTGTGTGTGCCTGGGAGACTTGGGTTGTAAAGACTGATTTGGTGCTATCTCCCAGCCTCAGGTGTGGGTGGCTTTTTAGCAGAGAGGTGAGGCAGCGGGAACTCAACAAACTCATCTGAGTTTTCTTTACTTTAAGCATTTCTTGTCAGGACTCACTGAGGGGGGAAAAAAAAATATTAAAAATTAAAAGAGCAAAAGCAGGAAAGGGCCATTTGGCTTATCTTGTTCACTTCCTGAAATCCAAACAAACTTTCAAAAAAATCCGTATCACACCCTATTCATTCACCCTGTTTCCCTGCGCTGAGGATGGGAGAGTCTAGACAAATCTGGGCTTTGGGAAACCTTTGGAACTTTTTCTGAAAATAAGTTCCAAATATTTTGTTAAAGGCTACAAACACGTTGAAAAACACTAGCTGGGGGTTGAGGGAGGGTTTTTTGGTTTTATTTATTTGTTTTCACTCTAAGCACCATTGCCAAGAGCACAGGAGAGACGGGCTGGGAGGTCTGCGCCAGCGAGCAATTACTCACACGAGGCAGTCTCGGTGACTTCCTTGGGACACCACTTGCCAGCAGTGACTCAGCCAGTATCAACAAAAGTCAAGAGCCAGTCCCAGCTGGATGTGACAGCCCTCCTGGCCCTTCCATGCCAGGTGCCTTGGGAGAGATCCTGCCCTTCTCCCTCTTACTCCAGGTGCAGGACCAGGGTTTTCCAGGGTCCACCTACCTGGCCTTCCTCTGGCTGTGCCCTGTGGCTCCTCACTCACCGTGAAGTCTGCCTGTGTGGCTCCCCTTTCTGGGAAGGGATTTCTGGCCCCTGGGGTGAGAAGCAGCAGCCCCAACCCAGCTCTGGTGCCTGGTTTGCACCGCCTGGAAGCTGGGTCTGCAGGCATACACGGGCGCAACTTCAAATGAGGTGACTGAAAGCCTGTGTGCATCTGGGCTTTGCTCTCTGTCAACCCAGGGTGTATTTTAACTATGGCTGTCAGTTTCTGTGCTAGTGAAAATCCAATTCTTCTCTACCAGTCAGATTAAACAAACAAAAAAAGAAAAAATAAAAAGGAAAGAAAGAAGAGCAGGGGCAGAGACATCTGCCACGATATTGGAGAGGGGAATTTATTCAGAGAATACATCCACCTCCTTTCCCTCCTCACTCCTCCAGTCTTTTGCTATGGTTGCCAGCTAATAAATATATTCCCCTTTTCTTGAATCCTGCCCTTTGCAAATATTCTGTTCTTTCTCATGTCTTGATGGAAGAAATGCTCCAGGAATGAGCCAGTCTCGTCTCTCTGGGCGTCCTGGAAAACATATGGCTGCTAACTTTCTGCCATAAAATAAAAGCGAGCAAGGCAGTCATTTCAGTCCGTGGAGATTCAATTGACAATTGGCTGAGCTTAGTGATGAAAGTTGGGAGCCTTCATCATAGATTTGGCTTCTTCGTGTCTTAAGCCTTTCTTGTTAGAACCAGGGAAAGGGCATGTTCAATTTCTAGCAGGCTTAAGTGCTTTATCTAATCGACGTTTTTGCCTAAACACAACAAAAAATATATATAGGAGGATTTCAGAACATTTTTGCTACTTGTCTTGACTTTTAGTTTTATTTTAAACAGTCCACAAATCCTGATGCTACAGAACATTTTCTTTTACTAGCTCCGTAAAGCAATTAGCAAGCTTAGAAAAGCTGTCAGGACAAAAATCATGGGCAACACTTCTGGGAGGCAACTAAGTATTTGAGGGAAAGTGTCGCCAGAAAGGTAATGTGAAGGAAGTTTTGACCATTTCCCAGCTAGTATGAAAATCAACAATCACAATTCCACGTTGTGAGATCCTGAAGTAGATTCCTTCTTTTATGTCATTTAGCGGAGGCTGGATGGCTTTGGGAAAAACTTAGCTCACATGTTCCCCTGGAATACAGGCTGGACTTTGGGAAAGTGTGGGAAATGCGTGTAAATGTTTTTCACACACTTCAGCATATCTTATATTTCGAAGAAGAGAGAGTGAAAGTGGGAAGAGAAAATAGGTTTTGGTGGATCCGTGCTTCTCAGATATCCAAAACCAAGACATCCTGGGGAGCTTGTAAGGAATTTCTTTCTCCAATGAAATGAGGACCAGCTTTGAGTTTGGCCATGCAAAGTACCAGATTTGGCTAATTGCCTGAAAGTTTGGATGAAACTGTTAACAAATTAAGCCTAAGGAGCAGCCAAACTTCACATCTTGCTGCTAAAATCTGTATATGATTGGAAAATCCTGTGGTTTGAAGGATAAAGCGATTTTGGGCCAGTTTTATGCTGCTCCATGGAATAGCGCTTAATGGTCTCTTCAGGATAGTGTCTTGTGTGACCTGCCCTGGGCTGCAGCAGAGTGCAGGATGGAGCATAGACTTCCCCCCAACCCAGACCACCCCTCCCCTGGCTCATGCTCTGCCACTTTTTTCATTACTAAGCTACAGGGCCTGAGCAGATCATGCCTCATATCAGAAAGGGGAAGGCAAATCCAAGGCTCTGAGCCAGTTTCTAAATATTGATGGGCATAAATAGTCCTGGAAATGCCTGGAACCCAATTGCCTCCTAAGAAGGAAAAAAACCTAACCCAAAACAACGAAGCCCCAGTCCATCCTGTAAATTGCAGCATGAGCATAGAATTCACTTAAAATTTCCAATGTGTGGTCCTCAGGTTAAAAAAGAGGATGTCTTTGGCTGGGTGAAAAATGTAGGAGATGTTTTTCACAGATTACATCTTGTAATATATTCTTGACAGGAACAGAGATAGGATTATAAAATAGAGAAGTTCAATACAAACTGCGGTCTCAAAAAAACCCCTGAATCCCCAAATATTGCACCACAGGCCTTTCTGCTTTCTGGGCCAAAATTCCCTTTAGATGGATTAGCTTCTGGATGCCCTTCATCTTGTAACAGAGATTCAGGTAAATCTTACCGAATACCACAAAGACAGAGGTGTCTTTTGATAGCTAAAAAAGAGGGTTTGGAGGAGAAGAGACAAAAACTGTTTTTGAAAGTTGGCAATCTGCCCCCTTCTGTAGACTACCACTTCTGACATCCGAGCCAACCCTGTTGTACAAATATGACCAACCAATATGACCAGCCTGTTGTACAAATATGACCAACAGGCTGGCAGAGACTCGACACTGGGATGAAGGGAGACACTAGTGTTATGTTTTGATGTTTTCTTTAGTTTCTTCGTTGAAAGGGTGGGGGTTTTTTGTTCCTCCTAGTCTGAGCTCCAGTGATCCATCCATCTCCGAATGTTGACACTTTTAACCCAATACAAATCCTCCTGACTAGCTTTCTGTCTTTTCCATTTTCAGTTCAGATTTCCCTCGTGGACTTGCAATTCACTCTCAGATCATTAATATCCTTTGCTGGCAAATCCCCCTCGATGTATGGAGCAAGAGCGCTTGCCGCTGACTGATCTTCCTTCACCTCTTACTTCCAATGCAGGAATGCAACCTCAGCTGCCTTTTGACATTTCCGGCTCCTATTTTTCCTCTCTCTATCATTCCTAGTTGCATAATGGCCACTTTACCTCAGTTATCAAGGCTCTTTATTTCTGCTCACTCACTGCTGCTGTTTGCCTGCATCCTCACTTTGCTAAAGGGTTGGCAGACAGGAGGCACGATGGACTCAGGCAGCTGAGCATGGGCTTTTCTGACTATCCGGGATGGGGCATAAGCCAAGAAAGTTCCCCCTCCTTCTGAAGAAATAAGGACGGGGCATGGGGGGCGAGGGGAGAAAGAAGCAGCAATAAAGTCTCAAGACCAATTTAGGCAGAATGAATGGGTCTTTGTTCTCTGGGGCAGAGTTTGCATTTATATTTGCTGTGTTAGCCACGGTCGTGATTTAATTGCACATCTTAATGACTTTTGGTGTTTCCCTTAAAGACCCAGAAGCTGGAATCAAGGGAGTCTATAAGGCCCTTTGCATTCATTCAGAGAAAAAGCTAAACCTTTACTTTTGCAACAAAGAGGAAGCAAATTCTCCCCAAAAGGCTCCAAAACCCAAAGGAAAATAAAAGGAAATTGACATTTGTTGGTTTTAAGAAGTCTCAGGATCTTTAAGCCACTCTCAAGATTTTGGAAGGAGTGATGCTTTCTTTGATGCTCAAAAACTGACAATGTTGCCTTTATTTCAAGTGTGTCACCACTCATGAGTTTGCTCAAGAAACCAAGAGTAAGGATTCCTTCCTTTTGCTTCATCAGCTCTTTCAGATTGTTTCTTATTCACTTAGTTCAAGTGGTGGCAAAGAGAAAAGACACTGCCCTTCACCTTCAGTGCCTTTTGAAATTGCCCATCCCTCGCGCCTTTGCTAGTTGGACACTTGAGACATCTCACTACAGGCAAGGAAGCTGGTATTCACATACACTGTACAGAATGGAGCTTTTTTGATATTTAAAAGGGGACACATGGACAGAGGATTGGGGTTCACAGGAGAATGAGGCCAATGGATGATCTCTCACTGTCTTGGGGCAAGGTTCTTCCCATCACAACCATGGCCCCTCACCCAGCAACACTGCTGTAACTTCAATGGTGATCGCCATTGCAGGAACAGAGAGAGGGATGATCTGTGTTCTCCACCTTCTACAATCTGTTTTTGCATATTTGTAACAAACTGTTTTCCACAGCTTTTTTTTTTTTTCTCTGCTTCACCCATTTTATCCTCCAATAGACTCACTGCTGACTAGCTGCGTTGCTGGGGCTCATGTTCACTTCTGTCAAGGGAGCTAGCCTCCCTCTCTGTGCCAGGGATTTATGCAGGCAGCACGAGCTGCAGATGGGATAAGCACCAGAGACTCAAGTTGAAGCTCTTCCACAGAACATGCTGACTGGTCCACCAGGCTGCAGCCGAGCTGGCTGCAGACATGAGGAGCTTCACCCCACCTCTGGCTGTCCATTATCTTCCCTCTGCCAGAGCTGCTTTTTGTGTGTCAATTAGCTGCTCTCTGTCAGCATGACTCAGGTTAGCAATGATCTACTGCCTGAGCTCAGTTTTTTGCTTGGGAAAGGATGGGGAATGCTCACACTAGCGATGAAGCAGCAGAACTGGGTGGCAGAGGTTTGTGGCAGTACAGATGGGTGGTGGCCAGCAGCTGAGGATCCATTTGGTTTAAACAGGACTCAAGTGGAGATATGTGATCAAGCTGGAACAGGTAGTGGACTCCAGTCAAGCCACTTTGCACCTCTGGTCTCCTTGCTGCCTTTGGTTTGCTCATCTGCTTGGATTGTAAACTGTGCACACAGAGGACTCTGTCTTAGCTAAGGGTTGGGAGACAAAAACTTAATGAAGGCAGATTAATTTGCTCTCAGTTCTTTTAGAATCATAGAATCATTTGGCAAATATGCTACAGCTGGTGTTCCCCACTCCTGTCCCCATCACCATCACTTTTCTTAAGGATGGATTATTTCTACTTTGCTCCCTTGCTCACTGTGGATGTCTTCTTTCCCCTGACTCTCACAAACATGACCTTTCTTGATTTGTGCCATGTTTCCATAACAAGTTTCCTCTGTTGACCCTACTGGTTTCTTTGGAATTTCAGTTTTGACTGAAGGAATGTATAGCTCCA
Source organism: Laterallus jamaicensis coturniculus (assembly GCA_022605575.1). Lineage (NCBI taxonomy): Eukaryota > Metazoa > Chordata > Aves > Gruiformes > Rallidae > Laterallus > Laterallus jamaicensis. Next base: position 10,420,483 of record JAKCOX010000002.1, on the reverse strand, counting down.
GCCATCCATGGCTGGGATTAAAACCTTAGGAGGGACCTGAGACACTGCTGTCAGATGGGTTCTTCAGCTGTTCCATGGTTTAACCCCCACTGGTAACTAAGCACCAGGCAGCCACTCAGTCACCCCTCGCCCTGCAGTGGAATGGTGAAGAGAATGGAAAGACAAACTTGTGGGTTGAGATAAAAACAGTTTTATAGTATAAGAAAGAAAGAAGAAGAAAATGATTATGACAATGATGATGACAGTGACAGTGACAACAGTGATGATCGTATACAAAAATTAAAAAACCCAGGTGATGCACAATGCTCACCACCTGCAAAAGAAAAGAAAAAAAGCAACCTAACACTCAGTCTGTTTCCAAGTAGCAATCCTGCCTCCTGCCTACCTTCCCCTGTTGTCCCAGCTGTATTGAGAGCATGATGCCACATGATATGAAATATCTCTTTGGCCAGTCTGGGTGAGCTGTCGTGGCTGTGCTCTCCCAGATTCTTGTGCATCTTGGCAGGACATAGGAATCTGAAGTCCTTGACCCACAACACTACAACTACCTAGCAACAACTAAGACATCATTGTGCTCTCAACATTATTCTCGTCCTAAATCCAAACCACAGCACTACACCAGCTAGTAGAAAGAAAATTAACTCTATCACAGATGAAACCAGGACAAGTTGGTACACAGAGAGAGGACAAGGCCACTCACAGCACACTGGCATTATTTCTGGAGCCCAAGAAGTAATACTTATGTATCAGTGTTGCTAAGCACATGCCAAAGGAAGGCAGGTCCTGCTTGTAGACAGGGAACTTCTGTCCTTTCAACAGGGAAGCCAGGCAATGAGAATTTTCAGATCATAACCTAAAGTGAGTGACCTAATGACCAGTGAGGCTAATGATGATCTAGTGTGGAAACAGATAACATGGGAGTGAATAGGAAGGACTCTCCTATAGCAAATGACCCACTTAGTGAATGAGGGAAAGGCTGTGGATGTTGTCTACCTGGACTTTATTAAAAACTTTGACACCATTTCACACAGCCATTCTCCTGGAGAAACCCATTCTGGCTTAGATGGGTGCACATTTTTCTGGGTTAAAAACTGGCTGGATGGCCAGGCCAAATGAGTTTTGGTGAATGGCATTTAATCCAGTTGGCCAGTCACAAGTGGTGTTCCCCAGGGCTCGGTACTGGGACCAGTTCTGTTTCATACATTTATCAATGATCCGGACAAGGAGATTGGGTTCACCCTCAGACAACACCAAGTTGTGCAGGAGTGTTGATGGGTTTGAGGGTCAGAAGACTCTATAGAGGGATCTGAACAGGTTGAGACAACGAGCCAAGGCCAACTGTATGAGATTCAACAAGGCTGACTGCCAGGTCCTGCACTTGCTTCACAACACCCCCATGCAATGCTACAGGCTTGGGGAAGAGGAGCTGGAAATCTGCCTGGCAGAGGACTTGGGAATATTGGTCAACAGCCAACTGAATATGAGCTGGCAGCGTGCCCAGGTGGCCAAGAAGGCCAACAGCATCCTGGCTTCTATCAGAAACAGTGTGGTCAGCAGGACTGGGGAATCGATCGTCTTCCTGTACGCAGCACTGGTGAGGTCACACCTCGAATACTGTGTTCAGTTTTGGGTACCTCATTACAAGAAGGACATTGAGGTGCTGGAGCGTGTCCAGAGAAGGGCTGGTGAAGGAACTACGGATCAAATCATATGAGGAGTGGCTGAGGGAACTGGGGATGTTGAACCTGGGAAGAGGAGATTGAGGAGAGCCTTATCACTCTCTACCACTACCTGAAAAGAAGCTGTATCCAGGTTGTAGCCAAGTGGGTGTTGGTCTCTTCTCCCAAGTACCAAGTGATAGGACAAGAGTACATGGCCTCAAGATGCACCAGCGGATGTTTAGATTGGATATTAGGCAAAATTTCTTCACCAAAATGGTTGTCAATCACTGGAACAGGCTGCCCAGGAAAGTGGTTGAGTCTCCATCCCTGGAATATTTAGAAGACTTGTAGATGTGGTGCCTCTTGGAACATGGTTTAGTGGTTAGACTTGGCAGTGCTAGGTTACTGGTTGGACTTGGTGCTCTTAAAGGTCTTTTCCATCCCAACTATTTTGGTGATTCTATGACTCCATGCTGCTGTTCTATCTGATGCTGAGGTGACAGATATTGGTGCTATATTCCACTGCCTGCAGTATAAATGGCCTCAGAAAATCAACATATACATACAAAAGAAACACATGAGAGTGATCCAAACATTTCCTGGTGACAGATGGGAAAGAGCAACCATACTTATCTTAAAGAAAAGGTCAAGGGGGGCCTTGGACAATAATTCTAGAAGTATATAGATGCAGAGGAGACATTTGCTACTAGAAGTTTGTTCAGGCTGCTAAATATAAAGGAAGAGACAATGTCTAGAGAATGAACAAAATCAGACAAGAAGATTTTTTTTTTTTTCAGAAAAAAATTAATTGGAGGAGTTCTAATGCCATCTAATGTACTGAATATCAGACAAATCTATTACAGAAGCCTTGTCTGACTGTATAGTTTCTGGTTCTATTTTGTGAATAATCATTCTGTTTTCATACAAATAGTGACAGATAACGTGGGATTTGAGACCTCCATTCTTGTTTGTTCTCTCAGGACAGCAACAGGAATTCTATGCACAGAGCAAAGACAGAAGAGTGGTGTTTGAGTACACAAAGGACCAACCCCGGTAGTTGCCTAATGCCTTCACATCCCATTTCAGCCAATAAAAGTACTTGTCTCACTTGATCTGTTTCACCCATCATCCATTATCATCCAACTGTCTTTGCTGGAAGGGACCCTTCAGATCAACTCCCTGCGCAATTTCTTCCTCAACATACAAACCGTACAGTGTGGACATTTCTAAAAGGAGCATACAAGTTTCTTCTTGATTTTCTACTCTTGTAGGTTTACATGTAAGTACTAACTTACATCTGTCTTCTGTTCGTGTTCTGCAGAGGGGCCTCAAGTAGCGCTGTTCCTAAAGGGAGAACGGTATAAAATAGCCCTAAGAAGCCCTCTCAGCTCTGCCTTCCGTTTCCCCCAATTCACCTTGGCCAGGCTTCGGTTGGCACAGCTTCTCCCGTCCTTTGCTGCTCTCACAGCCCGGGCCCTTCCCTGGGCCCTTCTACTTGGCCTGCTCAGGAAGTGCTCGGGGCCGGGAGAGGTTAGAGGCTGTAACACAGCTCTTGCCGGAAAGCAAACAGTGTTACACTAAGCAGCGATATTTTCAAGGTCACCCCTCTCCAAGTGCGTCGGCTGGGGAGGTGGTCCCTGACTGGGGTTTGGGGGTGCCGCAGCACCACACCTCCCGGCCGTCCCGTACCGAACCCCCCTTCCCAAACCAGCCGCCCAGCGAGGGGACGGCGGCCGCCGCGGTGTTCGGTGCGCAGCAGCAGCAGCAGCAGCAGCAATGCTGCCCTCTCGTGGCCGCGCCGCCGCCTGCAGCGAGGCCCCGCCGCACCGGGCACCTTTCCCACCACAGAATCACAAGGTTGGAAAAGACCTTTAAGATCATCAAGCCCAACCGTTCCCGTCCTGTGCTAAACCATATCCCTAAGTACCGGGTCTACCCTTTTTTTAAACACACCCAGGGAAGGTGACTCAACCCCCTCCCTGGTCAGCCTGTTCCAGGCCCTGACAACTCTTTCAGTGAAGAATTTTTTCCTAACATCTACTCTGACCCTACCCTGGCACCGCTTTGTGCCATTTCCCCTTGTCCTATCTCCTGTCACCTGGCTGAAGAGACCATCACCCACCCCTCCACAACCTCCCTTCAGGTAGTTGTAGGTGGTGATAAGGTCTCCCCTCAGCCTCCTCTTCTCCAGGCTAAACACCCCCAGCTGCATCCAGCTCCCAGGCTCCGCTGGGCACCGGCTGGGCTGAAAGCTCTCAGGCCCTAGGGAGGAGGCACCAAGGGAACTGGCACCTGAACCACACAACATGTCTTTGGATGCTTGTCATAATGGGGGAATCACCTTCCCATTGCTGCCAGCTCCACCCCAGTGGGACTGCTAATTTTGGCTACAGCTCAGGAAGGCATCCATGGTCAGGACTCAACTTGCTGTTACTGCACAGAAATCCAACTGGCTGCCCACATTTGCTTGCCTGCTGAACAGTGACCTACCTGGAGGAATCATAGAAACACTTAGGTTGGAAGAGACCTTTAAGATCATCAAGTCCAACCACAGCCTAACCCTGCCTAGTCCACCTCTAGACCGTGTCCTCAAGCACAAGACCATGTCCTTGGGCCCAAAAGGAGAGCAATTAGGGAGCACGGAGCATGGCCAAGTGCTGTTGAAGCTCAACGTACAATTGCAATGGAACAGCATTTTAAAAAAAAGCATTGGGATAGCAGGTTATAACAAGACAAAATTATACTGTGAGTTGGTGTAAAATACATTACAGAAAATTCATAACATTTTCTTTTGTATTGGATTGGGGGGGGGAGGGTGGGGGCTATGAGGTTGGTTTCTGTGAGAAGCTGTCAGAAGCTTCCCCTGTGCCTGACAGCCAATACCAGCTGGCTTCAAGACAGACCTGCTGCTGGCCAGAGACAAGCCCATCAGTGACTGTGGTAGCACCTTTGGGTTAACAGAGTTAAGAAGGGGGAAAAAGTACTGCTGGAGAAACAGAAGCAGGGAATATGTGAGAGAAACAACACTGCAGACACCCAGGTGAGTGAAGAAGGTGGGGAGGAGGTGCTCCAGAGCAGAGATTTCCCTGCAGCCCATGAAGAAGATCATGGTGAGGCAGGCTGTTACCCTGCAGCCTATGGAGGTTGATGGTGGAGCAGATATCCACCTGCAACCCCATACTGCAGAAGGTAGAGGCACCTGAAGGAGGCTGTGACCCTGTAGGAAGCCACTCTGGAGCAGGTTTGCTGGCAGGACTTGTGACCCCAGAGGGAACCCATGCTAGAGCAGTCCGGTCCTGAAGGTCTTCACCCTGTGGAAGGCATCCACAGTGAGGCAGTTCTTGAAGAACTGCAGCCCATGGGAAAGACTCATGGCAGAGAAGTTGGTGGAGGACTGCGTCCTATGGGAGGGACCCCACGCCGGAGCAGGGGAAGGGTGTGAGGAGTCCTCCCCCTGAGGAGGAAGGAGACAACATGTGATGAACTGACAGAAATCATCATTCCCCATCTCCCTGTGCTGCTGGGGGTATAGAGGGAGAGAAATCATGAGGGAATGGTCACTGCCATTTATGTGTGGCAGTGCCACCCAAGCAACAAGCTGCAGCTTTTTTTTTGACATACAGCATTTTTAATTCACTTCTGAAATTTGCTTTTTTTCTGCATACAAATGCCCAAGGGACCAAATCTAATATTTCAGGTCCTCTGAATAGCTCTTAGACAGCATGAAAAAAAAAAAAAAAAAAAAGAGAGAAGAAAACCCCCAAAAGACATCCTACCATTAGATAGCTTCTTCCAGTCCCTGAAGTATGGGTGTTTGCAGAGATTAAGAACAGAGTAGATGAAAGCTCCTGGCTATAGATATTTCTTAAGCCTGCACAAGTGAACCATAACAAAAAAACCATAAAGCTAAAAGCAAAATGAAGAAACTTTGCAAATGCCAGTGCCAGTGCAATAGCTCCTTGCAGCAGTCTGGTGGTTTGGCTTACCCAAGCGTTATCCATGGCGTGAGCTTTGTTGGTGAGGGATCAGGAACCCATTATGAACCGCCTGAGGAAGCAGAGGGGTACCAGGCTGCAGGTGACACTGCAGGAATGCTCAGTTGGCACATCAGGGCCATCACCTTTTAATGAGGCAAAACCCTGTCACCTGTCTGTAAATCATCCCCAACCCCTGAAACCACAGACTGAAATGGGGTTGTTATATTTGAGGACCAGAACTGGGGGTCTTGGTACCATCTCCATGAAAATGCTCTTGTTTCTGGCTGATCGAGGTCACCTCAAGGGTCATTTGCCATGACCTCTTTTTAGTGATCAGACTGTGCTATGGACATAGCCAAAAATAAGAGCTTATGAAACAGTGACTGAACACCTAAAGGAAAGTGGGGCCATGCATTCAAATGAGAGGGTGAGGAGTGGGCAGCTCTGGAAAAAGATGACTTTCACCTCCTCTTCCCCAAGACCACCATAGTCACATCCCTGTGTCCACAGTAGCCAACAGTATGCTGTGACCAGGTGACAGGCTGGCATCTGATTTGTTGGTGGCAACGCAGAAGTGTGTTGTGCACCCACTAGTGATGGGTGCAAGCTGGGAGCCTGAGGGCAGATGTGGCCAGCTCAGCACAGGAGCATGGCTGCTGGGGGCAGTGGCCTGGTTGCTGCATCCAGAAGAGCCTGAAAACTGTGACCCACAGAGCAAACCCTCCAGTGCTGCTTCCCTGTGCAGTTGGTCCCATCACTGTCCATTGGGGGCAGACCCAATGGACTCCCTGCCAAGGCTTTCATTGATTTAGGACCTGGTCCAAAGAGGGTAAAGGTGCTCGTTGCTTTCTGCAAGCTTTATAGCAAGTCCTCAGGTGGCACAGCCTGGAGCTGCAAGAGCTTGGTCCTGCCTATGGACAGGCACCCTCACCAAGGTCACCCAGAGTCGAGTATGGGGTCTGGCCCCTCGCCCCCATACACATCTCCAGCCTGCACTCGAGTACAAGATGTCTTGGCTCCCAGATGAGTACCCACTGTATGCAGGAGATGGGAATCGCCCCTGATAAAGTGATCTTTAAATTGTTTTTTTGCCCCCTCCCCTTTTTTTTTGGATGAGGAGGCTTCAAGAGAGGAATTTGGAAATCTCCAGTCCCTTTCCAAAAACTTTCATTAAAACAGCCCATAAAAGCAGTCTCTGGAAACTTTAGGAGGCCTTTAAGAAAAAAAAAATAAATTAAAATTAAAATTCAGTTTTATTGAACAAATGGGCAGCACTGAAAATATTCAGAAAATTAAAATTAATTTGAAAATAATTAAAAAGAAGAGTAGTTTAGTGTATGTTTCCAAGTTCTGGGTAATATTAAAGTAGCATTAAAAAATTGCAAAGGAAATTTACTGTGAGCAGGTGTTTGAAATAATTGGGGGAGAAAAAAGGGTTGGCTATTAATTAATGAAGAATTATGAATGTCCCTTGTTGGATTTTTTTTCCTGTAGTCAACATATTTTTAGCCACATGAACTTAGTGAGCACATTTTAAAAGTGTGGGGTTGCTTCACACACACACACACACACAGACACAGAGGGAGCTGAGTGTTATTTTCTCCCCATTTATTTTATTTTCACCTGTGGCATGACTTTAGCAGGGGCTGCTGAGAGGACCAAGGTACTATGACAAAGCCTTCCTTATCAGGGTCAAAGGCACTGATAACCAAAACACAGTGACTGGCCTCAAGAAAGGCACATGAAGAGCAAACGTATGAGGCCCGATCACGCACAGGAATTCCTGGGGTTCCACCCCAAAAGGTTTTTGGATGCTACTCAATTCATCAGGGCCCCCACGCAGACACGCACTGGAGCCTAAGCAGGGCCTCAAGGTGTGGCTATGGTACAGTATGGCCTTGTCCCCAGCAGTATGGTGACACTACTGGCACTGATCCTGTTAGGGGCCCTGCAAGACATTTTTCAGAAGGAAGGGGAAAGGAAGCCTTTGTGCGAAGGCTCTGCGCCTGCTAATCTGTATGGTAAACCTCTGGCCTACTCACATAGGAAAGACATCAAGGAAGAGGCTTTGACTGGGCTTAACCACCACAGCACTGGTGGAGTGGCTGATGGTCCCAGGGCTGCCTGGAACGGGTGTGAGGGGGCAGCAGCCACACATCCCGGGGCTCGGCTGTGGTAAAAATACTCTCTGGCCTCTTCGCGTCCTCCAGCCCCCAAGCTCAGCTGGGCAGATTGCGACAGCTCTGTGGGGCCAGGAGCGCTTGGCTCCCCAGGGGCACGAGGGCAACCCTTTGGTTGATTTAACTTACAGCTTAATCAGGAGGGTGGCTTGTATGCTTAGAACTTAACACTTGCAAAGCTCAGGCTCATCAGGCTGGTGGTAAACGGGAGCCTTTCAGCATAAGAAGCCAAAGCTGCTCCTCAAGCACGGTGAACGTCTCAAGTGTTGCAACCAGAGCTGACAAACCACGCAGAAGAAGTGCTCCTTGCGGAGTACAGGGCCAGTGGCGGTCAGAGGTTGCTTCCTGCTTTCTCACCCTGTAACTTTTTTCTCAATTTTTGCTCTCATTTTTTTCGCTGGCCAGCCCAGTGTAAGGTTGATTTAACTCTGCAGGAAACATTCCCTCTGATTGCAGGCTGTTTTATTAGCCAGTGAACTCTGAGATGGGGTAAGGTTAAAGTGCGTTCCCCAGAGAGCAATTCTGAATAACGAGCCAACAGTCCAAGTGTGACAATTCAGAGAGAAAAGAGCAACACCGGGTCCCGTGAGTGACTGAGTCGCAGAAATTTCAGCAGAAATTTCATCTCTCCTTTCCTCCCTAGTGACCTGGTCTGAGGGCTTGCAGCAAGATTGCAGCCCAGGGCAAATCCAGTCCTAGTTATTTCCAGAGAATGTTGAGGCCTTCTTACAAGGGGTGAGTACCAGCGCTGGGCCTGAGGCAACCTTCCACTTAGGCGTGTTTGTTTCAGTGCAAATGAAACTCCATGTCTTGTATCTTCATGTATCTAGAGACAGCAGTTAGGAAAAAGGCCACATTTGCTTCTATTACTCACTATAAATGACAGACACAACAAACACAGTGAACAAAAACCCTGGAGTAAACAAAATTCAGCATTTATTCCTCAGTCATCTTTTTACAAGGTTGCTTCACGTTTTTCACAGAAGAACATGTACCAGAGATATAAGAGTTCATTTACAAAACCAGATATGCAAGCCAAAGTGATACGGTAGATGAAAAACCACATGCTTCATAATTTAGTTCTCACATGCCTGCCATCTAAATTTAAGAGAAGTTGCTATGGGGTCTAAATTTAAAAGAAGTTGATATGGGACACACAAACATTAGTTCTGCAGCACGAAAACGGGTCGCTAACTCTAGGGGCACAGCATATTTACAAAGTGTTATATCTACTAGTCTTTGTCTAAGATTCAAAACAGGTAGTTAGTTGTTCAGCTACCAAGCCTTCATGGAAGGTGAAACCATCTAATGTCCCTAAATGGATTCATGCAGTGTTTAGTTTTATTCACACAAGACACAAGGACAAATATCTATTGGGGAGGGTAAAAGTAATAAACGAAAATGCATCATCCTCCTGGAGGGAGTCTGGAGCATCGGTTCTCATTCATTCATCACTGCTGTGGGTTTGACACCAAGCAAAACTTCCCCTGTTAGCACGATTTAGGAGCCCATAACGTAGGAAGTACCCTGCTCACTGGTGGGGCCAGGGAAGAGGATGGGACATTTTCAGGACCCCATCTACAGAGGAGAGCTGACAAACACCTGCTTTTCTCACCACTCCTGTTGATGGGGGCCATTTTGCTGAAAGAAGCTCTCAGTGATGCACAACGCCAGCATTAAATTGGAGCTGCGAAAATACCTCAGCTCTTACTGCAGCAGTTGAACTGCCACAGGAAAAACTGTATCTTGGTTGACATTTTCAAACTGTTAAAATATTAAGGCTCTTTTTATTTTTACTGATCAAGATAGGTGAAAAGTAGATTTTTCTGGCAGGGAGTGGGGGGTTAAACTCGGGTCTCGTGCTACTCACATGGCAAAAGGTGGACCAAACACTTCCCTTATTTAATTCTGCAGAGCTGCATTGTTACTCCCAGTTGGAATCAAGTTATAGCAGAACTGAGCTTAGGCTTTAACTTTGCTCAGCTTCTGACATTAGGAGGAACCCAAAAATGAAATTCAGAAGTACCTTCAGCTGTAATCTCCAGCATGGATTGTCACAGCTTGACAATTGCTCATGCTGTGAAGGTTGCACGTCAGGAAGGACGCAATGATGTACGCAGACCAAATACTGCATCTTGTCACTTTACCCCTTCCACCACAACCGGTGTTTCTAGTATCACTCATGTAGTACCCGCAGCCATCTCTGGCTGCCCATGGGTACACAGCTAAGCAGAGCAACATCAGCAAGTACAACACCAGCTAGTACAGCAAACCCGCTGTCAAGCACAGGAATTCAGTTTCCAAATGCAACCCCTTAAACCAGTACACAACAAAAAATCACAATAAGCAAACTCACATAGATGCAGTTGACTTATTAGAACCTAGTAATAATAATAATGTCAACTATCTAGTAGAAAATAAATACTGATATGTCAAAACAATAATTTAATGCAGCAGTCTCTAGCTAGTAGTCATTACAAAATGTGTTTAAGGGAAACAGAACCAAACCCAAACTTGCATACACACACACACACACACACACAAACCAGCATGCTGCTCAAAGCGCAAGGAGACAGAATTAGAAAGCCACTAAAAAAGAAGCTGTGACAAGTTATTACTTAAGCAAAGCTATGAGAGCCAGAAAAGATACGAACAAACATCTCTGGAGACATGTTTCCAAGGCACATCTCTATACATGTGAGAATTACACAGCAGTATAACTTTTTTACCCTTGATAACAATCTCAGTAACGTGCCTCCTTTTTGACTTGGTGCTGCAGAGCTAGAGTCCATGGGGCACTAACAAGAAGTACACTCAGGATTTTTCCTCCTCTGGTTTCCTGTAGGCCCTGAGCACCAAATGCCACCTTCAGTCCAACCTCATCCAACTGTTCCCACCTCAACTTCATCCCCCACTACAGGAGCTGTCCCAAGGATGAAGCAGCAGAGCAGATTACAAATAAGACTCACGAGTATGATCATCATTACCCACGTTAGTAAGAGTGAAAGCTAAATCCCATTAATGTATTATCACATTGCCCTGTTGCACAAACAAGGGGTTGGTGAGGTCCCCCCTCCTCAACTCATGCCTTCTGAAAGGGCCTAGGCTCCTAAAGCGTGTGAACTATGTCATGATCTTCCATCCTCCCTAGGAATTCACATGTGTGTATTTCTGAGGGGTTCCATTCGGATGAAACCCGTGGATGTGTGTAACAGAGGCCACGCTCCCCTACAGCTCCTGACTCAGCACAACACACACGAACATGAGGATGATCTTTATGGCGCTAAGCTCTTAATTACGACTCAGCTGCATGTATCCACAAATGATAAATCCTCTTAATTCAACCGAGCGACAAAGCAGAGAAGACTGTACTCACACTGTTATTTTAGTATAGTTAATAAGATTCAAAATGACATGCAAATTATTCATATCCATGTAAAATCTACCAGAGGAAAAGCAAAACCCCCAACCCAATCCAACAATAGCGGCACTAAAGTGCATAAGGAGACCTTGTTATTCCGAAGTGGTCTGCTGCATTTTAGTCTGATCATTGGGTTGTTTGCTGTACCAAAAGCTACAATATTCTGAAGGCAGTCAGAACAGGAGTGGGAACTCCAGCCCTGACAGAAAGGTAGCTCTTCTATCCATTTTGCACAGGCAAACATAAACAGTGACTAAAAATAAGCAGTCCAGTTTCTATCTAAGAATCATACGCTCGTTTTCTTGCTTTGAGACTGCTTAGTCTTTTCCCAAAGAAACTTTGATTTCTCCTAGTCAAAGTTTTCTTTAGTTAAGACTACAGATAAGGATTTAAAGGTGGCGGTGCTCTTCATGGTATCCTGGTTACATGGTGAGTCGTTGTTGGTAGGTCTCATGTATTTGCAACAAGTAGTACAACACATCAGTACTTCTTACATTTCAGAGCTGAAAGAAGCTCTATTCATTTACAAGAGCAGTCTTAAGAGATCTACTACAACGGCTTTTAGGCACTGGGTCAAACTGGCTGTGGAGAACGTCATGGCCATGATGTCCCATTAATGGGCCCCTTTTATTTCAAGATGAACACTATCCAGAAAAAGTAAAGGTATGGAAAAAATTCATTGGGTAGTGATGAATAGTACTATCTTGTCTTTATGTTGATCCCCTTTAAAAAAAGACATAGTTTAAATATAAATACATATGAAATGTATAGATAAATATATAGAGATAGGTATGTTAAGATGTAGTTTGATCAGAACTGAATTAATCGAAGAAAATCTAAAGGCACCACAATATGTCAGCATCATTCAATAAAATTCTCACTATACTTTGCACTTAGGTAGTTCTGAAACCAAGCAGTCAGAAAGCCATATACAGCAGGGAGTAAGTCTCATTTTAACCTCACAGCCTAGGCAGCTAAGACTCAAGATTCACCTGATGGTGAACCATCTTCAAACAATCTCAGGTAAAGAATTCAGCTGCATTAACTCCCTGGTTTTTTTAATCTACTTAAGAATCAGAAAGGCTTGGGAGCAAGATAAGAAAAAAAAAACCTTGGAAAACCAGAGGATTATCACTTGGACCTGTACACAGAGGTTATAATGACTGATTATTCTCTTTGCCAATCGTCTTAATTAGTCCTTATTAGCATTAAACAAATTAGCTGGTGTAAAATCACCAGCTCTTAAAAGAACTCTGACTTATCGTTGCACATTTGACAACAGAGTCTGCATGGGTACAAGTGAATAGTGCCTTGTTTTCTTTCTTGTTTAATTAACCCAAGTGTAATTACAGTGAACAGTAATTCATCAGGCTAAAAAATCCTACAGTGTATCCTATCGTGGTCGCAGCAAATTCACCTACGTGCAAGGAAAGCCTAATTTCTCACTTCCGCTGGTGTGACATCACCATGGCTGTAACCTTGGTTGAGCTAATGCTCGGGTTGTTTTAGTGTGACAGGAAAAACAAACTTCCAACCTTCTACATCAGGCAGATTTAAATTTTTTTTAAATTATTTGACTCCAGTGTCAAACCAACCTTGGATACAGATATAACACAGTGACAGTCTGCCCTCTGGGCTGAGACAGATGAGAAACAGTCGGTTTAATCTGATCATTTGAACCTTAAGGAGCCTTTGAGAAATAAATGAGGATGTAAGACAAGATAGAGAAAAATCTGTCGCAAATCCAAGCTAATGTAGCGCTCCCAGACAGGGAGAACGCGGTGCTCCAGAAGAAACACCTTCCTGCAACCTGGAGAAATACTTTCCTTCTTTCAACAGCTGAACAGAGAAGCAGCAGCTCGGCAATGCTGGGACTTGTCCTGCAGCTGAAGTGCTGTTGGTCCGTTTCGTAGAACTCTCGGTCAGGGCACGGGGGTAAAGCACCAAGACTGCTGATATTTTCAAATCTCTTAGCAGCAGTAACCACACAGCAGCTTTTCTGCAAAACAAACAAAACAAGAATCCAGTTAATTCAGCAGTATACTTTTTTTTTTTTTGCTTAAGTGTTCTAGGACAACCACATGGTGGTTTCTTTGTGCATAAGGGGGAAAGAAAGCAACGCCGAAGCTTCTTGCTTACAAAGGGTTCTTGCAGCCACCTTAGTTGTGAGATGTTTTACACAATATTAAAAAGACAAGGCCACTTTGTTAAGTGAAGAAATAGTCCCATAGGTCTCTCATGAAATGCAGCTTCTCTGCTTTTTTGCCTCTCTCATCATACAGATCACAGCACGAAAAGGCATGCTGCAAACCTCTCCATTTATTTGTGTTGCCAGTGCAAGCATTTATAATGCCAGGTCTAAATCAGCTGGCACTTGAGTGTATTATTTTGGGTTAAATATGGTAACCATACTACTTGCCTGATAAAAATAGCTAAAGGGATTCTTTAAAAACAAAGCGGTGCTATGACTTTAGATCCACTCATTAAGTAAACTCAAATAAACTCCAAAAAGAAAAACACACGCAGAGGAAATAGCACTGCAAAAGCCAAAACCAGGTTTTCCTGCAGGTTAGATCATGGGTAGGTTACTATGTTACAAAGCTATAAAAAGTTTATTTTAAAATAATTTTGACTGCTGTTGGATAGTCAATTTATCTCAAAGTTGATTTTGGTTGTAATAGCGAATTGTGTAATGCAGTGCTTCTTGCGTTAGAGGGGGAGAGTTTTCATCATTGGGCTGCTGTGCAGGCAGTGGCTTGAGCTGGGAAATACAGATAAAAACACCAGCCCTCTAACAGGTCAGGGAAAGCTGCTTAGAAAACCACTACATGGAGACACACAGGTGAAAGGACCAAAGCTTCCTCCTGTACCCTGTTCCAGTTTCTCCCATCAGAGTGGGGATGAATGCTGAGGATCACAGAGGTGTTCCTTCCCCCTGGATTTCCAGTACAGAGGTCGATGCTCAGACATTACCGTATCGGGCAGTTATGCAGCTTCAGGGAACAACTAGGATATCATAGCAGCACCTTAGCCCTCGGTGACCTCCAGCGTACCATGGAAAGGCAGCTTCAAGCCCCCAGGATGGCTCATTTAAGGATCATTAACTTCTGTGCTGCTACATTACACTGCACTGTATAAAACCAGTTCTGATTTTACGGAGTCAAGCCAGAACAAAAATGTCAACCTTTCACAATACTCAGCTTTTTACAGGGCGAACAAAACCTGCTGCAAACAGAATCCCCTATGTCACTTGCCCTACCAAGTGTATGATGCATGATGACAACACCAAAAATTCACTCGTGGTGAGAAGTGGACTACTTTTATTTTGGCATCCTGGTTGTTACCCATGACACATGACTAAGACAAAGTGGTTTTACAGCATGTGTGTGTTCTCAGCCTTATTCACATCTTTACCCTCCACTGAGTTTTGCCCAGAGATGCCCCCAGAACCTCTGAGTGGTTCCCATGGTCCTTTGACAGAGGCATCAACTTCTGCGGTAGTCAGGAAAAGGGGCTGTGGGAACCAACGTAGTGGTCTGTGGAGATACGGTACCGCCTGAGGTGGCCTGATTTCAGAGTGGCTGAGTGAGTATGCTTTGGTCAAAGACCAGAGAAAGGACATGAGAGCAGACTTGAGTCACCCCGATCCCCAGGGAAGCAACCAAACCAGCCTGAGAACCACTAATGAAGTATTGTTAATGAAAGGGCAAAGACAGGGAGCCAGAAAAAAAGGACCAAGATGCTCTGTCAAAATTCTTCAGGTTGCTACAGGCTAAAAGGGAAGAGAAGTGCCCTGTCAGAAATGGGGTCTCAACAGTGTCAAGCAGCTTCTTTTAGGGGACACCTCACTTATATTTCACTACAGTTACTGGAGCTGCCCTGAGGGTCTGGCCCGTGCCTTTGCTAAAATGTAATTACTTTTCATACTTCTACCCTTTTTAAAGCATACTCCTAACCACAGCATGAAAACCTGAAAGCTTTCAACACTGAAAAATTATTGGGTGAAATCCTGCCCCATGAGAGCCAGTGGGAGCATAACTATTCCCTCTAAAATGGCCAGGGTTTGCAGCACATATGGCTTCATATATATGATTTTTTTTTTTCACATTGCTGTGACTTAGTATAAGTAACAGGGCCAGTTTAGGTATTGAATGCTTCCCAAACAACAGCAGGGATGGTGGTGGTGAATACAGCTTGGACAGCGCGCTTTGGACATCGCAAGGTTTCTGGCCGCAAACTGAGCCCTTCTGCGGGGGCTGAAGTATTTATGTCTGAAGAAACACTTGGGACCTGAAACAAACCTTCTATTTGGCAGCTCTTTCAGAGAGGTTATTGAGCTGGGGGTGCTTGGGACACACCTGTAGCCTTCTTCTAGGGGAAAAGAAAAGAAAAGAAAAAAAAAGAAAGATGACATTATTGAAGCATTAATTGAAGATCAATCACATCTTACCTCTAGATAAGGTGGAACACCACAACATCAGCATGTTTAGTGAAGCTATTTTTTTTAGATCAAAAGGACTGTGGGTAAAAAATACCGAGGGAGGAGCTACAAAGAGCAACACGAGTTGTAAGGTTTCTATTAGTGTAGGGTTTCATCAGAAGAAAATTGGTGAAAGGAAGCAGCACAGCAGGTAAGCAGCCTGTGTTCTCGTAGCATTTGGAAAAGGCAGGCTGTTCCCCAGTTTGCAGAATCAAAGCTTCACTGGAGCCCAGCTAAAGGTGTCAAATTATATTCTAGGAAACCCTCTAAAGATGTACTTACCTCTGACAAATTCTCTTACTTTTACTGTGTATGCAAACTTAGGAATCTAATAATCTCATGGGCATTGCTGTTCAGGGAGATTATCAATAAAATTAAATTTCTATGGAAATTATAATTTATACTACTTTTTGATATCCTTACTCTGTATAACAAGAACATCTTGCAAGGAGAGAGCTGTTTGGATACTACTCAGTCCACCGTGCCCAGAAGTCACACCATTTCATCAGATGAGATACTACTGCCTTCTTATCATCATAATATTTGCTCTTATTTTAACAAGATTATTTTATTAAATTAAGAGCATGGCCTTTTAATTCTGAATGATGGCTGTAGTTCAAAAGGCACCTTAACACCTACATCCTAGGCAACACAGCAGTCTGTTTAACACAGTTGTGTTTTGTCTGCAAAGGAGGAAGTGAATATTGCACTTCAAATGTCTTAAAAACTCTGAAACTTGCTTCTTAAAATTACCCCCTCATGAACCACAGAACCACAGAGTGGACTCACTTAGATGCAGCCAACAGCAAGCTCATCAACACTATGAATCTCCCAAACTTTCTGCCTACTTAAAAGAGGAATATTCAAAACGAATTTAAATCCTGTTGATGCCCCAACTCAGCCTGGTGGAGTTGTTCATGTGAACAAAGACCTGCTGCTTTTGTGTTGGCCACTAAGCTGACAACGCTTAAAGGGCAAGAAGGTGCTTGTGTACAATGAGCACTTCTGAGGTTCCAGGATTGTTGGGAAAAGTGTCCCTTGCAAAACGGTGGATAAAACTGAACAGCATTCATAGTGGACTTCTGGAGAACCTGAAAGAGATTTCAAAGCAGGAAGTAGAACCATCTCCATCTCTTTTCATATGGTAATTCAATGTTCATTTTGCTAGGAGATGGATCCACTCTGCAACACACAGCAACCACATGACCATGTATTTCTTCCCAGACATGCAAGAACTGATGAGCAAGTGTGAGCATGCAAGTTACAAAAACTAAATAATAGCAAAGGGACACATGTATCTCACAGCAGCAAGAAATACAGCAGAAAGGACTCAAAATCAGGTAAGAACAATGTCAAAGCAAACAGTGATGTGGCAACACAAGAAGGCAACAGCAGATCTATAATGCACAAGGATATTTAAATTTAGGGACCTGGAGTCTGCAGTGGAGCTTGTGGTCTGATAACCATGGGTGTTTTAAGGCAGCAGTTGCACTTATTCTCCAGCTAAAGGAAAACCAGAATGCTATTAAGTATTTTTCCCTACAACCTTAAAATTCAACAATTAATCTCCCACAGGTCATGTGATCTGCCATCATGCCATACTGACATTTCAGGACAGTATCCCAGGTGGCAGCTAATCCATAAAGGTAAGTTTGGTTTCACAGCAGAATTCCATTTGGGTAAGTTCAGATCATTTTATGCACATAATGAACAATATCAGTGAAGTAGCATGTTAATATTCTGTGATATATGTCACGATAGTTCTGCACTGGAGCAGTACAAGTGATAAATCTGTGTCATACTGACACTGGACACACGTTTCAAAGATACAGGGATTACATACCATTTTTCCTTGATGAGAAGCTTTGAGATGAAATCTTTGGCCTGATCTGAAACACCTCGAAATTCCTCATCTTCAAAATCCCAGCTACAGGACAGGATATTGTTGAGAGTCTCATTGTCATCATCACCCAAAAAAGGAGACAATCCACTGAGGCTGAAGTGAAAAAAAAACAACAACAAAACATTCAATTCTCCTATTTTTCCCCCTTCCTGTACATGATCTCAAATGTGCCACCTACAACTCTTCTGTTACTCCTGCTTGAATTTGCAATGTGTTGTTGTCTAAGAAAGTCTCCAGGCCATTCCCATTCTCTCTTCTATTTACACGTTTAAATAATTACCCTTCTAGCTTAACGAAGCAAGCATGACTGTCTTTCATGGTAGGCCACATTTTCTAGACCTCTGACCACTCTTGCACATGCCTACTGGGAAGTTACTAAGCAGTCAAGGTTATTTTGGAAGTGTGACACCCAAACCCTCATGAGAAAAGCGCAGTGAAAGAAGGAAGAAAATTGACTGGAAAAGGTGATACAGAATATGGAATTTAGAAAGAAGTCTATGTTTTCTATTTTGGGTACAGATTTTGTCAACCTTCCAGTATAACAACAAATTTGGATGACTGACACAGTTCAACTTGGAAACTGCTTACAAAGCAGAGACTGAATCCTACTCACAGCATATAAGCGATTACTCCTAAACTCCACATGTCTGTAGGAAAGGAGACAAACTCGTAATTCACAACTTCAGGAGCAAGAAATTCTGGAGTCCCAAAGTTAACTCGAAGTTTCTCCCTGGGCTTATATCTAGGAAATGGAAACGTTAAGAGAGAACATAAATTATAGCTCTAATTAAAGCTGCATCATAAATTGTTTAGCACAGACAGGGATTTTAGAAGCACACAGGAAATTCAGTAGGAAAACAAGGACAGGCAGAGGTACAAAGTAAAAATAAACATACCCATATATAGAATGAAAAAAAGTTTGCAAGCTTTATACCATACTTCAGGGCAAAACCCAACTGCTGTATAAAGGAATACAGCCAGATTTCAAGGACTCCCCAGAGCAGCTGTTATCTTTTTGGGACTACTCTATATCATAAGCATGGAAATTTTAACCAGTAAATCCTTCACTGAGGTTATGGTACCTAATTAAACTAGAAAGTGATACAGCATGGGATATAGTGTAACAGTCCTTGATGGTCTCTTACAGTCTTGTCTGAAGAATCTCATAACACCACAGACAAGAGAACAGACACGATGGGCCATTGGTTTTGTCTGGTTTAGCTGTTCTGATGTATGTATGGGCAAGGTCACTCAGAATCAGCCCTCTTTCAGGGTTTTACCTCAAAAAGGGGTTCAGAATAAACCTTTTACTCAGCTTCGAACAATCCATGTAAAAAGATATCCCTGGTTAAAAGACCCACATTAAATTTGTCTCAAGAACAGTAGGAGACCATTATGCATCTGTCACTGTATAGATATAATACTTTTTTCATTGTTTCCTAATTCATTTATGATTATCAGCAAGAACACATGCACGTACCTTCTTGCCAATCCAAAATCAATAATTTTTATTTGATTTGCTGCTCTGTTCACACACAGAATATTCTCAGGCTGCCAAGAGAAACCAAAAAACACTTTAATGAGAAACAAATACACAAAAATAAGATTTTAACAAACTTTGGGGAGAAAACCATTAAATATATGGCAATCATAAGCACCTTTTGCTTTCCCCCTTTTCATATTTCTCTGCTTGGGTACCTCCCACCCTGCTATCAGACAGCAGTTCAGCTCATGTGTTTTGTGCTTTGCAACTGCTTTTTCTTCTTGGCTTTTCAGTTTGACATAAGGCAGCAGTTCAGATAAAGAACTCATTAGGGGGAGAGGGACGGAGTATGCAGACTTCCAAAAAGGGGTTTCAGGATGCTGGCACTGGGATTTTACAGACCTTTATAAACTGACACTGACTGGGGGAACAAAAACAAGGGGAGGGGGAGGGGAAGAAAAAAAAAAACCTACTTTGTTGGGCTTTGAAGTTTCTCTTACAGCTTTATGTTTCTGAGTTCAAATGTTCTGGCAGTAACTGTCCGGTTGAACACTGATATATTAAGCTAGTCACATCAACTTTATGCTTTTCTCAGATATTTCAGTAAAAGGTAGGATTCACAGGTTAAATCCCTCCAGATTTTCATAGGGCCAAATGCTGTTCTTCACTTCCCTGGCAGGAATCCATTAACTTCCTAGAATTACTCCACGTTGATACAGAAGGGACCGAGACCAGAATATGGCCAATTGTCTTTGAAATGTAAATACCTAAAATACAGCCTGGTATTCGCTGCCAGCAGTTTTATAGCTCCTCCATCACTGAGTAGCTCATTGAGTCCTCTTTGAAACAAAACAGACCTCAACACTTAAAACATTAGTTAACCTTTGTCACCATTACTAATTCATTTTACATGTAGGACTTTTAAACACCATAGGACTTTTAAACACTGTATGTCCATAGTTTCTGAGGTCCTAGATGATTAGGGTCAGGTTGGTTTTCTTTCAGTTTCAAGCTTTCTTCCCCAAACTCATTTGCTACTGACAGCAATATATGAACAAGCAAAACAAAACGGGAGAAGCCATAGCTGGCAAGAACATGAAAAGAGGTCTCTGGGAGGAATTTCTTGGATTGTATACGTATATTTTTCTCAGCAGTTTGACCTCATATTAAAATTGTGCCATCTCCAAGAACATAATTGGTGTATCCCAAAGAACGGTGAAAAATTCTGCTTGGCAAGTTTCTGTTTAATTGGATGTTTATAAAGAAAGAGAAAAGTGAGACTGATCATTGATTAGCAACTGAAGCAGGTCCCAACAAGCATCTGCTCGTTTGCTTAACTTCTGCAATAATATATATGTGAACAACATTAAAGATGTGCTATATTAACTCAGTTATTATGGGCCAAAACCAGGAGCCATAATAAAAATCTCACCAAAGAGAAAACCGTCTCGTGCACTTTTTGTTTCTTTTTGCTTTGTCACAAAGCTCAGGGATCACTAGAAAGCTTTATAGCCAGTCATAAAACTAAAAACATCATCCTATTTTATTTCTGCACTAAACAGAAGTAAGAAACAAGTCTATTACTTGATAAAAACTTGGGTTAAGGGAAAAAAAGCCAGCTCAAATGTACAGTCTAAAGAAAAATACCTTTGCATCAGATGTTCTCTAAGGGGTGACAGTTAACCATTAACAGAAACCAGATTAAGAATGGGCAATTAGTGGATTTTTGATTTTTTTTTAAGAAGTGAGGGGACTTTTTGTGTATATAGTTCAATAGTTTAGAGAATTAAGCAAGTACGTGGTAAAGAATCTGCCACCCTCCTTTGGGCTTTAAGCTGCACTAGCAGCTGTTGCCTAATGCAACATAGAGGTACTGTATTTGTTACATCAGCCATTATTTTCATTTCTTTCATTTTAGCAAATACATTTTAATGTACTGTCTCTGAAGCTGGCTACTGATGCTTTTACATGATCATGACAGTGCTGCATGGTCCTCACAAAGATGTACATGGTTTCCACTGAACCTGAATTACCCTGGAATTTAGTTCTAGTCACTCATGCATTGGTTTCTGCCTGGTAAAATATGGGAATAATTGCTACCCTATGGCTTATGTATAAAACAGAGATCTTGTTCATTTGAATTAAAAAATATTTACACAGTATCTTGAGATCCAAATATCAAAATGGAAAATATCAAGATATTTGTAGTCAGCTGCTGGCTTTCTGTAAAATCAGTCTGTGGAAAATTCAAGCACGATGAGGTTTGATGACATATGACCACAATTCTCATTTAATTTTCTTATTCCTGTAGCAATTTAACTGATCTCAATGTGGTCACAGTAAATACACGTTGGTGTAGGAAAGTAGCATAAGGCCCTTTGTTGTTTCTGCCATGGGAATCTGCTAAGCTATATGTCCTACCGTGAAGAGTAAGAATTCCCACAGCTGACATTGCACAAAACATACATCTCACTTCTCTACCTTGAGATCCAAATGAAGAATGTACATCTGGTGCATGTACTGAATCCCCTCGCAGATGTGTTTTATGAACAAGATGGTATCCATCTCTGTCAGATTGCAATTTTCATCAATAATGCGGTCAAATAACTCTCCTCCTTCCACACTGAGGAGAAAAAGACAATAAACTGGTTACCAGGTCCAAATCAAACCCCATGCAGTTAGAGTAATACAGAATTTATACTGCTGACTATTTAAATTATTCACAGTCAGGTTCAGTAAGGTGGATCTACAATATGAGCTTGTGCTCTGATCTGAACTTTCCAGGAAAGGGTACATACTACCCTGATGCATACTACCCTGAACTTCTGAGTCCAGTCTCCCACCCATTGCTAAGTGTGAAAGTCTTGAAACTTGAATCTTACACTGTCTCAAGTCACCATTTTGTACCAGTGAAATTAATGAGGCGACATGGAAAACCAAGACAACATGTTGGAGAGTCTGCATTTAAATCCATGGTCTCCTCCCTCAGAGTTTAAGAGGGACATGATCCAAACTTTCAATTTGAAACTATCTAAAGTGAAAAATTACTTCTTAATTTCTCATGACATTGCAGAAAGCCTCCAGCTTACCCATGCATAGCTACACCAACATTTGCCTTTTGTGATATGCTTATCATGTAGACCAAATTTAAAGGTCTATCTGAGAAAGTCCGAAACAGCCAAACTTAAGCAATTTTTAACCTTTTTCCATGCATTTCAGTGTTTTAGTTACACCTTTTCTGTCTTCCTTAAGACAACAATTGCTTAACTTGACTTTAAAGCAGCTATTTGTGCCCAACTAACCTGAAAACCCAGGATAAAAAACAGATTTATCCATTCAGGCACCCAGGATAACCACAAGGCACAACACTTAGAGCTGGTTCCTCTGTGTAAAACAACGTCTCGTTTGCCTCACAGAACTGGAGATATTCTGAGACGTCTGTTTCTTAGTTGACACAAATCAAAATTTGCAATTAAAAAGAAGATATGTAACACAGCTCTATTTTCAAATGGATCAGTGGCCTTACAGCACCAGGAAGATGGCACATCCACATCTTAGATTAAAGTGCATAAATGGATGCATGGGAAAGTTTTTCTCTTAAATTCAGTAAATTTTTTTTGATCCTAAGAACATTTTTGTATGTTCTCTCCACCTGTAAGAAGCTCTATTTCTAATTTCAGGAGAAAGTAAGAGGGAAAGGGACAATTCTAGCAAGAAGTGGTGAAGACAAAAAGGGAAAGAAAAGAACATACTTACTATTCCATAACTAGTACAATGTCATTTTTTGATTCAAAGGCATCATACAGCTGGATGAGGTTCACATGATTCAGCTGGTTCATGACATTGATTTCATTCTTTACTTCATCCTGTAAAGAGTCATGAGTATTGTTACAGAAGCCTCTCCTCTAAGAAAGCTACACGAAACAGGACAGTATGAACCAGATATCTACATTATCTTCATGGTGTCACTCATGGCAACCAAAGACAGAGTTTTCCTCCTGCTCCTGAAGTAGTAACTGTCTAGGCTATAGGAGGTACTAGACTGAACTCAGGGTCTAAGTTGGGGGCTCCTTCAATAATAAGCTATTTGGGGAAAGGGGGTGGGGGGTGAGACCACATAGCCAAGAGATGGGTTCAGGAGGATGTAAAGAAAAGAGAGAAGCAGAATTTGTTTCAACAACATCAACTTGTGTAAGTCCAGGAAAGTCATCAAAACCTCCCTGTGCAGTCAGTGGAGAAAGACTGGTACCTCCAGGCAGCCCAACTATTGAAGATGTGCTTAACTGAAGACTGGGCAAGTCATTCTCTGGTGGTGCCAGTCTTTTCCCATTGACTGTAAGGGGACTCGTGGTGATCGGCTTGGACACAGTTACACCTTAGTAACCCCAGTTAACTGAGAGAAATCCCACCCTTGAATGCTCTTAATGACACCACTGTGGCAGAAAGGATGCTATGCATCCCTTTACTGTGAAAGCAAGCCCTCAGCAGCCATGAGGTTTGCAAAAAGTGTCAGACTTAATTTTTCTCTGTATTTGTGTTGATGTCAGGAGCCCAGGTCATGCCTGTTAGCAACAGACATCACAGTGACATCAAGTCATTGCAGCAAAGCCCTCAGTGTGTGTGGGAGGGAATACACCACCTCACAGGCCTGACAAATGTTTTTATTAAAGAAAATACTAATAGAATTAACAGCAGGAAGCAAAAAAAGGAAAGCCAAAGGAACACAAATTGCTGGAAATAAAGATGAAAAAATTAAGATATAAAACAGAGAAAACACAAAAAGAGGGCTTTGATGAGTTACTAGAAGTTTTGGAGAAGGGAAATAGAACTAGAGCCAGTGGTAATCCAGCATTTCCTATGAGTGTGATGACTTGTGAGCCACTTGGCGTGGTCTGCCAAAGAATAATGTGGGATCCACTGGGGAACAAGAGACTGATATCACACTCTACCAACCTTCTCTTTAGGTCCTTTCGCTTTTATAATTTTGGCTGCTAGCTTGAGACCTGTTGCTTTCTCTTCACATTTGTGCACTTGACCAAACCGCCCTCTAGGAAAAGAAAGGGAGAAAAAAACCCTCATCCAGTGGTACAGGTCTTGGCCCTGAATGTAAACTAGGTTAGAAACATCAGAAATTATCCTCTTCTCCTGCTACTGGGTTCCATTTAAATGACTCTATTGCTGCTGTTTTGTTATGTAGATTAGACTTGCTACTACTCATTTAGGCACACCAAAATCACACACTGTTCTTGCTGATAATATCCCACTTGTATGATTCACTATAATCACTTTGTAACATGCAATGACTAATCCCAGGGAAGTCAACATTCTGTAAAGATAACAATTTACTTGCAGGCACAATCATCCTCTCTCCATCTCATCATTCTCCTCCAAGGGACGGTTGTAATTTCATGATGAAACAAATCCTTACTCAAGACCATGCTGCCACGAGAAATGACAGCATGGCTGTCTCCTAATGTCACCATGAGAGCTCAAGTACACACGTAGCCTCTCAGATTAGCTTGCTGATCTACCTGAAAGCGTGTGTGTGTGTGTTGAGGGACGGGACCCACTGAGAGAAAGGCAGCTACAACACGTCTGTATGTCCTGTGGGCTGCAATGTGAGGTACAATATTACAGCATCCTAGAAGCCCTTTCATAAAGCCTGAGGGCAGCTGGCTGACCTAGAGCAATACAAGCCAAGTCTGCTGGTGCCAAACCTTAAACCAAAATTCACTCACACAGTAAAATCAGCCTCCTCTTTTTATCTCTCTCTAAAGCACTATTAGATCTTACTGAGTTCAGGTCTAGTGAGGCGTGTTGCCTCCATTCACCTTATGGGATGCTTGGCTGTAAATGTGTGCTTTGCTTTCCATGTTGACCTGACTTACCCTCCCAGGATTTCATTCTTGCTGACGTTATAATAACTGCTGATCCCCACTCTTTTGGCTGAGACAATCCGGTGATCAAATGGTGCTGGGGGAGTAGGGCTATTATCTACAAAAGACAAAACAGACAGATGCCATATGAGTGGTCCCATGCAATGCTTGCCTATCTCATATATTAGTCCCTCTTTTCCCCAGATAAACTCATTTAAGAACAGAATACACCTACTCAGCTTTATAGACAGGCCTTTCTCTGTTCCATAAGAAGGGTTTTATCCCAGGAGCTCTGCCTCAGAAAACAGGGTTTTGTTGGGGAACTACACTACAAAGACAAGGACTCCTTTAGTATGTTAGCATCTTATACACAACAGTAGCAAGAGTCAAAGTGAAGACTGCTAGATTAAATCAACGTAGTTTCATGTCCACAAAGGGCCTCAGAAATTTGTTTGGAAAGAATTCAGCTTTTTCTCTGATTTCCACACATTTCCCCCCCCGCAGCCCAGGGACATTGGTGACTATCTACTGCAACTCTCCAGTGGGGTAGGAAGAGAGACTGAGCTTTCCTTTAGGCCCAACTAAAAGAGGCTATTTCACAGCTTTTGCTGTTCATAGTGAAGAACCCTCTTCTCTACTGAATGACACAACTTGTCGTTCTCCACAGTGTGGTCATTCTCCACAATGTGGTCATCACCTTTAAAGATCACATTTAGAGCTTGTGTACATAAGGGAGTTTCACCCTGGCAGGCAGCACCTGGGATTTCCAGTATGGCTCAGGACACAGTGAGGAAGGAGACATGGAAACTCTCACGTGCTGCTCTGAAGAATTTCTGTCCTTAAAAGAAGAGGGCAGATAAAAGGTAAAGAGGAGCGCAGAGAAGGCACAGGCTCCCAGTATCACACTGCAGCAGCTATGCAGGTCTCTGGTATTATGGGCTGGACCTCCATGCACTGGACCATTCTGCCATCCTGATGTCAAAACCGCTGCTGGAGACCAGTCCTGCATGCCTAATTTGTTTGGATTTTTTGTATTTTGTGACTTCAATTTCATACCTATGTTGTTTTTAATTTGATTGATATTCCCAAGAGTGACCTTTGGCTGACCAAGGTGACAAATACTTCTTCAACTGGTTGGGAGGGCTAGAGCCCCAGCATTTCAACATGAGCTCTCTGGTTTGGAATGCCGGCTCCCTTTTGTGTGAGGCTTGTTGAGCAATTTTAAAACCGTTCATTACTCCAGTGAAAATGATTAAAAACACAAACAAAAAACCCCATGACAGCATGTAGCTGGCAGGAACGCTTTAGTCATTAATGTAGCAGTAGATTGTCCTTATTCATGGTGAATGTCCATTTTTCCAGGACACCAGCTGCGTACTTTTTTGACAGTGTTAATAACTTACATGGTCAGGAAGTTAGTTCATGGTCAAGGAATTGTGAAAAGCTGGGGCTTCTGGAAGTTTGCCACCTACTTGGGATTTTGCAAAGTTTGAATTGCATGTCTTTAACTGTGGGCCTTTGCATGTTATCATGACCCACAAAATGCCACGAAAACCTCTACCCTAAAGGCAGAATTTGACTCTAACAACACGAACTCCAAGGGTTCCAGCATGTAAGTGAAAGAAGAAAATGTCTTTCTGAAAGCTCAGCTCCCAAATCTTACAAAACTTTGGGCAAGGAAGTGTTCTTTTAAGGATGTCAGAGTACCTGTTTAAAACTATGCCCAAGTTTTAGCCTTCAAAATTTTCCCAGTGACAGACCTATTTTTCGTTTCCTGCACACCGGGGGGATATCTCCTTGTTCAAGAATGACCTCCCATTACAGATCAAAGATGCTCCAAGAGAGACACTCTAACCTTAATGACATCCCTAAAAATATGCCAGAGCTTAGGACAGGTTGTGGAGTTTGGAGTTTTAGTACACTATCTCCTGTTTTCTGCTACAAGAGCCTAGCACCTTTAATACATGTTTCCCTTTCCCACTCTCCCCCCATTCCCAAAGCACATAAATTCATTCTGAGTCCTACGCATGCACACACACACACACACATGTATCATCACATCCTTCAGGCCATCCTCTCATGTGCCATCATTTCACATACTGGGATAGGTATTGAAATTCTCCAGCTGGAGTTGTGATATTAGAAATCTCTGCTTCACCCCAGTAAGAGCCACTTGAGCACCATTTATCTAACTGTTCAACCACATCAGTCAGGCTTCCACATATAAATCTGTATTTATTTTATAGGCTGCAGTTGTTCTTGCTTCAGGTTGTAATGGTATGACTATGAGCAAGCTGGTGTTGCACCATACACCCAGAGCACTGCAGATTCTGCATTAGCACATGTTCTCAGCACTTCTACAGATCAATCAGTTTTGCTACCCATGATGTAATTTCTCCCACCATTCTTGGGAGTTTTAGGTCTGTTGTTGAAGCAAGAGGGGAAGAAGACAGCATCAGTGATGTTGTTGTGGCAGAAGCACATTAGTAGCAACTAATTTCTGCCAGAAAGGAAGCCTCTAAGAGGGAAGCAAACAGAACTCTGTCGTTTCCCCATGCGGCCCGTGAACAACTGTTTCCCATCAGAGCTACCCTGCACACCTTTTACCTGTACTAATTGCAATCATGAAATCATTCTGTCCTACAGATGCCTCCCTATGACCATCACCATAATACCAGCAGAATCCAATGCTTTGCCTTTAGGAATACCTCCTGTAAGAGTTTCTTACATATGCCATCAGCACATTCTGCATCTAGCCTGCCCTTTTTGTTGTCATGTTTGATTAGACCTTCCATCATTCACTTGATGCTTACTGCTACCACTATGCCCAGATTGGCAGGTCTGCTCAGTGACTGAACTATAGTTTCCTGTACCTTTTTCGCAGCCTTTACACCTGCAAGGACAAAAAACAACATTAGAGCAGGGTACACTTAAAGCAGAGCAAATTTAGAAACACAAGTGAAAAGAGCCTACACAGATATTGCACTCAAATAACACATCATTTTGCTTCACAGTATAAAAGAAACTGGTTTAATATTCACTTCCAGAAATAAAAACTACCCCTAAGTTAATCATGACCGCAAAATATTTCTCTATTACTGAGTTCTTCTAAATTTAACATTTGTCTATCAATCTCACCTCTAAAGAAATGGGAGAGCACTGGGATTTCACTCTGTTCATGTAAATTCCTGAGAGTTTAACCCGGTTTATAGCTGAGGGGCTACATATCAATGTAGCAAAGAAAGAATTACAGTAAACAAATGTATCTGTTTGATTGCCCAGGCAAAGTTTCACAGTTTTACATTATCACTTAAATTACTACATTTTGCAGCAACTTAATACCCAAATCATGGCCTAATCTAACCTTACCTTGCTCATAGGTTAAGATGCTGCAGTATATAAATGTAAGAGTGGGAGAATTCTCCTTACAGACAAAGAATAGCCTAACATAATCCCTAACTTATGTCCTAAGTAAACAACAAAAGGACATTGCTAGTTCCATGGATGGTAGATTGTCTGCCTGTCTCTTTTAAGGGTGTAATTTCACTGTAGAGCTCAGATCAGAGATATCACCCTTTTTTATTGGGCTGGATATTTACCAATATTTGTATAAATCAGCCACTTTTTCTAGAAACTTGAACTACACATTTTTCTAAAGCACAGGTCTTTTAAGATGTGCAGCTTGAGCTTCAGACCTTACCTTCCCTCTGGTACCTCTTGATCATGGCTTTGTCCTGCCTCATCTTCATTTTGAGAAGGAGCCTTCTTTTGAGAAGCTGGTTCCTCAACTTCTTTTGCACTCTTATCAGCATTTCCCTCGTCTTCACTCTCCCTCTCCTCTTGCCTTTCATCTCTGGACACTTCATGTTCCTCCTTCTTCTCCCCATCTGCTGGGGACTCACTCTTTACCTCCTGCTCAATTATCTTTTCACACGCATCATCAACAGCATCTTCCTCCAGCTGCTTTTCTGTAGCAAAGGATTTCTGAACAGAGCTTCTCCTGTATTTGTAATAGTTTTCAAAAGCCAAATTTTCTCCTTTCTCTTCTGGCACTTCAGTATGAAATTTGGGAGGATCCATTTGAAGCAGAACAGAACTCTCCCTCTCTGCATTTTCCTTGTTGA
This sequence comes from Laterallus jamaicensis coturniculus, assembly GCA_022605575.1. Taxonomy (NCBI): domain Eukaryota; kingdom Metazoa; phylum Chordata; class Aves; order Gruiformes; family Rallidae; genus Laterallus; species Laterallus jamaicensis. The sequence goes on along the minus strand of JAKCOX010000002.1, from coordinate 10,391,378 downwards.
GCTTATCAACTTCTTCTTCCTGAGAACAGGACTGGCTCTTCTGGATGGCCCTCTCTGTAAGTAAGTAAATTACCAAGGAATCTGTCAGTAATTCTCTGATGCACACTTAGCATAACTTCTCTTGCATTTTGATCTAGGCACTGGCTTTCCTCTCCTGCCTGGAAGGTCAGTGTAAACGTCTCAGGCAAGAGCAGACTACTTCTCTTAAAGAGAGGATATCATGGGTCACAAACTTCTTTCAGACACAGCACTGGAAAACCTTTTTCTCATTCAAATTTATTGTTAGCCAAGACAAAGCTAATAAACTCCTCATGCAAAGCCCTTTTTTGAGCAGTTTGTCACCAAGTACACAGGCATGTGAAAAGTAGGTTGATGTCGCTTGACCATTCTCATTCGTGCTGGTGAGCACACACACAGCCCAACCAATTTCACTGGAGCTGCCCAGAAGAATATCTGTGCAGTTGTATCCTTGGGAACTAGAAACTGATTAGAAAAAAATATATACTCTAACCTGTTGAATCTGGTGGCTTCTTCTCTTTTGTCCCCACCTCATTCAAATGTGACTTCTCTCTGATGACCTGTGGAGAAAGCAATTGCTGTAACAGTCCGTGTCTACAGTGTTCATGCTGTATTTTTCCTCATGAAATCACAGCCTGATTTTTTTGGTCAAATCCAAATACTCTATGTTCTAATTCACGTTTTTGCTATAAATCGTGGTCCTTATTTTAATCATTATCAACGTGATCAGACCTGGTACCAGTATAAAGCAAAAGATATTATCTCAGTTGTAATCAATATCAGTGTTGGCATCAACACATCCCAGAAAAGCTCAGGATGGAGCCTCAGGGACTGAGAGAAAAAAAAATCCAGAAAAGAGCTGTTGCTGTTAAAAACTAGGTTAGTTAAACCAAAGCTAGTAATATTCTAGTAAAATGTTCAGTAATAGTCTTACTGACAGATTTCAAAAAGGTTTTTTTGCTGTTAACCAACATCTGGTAACAGCATTTTTAATGATCCAATAATTTATTACAGGCTGACCGAAACAGTTACCAGGAATTGGAATATATAAAGCGTAACGTCAGCTCCGTAGCTTTCTCTTATCTACATTTTATAATGCTACAGTGACATCTAGAGGTGCTTTATACCGGGCCAGGGCCTCATAAAAACTGCTGTTCCTGTTACCTTTACAGTTATTTACTCATATTCCTATGCCATTTGCTCAGTGTGTTTTTTCATTGGCCACTCCTAGGCTTGTAGTAGGACAGTGACCAAACCACGGTGTGTCTGCTGTTGCTCGGTGCCCCTTTTCTGCCTGCCACCTTCTCCTGACAGCACTACAAAACTGGCACCATCATTAGTAATAATACATCCACACGGTGTGAAAAATGCAGACACCTCCACACATATTCCAGAAAGCCTAATTTCAACCTTCAAGCTCCCAGCTGAAGCAGGGTAATACATATTTCAACAAAACACACAGGCCCAGGCACTTAATTTTGTGTGTCTTAATCATGCAAGCGGTCCCGCTGCTTGCTCTCATTGTACTCCAGGCACGAATCAGTCTCATTACTAAACATTTGTTCTGGTAAGACCTCTGCATTTTTTATGCTTTATTTTTTGCAGTTTTAATTTCACCAGGCTATAGAGAAAATAGGCATGAAATTGAAACAATGTGTAGCCGCTATAAGCTCTGAGTTCAAGGGAAAGGAAACTCCACGAGAAGCAAAAAGAGTTGAGAAATACTGGATGACACTGCAGGAAAGGATTTCAGAGGACTTGTTTAGAAAATCTTGATCTGCAAGGGGCAAAGAAATTGTAAGATCAGCTTAAGAACTCAGACTGACAACTATGTGGGATGCAGTTGGTCCCAAGAAGTTGCAAGCTACGAAGTGAAAAAGGCCTAAGCACTACAAGGTAAGTACCCTCGAAATATAATCTGGAGCCTTGTTCACACAGAACTTAAATATAAATGTCACGGCTCCAGATGGATCACAAAGAATCACCTGATGCTCTGTTGTTTGGGGTTTTTTTAATAGTGAAAAGCACTAAACGAAGTAGGGAAAAGCTTCAGACTTACTCATTCTGCAGCATGACCGCAATTAGTAATGCAATGAGATTTCTGTATGTCAACCTCACCATACTGCTGAAGACATCAGCTTTGATCAAATACAGTCAGCTGAACAAATAGCCAGAGAAATGGCCTCCAAGCTCTTTGATGCATGGGGCCAGATTTCACTTCTGCATTCAGAATTAATTGCAGGCACACAACGCTTCCTACTGAATATTGCTGCAGCTTGCAGGTGTGAAATACAGAAGCCAGCTTTTGAAAACCCGTCTGGTGGAACACGAGACGACGCTGAATACCTGAAGCTGTCAGGATGTTACATAAATTACTACAGTGTTTATTCAAGAATCACTTCTGAACCCTTACATTTTAGCAGCAGATGAGGAGCTCATACCAATTTAAAAGGGGGGGCGGAGGGGAACCACAAACGAAACATTTACTGGTATCCTTCAGAATCAATAAATGCAGCCATTTGCAATAAATATAGGGTCAGTAGTGCACTAGAATAAGAAATACAAATACAAGGACTAGATATCTGACAATTTGTAGACACATGAGTAGTTTTTACACCCGTTCTATATTTTCTGCATGTTTTGCCATTTGTAGTAATGTGCAACTTCAACCTGTCAAGTCTCGACCCAGCAATAAAATCACAAACTTCTGCTCAGCATTTCTTCCCTGCAAAGGGAGGGATTGTGCCAGGCTCTCTGAAGCCAACAAAAGAAGGGTCCCTCTCTGATAGCTGTGCCCCACAGGAGGCACAAAGACCTCCCTGTGGTCTGGCAGGGGCACATGCCCCTGTGACGCCCGAGCCCAGGCAGTTGAGCCAGCTGTTCAGAGAGCCCACAGGCCATCAGCATGCTGGGCCACACTGCTCTTCCAAAAACCTCATCCAAAAGGTGTGTAGTTTGTCAATGATATCCATCCCACCTGACTGTTGTAACACATCCTTCAGTCTGCTAGCAGTGCTTTCTTAAGGATCTTTTTTACTTAATACCTAATGCGATTTTATTTATTTGTGTGTTATTTTTCCTGTTCTTTGATTACATGTGATTTTTTCCAGTCCTTATTTTCTAAAACTACAAGTACTGATATTTCTTAGTGGAAATTACACATCCACCTTACCTTTTTCTACTTTCTTGAATGCCTTGAATATATACAATGAGGTTAATGGCACTACAGACATTTTGCCTAGTCATACAAGCCAAAGGCTTTCACAGAATCACAGCATCACAGAAGGGTGGGGGTTGGAAGGGACCTCTGGAGATCATCTAATCCAACCCCACCCCTGCTAAAGCAGGATCACCCACAGCAGTTGCACAGGACAGGATCCAGGCATGTCTTGAATGTCTCCAGAGAAGGAGACTCCACAACCTCTCTGGGCAGCCTGTTTCAAATGTTCAATAAAGTTTTCATTTTAATTCCACAAAAGGTTATCTATGAAAGGCTGTATTGTGACCCTGATAAATATACCATAGGAAAGAAGGTGTCTGTGCCTACACAAGTTGCTACTGTGTCTTCAACAATAAATTTTCCAGACTTCAGCTTATTCTTCCATACAGAGTATTGCTAGACCCTATGCCACAGTCAGAATAAAAGCCCACATGATGATAACAGAATAACGTGAGAGAATAACTCCAGAGCTAAAACTTCAGTATGGGCCAGTGGGTAAGAAACCAAACAACACTTTTGGAAATTATTTAACTTGACTTTAGAAGCCTGCAGAAACCAAGCAGCAAACAACTATACATATAAATATATTTTAAGAGAAATTTCAAATGTAGAGAGAAATTAATGTTTTTATAGACATCTGACTCCTTTTTAATGAGCTGTACTTAGTTAAATCCCTTCTTTATACTGTAGCAGTCCTCCCCTTGGAATGTTTTCCCAGCTAACTTACTTTTTTTTAAATTTTATTCACCTAATAAAACTCTTTGATTTTCCTACTGCAAAAATTTTTGTAATGAATGGCCTCATGAAGCAGCCCCAACCTTTTCGTTAGAGGTCCCTTATCACCCCATCACTTTTCATTTGATGTCAAGACATTATTCTCAATTGGCCAACATTGAGACACAAAACTTTGTATATGCCAAAATCTCATTTTCTTTCTTGGTGTATCTACCTCATGTTCTTAAGATACTTTGCATAGCTTTATTACAGCAAGATATCCTGGGTTTGTGTAAGACTTGATCACCATCCAGTTATCAGTATCATTAAGTTAGTTGAGATCCTCGATGAATTCATTGCACTACCAGACAGACATCAGCCACAGGCTTTGTCACCTGAGCACCATACAGTGGATCCTCCCAGTATCTCCCCATAGAATCATAGCATCACAGAATGGCATGGGTTGGAAGGGACCCCAAGGATCATAGAGCTCCAACCCCCCTGCCACAGGCCAGGGCCACCAACCTCAGGCCTGGATCTACACAAGGTTGCCCAGGGCCCCATCCAACCTGTCCTTGAACACTTCCAGGGATGGGGCATCCACCACCTCTCTGGGCAGCCTGTGCCAGCACCTCACCACTCTCTCTGTAAAGAACTTCCCCCTAATATCTAATCTAAACCTTCCTTCCTTCAGCTTTAATCCCTTACCCCTTGTCCTGCCATTGTCTACCCTTTTAAAAAGTTGACTCCCCTCCTGTTGATATGCTCCCTTTAGGTACTGGAAGGCTGCAATGAGGTGTGCAGGAAAACTCATTGCATACAGTAGAGACCCTGGGGTAACAGCACACATGGTGATGCCTCCTGCACTATCCCCCAAAGCTGGAATCCATCCCTCCTTCACTTTTGTCTTCTTCTTCAATACACACCTTTCTCCACCTCCCCCTCCCCCAGCAATGTAAAATATTCAGTGAACATATTTCTGATACAAACTTCTAAACAATACAAAACTTACTTTTTTCTGGGAATTCTGCTTTTAGTGGCAGGCAGCAGATCTTCTCCCATGTTGTTAGTTTTTGCTACACTACACAAATTGCCAACAACTTCAGGCAAAGATTTTGACTACTCCATGATCTTTATAGAGCTCCTTGTACTAGATGAAGAAATCATTCTTCTGTATAAACCAAATTCAGGCCACAAATGCTTTTCAATCACACACAAAAAATAATCTCTGAGCCATGAGAATTGTGATTCCCCTGCTAGGAAATACAATAGAATTTCTACGTATGTGACCTGCTGCCTTGAAAATACACTGGTCATGAGGTACAACCTCTGCATGAGGACACATGCTTAATACTGGGAAAGTCTCTTGGAATAACACCATCCTAGGTGAGAAGCAGAAGATCATAGAATCACAGAATCATAGAATTGTAGGGGTTGGAAGGGACCTCGAGAGATCATCGGGTCCAACCCCTCTGCCAAAGCAGCTCCCTAGGACATATCACTCAGATAGGTGTCCAGAAGGGACTTTATTATCTCCAGGGAAGAATGAAGATCAGTGAAGCCGAAGCCTTGTCCATTCCCCACTTCAGCTTTCTGACTTCCCACCTGCTGCACTGGAGAAGCAGTGGCTGTGCTGTTCAAATGGTTGCTCTTCTCAGAAGAGGGAGACTTACAGTGAGGAGTAGAAGCAGTTTTCATGCAAGCAGGTTCATGATGGAGCCAATGGAGGTTACCAATCCACCTCCTAAGACCAGAGCATTCAGCAGTACCTGGCTTTGACACACATCCTTCCACTGCATCTGAGAAACCAAACAAAATTTCACAACCAACTACCACTTTTGGGTTTCTCACTGGAACAAATCAGGGGCAATGCCAGGAAAGCATAAGCACTGGACACTCTGGCTACATGTCTTACCAAGCATCACATCTACTCTTTCTCTATACTGCTCAATCCTCTCACATATGTGATGACTGACAGGGTCCCAGCTGCGTCACAGGTTCATGTGTGCCTCAAATATGCCTCTGACAGAGCCCCAAAACTTTCTAGGTGATATTCTCCACATTTTCCCAATATGATTTTATGGTTCATCTTCAAAAGTAACCTCTCACACTATTGTCACAGTGTGAGAATGGAGGAAAAAAAGTACAGCTTGAAAACCCAATCAGTGGCAGATCTTTTTAACTGCAGGTATAAACCACCCGTCCCTGAAATTGCTCAGGCAATACTTTGCTACAGTATCAGCTAAGTAGCCTCAATGTTAAGAGAGCTTTACTCTTAGCTTTACTAATTTATCTGAGCTAAGCATGCAACTATATCAATGGCAAGTATCTGCAGACTTTTTGAAGCACCTTTTCTAAAGCTGCTTTGGGGAAATCACACTGTTGGGAGACTTCCAAAAGGTTACAAACTTCAGAAATCACTCCCTACAGCTTTGATGACTCACTTTGAATTGGACTTCAGGAATGCAATCCTAATAACACATTTAATTTAACAAGGGGGGAGGTGTGTGGAAGGGAAAGACCTGGGGTCTCTTTATTTCCCCTTGATAGGCAGACCTTCTCCTGTGACACCTCACCATGCAGGCATCACCCAGTGAATGAAATGTGGTGGGACTCCTCCCAGGCTCTGCTGGGGCTGCTGCCCCACCAGCCATCACTGCTCCTCCTCACTGGTGCACATGTGCACAGAAAGAAGGGTGCTGCCCAGGATGGCACCAAATTTAATGCGTTCTAGAGCAGGCACCCCTGTCATCAAAAGCCAGTGTAGCCGTCTCTGCATGGCACTCTTCCTAGCCCAGGAGGCTTTCGATCACGGTACCCTTACCTACTGGCAGATGAATCTGGCTCTGGATAGGAGCTGACTGGTTGCATTGCCCAAGCAGCAGACAACCCATCTGCTGAGGTTAGGCAGAAAGCCTCTGCCTTCAAAGCCACCAAGGACAGCAGAAAACTCTTGCAGACAGGTGAAAAACAGAAAATGAAACGATTCCTCCCTATTTGGCTGGAATAAGAAAAATTCCCAAAACACATCCAATCTGGAGAGAATTTAAATAATGCATAAAGGACACATTATTTGTAGGCAAAACGAGGGAATCAGAACAGGTACATACTGAGGCTGGATCGATCCTTAAACTGTATGTGGCAAACAGCAGCTTCATTGCAGACTCCAACTAAAGCAGCCCGAGAGTTCCAAATGCACCATGATACCTGCACAGGAGGGATGGAGGGTCCAAACAGAAAGCACAGCTCCCACTGCTGGGATGGGTTTAGTGTGGGAAACAGCATCAAACTGCTAAGAGTTCTTAGTCCTATGGCAAAGCCTGTAGAAATGGCAAGAGACTGAAGTTACAGCAACTTGCAGGCAACTGCAGGCAGTTCCAACACTGCTTTGCGATGGCAACAAAGGGGACTTTCTGACTCTCCAAGTGCATAATACCAGGTTAATACTACAGAATCTCTAAACTGTTCAGTTTGGAGGAAATAAATGATGGATTATTTTACTCTCTCTCTCTTTGCAAGTGGAAAGAATAGCACTGAAAAATGGAGTTACAGAGTCATTTTGCAACAGGATTATCACAGACTACTTAAAAAGGTGAATTTGAGGAAACCTCAAGACTTTTAAAGACTGTTACTGTAGAACTGCTGATTTCCCTGGGTGGTAGTAGTGAGAAAATAACTTAAAATGACAAGTAATACGTGCTACTCCTCTCAGCCATGTGGTGATAGGGTCACACTGCACTCCATGGAAAACGGCTTGGAGACATTTGGCAGCACTGACAAAGCATGAAGTGTCTGCAGGCTACACAATATTCTAACTCCAACCCAAACCAGAAATAAACTAAACTCCTGTATGAGGCAGTGGAGGTATTTCAGGATGGCAGTAAAAATCAGGAAAGCAGAAATTTTGCTACAGAGGAGAGTGATCTCTATATTTCGCAGAGCACAAAAAGTCCCTGTGGAGTCTGTGAACTGGAAACTGTTCCAGCTCCTGATGAAGCCAGAAGAGAGATTACACACCCCAGCTGCTTATCATTCCCTCTTTTCCTCTCTCCCATTCTGCTTCTTCCCTCCTCATTGCTCTGCCTTTTCTACTGCTCTCTACTTAATCCTGTTCTGTAAAACAAGCTAGTTAGGAAAAACTAATCCTATAATTAATAAAGCAAAGAGCAGCATCTCTCTAAAAAGAGAGGGATGGGAAGGTGGGTGATTAAGCAGTATGTAAACACAATCCACTCCTTACCAAGATGTATCCATGGCCACCTACTGCATCACCTACTAGTAATTAAGAATGATCAGATTATTTTGCAGAACCAAGCTGGGGACAGCCAGGGTTTTGTCAGACAGCTCAGCCATTAGAACTAAGAGGTGGCATTTTCTTGTAACTGGGACAGGGTGGATGATGAATTGGCACATCATCCAAAACATCTGACAATCTCCAGCAGTGCACAACAGCAGGTACTGTCCTTCCAAATTAGTTGTAGTGAATGGACCACCTTGCTCACAGCCATAAGGGAAGAGGACTGTGTGCATCTATAGTGATTTCAGGGTTGCACAACGTTGCCAGACAGAGCCCACCCAGGATAAAAGAGATGTTGGTCTTACTGCCTGGCAGCCAGCACTTCTGCAGGGTCAGCGTTGTACAAAACAGTCTTCAGGTGGGGGCTAGAGCCAGTGATTGTGTTCACAGAAGCAAGGGCTGATTTGTGCATCACCAGGTTGGCCTGTTCATTGCTAAGCCAGTGGGTATCAGAGGTACATTTCAGGCATAAAATTCTGCAAGGGTGACATCCCCTGTTTTTCTGTTCTTGCTTTGGTCACAGCAATTTAAAACCTCACTTGTAAATCCAGTTTGGATACAAGGTAGGCTGAGGAACAAGCAACCAACCGCACACTGTCTCATGGACCGGTCTTTTCACTGACTTGCTCAGGGATGCTGTTCCTACCCACTCAGGCAGAGGGGGGTCTGCCCTGAATGCCTGTAAATACTGGCTCCCACTAAACTGGCCAGCAAGCTCGTCAGTCTCTGCTGAAGGATATCATACCATGTTCTATTACTTTTAATGCAGGGCTGAATTCAAGTCTGGTTTTACTTAAACCCAAGATGACTAAGTGTTTACTAAAACCATCTGTTATTCACGGGATAGCTTGATAATTTTATGATGGTTCTTTACTAATAAATCAAATGCACAGAGAGGAAGGTAATGACAAGCTAACATATGCATGCTATCTCATAAAACAAACAAAATATTAACAACGTAATAATATCACCAGCATGATTCCAGACACGCTCGTGCTGCCTTTCCGAAGCTCTCATTCTAGACAAGCTCCTACCAAGTGCACTCAACATCCCTGAGTCTGCCTAAACAAAAGTGAATCGGTGAGGGGATTACAAATGGAGCTGCTGTTGGAAAAAGACAGATACTCTGCTCACCCCTCTCCTCTTCAAGTCTTTGTCAGCAGGCTGCCTCTGTTTCCATCATGTTCAAGCCCCTTACTCTCCACTTCCCGGCCCTCTGTAATGGTGAACTCTCTGCTGGGCCTCTGCAACTCTGCCATCTCAGCTCCCCTTTGGCCAACCAGGAGCACACCCTCTTCCTCTCACTACCCCCTTCTGCTACACTCACCAGCTCCCACAAACTCACCAGCAAAGCCCACACAGTCCCCTCCTTTCTCCTACCCTGAATTTCTAGCGCAGAGAGCCTCACACTTATTTGAGCCTCCATGACCTGCCAGTTCGTTAACATCCCACGCCTGAGTCAGATAATATTTTAAAAGAGTTTAGATGAACTTGTAATTTCACTGAGACAGATAGAGCTCTACCACAAACTGCAGTGATGATAGAATAGTTTAGGTTGGAAAAGACCTATAAGATCCACAAACCCAACTGTTAACCTAGTGCTGCCAAGTACACCGCTAAAAGATGTCCCTAAGTACCACAAATGACGTGATTTAAACACATCCAGGGGTGGCAACTCAACCACTTCCCTGGGCAGCCTGTTCCAGCTTGACAACCTTTCAGTGAAGAATTTTTTCCTAATACCCAATCTAAACCTCATCTGGTGCAACTTGAGGCCATTTACTCTTGTCCTATCACTTGTTACTTGGGAGAAGAGACCCACACCCACCTGTCTACAACCTCCTCTCAGGTAGCTGTAGAGAGTGATAAGGTCTTCCCTTGGCCTCCTTTTCTCACAGCATTACAGAGATGACCTTTGTGTCTCACTATGGTGGGGCTTTTACAACAGATGTTTTCACCGATGTTTTGAAAAGTAAAAGAAGCCTGAAACTCACATGGGTCAAAATAATAAATCTTTTCTCATTAAATTAATGGTAAGAAGGAAGACAATTCCTTTTTAAAAAAAACTCCTTTAGTGAAACCAGTCTAAGCTGGTGTTCAAGAAGGGTCCATGATAAACACTTTTTTTGTCAGTCTCCTTTGGCAGGGCAGAAACTTTTCCCTTCAGTTAATGATGCTCTGAAAACAGAGCTGCACATTCAATATCCTTACATGGTGGCAGATCAGCTTATTCAGCTGACAGAGCTTTACAAGATGCTCCTCTGTTGTTTTCCATGATGGCTTAAATGTTTCTCTGTCTACCTGAGAAGTGGGGCTGCCTAAGAGTAATCAAGCTGAAAAGCATCTTTTTTGCGGACCAGACCAGCCTGAGTAATAGTGGGTGCTTCTTTTTAAAGGAATACCTTCACACCATATTTTTCCTGCTCAAAACCTTTGGAAAACCAAACTCAAGAATTAATCTTTAAAAGTATCAAAAAGTAAAGCCTGTATGTGACTTTTTTGGAGAAAAATTAGAAAATAATAAAGAAAGAAACCTTTTTAATTGACTGTAGGTTAATTAAATATCAACAAACTTTATCAAAAGAAATTCCTTAATTTTCTAACACTACTGGGCTACTTTACCAAAGAGAAAATAGTTAAAGTACCTTACGAAGGCCTGTTACTATCAATGGAGCCTTTCAAGAGATTTTTGTGGTCTTTTAATCTGATCTGTAAAGAACACAACAAAACTCCCATTACAGGGACACAGGCATTTTTTAGCCTCCCCCCGCCCCGCTCTCACACCCGAGGAAGTTTACACAAGCCACAGCTCCAGTTACAGTAACCCTACCTCAGGTCCCAGTTTAGAAATCCCCCACCCAATGTCAGCAGAAATACCAGACTGGAACAGCACAGTTAAGTTGTTCTTTGAAATAAAGGATATACATATGTACATGCCCTGACCCAAGAAGGATTTTTACCAGTTTTGCTAAGCTCTAGATACAGCTGCATATAACATGAGTGCTGCAACTTGATTCCCTCAGATAATTATAAATCCAGAGAAGATCACAGTAAAAGGTATGGCCGGGTCCCAAGCCTCCTGAAGTCCGTGTCAATCTTTGTCACCCATGTCAGCGACCCCTAGTTATGTTTTACAACTCTAAAGAAATCATTAGAAAAAAATGAAGGTATTTATCCCTCAGTAGATTTTCTGTATCTTCTGCACTGTAACTTGTTTGGTTTGTTCTTACACTTTTCAGTTTAAGAGGATATTGGTTGCTCTCTTTTAAATGTTACTGAAAGGAAAAAACAAAGCATACAGCAGAACATATCCCTAGCTTGCAATGACTCCTGACAAGACAAAACACAAACCTGGGCTCACCTTTTCACTCTTCTTCTTGAGCAGGGCTTCAGCTGTTGTCTCCGAGAAAATATGCATCCTAAAAGGATGCCCAGCTTCTTTTGTATAATCACCTCCCTTGCAAAGTTTACGTTTTTGAACATGGTGTTTTACACTTGAATTACGAATTACTAATGTTTTAACATTCTCAATCAGAGGCCCTACAAGCTTCTGTAGTCCAGTAACACTTCGTTCCAGTCCATCTAGTCTTTTAACCTGCCTCTCTGCATTCCTGTTTATATCAAAAAGAGATTTTTCCATTTTAAGGCAAAGTCTCTTCATTTCGTTACTTCTCAGATTTTTGGTTCTTTCCATCCTTGATACGGGTTCAGATGTTTCTGCCTTTACAATCTCAATGTCTTTTTCAATGCAACAGATTTCTTGGGAAACGCTGTTAAGCTTCTTAAGGACACTGTCTTGCAGAGTCAACAGCTTATCTATTTTCTGTTCAAGGGAGGCAAACTTCATATCCATGGTGTTAAAACCTTCAGACGTACTGACATCACTGCTTGCAACATGAAGGCCACGGTGGGGGTCCATTCCATTATCAGGCCCCTGGTTTTGAAAAGCGTTTGGATCAAATATTTTGGCCAAGTTGTTGACCATAGACGTAGAAGAGCTCTGCCTGCTGGATGTGGTCATTTTGCTGATTTGGGTAGGGGAAGGAAATGCTCAGATGGTCAGCTGCTTGAGGACAATATCAGTTGCAAAGACTTCCCATCCAGACTGCTCAGATACACAGCCAAGTTTGGCAACTCCAGCTGAACTAATTTATAAACTACTCTCATGTATTTGACTAAAACAGATGAAAAAGACAACAAAAATATTTAGGAAGAAAACAACATTTGATTTGTTCTTTTTTAATCTGTATATATATATGTGTGTGTATACATATATCTGTTTACAAACGAAGTGAATTTAGAGATGCACATCCTGAATGCTCTGGGTTCAGTGACATCAGCCCCAGCAGGGACTGAACTATTTGCACTCCAGTGGAATTTGACAGCAAAAAGGCTACACGATACGTGAGAAGCCTCTATGTGTAGGGACACTTTGGCAGGGGTGTTGTTGCCTTTCAAAAGTCTAGTATGTAACTCGATCCCTGCTCTGAAGAGAGTAAGGGTCCTCACAGGAACCTTAAATGTGGCTGCTTGAAATTACTAAGTCTTAGGGTGAGCTTTTCAGATGAAACCCTCTATTGATTGAAAAGCCTGTTATGCCAGGCAGGAAGTCAATAGAGTTGTTAAAAACCAAACACATGAAAGAAGGTAGAAGAAGAAGGAGACACTGGAATGCAGATATTTGAAAAAAATCAGAGCCCTTTTCTCTACCCTGCATTTCACGTAACACATAGCTAACTCTTTGTACACAGGCAATTCTTTTCATAGCCAATGCCTTAATTTACTTCTGTATTTATCAAGACTGTACTAGTTTTCCACAAATTAAGAGGCTTTTGTGTTTGATCTGGTCACACAATTTCCAAAATACAAGGTTTGATAGAGAGACTCCGTTCTTTGCTTTGTTTGCCTGCCAGTAAACGTCTCAAAACCAGGGATCAGTGTTCGTAACTCAAAGAGTTTGTTTATATTTTGCTTTTGCAGAGGCCTTCAATTCTCTCAGAAAAAAAAACATTGGTCAAAGAAGAAATATCATGAATAGGAACAGGATTCCCCTTGACATATGTACGAGTTGTTGAACACTTTTCATACTAGTAAGAAAATAGGAAGATAATTAAAAAGAAAGAATAAAACCAGAACTTCTCATCTCAAGTCAACTAAATTCCACCTGAGCAAGAAGCAAACCAGTATGGATCACCTTGACAGAGAAAGGCTGCCTCTGAAATGCAAATAAAAGGCTACCTTGGACAAATGACTGCCACAGTCTGCACTTGCGTTACACCTCTTATAGCAATCAACAGGTAAAGTCAGCCAGCTGGTTATAAAACAGCCAGATTGTTGCTCTACTTAAAGGATCAGAGCTTATTTTTTTCAATTTTGGTGAATTATTTCTTTTGCCAACCTCAGTTTCTCCATCCTTTAAATGGGAAGTATGAGGGATAATTAGATAAAGCACGTAGTATGTTCTGAATATCTGACATAATGAACAGCCTTTCAAATGAGATCAGTTCACTCATTGAAGAACATGAAAGGTCGTTATTTTTAGGTGCCAAAGGTGTCTTTTAAGAGTTGATTATAGCTGAAGTTTTCAAAAGTTTCCAAAGGCATTCTCCCACAGTCCTTTATGAATCAACATGTAGTCAGTGTTGATAAGCTAATTCAGGAGCTTGTTCTCAGGTTACCACTGGTTAATAAAGGAAAAAAGTTCTTAGGTACATTTGTCACCTTCTGAAAGCAGCATGTTACTGTGAGTGAAAGGTGAACTGTGTTTATGCATGGCCCTAAACCATGGACTGAAATCTCTTCTTTACATAACAGACATTACCAAGAGGTGACCACTGTGTGTTTCTGTGCATAGAATATTTACCGAGTGGATTGAGAAGGTTAAATGATTTTAAAATAGGAAACAGGATAGGAAAAAAAAAAAAGACAGGGAGTTTAGGGATCCCTATTTCATGGAAAGAATAATATACAGGACAGCAGTTAAAAAAAGAAAAGAACACCAAAGCGAAGAACATCATGTCAGTTCCAGCAGAGAGTAGCTATGTTTTAACCCCTTTTCCTTCTTCTCTCCATCTCTGTTAGAAACAAAAACTAAACCCTCCTGACAGTTTCACATCTGCAGAAGCTCCTGTTAGACACAAACTTCCAGGAGAGGTGTTTGCATGTCTCCAAAGAAATGCAGATTTGAAGAGCCATTTATCTTGGATTAAACATCCCTGTAGGAGTTCACAGTGAGCTTCCCCTGTGTCACTTATACCCCCTTCACAAAAACCAGGTTAAAGGTTTATTAGCCCTTGCCACACATCCAGCTAGGGCTCCTGCTCTGGGGCATTTCATAGGCAAAGCCTGTCAGTCACAGGGATCCCCTCCAAAAGGAACAATATTTTCCAAAAGCAAGAAAATAATTAAAAGAAAAAAAAAAAAAAGAAAAAAGGACATAGAGATAGTAATGGTAAAATCATGTGTTATATTAACGCACACAGTCACATATGTTAAACATTTAAATCTCTTCTAACAGTTGCCCAGGGAAATGTTATGTGAAATACCTCAAACCAATACTATAAACACTAATAAAAATTTTAAGCTCTGTGAACTCGATCTTATTATCAAGTGTCATCTGTAAAGTCCCATTGATTTAGTATCACGCCTTGACATACAAAAATGCCAGACACTCTTAAAACGTAGAAAGCAAACTATAAAAATGCTTCATTAAAACCTCATCAGTGTGTGTTAGGAGTTTTGTCCGAAGCTGAAATGAACTGGAAGAGAGAACTGCTGTGGAGTGGCTAGAAAAGAGGAGTAAATGAGAGAGAGCTAACATCAGTTTGCTTTCTGGGCTCAGAAAGCTCTTACCAGTAACTTCTTTGCAGCTGGGAATCTGTAATCCCTGTCTCATACTCTGTAAACTGAAGATAATCTTACATATTGAGGTAACTTTCAAGAGTTCAGTGAGAATGAATTACTTAAGGGAAAGTCCTTTGTTAAAAAAAAAAAAATTAAAAATATTTTTTTGCAGGGTAGATCATTACCACAGCTACTTTATGAAATTCAATAATATGTAAATAATTGGCAGTATTTTTAATAGCCAAATATTGAATGCACTTTTCCTAGTCACTGAAAGAATCTCTCAGAAACTGTACCTATCATTAATGCACAAAAGAAGCCCATATAACAGCTTTCTTATTTTCATCTCACAGATTTTGGAAATGACTGGTCATTAGATTTGCCCAGCCCCAAAACTGCTAAGAGATGAAGGGTATGAGCTGCAGCAACTGAAAATAAACAAACACAACTGACTGAAACACTGCAGAAAGAAAACAGTTCCACTAGTTTTGATGGCAACATGATTCTCCGTATGCCCAACAGTGCCTAACGTGATGTTTCAGAGCATGAGCACTAGGCCCCTACACCACAGCGCAAAGGCTGACACTGAACCCTGGGTATTTCTGCACACAGGTGTAACAAACACCTGCACTATATAACATAGTGCTAATCCACTGTGAAAATGGATGGCATTTATAATCTGCCAAAGGAGTTTTATTTCTTCCATACAATTGCTCCTCTACTGATGTTGAATTATTTAAAGTGGCTTTTATATAAAGAAATTAACCCATGTTTCTTTCTTATTTAACATTCGTTTGAAAAAGGCCTTAAAGCAGCATGTGTAACTCTCAAAGCACTGAGGCTGGTAAAATTTGGAAGAAAGAGCAGCGCAGTAGCAATGGATAAGTTGCTGCTACTGTGACCTTTGTGCTGTTAACGTGTCTGCAGACCTGATACAATGACTCTGCCAGAGATGTGATAAAACTCCATGCTTTGTATAAACATAAATAAAAGGGGCAAAAGGTGAAGACTGGACAGACTGGAGAAACAAAATCTTCCCTCTCTCTGCTTTCTGTCTTGAACTCAAACTGCGGTCAGCGTGATTTCCTCTGCACACACAAACACGGAAAGCTGGCGAGCACTAGGAAACTATCACAGACAAGTCTGCTGGCTACTGCAGCCCTGTTAGCTGTCTGCTTCTGAACAACCAGAATCTGCTCCAGCGATGCCTGGACCAAGCTTTTAGCACGTTCTGACCCAAAGCCGGTGAAGGACAGGGGGACTTCAGGTTCCACAGCATTTGGATGTCAGTCTCATAAGTATCAGAGAAAAAAATCATATTTAAAAGAATTAACTTATAAAGATAATTTTTTAAGGAAAAATATAGCCCAGGACATCCATCTTTTAAAGAAATATACAGCCCGGAACATCAAAACAGTCGCTAATCACTAAAAAGAGGTAATACTTCCTTTCTTTGATTTCACATGGCAACTTCCTAGTGCAAACAAAACCCACTTTCTGTTTCAAAAAGATGTTCACTTAATTTTTGTCAGCTCTTGGTCCTCTGATTGTACTGCTGAGATGTTAACTACCCTGCCTTACTTATTCTCTGGACCCAAGTTTAAAGGTGTTTTGCTTTCCCTCCCCACTTCTTCAGCATGAGCTTCTCAATTTGGTTCAGTTCAGTTCTTCATGTTTCCTAACCATTAAAGGCACAGACAGAGCACCTTGTAAATTTATGGCTGCTGGCACCAAACATTATAAACAAGAGCACAAGTGGAAATGTTTGAGTTGTAGAGCCTTATTCCAACTTCCTTGAGCTGTAAGCCATGTACTGGGATATGCCGCACTTTGTGTAAGACTGCTATCACTGACCCTCACCTGGGGAACGTGGCACCATGTTCATCAACCTTGAGTTGTTCTAGACTAGTAACTTCCAAAACTCCCAAATCCAGTTTGATATTTTGCTGCTGTGGAGGCCTGGGGTAGTTGGAGCCACCTGCCACGCACGAGGTCACAGCACATGTGTGACGTAAGGTCCACATTCCAGCCATTGCTCGCGTGTAAGCAGCGCCCGTTCTCCTGACATTTCTGTACCTGTGTCCTGGCAAGGATCAGGTTTGCAAAGGGTATGTGTTAAGGACAGAGGGGGAAGTGTGAACAATTAGCTCTGACTTAAACCTTGTAATTTAGACTGGGCCACTGTGACCTACACTGTCAGAAAACAATATGTAAATTATAAACCAACATCCCACAATCGCTCAGAGATGCATTAAATGAATTATGCAACCTAAGTAAGAGTGGATAGGATAAGATGTATTTCTAGTTCAATCTATACATTTCTTCCTACACATTTATTACTACAGCAGCAGGAATATCTGGAGGAAAGTCAGACATATTTAGGCAGCTAAATAGACCATGTGGAGCAAAGGCAGTTCTTGAACTCATATGAAAGTTTGTCTCATACATTGAGCTTATCCTTAAAAATTCCCAATGCTGGAGCTTCCATAACTTCTCTAAGCAACCTGGTGCAGTGCTGACAATTTTCTCTGTAAAATAGTGTTCCTAAAGCATAATCTAACTATGCCTTGGTGCTATTGGTTTCTTCTTGTCCTATCCATGGACAACAAGAACAGTATATTCTCTTCTCCTTTGCAGATACCTTTTATGTATTTGAAGTTTATTATTGCATCTCCTTCTCAGTATTCTTTTAAGTATATAGTTATATCACACACAAAAAATAAATCAGAATTTTCTAGAAGCCACCAGTATTGAGAAAAAAAGGGAATTTTTTTCTTGAATATTTTCTGAAGAAGTTACCTTCCTATATGAAAATTAATTGAAGATACTGTGTGTGTGTCTGTGGACACATAATTAATTCCTTTATCAAAATGGTACACGTCAATATGTTATGCTCTATCTCCCAGAAAGTAATGCAAGCTTTGGCTTTCCTCTGAACATACTGATTTCCTCTTTAATTTAAAAAAAACCCAAGAAAAAAACCCAAAAACCCAAAAACCTTTCTGCCAACTTTTCCTTTATTCTTATAACTTTCAGTGTCTATTTCATGCCTTACATACACCTGCACTACATACCTGGAACTTCCATTTTCTTTCCTCTTCCTTTCTTAAAAATTAATTGTCTCCATCAATCTTGCTTACCTTCTTGTCTTCAGCCTTCATCCTACAGTTGATCTGAATTCATCCACTTAATGAAAACTCAGTCATAAACTGAGAACAGTCAGGGAATATATGTTAGCTTCTTTTTTATGTGGTTCTAGTTCAAATTCTTCGTTCTAATGTTGCATCTCTTACAAATTGAGTAAAAGTAAAATATCTTTTTCTGAAAGAGAGATGTAGATTTTGTTCTCTGATTGCCCATAGAGATGCAGATTTTGTGAGTGGACTGGATGTAGGATCTAGAAGATCATTTCCAATAATACCTTTTATATCTGAATTACCAATTGTATTTTACAGATATGTTACGACTTAGTATTTTTCCTCATTGTGATAGTGGTCACAAACCATAGACATCCCTAACAAAGGAGACTGCCTCCTTCAATTATTTGCAAATAAGATGTTTTGAAGATGACCTTTATGTCATTTACCTACAGAATACTTCTGTAGAAATCTCAGTAGGATTCATGTCTCAATAAGCTTCAAAGATTAAACAACTTTAGACTTCAGAGCACAGGAGAGCCACTATCTAAAATATTAAAGGACTGCTAAATGCTTGAAAAGATGCAGAAAATGTACTGTACACTACCATGCACAATGGAGAGCTAAAGCCTGTCTGCTCTTTCTCCAATACACAACAGCTCCCTAAGAAACAATGTAAGCTTACAGCTGCCTAGCTCTGAGACAGACCAGAAAGCATGAAAGCTATGAGCCAGGTTCAGAAAGCCAAGCTGCTTACTGAAAGTTCACAGATGTCCATGATAGTAGAACAGAAAAAACATTCTCTTCCTCCTCCCATCCTTCCTGCCCTTCCCAACCAGCAAACATACAACACAGAGCAGGGAATTTATCAAAAACAACACATTTATACAATCAGCAGTTGCGTTGGCCTCTTTCACCATTGGGGCTGAAATAACTATATGCCTAAAATTAAGTGATGTACTGTGTCATAAGTGATATACCTTTATGGGTCCCTTGGGATCTGCCCAAAACACTAGCCTGGAACCCTGCTTAAGGTCAGAAGAGGAAACAGCTTCATATGGGGCAGAAGCATAGAGCAAGAAAAGTCTGGCACTGAACTTCATGAGGTAGGACTAGGGAATTTACTGCTCCATGGGGTTCTCTGCACACAACTACTCTACGACCTGTTAATTAATTATGAATTCTGACTTCCTTTCTCTATAACGACTTTGGTAAGTAAGTATCTTGGAGATACACTAGTGATAAATGATGAGAGCAAGTCCCTGAAACAAGCCACAGAGAGATCCCAGTTACAGTTCAGTGACCAATCTGAAGATGCTATATATTGGCCTTTAGATACACCACTACCTTCAAATTTTGAGCCTCTCTTCAAGTGTCCATATGGCCACTTTTTGCCAGAAAAAAAAAGAAGTTAATTGAGCTGTATCTCTCTGTAGAAAATACATAGATCTGTGAAGATGAAAATGATAATGGAAGACACTATCCATGTTCTGATAATGATACTCTTCATATTCTGGAGCCCTGCAGATTTCTCTCTTGTGGAAAAACATTTGCACAGGAGAGGTAATCCACTGCAAGTTGCACAGCAAGCATTTATCCAGGTCAAGCACAACTCACACCCACTGTTAATGGGTTTCTTTGGGTGAGTAAGAACTGCACAGCACACAAAAAAGCCACCATAATCAGCATCTGTCTAACAGCTGAAGTTCAAAGAACTTTACTGTCGAAGTGCACAGTGTTCTTCATCTGAGGGTGGGTCTCCACTACCATCATCTCCTGCTGTCAAGACACCACATCGAGAGTCTCACCTCTGCTTAGCTGTCCCCAATTTACTATACTAAAAACAAAACAAACCTCAAACCCCAGAGTTTCTTAAGGCTGAAAAATACTGTGTGATAAATTACCCATTAATGGCCTAAAACTCTATTTCCAGGAAGCCTGTTTAAAGGAAAATTCCTAACTTTCTGAGGCTAAAGCAGAGGTGTCATAACTCTGAAACAGAGCAATGAAAGAAGTACTGTCTCCAGGTGCAGCAGGAGCTGTACCTCATTTCATCTGCTGGGTAGACTGGTTAAAATCTTTGGTTGCAATCCAAAACTTTCTGGCAGCTAGCATCCTGTATTAAAATTTATAAACCACGAAAGGCCTTTTCTTACAAAAAAGCTAATTCAGGATGGATAGGCTGAAAAGACTTGAAAGGGACAGTCATCAGAAGTGGTTATATGGAAAATTGGATGTAAGTAACACCTTTTGCTCCATCAGAACATACTAAAAATACAGTAAATGTAATTTCAGTGAGAAAGGGAAACTGTATTGATTAAAAGATCTTTAAAAGAGCTGTGGAGAAGAGTCCCAAAGCTGCCTGGCCTGTTGGGAGGTAAAAGTTTTACAAAGGAAGTATTATCTTCTCCAGAAGAAACATACTGATAGCTCAGCTTCCTTCAAGCTGCAAAACTTACCTGCTGTCCAGCCCATGGTATCAGAGCCATGGTCAGAAATAGCAGACATCTTCTGTGGTGGCTGCCCACTCAACAGTCAGTATCAACAGAAAGAGCAGAGACCCACGTGTGTCTCAGGCTGTCACTCTGTGATCAGCCAGCTTTATTAAATTAACCTTTAAAAGCAATTATCTTCAGATTCACGTTGAGTAAACCTATTTTCTCAGCTGTAAGAACTCTGCAAAGAGAAAAACCACCCTGGCTAAGGAAGGTCCTGGTGTGGGTACGAGGGGATTGTAGTGCTCTTCTGCTTAACTGCTACTGATTCATTTTCACTTGCGTTGGTGGTTTGTTCCCTGATGCCTTCTACCATGAGACTGGCTGTGGGAGTGCAGAAGTGGGAAGGAAGGTTTAGGGAGTTTTGCTTGTTTGTTTTTGGGGTTTTTTAAAAATGCCAGTAAACACTCTCCACAACTACTATTAGCCTATTTCTGCATCATATACTCACTAAGAGATTATTTTTTCCTGCCCCACTGCTAAAGCACTGCACCAAAACCAGGAACCCACTCATTCTGTAAGTGAGCCAGGACACTGGTTATTTATCCAGGCGTGCTATGCTGAGGCAAACATCTTTTTTACCAGTATGACTGAAACTAGAGTTGGAATTAAACAGACTTTACCTAAGTAAATCAGCATGAAAAGCTGCGTGAAGAAAATACCTTCACCCATCTCTTCTTCTTCTTCTTGCAAGTCTAGTGTCAAAAAAGAACCCCAAATAAATGGCACATTCATATTCAGCACCAATGTCAGAATCCAGCACTGTGTAGAAGAAGAAAGCAAAGCACCATGAGGTGCATACACTGGAGACCAGTGTTCTTAGGGAAGGGTAATTTCAGCTGATTTTATTTGTAGGGTTGGTGAATATTTGTTGATGTTTTAATAGATTGTAAGTTGCACCTGGCAAGTTTCCATAGCATACCATTATGCTTTAGGGATGAAGAATTCAAAGGAAGGGTGTTACATAAAATTTAACTTCTGAGCTATATTAAAAAGCCCTAAAATGCAGGAAGTATTAGAATTTTTCTCCCCTTTGATCTGTTTGACTTATATTAATACAAATAGCCCATTCTGCTCCATTTTTTATGACAGAATGAATGGACATGGGGTAAATAAGGGTCACAGAAATATTCCTCCCTGCCTTCCTGTCCTGCTCAGGGTACACATCCTAATACCATTTTGTGCTAGTGGATATTCTCAGCAACAGAAATGTCTTCTGGCTACATGTCTTCTTTTATAGCTATTCTCTTCTCCCCAGAGCATTCATTCCAAAATGAAACATGCCAAGTTCTCAGCCTTATAGCTGAACTTTGAAAGCCATCAGAATCACCACCTATTTTTGTCTCAACCCCCACATATTTCAACTCAATGATCATTCCAGATGCCCAGCCACCTGGCTGTGAAGATTAGCCATATGCAGTGCCCAACCGAAGACATCTGGGAAACAAACACCACCAACAGCCATTGCAAAGATCCCGTGTGGCACTCCAATTTTCAGCTACCTGATGAGTTATTAAAGGAGCTGTGGTAGCTGGCAGGGTATTAATATATAAACCAAGCTGACATTCACCACATTCTAACAAATATGCTTTATTACCATTTTACATGAAAGCTGGGGAGAAGACTCTCACTGACAATTACCTGCCTTTGCTGACTGAAGCCAGTCAGACCTCACCAACTTCTAAGGCTCTTAGCCCAGAGAGTTCAGAGTCTTTTCAAAGCAACATGCAAGCTGAATGGAGCTTGCCTTCCTGAAGGTATCGAGTCAAGGGAGAACCTTCCTTGCAGGTGCAGGGAGTCTGGGCAAAATTTAAGTTGCAGATGCTTCTCTAGTCTTCAGTAGTGGCACTGGCAGACCACCTCTGCACACTAACATCTTCTCCCCCATGTCTTCACTTCCCTCTATGACACCCTTCAGGCAATCTAGAACCTGTATAAATGGACCAGAGTAACACAAGGAAGGATGCACTCAATGGGAATAAACAGAAGTCCTGAGAATCAAAATGTTGTGAACAGGCCCCTGTTTACTGTCTGGGAGGGTCCCAAAAAAATTAGCATGTGACCAGATGTTAGGACAGTCCATAAGAAAAGGGGAGAAACTCAGAGGTTGCACATTTGCCAGTTTTCAACTTCTCCATGCTTTTCTTGGGAAGCAGTGTTCCTTAAGGCATGCCAGGAGTAAAATAACAGCTGCATCGTTGAGTAAAGAAGATGAGCTAAGTTTTTATTTCATAGAAATGCTGCAGAGGTCAGTTTGGGAATCTGATGAGCACAATGACCCAAAACACACACAGCTGGACTACTGTGCCTGTAACTGAAACACTATTTCCCCACCTTAATGTGCAGGCTAAGTAAAATCTTGTAAGATTTAAAGTGCTTGGCCTTTGGGCCAACTGGCTACGCAAGAAGAGCCCTTCCTTTGGCCAGCAGTAGCTCTTCCCAGACAGAAGGTTCTTTTCATAGAAATTTTATCAACATGTAACGCTGGATCAGTCTGCAGTTTGAATAAACAATAAAAGTACACCAGTGTTAGAGAAGTTGGCTAAATAAAGCAGAGTCTGGCATTGCTGATTTATTAATATTCCACTGCTGAAGCAGGGTGTTTCAGCCTGCAAATGCTGAGGAATTACTTTTTTTTTTTCTTTTTAGGAAAATATATTTTAATAGTGCTGCGCTGCCTGCCGAGAAGCCTCACCTCCCTGCCACATTTTATCAGTTACACAATTGCAGTCCTACCTCTTAAACCCCTGTTTTCATGCAACTACCAGAGTTTTCTCTTCTTTTTCCTTCCAGAAAGTGTAAGGCAGTCTTTCATTAAGCCTTGAAGAACTCCAGTAGTCAGCATTACTAAACTACAGTTGAGAATGAAAGCCTTGTGTTAACAGAATGGTTTCAGAATAAACTAGCTCACAAGTGTCTAAAGCCAGATATTTTTTCCCAGTGAGTACAGAAGAACCGAGCCAATGGACCCCATCCACCTTTTTGAGCTCAGCAGTTGTACCACTTCTTTGCCAAAACGCACACGTTGTGCTTTCCTGTTGTCACCTGCTCCAAATTAAATTTCAGTTACTGTGCACACCTGCAGGCTACTGAAGGGGAGGCTTTAAGCCTTTGCTAAGCCCGTGCTGCAGGATTCAGCATCAGTTTTATGAGAAGGTTTTTAAGCTAAAAGACACCAGAACTGAAGAGTGATCCGTTTGGGAAGGAACTTCCACAGAGGCGGCCAGAACAAGTGGAAGGCAGCCTTTGCTGAAGGTAGTCATGTCTCAGTGTGCTTCACCACCTTATTTCATTAAGAACAGTGTGGTGAGTAGGACTAGGGAAGTACTTGTCCCCCTGTACTCAGCGTTGGCAAGGCCCCACTTTGAGTACTGCATTCAGTTTTGGGATCCCCAGTACAGGAAAGACATTGAGGTGCTGGACCATGCCCAGAGAAGGACGACAAGGCTGGTGGGGGGACTGGAGAATAAATGTCATGAGGAACAGCTGAGGGAACTGGGGTAGTTTAGTCTGGAGAAGTGGAGATTGAGGGGAGACCTAACTGCTCCCTACAACTACTTGAAAGAAGGTTGTGGAGAGGCAGGGCCTGACCTGTTCTCCCTAGTGATGGGTGATAGGACAAGAGGAAATGGCCTCACACCAGGAGAGGTTTAGACTGGATATTAGGAAAAACATCTTCACAGAGAGGGGTATTAGGCATTGGAATGGGCTGCTCAGGGAGGTGGTGGAGTCTCCATCCCTGGAGGTATTTAAAAGACGGTCAGATGTGGTGCTGAGGGACATGATTTAGTGGTAGATGGCAAGTTAGGGTGATGGTTGGACTTGATGATCTAAAGGGTCCCTTCCAAGCAAGACAATTCTATGCTTACGTGCACCCAGAAGCATTTTTGACCACTCTTTGAAAGGTCTTTGGGGAAAGGTTTTGCCTCCTGTTTGCATTTACTTGTGAACTGCTGAAGTGCCTGTGTGAACATTCAGGTGAAAATAAATGCGTTGTTATGTTACAGGAGTGGGAAACCTTCAGAGGCTGAAGAGAAGGGTGGTCATCCTCTAAATAACTCGTGCAGGACACCAGCTGCACGCACTGGTAAACAGGCCTAGTTTCTTAGTGAAGCAGGTGATCAGAGCAAGCACTGCCCCCAGGAGAGCCTCAGTGCTCTCCTAAAAACTTGTCCAGCAAAAAGGAAGACAGGTGCAGAGTTTGTACCCTAACATTCCCTGCTTGCCCCATGGAGTTGGCCCAGTCAGTAACTGGATTTCTCATCCTTTCTGAGAGGAGAAAAGGGGATGATGAAGTTTAGCCAGTGTGGTCTGCTTGCACCTGTACTTTCTCTGTGCTTCTGCCAAAGGGGGACTACGGGCTCTCTCAGCCCCACATTGTCAAAATGCAACAGGGACCAGAAATGTTAGGGCTCTCACTGCATTACAGCTGACCACAGCAGACACCCAGGAGCACAACATTCAATAAATCTTCATAAATAGGAAACACTGAAAAACAGCAGGATTGAGAAACATTATAGCTATGCAATGTACAAAATGTAACATTCCCTAGGAGCCAAGTCTTTATGCTTCTTGATGTGTTTTCAAGCTAAATTGTTACCTATTTTTTGTATTTTTAAAAAGCAAATATAACATTGCTTAGAATAAGTTTGTTGCATTTATGTTAATGAAAGATCAGATCTGAATTCCAGAGTGTCTAGTGACTCTGCTTCTGGGACAAGGAAACATGAGAAGATCAGTCTTGTTATGAAACAAACTCCCCTCTTACCTCAAAGGCCCTCTCCTCTCTTCCCCTGACCTATCCTCATCTGCTCACTTCTTCTATTTACAGCACTCCATTAATGTTACTCACTCTAATTTGATCACAAGTTTTTGGGCTCCATACAGAAACCGCCTGGCCCATTTCCATGGCCTCTGACCTGTGGAAGGGCAGAGTGGAGGATCAAAATGGTCCCTTCTCACTTCATGCAGCTGGTGGAAGCTTATCTTATAGGTTTTTTGTTTTTTTTTTAAACTCTGCAATATCTTTGGGATCGCAGATGCACCCTTCTTCCTCTCTTCTGTTTGAAGGGAAAGCATAGGTAAGCAAATCCCTTAGCAGGACAGCCAGCAATTAGTACTATTACACTGGTTAAAGCTGGACATAAATGCAAGAAAAAAATGCAGCTACAGAGCCTTTAAGAGCTATAAAGCTAACGCTAGTGATCTGAAAGCTTTTTAGCCTAAGGCAGGCATCCTCTGTAGTTCAAGGCAGAGAAAAAGTGAGCGGTGTCTATAGGACACCTCAACTCCATGGGACAATGTAGGACAAATAGGAAGAAATGCCCCTGGTGGGACTGCTCTCCCTCCTGACTAGAAGGGACAAGCTTCTTTCCAAAGGCTGTGGGCAGAGATGACTAACCTCAACGTTTGCCCCCGCTACTTCAAAAATGGTTGCAACTGCGCACAGAAAAGAGTTCGTCATCATCATAGAAACCTGAATTACAGATTTCAGCATTGTTTAAATTAGGTCTGCCCTTGTCCTGGGCAGGAGCCCATCCCATAACCCTGTTGCTTCTGCATCACCAGAATAGGCTCTAATGAGAGAGAACAATAAAACAGCTCATTCTCATCTCAAAAATTAGAGCAGTGGGTCTTTGTTTTTGTGAGAAGACATGGTGGGTGGTATTTTCATCATAACTCTTATCAATATATCTCTTATGAATCTTGCTTGGAGAAATGGCATCAGCAGGAGTCATGGACTGTCCTAAGGGTATCAAATATGTGAGGACTGATCAGAAATCACAAATTATTTTTTAACTCTGCCTACACAACTCAGATGACTATTGCAAAAAATTTTTCTCTCAAAATATCTGACTTTCACTCTTTGGAAAGGCAATTTTCACAAGCTGGAAAAATTCCATGCTCTGGAAAAGTAGGGCAATTTCACACAGCAATTTCACTTTGCAATTAGGCCATGCTGTTCGGTTTCTTGTTAGTCTGCTCAGCTGGTTTTATGGTCTCATAAAACAGTTCATTCCTCTCACTCTCACTTGCTCTCTTTTTTTTTTCTTTTTGTATTTTTAAAAGAAACATGCTGTTTCTAACTAATGCTTTTACCTTAATCTTAGTACTCCCTGAGAAGTCATACACACACCTGTAAGTAGTATCATGGCTCTAGAAAACCGTGATTGCTGTACAGGATGAATGGGGAATGAGGGACTGACATGTCTCCCAGTGAAAGAGGATGGAGACACTCAACAGAAGCATCACACGTGGGTTTCAAACAAAAAACTCTCTCACTCTAATTACTTCTGTGGAGCTTACTGCCATTGTGGGGGCAATGGGGTAAACAGACAAGTAAAAAGGCATTGGTTAAAATTACAAAGGATAGCTTCATTAGCAGCAATAGTGAAGATGTAAATCCTGGCCATCAGCTGGTGTCTGACAGTCTGAAGCTAAGAGAGTTTCACCTGGAAAGAATTTCACCTCATGGTCCCCAATTTTAGATACTGCTATTAGTCACCTGCAGATGGGATGCTGGCCAACCTCTAAATCCACAATTTTCATATAAAACCCCTCGCTTTCTCACTTGTAATCCTTTCTTTCTGCCACCAGAAGATAGTGGAGATACTCATTACTTCTAGGTCTATCTCACTTAACAGCGTGGAAGATTTTGGGGTCTTTGACTTCTCTCCCATACTGTGTCCACCTGGAAACATTTGGGAGCCTTGCCGAGACCTCACTCACCTTCCTGCCTTTGGGATTCAACTTCATTAACTGATGCTTTTTTTTTTTTTTAAACCTAGATTTTTCACCTGACACTATGGAAAATGAATTGTGATTACCAGGAGCACAAGTTTCTATTCCCTGATGAATTCATATGATCCAGTGCAAGGATTAAAAATAGTTGCCACTAGAGCTAACCTAGAGTTTTGAAACAAAACACTGGAATGTGTTGGAAAATGATGGCTCATGAAAATAGAAGACTTTGATGGATACATGAGGATGTGCTACTTCCAAATAAAATTAACTGGGGAAGAAGGCAGCAATGTTTCCAAACCCACTGGAATGAAGCATCTCTATTTCTCATTTCAGTGCAGTTTTGCTTATTGCAGTCCTCTCTTCAGGGGCACAAAATGATGACAACGAAACTGAAAACCTTATGAAATGAGCCAGATTATAAATTTCTTTGCAAACTAAATTCAACCAGCTTGCTTAGTCAAAGGCTTTATTAGTTTCTGGAAACCTACTGACTGAACTGTAATAAAATTATCTGTGAAACAGAATCAACTAAATTTGACATAAAAATATAATTTTGCATGAAGCTAGTGTAGCTATTTTTAGTTTTGTTTTAAATGCTAGCCTGTGTTACAGCAGAGAGTTAAGACAGAGCATGAAGCTCTGACAACAGATGGAGCTGTTTGGATCTGCACAGATTTTAATTTTTTTTAATATTTCTTCTTTCTCCTTTTACCTTTGCCCTACTACTTCTTGCCATTTTCCTGAAAAGATAAGACTTCTTAACATCATATTTCAGCCACGGTATCCACAGAGTAGCCAAATCCTTCAATTTTGCTGTACTAGCTGTTTCAAATTTACTTTCAGTGGTCAACATGCCACAATGGGGAACATCACCATATATCAAGTAGCTGTGATCAGGCAGATCAGGTACCAGTAATTTTCCTAATGGAGATCCAGTGTCAGAGATCAAGCACGAAGGAACAGATGTCTGCATTGCCACTGTCCAGAATCAAGTGTCATGGATCAGGGCTGTAACTGCAAGGAATGAAGCGTCACGTGCGGCACAGCGGGGAGCAGATACTGCACTGGACCTCAGTGGGGAGACCGTGTCTCCAGAGCTTCACCACTAGGCAGCAAGGATTACCACAGCAAAGGAAAAGGCAGTTAAATGATTGTTCTCTTAGATGAGCCTGATGTCTCTTTGCCAAGCATTGATTTGGTCATGTAGATGTGTGTCTGGCCAAGCAGTACCTGCAATATTGCATGTGCAGTTCATCTTTTTAGACATGGCTAGTCATTTATGTTACTTGAAGCTCAACCTATAAATACTTACATGTTTTTAAGGATCATGCCCTGAACACGTGTAGTGACAAGGAAACATCCCAACCTTGCATAGCATTACTCCCAAAGGGAGCTGAAGGGACATAATTTCTTGAAATGGTCCAATTTGAATCTTCAGGACCTGTCAGGCCTCTTAGATGCATTATTACTACACCTAGTGCTTTCAGACTTAGCAGAAACTGGGAACTGTAGTGGAACAGGAAGAAAGGAAAAATAATTGAAATAAAAAAATCTAGGGAAAAAAAATTTAATACTTGAAAATTTAACGTATTTCTTCTAATTTGGTTCATGTTTCAGGTTTTGAGATCAAGGGAAAATAGGGAACCAAGGTCAAGTCTCTGCTCAGTACCTATTTGCTTGCTGTCCTCTTAAGCAAGTTGTGTAATACTTTTCTAATGCAGTTTCTCCATTTCTCAAATGGAGATAATAATACAGCCGTATCATTCAGATGAGTCATAAAATGTTTTGAGAGCTTTGAGACTGGAAGGCATTAAGACATGAAGATGCAAAGCACAGTCATGTTGAAAGCAATCCACAGGAGCATCTGTAACTGTCACAGATGTAATCAGAACTAGAGTGGAGTGGCTATGCCTCACACAAACAGAAAGAACAATTATGCCTCTTTTGGGTAATGATAGTTAAAGTTAGCAGCTATTTACACCTTTCCACTTTCTGCAGGAGTGCTCACATGATTGCTTGTTGCAATGGGAAAATAACCCATAGACACAAACCCATGAATAACAGCTGAAGGGATATGATTTCTTGAAATTTTCCAACTTGAGTAACAAGGACCTGTTAGCTATCTGCTCCTCTTAAACACGTTATCACTGTGCTCAGGTCACTGCTCAGAAGCATTGTGTGCAAAGCAGCTGATTCTTACAATCTGGGTGTTTAGACATTACAGAATGCAGACTGGCCGCATGCTCCCTGCCTCACACTAACTCCACGCACAGCACCTCTTCGGCTCTCAAAATATGAAGAAACTTTCAAAGAAGAATTGTTGACTGATCCATGTGCTAATGCTGTACATGTGAAGATTAAAGAGGGAGTTGCTGGTAGGCTTTAAATTCACACCATTTCAGCACACTAACGTGCATTCACCTGCTTCCAACAAACTAATCCCGATCAAGGAAAAATTCCACTGGGCAGGCAACAGCGAAGGAGCATTACAGACAGCAAACAGTTCACATCAACCTCAAATACTTTATTCCATTGTGTACAAACAGAGATTTAGAAGTGTGTCTGAATACAAATAAACAATGCAATGTGGCTTTTTGAGGCTTCTTGGGCTTTCAGGGCTCATTAGAAATCACAGAGACAGAGTTAAAATTAATCGCAAAGTAAAAGGTATCAGCCTGCTTCGTTAGTGCTGCAGCCCCCCTCACAGCCCCCCTCACAGCACTACAAGCTAGTCTGCAGAAGCTCAGGACAGGCTATAGAAACATAGCTGTTTTAAAACTTACTTTGTTTTCAACTACTTAGAAGAAGAATCTGAGGCAACAAAATGCAAAGGAAAAAGAGGCGGGTAGATTGGAGGGAAAAGATATAAATAAATATTTATAGTTCTTCCACTCTCCCCCTTCTTCCCACCTTACCTCCCCAATCTACAGAGAAGTATAATAATCACTCAAAACATTAAACCCTGCAAGTCTTTAAACTAGGTGTTTCAGTGGCTTGCATCCCAGTTTTCCCTCATCCAAGGAGGGATAGATAAAAGTCTAAGGAAGGCATCAGAAGTGCCTTGTAGAGAGCTATCATTTGCTCCTTATCTAGATGCTGATCATCTAGAGGCACAAATCTTGTTCCTGCTCTCTTCATCTCAGTCTGGGAAATAAGACTGGTGGATGAAAGCACTTTAAATTGTGTGTGTGTGTTTATACAAAGTCACAGATGTGTAGATTTTGGGATAGGATGAGCAGTTTATCATGTATTCTAAGTAGCTTGCATTAGTTCCTAAAGACCATCTTGGGATTTTCAAGAATCCCTCAGAAAGCAGCCTGTTGTCAAGACACCTACCCCTGCTAAACCAAAAAAGGAAACACCAGTGTCCTCAGGAGGCATTCCTGGAAAGTACTGACACAAGTAGGTTCATGTAGAACGTCCAAAACTATGGCTTGACACATTTTGATAATACGTGGTTTAAAGTCTGTGGTATACAAGCCATCTGTAAATCCCATCTATTATTAGCAGGGATAAAAGAATATGCCTGGAGCCATTTAAGGAGCAGAAACAATTGGAGAGTAATGGGCTTCATTATAGTTAACATTCATATCACTGAACACCATGTTTAGAAAGTCTCCTAAGCCCACAAGACTCATCACCATCTGTAGGTACTTCAGTTCCCAGTCAGCTTTTCCATAGATGATTTATAAGCCAGGACAGAGAAGCCAGCTACAGCTACTGCACCACTACATTTCATGTCATAGGTCTGAACCTTTGTCACTCCAACACCTGCTGTGCTGCTGACAACTACAGTCTTCTAACTTTTCAAGCTGCCCTGACACCATCAGCATCTCTTCAGAGGTCCACAGCCTCTCAGAGGGGCATGAAACCTGATGTGTGTTCTTCACTGCCCAGAGATTACTGGTGAAACCTTACAGAGTAAACAGCACATGCCTGTCACTGCAGAACCAGCCCTGGCTACATCACCAGTTCTTCACCTCAACCCCAGTGTGAGCCCTGTTTTTTTGTCAGCCTTGAAAATCAAACAAATCGGCTATTATTATACATGTTTAATCCACAGTGATCAGAAATGTGCACTCAATTTCCAGGCACTTGCAGAGTTCACAAGGCACAGGGATCCAAGAGATTCCCAGGGAGTTAACTGGCTCCTTGCCAGCATAGCACCCAAGCTCCTTGTCACTTAGGACTTGAATATTCCCATTTACAAACAGAGTTGCCCCCTTTCAGCACAGAGTAAGGGAAGTAGAAATGTGGTCAAGAAGGACAACACTCCTTTTATTTTTATGAGATCAATAGGATCTTTCACTTCCAGGCCCTGTGGTCACAGCAAACGTACAGAAAGCCACTCTAAAGGAAATTCAACAGCACCCAACTCGTCTCTGGGAAGGACTTATGACAAAGCCAGCCCAAGCACAGTTTGCAGAAGAACATTTCACGCTTTGAGTGGCTGCTGTTCTGTGTTGTTTAATTGCTTAGATTGCTTTCCAAATTTCACCCTGTCTCAAGCAAGACAAGGTACTCCATTCCGACAGTCTCTCAAATACCATCCCAAAGAAAGTCCATGAGAAGTAAAGACCCATTCTAATCAGCAAAACCTCTTTCAGAAATTCAGCAAACAAGACTTCCTTTGCACATTCTGAAACCTAATCTTTGTACCTGTTTTCTTCTGTTTCTCTCTCTAAATATTCCCAGGAAAAGACAACTCCCATTATAAGCTTGCTGGCAACTCAGAGTATGTCCACTCAAGTCACGCACATGTGAATTTACATTCACAGCAGCTGACTGATGCCTGATGATTTCTGATCCCTTGCATGTCTACCACAGAGCACATTTACTTAGTATATGATGTGTAAAAGAATGAAAATCATCTGGGAAAGGCAAGTAATTCCTGTATCATATTAACCCCAAAAAATTCCTCCCCACCCCTATAAAACCACAAATGACCTGACATCCTGACTGCTTTTTGTAGAATCCAGCTCCATTTTCATTCCTGAAGATAGCTCTCTATTTTCTACAGGGAAAGATCAGTAACGTGAAGAAATGGAAGTAAAGAACACCAATCACTTGGCAGCAGTCAGGCCCATCTGTGCTGCCCACAGTAGCAAACTCAGCATAGGCAGGAGAGGATTGTTCTAATAAAAATCGCCATGAAGGGCTCTAAAGCATAAAGGTATGTTCTGCCTTATAGAACATGGAAATATCTTCCCTCCATCCCCCAACACCGTACTCCAGCATCACCTATTCCAAAAATCTCCTTTCATACTACTTGTGGGGTCTAGGCTAGCCAGATGGCTAAACCCTTAACATAGAGGAGGCCAGCACAAGTGAAATGGAAAAAGTCCTCAATGAGCAACATATGAGAGAGACTCTGTAAATACATGGGAAAGCAAGAAACACAGATGTGGAAGGAGCTGAAAGAAATTGTGAGTCTACAGAAAATAAAGAGTTCTGAGGGGAAGAGACAAGAACTGAGCTCACACTATTATACCAGGAAACACATAATCTGCAAAGCCTCATATGGCTCATATACCACACAGCTACTGCCCAGTCAAAAATCAAGATGATCCTGAGAGGAGAAGGAGCATAAAGAGAAAAAAGTCAAGATTTTTTTTTAAAAAGCAAGAACAGAAACAAGGCTCAATTAAATAAACCTGAATGTAATATACTTTAGAGGACTGAAACCTGCATCGCCCAAACCCTCTGTGGAATGACTTTCAGACTGAACTGGGATATTAGCTGTCATTCTTCCAAAATGGTTTTTCACCACTGGAGGTCACTGCAAACTGTAGCTGCTCTTATCAGTCCTTCAAAATAAAAAAAAAATAAAAATTACACTGTATGCAAGGTATGTAGGATTCACATGTTGGGGTTACAGAACTGAACGATCACTTGCAGCTTATTTGAAAAATACCTGTAGCTAACAACTTCTTTTTGCTGAGGACAGACTTATTCCTGTTCCAACTTATTCCAAGCAAAGCAACTGGCAAACTGCTGGGAATTTAAACATGTGCCTATGTATATACAGGGACCAGTTTTACATCTGTCAGCTTACCCTTCTTACTGGTCTTGATGAAGACCAGTTCACTCTTCCTGAACACCAGCAAGCTAACAGCAGGTAAGGTGATGGGAACACAACAGACCTACTATAGCAGCTCATAAAAATCACATGGGTTTGTTTGGGTTTTTTTAGAGAAAGTTAATGTAGGTTTTTCTGCATTAAGATGTCTAAAAAAAGACAGTATTTTGGAAACAGTTCCTAATGAAAGCATAAGCCTGCTAGTTTTGAAGGTTTACATCCTATGCAATCCATAGATCACAGTTCCTCTGAACGCAGTCTTCTCTCTTCTCATTGCATTAAGGTGACCATTACTGGAAACAATCTTTCCAACAATTCCTAGCTCATCCCATTCAACCAGATAGCAGTGCACATATACTATATACATTACAGACTTTTAAACTGATGCTCAAACAGTAATGGGATGTTAGTCCAAGTTCCTGTCTCCCATACTGTATGAGTCCTAGCGATACGAGTATCAAAAGGACACGTATTCCCCAAACAGAGCTGCTGGGTGATGCTCAGGGAAAGGAAGTACAAAAGCACTGGGAAAGAACAAAGAAAAATGAGCCAGTCTAGTTCCCAATGGCTTAAAAAAAACCCCCAAAAAACCCCAGCTTCATAAACCAAAAGAATCTACAACTGAAATTCCCATTTGACCACAAATCTGACAAAGAATCAGAGGCATCTGGGCAAGTTTTATCTGAAATGCACATTTTATTTACTGAAATTCAACTTTTTGGAGGGGAGAGGTTTCTCTATTTTCTGCTCAGTGGAAATCAGCAGACCAATTCTTGGCTTGTGTCAATCAGAATAACTCTAAAGGAGTTTAGCCTGGTTTGATCTAAATGAAGACCTTCTGTAAAAGAGAAGCAATCTGGGTCTCTGACAATTTAAAAAATAATTTAAAACAAGCCAGCTTTTTTTCACTCCTCTAATTTATCTTTCAGCTTTCACTTTATTCTTTTTCACTTTAACCTAGTTCAAGGGATCAGCCACAGAAAGCTTATCATGCAATCCATGGTACAGCAAAATCCTAACAAAAACCAAACCCTGCAGAATGAAGCTTGAAAAAAATCCTCTGATGTGATTAAAGCATTACATTGGTGAAGCAAAGGCTAGCTACAAAGACAACTTCACTGAACAATAACTTCATGGGTTTGTTGTGTCATTCTCCTTTTGTTTTTATTCACATATAGAGTATGAGCTCTTTGAAAGAGTAATTGCCTTTTAACTCGATGTATGCTCAGACAATCTCAATGTAAATAAATACATAATACATAATGACCTTAATTTAACAAAGCATTTCAGCACACGCTTAACTTCAAGCATGTGAACAGACTCACTGCAAATAATATGTAATTCAAGCCCACCCACATGGTGAAGTATCTGTGGCCATATCCCTTAGAATGTCATTTTAGTTCACTGGAAGGTAGAAAAATCTCAGCTTTCCACAGGAACAAATAGTACTTGCTTGTTTGCAATTTTAACTGACCAATAGTATTCAAAATGTCTCATGTAGTTAAGAAAGCT
The DNA here is from genome assembly GCA_022605575.1 of Laterallus jamaicensis coturniculus. Lineage (NCBI taxonomy): Eukaryota > Metazoa > Chordata > Aves > Gruiformes > Rallidae > Laterallus > Laterallus jamaicensis. Next base: position 10,356,319 of record JAKCOX010000002.1, on the reverse strand, counting down.
ACCCTTTAGTTTCATCTAGGTCTAAATCTGAATGACTCATTTGGTACAGTGAAGTACCACAAAGACAAAAGAAAGCATGCCTTTATAAGCTGAGAAGAAAAAAGAAACCAGGACAAATATTAAAGAATTGATAAACAGATGCTCCAAAGCCATGTTGTGGGGTTTTTTTCCCATAAAAATTTATTTGGCATAAACCTCCGTGTTTCATTTAACACTCAAATTCTTTCTTATTCCAAATTCACATTGATAAAACCTTTCATATAGGACTACAGACATGTTCTTTTATTCTGGACCTCCTTTGCACTGATGGATCCCTATAAATTATTATGATTTCCAAGTTAAAATACAAAAAGCAGTTTCTAAAATGAAATACTGGTGAAAGATAATGGGGAGGGGCATTTTTAAGAGACTGGTTGTTTCTTTGGTGTCTGCTGAAGATTTTGGAAAATTATTCATAGTTCCAGACACTATACATTAAAATTATTATTCCAGATTTCCAGAGGCAGGAGATCCTGGGAACTAAAGGAGACTCGGTAGTCTGGAAATAGAGCTTAAATCATTATTGCCCACCCATATTCAATTAAGCATTCCTTTGATTTTGGAACCCAGAGATAGCTAAGAAGCCAATTTTCTCTACCACAGTCACATGATGCTGAAACAAAGATGACTGAAGAATTTGGGGGGGGGGGTGTGTGATTAAAATCTCCCCCACACTTGGCAAACGATAGCTAATAACACGAAGGCTTTTATACAATTTGTGTCAGAGAATACAACTTCAGATCTAAGAAAGAGGTGTGATAAGGAAGACATTTCTTTCATTGGAAGGAAATCACACTGTGGTAGCAGAAAGCCTCAGAAAGGCTGGCTTACAGCCCTGCTTCTGTCACAGATCTGCGGGGTGACCTTGGGTGCTTCTTTCCATCCCTCTGGGGCTTCTGCTTCCCCATACAGTTCTGTTAACAGCTTGCCTACTTAGACTGTCAAGCCTCTGATGTGACAACTGTCACTCACTTACAGTGTCCATAAATAATCTGTAATGCAGTGAAACTTTGTATTGCCTGAGGACATAAGGAGCTAATGCTCATCTTGAGCTGGCTTCCTGAACTACCTAACCAGGCATGAAATCACTGCCAACAAATCAGGGGCATCACGTACAGCGCTAGCCTGAGCCAGCAATAGTGCAAACAGGCACCACACAAACATTATTTACAAGTCCCATCATAGCCCTCACAAACATTTTGAATCAATCTGTTGGCACCTGGTGGCAGCCAGAAAATATTTCATAGGAATTCTTTAAGATGATCATTAAATAATATCTGTTTTACTTGTTAGGAATTTCAAAACATGAATTCCTAGCTAAAGATGTTCATGCTTGTTCTCTGGAGAAGCTGTCTGATAAACGTAAACAATTTTCAATAAGTGACTTACAGTTGAATTTACAACTTCTACTTGTTGTACAACTTTAGTATAAATATTTGTAATATATATTTTATTACGCAGAACTATGCATACAAGGTATTGTCCTGCAAGAAAGCGCTGTAAATACTGTGTTTAATGAACACAGCAACTAACATGACAGGAGAGACCATAGTTGTATGTGCAATCAGGACAATGAAGAGAAAATGCTTTCAAAAACCTGGGTGATTTAAGTATTTCAATAAATCCAGACCTTTGCATGTGTCTCTCCTTCAGCACTGAGTTACTCTACAACTAAAAATGAAGCGCATACACAACAGAGTTTAAAGATACAGAGCCAGGATGTAGTGCTGGGAAGCTGCAACAGGGAGACAGATCGACCTTTTAGCACATAGACTATTGTTTTGAATGAAGGACTAAAAATATCTCTGTATAGAAACATAAGTTAATAATTTTAGTCAATTTGACTGATTCGTTTGTCCTGTTATTCTGAATTTTGTTCATTCTACATAGACTTCTGTTTAGATCTTCCAAGCCTTTGGATGCCCTCACCACCAAGCTACATTTCCACACTGTGCACTTCTATTCTTACAGAATACAATAGCTTTCTTATGCAGCCATAATAAAGCCCTGTTAGAATGTGAGTTGGAAGAAATGCATTGGGTAGGAGACCTATGATGCCTCTGGGATGGTCTAAAACGTGGAGGACCAAGAAGGAACTTCTCCACATTTAGAACTACCAAAGATGGGTCTGCCATGAATTTCAGAAAGACAGCAGAAAGCGTATGGTTTGACAAAAGCAACAATTCTCTTGGTAAACATGTCCTTTCAAATATAACGATGGTATTAAGGGCTGTGGCATCCTCAAAGGTCAACAGAAAATCATCCTGCACTGTCACTGCCAATATTTAAGATAAAAGGCTGTCATTTTCTATCATCTCCAACTGCAGTCACTATTTAAGATATGAGGTCAACTGGACAGTCTCATAGCTAGATAGGGTCATAGCTGAAATTAAGCCTATCTGCCTGTGTATTTGCTCCTTCACTGTTTAGTCCAGGCATGGAGTTAAAGAGCCCTTGTGTACCAGTACATCTGTGTAGTTAGCCTCAAAGATGGGGAACTCTGGAAAATTACTCTCTCTTCTCTTTTTATTATCAATAACAGACTCTACCTGTATTGTAACAGCATTTGGTGTGTTTTCTTCAGCATAAGGTCAGATTATAGAGCCCCATTTTTGTTTCTCTCAGGAATTTCATTTGTAAATGTCAATCAAGCACTTTAAAGTACTTGACTGTGCAGTACCTAAAAAAAGTCCTCCCTTAAAGACTATGTAATGCCATGTCTAACAAACAGTTATATTTTCAATATAAGCAATTAAGGGATTTAACTCAGGAGTGAAAAATAAACCATTTTCAGCCAACACAGAAGGACCAAACTCCAGGAATTATGTTGGATTTACCACATAAGGGGAAAAATTAAGAACCTCAACACCTCAGAACTCTCATTACACATGAGGTTTCCATTCAAGGTGACAGAAATGTGACCACTCCTATGCACAGGCCCATGTTTGGAATCCTCATGCTGGGCTCAGCAGTGGAAAGTCACTTTTACTGCATCGTGACTTCTGCTAAACGTGTCTACTAGACATTTCACAAGGGTGCCAGAAAAGAAAGGTCACAGGGATGGTCTGGATGTATCTCCCTGCACCTCCATGTGTATTACAAATTGGCTGGGTAGGTAACCTGTAACGAGACACCTTTGAACCATCATGGCTAAAAGAATTCTTCGCTAAGCTGCGCATCTAAGGTCAAAAAGGAGTTTTTAAGAGAAAGAGGTATTTTTCTAAACTGACAACATTTTTTACACTGAAATACATATCTATGCCTTTGCCCTCTCAAAACTAGTCTGATTTTCACCTAACAGTCACAGTCACACATTCCAAAGGTTATGATGACAAACCTCTCACCATGGTATTCATAGGTTCTAAATAAAAATCAAGGAGAATGAACCGAGGGAGGAATGAGTGAACTGCATGTAAATTAATGCACAAAAAAAAAAAAGAAAAGAAAAGAAAAGAAAACATCTACAAGCTGCTACAGACTTTTTAAATTTTAGATCCTGGACCAAATTGCATGCAAGACCTTTGTGAAGTAATCGGCATTTGTGAAATGGCTGGGATCCAGAGACGTCTCTGTACAGATGTCACTGGCTAAAAGCATGACCTGAGGAGACTCTTCACCCATCTCTGTACCTGTTTCTCATTTTACTTCTCCCTTACCCAGCTTCTCAGCCAATGAATTCTGTGGAGTGGATCCAACCTGTACTGCCTACTTATAATAGCACATATAATTATTACCAAGGGCCCTATAGAACCCACTGAACAGACACAGGCTTATCAAAAGTACAGTTACCTGCCATTGTCAGTAGTATTATGCTGTAGTACCACATAAAGAAAGAAAACTGATGTACATCACCAGCCTTCCTGATCACACCAGCCATACGTCCAAACCGTCACAGGTCTGTGAGTCACAGGATACATATCAGAGGAACAAGGGAGCTCTAGGAACAGTTTACTTGCAGGTGATAACAATACTTCTCTAGAAAGAGAGGGGGAAGGATAAGTCTGAAATGGGCATGATGCAGGGTCCTGAGATGAAACAGCGATCTTCATCTCAGACTGCTGTTGGCTCCTTTCCTCCCAAAGTTAAGAATTCAGATTATCCAGGAGTCCCTCACGAGCACAGCCCTACTGCCAGTCCCTGGCAAGGACACCAGTCCTGCTTTCAAAATACTTCTGAGTCCATGCCACCTTTCTTATGAGACACTCTGGGAAACTTGCACTTCATGACTTAAAGATCATTACATAAAGTGAAAGTTTCAAAAAACATCATTCAGTAACTGACCCTACCAAATTAGTTAACACCATGGATAAAGACATCTCTAACATGGTTTTATTCTCCGAATGTCCCCTTAGGTTTTCCTTTCTTGGTATTTATCCATGCATGTATGTCATAGAAGCACAATCAGTGTAAATGGGAAAAGCATCAAAAAACCTTAACAAAATCTGGCTGGTTTGCTTTTGCTGAGCAAAATATCAGCACAGATTTCTGGAAGAACAATTTTTCTGCTGGATTAAAGGACATTCATAGAACAAGCTTCTTTGGTCATCATGGAAGAGTATATACACAAAGAATTCTACACATTTTTTATTTTTTTATTACTTTATGAATATTATTAATCTTGAGTGCAGATATGTGCAGTAATATTTTAACTATTCTCCTTTTCACTGTCCTGCAAGTTCCTCACACAATGTATGAAAAAATCTGTTATGTATTGACATTAGGTCATGGCTTTTTGGGCTAATAGTACTAGAAGAATATACAAGTGTGAAGTTGCAGGCTTTTCAGATCTCAAACCTTTGATATTAAATCACTTTTGAGATTCTGCAGGTGGATCTCTTCACAGAAGAAAGAAATAACTTGCAACAAACATTTAAAAAGTAAGCACTCTGGCAATCTACATCCTGGGACAAACTGTAGAACAAATGTCTTCCTTTCTGTCTTTCTAAACTCATATACTTCTTCTGTTGAAGCAGTGCTTCCTGTAGAGAATTCTTCTAAAAGCTCTTGAGTTGAAACATGATGGGTCATTGCAGCTCAGTATTACTTCCTGGGAAATCAGAGCAAATGTACATACTGTCTTTAACTGCAACATCTAGTGATGTAATTACTAGCGATGCTACTTTTTTTGGGAGATAATGCTATGTCCACTTGACAGCAACCGAAAATAACGGTGATGAGCCTTATCAGGCATCTCCACGTTCCACAACAAGAAGGGCTGGCAACCTTGCTCCCACCGTGGCGAACGAGGGAAACCTCGAGTGCTGTACCCAGTAGAGGTCACTAGCGGGTGCATCATGTTTTAATGGCAAGACAAAGCACTCGGGCAGCAGGGCGGGAGAGGGACCTTCCTGAAAAGCACACCGACTGCCGAGGATGTGCAGCCGGAGAGGCTCTCATCAGAGGGAAGAATAGGCGCCGCTCCATGAAAGAGCAGAGAGGTTTAACTGGCTACATCTGAATCCAAACTGCATTCATCCAGTTAAACAATATCGACACAATCAGTGACATTTATCTAACTTATTAAAAGTATATCTACTACCTGTGCTTTTCCAGATGCAGGGATCTCTTTCTTTCTTCCACAGCTTAACACAGTCCACAAGGTTTGCCCGAGATACAAAGCCAAAAGACAGAAACTACCTGCAATCCAGGCACCATTTCTTTGCAGGGGTAGATCCATCCCTTATTTTTAATCAACCGATTAACTTGGTTCTCCTGCCCTAGCAGATACAATTTGGCAGGCACCCTCAAAACCCTCCCCAGTTCTGTAAGTGCCACCTAGCTAGACAAGGCTCGGGCTCGGAGCAGGGTCTCTTCAACACATTCCCTGAACCTATAAGGAAAAGAAGTGATGGCCTACTGACAAGCAGGAAACAGGTGCAGGGATCTACTCATGAGATGTGAGTTGCATGGACTTGAAAGGCAACTACTCTGACATCCCAGAACTTCTCAGATTAACACAAACTGTCAGCCCAATCACCCTGCAGTTAGGAGTTCAGGCCACTGCTCATCTTTTTTCCCTTTTAATAGGCAACAAATGGGGAAAAAAATACCCAACAAGCAAAATTCAAGAGAATCATTTAAACTGTGTCATGATGCACATGCACAAGAAGGTCAGTTTGAAATACCATGGTTTTATTGTCTCCTGTCCATTTTGTTTCTGTGCTTGCAGTTTATCTACATTGCTCCCATAGCCAAACCACCACCACGCAGAAAGCGGGTCCTAGCTGCCTCCACATTTCACATCCTGCACCCACTCACCTACCAACCATCAAGTCCTCAGTCCAAAGGATGGAGGAGCCAGATCTTTTCCACCACATGGATGTCAGGCTTTCAATTGTCATCAGTGTAACTTCTTTCCCCTAGAACATCCAGAAACAGATAGACTGCTTCTGCTGAATTTTCCCAAGCAATTCAATGTGATGCAAATTCTGCATGGAAAATTTTGGTAAGAAGACAAAGTTTGGAAAATTTTTAAACAACTGAAAACAGGACCTTAAAATTGGAAATGGTAAGCAACTTTTCTTAAAAAATCCTATTACCAGCTCCAATATAAGCCCAGGGAAGCTGTTTTACTTCTGGAGATAAAAACTAAAGTTCTGAGGAACAAAGCATGTCATGGTTTATCATCTTACATATAAGGATATAAAATTATATAAGGGCTGTGAAGGACAATTGCATAAGGTCTTACATCTATATATAAGGAAGGAATCCTTATATATAAGGATTACACATATTCTGTGCAACAGGTCCCCATAATTACACTAAGTCATTGTGGAAAATGGAGCAGTAAGAACAAATAATGCCATTTCTTCTCTGCTTGTGTATTTATCTGACCAGAGGTGAGTAAGAAAAGAATTTAAAACACTCCCTCTGGCTGTGGAGAAATCTGAGTATCAGGAATCCCAACTGCTAAAAACACACAAACTAAACTACAAAATAATGACATCATTTGAAAAAAGTCAGGAGATTAAAATATTACAACTGCTGCCCTTTCCTCAACCTCTGGCTTCTGAGACTCCAGAGCACTCTTAGGTCACATTTTGGGTTATGTAGTTGTTATGTTGGGGAGGGTGGGGTTAGCTGTGGGGTTTTTTTTTTAATCAGGAAACCTTGACTGAAAACCTGTCTCTCTGTTTCTGAGACAGACATACATTCTCACAAGCAGGGGAACTGAAAGGATGAAGTAAAACAAAGCTGCCTGAAATCACATAATCACACACGTTGCCACACAGCAGCGGAGCGCTGTGAACTAGGGACCTGAAGAGTGTGTCACAGAACAGATACTCTGCAAAGCTGTGCCAGGCCCAGGCTGGTGGTACCAGGCTTGAGGACAGCACTTCAAGCCAGCTGAAAAGAAGGATGGTAAAAAAAAATGAGTTGTATCGGCACCGCATAGCAAATACCTAGAGGGATGGATGGTAAGCCAAGGTAATGGCTGAGCCTTCTAGATGCAAATTGCTAAGAACCAGAAACCCTACAGTTACCCAGTCAGCTGGGAACAGCTTCAGCCACAGGAACTGCAGTTGCAGCTGCCTTGGTTGCAAGAACTTTAAGAGCACTGGCATTACTCTTGCAGAGAGACCCCTGAATTTTAAACCTCTTAGCCTGGGTGGTCTGCCAGAGTTCAGAAAGCTTTGAAGTTTTGCTTAGGACTAGATTTAGGTTTTGTGGAATGTTTATTTAATACTGCTCTCCTGAAAAAGTGGTCATGTAGTTATTATCCAATGTGGGTGAGGGTACTTTTTTATTAACTTGGTAAATATGAGCCTGGGAGCTTCTATAGTTCTGAATGTTAGTAATAGAAAAGAATCAAGCTGCACACATCTGAATCGTGGAGTCAGGGATTAAAAGCAAGTCACTGACCCTGAAGAAGGCACTTTTAAAGTCTTTAAACTCAACAGTCATTGGGGAGAGGGAGTTACTGCCCTAAATTCAGAAAGAGCTTCAAAATTGAACAATCTGAATTGCATTCTCACACCCATCATTTATCAAGTAAGAGTCAGAAGGAAGAGACAGCAGGTTTGCTACCCAACAGTGTGCAGTTTGGCTGGACTATCAGAATCAGCCTAGCTGAGGAGCGTGGAGCTCACTAGGAGCTGGTGCAGCTGGGTAAATTGTGTGGTAGTTTCACAATCAATCTACCCTTGCATGCATTGGTGGTACTGTCAAAAAAAAAGGTTGTTTTACCTTCTCACAGCTGCTTTTTCCTACCTTGTGCCATCCCCTCCCCTGGATCAGCACAAGCCCTTGGTGTGGCTGTTCAATGCAACGGGTCGAGTTCTGTCACTTGATAATGCATCACCCAAAGCAAAACTCTGTACTCACCCCTGAAGACAAAACCTAGCTGAGACACAAAGCCACGTCCTGCCAAGTGTGCAAATGGGGAGAAGAGGGCACTGTGAACAAAGCACACGCAGAACAGGTAAAGGGCAGTTTTGCCATGAGTTATTTTGAGTAACCCTCGGCAAGAGCACATGGTCCCCGTGGAGACCTGGCGTGGCCAAGAGTGCCATCTAGAGGACAGCAGCGTGTTCACAGCACCAAGACGTACTTCACACTGTATCCATTCGCTGGTCAACAATTCCTGTGATTGCTTCCATAGTTGTATTTCAGTGGCGCTGGAAAGCCATTTTGGTTTTCCTTTTTTTTTTTTTTTATTAGTTTTTGGGGGGCTTTTTTAAGAGTATACTGTACTGAATGATGAAAAATGTTTGCTTATTTTATAAAAAATGTATCTAGAAAAACACTTGTATTGAGGAAGGGGATCCTTTTTTTTTTCTATAGTTATAATCAATTAGCCTCAGAATAATTATTTCTTCCAGCAAGCACACAGTTTGACCACTCTTCTAGGTCTCCTGAGCCTTAACCCACTCCCACTGAAGTGAACAGATGCTTTGTCACTGCTTTCAAGGCGAGCAGAACTTCATCCACAGAAGCGACGTGTGCATGCCCACAAGCATACACATGGAAACGCAGGCATCTCAGCAAAATTCACTGCACTCCTGCCAGCACAGTCTTCTTTCCTCCCTTTCCTGATCAGTAAAATAAAGCTGTTCATCAGGCAAGCAGACCAAGTGAAGACCTTTCAAAGGAAGGTCTTGTTTTTCCTTTCATCAACATTAACAACACAGCTAGGGCCCAATTTTGTTTCCCATTAAGAAATTTAAAAAAAAAAAAAAAGTGTGGAAGTTAAGTTTTGCATTTAACTTCTAAGCTTGTAAAAGTTTAGGAGAAATATACCTAATGTTTATGTATCTAGAAACCTCACTCCAGTGAAGTATATTACCAGAGTTCAGCTGGACTGCCTTTCACCTTTGAAGTCTTGTTCCCAGGAGACTGATGAGCTAAAATGGGAATACAGAGCTATTTCTTCAGCTTGCAAGTAGCCACCAGCTGTTCACCTTCTAAACCTATACCCTTCTCCCCTACTGCACCTCCAAACTCTCCCTGCCATTTCTTACAGCATTCTTAACAAAGAGCCAGTTCCAACCATTGGGTTTAAGAAGCAAACATCAAGAGATTTTGCAGGAAAAAGTGAAAGAATCCTGCTACCTCAGCTACTATCTACAATTCATCATCAAACTAAGATACACTAACACAGTCAGAGCAGCTCACATAGCCGCCTTCTTGATCCTAAAGGGACAAAACTCAAAGGAAGGGTTACATGGCTGAAACAGCAGGTTTTACTTTCTCACCTTTGCAAGTTGTCATTTTCATACAGAAAGAAAACTTCCTTAAAAGAGCTAATAACATACTCCAAACCCCAACCACACAGATTTATATTTTGTTAAATTCTCATTTTCACTATAACACTAAATGAAACTCTCTAAAATAAACACATCCTACTTGTGTGAGACATGCCTGCTTTGTTTAATTCACAAATAATTTTCTCCTCTACAAAGTAAAAATTGTAGTAGCTTACAGAATACTGCAATAATTTTGTATGCAACTGACCCAGCAGATGCTGAAACATCAACAATTCAACTTCTTGAGTTGTGAATACAAATGAAAACATAAGGAAATTTCCTTTGCACCAATACTCCAGCATATCATCTGAATGAAACAGTATTCAGAATACTTGAAAAAATGCCCTCCCATATCAGCATAATCTGCACAGTCACAGCACAAATTGTTCAAGTGTTTTCATAAACTGGTGTGTAGCATTAATTTCTCATTGCCCCACTGCAAGCCTCATTGCCCCTCTAGACTCTCCCACAAAAAAGCATAATACAAGGAAACATGTTGCTATTTCTAAACATATTTTGGCTGATCGAAGTCACTTTCCTGCCAGAGAACCCATACTATGATGCCCAGCACCATCCTTAACAGAAGCAGGTGCAGCACAGAGATACACTGGACAGCACTCAGCCCTGCAACCGTGGCACACAGCACGTAACCATGCCCTGCTCCCCCAGTGTTGATAGGGAGCAAAGGACAAAGCTGACTTAGTTCCTCTGGGGAATCTGCTCTTTCCATGGGATTTATTCAGTCCCCACTAATTCCAGAGCTGCTAGGAAAAATGTTTTCAAGACATGAATCACGATCACCTTCTGGTTTTGGAGAGCTGCAGAACCACACAACTTCTTTACAACTTCTGAATGTAAGTCCAGCTGGAAAGAAACCCCAGAACAAACGCACCTGCTCACTTCTGTGTATCCAAAAGATAAAAAGATGCTGACCATTCTCTCACATCTGCAATACATTTTCACAGATGATAATGGAAAATTCAACTCTACTGGGAAAGACACTTAGTAAACTCTTAACTAGCTGAAAGAAGAAAGGGACAGTGCTTTGGGGAAGACAAAATTAATTATACAGTTAGTTAGTTACTAAGTTACCTTTTCCTCGTCTGTTCCAGGATGCAATTCACTGAATTTTTCTTCATGGAAGCTTGTAGTCCTCTCAACTTTTTCCACATTCTGAAAAAAGGCTGTTTTTTCCAGTCTGGTGCTGTTATATCGTGTATTGATTTCTTCCAGCCTGTTAATCTTAAGTAGCTTCATACTATGCCCAGTTAATTTACTGTCTGTTTTCCTCTCCACCATAGATTCGTAAACCAGTGAACACTCATAACTTCTGATTTCTCCTCTTTCTTGGCTGTACAAAAGAAAGACAAATAAGCATCATCAGTGTTATTCATGTATTTTAGCTTAGAAAACTGTCATTGTTGCAGTATTTTTGTATTTCAGTTCTACTTATACTTTCTGAACCAATACACAAATACAGAGTTAACAGCACTGGCTGCCTACTCATCTACTTTCAACACCAGCTAACTGAAGAAGGCTTCAAGACTAATGTAATTTAATTTGTTCACAGAAACTATTTAGCTCTATCAAATCAATACACATTGCTTGCAGACCTTGCCTATGGTTAGTCCCCACTTTTTTAACCGCCTCAGTGGTTTCCTGCTACTCAATGTGTTCTTCTCTCTGGCAGTTCCAGCAAGCTGATGTACAAGGATTCTGTTATTAAGGTCATTAAGATTTTAGATATTTAACAAAGTAGTTTAGACCTGACCACAGTTCTCTCTCTTCCGGCTATCATATACCACAGAAATAAGTAACTGCCAAAATGATGGTGACTTGGGATCCTCTGCTGAAGGCTGCATAAGAACACAATTCTCAGGTAGGCTGTAGGCCTTCACTACATGCCTAGTTCATAGCAGGAACAGTGAGGCTTTTCTAATGGTTAGAACTGTAAAAAGTTATGGATTAATTCTCTGTAGAAGGGCTTTTATTCCACAACCAGGTGGTGGGTTGTCCCACCTACCAGTAATCACTTGGTTACACTTAGAAAATAGGTCCTTTTGCACAACGTTTAAAAGAGCATGAGAAAGTACTCTAAAATTTCCCTTAGCAACTCAGTGTAGACCCAGGAAGTAGAGGACTAAACCATTTTGTTATTATTGCAGCCTTTCCTCCACTGCACTGGAAACCCAGCAACCATGGTGCTAATGATTTAGTTCTAGGAAGCTGAATCTGGTCAGTCTCATTACACAGCTCATGGTTTTCACTTTAACTTGCCTAAATACTACAAACTACCTGGTGTAATGAAGAATGTATACACAGCCCTACAGCCACTAGCAGCACAGAGAAACAGCTTCCTGTGTACAACCAGAAACCCAACTAAGTGTTATTTTTACCTGAACACTTTTCAGTAGAAAAATATTCCTCGATGCATTTTGACCCCACATCTGTTCACATGCAACATTTAAGATGCATACCTACATCAGCTAACTGCATGGCCCATAGTTAGCCCTCCAAACTCTTCCCAGATGCAGAAGATGCTATGTGCCATCATGCATGAGACAGGAGGTGGCTTGCAAGTGATTACTTTTATAGGCAACAGACAGCAAAGGACAGTGCAAGGCTACAGCTTGCAAATGAGCCTACTAGAGAGATTCCTACCACGCTATTGCAGCCCTGGAGCAAGCTGTTAATATGAGAGAAGCAGGGACACTGAGAGATATTCATCTGCACAAGTTGTGCACCCAGCATGAAAAAATGCCAGGTCTGCTGCTTCTAGCCTCCATCACCATCTTTTGGGGCTCTGACACCCCTTTCCACATCTTGAGGTGAAAGAACACTTTAGGAGATTTTCTCCCCCATTTCACAAGAGCAGGGCTTTTGACTTTTACTAAATGCACTGACAATTGCAGGTGACATACCACAAGGGCTCACTCTAACCCTTCAGCCATGTTTCTATACCTCACACCAGGGACTGATGCAACATAGTTGAAGGCTGCCATAAATAACAACTGATGCTTCCAGATGCCCTCCTGCTGCCACTATGACTCCAGCTACTCAAATCCCACAGTCTTTTAGAGCGACCTGGCTGTGAAGACTACTTCTGGCCTGAGATGACAGCAAGGAAGGAAAGTTGATTCAGGCTCTCCATAGCTCTTCAAAGAGCACATCATCCTCTAGGTTATGATCACCAAATGTGGCCATCCATCTAATGAGAATGACATGTCCTACTGAAAGGACATGTTGTTCCTTCAAACTGACCGATGGGTCAGTTATCTGGGAAAACATTAATGGGATGGCAAGCCTGAAGGTATTACTGGGCTCTGTTATGAAGCAGAGACTACAATTGAGTTCAAATATGATTGCTTTCTCCTCCATTATTACCTTAATATATCCCTGAAACAATATGCTGAAGAATGGAAAGTTTCTGAGGTGCACACTGTTCCCAAGTGCCTCCTCCACAGCCCCAGAGAAGCAGTCCCACACAGCCATGTGCCACTGAGCAATGGGCAGCTATGTTAACCTCCATTCCCCCCAAAGGAGGGTAAAAACCTTTTCCTGCACCCCCAATTTACATTCCCCAATTTTGCCCTGGGAGATGCTTTCTTCTGGGTTGTCTTTAGCAAGCCACTCACTCTGAGCAGCTTGCTTCACAAACCACAGATTCACTTACACACTCAGAAGCCACAGATGCATCATAAAAACACAGAAACTTGCCTAGCTACATGCACAGGGGTATGTATCTACAGTCCTACTGCTTTTTCTGCCCAACAGCAGAGAACAACTATATTAGCACAATAAAAATGTAAACAATATGGGAAATTTTTATAAAAATGGCAGGCAAATAGGAATCAGTCAGAAAGCAGTCCCAAACAACCCCTTTTTCTTTCACCATCTGTTTTTAGCTCAGAACCCCTTCAGCCAGAACTATTTTTACATGATGGGCTGTAAAACTCAGTCCTTTGGTCTCCATCTTCAGTTCAAATAAAAATTTTATTTCTGACCCGTTGGCCATTTCCTAAACCAGACATTTTCAAAATTTAAGCGTGGGGACAGGTACCATTAGCCACCAGCCAGACTTGTTTACCTCCTAACACATCTTGACATTACACTGACCTGAATTTTACAAGCTGGGAATGATTATGTAACCCCATATAATTAAACCTAAAAATATAATTTAAGAAAGAAAACAAGATGTAATGTGGAAAGAATTACCAGTGGGTCAAGTTCTAGTGGTAAATGAGGTTGCGAATGGATACTGCTTGCTGGGCTTTTCTTTCAAACACAACATGCCCTGCATTCTGTGTAATTATTTAAACAAAACCCAACAAACACTCCCAGTTGATTGGTAGCTCTTCAACTGAGAATTAATTTTTCACAATATTTCAACGAACAACCAGGTGGACCCCAAAATACACAGCAGGCTTAGACACCATCAAGCAGCGTGACTCTAACTACCTCTAGAGTGTTTTCAGGCCATTTGAACGTGGCTGGTATGACCTCGCTCTTCTCCTAACCCCTCCTCAGGGTTGGTCACACAACCCCACCGAGGCAGCGTGCTGGCTGGAAACCCGCAGGCCACAAAGCCAGCAGTGACAACCCTATGCTGACCTGGAACCCTGGCCTAAGAGACCACAGAGATACTGCGCATCTCAGAAACATTTTACCTCAAGGTAGTAAAACCTATGTAGCATGGGTTACAGGGCACACCTAAGGGCAGAGGGGTCTCTGAGGAACTGTCCTGGCAGCGCAGGGGTGGAGGACAGGCTCCACACAGGATGCCGTGTTGGCAGACTCCCCGGGGGCCCTTCCACCCCGAACCCTCCGCAGCGCGGCAGTCGCTGGGGGCTCGGTGGGGGCTTTGTCCCCTTCCTGCCCTCGAAGCCAGCGAGGCTCCGTGCGGGGCGGGAAAAGAGCGGCGGTGTCGTCGTCCCGTCCTCCGCGGGGAAGCGGGGCCGGGCGGACTACAGCTCCCGAAGGTCTGCGGGCGAGGAGAGCCGGGGGCCTCGCTTCCTGCCCCGGCCTCGCGTTGTGTCGTCTCACAGGCGGGCCGCGGCGGGCGCCGATGGAGGGCACCAAGGAGGAAGAGCTGGTGCGGTGCCCCGTGTGCCTGCGGGAGCTGCCGGGTGCGCACATTAACTCGCACCTAGACCAGTGCTTGCAGGCCGGGGAGAGCGAGGCGAAACCGGGTTCTTCGCCCCCTTGCAAGCGGCCGCGCCTCGCCGCCGCCCCGCCGGAGAGGGAGCCGCCGGAGGCCCGCCCGGCCGCTGCCCCATCACTCGCGTCCCTCTTCCACAAGAGCCGCGGCGGCGGACAGAGCCTGGAAGCCCCCGGCAGGAGGAGTGGGGCTGGGCGGGAGGAGGCTGCCGTGAAGCCAGAGCACGGAGGCTCAGCGGCGGCGGGCAGCGGGGCGAGCCTGGCGCAGAAGTTGGAAGGGAAGCCCCTTGCCGAGCGGCTGCGGCCGGATACGCTGGGGGATTACGTGGGACAGGAGCGGGTGCTGGGATCCCAGACGCTGCTGCGGTCCCTGCTGGAGTCCCACGAAATCCCCTCCCTCATCCTCTGGGGGCCACCGGGCTGCGGCAAGGTGAGTGCCGCCACCGGGCCCCGCCGCCGCTGGTCCCGCCTTGCCACCGGGCCCGGGGGGTGATGGTTAGTGACGAGGCCCAGGCGCGCACCCATCAGCTCGGGTTGGATGCTCAGGCCCTTCTGTGTTTAGTGTGGCTTTCGAGGCTGATGAACTTAAAGGGTGGCACCTATTTATTTTTCTGAACTCAGTCTTTTTCTCCTGTTTTCTTGGCTTCTGCCGTGATGTCTTTATGGCAGTTGGTGCCTGCAGGTTTCCACCTGGATTGCAGCCTGTCTGCTAAACGAAACACAGGTACCTCACCCATACCAATCTCATTCCCAGCAACTTGCACTTCTGTTCTGCATGCCCTTGCTGGTTTCATGTCACTTAGATTTGGTAAACTCCAAAGCCATTAACTAAAACAAACAAACCAAGGAGCTTAAAAGCAGCAACAAAACATAAAATAAAACAAAACCAGCAACAAAGTGTCTAGGAAATGGGGTGAAATACAGGCCAAATGCTGGCATAGGCTTTGCTTCAGGTCACAAATTCCAGCCCTGGCAGAAGGCAGCTCACATGCAGAAGGGAGCTGACGTTGTGGCCAGGTGCTCATCTACCTGTAGACAAGCCCTCTGAGACCCATCAGTCTTTGCAAGATCTGTATGCTCTTCCTTTTCTAAGATACCTGTGGCTGACTGTGCTGAATCCCAAAAGGCGCTGGAATTGCAGCACAGGGGTGCAGGGAGCCACAGCTGTAGCCAGGGAAGGACCAAATGAATGCCTCAGATGTGGTCAGGAGGGAGCACTCAAGGATCTCACCTTCATTTTGTCCTTTTCCTCTCTATTCTAGATTTGTAGGGGAAGCTGAAGCTAAGCAAGCAAAATATATGTTTGTCAGTCTAATGTGTGTGCAGCATTTTTTGCATATATATATATAGAGAGAGAGATGTCTTGTTTTTTTGTGACCATGTGTGGGAACTCTGTGGTAGGGAAGATAATGACTGATGAAGTGATGCTAGCAAAGGAGTTAAGGACAGAGCAGCAGCTTGCTCTTCTCAGCATACTTGAAGATAAGATACTTGATCCATAAAATTAGAATAATAATGCCACTTAATCACAGTTAATAAGGAACATAAGAATAATTGGTAGCTGAATAGTGTTAGCAATGATGGAACAGGTTGTTTAGGCTAGACAGCATACACATGAAAAGAACCAGCTGGTGAGCTTAAATAGTTGCAGTGTCTATAAAATAATGAGATAATATTAGAGAGGAAGGTACAGGCAGATGAGGTGGGAAAAGTAGTAAAGAAGGCATTTTTTCTGAAGAATCCTTAAGGGGGAAGTGGATTAACTGAAGCAAGATGGCCAGAGAGAGAAAGTGGAATTAAATTCTGTAATAAATAGGAATCTGCCTTATTGAATAACCTGTTCAGGGACTTGCTTCTGTATTTATTAATATTTTTCTGCCTTTGAATTCTGGTTACCTCCATCAGTAATGTCTGCTTGCTAATTCTTAAAGTTCTTTTTCCTTAGGAAAAAAAAGTGGTTACAAATGCAGTGGTAACAGTAAAGGATACATTCAGTCTCTGGAAATGAGAACTGAATTCAGTGGCCTTTGGGTTGTAATCTAATGAACCCACTATTTTTGGCTATGGAAGTGTTTTTCATGAGCTTGTTGATAGCTTATGCTTATGTTTCAGGTCCTGTTTAGGAAAACTCTATGGTACAAAGGCTGTATTTGAATAACAGGTGATCTGTTTCATGCCTGTAATAACACAGCTTTCACTCTGCTTTCTCATGACCTGTCTTCCTCATGCATATGCTTTATTTGGAGCTGTATTTGGTAAGCTTGCTTCTCCTAGGGTTTAAATTCTGCTGCTCATCAGTCATCTGACCTGCCTTAAGACTCTGCCTTTTTGCCCTGTCAAGGAGCAGTTCTACACAATTTATCTGTTGTGTTTTCTCTCTCTCTCCAAGTACATAAGCCGTTGGGTAGATCATCTCCTTTGTAAGTTACTCCTTCTCAACAACTAGTTTTGAAGCTACTGCTTTTAGCTAGCTCTTGGTGGACCACCCATTCTTGACTGAACCAGAAATTCCTACTGCAAAAATTTGAGCTTCTCCTTTCACCTGTGCACCCAATATTTCTAGGATGGTACTAGAGTATAGTTTTATCTCAGGCCTTCTTCCCATAAATCGTGTTGTCTGTCTTGGGTAAATGGCTGAAAGTTTCACCCTTTATTTAGATGTTTTCAATTAAACTCCTGTCCTTGCAGATTTAATGTGCAAGGCAATATAGTCCCCCTAAAGATGGAAAAAGAGGTTTGTGATTGTCTGCCTGCCTCGTTCCCTTACTGTTTGGGATGTATGTGTATTATGTGGCTAAGAAAACATTTCATGAGAGTAACCTGAAACAGGTGGAGGGAGGATGGACATAAGAAAAGGAAGCCCATTTCTCTTTTTCTGTGAAGAATCACACTGCTTGAAAATTGAAAGATCTTTCGAAGGAGAAATAAGTGTTCTCACTGCCTCGGGACCTGGTTGGACTGTTAGTCAAAGACTCCCTCTGTTAAGTGTAGTCTTTTTCAGTGGGAAAAATATTAAGAAATAATTGTGCATTACATAGCTTCAGATGTAACAGGTCCATGAGCTGAGCTCTGCCCATCATATAAAACAGCCTTAAGTTAGAGGGTAGGTGCTAAAATAGGAGTATAATTAGATATGTTGGCCTAAATTGAAAAGTGCTTTGTAAGATGGTCGTAGACTTCTTAAACCTCTTCACACTCCTGCTGCCCATGGAATCCTGTTATTTCAGATAAGGCTTTCTACCATTGCTTACAGACAAGTGCCATGCTAACTGATACTTCTTTTCAAAAGGGTAGGGTAAGACTAATTAAAATGTAACTGGAGATAGAACTAATCCTTGGGACTGAATTTCACATTAGTTTATCTGGTATTTATCTGTCTGGACCTTTATGAGAAGTAGTAGTTCAACTAATCTTTTCTAAGTGAGAAAAGAATATTCTTGGTTATTAAACTGCATGCATCATTTCATATTGTAGGTCAGCAGTACTTTTGCAGAATTTTCATCACAAAAAGTAAGAAAGCTGGACACCTCAGTAAAAATACAGCGACTTTGTACCGCTCTGCCCAAGACAAAGGCAAAATGAGGGTACTAATGTCAGTTTATTTTCTTCTGAGTTCACATCTGTATTGAGTCATTTGAAGGAGTATGATCTTTGTTCTTTTAATTTGTCATCCAAGGTACTCTAGATGAAAAAAAGCTTTTACTCTTTGGTTTTGTTTTTATTTTTGTCACTATTAAGTGTTGAACACAACATATTTCCTGGGTTTAAGCAGCTGAGCATACACAGGCCAAGAGAAGACAGACACGCTGCCTCAAAGAGATGCCGTGGTTATTAACTTAGGAACAGTTAGCTTGTTCATCCTGACTATGCAAATTTTTAGAAGCCTGTATGAATCCTAGTGTAATCCAAGTAAGCTGCACTATGATTTATGACACCTTAATGCAGGGATTTAGATTTTTGCTTGTCTGCCACGGGGCACCAATTTTAGTAAAGAGTTAGCGGGGGACACAGCGTAACTTGAGCACGGAATAATTTTGCTGCCACAAATACAGTTTAAGCTGTACAAACCTGAACATTCTGTATTTATAAACAGTAAACATTCTGTCTTATGTTTGCTGTTTAACAAGAAAAAACATGGGCAGCAAGTGTCTGGAACCTGCTCTCTACAGAAGATAAGACAAAGAACATTTGTGTGTGATTTTTTGGGGTCCTTATCTGCAATCTGGTACTAAAGGAAAATGTTCTGTGTTCATATTACTGCAAAGCACTGAAAACCCCAGTAAGTGGTCTTTGATGTTTCTATTGAATCTCCACTCAGATTTTATTTCTGCAACTTCCAAGAGTTTCTCTTTGTTTGTTGACCCATTGGAACACAGACAGCAAGTCCAACTTACAGACGTTGCTTCTCCACATAATTATTGTCCTCTCCCTCTAGCATTTTCTATTTTGTAATTGAAGTGATTACCTAAATGGCTGTTTGATTACTTGAGTGTGTTTCATCTTCTCTTACTCATACTGCTTGGGGCCTGATTTGAGCTGTTTGAAGTAGTGAGTTCGTGTAATTGATTGCTATGAGATTTTTGAACTAAAAAAGCATGGTGTCTTTTACTGTAGTGTAGGGTGAAGGTTGAAAACAGCTCTAAAAAATTGGTTTGTCTTTGCAGTGGCCTGGGAGAATTCTTTGAATGTAGTAGGTTTGATGTTGCTTATGCCAGTCTAAATCAGGAATTAACTTAGAGTAGCTCTCTAAGAAGAAAAAACTGGAAGAGAAAATACAATTGTATTTGTGAAGCAGATGGAATGTAAGGAGACAAACCTGGATGCAGCAAATGGAGACGAGGCTCCATTTCAGTAAACATTATGCCATGACCTTGCCTCTGTGCTTGGTCTGCCTCGGGCTTTGGAAGTGCTGTGAACCACTTGCTGTGGCTGTTGTTCAGTGACACCTTACTCCTCCAGTAGTCTCACAGGGGAGGCTATTTGGGGTGTGAGGAAGCAAACAAGATGGGTAATAATAGCTTCTGCCCTTACATAAGTGACAACTGCTGCCACCTTTGATTACGATTATCTCTATAGGCAGTGCCCCTGGGCCATGTTCACCTGCTGTCCTGCCAGTTGTCCTTTAGCTATGGCCTGGCTGGTCTCCTGTGACGCAGTGGGTCAGCTCAGCAGTGCTGGGTAGGACAGACCCCTGATTTTTAAGCTGTATCCCAGGGAACTGCTTCCCTGGCTAGCATCCAACGATGCTGGCACTGTTGGTGTCTTGCTCAGCGCTACGAAACAGAGCATGGCTTGTCCACTGCAGTATGATCCTGCTGCCTATTGCCCTCAAAGGAAGGGCTGAGGTTGAGGAGAGGTTGTGGATGGTAATACCGTGTAAACAAAGATATGGAAGTGTTGACCAGAATAAAGGGGTGAGAATACAGGGAAAGTCATGGTCTGAGGGCAGCAGAAAAAAGCAGGATGCCATTTCAGCTAGCCTGTTGGGCTTGTGTTTTGCACTAGGCTGTCAGTCTTTTTGTCATCCCTGCTGCAAACGTAATTCACACTGTTGTTTGCTCTGGAGCAAAGGAGCAAAGTCCCTTGGTGGGAATCCAAGATGCCAACTAGATTTTACCTGCTCAGGAATAATCGATGCTGCACTGCAGTCTATGGGCTGATCTGTGCCAGATCAGCTTTGGTCAACTAAGCATGTCCTAGCAGGCCGTATACCTGCCCAGACTTGTTGAGAGAAGCCTGTATGTTGGAAGAGCCCAGAGAGCTCTTGCACCAATGTGCTCCCATGAAGCATGGTATAAGTGTCACTTCCTCATGAAAAGGCTGTGAGAGATGAAAATGTCTGTGGTGCTGGAACAAAACGAAGTGAGCTATTCTGCACACCTGGCAGGAGCTCTCTCATCTAGCTAATGAAGATAGTATAGATGTAACCTGAGAGACTCTGTTTTCTGTGGCTGACACAATTTAGCAGCTTTGTTAACTGTATAGAATTAAGGAATGAATAAGGCAAATCTCCAGGTAACCATAGTCAGATTAAAGTCCGCCTGATCTTTGACAAAAATGAGGAAGGGATGACCTTGGGCTCCACAGTCACATTCTTGACTGGAGCTTTCTTGACTGTGGTATGACCATATATGCTAATCTCTTCCCAATTATTTCAGTTCCACTTTCTGAAGAGAGATAGGGAATACCGCTCTATTCCTGGAAGGGATTTTAGTGGGCTAATGCAGTGGGCATAGTTTAATGAACTGGTAGAGGTGCAAATACTTCTAAGCAGGTAACATTGGTCACTGGACACCAGCATTGATAGGATGGGCTTAATTTGTACTTGCTTTTTCAAGTTTTCTTCCAGCCATGGGTATGAGCTTGCATTGACTGGAGAAATAGGTCACATTCAAAGTGATTTGTCCAGCCAAGGAAGGTTGTAGATGTACATAAAATTCTTTCCTCCTGGAACAGGCGTCCAACTAACCCAAACAGCAGATCTGACTTACGTGCTCTGACACTGAGAGGTGCTCTTGGCACCAGGGTTACTGTTATTTCACCCATAGCTTGTATCAAACCATGAAAGAACCAATAGTATAATTGGAAGTGGATTGGTGGGTGTTGGTTGTTTTGGGTTTTTTGTTGGTTTTGTTTTGTTGTGTTTTTTTTTTTAAATCTCATATGGTTGCAGGTTTTTGGAAAGAATATTTGCATGTAGGTTCACACAAAGAAATTTGCAGGCTGGTGGAGGAGAGCTTCATTAGTTGTTCTGTCTGTAATTGATCTGGAAATCAGTGACCACAGGCTCAAGTTGAAAGTATTATTCATTGCTGAGTAATAGTTTATGAGTTTTGTGGTGGGTATGTGTCCATGTTTCAGAACAGCTTCTGAGGATGGTACTTCTTTAGCCTGTCTAAACAGGTAAGTCAGTATCTCTCACTGATATAAATCACAGAATGTATTATCCCGAATTGGAAGGGCCCCATAAGGACCGTCGAGACCAACTGCTGGCTCCACGCAGGGCCAGTCAAGTCAGGGCCTGTGACCGAGTGCAGTGTCCAGACGCTTCTTGAACTCACCCAAGCTCGGGGTGGTGACTACTTCCCTAGGGATCCATTCCAGTGCCTGACCAGCCTCTCAGGAAAGAATCTCTTCCTAACATCCAACCTAAACCTCCCCTGTCACAGCTTCATGCCGTTCCCTCGGGTTCTACCACTGGTCACCAAAGAGAGAACAGCTCCTGCCCCTTCGCTCCCCCTCATCAGGAAGCCATGAGCCAGGATAAGGCCTCCCCTCAGCCTCCTCTTCTCCAGGCTGAACAAAACAAGGGACTTCAGCCTCTCTTCATAAGACTTCCTCTCCAGACCCTTCACCATCCTTGTTGCCCTCCTCTGGACATTCTCTGATAGTTTTGTGTCCCTCTTGTACTGTGGCACCCAAAACTGCACTCGGGACTCGAGGTGAGGCTGTACCAGCACAGTGTAGAGCGGGACAGTCCTCTCCCTGGACAGGCTGGCAATGCCGGGCTTGATGCACCCCAGGGTACAGTTGGCCTGCCCAGCTGTCTGCCCCTTAGTTTACAGGAAACAATACTTCTGTTCCTCCCCATAAGGAAAAAAAAAATTATCTAAAGAAGATATATCAGTAAAATAAAAGGAGCAGAATATGAACTTCTTTATATTTATTCATTCTGATTGTTAATGCTACTTCTGATATGGACATACTAATTCATACCAAATTGTCACTATTTTAAAAGACTTTTTTTCTAATGTAACAATCAAACTTAATTCAAAATCTATTTCAGATAGTGAAGGCTATTCAGTGTGCTTTCTCCTGCCTTAATCCATATTGGATTTTTAATTTTCTTCTTATACTTCAAATACATTGGCCCTGAATTTATTGAGAGAAACTAGGGGTTTAGCATACTAGTTCCAGTTCTGTGCTAATGCCTTCATTCTTAGAGAACCCCATGTAAGTTGTGTCTCAGCTGGGATATATGTTCCCTTGCTTGTAACCTGATAGTAACGAAGAGGGAGAAAACAGCGTATCACGTTACTGACTTTTGCTTGAGGTGGCATGAGAAAAAGCAGCATAAAAAATGAGCTCACAAGTTGTAAATGAGCTCACAGGCTTTGAGAGGAATGAAGGAAGTTTGACTTGTTGTATATGCTAAATGATTGATTGTGCAGAACAGATGGAAGAGTCCATGGGCATACCTGTCTGCATCTAGTGCTGCTTTTGAAATGCAGTGTGTGTTCTTACTGCAGCCTTTGTTGACCCAGAAGTTACCAGAGCGGGAGAGGTACGTGCTGCCTGAGAGACATGCAGCAGTTTTCAAACAGATTCTTGGCTTTACAGTAACTTTCAAACAAATCTCTTTGTAATTTTTCCTTAAATTAGGGGCAGAAATGTGTGTTCAAAGACATTTCCTATCTGAAGATTGTATGTCAGCTTTGACTGACAGAAAAATGCAGGAATTCCCCTTCTGTTTAGCTAACAGAGTTAATTTTCTTTACTAGTATTTAAATGTCTTGCAAAACTGAGGCAGCTTTAACTCTCAGTTTTTTACTGCATGCTGTGCTGATTGATTAAAAAAAAGTTCACCCTGGGTGTAAAAAAGCATTGATCTCTGCAGTCTTCTATCACGTTGATTTAGTCATGTTCTTAGACTGTGCTGACCAATTCTTTTGGTCTCTCATTGGGTGAATGAGGGCCAGGATGCAGTGTGAGCTGCCATGTTAAGTGGAACTACAAGAATGAATAGACACTCAATTTTCCCATGCACACTTCTCCCTCCCCTCACCTTTTCCCTCTCACTGTAGCTACTTTTAGGGAAGAGGTACATACATCCTTTTTCATTGTCAGACTTGATATATTGGGGGTTTCCATGCTTTCAGTGATTTTTAAGGCATGAGGACATCCTCTGAAGGTGCATTCTGAATCAAAGCCTTTTTGCAAGCTTAGTTTCAAAGATAGTTACACTTTTGTTTTTTGGTTTCTCAGATCTTTCTGATTTCTGTGGGCACTTTGCAGTGTGTCTCTCTAGTCTTGTGTTCTGCAGTGATCCAGGGTGGGGAGGGGCTGGTGCTTTGAGCTCCAAGGGGTGTGAGAGAAGGTCAGATACAGGATGTGGGACTTGTATCGGGGATGTGAAATGACACCTCTTCTGAAGACAATCAGGAAGCCCTTACTAAAACTAAAGCAGGAGTACATCCTCCCCCATGGCCTCCCCTTTCCCATCTTGGGCTAGTTGCCATTTAAGGGATGAGGATATCAAAGAGACACAAAGTGAACAAGGTCCTTGCAACACCACTGGTAGTCATGTGGTAGGTGGCTGCTTCTGCAGCCTCTTTGCAGGAGCACCAGGGTGACCACCTGCTGCTTTAACCTCAGTATTTGGAATATCTTCTGAAGCTGTTTTGTCGGCACCCTTCCCACTCCTCAGCTGCTGAGGCTCTCCTGTTTTGAGTCTCCTTGTGCTGCTCCTTCAATAGAAGAGTGAGCTCAATGGAAGAATCAATAATTTTTCTCTAGCAATACTTTCAAACAGAGATCTGCTCTGCTTGGGACTTGCAGATACACCTGCCTTTACTAAGGGCAGTAAAGAAAGGTCTGAGAACTCTGCCTGTGATGTGTTGAGGTGTAAGGAATCTGCCTGGGAGGTAGTACCATACCAAAGTTTGTTTCTCTGCTTTGGTTAGCTCGGTGGAATTCCCTACAAATAACTTCTGATTTGAAGGAGTTGTCTGTATGGAAAGAAAACCAGCGTAGCTGCTCAGTAAAAGCAGCCAACAGTTCAGTCAGCTGCATTTGATCACTGCTGACTATGTAGATCTCAAGAATTAAATTTTATTAAGCTTCCTTACAGTTCCTCAGTTCTAACTTTCCTGTGCTTTTGCAGAGAACAGCTTTCTGATGCACTGCATTTTTATGTGCAGTGGAAACAGAAAAGGCTCTAATTAACAACATTGTAGGCTTTCATTTCTTAAATGCGGTTGCACCGTGAACCCTTCTGCAGGTATCTTGGGGTAGTCCAGCTCTTTATCCATACTCTGCTAAATAACTGTATGGCAAATAGCAGTCAGCCTGTCTTCTTTGACAGGAATGTATTTGGCGAAGAGTTGTTCTTCCGTGGCAGAGGAGGCAGCTGTCACTGCTGGCCTTTTCAGCGGTGAGACTGAAGAGGTCCGGTGCGTAAAAGCACAGGCATTAGAAATGCAGTGGTGGAATTGGCAGCTACCTCTAGCAGGAAGTTTTTAAGTCTTCTGTGTGCTAGAATAGCATGAACTAAAATACCTCACTCTATAAACTGTCAACACTGCCCCTGTGTCTGGAATATATGGTTTTATTCTTTACATATTTCCTTCAAATGAATACTTTCTGTGTCCAAAATAATTTTTACAAAGCTTTCTCCTGTTGCTTTTTCAGACTACACTGGCACACATCATAGCCAACAGCAGCAAAAAGAACGGCACGAGGTTTGTGACACTGTCAGCTACGAGTGCCAAGACAAATGATGTTCGAGATGTCATCAGCCAAGCCCAGAATGAAAAAAGACTCTTCAAGAGAAAAACTATCCTCTTTATTGATGAGATCCATCGTTTCAATAAATCTCAGCAGGTACTGTACTATGCCACTTCATCAGTACTTCTGTAAGATTTCTCACTTTGCCTTAAGATGGCTGCTTACTCTGGGCTTTTGATTTAAAGTAAATGCTTTTAGTAGATGAATTAGGGAGAAACATAAAATATAAATTCCATTACTAACTTCCAATCACCGGTTAATTATTATTGTTCAAAGTTTTAAATAAAAAGGCGAGCTATATTGATAGTTGACTTATATGCTGAGCTTTATATGACATTTTTCTGAAATTTTATTTCTGCAAAGTCATGTCAGTAATGTTTGCTGCATATATCTTCATTTCAGCGTCCACTCTGTGGGTAGCATTCTGCATTACCTTTAAGAAGGTCTGGAATGTGAATGTGCCTAGTAGAGTGGATGGGTGTTTTAATGTTTTTCCCCTCATAAAGAGAGGACAAGTAAGGCATAGCATGGCACGGCACTTTGGAATAATACATTGCTGCAGCCATCACTTGGGTGGGATTTTTTCTTTTTCCTTTCCTAGGTGTAAGCTTTTTTTTAGTCATACCATGGAAAGCT
Organism: Laterallus jamaicensis coturniculus; assembly: GCA_022605575.1. Lineage (NCBI taxonomy): Eukaryota > Metazoa > Chordata > Aves > Gruiformes > Rallidae > Laterallus > Laterallus jamaicensis. Next base: position 10,330,235 of record JAKCOX010000002.1, on the reverse strand, counting down.
TGAATTCTGTACTACAGGTTACAGTTTTGATATTGACCTACACTGCAGTCTTCCTGTAGTTTTCTGAGCCATCTTACAGAATTGTGTGGCGACTTGTAGCCTTAAAGGTTGAATCAAAGACTACTTAGAAGTAGCTTCACTATTTGTTATATTTGATACTGCAGTTTCATGATACCTTACGTTTGCAAAGCAATAAACCAAAGTCACATAAACAAACTAAAAATAATTGCAGATTTTTCATGCTCTTTTTCACCTGGTAGGGTCATTCTCAGTGCAAGCATGAGTTATTAAGGTGAACAGCCCATTCCGTGCTGCACTCATGAAATCAAACCTTTTAGCTCAGATAGCTGAGCAGATGAGCTGCCCTGTCAGTCAGGTTATTTGTCATATCAACAGGGAACCCAAAGACTTTAAAAATGTAGCCTACTCACATGGGATGCTTCAGGTTGTCGTTGATTGAGATCAGTTTTTTCTGCTTCCCTCCCATCCTCAGGACACTTTCCTTCCTCACGTCGAGTGTGGGACGGTGACCCTGATAGGAGCGACCACAGAAAACCCCTCCTTCCAAGTCAATGCCGCTCTTCTGAGCCGATGCCGGGTGATTGTCCTGGAGAAGCTCTCTGTTGAGGCGATGGAGGCGATTCTGATGCGGGCCGTCAGGTCCTTAGGGCTCCAGGTTTTGGGCCAGGGTGACCAGCACGGCAGCTCTGCAACTGGCAGCAGCAGTGAGAGCTCAGAGTGAGTACTTTATGGGCTGCAGGGTGTTAACACACACAGCCTGAGGAATTGACTGCCTGCCAGGGAGAGAATGAAGCAGTTGGGGGTGGGAAGAGAAACCCTAGCCACTTCTGATAGTAAAGAAAAGAAGTGGCAGCATATGGCAAAGACAGGGGTGACAGGAGAGAGAGAATTCAAAGCACTAGCTCTCTCCATCCAAAACATAATCTCACCGTCTGGATTAAGAGTGTTTTAAACTTGGATCTGTAGCTCCTGACTCACCCTCCCAGGATATTTAAATCCTCTCTGCTTCTGAGGACTTGCTGTGCAAGCCCGTATCTCAGACTTTCTCATGTCTTCACATGTGTTACTTCTTGCTACTGGTTGTAAAAGCATCGTGTTACCATTAAGTGGTGGATGGGCATCCCCTCTTAAATTAATTTGGAAGTGCCCAACAAAAGTTTGTTGTTTTCTGAGAAATCTCTTTTTTAGTAAGAACAGGGAGGATACTACTGTTCCTTAGTTGCAGGCTAAGTGCTGTAGTAGTTTTATGGTATGCTGTGGGGAGGGGGGCTGTTGCTGTGAGGCACTAATAGATTGTTTTTTCTCTTTTTCTTGTTCTTCAAGCCAGATAGTCACATTAAATGTTTGAGAGAGTTTTGAGGGGAAAATGAGGTCCAGATTTGTCCATAAGGGATGTTATCTGCCTTTTGAAATGGTTAGCTGGGAAGTAAGAATAATGCTTGGTATTGTGCTATTTTCAGGGAAGTTATTACAGTTCCTTCATGTTGATGCTTATTTGTGCTGGTAATGTCCAGTGCATTGGCATGGTGGCAGTGGGGCAGGTGCTCTGTATGAAATAAATGAGAGAGAATCCACTTTGTCCTTTAGCTTTATCACAGAATATAAACGCAGAGAGTCACTAACCTGAGCGCTGTGGGCAGGGAAGGAAAGCTATTTTCTTTTTATTTTTAGGATGCCCTGCCTCATTGTTGACTCATTTGTAGCTTTTACATACTGTAGTAATGTGAATTTTAGAAGAGAGGGCAGTATTGCATGTCAGCCCTAACGTAACAGCACAGCTGTGGCTGTGGCTATGCTCCGGCTGGGGTTCGGAGACTTTCCTTTCTGTGCAGGATTAAAGTACAAGGCATAGTTTCAGCTGCAGTTGTTTGGGTTTGGGTTTCGCTAGACTCTCCCTATCTGTAACCTTCTGTTAGCTACGGATGATTTAAACAGCACAGTGTGGTGCTTCATCAAACTGAAAGGAGTCTGGCAGGGAGACTGTCAGGCCAGCACAGTTTCAGAAGTCTCTCTGTGAAGGGAGAAGGCCTCACTCCAATAGCTAACATGGGAGCCAAGCATTTAAAAATAAAAGCGGGGTTCAGAATTTCGGAGTGTTGTCTTTCTTGCCTTTCCTCCTCTTCTTGTCTGCAGTTGATATGTGCTGCTTCTGATGAGTTTGTTTTTCTATAAGCAATCCTATCCTGTACGTGTTTCTGGTTTTGGTGCTCTTGTTAATTCCTCCTTACTGCTTCACTGTCTGTACCATTTCCTTTCCACCTACTGCTCTGCAGGAGCAACTGTCTCTTACCTTTTACCTCTTCACCTCCCTGCCTCTGTGAAGCCAGGCTGTCATTAAATGCAGGCAGGAAATAGTGTTCATGCTCTCCTGAGAAATAAATGAGAGTCATCAATTTGAGTTGGATCAGTTGTTCACTGTGCTCACCTTTGTTCCAGGACTGGGAAAGGAGCTGTAAGGCAGTATGTCCCCAGGTATAGGGCATGCCCAATTTGGAGATGCTGAAGAGATGTGTATGTTGAGTTTTGGATTTCCTTAAGGAGTAAGTTTCCCATCCCAAGTCATGGAAGTGTTCAATGAAATCCTGCATGTGCTGCCTGGCTTTAACTTATCAGCTGATCTTGGCAGTGCATCCCTTGTCTGACACACTAACCTAGATCAGATTTTGAAGAGGATGATTCTTTGTGGTTTCCTCTCTTACCTTGAGGAATAAGGCAATGATGAATCTTCCTTACTCTCTATGGATATCTCCTGTTCTCAACAAGAATGCAGCCATCACAGAATGAGTCAATAGGTTTCATTGTTTCTGCACTCCATGCACAGCAGCAGTTATCAGGAGGAAAGCACGCTCTTCCAGATTTCCTTGATTTTTCTTGGTGGATTTTCCATACCCTTCTTCCACATTTGTTGCAGGTTTCAGGTGAAGTTAGGTCACCTGGCTTCTCTTTCATCTCACTGTGGCCTTTTCTTGCTGTAAAGCTGAAATATCAAGAACTAGCAGGAGGTGTTACCTACTTTGGTATCTTTCCCTTTGTTATGTCATCACGCTTATAAAGCTTCTTTAACAGTTTTTATATTAGTTACTCGATTTCTTTGTGTTGCACGTTCATCAACTTTACTTCTGTTGAATTGTGCCTCTTGAAGCCTGCAGTAAATTAAGCTAAAAGACGGGTGAATACGGAAGGAGAAATCCGTGGTAAAGAAAGATGCTTTGTATTGCTGACACTTTCCTTGTGCTTTCTGTAGTTTATGCTGTCTCAGTAGTAGCACAAGCTGTTCTGAGTGCCCACTAGATTTGTACTGCATCAGTGATGGAGCAAATAGATTTAATTATTATTATTGGGTTTTATGTTTAGCATTCAAATGCTGCTGTCAGAGTGGTATCTCCAGTTGAAGTCAGATGGCAAACTAGATGGTGGAGTAATGTATTTGAAGTTAAATAGCACAGAAGGCGCACAGCTGTGGGAAATGAAAGGATCCCCAGTTTCCTGTTGGCACGCCCAGACATCATGCAGTTAGTTCAGCTTGTCAGTGGCTGCATTACAAGTATTGACAGGTTTTGAATTTGCTGGTTTGTAAATTGCAGTGTAGAAGATAGGCTGCTTTTGGGTATTTGGTGTTGAATACCTTTTTGAAAATTGTTCCCTTTATGGCACAGCCATCCAGTTTACTTGCTGGTAATATTGTTGCTGAGATGAGGCCACATTCTAAGTCAGTGCTCCAAGGCAGCGAGCAATCCATATTTCAGATGAAGAATCATGCTTGCCCATAGAAGTGTTGTAATCTGTCAAGGAATGAGCATCATGAGAATAATTTTACTGAGAAAATAAGAAAGTACTGTTTCATATGTGAATAAAGTGAAAACTTTATTTTGTTTTCTGCTTAATTAATTTGGAATCTTTCATCGTACAGGTTCTCTTTTTATTTACTCTCTGATACTGCTTACGCCCCCTTGTCTTCTGATCAAACACTCTGGTGATGTACAGGGTTTATTAGTAGTTCATCATGTGTTTAACGTTGATTCCTGGCACAAACTGGCTTGAGGGTGTGGAGATAGGGAGGAACTGAAAGAAGGATTTATTATCTGGTAGTGGTAGTTTTCCATTCCTTCATCTAATATATCACCTTCACCTCAATGAGTGATGGATCTCAGGGTGTCCCTTTTGGCTTGTTTATGTTTTTATCTCCAAGTATCATTGGATACAAGGTACCAACATTGAGTGTGGGCGTCCAAGTGGGTGTTCAGTGTTAATTTTGGAGAGTGAAAAAAAATACAAGATTACCCTTCTGCAAGAGGCTCAGGAACTTGGGAAGACGTTAGAAAGCAGTGGGGGTTGTTCTGCCTCCCAGTTCTAGGGTAAGCAGAAGTTAGGTATGTGGAAGGGTGTAGGGCACTTTTGCTTCTGAAGACAGGGTGGACTTCAAAACATAACAATGCAGTAGGTGTCTTTTGGAAGCCATGGTATTAAAATAATTATCATTCTGGTTTTGAAATTAGGCTCTTGCCTAGTGAAGTTAAATCATCTTAAAAAAAAAGGAATTTAAAGGTTTAATTCCTCAGAAATATTAACAGAATTCTGTTATTCTGAGCATAAGATGTTAGTGTTTTCAAATGTTGAGTGTGGAATAAGGAAGAGTTTTTCCTTATTTCTAATTGGTGACTGCCATCAATACACTGTGCAAACAGCTTGCTTGTGTATGGAAATTTTCTCCCTTATTCTTACTCTCTGTCACATCTGTACAGTGTGCTATTGCTGTAGACATGGGCTGGATCAGCCTAACACATTACTCGGAATGGAATTTTTGTTACCACTGTGCTTAAACTTGGATTTCACCATGGAAGTGGACAAGACCTTTGCTTGTAACCAGATTTTTCTGAACATCCTTATGCAAATATGTTTCAATTCCCGTAATACTAATTCCTTGTGTTGAGTCAACAGGGAACAACAATCCTATAGCAGATCTGGAGGGACAGAAATACCACTGGGCTCTCTTGCCCAGTTTGTAATTAGTAATTGAATGGCAGAAGGGCTCTGAGGCCTCAACTGCGTTTGGGATAGGCTGTTCTTAGCCTCTTGGGAACTAGTACCTCCCTTTCAGTGCTCTCAGTGCTTCCCTTCCACTCAGTGAGTAGAATTGTGGGCATTGGTGTGAGGAGGCCTCAAACATGTGATGTCTGCAAACAGCAGGCAAAGAGCTCAGTCCTCACAGGTGAAACTTCCTTTTCAGTCCACCTGGTTGGTGCATCCAAGGTGTCTGCCAGTATGAAGTACGTTTGGATTTGTTCCCTGTTGATGAAGGGATTAGCAGCAGGATGTCTGTGCCTGCTGGTGCTTTTTAAACTAGCTTTTGCTTTCTTTGCTGGCTTTTTTCAGTGCATATATAAAATCTGATGTCCATCTGTAGTGCTGAAGGGTGAACACCACTCCCTGATTTTCAAGGAATTCGATGTATGAGATAGCTGGCTGAATTAGGCACTGTGCTGTTATGTTCTGTTGCTTCCCCACTCGAGCACAAGGAAGGTGTTTGAAATACCTTGGACAAAGGGTGGCTATTTTGGAGTGCCGCTGTGTGTGCGTGTTGACTTTTTTCATAGCTTTATCAAATGCATGAGGAATAAAGAGATGGAAATAAAAATGTAGCAAGTTGCATATGTGTGTATAGATAGAATTATTTTTCTCACAGGATGTGGCTCCTGCTGGCTACTCTCTGCAGCAGGGGTTAGGACCGTAGGAGACATTTGTCAGCATTCACTTGTAGTGGTGTGGATTAGGATTGCAGCCCTGCAAGCTTTTCCCTCTCACACCTGGGCAGGAGAGGACTCAGATACTGAGTTGAAACACTGTTGAAGTTTTGCCAGTACCTATTGTCTTTTTATTTTGTGTGATGCATGCAAGCAATGTGGGTTTGCAAGGAGAAAGAGGAGGCAAGTAATGAAGAACAGGGGATTTGTGTGTCTGAGAAACCTGGTGTTGCCTCTTTGTACACCCTTGGTAATAACAGTTATAAGCCTGTCTGGTGAAGGAAGCACAGGGCTGTTGCAAATCCTTAATCAACTAACAGAGGCTTCAATAGAAATATCCTCTCACCCCGAGCTCTGTGCATTAATCCTTGCTGATACGTGTCACAGTTCATTTTCAGTCCACGTACTAGAAGTGGCGAAGTTAGGGTCATTTCTTAATGCTATGCTTTAACTCCCCTACCTGCTGTTTCCAAATAGATCAGTTGTACCTTCCACAAGACCCATTACCTTGTCTGTATAAGTAAAGTTTGAGGGTCAAACCCTCGATGCTGTGCGTATGGAATGTGCGGAGTGGAGTTGGCTTGCACGTGCCCTGAGAGTGGGGAGTCCAACCCAGTAGATGAAACCCTTGAGAAAGAGCTGGAGGACTTTGCTTCTTTGCCAGATTTTTCATAGTCCTGCTATGACATCTCAGCAGATAGTTCACCTGTTGCTGCAGGCGGTACGTCAGCTGGAATTTGACCTTCTTCACGAGTTTATATAGTCCTGCCTCACTCAGAATAGGAAGTGGCAGGAACAGTGGCTTGGATGCACTGGGATGCCTTTTCTTTCTGGTCAGGTATTTTTTTTGTACCTTAGTGACAAAGTTGTTGTGCTTGTTACCATTTTGAAAAAAATAATGTAGGATGCATTTATGCTTTAGAATGCCCACAGTACTTCCAGTTGTTGCTTTTTAAAGAACATCTGATAGCAGCTCTTCCTTTTGGTAGAGGTTCAAAACCTTATGCTAATTACTTAAGACTCTATATTCTCACATGCCTTTGGATAGCTTCCTACCTTCTAATAGTCCTTCCCACAAGGCATTGGAAGTGCTGGCTGTGATGTGCTACCAGAGTAAAGCTTTGCAAAATTCAACTGGCTGTGCCAGAACTTCAATCAGGCAAAACCCTAACCATGGTTTCCATAGAACTTGGTGAGATGAGGAAAAATAAGGGGGTTAAATAGATGAAGAGTCCCCACCCTACCTTTTTCATACACAGTTGTATTTAACATGCATTGTGGCAGGAGAAAGAGGGGTCAGGTCCCACAGTATTCTCCCAAGCTCTGCAATGCTTAATCATGATAGAATGAGTTGAGAACAAAAGTTAAACCCAGCTGCCTCTTCATAAACTGTAAAAAAATGCTGTGCCTAGCAGAGGAGTGTGAGGGGGGTAACAGCCTGTGGTTATTCTGTTGCAGGCCCCCGGTGTACATTGAGGACAAAGCTCTAAGCACCCTAGCCTACCTTTGCGACGGTGATGCCAGGACTGGACTGAATGGGCTCCAGTTAGCGGTTCAGGCCAGATTAGCAGTGGGGAAGACCACTCCTTGCAATATTACCAAAAGTGGTTCTGCAGCTGGCATTCTGATAACAGAAGAGCACATAAAGGAAGGGCTACAGCGATCTCACATCCTGTATGACCGAGCAGGTGAGTACCTGATACACTACCTGAGACGCAGCGTTCTCAAGAACTGATAGCCTCTATAATTTCTGTTTCTTCTCCCTCTGTCATACCAGCTGCTCCAGCAAAATTGTGTTTGTACTGAGTTTTGGCTTAAAAATTACTTTTCCTTTACAGTGTAGTAGGCCCACACAGAAATTCTTTCTAAGTAGGGTTTTCTCTTACCAATTAGAAAGTATAGATTAACTGGGACTCATATTTGCTGCCCTGCAAACAATTATTTGTTTTTTAAGGTTATTGGAATATTTTCCTCTAAGGGGCTTACAGTGTAAAGAGGGAGAAGTAATTCCATGAAGAGATTTGTTCTTGGAGGGTCCATTGCACTACTACTCCTCTGAAGGTATTGTAAGTGCTCACATTCACGGCAACATTTTATGTGAAAACCTGAGCAGTTTGCTTTATGTTTAAAGTCAGTTTTTAAGGTCGTGAATTTAGTAGCTTCCTTAGGGCAGGTCACATAAATCTAATTGCATTTAAGGTTACCTAATGTGATAACCACTCGAGTTGTGACTTGGCAAGGTTGGGTATCACAGTAGTTGGCCACTACACCATTTTATGTGAGAGGGTTAAAAATCAGAGGGTAGATATTTGAGATTAGGGGAATGCTCTTGAACACGTATGCTTGTCCTTCAGCAACAGTTGAGTCACCGTGCAGAGTAGTATCCAGCAATTATGCCAAGAGGTATTTGGAGAACCAATTGATTTTTGATTTGCCACTGTACCTGATGCACTCAGTTAACTGTCACTATTCAAAGCCTGCGATGAGAGATTTCTGGGGTTGGTTGGTGACTTACACACCTGCTTGCAGGTGCCTTGCTGCACAGAGGAAGCGGTGGCTCACTGTCAGGAAAGCATCAGCGGGGCATGGACTGATGTGATGGGCAGCTGAGAAGTGGAGGGTAGGCAGAGGGAAAGAGAAGAAAAAAATGTTACGGGGTCCGTGGCAGGAAGAAGTCATGGTCAGGTGGCAGCAGAAAATCTGACCAGATGCTGACCATAGTAAACTGGTCAGATTTTCTGCTGCAGGTCCCTTGTGCGTTTGCTGTCGCCTTGTGGCCGCTGCCGTGCAGAACTCTGGCTGTGGCCGTCACTCCCAGCACTCCTACGCCTACACGTCCCCTTAGAGACGGCGTGGAGTGCCTCTTCCCGAGGCTTGCTACTAGCATGTGTCAGCCCCTTCTCCGTGGCAGAAATCCTTCCAGGTCTGTGCAGGTGGTTGGAGGGTTTTTTTGTCAAAGAGGGGTGGGAGCAGTGAAAATTCTGTTTTTCTTGTTTGAGTGCCAAAGAGCCTGTGATGGATATTGTCACAGCAACAGGTTACCTGAGCACATGCCTCTAGAACGTTTCTCTCTTTGGCAGAGTAGTCTGTGTCTCACATGGCCCTTTTTTGTCCATAGAAGAGATACCTGGTGGTTGCTTTATGTGCAAGGGGCTTCTGGATAGAGGCTACTGTATAAAGACAGGCATTTGTGTAGCATGTTTTAGCCCTTTGAATCACAGCTCTTGTGGTAGAATCTACAGTCTTCTAATAAAGTGTTTCAGCCTTATAAACTGAAGGGACACAATGCTGTCTACTCATGGTAGTAGCAGCATACGTTTGATTGTAGAGTGTTCATGTAGTGACTGTCAAATAATTGAATAGTGTTCAGAGTTGTGTAAACATGTAATTTTGATTTGATGTAATTATTTTTGTTCGCCTTCAGCAAAATTTGGCAAATATGTGTAGCTGGGCATGCTTTTATGTACTTTCATCAAGTAGTCGAGGAAGGAAATTCTCAGGCCAGTCATTAGTCTGTTGCTCTGATCTGTGTGCAGATGTGAAAAGATAGTATCTTTGTGCAGATAGTCTGTGTATTTTAGCTGGAAGGACAAAGAAACAGCTCTAGTCAAATTTCACCACCAGCAGTTGCCTTTGCAGTGTGAGCAGTAACAAACTTATTTAGTCATATTTTAGCTTTCAATAGTAATTTTTAATTTTTGGAGATAATTATGCAGTAACCAAATTAAACTGCAGATAGATAAAGACTAGATATTTAAGATAAAGTTGTATTGTCTCGTCTTCCTCTTAAGAAGTATTGTGTCTTTGCATATGGTTAAGACTGGGAATGTGTTAGGCTGAAGACAATTTATTCTGTAATCTGGAACAGGTTGTTCCTTCCTTTCCTATGGAAAAGCTGTCTCACACCACAGCCTGCCAGCTTTATTGTTTTCTGCTGGACCAGAACAAGAAGTTTTTTTGCCCATGTTGTCTTTCTAGTCTTTGCTCCAGTGCTTTTTCCTGTCCTTTATTGGTGAGTAGATGATGCTTAGCTTTGGCTAAGACAGACAGGAAATAATACAAGACAGGGACTTGTATTTTACTTTTGCCCTCTACCTAACAAACAGGGATTGCTTAAGAAGTCCAGATATTAATTATGATTGTTGCTTAAGGCCTTTTTCTCTGTTTTTTACCAGTAAGACTTTAGGTAAATTAACAAATAAGCTGAAAACTCTTTGTAAGTCCATAAAGTGATTTAGAAGCATATAAACACAGAATCGTTTAGGTTGGAAAAGACCCTTAGGATCATCAAGTCCAACATGCACAAAACAGGGTATGAACAGGATTTATTCACATATATACTTTAGGCACTATAAAGTCCTGTTCTCCACACAGCCTTTGTGCAGTCTGTTGCTTCTCCTCGAAAGGTGTTTGCCTTTGTAGAAAGTGCACAGAGCAGATGTATTTTAATTTCAAAAACTCTTTAGAGTTTTGATACCAAAAGTATCCAGGATGCAGAACAACAGTGATAGGTAAGTTTTCATGTGTCTGTCTCTTGAACTGAATTCATAAGGCCAAAATCTATATATTAGCTAACCAGTCTGAGGGACAGAGCAAATAAATAAAGGTTATAAAATGTTCTGTCATTTTTTTTAACTGCTTCTGCTGTCTCACATAGAAAAATGTATAAACTGTATTTTTAAATAAGAAAGATAAAACCTCTTTGTCTTTAACTGAAACCACATTTAAAGTAAAACTGCACAGTTTTTCTGAAGAAGTCCAAGTCTGGTGTGTAAGTATTGTGGTTATGTTGATGACTCGGTCACCAACATTAACTTTGTGAGGAAAGAGTTAAAGGAAAAACCCAGTCCCCTTTCTCAGTTGTATACTCTGAAATGCCCCAGAGGTCTGTATCTCTAGTCCCAAGGTAGCCTCTGGATTCCTGCTGGTTCTCCAGCTGGTATCCCCAAGTACAGTAGCCTGAACAGCATATAAAAGTGCTCCAGAAAAAAAAAAAGTATCCGAGCAAGTGCAACTTGTGGAGGTATTTAAAGGCCATCTTCCTTGCCTTAAGGAGACCAAGAGACGCCTCTTCAAGGGGACAATGCGAGTTCAGCTGCTTGGGTTCATTGCTACTAACTCAGGGGCTATGATGGAGCAGGAGCACGCTGTTTGTGTTGGCACAAGGAGTGGCTGCATACCACGGGGCTCTTTGTGTGGAGTCCCATCAAAAATAGCTGCGTGCCGCCCTGCGTACGCCAGCCGCGCGCGGAATTCTGCGCGGAGCCACGCTGCAGTGTGAACAGGCAGGCAGGAAGGTGGACCCAGTTTCTCACCTGGGAGGTGGTGGTCTTGCTGGCTACAAAAGGAGAAGTTGCAGCAATAAGGGGGCTTTTGTTTTCAGACTCCAGGGCTGACAAGCCACGGTGATGTGTTCTGACACAGCCCTCAGGCTGTAAATCCTTTTAGCCATAGGGAAGAAGAGAAATTTTAACAGATGGCTGTGCATGCAGCCAGTTGCCTTTATAACATACAGTTAGCTGTGAGCCAAGGAATGCCAGGCACTTTAAAAAATAAAAAAGGCAGATTATGTGGAAAGTTTAACAGTGATATCACAGCAAAATACTCTTACAAGTTTGAGTAAAAGAAATGCGTAAGAATCAAAACCAGCTGCACAGAGAAATTGCAAGCAGAAGGGTCTTGGTCAGAGTTTGTAATATTTTTAACTGTAGCCCCATAAGATCTGTCAAATGGCTTTGCTTCTCTGTGCAGTCTGTATGTGATCTTACATTAAACTTTAATGTTCAAAAAAAATTCCTTGTAAATGCTTCAATCTTCCCACCCCTTGCTTTAGCAGTCTGGCATTTTCAGGTAGCTGGCTTTTTTGTTTCATTTTGTTCATGGTTTTTTGTTTGATCTGCTTAGTTTTCAAGAGGACCCTTCCAGGCCCCAACATTTCATAGCAGTTTGCCAGGGTTGTGTGCTGTGGTCTGTTTCCTGCAGATTGTGTAATGTGCTATCATTGTATATCTACAGCAGTATTTCCTTTGTTTCCTCATATAATACATCAAACATGTGGCTAATTTGCTGCTTGCTTTTTTCAAGCTTTAGTTGATATGAAATTTCTTTTTTTAAAAATATGACTGGTGCATGGAACTGGATTTCTGTGATTCTCCTGTTGCCTTCTCAAAGCTCTGTGCATGTCCAAAAGCAATGGTCAGGGGTTTATATGCATGCTCGTAGTTTATTCTTTGTCAGGAGCTATTTATATACATGTTATAATATATGCATTAAATATATACATAATATTTATATATTAGCAAAGCCAAATTGTTTGCCTTTAATGTTTAAAAAAAAATCCTACTTCTCCTCTGCTGTTGCTTTGTTATGCTTATGTCATCAGTGGAGTGATCCATGTGGCAAAGCATTAAGGTGCTTGAGAACATGAATAAACACTGTAATCACGACTACAAAGAACTTGGAAAAAGGCATCACATTTACCTGCTGTTACCTTGTAAAATGTATTCTGTTCCTGTACATGCATTTCACTTAATTTCCTCCTGACAGCTTTGTGTATCTCTTCTCCCCCTATCCTACACAGGAGAAGAACACTACAACTGCATCTCTGCCCTGCATAAGTCTATGAGAGGCTCGGATGAGAACGCTTCCCTCTACTGGCTTGCTCGAATGCTTGAAGGCGGCGAGGACCCGCTCTATGTGGCGAGGAGGCTGGTGAGGTTTGCAAGTGAAGATATAGGTCAGTATTTGCAGTGTTTCATGTGGGAGTATCGTGCTGAATGCAAAGCTGCCAGGCTTCTGGTTTCCAAAAATTGGCATCAGAAGGAAAAAACAAAACAAAGCCAACCCCAAAACTGCCATACATGGAACAGGTCCAAAACACTTCAAACCCTCCACATCCAAGAAGAACTTCACCTACATGTGGTGCCATCGTGATGATTACCTATTGCAGAAGTTCTTTGAGGTCGTGTCTTGGCAGTGTATTAACACAGATTCCTTTAAAGTCTGGTGACTTCAGGGCACCAGTAAGTTTGAGTTGCCAGGAATGTGTATTTCAGGAATGTCTGTGGTGTGTGGTTTTTTTAAATAACTGTGGAAGGTGAACGCCTACCCTGACTTGCAAATTTCAGGTTTGATAGCTGGCTCCCTAGTTGTAAGACATCTTGATTGACATACCCCCCAACCAAGGCAACATTTGTAGCGTACATGTGGTGGGTGAGGAGTTGTGAGATCTGAGGAAGGTATGTCTTATGCAGCAAAGTTTCCCCATTTCGTTCTCCCATAAAGTAAGCGATCAGATGCTGGCAGCTACTGCTCAGGCTGCCACCGTGTGGCAGCAGATTCAGACTGTAAATCATACTTGTGATTTGGACCTTTCTTGTTTGGGGGGACAGAAGGAGGAAGGCTGTGGATAGAGGGAGTACTTCTTATTATGCACAGAAAAGTATTGTACCAGAAGTTCCAGCATCTGGGAAAAACACTTTAAAATGTGAGGGGGAAGGTTATCCATGCATGAGAGGGAGAAAGTAGGATAGGTAAACTGACTTTAACCTGGTTTTACATGATCTCTTTTTGTAGGGTTGGCAGATCCTCTCGCTTTAACACAAGCAGTTGCAGCTTACCAAGGTTGTCACTTCATTGGAATGCCAGAATGTGAGGTAAAGGCTTCATTAATTCACTGAATTGAAAGTACTGCAAATTGTAAAACCTAGTTACAATTATAAAAAGAAACAGAGATTGCAAGGATAGAGCAAAATTAGTTACTTGCTCATTCAGCACACCCTTCTCTGACAAGTAAGAGGCCATCGTAGCTCTTAAAATGTATTCTGTAGTTTGAAATAAAATTCCCTGCATTTTTTTTTGTTGAAATGTAGTATATTGACTACCAGCATTTTGCTCTGTCCATTTTTCTTTGCGATTATAAATAAACTACTATATTCTGATGTCGGGGAAGACAGCAGGCCTGCTAGCAGCCTAGCTCTCTTCACCCAAGACATAAGCCCTGACAATATTCTCCTATTCCCATGAGAAAAGTTACTCTTGCTGAGAGGATCCTAATAATCACATTCTCAAAACACAGCGGCCTTGCTGATAGGGGTACAGGCTGCCCTAAACCAAGAAGCAGTTATGGGAAGGGATTTGGGAGTAACAGAACATGTTAGGAACCAACCATAACAAGATGGTCAAAACAGCAGGTATGTGGATGCTTTTAATGATTAAAGGTAAACTAAGGATGTTTAGCTATAAGATAGGTTTATCAGAACTCGTTATAATTACTAACCAATCAATATGGTATGAACAGTGTGTGTAACCAATTAGCAGTTTTTAGCTTGCCACGTTTGCAGTAAGAAAGGTATATAATCTGTGTGATTTCACCTAATAAAATGGATGGCTGGCTTCCTGGCTTCATGGCTTCACCTAAAATTCATATATTGAATTGTGTGTTGCTCCCTGCTGGACGCCACATTCTGATGTTCTAAGTTATCCACTCTTTCTAATAGCAAAAATGATGAAGAATGGTGGTGTTATTAAATAATAATATTCATACCAGTAGCAGGCAGAAGTCAGTTTAAAAACATAATCCCTGTCATACTACACAAACGACCTGAATTATCAGACCTTTTCTCATGGAGCTTAAAAGCAGCCAGTTAACATTCTCCCTTTTCTTCTTTTCCAGGTCATTCTGGCGCAATGTGTAGTGTATTTTGCCAGGGCACCGAAGTCTATAGAGGTCTACAGGGCGTATAACAATGTCAAGGAGTGTCTGAGAATGCACACAGGACCTCTGCCACCTGTTCCGCTGCACCTGAGGAACGCCCCAACGAGGCTCATGAAGAACTTGGGCTATGGTAAAGGCTATAAATACAACCCCATGTACAAGGAACCTGTAGAGCAGGACTATCTGCCCGAAGAGTTGAAAGGAATGGACTTCTTCAAGGAACGAGGGACGTGACGGCCTTGCTCGGAGTGGGACTTGATTTGATGACTCGTACACTTTTACTGGGGTGGAAATTCTTATGGGTCCAGCTATCTGGTCCTGTCGCTGAACGTATTAAGCCACCAAGCCTTTCAGATACCTTCTTATCCTTCTGTTTTTACTACTGTTATTCTGAAGGTTTTTTGTAAGGAATTACAGCTGGGCAGTATAGAAATGGAAAAAACCAAGTTTTATCAGTGTAGTGCTGTCACCCTTTGGTTCACATGGAGAAGGAATGAGAGACCTGTGTGTCAGGCCCTTGCTGTGAGACAAGGAGTATTACTGTGATGCATTTTCAGATCAAGTGTGCCAGATTTTGAGAATGTTTATTTTCCAGAAAAACAGTGAATTGTATTCACCCTGCTAAAATACAGTAAACAGAATATAATTACAGTGTAATTCTTGCTCTTGTGATGTTCCAGAGACTTAATTTTTCACAGCAACATTTACTGAACCAATAAAGTTCTTAAATATAGTGTCTACGCATTTGTTTAAATGTTCATATGACAGCAGTGTGGAAGTTAGAAGTTTCTCTGTCATCCCCACTTTTCAGAGCAAGCCTAAATCCTAGTAGTATAGACAAGAAATCCTAGTAGAATAGTCTAAAGCAAGTAGAATAGTCATGAAAATAGCTGAGTTACGTTTGGTTTTTAAATTGTATCACTTTACATTTTTATTGTATTATGGCATTCTGGGAACTGCATTTTGGAAAGGACATTCCTGGTGGCAAAGCACCGCTCATACATGTTCCCAGTTCCATTTCAGGAATTCCATTAGCTTTGAACTGGAAAGCTGAGAGACACAAGTTGACTTACTGCTGTTACTATGGAGAGTTTGGCTTCCTCTTCCTACTGAAAACATATCCGCAACCAGGGTTGCTGTTGACTGGACATTTCAGTAAGTAGAACGTGGTGGCAGCGTCCCCGATGTTGACAACATTCCTTCACTTAAGTGCTGATTATTTTTCTCCTCGATCCTCTTCAAGCATGCAGTGTCCAGTGTGCTGAAAAGCCAGCCACTGCTAACTAGCAGCCGGGTAGCAGATGAGGACAGTGTCTGGCTAGAATTACAGCAGATAATTAGTGAAGATTCTCATTACTGAAATGCTGAGGAGCCAGCGGGGCAACTGTGAACACTTGTCCAAGTGCCATGGAGTAGACTGGCCACCAGTGATGAGGATGTGTGCCTTGGCTGAAAGCCACCACTGATGCAGTAGTGCAGAGCAGTTACTGCTGGCTTTGCTTGTAACTACGTGGGACTTGTTGGCTACATGTTCTATATACCTCTGTTACTGGGGCTATCCTGGTTACCTGATGGATGTCAAGAATTCCTGGCAGGATGCTCCTCAGTTTATGACCTGTGGTGAGATCAGAGCTTACGAGGCTTTACATACAGCTTCTGACCTTCTTTCAGTGTGCAACTGAGAATGCCACGTCCCTGTTAAAAGGAGGAGGTGGGTCTGCTGACTTTCCTGAGAGGTGTCAGAAGGCTACTAGCTCTCCTCCAAAAGAACTTTGTACCACAGATAAAAATATATATACACATATATATATGTAATAATATTGAGTCATTTAGGGGTTTTCTGATGTGTTGGTTGTAAAACAACAGTGCTTCACTTCATGTTTGCAGTATTGCGTTTAACAATTTTTTTTAAACTTGTGTTCAGCTACCCAATTCAATGTGCAAGTAAACACTGCATTTCTGGGCAAAAGCAGCATTTTGCACTGGGGCTGTAGGGAGCTCTTTGCACCTCTGGGGAGCTGTAGGTGACACAGTCCAACAGGCTGCTGCCCCACTCCTGGCATACAGAGGCTGCGTGCAGGTGTTCCTTGAGAGCAGAGGGACTGGGTGCTGTGTGGAGCTTGGATCAGAGGGGGTGCCACAGCTCCACAGCCAGCATTCGTCCAGAGCAACATCTGCACACAAGGAGGTCTGTGGTCTGACTGAAGGTTTTTAATGCACAGCCTGCAAAGTCTGTGCAGAAACTTTTTGATGACTGCCTTCTCTTGACCAAAAGGTGCTTGTATGGAATAATTTTGCTGTGAGGGGCCCAGCTTGGTTGTCTTCATATTAAGTTCTTTCTGCATGGCAAAAACATAGGGCTTGAGCCAAGGATCACGGTGTAATTTAGTTGTAACCGATTGCATGACTGTTTGCATGACTGCATACTGTTAGAGAGTTTCAATCAGATTCTTTAAATGTTCCTGTGTTTTCCTTCCTCAAATAAGTTCCCCTGTTCTTCACAGCAGGATGGTTTAGCAGGGTAGGAGCTAATTCTCCATGTTTGTGTCTGCCCTTTCAAGATAAATAGAAAGATGGGAGCAGAGGTGAAAATGTGGGTTATGCTACTCCAAAGTAGTTTTGACAAAATGTCTTGTGCTGTCAACCAAGGTTCAGTTTAATTCTTAAGACACAGGGTGTCGATGTAAATATTTCTTTAAATGGCCCATGATTTGCAAGCTGACCCCAGCTTTGCAAAACAAATCAATGGACTGGTAAACCTGAAGATGTTTTTTTTGTCTTGCAGGTGTACCCGGGGTAGTTGTACTTCCCTTTGATGCACCTGGCAATTAGAAGTGCTGGGCTAACACAGTCTGAGGTATTTTTCCATTCTTATTCCCATCTGTTAGCAAAAAGAGTGGGATAACCTAACCCAGTTTTTCTAAACTTTTGCTAGTACCTACTAAAGATTGAATCTAATCCACTATAAAACTTCACCTAAAGGAAACCCCAGACTGTAGTTTCTTCCCTGTGGTTCACAGAAATCTTTTCTCAAAGCCTTAACTCTCTCTTTACTGCTCTTCTTTTAGTTAAGACTTCATCAAACTTCCCTTGTAACAATGAATTGTGTCCCAGATGTTAGAGCAAAAGTTACACAGAAGTTTTACAGAATGCTGATAGTGAGATTTGACCTATACGCCTCCCTCGTGCCTGTTCTGGAGCAGCTTGGTGTATTCCAAGGTGGACCTGATGAAACCATGGTAATCTGCACTCAGCAAAGACTTGGTGGAGTTTAGCTGATAGAGTCTCTGTCAGCCAAAAAAATCTGTGTCTATAGATGCTACAGCAAGTCGAGCTGGGCAGACATGATGATGATGGCGATGATGATTATTACAAGGACAAGGGGGAATGGTTTAAAATTGGAGGGTAGATTTAGATTGGACATTAGGAAGAAATTCTTCACTATGAGGGTGGTGAGGCACTGGAACAGGTTGCCCAGGGAGGTGGTGGCTGCCCCCTCCCTGGAGGTGTTCAAGCCAGGTTGAATGGGGCCTTGAGCAGAGTAGGAGGTGTCCCTGCCCTTGGCAGGGGGGTAGGAACTTGATGATCCAACCCAAACCATTCTATGACTCTAGGATGACCATTTTCTTGGCAGAATCTCCTCCGAGTTGCTCGCAGGCCACTGCATAATTGCAGAGAAAGTCTGAAAGACTGAATTTTAAAAACAGTGAAGTGAATTTCTTTGTGTTCTGTCCTTTGAGTGCCTGGGGCTTGCCTTTTGAAGCTCACGTAAGGGCAAGAATGGTCTCTTAAAAATTGCATGCCAATATACTGCTGTAATTCCTTATTTTCACAGCATAGAGCTTCAGGGAAATACCAACAGCTGCAGTGTCACCAAAAAACTGGGGGTGAGATTGGTGATCCCATCCAGTGACAGCTGCTGCCACTGTAAGGAGCACCATGAAAATTCACCGTGCCACAGCCGCCTCTTATGGAAGTTGTTCCGGTGAGTAGTTACCGCAGACCATGAGAAAGGCCACGCCACAGCCCGTGCTGGGGGATTTAATACAGGTGTATTGAACAGCCTCCCCACACCAGTGTCAAAGATGCAGATGGCAAGACCAAAAACATTAATTAAATAATGCCCTGAATAAAGTCTGGTGCCGTTTTTAGGAAAGTATCTCATTCCTATTTTTTCTATTATTTATCTTGCTTGACTCTCACAGGTTAAAAACTGGGTCATGTAGCTGGCAAGGAGTTGTCCAGACTTTTATACTAAATATTTATATGAAGTCATGACTCCTGTGCTAAATATTTATATGAAATCATGACTTTTGTTTTCATTTTCTTGTACTCTTTTCCATGTACAAAGAGTTTTAATCCTCGGTGAAACCCTGGGCTGCTTTTTCCCCCCTTTCCCACAGCGTTTTCTCCCATGCATTGAAAGAAAAGTTCTTAGCCAAAAGACTGTCTAGCAATTTCCATGATAGGGTTTAAAAATAAAAGTGATTATACAAACTGCTTGTTTGAAGTTCTGTTTAACCTGAAGATACAAAATTTTCTGGCTGATGCAATGAATTCATTATCTGAACTGCCAACAGCCACTGCACACATTCAGCATGTTTCCAAACAGGTTCTGCCCTCCAGGATTTTGGCTATGGGTTTTGTCTTCTATGAAGTAGCAAGTAATTACATCGGTTCCTAATGAATATGGATACAAATATGTAATTAGTTGGTACCATATGAGGACATGACAGAGCTGGACAGGTTTGCTACAGTAAAAAAAACCCAACAAAACGAAACCCAAAAAAACCCCAAAAGCCAATTTCTGATTTCAAGTGCACATTTTTATCTCAATAGGGTCAAGCAAATTATGCTGATCTTACTCCTAATGAAGCCATACTAAAAAATCAAGACAACTATCTGTCTTTGAGACATCTGGGGACTTGATTGGGTTTATGTACTTTACCATGATTTTAGTCATATATAGATACATGAAAACATTTAACAGTGAAACTATTATAAACATGCTCGGAGTTAACTCATCTATCTAAATTTATCTCTAGGTCACAGTGACATAAAATACTTACTTTCTAGGAAGAGCAACAAACTGGATGAATCAGAGAGAAATCAGCTAAGTGGTGGTGGTGGGTGGGGTGGCTTGAATTACTGAAATCAAAGGGCTTTTGTGAAGACTCTGTGTAAGCAATAGTGCAAAGTCTGGCTTACCAATTGCATCATGAGCAAGTATTACTTTGAGGTCTGGATGGTTATAAAGCCTGGACTGCTTAGGAGAGGCCAAAATAGAGTAGTCACTCTGACTTCTTAATGTTACCATCCCCTGTGTTTATATAAAAAAAGATTCTATATATTGAATGTATTTTATGTATATTGTATATATTGATGGCTGCTACTTCACTAAGGCTAGGCTCCAGATCCTCAGCCTTCTGATGTGACATTCTTTCCTGTTGCAGGGTACAGTTTTTAACTCATTTAAATTACATTTTCTCCATTTTTCCTCAGTTTAAACACCTCATACTGAAAATTACCATGCTTTGAACTGAGACCTGTGTTCATTCAAACATTCTTTCTGAAGGTCCTTCACATGAGGTCGTTGTAGCAGCATTTTATTTTACAGAAATATGAATACAGTTGGCATTCCAGTCAGTTGCTCTGTCATTTCCCTTGTCAATCAGTTGCTCTGAGGGGAGCAGAGCAATTAAGGGGTATTAAGGAAAACCACACAACTGTCGTCTTATTGTGGGACGTGAATTGTGAGTAGGGAACATTTGCCAGTCAGGTTGCTGCTTTTTTAAAAAAACTGTTGAATGGGAAGCTGACTTGACTCTTATTGCTGAGATTGATTTATTTTCTGCATCCTGTCTGCAGAAGGTCAAATTTCTCTCAATAGATCAGTTACTGAATGGCACAGTAATAAAGAAACAGGAGTCTCCTCATAACTCTACATACTGATTGGTACCATTACACCAGGTTTTATCTTTCTTCTGTATCTCCTGGTAATTAGGGCGCTAAAAGCCTTCAGACGTCATCGATCTTGCATGCATTGAATTTAAGCATATAAAGATAAGGATGTAATTACAATGGAGTTCCTGAGCCCTGCTTAGTCAAGTCATCTACAGGCAGCAGGGGCTTTATTTGCTAAAACGCTGGAGGCCCTGAACCCCAGAACCAATGTGACCTCAAACCTCTCTGAATTTCCACGTGGGTTTTGTGCTAATTGCTTTCTAATTTACATTGGGTTCTCAAAACATTCAGCACAGAAAGGGTTACTTTACCATCTCTGCTCTGCAATACACACTGTCCCCTTACAAATTTACCAGGGCCTTTGCAAGGGAAGTATTGCCAATGCTCAGAAACAGGTTTACTAGAGCGCAGACCCGAGTGCTTGTATCATTCCCCATTCACCCTTCCTCTCCCCTGTAGGTGCTCACAGCTGGAGGTATTACACTTATGGGGGAAGCTGATGGTTCACCCCATCATCTCTTACACCCAGTCAGCTCGTTCTCAGTATTTTCACCTGCTCTGAAAAGGCCAAGGACTTCGGGGAGCTGATTGCAGCAGCTGCACCAGGGGGTTTCTAGGGAGCTGGCCTTACTTCTCTACTCTGAATTGCTAACTTGCGTGCAGAAACATCCATTTTGAACACAAGTTTAAGAAAAATATTTTTATTTTTTGCTTAAAGACACAATTAATATGAAGTCTGCAGTTATACAGAAATTGTTGAGGCCCCCCCAGCACCGAGGTTTTACAGGTGCCACAGAACCCAAGACACGCATGCTGCAAGCAAATAGCCCCCAGAACTAAACAGAGACGACTAAGAGTAGGTAATTACAGTGCCTCCCAGGCGTAAGGCTGTTGTACAGTACAAGAGGTTTGTATACAAAGAGGTAGTGGGAGTCAGCTCAGTAAATGCTGAATCCTTGTACATAAAGAGACACATTCAGATATTTATTGCAGATTATAGTCATATTTATGTTATTTATTACTGATTATACAAGTTAGTTTTTGAGGATCATGCAGGTTCTAGCCAGAAGCTTATGTCCTACTGAAAGCTTCTGAAGTTGCAGAAAGGCACCCACTAGCTTCAAGCACCTAAACCCCTTAAGCCCTGACACGTTTTCATGTTTTCAGTAACTAGAATAGCACCAGAATATAGACTTTTAAAATATTTAAACACATGATCTGAAATTTTACTCATTTCTTCTCCTCCTCATTAAGAAAGCTGTATTGCAAGTTTTCCTGGGT
Organism: Laterallus jamaicensis coturniculus; assembly: GCA_022605575.1. NCBI lineage: Eukaryota > Metazoa > Chordata > Aves > Gruiformes > Rallidae > Laterallus > Laterallus jamaicensis. The sequence continues at coordinate 10,308,512 of JAKCOX010000002.1, read as the reverse complement.
AATGACTGGAAGGGGTTACTTTTGTTTAAATAGCTCAATAATTTCTCTATTAATAGATGTCTCTAAACAAATGTTATCTGACCTTCTATTTCACTACAGAACTGGGTAAACTCAGCTGTTCACTAACATGCCTTTTGGTGCCTAGAAGTATTTTATTTCGACATCTTTGAAAAGCAAGACTTTAGGGGAGGAACAGCTTTGCAAGAACATCCTCATATAAATAAAATTATCCAGTTGTTCCTTATGTAAGTTACTACAAGAGGGGGCTGCTGACACAGAGAAATCCGTGCAGGGATGCATAGAGGGTGATCCCAGGCTTTAAAAGACACAAGTTTCTTCCAAGGGCAGTTCTAGCAAAAGATTTCTTCTGCCTGCAGTTAAGGATGTCAATCTCAAGAAAGAAAAAGCAAATTAGTCCTTGTATTTCTGGGATTGTCTTAATAGGAAAGGCAGAATCTCAGTCGAAGTCACGAAGATCTCAAGACAGGAGCATTAACTTACACATCAAACCCCAACTCATTCGGGAGCAAAGCTTTTGCTGACCACAGCAGGAAATGCTCTGTGGCTGCCAAGTTCTCCTAGGGAGAAGCGTACCTGCCGAAGAAGAGGACGCTGCGGGTTGGGTTGTGGCGAATGAAGAAGAGGAAAGGGTGGTCGGCGTTGAAATCCTCCTCCATGACCATGCAAAGCATCGCGATGCCGGCAGTGGCAGCCGCCGCCTCCGTGCCTTCCTCGTTCACTTCCACAAAAGCCTTGTGGACAACTTTGGAGAGGAAGAGGTCACGCGCCCCTGACATCCCTGACAAGTCTGCCTTGCCACTGTCAAACACATCCAGCATGCCCAGAGCAGCTAAATCTGAACTAAGGTCATAGCTTTCTTCTAGCCTAAACTTTGGCAGGCGCACGTGAACATCAGTGGAGTACAGATGCTCTGGACACGTCCACTCCTGGAGCTTCTCTAAGGTAAGCTGCTCTTCCAACTAGAAGGAAAAACACAGAGATCATTATGTATCACCAGTGTAGAAATACTTCGCTTTCAGCAGTGTTTACAAGGCTTTATAGAGCACTATACCACTACAAAGAAACTATACAAAAATGATGGTACCCTCATCTTTGACAGCTCCACGCAGTTCAAACCAAGGCTATTAAAATTAAGTGGAGTCAGTGAATTTTTCACTGACTAATGCAGGCAATGTGGAGAAGAGAAAAGCATGCACTGGTAGCAACTAAGCCCAGTCATTAATCCAACTAAATGGAATTTTAAAATTATGTAAAACCAAGTAAAAAAATAATCAGAGAACTTGAAGTTGATGTGTTGTTCGTCATGTAATAGAAAACAAGTCTCACTAAGGCTAAGAAAATAAAGGCTTTCAAAGGTCATAAAAGAAGTTCTGTCATTAAAAAGAAAGAAAAAAAAAGCAGCTTAGTAGGGCAAGTTAATTCTCATAGTTCACTTTTCACAGTCTCTTTCGTGGTTCAGTTCACGAAGCCAAAGGACACATGAACACAACCTACAAAACCAGAACACAACTTCCCTTCCTGATGCAGCACGTGGATGTGTTCCTTATCGCAGTGTGGGTAGGGCACTGTCTGAAAATATCTCTGACAGATACAGATACTGAGAACGTGGGTTCATTGAGGCTTTGGTTGTGAATGGCAGGCCTTACTCATTAAATAACTGCGTTAGCTCAGATGGCTCACCTTCTGCAGTCCAGTGGAGTCATCTTCAATGTCATCAGGTAACAGGATGATCATGCTGAGTTCTCTTCCATCGTAAGGCAGCTCTAACACACGGATCTTTGCTTCAGGGATATACCCATATCGGAATTTCTTTTTCTGATACATCATTTTCACTGTCTTTCTTTCATTCTAGATGGATAAAAGGCACCAAAAGCAACAGTTAAGAAAATACTAAATTTAAAGTTGTGATAGAAAACAAGTAAGTTAGTTAAAATGGCTTTCCTGCAAAATCTCTTCCCCCATTGAAGGGCAAATCATATGAGAGGGAGCTGGGGATGTTTAGCCTGGAGAAGAGGAGGCTGAGAGGAGACCTTATCACTGTCTACAACTGCCTGAAAGGAGGTTGTACAGAGGTGGGTGACGGTCTCTTCAGCCAGGTGACATAGATAGGACGAGGGGAAATGGCACAAAGCTGTGCCAGGGCAGGGTCAGATTAGATGTTAGGAAAAAATTCTTCACTGAAAGAGTTGTCAGGGCCTGGAACAGGCTGCCCAGGGAGGGGGTTGAGTCACCAACTCTGGATGTGTTTTAAAAAAGGGTAGATGAAGTGCTTAGGGATATGGTTTAGCATGGGATGGGAATGGTTGGACTTGATCTTAAAGGTCTTTTCCAACCTTGTGATTCTGTGATTACTTCAGGTCATTGTAAAGCTGCCATTGTCAGACTCGTGGCTGCCTGTTTAATAAACAGTTTCTTCTGCAAACATAATGAGTTTTTATTACACTTGGGTCTCTACAGCATAGTCCCTGCAGAAACTGAAACACTTTCTTGGCATTGCTGCACCCTTACATTGCTCTAGCCCCTCAAAATTATCATCTCTGTCCAGCAGATGCCTGTATGCCATACCTTGTAAAGCCGTTAACATAAGTGGGATACAGAACAATAAAACGGGGCTTAAACTAAATCTGCAGCCCTGTCAAGAGCGCTCACGTAGCAGCGCCACAGCAGGCAGAGCCGGTAGCAGCTGAAACTGCTGAGCGCAGCGCCCTCACCCACACTGAGCGCTGCCTCGGATGCTGTTTCAGCAAGGGGCAGAACAAAGAGCTGGGTGAATACAGAAAAGCACTAAATCCCTTCCAAAGCTCTTTTGGGTGAACTGAAAACATTCAGGAAAGACTTCCTATTCTTTTTATTATTTTATCAGTAAGCAAAGCTTCACTTTAGCACCCATACTGTCTGACCTTTCTGTTAGGTGTGTGGTACCAAGGTGCATCTGCATTACCTTATTTAACCGAAAGGGCACGTCAGTGGTGTCGGCTTCTTCAAATTTCTCTGCCCAGTCCCCCTTGAAATAAATAGCGTTCACCAGTACGAGCCTGGTCATGTTATCAACTGAGCCTTCAGAGAGCAGGTCAGGGATTTTACCTTGGGAGGGGGGAGAAAGAAGAAGGAAGAAAAGAGTAATAAAGTCACAACAAAATCTTGTAGGAAGGTGACAGCATCTAAAAGGTGCACAAAGAAACTGATGGTAGAAATACCACAAATAGAAAACTCCAGTTCTCTCCTGTAATTAAGTGTTTTTTCAGTGCCTGTTCATTTCACCACACTTCTTAATAGCTACTACATACTATATATATATACACACACTACTATATATATACTGCTATAACTTTTGACATAATTTGTAATTTGATGAAAATACAGTATTTTTAGCCTGAACTGTCACATATGAGTCGTCAGACAAGAACTAGAAAAAAAAAACCAACCCACCACCACATTTGGGATTATTTGATTTAGAAATATATACACACTATTTTAGACCAGGAAGGTCTAAACCAAACTGTCCAATTTGTGAGTATAAATCTATGTCCCAGCATCTCTCCTGCACTCATTTGCCTAGAAAAAATTAAACTGTCTCTGAAGTTATGAGCTGTGAAGGGAGGGGATGGAGGGCAAATCATATGGGGAGCAGCTGAGGGAGCTGGGGATGTTTAGCCTGGAGGAGGCTGAGGGGAGACCTTATCACTGCCTACAGCTACCTGAAGGGAGGTTGTGGAGAGGTGGGTGATGGCCAGGTGACAGGGGACAGGACAAGGGGAAATGGCACAAAGCTGTGCCAGGGCAGGGTCAGATTAGATGTTAGGGAAAAATTCTTCACTGAAAGAGCTGTCAGGGCCTGGAACAGGCTGCCCAGGGAGGGGGTTGAGTCACCATCCCTGGATGTGTTTCAAAAAAGTGTAGACCCGGTACTTAGGGATACGGTTTAGCACAGGACGGGAACGGTTGGGCTTGATGATCTTAAAGATCTTTTCCAACCTTGTGATTCTGTGAAATGTCTCCTTAACCATTTTCTGGTTCTGCCAATGCACCCACTGAATATCCCAGGGTAAAATTAAACCATTCCAAAGGCAGCAGAAAATAAAGCCCATCCCTGCTGCCAACTATGGAATGCTACTTGGCTTAATAAAGTAGTTTACCTTCGGTCTTCTCCTCTACCCACTGGTTTATTTCTTTCCTGGCTTCATCACAAGCCTGAAGAAAATCAACTGCAGCCAAATCAGCTCCATATAATTTCTGAGTATTAGTCAGGAAATCCTAGATTTTGGAAAGATAAGAACAACTTTCATTGCAGGCTGGTAAGAAAACATCTCTTTATGATGTAGATAAAGGTGCATGTCAAACAGATTATCACCTGCCCAGAGGTGGGGCTTTAACAGTGCACTGCCTGGGGGGTTTCTAGGGTTGGGCCGTTGGGTTCTCCCCACCCTTCACCTCAGTGTAAGCCTCACAGTACACCTGTTACATATGCAGCTGACAGGGTGCTTACTGCAGGTGTTGCAATATTTACCTGCCATTCTCCTGAAACAGGTTCAAGCACAGCTGGGATAAAACAAACCTCTCAAAGAGCTGCAGAGGAATTAAAATAGCAGCCCAGGCCCACACAAAGGTGTAACTCACAGGTGAAAAGGTATGTTGTTTAGGCTTGTTGGGCATCCCCTCCCAAACAAACAGTGTTTTCAAAAATATTTTAAGTGGTACTAGACCAATGAAAAATCCTAAAAATCTGATTGCAACAGACACAGAGCTGGTTGCATCCTAAAAAATCTGATTGCAGCAAACACACAGCTAGTTGCATCTTAAAAAAGCTGGTTGCAACAGAGTCGGATGTTATGATAGTTCCTGTAAAGTGAGGACCTGGACAAGTGATTTTTTTATTCCTGAGCCCAAAAGCAGCAGAACTGAACAAGCAATGGAAAGGATTCTCTGTGTAGCACCCTTTAGGTAAAATAGACAGGTATCTCTGCACATATATATGCGACACTTTTGTCAGCCACCCAGTAACATTTAGCAACATCCCCAGATGTACTCCATAAATACTCCAAAAGCTGCCTTTTCCCACCAGGTTGCACCACACCATCCCAGTGGGCACCAGCGTACCGGCAAAAAGCTGTAGGACTTCTCTCCAAAGAGGCGACTGGCGAGCCGTAAGAGATAGGGAGCATTGCTCCTGTTTATGTCCATAGTCAGGGTCTGAAACCTCGAATGAACATCCTCAACTTCATCAAAATGAAACGTCTGAAACAACAGAAGAGGATTAGCCACTGCTAATGCTCTGAAAAGAAGGCACACTTTGTCTGTAGGGTAGGTCTGATTCAGCAGGTAGGTAGGTAGGTTGAAGAAAAAGGTAGGTAGGCTGAAGAAAAAGGAGAGGCTGGAAGCCACTTAGAGATTTCTGTAAACCTCAGAGAATGACTTAAACTGTTTTGTGGTGCTACGCTACCTGTCAGCTGCTTCTATTAAGCTCCTGGTTTATACGTGGTCATGGCTGAAGCTGTCAATCATAACCCCGAGTCCTGCCTGTGTGACACCTGCATGCCTTCCCTCTATGGACCACCAGGCAAGAGGACTCATTCCCAGGTGGGGAATTGAGAAGAAAGATGATGCCACCGTGGAGATGCCTTAGCTTTCATGCTTCCCCCACTGGCCCAAGGGAACCCAGGGTTTTGTTTTTCAGAACTTACAATCAAAACTAGCTACCAGTGAGGTCTTAAGAAAACAGAACAATTATCTTTGATGGTTTTATGAAAACATAGCTACCGTTACTTGTAATTATATATATGTATAAACCAAACCTGTATCATCTTAGAAATCAAATGCATGACTGTGATTTCTCCTTACCAGCAGCTCCTTCCCCAGAGGCAAGCTGGCTTAGTAAACTGGCTTACAGACATGACAGCAGGAGCTGGCAGGCCTCACTGACAGGGAAGACCAGACCAAACCAAACCAGGGAGAATGACATTCAGACTCTAATTGTGTATTTCTCTGTTAGGGAAGAATGCTGTGAAAGACCCACTGGGTTCAAAGAAAAGCCCTCATTTTGTCCCACTCCCCATGCTAATGCAACCCGTGTTGTACATATGAACAGCAGAGCAACAACATCCCAGAGGCAGCTACAGTAGGATCCTGATCACAGAAACTAATTCCTATATGACTGCAGACAGCCCACCACGGTTATCTATCACTGCCTTCCTGACTGGCTATGCTTTCATAAGTAAAGCTCTGTGGCATGGGGACATGCAGTGCTATTGAGGTGACTGGCAGCACACTTTTTTCCTCTCGAGTTCCTTTTGCACCATCATTTCTGCTGTCAGTGGGTTCATCCTAGGTGGGGCCGCCACTTTGATTATACACCACATACATAGGTTCAAAGTCTGTTTGTACAAGCACCCAGAAATTAACTTTATTGTCCCACTCAGTAAGCACAGCGCCGGGCAGAGGCACAAAGCGTTTCCTCCTAAAGTTCAGGATACAAAGGTGAGATTATTCATGGGCAAGTACCTGGTGATGACAGCAAGAAGTCACATACGCCCTGCTGTGGTAGCAGGCGTTAGCAGCCTAACAAAGAGGAAAAATTAGTAGTGACTGAGTCCCTTCTGTGCGGGAAGCCTCAGGGGGAACCAGCACACTCCTACACACACCATTTCTGCAATTTATAATGAGCCCTTTTTTAAGCTATCCTACCTAACCTAAGGCTATGGTAAGAGTAAGCCTGTGGTTTCGGCTCCTCTGAAGCACCCCAGTGCTTAGCTGTGCTTTAAATACATAGCTATTTATTATCATACATAGCTATTTATTATCGTTACATTGCTTACAAAATACATTATTAGTAATTAGTATTACTAGTAATAAGCATACCATTCATAACCTTGTAGTACCAAAGCAATAGCTGCTGAAAGGTCTCCTGAAAACTACTAAGGCCTTGCTGCTGCCAACTCCCAGCAGTGCAAATGGAGACTGACCAATTAATTAAATCGATTTCACACTTCAAGAATTAACACGTGAAGTGAAATGAGCAACAAGGGCCATATGTAGCAAATACAGAAAGAGGGCTGTGGAGCAGGACAGGCAGAGGGTAACCGCAGCAAAGAGCCCCTGGGTGGCTCAAGGAGCATGATGGAAATCTTGTGCTGAGTGCATAAAAATAATACCCTCCTTTCCTTTTCCCTCCTCTAAAACACTATGATTTTTAATGTAAATAAAATATAAGGCAAAAGAGGTTGTGGGGTTTTTTTTCATTTACTAACCTTCATCACCTGTGCCTCTGTGTTACCTTTGGCCCCCAAAAGGACCATGGCCAGGGCAGCAGACACACTGACAGGAGAGAAGAAAATGTTTCCTGTTGGGTTGGTCTCGTTAAACCTCCTGAACAAATCAAGTGCAAATCTGCTGTTGGCATTATGCAGGTTCTCCATGGTTATAGCTGAAAAATAAAACAGTTGGTAAGGGCTCTGGGAAACACTCCTCAAAACCTAACCTAACCTTGGTGTGACTCAGGAAGGCTGGATTCATCTGGTTGTGGCTGGGCACAGAAACAGCAAGAATTTAATTGCCAGCACATCCTCTCAAAAAAACCCCCCAACCAGTTACAATGAAAATGCGTATTTTTTTTTTCCCAAGTAAGTTGTAGATCCCAATTTTCCCTATGACACTAACTTTAAACAAATAATAATAATAAAATCATAAAATCTTTGCCCTCTGCCTTGAGATAGGAAGTATGTGTGCTGGCAGGACTGCAAGTTAAAAGTCTGTCAGCCTGACAGATGCAGCCCAGCGTGGAGAGCTCACTCATGCACTGTCCCCCAAGCCTCCCCCCTGCATCCTGCACAGAGTGCACTCCCCATAGCCGCACAGGGAGATTTTGGACACCTTTCAGGAAGCTGCCTGTCTTCATGGATGCAAACCATGCCACAAAGAGGTGCCAATGCTGCAGAAGGCTTAAGTCTGCGCTTACCTTGGGCGGTGTAAAGCGCCGCTATCTTCACCAGCCCGCTCTGCCGAGAACAAGCGAGCTGCCTGCACGCTGCGTCCAGGTACAAACGCACCTGAGTCCCAAGAGGTCTGAGCAGCCCAGAACGCACGGGCTGAGAGCCAGGGAAGGGAGTTGCTGGCTGCAGGTGACGTACTGTCTAAGCTAAGGCAGAAGCAGAGGGCAGAACAGACAAAGCTTCAGGCTGCCACTGCGCAGCCAGAGCAGTGATTCATCTCGGCGAGATGCTCGCTAAGAGGCCCTTGGAGCAGGGTGGGGTGAAAGGTGTGAGGGCTGGGTCAGGTGTAAAACCCCATGCAAAAGTTAGCAGCAGGGACTGCTTGATGCTGTAGAACAAAACCTTCCTGCCTACCCAGCTCAGATTCCTGCTTCCCTTTGCTGGCTCGCAGCGGGGACTTCGGCATTTCCAGTCCCCAGCTTGCTCGCTGCGGGGGTTTCACTTCAGGCAACAGGTATTCACGCATCTACCCCCAGCACCCAGAGCACCAGCCCGGTAATACCGCTGCAAGTTCTGCCCCCCACACCCAGCTACGCGGAGGCGTTTGCAGACCACGCGAGTCCCGCCAGCACAGCCTTCCCACGGGAACCCCAAAAGGACAGCTCCTGCTTCCACCGCCCGGCGGGTGAACACCTCCGCGCCGCTGCTTTATCGAGCTCTAGGCTAAAAAGAAAACAAAACCAAACCCGCGCAACAAAAAAAACCCCAAAGCCAAACGCGCATCTTCCCTGTCACTGGCTCCCACCCCCGCGGCGCAGGCCTCTCGCTGGCACCACCCGCTCTGCCGCCCCCGCCCAAGGAAGGCAGCCCCGGCACCCCCGCTCGGGCCCCGCCGCCGCGGCGGGCGGGGAAGGAAAGACTCCCGCTCCTCGTCCTGTCGTTGTCGCATTCCCGGGGGGCAGGGGACCCTTGCTCCCCCTCCCAGCGCAGCCAAGCGCCGCTAGCCCGCCTGCCTACCTGCGCGGAGCGGCGGAGAAGGAAGCCCGGAGCCCCCGCCGCGGTGGAGCAGAGCGGGGCGGGCCGGGCCGAGAGGCGGGCCGCCCGCCGCGGGGGAAGCCCGCAGCAGCGTACGCACCAGGGCTCCCGGGGGAAGTCGGATTTCCCGGCGGAGAGGGGCAGGGGGCCCTGGGAGTGTGAGTAAAAAACAACACAGACAGCCCCAGCTCCCTACCAGGAGCGAGTCAGGATTAGGGTGGGGGGCTGCCCCGGGGGACAAGCACCTGGGCTACCCAGGGCCGCACGCTCTGTCCCGCTTCCCGCCGTGCTGCTCAGTTTACTCTCACCGTGGAGGTCAGAGTTCCCTCTCTACACTTTGGTTTAACCCCATGTCTCTACGCTCTGCCTCCCCGTTACACAGCCCCCGACCCGACCCCGCCTGCACTAGGGCGGGGGGGGGGGGGGTAGCACCAGCCCTCCAAGAGGAGTGGGGGAAACATCGCTCCCCGGGACTAACCCCACTGCCCTCTCCCTTCAAATAATGCCTTTACTCTCCTCACCTGAGGCTGCCAACTTATTGCCCAATGAATTAAACATCAGGCACTCAGCACCACCTCGATGGGTACCCAACAAGGTAGTCCCTACCCAACAAGGCAGTCCCACCCCAAAACACAGCACTGGTTTGGTATCCCTCCACAAGAACGGCTCTGTAGTGGGAATCCTTGCACAGCCCCCCAGAGCAGTCATGCACTACTCCAGTCAATCCCATCTTCAACAGTGGATCCCAAATAAGCTGCAGGGGGTACAAACAACTTCTGTCAAGAAATAATTTTCTCCATACTACAGATAAAATGCTAATTTATAATTAAACAGTCCTACAGCACTTATAGTTCTTTTATTATTTCAGGAAAACAGCAAATAAATAATTTCAGCTACATCTTTGGTATTATACAGTTAAACTGTTTCAGAAGTTACAAACAGGAAAATTTTTTTAACAAGCTTTGTCATTTAAATACTATGCTGTGGGAAATGGAAAAGCGGCCCTGAAAAAGAGACACAGTTCTGCTTGTTGGAGGGAAGCCATGAAAGCAAGAAAGCAAAGCAGTAAAGCAGGAGATGGAGGGCCTTGCAGAGATGTAGATGTCTGTGCTGTTCAGCAGGGAGGTGGCACAGTGAGCTCTGTAATGTTACAGAAGGTGCATGCAGAATGTTCGCCAGGGTGGGACAAGCTTTCGTGTAGGAAAGTTGTGGTTCTTGTGTTAACGAAAAGTACTGGAACCTGACTGCAGGCTGCCTCCTCAGCCATCGAGAGGGTACAAAAGTTGCTCAGTTGTGATTAAAGCTGTCTTCGATCCACCATGATCGGAGTCTGTCACTTTCACTACACCACCAATGGTGCCCAAGGCGGGCCACTGACATGACTCCCTCTGGATCCAGTGGCGTAGCCCAGCTGAGCTTCGGGATGAGCTGCAAGGAAGCGTTACAGGCACGCTCCACTGCCTTCCGCAGGTAAGGTAAGCAGCGGAGAACTATGGGGATGAGTCTCATCCACAAGACTTTGAAGGAACATGGGAAGATGGATAGTGAAAAGTTAGAATGAATTTTTCTTTGGCCTTTCAAAAGTGATCCTTCCACAAGCAGTCATAATATTTATCATCCAGAGATCGGGGATGGAGTCAGACTTCGGGACTGCGCCGCTAAAACAGCGGCTGGTTTGTTAACCTCTTGGCAGGTTATTTATTGAGACCTTAAAAGGCTCGTGTTGGTTCTCAGGTGGGTGAAGGGCAAAAGAAGTCTACACCACCATCTCCCCCCACCACTGATTCCCTCTTCCACAGACTGTACTGTAAAACCTCCTAATAATTCTGATGTTGATCCATTTGATCGGCAGCAGATGGACCTTGAAAAGGAGGCTGACTTGTATCCCCCAGACTTACATGATAAATGGGTGCTGTAAGAAAGGAAGCAAAACAGGCAGGGGATGTGGACATTTTGGGTGCCTTCCTGGTAATACACGCTCCTGAACTAGAACCACAATGGGAGGATCTTTCTTACAACCTTATAAAACACCTCAGGCACATGGTAACTGATCACGGACTCGGCCCTCCCTGTGCTACCCATTTGATACAGCCTCTGTGTGGTAGTTCCGTTTTTACCCCTCAAGATTTTAAAACCATGTTTTGGCTTACTATGACTGATCTGCAATACATGATATGGGAATCAAAAATGAGACAGCTTGCTAGGTCTCAGGCTGCAGAAAAACAGGCACTGGGTCAGTATCACCCTCTGCAAGTTGTTGATGTGAATTCATTGATGGGAGAAGGTGATGGTAGCACAGCTGCAGCTCAAGCCAGAATCCCTCATGAAGGCTTGCAGCAGGTTAAGCACCTTGTGCTCCATGCCCTTAAAAGCGATCTGGAAGGCAGAGGGCAAAGACAATCTTCTGTTTGTATAAAGGAAGAACCAGGGGAGCGTGTATGAAATTTTGGGACAGACAATGATGCTTTACAGAAACAAGTTGAGAACGAGGCTGCTTGGGATTATATTTTGAAGCAACTTGCAATTGAAAATGCTATTTCAGATAGTCAGAAGGTTTTATGACCCTTGAAAAGTCCCAGTGTTGATGATATGATCACCACATCTATGGTTGTAGGTTCTAGGCAGCACGAGTTGTCTTTGCGTGCCAAGGTGTCAGTCAGATTGCAGCAGTGTTAATCCTGTGGTCAGTATGGGCATTTCCAAGAACACTGCCCCAAGACAAATGTAGACACAGGTGGAACACCAGGTATTTGCCTGTTGCCACAAAGGATGGTATTATGCAAATCAGCATCAATCCAAGTTTGACAAAAACAGCCAGCCACTGACTTTGGCAGGAAACCCCAAGCAGAGCATGGGGATGCTGTGACAAGAAGTCACTCCTCAGAGGGTCCTCCTTAAGGAGCTGCCACCACCTCTGTGCCAGCACTGCCAGGGTAGACTAGGCTACCTCAGCAGAAAGAGCAGACCTTTGGGTCACAGAATGGCAATATTATTAACAAGGAATTCCAAAACCCATCGAAACCAGATTACATTCCAGGCTGTATAGACATACAACACCAATGTTTCTTAACAGTGATGGCAAGTAAAACATGTCATGGGTATAACTCACTCTCCTACAGGACTGAACATATGCATATTACTGAACATATGCATAGTACTCTTAACTGTCCCTTGGTTTTGGAACATTGTTTTAAGAGCTATCCCCACAGAGAGAATGCCATGGGGCAGAGGGGCCAGCGCAAGATGGGTGATGGATCAAGCCCTCTGTGTCACAACCACCATTATCACCTACATGATGATGATGACAACCTGCAACAATGTCACAGTTGTGGGTTTTTTACAGGGATAGGGAGGTGACTGCATGAACTGTTGGGAGATAGGGTTAAAATGTTTGGTTTTGTGTTCATTCCAGTTTGTGTGCCATGTTTAAGATGTAGACAAGGTTTAATTGATAGAGCTTTGAAACAAGTTGTTTTGGTTTTTTTTTTAATGTAAATACAGCAGTGGGAGATGTGGGAAATTGAGAAGCAGCCCTGGAATTGAGACACAGTTGTGCTTGCTGGAGGGAAGCCATGAAAGCAAGAGAAAAAGCAGTAAAGCATTATGTAGGCACCACTGGCTTCATTACATTCTTTGTCAAAGGGCTAGCAAACTAGTTATTGTAGGCAATAAACCCAAGAGGCCTGCACTGACAAAACAATAATCCTCCCAATAACCTGTCAGGACATTTGGTACAAAGATGTACTTTCATTCCCACTCTTGCCTAAGTGCTTGTCCAGTTATCCACAGAAATCTGTTTAGTCAGGATGCTCAGCAACACTGGGAGCAGGCTGGCAGACTCCTACTGGCTCTAGGCAATGGGTCAAGACATTACATCCAAGAGTCTGGAAGGAAAAAGGGGGGGTTGGGAGGAAGAAGAGGGAAGGGAGCTAAAGATCTGCTGCTGCTGCCGCCTCTTCAGAAACAAAGTTAACTTCTTCCTTTCCTACAAGATGTCACTGCATGACAGCCACAACAAGGGAAGTGGCAAAGGGGACTGAGGCCTTCACTCAGCAAGGCGCTTCTTGTGTCAGCAAGAAGTTGGAGACCTTGGTGCTCTGGTGCACGGGGCAAGAGTAGTCAGGCACACACAACTGCCATGGCTAAGCAGCTCTATTACTTAATCACACCCAAGATGAAGACCACAGACGCAGATCCAGGCACAGTTGGAAGAGAGTTAGTGCAGAAAGAGTAGCTCTATTCTAAAGAAACAGAACTTATCATGTGTTGGTGGCTCATCTGCCCACACCACCTTTAATTTTAGGGAGTGCAAAATTTGCCACAGAACAAAATGCTGGCAGTTTTGTTGTGCCGGATGAAGAAGAGGAAGGGATGATCAGCAGTGAAATCTGGAACAATGAGTGCACAGCGCAGCATCATGATGGCTGCGGTGGCAGCTGCCGCTTCAGTGCCTTCTTCATTGACTTCCACAAAGGACTTGTGAACTACTTGAGAGAGTACCAGCTCATTGCCAGCTGAGATTCCAGAGAAGTCTGCCTTCGCCAAGTCAAATGCATCAGGCATTCCCATGCTGCACAGAAGCTGTTTCAGATCATAAGCTTCTTCCAGTTTAAATCTGGGTAACGACACCCTCACCTCTGTACAGTCCATCATTTCAGGATTGATCCAATCTATCAGCTTCTCATACGTAAGTTCTCTTTCCAGCTAAAAAAACAACCCCAAAGTTACACAAGAGTCAGTGGTGATTACCATGTTTTTTTACAGAGTACATGAACAGGTGTCTTTTCCAGGGTGTAGAGGGTCTCAAGCCAAAAGTGCAAGTTGTACTTCTTGCTCAAGGCTACAGCTCCAGGTGCAACCAATCCCATATGCCTTTTGGTAAATACAGCAAGGATCAGTCCCTTCCACTTAAAATGTACTTTAAAACATACAAGACTGGGTTGTTTGGTATTTTTTTAAAGCAGGTATTTTAATACATTGTAATGAGTTCTTTATGCCTGTGCTTTCAAGGTCCCAAAGGAACCAAACCCAGTTCTTCTGTCTCAACCACAGGATCCTCTTTCAGGTTGGCAAGCTGGTGGAAGTGTCTGCCCACAATGCCTTCTGCAATTAGCATTAGTAAAAAGTTCTTGTCCAGAGCATGAAATAGCCAAAACTTCTATGGTATCTCCACAACAGAAGAGATCCTAGATTTCCCTGTGAACCTCTTCCAGGCAATGGGACAAAGACAATCTGCCAGCTGTTCAGAACTGAGGCTCAATGGAACAAGCTACAGGACTACCTGTAGCTCCCCCAGATCCTCTCTCACCATACCAAAACCACAGCTAACCTCTGCCCCTGTGGAGGCTCAGGTCTTCTTCTAGAGCCTCTGGCGAAGGGGATAGCACACAGCTTGACCATCAGCAATACAAGGCCATTTGCTTTGGGGGCTGATGTGGGACACTTCAGCTAGAGTTTAACACCAATGATATAATAGCTCTGCAATTGAGCTACAGGGTTATATGCAATACCAAGCTATCTTCCCTGGAAGGATACAGACTCTTTACATTTAGCTTAACTTACCCTTTCCAAGCCAGTGGATTCATCCTGGATTGAATCAGGGAGCAGGATGATCATGCTGAGTTCGTTACCAACATAGGGGAGCTCCAGGATTTTAGTCTGGTAGTCCCCAATGTAGGTCATGTTAAAGCGATCCTTCTTGAACATCATCTGCACAGGTTTGGTCTCATTCTAAAAGTAAAGAGATGTCAACCATTACTTCTGAGACAACATGCTGGTCCCAAAACATGAAGCAGCATCCAGTTAACTCAGGGAACTTTAGAATTTGACTGAAGAGAATCAAAACACACCCCAGAGTGCAACTCCACCACTGTCCTTTGCAGAACGAGAGATTTAATTCTTAATTACTAATATGAAAGCATCTGAAGCTTCCTTAAGACAAGGAGGGAAGGACACATAAATTGGCTCACTTCAGAACTAGTGAGAAGCACTCAGAGATGGCAGGAAGCAGGGCCCATGTTCCTTGCTTTGCACAAATGCAGAGTTATCTCAATGTAGGTTACTTTCATTTTTAGTCATCGTGGCTCCAAGTGGTATGACATAAATTTAAAACACTTTAATTCCTTTTTAAGAAAGATACCAAGAAAGAGGGCATACTATTTTGAATTCTTAAAAGCCACATGGACAGTAAGGCAGGGAGATATTTTTCTTAGTTTCATGCTCTGTTACCTCCTTCCATTTTCACACAGAGCATCAGGTACTACTGTTCACATCATCATTACCTCCTCAGTTAAGAGCTTCATTGCTTTCTCCTTTACCTTCATGAGATAGCCATACACAAGTAGTTGTTTTGGGTTTGGGTTTTTTTTTTAAAAAAAAGCCCACTGAACCCATGTCCACAGAGAACATTGCAGCAGCGATGATACAGGAAAAGGATGGATAGGCAAAGGCCAAAAAGTATGTGAAAAATTCATCCAGTGAGTCACAGGAAGGGCCAGATCCACAGAAATAACATCACAGGATGCTGGAAAGACTCCTGCATGTAAAAGGAATTCTTTGCCATGAGGCAGCTTTAAGCTAGCTAGTTTACAAATTTCAGGTTACACCTGAGACTTCCAATTGCTCATTTGAGCCTACTGTGACTTCTGCAACTCCTCAGTGGCTAGCCATGAGCAAGATGTTCCTGCAAGTTTAAGCCACTTAACTTTCCTGGGAAAGGGATGCACAGTTCCTTGCTTACCTAAACATGAGGTCCTTGGGTGAGCCAAGGCAGCATTTCCCCAGCCTTACAACTGCTGGGGAAAGTTGTAACATACCAGGATCCATAACACTCTGAGCTTAAAGTAACAGTAATTGATGAAAGAACTACATTGTAAAGCTTCTGCAGGCCAGAAGGGCTCTTTCCTGCCTATAACCTAAAGGAACATTTCATTTCTTGATTTATTTTATTATAGAACTGGTGCAAACAAGTTCACTGACTTCTGGGAAATTAGTCACTACTCTCAAATAGCCTGACAGCTTCATTCAACTGCTGTCTTCTCCTCAGTCCTAAGTTCCATAACTATGAGGAGGGCTACTCCAACAAACAAGGGTAAAATAAAAAAGGAGACAGAACAAATCAAGTAATTGTTATATATGAAGTGAAATGTATAATATAATTATGTGAAACTTCACAGAACCTAGGGAGTGCTCATATCAAAGGGAGGGAGGTATAAGGAATTTCATACAGCCTAAGGTAGCCCTGTTCAAATTAAACAGGGAACTACTGTCAGCATTTTAGCACATCGTACCTTGTTAACATGAAATGGCTTTTCTGATGTGTTCTCTTTGTTGAACTGCTTTTCCCAGTTGCCTTTGAAATAGATGGCATTCACCAACACAAGTCTGGTCAGGGAATTGATGATCCCCTCCACCAACAAATTCTGAATTTTACCTTTGATACATAGGGAAAAAAAACATTTTTAACAGTTGGACAAGTACCTAATTAATACACGATAAAAGAATTGCATACCAAACAGAGCAAGAGCTCAATGTTTGTTTTTAATCCACAACATTCTATCTTGAAACACCTGCCCACCCAAGCCCTGGCTGCCATTAAACACAGCAGGGCATTCTGCAGAACACTCACCTTCAGTCCTCTCCTCTACCCAGGCATTTATTTGCTTCCTGGAATCCTCACAAGCATTGGCGAAGTCAGTCTGCTCTAGTCCAGCATGGTAGGATTTCTGACTCGACTCTATAAATGACTAACAAGGACATCCAGAACGGCTTCTCAGCAATATAGTCACTTCAGTCTCATTCAGCCACAGGTGATTCTTACACACACCAAGAAAAATCCGCCCACTTTCCTCCCCCAGCTTCATATAAAGCTATTAAAGGTCTCATCTGGTATGTTTGTTCCCACTTGGTTTTATACCACCCATTTGAACCAGGAATTGTCTGCTGTGTGCAAGTCAAAGGGCTTGTTTACCCTGCTACCAAGTTCTGCATAACTACATGGAGAAGTGACATGGCTGGGTTTCTGTGGGAGAAGACACCAATTTTGTAAGCTTCTCTCTACATAAATTTCATTAAGCCTCCCAGACCAATAGAAAACTTAGAAAAAAGCCAGTTTCTCCTTTGAACTAAGGAAAATATACCTTCTCTCTGATTTAGTATGGCTAGATCTTTATTACACAGATGCAAAGTTTCAGAGTGCAGTCCATATCGTTTTTATCTACTAGACAAGTGAATCACTAGCATCCTTCATAAAAAGAAACATGGTAGATCACATACCCCCATACTCTCCCCCACACCAAAAATAAATAGCCTTACATCTTTTTGCTTCTAGGGCAGCACCTAAAAGGACATATATAACACAATACACTTCTGATAGGTAAAATCTTAAACACAATTTAGTCCTCTCACCATGCTCTCTGGAGGAGTTACAGAAAAACTAGAAAATACTTCCCATGTTGAAAAGCAGTAACAACTCTATCATTTACACATGATCAAGGGAAGAGAAATATGCCAACCATTTGTCCCACAGCCAAAGAGAAGAATGCATCATGGGACCCTGAAGATTTAGAGTCTGACTGATCTTACAGTGCTTTGCACCAATTGTATATTCAGATCATGGGGTACCTAAAAGGAGCTTCTCCAGAGAGTTCAGATACTGGGCTCTGGCATGGTCAGACATTGGTAGGTCTGTCTTAAAAACTTGGAAAGTAAAACCCAAAGCTTGCCTTTGGCCTCCAAAGGAAGCAGGCAGCAAGTCCATTATAAGTACATTATACACCACCAATTGAATGGTTACTTACAGAGAGAAACTCAAACTTCTTCTCTCCATAGAGGCGGTTAGCAGTTCTCAGTATGTACTTGCTGTTTGGATCATTAATTTCAGAGAGAAGTGACTGATACCCATTGTGAGCATCCTCAGGTTTGTTGAGTGAAAGCACCTGTAGAAAGACAAACATCCTCAGTGGGCTCCAGGCCTCTTCCAAAAACACACACCTGCTTCAGCACAGTTCTGTTGTTGGTTTTGTTTTTTGTGGGTTCTGTGGGGGTTTTTCTGGGTTATGGGGTGGGTAGAACTGGGGGATATGCATTTGGGTTTTGATTAGGGTTTATTTTTTGGGTTTTTTTAAAAATTACTTTTGGGCTTACAGTCTGTGACTTGAAGCCAACAGTTTTCACCATACTGCTGTCTGGAGCTTATCATGCAACTCACCGATGATGCACAAGTCATAAATCAGGGTGCAGAACAGTCAGCAATATTTAGTTTCCTTCACTCATGCCAAGCATTAAAGGATGACAGAATGGTTGAGGTTGAAAGGGACCTCTGGAGGTCATATGGTACAACCTCCCTGTTCAAGCAGGGTCATCTACAGCTCAGAACCACTTTTAGGCAGCTTCTGAGTATTCTCCAAGCATGGCAATAACAGGATATAATTTTAGAAACTTTTCTAGATCTAAATGAAAACAAAGTATGTGCTTTTACTTCTCTTCCACTTTGCAAGAGAGGCAAGTACAGTGACAAAAATGACAGATTATCCATTTAACACCATCAGCTGCCTATGCCAAAAATATGCCAAGTGGTATTTTCCACCTGAGCAAGCCTAAAAAAGATAAACAACTAAGCTGCAGCTACCATTTTCACTGGATGTATGGGAGATTAATTCCTTTTTTTAATGTGTCTGGCTCCATTTTCAAAACATGTACAGTGTGATATTAAGCATCAAAAACTATAGAGTATTTTATGTAGCTAGATTCATCAAACTTGCAAAAACATCCTAGTTACCTCTTAGTGCTATACTGAATCACTTTCCATCTCAAAAAAACAAACACAAAGTAACCCAAATACAACAAAAAAACCTGGAACCTCTTGATTTCTTTCATAGCAAAGAAAGGTCCCCCTATAAAAGCAGGTACTGCTTGCTTATGTGTCCTCCAAAGGAAAACATCTGCTCTTGGAGACCCCAATTACAGTAACAGTTCAGCGTAAGTGGAAGTTGCAGACATAAGGTAGATTTGTTGTTTTTGTGGTCCCAAATTCAATACACTAAGTGTATTTAGACATACCTTTGCTATCTGGGCTTCAGTGTTACCTTTGGAACCCAGCAAAACCATAGACAAGGCTGAAGAAATACTAAAAGGAGAAAAGAATAGGTTCTGCCCAGTTTTGTTCTCACACAGCTTTCTTAGGAGGTCGAGTGCAAAAGTAGTGTTTGCTGCACAGAGGCTATCCATGGTTCAGAGCCTGGCAGGTAAAACAAAACAAGAATGGCTCAAATTTATCTGCATACAAGCTGGTAAGTTATTTCTGTATTTTAAATCTCCCAGTATGACCTATGCAGCAAGGGTCTTAATCAGGCTGGAAAATTATACATTTTCACTGAAATACTGATTTGGCCAAACAAACATCTTAGATCCCCTACTTGGCACTTGAGTTATTTCAGGCATCTGTTGTTTGCATTTCTATTTCAATCCCATACATGTAACAGACAGCAATTCCCACTGGTGTTATTAGACTCTTCATTACATCTTTTTAGACTATAATGTAAAAAAGTATTTTGTTTAAGATTTATTAAAACAAGTCTCTTTGACTTTACAAAGACAATTATCTGCCTTTAGAGGAAAACCAGAGTAAAGATGTAGACATCATAATTATAAACTCTTACCTTCTCTACGTCTACCTATCTTCAGCTTACTTGGATGTGTGCACGTTGTGTTTTCAGCCTAACAGCCAGTCCAGTAGTTGCAGAATGACTTGATCTACAAGATTTAGAGAGAGTTATTTGGCTAGTACAAGATTACCAATTATGTGCTGTAGTATAAAAACCCCCAAAGTCCACTTCCACCTGTGACAAGTGTACAATAAAAATAAATCACCCTGCTTAAGGTAACTTTATTGTACAAGTACACGTCAACATGTGTAACAATGTCTGTAATACTCTAGATAGACAGTTAAGTAGCCTGAGATTAAGCCACACACCCATGGAGAAACAATAGATACTAGAAGGCTGAGTTAACTACAGATAAGAATCACTACACATAGTAAATTATCAGCTGGTAGTAAAGGTTTCTGTGTTCTTTTTCCCTTACGGCGGTGCCTACTGTTGATACGTTGCTACAAAATACAAAGCCAACACCTAATTCGTATTACTAATTCGTTATATCAAACAAATAGCAGGAAAGAACAAGTTTCTGCATGCATTTTTTTCCACCTAGGAAAGTGTCTTGGTGGTAGCTTTGCAATGGAGCAGCAGTCATTTTTCTCCTGTTGCTCTTCTCCCATAACGGAGAGAAAAAAACAAAGAGGAAAAAAGCAAGCTTAGATGGAAACAATCCTCCAACTCTGTATTAAGTGAATAATTTAAATACACCTACTTTACAGCATGAGGCACTGAATATTTTCAGTTCATGCTGGTTACAATAAAGATCAAAGTTTTCCCACTGTCCTTTTAGTGGTCAGATTGCTAGCAACACAATGGTGGGGGTGTTCTTATTTTTTGAAAAAGAGATCAAAATGTACAGCAGTAGTGACAGCAGCAAGAACACTATCTATAAAGTTTTTGTAGGGCTTCCATGTCAGGCAAGAACATAGACAGAAGTACAGTACAACTCATGCTACTTGTCTACCAGAGAATCACTGCATTTAATCAAAGCGTAAGCAGTATTTCAACAGCCAGGACACAAACCTAGGAGTTGTATTACTACAGTTATCAATAACTCGTCCACAGCTCATGAATAACAATGTTAACTACTGATACTCTTCTAATCAGAGCAGCTTCTGAGAAGTTACAGTATGACCGCAACTTTAAGGAACAAAAAACCCGACCAGACAAGCATGTATTTGTAAGTCAGTTGTAAACGGTTTGCTGAAAAACACTCAGTGGTCAGCGGGTGTGCCCACAGTAAGTCATTCCTTATTCTGGTCTCCCTGCAGACTCAGCAGGTCAGTGGTGAGGCACACATATAGAGATTTCTGGATGCCCTAACACCATATATTCCAAACACTATGACTATGAAACACGTCTTCTCAGCAGTAGGCACTTATCCTTTAGGATAGTCTTTCTGGACAGAAGAGCTGTGTCTAGCTTAAACAGCAGATAGACGCTGCAGTGTCTCTCTCCCAGTCACCTGTTTTGCCACGAAGGAACATGGGCAGAACAGGATGGAGCTGTCCTCCAGCCTGTAGCCCAAGAGCCACATCCCAAGACTACAGATGGATTAGCACCTGGTACGTGCTGATGGCTCCCCACCGCACCTCTGAGGAGTCACAAGCCAAACGTTTCCAACACAAAGAACTCCAGAGAAGGACATCAGGCAGCGCCCGTTTCCACAGAGGTGCTGCACGGGCAGCACAGACATCCCTTTACCCACCACCCTGAACTAAAGCATGCCTTCTTGAAGGGGAAAAAAGGCGTCATTTAGGACGTGGAGCGCTGGGGGCGATGTTAAAACACTTGCAGGCCAAGATCTCAGACAGGTCCGGGGAACGGCTCCCCACGGGCAGGCGGCGGGACACGGTGGACGATGGAGCCCTGCGACTGCCCATCACCGCCAGCTCTCGGTTCTCAGCGCCGCGGCAGGAGCGGAGACGGGCAGGGAGGAGCCCTGAGGATCTTACGCTGCCCCGTTACTCTCAAACGGAAGGGGACAGGGCAATAGAGAAGGAGACAGAAGACCCTCTGCGCCCCCGCCCGTAAAACACGTTAAAGTCGGACGCTCCCGCGGCCCCTCCGTCACCATGCACCAAAAGCAGTCTCCACACGGCGCCGCGACGCCGGCTGACAGGCAGCTGACACGGCGTCACGAAAGGGAGGGGGGAAAACACCCACAACAGTAAGAGCAGCGCCCTGCAGCCGCCGCTACTTTTAAAAGAAAAGACAAGTGCGAGCTTTCCACTGAAAACGACGCCTGCGGGACAGAGGACCGGCCGCACTTACCTCACCAGGCGCCGCGCTCCCTGCTTCCCGGTGCCTCACCCGTTCACCGGAAGCACTGCCGAGCTGCGGGCAGGCCGTGAACCCGGCCCTTCCTCAGCCGCACCCTGCGGCGCTTCGCCGCCACAGCGGGTAACGGCCATTTGGCCGCTTCGGCGGGGATGCGCCTCAATACACACATCCCCCCGTCACCTCCGGCCGAAATGGCCGCCACCGCCACCCGCCACCGCAAGAAAGGCTCAGGCTTTCTGTCTCTCCCCCCTAAATACCTCCGCCGCCCTCACCTCGGCCCACCGCTTGCCGGTGACTTTCGACCTCTGCCTCCCTCTGGTGGCAGAGCTCGTAGTAAACGCCGCTCATCCACGGGGGGTTATTATTATTTGTTATTTTTGAAGGGGGGTTGTTTTTAACTGAAGTGAGGTGTTACTGTAGCTAGAGACTGTACGTGCTTGGCCCCTTCTCACGTACCTGAGTGTCTGAGGAAAACGGCTCTCACAGACTTGTATTTTAATTTTTTTTATTGTTTTTTTAAGGACATGTGAAGCTAACTGAGGTGAAATTGGGAGCTGATGAAGACTTACAGCCGGAATATGGAAGGAATATGCAAGGGAATGGTCACAGGCCTTGGGTAGGGAGGGTCTGCCTCCATTTACAATGTAAGGACCTACCAAAGGGCTAAACAGGTGCTGTGTCTTACTGCTGTGGGGTGGTAGTGAGTGCTAAGACTGTGCCTGAATCAAGAGCTCAAGTCACAAGGGTGAGGAGAGAGCCTGTGTTAGTGTACACACTGCTGTGAGGGGAAGGGTTAGAAATGACATAGCTAATAGTGGTTAAGGCATAGAGCTACCCTTTGTGGCCTGGTCTGAATGACAACTAGGATTGTTCTGTGGATGCACAGCATCATGCACTCCCCACTGCCATGGTTGTCCCTTTGGGGTAGGAGTGAAGCACAGTAGGAACTGTGCCTCAGGACCTGAAGTGAGGAGTTTGGTGGCAAAAGGGTTCAGGTCCTACTCCCCTGGCTATAAGCAGGAGTTTCAGGGTTTTGGTATTTGCCTCCAGACTGGTGAGTGTCTCCTGCTGTGTAGCACAAGGAATAACTTTGACTAGGGTGAGCAGAGTCTGCCGAAAAAGAGGATGGTTTGGGATTTGTTGTGTTTGATGAAGAAGATGAAAGGGTGGTCAGCTTTAAAAGTCATTGTTGGTGTTTTTGATCTCAGCACCAGGACACCTGTGGCAGCTGCTGCTTCGGTACCTTCTTCATTGACCTCCATGAAAGCTTTGTGAATAACTTCTGAAATGAAAAGATCCTTCTTGGCTGACATCCCCGTGAAATCAGCCTGAGTGGGATCAAAAGCATTTTGCATTCCCATACTGCTCAAAGTGGATTTAAGGTCATAATTTTCTTCTAGCTTCAACTTGGGCAGGTACAGATCCACTTCAGCACTCATCATGCTGGATGATTTGGTCCATTCAGCCAGCTTTTCATAGGTCAGCTCCCTTTCAACCTGCAATGAGCAAGATCAGACTGTCAGTGACTTCCACTCTTGTTTTCGTAAAGATGGTGAAGTATAGGCCTGAAATGTGAAATTAGTTCCTTTTTTAAAAAATCTCTAGTGTGAAGAGTTTTGCAATGTGTGACTCATAATGATATTAATAGGCATTTGCTATGTGTGTAGTCATTAAATAAGTGTAACACATGGGACCTTAGGTAAAAATAAAAAGATGCTTGCCCTGATCTGTTTAGAATCTGCAACTGATGCTGGTGTCATCATGAGTGGCAGTTGATAGCTTCTTCCTCAGGGTAGTCAGCCCTTAGTTTGATAAAACTCACCACAAAATATCAGATGCAAATCAAGACTGAAAATTACATAAAAGTGAATTAATGCAACCCTCAGAGGGAGGTAGCTCTAGGGCATGGTGTGTCAGAGTTGGTCATTGCTTTCCTTGTGCTAACACAGTTGTGTGGACATACTTTTAAGTGTATCCCTAAGAAAAATACTAGGTTTGCCATGTTATCAGATGCCCTGCATCCTAAGCTGAGAAATCATGGTGTTACAGTTCATGAGACAAAGTATACCATATCAGAACCTGTTCTACCATGATTTTGAAGCTCACTCTTTTCATCTGTTTCTATTACTGTCTCATAGTGTATGTGATGCAACAGTAGGTCAGTTTTACCATCTCCAGACCAGTAGTGTTATCACTGATGTCATCTGGTAGGAGAACGAACATGCTGAGTTCATTTTCCACATATGGCAGCTCAATTATTTTGAATTTCATGGCTGTTTCATGGAATATCAAAAATTTGTCTCTCAGAAACATCATCTGTACTGGTTTAGTCTTGGTCTGTGAAAAAAAGCAGGCATAAAAATTGTATTACTTCATTCCTTAAAATGCATGGTAAAGATTACTTGCTTCATTGAACTGAAAGCAGAAATTCACAAACAAGTACAAGACTCAGCAGCAGTTGAACGCTCAGTACCCTTTCCTTCGGGTGGCTGTCACATATATCCCCTTTTCAAAGTCATCAGGGTCTTTGAACGAATTACATAGACACGTACGGTATCTCCATGCTAACTGAATCACAGGTAATACATTTCTCATTTTTAAATAAAGGAGTTAGCTTCAATAAGCAAGTAACTGCTACAAGTGTTTCATATTTTCTCCCACATACTGCGCTTTTGGATGGAACAGCTAGTTAGGGGAAAAACAGATTGACTTTCTTCCCTTGGATGCCATCAACTAACTCTTCCAGGCAATGCTGATTGTCTCGCTTTGCCTCTGAACTATACTTTCTGTGGTGGCTTTTTCTCTTCCCCCAAACCACAAAGGAACGGATTACCAAATTGCATTGGATTACCCAATAGTCTTCTGAACTCCTAAGCTGTATTGTTTCCACAGAGCTTTTAGGAATAAATCCACTAACTTTTGCACTTGAGTTTATTTGAGTGCAAAAGTTTATCTGTTCACAGGTTTTTGTGTCAGGTATCCTCTGAATTAAACCCTCTCTGTGCACAAACGTGTTGGGTTTACACAGCAAGATTTTGGTAGCAGGGAGGCTGCAGGGGTGATTTCTTTGAGGAGACATCAGAGCCTGCCTCCCTGTAAGGCAGAACAAGTTCCAGCCAGCTCCAAGACTGCTGCTGGCCAAAACTGAGCCAGTCAGTGATATTGGTTGCACATCTGTGGTAACATGTTTAGGAGGAAAAAAACTGCTGCATGACAGCAGCTGGGGAGAAGAGTGAGGATAAACAAGAGGAACAACTCTGCAGACATCCAGGCCAGTGAAGAAAGAGAGGGGGGTGGTGCTTCAGGTGCTGGAGCAGAGATCCCCCTGCAGTCCCTGGAGAAGACCATGGTGAAGCAGGCTATCCCCCTGCAGCCTATGGAGGTTGATGCTGTAGCAAAGATTTTACTTGGAGCCCGTGGAGGACTGTGGGGTGGATATGTCCTCTCCTGCAAGCCATGGAGAACCCCATGCTGGAGCAGGCTCCTGGCAGGACCTGTGGCCTCTTGGAGAGGCGCCCACGCAGGAGCAGGTTTTCTGGCACGACCTGTCACCCCATGGGGGACCAGTGCTGGAGCAGTCTGTTCCCAAAGGACCCACACAAGGGCAGTTTGTGAGGCACTGCAGCCCCTGGGAAGGACCCACTTTGGATGTGAAAGACTGTTTCCCATGAGAGAAACCCCACACTGGAGTAGGGTAAGAGTGTGAGGAAGAAGGAGCAGCGGAGACATGTGATGAATTCACCACAACCCCCATTCCCCACCCCCCTGTGCCGTCTGTGAGGGAGGAGGTAAAAGAATTGTCAGTGAAGTTGAGCCTGGGAAGAAGGGAGGGTTGTGGAGGATGGTTATTTGTATTTGATCTTATTAAGCTACTCTGATTAATTGACAATAAATTAAATTAATTTCTCTAGGTAAAGTCTGTTTCTCCTGTCATGGTAATTGGCAAGTGATCTCCCTTGTCTTTATCTCAATCCATGAGCTTTTTGCTCTCTTTTTCTCCTGTCCTTTTGAGAAGGAGGAGCGATGGAATGTCTTGGTGCACACCTGGCCTCCAGCCAGGGTCATCCCACCACAACCAGATACTATGATGGATCCTAAAACTGCGCACGTAGTGTAGTAGGTTTCGAGTACACAGTCACATCACTGACACTGCTTCACACTGCCTGGCATACAAAAGGTGTTTGCACTCATAATCTATGTCAAACAAGATCCACGCTTCCAATGGCAAACAGCTTTGCTTGCCTTTGGCATGGTCGGAAATAACCCGAATGTCGTCAGCTCCTGTGAACCGCCAGTGCGTGAGTATCTGAGTACTGTTAGCTGGATAACATGCCCTCAGTGTGCGCTGAATACATCACCCTTGCTCACTCAGCTAAAATGTTGAAATCCCATGAAAATTCCCTCTGAGGTTTGACGTAACACCCAGGGTGTGTGAGGAAAGAGGGGTTGGCTCGGTTTCCTTGAACTCGATGTATTGACTGTGGCTCAGAAGCCGAAAGGAGAGGTAGGTGTGTGAGCATTGCTCTCAGAAGCAACCCAGTACCTTTTGGAAACAGTACCTCCGTACTTAGGGAAGTTTCCTCTTCATCTACTTAACCATGGTTAAGTGCTTTCATACTGAAGAGCTGTTAATTAAAGTGAAACTTATTTTCTCATGGTTATAGGTAAGGAAGATGATGCCAACTTCGGTTCTGTTGCTGTTCTTGTGGAGTTTATACCATGTGGCTACCAATGAGTAGCATTGCAGCAGCATACAAACTGCAGGTGAAATATTTAGAGGTTTCTTGCTCTAAGTAGACATGTAATAGGCATATTGACATATGACATATAGGCATACAGACAAGGAATTTACCTTGCTCAATCTGAAGGGTGTCTCAGAAGTATTCTTCTCCGGAAATCTCTTTTCCCAGTTTCCTTTGAAGTAAATGGCATTCACCAAGACCAATACAGTGCGAGAACTGAGAGATCCCACAGGCAGCAGATCCTGGATTTTCCCTTCAAAATGAGACAAGCAGGACTGTTACTTCAGTGGGACTCTGTAACTCACCAGTTTTAATTGTGCCTTCTTTGTGCCTGCCTATCTAGCAAAAATGTTTAATTTGGGAGATTTTTTTTTCCCCAGCACATTCTTCATCTTATATGTAAGGCAAAACCAGCTTTCAAAGTATTTCTATATATCTTTAAAAAATATATATATTTATTGCAATATAGGTACCAAACACTATTGTAAAGTGGGTAAAGTCAAATAGCTTGGGTGTTCTGTGGAGTTGGTTGCAAGCAGCTGAAGAATGAAAAGGAAAACCTTCACTAACCAGAGTGGAGCTGCTCAGTATCTGCCCGTGTCTCTCTCTGAACAGAAATAATTCACAACAGGCTATGGCATGAAGAATCAAGGGCAGGACCTGGTAAGGAGCAGCAGTTGGGTTTGGAGAGAAGCATTCTTCACGCCATTTAACTGCACTTTGATCAGCGCCTCCCCGAAGTTTCCATCTTTTATGTGTCCTTGGCTGCAATAGCAATGCGCCTGGGAATACACGTTATTTGAGAGGGAGGCAAGAAGAAAGCCATCAGAGCGATACTCACGCTCGGTTTCATTTTCAACCCATGAGTTGATCAGTGCTCTGGCTTGTTCTGCAGCTTTCTTAAAGTTTACAGCTTGTGGCTTTGCATTGTAATAGCTCATAATGCCCTGTAAGAATTTCTGAAAGACAGAATTGGGAAATTTATGCCTGGTTAAATGTGAGCTATAATGATGTTAAAAATAAGCACATCAACAGATTATATAATCTGCTAATTTATAATGGAAGAAAATAAAATTAATTTGAAGTGAGGTAACCCTTAAAATAACCCTCAATACATTCTGTGCTAAATATGAAGAGCTGATCAAATTTCAGTCTCAAGGAAACTGATAGTTAAGCTTTTTGTATTTGAAATCCAAAGTGCAAATCTGTAAATTTGAAATATGCCATAAAACAAACATCCTTCAGATTTCTATTTATCAAAATTACATTTTGTATATTTTAAATACTTTCTTCCTGCTTTACGATGTAGAGCTCAGTACAAGAGGGAATAGTCTCATATAAAGTTGAAACAAGGCTTTTAGTTTGCTTCAGAGGCAAGGAACCTTCCAAGAGTTTGTGAGGACAGAGGAGGATCTGGTATAAAGGGAACGTTCTGGTATAATAAAGTCATGGAAGAAAACCAGAGTTGACGTTTGCATTGCCATCTGCTGTGAAGCAGTTTATGGAGATTGCCAGCAGGAAATGCTCTAGGTTCTTTTGTAAAGGATGTGCACATGAGGTTATGGAAAAGACTAGCAATAAGCATTCAGGACAAATTACTCTGGAGATCAAAACAAATTCCAAGAACAAAGACCGGTAACCTCACCTAAAATAACCTTCCAAGAAATTATAAGATGATTAAACAACATCAGTCATTAGAAAGTTTTCGAAGATACAGATAATTACAAACTCATGAGTCTGTATGGGGCAAATGAGTAGGTCTAGTGGGTGTATGGATAACCATGACATGTTGGAGGAGTGTTAACATCATTTTATAATAGGAAGTCCTAAATCAAAAATTTGTGAGAGTTTTTTGAAGGTGTCAGGAAGCACAAGAGCAGGAAGGTTGAGCTGTTACAGTCAGTCTATTTGGATTTCCAAAAGGCATTCCGTAAGGCTTCTCCCCCAAGGCTGAGCATCCATGGGACGACAGACATAGGTTCTGTTTGTTTAAACAACTGGAAACACAGAGTGGGAGGAAACAGTGTTCACAGTGCTGTTTCTTCTGAACTACCTAGTAACAACTAGGGTTGTTACTACTGAACTACCACAGGGACACGTGCTGTGATCCGTGTGAAAATATTTATTCTATAAAATACATTAAAATACATACATTAAACCATTTGTAAATTATCCAGTGAAGGGTATGCTACAGAGGGTGATTGTTACTGTTCAGGAAAGAGATGTTGAAGTTCTAATGGATGGCTGCATGAAAAAAATCTGTCAAATCGCAGCCAAAGAGGCAAATGCAATTTTAGGAGTTGGGAAGAAAGGAGTAGGGAACCAAAGAGAGAATATTAATATGCCACTGTGGGGAGCTATGATGTGCCCATTGTCTGAGTTCTCTATGCAGCTCTGGCCTCACCCATCTCAGAAAGGCAAATGCATAGAAGATAAAGAGACGAGGATGACCAGAGGTATGGAGAAGGGTCCTTTAGAAGAAAACCAAACCCATAATGATGCCAGCAAGTAGCAGGCTCAAAAAACATTGGTGTTTCCTATAGAGTATATAGTTCAGCTGTGGTACAGCGGGTTGTGGTGGATTCAAAAGGCAACTCTGCAAATTCATGAAAGAACAGCTCATCAAGATCTACTAAGTAGAGATGGCCTCTGGTTCAGGAAGTACCTGAGCTGCAGATTGCTTGAGGACCAGAGCAGACTCTGGAGAAACATCACTTCACAGTGTGCCTTGTTCCCATACACTCTCTAAACTCTTCACCACTGTTGAAAAGAAATGGACCTCTTGTCTGTGTAAGGCCAGCCCTGTATGGCTGTCCTCATGTTCTTACTGAAACCACCCAGCATTTTTATCATCTCTGTTGACAATCCCTCTTAATGTCACAATATTCTTAAGTACAATGGTTCAGCTCACAGGCAGTAAGGGGTAGGTCTTTTCCTCATACAGCCGGTTGGCACTCTTCAGCAAGTAGCTGCGTCTGGGTTTGTTGATGGCAGACAGGAGCTCTTTGAAGCCAGAGTGGATGCTTTCATCTTGCCTGTGCTCAGGATCCTTGGAAAGAGACACCAATTAATATGGGATATATTTTTCTATCTGAAGTGTTGCACCTGCCCAGGTTGTTTTAATTAAAAGGGAATCTCAGGAGGTGGAACATCTTTTTTTGAGTATGTTGCATGTTTGCAGCACTGCCTGTAACTGGACAAATTGTTTTCTGTCCATAGGGCAAGGATTTGTTCCTGCAGTGCTGCTTAGGCCTTTGGTGCACCCAGGAAGTTCAATTTCCTCATTTCAGTCATGGTCAGGCTTAATTTTCAGTGTCACAAGGACACATCAGGGCAGCCTTGTGGCTTTTGAGGAGGCACAGCAGACACTAATGTCAGGACGTGGACTTACCTACTACTCAGATTTTCTCATTTCACATCAATTTTGCTGCTACTGTTTGGATTTTGGAGGGAAATTGTCCTGGATGTCAGTGGTGAATGTTTTTTTGGAGCATGACCTTGCTTGCTAGCTGTTACCAGCTGTTGCTTCTCTAGTGGAGAAATAAGCTGCTACCTGTCAGCTGCTTCCCTCCGGCTGCTTGGGTGCGGTTAATCTCACTGAGAGTCTGTGACACTAACTCACGGGGACTTGTCATAAAGTCAGGCAGGTGACATTCCTTGCTCTGGTCTTTTCTCACTCATCATGAGACATGGGCTGCTAGAAAGGACACCTGGGAAAGAATTTGGTAGCTAGAGTACACTGGATAGGAGAGGCTAGTTTTTGCAAAAGGATGGGAACAGACTGAAGAGGTAATGGAGAGGCAAGCCTGAAGGACCAGATTAAGCAGACTTTGCTACAACTCAAGTCTGTGAGTTGCTAAAATGAATGTGGATGTAATGATTTATGTTGAAGATTCATCCCCCACCACCTAGGGACACAGTGAAGAAACATGACCAGTTTGGGTATACAAGCCTTTCAGTGCTGAGGGAGCTCATCTGATGAAGATCTGGTCAGTTCCTCCTGGTGACAAACCTGTGGTGGGCTGATGTACATGGATGAATCGGTATGTGTTAGCTTAGAGGGGAATTCTGTCTGCCTGATGTGTCTGTGCATGAAAAGGTGGAAAGGAGTTTATCAGATAGGTCAGGTGTCTGGTGTGAATGCAGCAGTTGTTTCTCATTACAAAAAGAGACACCCCTGATGCTGGTAAGAGAAAGAATTGTCCTAACCACATTAGGATGACTGATTTGTTGATACTGCCATAGGCCAGCTAAAACCAAGTAATGCAGTATTAGGGCCAATTGAAATGCTTCTAGTGTCTCAGCTCTGCCTCTGAAGGCATGGCTTCATGAGATGTATGGTAACGCTATCTGCTTGTTCATTTTTTCTGTATGTAGTTCTTACTGAAATGAGACTGTAGATGCAGACTCAAGAAAAGCAAATGTTAAAAGGCTAAAGCAGTAGTTGTGATGAACTACCCCTTTCTCAGAGATTTTTTTTCCCTCAGTCTTTCATTATAATAAATACCATCTTTCTTTTCTTTGGTCTCCACAGAGAAGGCCTTGTTGTCTCAGGCGAACCTTCTTCTCCTGCAGTCTGGTTAAAATGAAGAACCTGCAATGATGATTAAAGTTCATAAAGACAGCATGTTTTTTGAAGAGAAATGTGCCCAAGGGTCACGTAATTATGTTAGTTTTCTGTGGTAATTCACCAGTCATGCCTAATGACAGTTAGTCTGTAAAAAATTTCTGAGGACAAGACCTTACTCTTCATTTAGTTGATATAACTGTATCATTATTTTGTAGATTTTAGTCACCCTTATTGCTTAATAGCAGATCAGTATTGTGGCTTAAATATGAATTTATTTAGACAAATGGTCAGTTCATGCTTGACAACGTGGAATTTATTTTTGGATATTTTTAGGGTATGACCGAGCATTGCAGGCAGAAATGTAAAATTATACATGCAACCTGTTTCAGTGAATTCTTATGATCTAGAAGAGCACAAGACTGCAAAGTTCTGCTAAAGTAGGCATAAGTGAAATGGTATTTGCAGTACTAGCACATCTCTATTATTGTGGAAGGGTTACCATTTTATGGACTGAGTGACAAGCACAGGTATTTGTACCATACCTGTGCAGCCCACCACGTGTTCAGGAGAGCTTGCTAACTCTGGTATGTAGTATGAGAAAGCAGATGCACTGCTGGGGTCTGAAGGCAGAGATCTCATCTCTGGCACTCTTTTTTCTAGATTATATTATCTCCTTATTAATTTTGCTAACAAAACTGTCTCTTTGACGTGATTTGAGTGCTCTTTCAAATGAATTGCTCCATTCAAAAAGCAATTTAAACAGAAGGTAGGGTTTGAAGCAAGACCAGCAGTAGCCTCTAACATCAGTAACTTCCCTCCAGCAGACCACCTGCGGTGCTTCGGGACCTGTCAGTGTCAGTGAAGCTTAGGGGTAGCACACAGCAGGAATGCCTTGGAAATAATGTGGGAGAACAGTGACCCATGGGAGTCAGCAGTGTGAGAGGGGTTATTTCCTGCACCCAGATTAGGGCATGTCACTGCCCTCCCACCGTGTTCATTTCTGTTCCCCATAGGCAGAATAATACCATTTATGTGGGAGCCACCTGTAAGGTGACAGGCTGCTAATTTTAGAGCTTACCTGAGCCATCTGGGTTGCAGTGTCGCCTTTTGCACCCAGGTGGACCATGGCGAGAGCAGTTGCAATACTCCAAGGAGAAAAGAAAACATTTTGGCCTCTGGAAGTTTCATTCAGCTTTTTGTAGAGGTCCAGAGTGAAGCTGTTGGTTGACACTGAGAGAGACTCCATTGATAGAGTTTGAGTCAGATGAGCATCAGAGAGGTGATGGATGACTCCTTCACTTCTGTTAAAAACCACAAAGCTGCTAGTGGGAGATTGCCTGCACCCTCTCAAATACAGCGTGAGGGTGTCCCCATACTGGGTAAAACACTGCACAGCCACCAAGCACAGTCTCTGTTTAAGACCTGTATTATTTCTCCTTTCCTTCAATGTCCTTAGCTTTTTTATTTATTCTCCATCAGATG
This sequence comes from Laterallus jamaicensis coturniculus, assembly GCA_022605575.1. NCBI lineage: Eukaryota > Metazoa > Chordata > Aves > Gruiformes > Rallidae > Laterallus > Laterallus jamaicensis. Next base: position 10,275,799 of record JAKCOX010000002.1, on the reverse strand, counting down.
AGCACAATTGTAGCTAGAAATGTTCTCACAGGCCAAATTTGTCTCAGAACCCCAATTGCTTAAGTTTCATAGAATTATTCTTTGATTCTGAGGGAGTGAAGCAGAATCATTTCTCACTGTGCTGCTTTGAATCTTTTTCTAGTTCTTTTAACTTCCTATGTTATTATTTTCTACTGAAAAAAAATATGGTGAATTAATGCAATTCATTGCATCTACCTTGAAGGCTACTAGAGATCTGTAGATATGTTCTTGGTGTAGGTAAGCCTACAGCCAGAAGCTGCAGCTGGATTAATTAATTACTCTTTTTAAAGTAAAATCTTGCATTTTATATACAACCCCAAACAGTTCCTGTTTGAAACAGCAACAATTTTCCCCTCATTTTCTTCTGGTTTATCAGAACATGCAGATTTTCCATGCTTGTTCTGTTGCTTTTTCTAAGTACGTTTTTCCACGACAAAACCAAAGCAAACAAACAAAACCAGCCCCAGAATTAAACTGATTTTTCCATACATGGATCCAGAACAAGCCTGTGCTTCTTGTTAGCGTATTTTAGATAAATCTAATATTGTTAATAAATATTGGAATAAATTCAGAAATGTCTCTTGCCTTCACCAGTGTAAGGACTACTAAGACATGTTCTAAAGTCAGTGTAAGATTGTATCAGGTGAAAGGATCAACAAAAGCAATTGGATATTTAAATCTATTTTCACCCACAGTTTACATGCTTAAATCAAAACCTGCAGACCTCAAAGCCAGCTGCCATGAAGTGTTAGAAATGCCCAATCTCTAATAGAGATGTTCTGGTATCCCCTAGTTTTGGTTTCAAAGCTTTCCAGGGCTCCACAACTTCTTTGAAGCATTCTCAGGAGTGCTTCAGGAGTGCATGCCCTGCAGCCTAGCTCACACTTAAGCATTTTTATGACCTTCAAATGAGATGCCTCTTACTGCTGTGCCTGGAGATGTGATACCCCCAGAGCATACCCAAGGGAACAGAGCTGAGCTGAACATTTTTTCCTGAAGAATTTCAAACTGGTATGTCCATCCCCTGTTCCCTGAGAATACTGGAACTGAATCTGCATGGTGCAACCAAGACTTTCTCAGGCTTGAGAGAGAGAATGTGTGTATTTCTGTCATCGGCCTACTAGCCACTCGAGTCACCTGGGAAAGGAAAAGACTGGATGCCTGATCCAGTAGTTATTTGGTATTAATAAAGCAGAGGCTTGCACCATTACACCCCATGCTGAGCATCCAAAGCACTGTGCCTCAGAGCCAGGATGCCTTGTGTGTTCAATTCCAGATTCAGCAGGAGCGCACTGTCTCCTGTAGCCTGTCTTCAGTCATCTCATCCTAAATGGACCGATAGCCTGGTGAGTAGGGCACCCTTCCTAACAGTGAGGAAGATTTCTGCCCTCCCAGGCTGTGTAGGTTTTGCCCAACCCAAGCTTGCATCCTGACTACAGTGCCTTGGCACAGGGTTTTCCTAAGGGCTATACTTTGTACTCAAAAATGAGCGCTCCCTTCCCCTGCATCGCTGCTATGCCATCATTTAACTGCTCAGTTCCAAACAACTTAACGTGAATTTTCAAGATTTCCAAAGTAAAGCTAGTTACTTTGGCATGAGTATTTACACTACCTGAAATCCTGAGGGAGGGAAGAGTTAAGATCTGTCTTCAGTCAGGATCTGTTGTGGTCTGTGAGGCAACGAATACTTCTGGAAATGTAGAAATTTTTGCGCCTCCCTTTTCTTCTCTGCATCCTCTTCTTCTGTTAATGGGCATGTTCCTACAGCTCCATCACCTGCGGTCAGAACTTGGAGAGAAACCTCCTCAATTCAAGACCACTCTTATTGGGTGTATGTCCTCAAACGTGGACACCAGTATTCCTTTCTCCCAAACCTTGCTGTTCGGCCTGCAAAAATGTAGGCATTGCTGAAGAGAATTCAGCCACCCTGCACTGGCAAGGGACATGTTGGAATAATTTTAGAGCTTCCTTTTCTTTTTACTCTACAAACTGGCAAAGCAAATAGAAACTAATCTCAAAGATAGGGCTAAAAAGGAATATTGAAATAGGCTGTGAGTCTCATTCATTCTATGATTAAACTTGAGAAGGATTTGAGTACTTGCATCCCTCAGGTCATGTAAAGGCCTTATTTTGTGATAATTTACATTTTTCCTCTTCTGTTTCAGAAAGCACATCACAAAGGAAGCTCCAAAGGTGTTTGCACAGTCATCTAAAATAAGTGGTGAAATAAGAATGAACACCGGATCCATCTGAACTGGTGGATGTTGCTTTAAGAGACTGATGCTCCTAGCAGAGGAGGTGAAGGTGCTTTAGATACCTATATGCCATACTCTGTACTGGGCTTATTATTCCTCTGTGATGGCTTGAGGGAGTTTGGATCACACGCCAAAAGCAGTAAAACTGGTCGGAAGCAGTTGTGGTTTAACGCCAGCTGGCAACTCATGCACTCTCCCCCTCAGTGGGTTGGAGGAGAGAATCAGAAGGGTAAAGGTGAGAAAACTCCTATGTTGAGATAAAGACAGTTCAACAGTTGAAGCAAAAGCTGTGCACGCAAAGCAAGACAAGGAATTAATTCCCCACGTCCCGTGGGCAGGCAGGTGTTCAGCCATCCCCAGGGAAGCAGGGATCCATCGCATCTAACAGCTACTTGGGAAGACAAAGGCCATCACTCTGAACATTCCTCTCCTCGCACACACACACACCCCTGCTTAGTTTTTAAGTGTGTGCAGGTTTTGCCCCTGGAATATCCATCACATTTATTGCTTCACAAATGTATTAGACACTACAATGTTTAGTTACATGCCTGAGAAATGTTTCTGCTACGTATCTGAAACTGCTGTTGTCTGGATTTTAGGTAAATTAATAGGGATATAAAACTACCCAAACAACAGTTAGTGGGACTACAAGCTGCAAAGATTGGCCAAAAATACAGGAAAATTAAGAAAGGGTAGCCAACCAGTGTAGACACTCTTTGTGGTATATGCTAGCTGCTGCAATATCCTGTTTAGTAAGAGAGAGTGGGGTTTCAAAGGGGAGAAAATTGGTTGAAGAAGGGGTGCTCTTCGTTTTGCTGTGCTGGATGGAAACAGCGAGAGGAAATTGTGTATTGCTGCAACCAGAGTGGTAGGAACAAGGTTTCACATCATCACACCTGACTTGGTGACCTCAAGTGGATTGACCTCTGGCAAATGATCATAAAAAGTCTTTTGATAAATCCAGTCAATTTCCTCTGGCATACTGATGAAGTAATTTTGACCTTTTTTGAAGACAACTTTCATCCCCATCTTGCTCAGCATGGATGTGAGGTTGTGTCTTTCTGCCTGTTTGTCACACTTCCATACCTGTACTCTGCACATGGTCCACTCTGAGTGACTTGTGGGCTTTTCCACACCAAAACAACAAACTTCTTGGTAAAACTGAGCCAGTAACACGTGACTGGGCTGCACTAGGATAGGCCCTGGGTGACAGGCGAGACAGTCAGCCTAGCCCTGAGCCGAGGGTCAGAAGCAAAGGGGGCACTGATTTTAGAAGCAGCACTTTGCACGGGGAAGGAGGTGCCTGTACGCCTTGCTGGGAGGAGATGTATTTCCAACTACAATACCTTTTGTGGAGGCAGAGTGTGTAGTAATGATAGGTGGAATTTCACTGAGAGTGTTTTTTTCCAGCTCCTCCCTCCCACATTCAAACCTTGTTGCCTAGAGATATCCTGTGACATGTGGCTACCGAGTACCACCAGTGGCTACAAGGTTTTGAGCTCCTTGCTCATGGGAAAGCTGCTGCCCCCCAGAGCCAACAGAAGGAACTGATGCTGGCAGCGCATCATTGCTTGTTGGCAGTTGTAGAGGGCAGAAGGGATGTTTGGAAGCTGCTCTTCTTGGCCAGGGGCTCTAGTCAGACCTTTTTTCTTTTATTTCTAGCGTGTTGTGACTGGAAAAGAAGCCTCCTGAACAGGTCCCGGGGGAGCAGTAAAAATAGGGAACTGGATGCTTAAAAAGGAAAGTTAAAATGCCTTGACTCTGAGCAAAAAATGGCTCATCGCAGAGCTTAATTTGATTTGGTATGCTTAATAAATGCCTAGGATGGATAATGTGCTGAATAGCAGTGGTTTCAGGGCTGTTTGAAGCCTGGAGGAAACAAGACACTAAGCGTGTCCGCTTTGTCAACAGGGGTGATGCGGTGGTTGATTTGGAATGGTGAGAGTGGAAACGTGCTCCAACTGTGCACCTTGCATGGTGCTCTAAGACAACCAGCTAAGCCAGTGTCTGGAATAACACACACGTTCATTTATTGGATTAAATGCAGATCATGGTATCATTATGAAGTAAAGCATCAGTCAAAATCTCACTGGTGTTTCTGTCAATGCCGTGACTCTGACTATCTCTGCTGGGATAGTCAGAAATTAAATTACATTATTCACCTCAAATCATTACATAAATCGTACACTGATCAGTGCTACAGGTAGCAAGGAAACTGTATAGTTATTAGCCAGAAAACAGGTATAATTAGGTTCAGTTAAAAAGAGGAAGCAGATTTGAAATCTGGAGGTCTTAGATTGCTTATCAATAAGAGCAAGAAGCATTTGCTCATAGTTTTCTTAGCGTTTTTGCTGATTGGAACTTTTAGCAACCTTAGCCTACAAAGTTTAGAAAAATAAGGAAAATATGCAAGGTGGTTAGAAGACAGAGACTAACTGTTAATGATTGGACCATTTCCCCTCCCTTGCTGCCCCATTTTTCTGTGAAGCTGCAAGGGCAGGAAGTAATGAATGCAATGTGGTGGTATACATGCGTTGAGATGGGGGAAGGTGAGGGGCATTTTGAGACTCTCCTGGGTTTGTATTGAATATGTTAATTTCCAACAGAGCTTAAATTTGAAGTGAACATAAGGCATATGCATTGTAATGCAAATGCTGGTTTCCTGGTAAGGAAAAGAGAGCATATAGATTTCTATGAAGTGTTTTGTTGATTTGGGTTATTTTTTCCCTTACAGGGTTTGGGGTGGGGTTTTTTTCCCCTCTCTGGGAGATGCAAGAGGATGAACTGCATTTTCCTTACAGTCAGCACTTGGTGTCAGGCTAGATGATGGCCTGAGTGCAGAGAGCTTTTCTAGCTCCACCCTACTTTTAAGCTACAAAGCCAGAAAAGCAGGTCTAATGCAACACTGATTTCTGCGGAGGGCTGTCTCATTAGGACAAGGGAAAGGAGCAGGGATGGTCTTTGAGGCACAGGGTAGTCTCCAGGTGCTGCCTTACTTGGCAGGGGTGTGGGGTGGAGAAAAAGGACATACACTTTCAGTGCGCATGGCTATGTGGCTAAGATCGAGCATTTAACACTGTAGTTCACTCTTTTCCATTGAAGGGTGAACCTTGGGAGTGCTGTCTGAGAGCAAGTCATAACTTACTCTACAGGAGCACAGAATCTGCCATAAAAGAGGATGCTCTTGGATATGTTGTGTCTGATGAAGAAGTAGAAAGGGTGGTCAACCCTAAAATTCAGAACATTGGAAATAGGCATACTTGTTAGTGATATAACTACAGTAGCAGCAGCTGCTTCAGTGCCTTTCTCATCTACTGCAACAAAAGCCTTGTGCAAAACTTTGGAGATCGTCACATCACCCTTCGCAGCCATTCTGCTGAAATCACTGTTGCTGCTGAAGACATTGTGCATCCCCATGCTTCTCAGATTGTCACTGAGGTCGTATCTCTCCTCCATTCTGAACTTGGGTAGGTGCAGGTCCACGAGAGTTTCAGTCATCTTCTTGGAATCAGTCCATTCGCACAGCTTCTCATACGTCAGTTCTCTTTCCAGCTATCGTTTAAGAAAGAGAAGGAATTTGATGTTTGCAAGGAAAAAACAATTAACTACAAATTGATCCATTTTATGGTGATTTAAGAAATTCAACAGTTTTTAAATGGTGAATGTAACGTTTAGCCAAAAGCCTGAAATACAAATTGGTTTTGCTGGAGCTCAGAAGCAGGGTGGGCAATAAACATTTGAGACTTCATGCTGCAAGGTTTTGAGCACCACCCCTGCCAAATTCATTGCAAAAGAGAGGGCTGTCAACACCTGCAGCTGCCTTTCCCTGTTCTTTCCTCTTTTTTAATTCAATTGTGATGTGAAGGAAATTTCTGGGAGATTGCTGGCTGTTTGGCAGGTGGTCTGGTCAAGTTCCATAGGTACAAGTGTAAATACTGTACATATTGCCTTGGCAATTTTAAAATAAACTGCTTCCAGCAAAATCCTTCACTGTCATTTGTGTCCTGAACACTATGTCACTGGGGTCCAGCTCAGATCAAATGGAGGAGAGCAATGAATGGTGTTCTTCACATGATGGACATCAAGAATTTAAGAATCTTGCAATTGTAGTAACTACAGCAGCAAATGTAGCAAATGCAGGCTCACCAAAATCCTGGTTTTTTTCAGACAGCTAATAAATGGGGGGCAAACAGAATGAGGACAAGATCCTGAATAAACTTCCAGGCCGTGGAGAGGATGTGTGCATTATCTCAGGAAGAGGTTTTGACTACTTGTACAGTACTCTCCCTCCTGAATATGCCGTGAAGGTGAAGGAAGATTTAACCCTTAGAGAACATGCAGGGTTGTGTGTCAGTGCTGGGACTGCTGAAGAGCTAAGCATCTGATTATGCACAGTGCTGACTGTCTTCAGTTCTTACCAACTCCGATCACTCAGTGTGGAGAAACTTTCTTGGGATTAGATAGGTATTAAGTGAAATTAATTCAGCTAATGGAGGAGATGAAACAGCATTTCCTCAGAGGGGGAGATATGGTTGCCAGCCTGGCCTTTTTTCTTTTTTCCTTTTTATTTCCCTACGACTTGTTCATGATCCAACATGGGTGAAATGTGCTTTTTTACCTGTTCGAGACCCGTAGTGCTGTCTTTGATGTCATCGGGAAGGAGAATGAACATGCTGACTTCGTGTTTCTCATACGGCAGCTCAATAACTTTGAAATTCATTGCTTCCACAATAAGAACTGGAAATGTATTTCTCATGTGCATCATCTTCACAGGCTTGGTCTTGGTCTGTAAAGTGTTTATTTGTAAGTTAGAAATCATTCCTTGAAAGGAAGGATGACAATGATGTAGTACAGTGGAGGGAGAGGAAACTTCTGTCAGCAGTTTTTATACAGTGATTTGTTGTTCACTTTCCAAAGTTTTTCTTGACTGGACAATATTGCTTATCTTGGTGTTTGTCTCAGAGCATTTTCTTGGGGATGGAGGGAGGAAGAGAGTTAGAAATGTGTGTGAGGATTGGGGGGATGGATCAGGTATGGGGTATGAGCTTACAATACTACAGCAGAGAAACAGCTATGGTTTGAGAGGACGAGCGTTGTGTACCTTTTCTGTGGTCTCCTTTCTCTGGCAACAAAAAGTGACCAGCTGATTGCTTTTTATGTCATGACCCTTATCAGAAGTTAAAACTAATGTCTGAGCAACGTGTCTCATGATGAGGAAAGTTCCTGGCAAGCAGTTACCTTTGCAGGAGGATGCAACCTCTCTTAACATCTACGTCCCTTCATTCAGGGAACAGCCAGTGTGTAAGTGCTAATCGGAAGGCAGGAGTTAGAGTTGATGGAAATCACAGAGCCCTTGTTTTTTGATGTGAATTTGTTGACATACCTCTGCTGAAACCATAACATTAATGTTTCTTCTAGTCTATCCCAACCACATGCCCATTATGGGTGCCCTGTTGCAGCTGTATAATGTTTTGTGCCCAGGTGGGCTGCACCACAGAGTCCAGGGTACCGTACTTGCCCACAACATGGCACATCATTCCTGGCTGTGAAACCTGGACTCTCAAAATCATGTTTTTACAATCTATCCCTTTTAGCACTCTTTTACAAAGAGGTTTTAAGTTCCTCCAGTGCTTTTGGAAACAGTAGCTGTTATCTGGAAATCACTGACATTCAGCTGAGTCGCATGATAATGCTGCAGGGAGCTGAGCACTGACACATTTTGCTGTGACCAGCTTTTCACGGGTAGTCTGGTTACCACAGGGATACCTACAAGACTTGCAAAATGGAACCATTTCAGCAGTAGCTCTTGTCACCCAGCTGTAAGAAGGATACCAGAGGAGCTTACCTTGCTCAGTCGAAAGGGTTGCACATTTGTGCCTTCTGGGTGAAATTTCACTTTCCAGTCTGCCTTGAAGTAAACAGCATTTACCAGGATCAGGTTGGTGGAGACTGTCACATCTCGTGCATTCAGCATGTTCTTGATTTTGCCTTTTGGAATCAAGAGTCAGATTTCATTCCAGTGTAGAGAGAGCAGCGAGGACATGTTTTGATTGTTTTTTCTCTCAGCTCAACTCAGTGAAGAACTCCATGCACATACACCCTAAAATACTTCTCTGACATAAATCAGTTCATCTGTTTATTGTTTCCAAAGCTATTGGCTGCCCACTTCTCCTGGCTAGCTGAAAGGGATTGACTCCTTCCCAGAAAATGTCTCAGCTTCATGGCAAGCAGCTGGAAATGGATGGCCATATAGTGCCTTGCCAGCTCATTATGCCATGTGAGACTAGGCCAGCACCTCTGGCCAGTGTGGGATGGTACAGCAAGGTGGGCATCCCCACCTGCCGTGGAGCACACTCATAAGAAGAGGTGTTTTTTGCCTCTGCCTATGGTGCATGGGTGCAGCGCTTGAGGAGCCACTGATGCAGAGCACAGCAGAGTTGGGGGGAGTCTCCCCAAGGAGCTTACTGAGGCCTGGATCAGGGATTTGAAGCCGCTTAAGTGCTGCTCTTTGTAAGCTCTAAACTCAGTTTACCCTCAGTTTGTTTTTCAATCCAAGCGTTGATTTCCTTTCTGCATTGTTCTGGTGCTGTCTTAAAGTTAACCTTCTGTGGCTCTGCTTTGTAATACTTCTTACTGAGCTGTATGTATGTCTGAAAAATAGAAAAAAAAAAAAGAAAATAAAAAAGGAATAAATAAATAAATGCATAAATTCTATACTATGCTGGGTTTTTCAGTCCAAAAGAGAAGTTGTTAGCTCTTGGACTCACTGATAGCTCCTTGTACATAGGGGACTGCAGGATCATGCTTCTTACTCTCTGTTGGACTGTGAGCTAACAATTGAGAAATAACCAAAGGACAGAAAATTCCCCTCTTTTGTTCCCACTTTCATTTGGAGAAGTGGGGAAGGCTGTGGACAACCCATGGATGTGCTTATTTTAATGCCCTGTTTAAAACTGTGGGTTCCCATAATCAAGCCATATTGCATGTAAAGGAACCCCTGCACCACAGCCGAAGGGCAGTGCATCCTTAACTGCTGTGAGCAGCGAGTATTTTCCAGTGATCACTAAATCCAGGGCTTTTCATTTGCTTTTTCATTTTGCATTTTCATTGGGTTTTCATTCGGGGTCAGCGTCAAACCTGTTCTATTAATGACTAGTAATCAAAATTAGAAATTGTTTTTGCACCTTGTCTGACTCCCCCCCCGAGGTTTAACTTACAGGCAGTAATGGGAAGGTTTGTTCCACGTAGATGCGATTGGCCGTTCTCAGTGAGTAGGCGCTTCTGGGTTTGTTGATGGCACTCAGGAGCTCTTTGAAGCCAGAGTGGATGTTTTCAGCTTGCTTGTGCTCAGGGTCCTTGGAAAGAGAAGACATAGATTCAGCAATTGCATTTTTGCATGTAGTTTTCCAAACGTGCTAATTGTTGTATGTGGGAGAGGGATTTGGAGGGATTCCTCTCTCTTCTTGTTTTTCCAAGTTTACCATCACTGCAATTTTCAGGACTCTGTTTATGATCAGATTGACTGATTTACCATATAGCAAACTTTCCAGACTATCCCAGTGACTTGTCCTTCCATGCTTCTGAGAGTCTGAGTGAAAGGAACTAAAGTTGAACCTGTTGTGAATTACACTGGGGTTTGTACTTTAAAGAGGGGTGCAGACAAGAAATACTGGAATCTTAAAGCTGTGTCTGGATACTGTTGATTCTTGAGATTCTTTATCTTGGGATTTCAATTCTAACAGATACCATTCGTCTTCTCTTTGGTCTCCCCCGAGAAGGTTTGGCCACAGAGGAAGAGTCTTCCGCTCCTGCTGCTGGAATGAAATGGAGAACCTACAAGCAGAGTTTCCAAAGGTAAGGAATAGACACGAAGGAACTGGTGTGACTGAAAGACAAATGCACATTCAGTGGGCATCTTTCTTTGTTCCACATGATAACTCACTTTACTATCTGCCGCTTAGGTGATTAATCAAAGGGATGCTGTGGTATCTGTAAATCCCACAGAGCGACAGTGAGTGACACTGTCCCCCTCCCAAAGCAATGATACAGTGTAAGGCCTCACTTCCCCAGCTGTTGCTTTCAGCAGTAGCAACATATCTGTGCAAACTCAAGTGTTTCTCCCCATGATAATGGTACAGAGGCCTCTGAACAGGAGTGCAGCAGCCCAGAGGGGACTGGGCAGCACTGAGCACCACAGCTCCCTTTTACTCCCTGAGCCAGCAGTGTAGCCAGTACAGCATTAGAGCATGGATTGGGTCGGGGCACGTGGAGCTACAAAAGCTTTCCCTATTTTTCTGCTGGCTTGTCAGACAGTTATTAAGGAAAACATAAATCAAAATAGAAAGATGTATTCTGGCCAGGGGAGAGAGGGAGGGTGCTGGGATCTGCAGGCTTTCTGCCCATGAGGTCGGAACTACAGGTGTCAGCTGTTTGCTGACATAGAGAATATCTTATCTCTGGAAGAATCACAGAATCACAGGATAAATTAGAAGGTGTAGAATAATTTAGGAGAAGTCAGGTTCAGAGAACCTCCATGCTCAGCATGTGATACTGTCCTGGTTTTGGCAGGGATAGGGTTAATTTTCTTTCTAGCAGCTGTTTCAGTGCCATGTTTGGGATTTAGGATGAGAGCAGTGCTGGTAACACACTGATGTTTTTGTTGTTGCCAAGCAGTCAAGGGCTTTTCAGCTTCTCACACTGCTCTGCTAATGAGAAGATGAGGGGGCACCCAGGAAGCTGGGAGGGGGCACAGCCAGGACAGATGACCCAAACTGGCCAAAGGAGCTATTCCATACCAAGAGAGGGCTGGTAGGGAAGGAGCGCACAGCACCAGGACATGCAGTTTGAGGACGGGCTAGCTTCAGGGCATCTCCAAGCTGTACGGCTTGAGTTGAGCAGTTCAATGAGAAACTGCACCATGAATCACCAGTTTCATATATTTTCCTATAAAGTCCAGTTATTGTTATTTCTCCCTCCTTTTACTGCCCCAGTAAACTGTCCTTATCCCAACCCATGAGGTTTGCTTTTGTCTTTACTTTTTTTTCTTCCCCCTGCCTCCATTTTTGCCCCTGGGGGGCGGGGAAGTGAGCTGCTGGATTGGGGAAAAACCACAACAGATACGCACAGGACATTTTATGGTAGTGGAGAAGTCAGGGACCTTGTATAAAATGAATAAAATTTACTGTTCACTTGTTATATTCTCTCGTCTGGTCGGTTCTTTGTTGTTGTGATGGCAAGTTTTTCTATCTAACCCTAACTTTTGCAGCCAGCACAGGAGCTACGTATTGTATGGGGAGTATGCTTCATAGAGCAACCTACCTTTGCTATCTCTGTTGCTGTATTGCCCTTTGCTCCCAGGTATGTCAGAGCCATAGCAGATGATACACTCCAAGGGGAAAAGAAAATGTTTCTGCCCCTGTTGGCTTCATTCAGCTTGTTGAAAAGATCGATTGTGAACTGTCCAACTGATGCTGACACCAGTTCCATTGCTGCAACCTGAAAAGAGGCAACAGACAGAATTGTACCATTTGAGGGTTTAAAATGATGTACGCAGCACATGTAGTGAGAAGTGTTACATGTGCAGCACAACACACTGGCCACTAAAGCAAACAGCCTAATTGTGATGTTTTATCTCCCACTCAGATACTGTTTGCCACCTGTTAGGAGCAGGTTTTCTGTCATCCAGATAATACTTTCCTACAACTGCTTCCATAAAGCTGCAGTTTTCTTTGTGTTTCTTTCTGACTTTGGTTTTCAAAGCCGTGCAGATTTTTAAACTGTGGGTTTGTTTGGTTTTTTCCTTTTCATCCTTAACTAATGATTTATTGAAGTAATGCTCCCAGGGGAATTTAAAGAAACATTTAGTACATAGGTTCACAACACGCCTGAGTTTCCCACTAATTCATTTTGGAACTGTATAGAATTGAGAGCTGATACTTCAGAAAGTATGTAAGCATAATTTGTAGGCTCATGTGATTTTCCTGGCCAGCCACCCATTCTGAATAGTATCATGTATGGAAAAGCTGTTATTTTCTTTTAGATTAATGGATGTTTATTCATAGTTTTGAGCTACTGCATCTTCTGTATGTTCCAGCAATTTTATTTTCTCCAGAAACGGTCAGATTCCTCAAGGTTATGAATATTCCAGACTTTAAGACACCTGCCCAGTAGTACCTACCTCATAATGTTTCCCAGTCAGGAGACCAGTAGATGGTGATTGTTGCTGCTGTTGTTATTGTTGTTAAGATATCTATGTATGGAACAGGGTTGCAGAAATTGTGGAGCAATCTCTGTAGCCTACAGGTATTCATTGAGTGCTTAGTTTCCAAAGTGCTACAGTTCTTCTGGAAGTCAGTGTACTGTCAGTACCAAATCTGTACTCCAGAGCAATTTCCTTTCCTTAGGGAACATGACCAGGACAGTATCAGGATAGAAATTTCTCTTTTTCTCTGCAAATGATTACTCCTCTGAGTCCCTGCCCTGACCCTGCGCAGTGCTGTGCCTTTGCAGAATGAAAATGGCATGTTCCTAACCCGAGGTACAGGAGTCCTTTGTCAAACTGAAGATTTTAGCTAATAAGACAGTTAATGCCCTAAGAAAAATTTATCTTTTTGTGATCAGTTCTGCCCTGAATTAGGAATTTTCCTTAGCCTCACAAGTTTTACTCTAAGAGATGACATCTAGAAAAACATGAAGCAAAATGAACCCACTATAGCACTGGTACGTTTTAATTTACCTATGCAGTCATGCAAGCCACAGATCACTTTCTAAAAGCATCAAGAAAGTTACTTAGATGGTTTCAATATTTACCTTTGATCCTGTAAGAGAGAAGATTGAAGTCTTGTCCTCAGTCAGGGTCTGTGTTTGTGTGTTAAGCAATGAAAAACATTTAGAAATATAGTACTGCTTGCACCTCCCTTTCCTTCTCCCCTACCTCCAGGCTGTTTCCGCCCACCCAAAGCTCCTTTCTGCCAAATCCCCAAAAGATCTTACACAATATTGTCCTCCTTGTTGACCTTGTCACTTTCCAGGTTTGGACATTTGAAAAGGACAATAGGAATTATAATATCATCTCTACTGTTACACCACAATAGTCTGCTGACAGGGCAGCGGAACAGTTCACCCATTCCAATGGTCTTCTGGTGTTGTGGAGACAACAGGCCTGTTGTTTACAATAAATTACTCTAGTAGAAATTTACACAACTAGAATGCATTTTGGTTTCTGGATATAAGCAGATGCTGTAGGCTTGATTCTCCTTCCTGGCTTTGTGCAGCTCTAACTCCTGGGTTTCAAATGAGGTACATCAGCATCAAAGGTCATGAGCTTGGTGATTGAATTAGACTCCCAGAGTCCAACTTCAGACTGAAGATGGGCAGAGGCAGGGGCAGAGGCAAAGCCATGCAAGAGCATTCGGGGTAAAGGACAGACACCCCACTGCTTGGGCTGGTGAAGAAATCTCGCTGCAGCCATGGCTGGGAAAGATTTGAGAGAAATAACTGCAGAACACTGAGTCAGCGCACAGCACTTGGATGTAGGGAAGGAGGGCAAGGGCTATAACACCACCACTGGGCAGGCTTGAGCAAGGATGGAGTGAAAAAATACAGCAGGGACGAACATGGCATGGTATTTGTCACTCTGCAGTCCCAGAAGAGAGCCAGGGTGCTGTTGGATGGTGGAAGAAGGTGGGGGCAATAACTGTAAGACCCTGGGGCAAGGGAAGGGGAATGGAGGAACGGAAGGAAACTGCTGTGTGCTAAGCATTTTGCCGCAAGCCTGATTACAGGAACAGTGTGGGTCAAGTTTTCTAAAACGTGACAGAAATCAGTGTTGTGCAAGGCAATGTAGAAATGACCAAAGTGTTGGGTTTAGTACAAGTAAGTCATCAAGAAATCAGGATAGAGGAAAGGTCAGCTGAATGGTTAGGTGGTAGGAAAGCCCAAGCCAGGAGACTCCAGGTCCCAAAGAAGCGTGCTGAGAGCAAGCAAGCTAGCTCCCTTTGCTACTCAGTATGCAGAGATGGCAGGTAGGATGAGGAAGGGAGGTGGCAAGGCAGAATGGGTGTTAACAAGAGAATCCCACATGTTAATTGAAGGGGCATCCAGAGGGCAACATCCTGCCTGAAGCAAAGACATCATTAGACAAGGTCAACAACAACAACCCTTCAAAGATAGAGATGCCCTAACCTTTCTGGGCAGCTTTCCCCAATGCTGCGCCGCTCACCCTGGGGAAAGGTTGCTCCACTTATGCAACTCGCCCTCCAAGTTTTGTGGCCATTGCCACTCGGTAATGATCCGGTACCGCGAAAAAGACATGAACTCTGTCATCTTTGCAGTCATGCTTAAGAGAGTTGAAGGAGAGAGAAAAGGTGACTGACATTTCCATTGACTTTTGAGGCCTGTGAGTGAGTTTGGATGGGAGTTTTGTTTGGATGTCATGGTTTTGTTCCTGCCTGGCCTCCCAGCCATGGCTGTCCTGTCTTTATTGCTGAGGCACATCAGGAAGTACCTTAGGGGCTTGGCCATGGGGACGTGAAGCCCTTGCATTAGGTGAAGCAGGGCATGGCAGAATCGCACCTGAATGAGGGGTATCCTGTGTCATGTGCCACAGCTGAGTCAGAGAGAAGACAGTGCTGTGGACATGGTACAGGGATACAACAAAGCACTTGCTTCACAACACTGCTCCTGTGCTCTTTCCCACATGGGGAACAGAGCCAGAAGCAACCCTGGAAGCAGCTGGTCATGCAGAAGAAAACAGAAAGGGCTCAGCGACAGGCAACCGTCTCCTTTCTCTCAGGGTAAAGGAGTTCTGCAAATCCCAAGAAGAGATATTTCTACTAAGGTGCTGGTGGTGTCTAAGTCCTGTAAGAGAGCCAGTCCTTCACTCTCTTTCCTGAATGCAGAGAGTTAGGACCATCTTCTGCAAAGGTACATCATTGATAAGGACACTCTCCTCCTTAGGAGAAAGAGCAGTGACAGGAGTAAATGTGTACTGGGGGGTTTTCACGTAATCTTCCAGGAGGCACTTAGGGAGTTAGTATTACAGGCTTGATTTTCCAATTAGAAAAGTGGAAACTAAACTTTCAAGCCACTGAAGTAAGTGACAAAGCAAAATGAGAGTATAGCAGTGCAGTGCTGGGCTGGCAACAGTGTTTGATGCATGGAGGGTTACAAAGGAAAAGGTTTCAAGGCATGTTTCTTATTTTCCTCCAGTTCTGTAGTGTGGTGACTGTGCCCCTGTACTCGGCATTGGTGAGGCCTCACCTCAAGTACTGTGTCCAGTTCTGGGCTCCTCACCATAAGAAGGACACTGAGGTCCTTGAATGACTCCAGAAAAGAGCAACCAGGCTGGTGAAGGGGCTGGAGGGCAAATCATATAAGGAGCGGCTGAGGGAGCTGGGGATGTTTATCCTGGAGGAGGCTGAGGGGAGACCTTATCACTGCCTACAGCTACCTGAAGGGAGGTTGCACAGAGGTGGGTGATGGTCTCTTCAGCCAAGTAACAGGAGATAAGACAAGGGGAAATGGAACCAAGTGACCCAGGGCAGGTTCAGATTAGATGTTAGGAAAAAGTTCTTCACTGAAAGAGTTGTCAGGGTCTGGAACAGGCTGCTCAGGGAGGGTGTTGAATCACCATTACTGGATGTGTTTAAAAGTCGGGTAGATGAGGTACTTAGGGATATGGTTTAGCACAGGATGGGAATGATTGGACTTGATCTTAAGTCTTTTCCAACCTTGTGATTCTGTGGTTCAGTACTTTCCAACTGCCGTGGGACAGAGATTACAAGATAAGTGTGTTACCCCATTTGCATGCAAGAAACAAACACCAGCATCAGGAACATGGAGGGTTTTGCAGGTTTATTTCATTACCAGCTGTGCCAGGCTGTAAAGTCGATATAAAACTGACAACAAAGTAAGTGAGGTAGCTTTCCTGGGAGGACCAGCATAACGAGCTGAAACCAAATGACATGTGGCAGTGTTCTGCAGTTTTCCCTGTTTCTGTTCTTCTGTACCACAGCAAGTATGTTGGGACTCAGTCTGTTCTGCATTGTGGCAGTTCTTGTTCAGAAAACACTGAAAAGATGTGTCAGTGTTACTCTGTGCACAGTTTGGTGCTTAGAGCATAATGCTACCATTTTTGGATTCTTTGGCCAAGAAAAGGAGCCAGAGGGTTGAATTCCAGGTTATTTTTAATATGTGCTCTTTTCTAACATCGAGGGATTTGTCAACAATGCAGGAAGATTAATAAGTGCACAGACTATTGAGATTCTTTTCATGGTGTGCATTTTGTTCATTGTTGTTGCAAGACCCTGCTTTGTAGGGTCTCTTCCTAGGGGGAAGAGAACCTTCCCAAGAAGAGGATACTCTTGGTCTTGTTGTGCCTGATAAAGAAGAGGAAAGGGTGATCTGCCACAAAAATAATAGTGGCACCAAGACTTCGTGATGCCAGTGATGCTGCACTGGCAGCTGCTGCCTCTGTGCCTTCTTCATTGACTTCCAGGTAACACTTGTGATAAACTTGTGACAGAAACAGATCGTTGTTCTCTGACATTCCTGTGAAATCAGCTTGACCTTTAGTGAAGGCATCTTGTATCCCCATCCTGCTCAAAGTCGACTTGAGGTCATATTTCTCTTCTAATGTGAACCGGGGCAGATAAACTTCCATTTTCATTTTCTCCATTAATTCTGGGTTGGTCCATGTAGACAAGTTTTCAAAAGTCAATTCTCTTTCCAGCTGCAGTTAGTAAAAAGAGAATCAGAAAATTATGGAGTGTTCAAGAACCTGTGCCCTAAGGACTATGCTTTCTCTCTTCTTAAATGGAAAATTTTCCAAACTTGTAACAGTACAAAAAATAAAATGAAGTACTAAAAGACCAATGTGGACATCTTTTTGACTAGAAAGGAGTATATTACTCTACAGTAGGTCAATGCCATATTTGAACATTTCTTAGTAATTGCCAGGGAATATAGGTGGGTTAAATAGTTGTAAAACAAAACCATCTGTGTCAGGTAACAATCTAGTTGATTTGCTGTTCACATTTCTGTCTTCCCTACATTTTAGAATGAGCAAGAAAGAGGTTGGTTTTTTGCTTTTTTTCCTATGGAACACCCACTAGCATAAATGAGAATTTATGTAAGAGTTTGTTATCCAAAGGCAGGATCAGTCTCTTTACAGAAGGTGGCAGTGTCCATATATGTTAGCTCTGGAGAGTCTGGAAAGTAATGAGGGCTGTCCAATTTGTGTCTTTGTTTATTATATTTTTTCTAAGGAAATCATATCTGTCTGAATCAGTACAGACAGTAAATCTCAGCAGGGATGGCTTTCTGTCGTAATTTTTATTCATCTGCAAGAAAAGTCAGTCTTGTATGTTTTGGAGTAACTATTTCCAGGTCTGATCAGCAGAAGCACCAGCTGCTGAGAGTAAGAAATCTCATCTGAGCTCCAAGAGGTTCAAGTTCACAGTCCTAGACCAAGTTTGGGGTTCATTTTTCCTTGAGTCTGATCAGTACCCTCCTTCCTAGAAACGTGACCACAACCTTGTCTTTTACCCCAGGCATGCATAAAATAAGTAAATAATTACTTTCTTGGATTTCACATGTTTCCCTAAGTTCTCAGTTGTTTACCTTTTGTAGGCCGGTGATGTCTCTTGGTAGCAGGATGAACATGCTGAGGTCATTATTGACATATGGGAGCTCAAGAACGTCAGTCTGGATTGATTCTACGTAGGTAGAGTTAAATTTATCACTCAGGTACATCATGGGCACTGGTTTAGTCATATGCTGCAACAAATCAAATTAGATATTTTCAATTTGTGCTCTGACTGAAGAGTAAAGAACCGAGTTAAAGTAGCACAGTGGAAGTTTATTGCATTTACTCTACAACCTGCCTGGTGTGCCTGAGACATCCTTATGGTTCTAAGTAGTAGGACACAGGACCTACAGGGGACCTCTGGTCTTCTGGAAAGGCATTTGGAAGCTAAGTAGGCTATCTGAGCTCTCTCAGGTGACACCTATTACAGGAAGCTGCATTGCACTCTGATTTATCACGTGCTTAAAAATGAAAATGTAAAGAACTAATCCACAACATTTTTGCTCATCTCTTTGTTTTCACTGCCCTCAGAGAGTGGAAGCTCATCTCAAGCCAGCTTCTGTCAATTTTACTCGAGGCTCAGGTGCTACTATGTGTGGGCAGTCTTTGTGCTGAAGATGTCGTGAAGAAACTACTCTGTAAGCATTAAATAAAATAACTTTCATGCTGGATTTCATGTGGATTTAACTTCTGACAAGGATTTCTCTCCCTCATCTTTTCACAGCTTTTTCTACCTGTGCTCTAGGATGCAGGTCACTATATCCCCATACCGTGTTTACTCTGAAAGGCCTCTGCCTGGTAGCTTTAGCTTCGAACTTGGTCGCCCAATTTCCTTTGAAGTAGAGCGCGTTTACCAGGACAAGTCTGGTGAGTGAATCTACAGATCCAGGAGGCATCAGATTTTGGATTTTACCTAGAGAAAACAGAAGGGCATTTACCCACTTGTGCAGTTTTACTGTTTCAGAGTAAGTGTAGGCATAATTTCTGCAGATAGGAGCTAGGGAAATTGTAAGTGCTGATACAGCACGTGGCTGGTTTGAGATTTTCCACAGATCTGTAGTTACTGGGGTAGTCTAGATTTACAAAGAGCAGCAAGCCACATTCCTCCCATGTTCAGTTGGAGGACACTAATTTTAATAAGGACTTCTCAGTAGGTGACTACTTTAGGAAAACCAATCTGATTGACCTTTCTGAGATGAATGGTTTACCTGCCTTGGGCCCCTTGGGTACAGAGCTCAGTGCCAAAATGGCTTCTTTTTGAATCGGGGGAGGGGAGGTTGGAGCTTACCTTCAGTCTGGTGTTCAACCCTGGAATTTATCTCTTTTCTGATTTCATCTGCTGCGCCCACAAAGTCAACTGATTGTGGCTCCGCATTGTAGTATTTCTTGAAGAACTGTAAGTATTCCTGCAGTGCAAGAGAGAGACACCTGTCTTATGTTTGTTGCCTGCCAATATGAATGCTAATAAATAACTACAGCCAAACAGTGAGAAAACATGGTAAAAATTTTGTAGACTCCAGGCTGAGCCTTTTATCAAAGGAACAAAGTACTTTTTAGTGAAAAAACTTAATTTAAATCTTCTCACCTAACTACATCTGCAAATCACTCTCAGATACACATCACATAAACCTAAAATTTTCACGGTCCAAAATCTTAGGAGAAGTCTCATAGAAAAAAACCTTCTATGTGAAAGATAACAATATGATTTGCAGATGCAATCAAAATATTTAAAAGCATATGGTTTACAGTATGTAGTCACAGATAGATCATAAAGGTTAAATGGCACTGCATAATCTGAATTAATAGGCTACTTACCTTACTGAAAGGCAGCGACTTTTCTCCATATAACTGGTTGACACTTTTAAGCAGGTAATTTTTAGTGGGTTGGTTGATTTCCAAGTTGAGTGCTTTAAACCCAGCATGGATATTATCCGATTTCCCAATTTCCATCTTAGAGAAAAGGAAAAAAAAAAAAAAGCCATTATTCATCCAATAGGTAAAAAAGTTCAAAACCCCTAGTGTTTTTCTTCACACTGCTCCAAGTAAATTATTTCTGTTCAGGTGATCTGTTGCTTGTATTGCAGCACAAAGGGGTGAGCTCTTAAAAGGTTAACCTCAAGGTATTAAAAGCTGACAATGCAAGCGTCTCAGAATGCAAGTGTTAAGAGCCTGAACTACGTAAAACATTCAAGGATTAGTAAGTGGAGGCGTTGAAAATAAGTATATCCAAAGAATGAGATACAAACTGTAACTGTTAAACAATGCATGAATATTTGGCTGCATGACTACTTTAATTTATGAAAGTCAAGTGTGCCATGTGGAAAGTTTACCCCAAAATCTCTTATTCTTGTTCTTAATATTTTGTGGGGGTTTTTTGTTGTTTTTTTTAAATGAGCTCACGCTCGAATGAGCTCAAGGAAGTTGTGCTGTGAGCTAGCAAGCTAAACATCTGGACCTCTGCTGCATTCATCTTGTCATTACATCAGAATCAGAGGCATAAAAGGACATGTAACCTTCCTCAACTTGTTAGAACGGTCCCTTTGCCCTACCCACGGGGCTCCGCAGTCCTGGCCGTTCAGACAAGCATTACGCACGAGGAACAATCTCTCTCCTGTTCCTGCACTGCAGAAGGGCTGCTGACGTAGCCCCCAAAATAAACCTTCCCGCTGTGGGATGTGGCTGCGCGAGGCAGATCCAAGTTCCTGTTCGTCGGAACTTGCAGCCACCGGGGCTTAGTGGGCAGACAGCAGGGAGAGGGCTCGTGCCCACAGAGGATAAGGATAACAGGAAAGGATGCAGGGAGAAGAGCTGAATACCACCATGGCTGACTTGTCAATGAGGAAAAAACAGCCTTTACTGACTCAGAGGGATTGCATTTGCTCTTTTGCTATGTTAAATTACATATACTTCGGTACTCGCCAGTATGTCAAAGAAGTACCTCAGGAATATATAATGATTTCCATATCTCTGAGTTTTATTGCAGGCAACTAGTCTGCCTTGGGAAATACCAGCATGTCATTTTATCTTCTTAGCTACTCAACTGAAATGGAGACTAACTTCTGAAGCACATCAAGCATAGGTAGTCTGGAAAAGTTGATGTTCTGTTTTACATGGCCTTGATGCTGCAATCCAATGCATGGAAGGGCACCTCTGTTCTTGTAATTACCATGTCTGTTCAAAGAACATGTTGTTGTTAAATAGCTAGCTATTGAACAGGAATAATTTGAGGAAGAAATCCCTCCTCAAGGCTGAAGGAAAATGATCGAGTGATTACTGGCAGAGAAGGGTAACATTAAATTTAAAATTTTGTAAATTTGAGGTTAGTTTTTGCAACTCTACCTAAAAAGGGGAAGCATGTAATAAGTATTGCATTAGGTGAAGGTATCACAGGATGCTGTACCAATTAATTGTGTATGCTACATCTGAAGAAGGCAAAATACAAATGCAGAAGAAAAATAGAAGCAAGAGAAGATGTGACCATGCTTGTCTTGATCACTAGGCTTGGTGAGATACCTTCTGGAAACAAGCACGTCGATTTGTTAGACGGTCTTCTGTTCTGGAATATACTTGCATTCTTATGGTTGTGGTGACATTTCTGGCTCCTTCAGCTTTATTGAAGTGTAGTGCCTATAATGGGAAAATCAATAATAAATGCAAGGATAGAAAATTTGCTGTTTCAGTAAAATCTTTCAGTGAGGTCATGAGACTGGTGATGAAGAGAGTCAGATTTGAGTCATGCCCTGGGGTGACCAGTTAATACCTGGAAAGAGAAAATGATCTCCAGATGGGCACTATCAAAGCCAAAGTCTAAATGGAGCTGTCCTGTGTGCCAGAAAGCATGAAAATGGTGCGGGCAGTTTCATGCCTTAAATCCCTTGCTCTGAGCATGTGCGCCTTACCCAGGCTACGCAGGGGTGCATCCAACCTCCGAACATTTTTCAGAAGAGCTATATGCCTTATTTTTTTGTTTGTTTCCCCACCTTAACAGCAGATCACTCTGTCTTTGTTACCCTCCTGTCCTTCTTTTTGTTCTGTAACTCAGGGGTTAGAAGTGGGACAGGTGGGACAGGTAGGACAAGTTGGCAGGTGGGACAACTTCTGCCTTAGCAGAGGCAAACTCACAAGCCTTGGTTCCTGCCACAGGAGCTGGGTAACTGCAGCTGGGCTGTTCTCACTGCCTCCGGCTGAAGCCGTGAGCTTCACACAAACAGGACTTGGGGGTTTCAGTAAGTGATTTTGGCCTGTAAAATACATACCCCAAAGAAAGGGTGGTGGGCTCACCATGTTTCCTCTCTGATATAGTGGATGTGGATTTTATGTTTAGCAAAGGGCCAAACTTGTAATAACTACAGGGGAGAGTCTTCTTGTGTGGGGTCGTTTCCAGAGAGAGGAGATGTGAGATGGGAATTGTCTGTGGCAGAGTAGAAAGAGACTCCAGGTTTCCCATTCCCTGGTGAGTGCCCAAGTTACCGAGCTTTGGGATGAAGATCCCTTATTTCTCTGGGTGGGATTTAAAAGGAGACAGTGTCAGCAGTGACACTTCTCTCATTTCCTGGGGACCTGTTTCTGGGGCTAAAGTAACAATCTCTTTGACCTGCTCAAGTGGAGAACTGTTCTGTTCATTGCAGCGTGCATTAGGGGTGAAACAGGAGCTGACATATATGTATGTAGAGTTTTGATGAGTATTTTTTTCTGCTCATGGCTTTCCTCTGTTCCACCACAGTCAATTTCTTGCATAGAGAATGTTATTCCAAGAGATCAGCCCTTTCAGACAGCTACATTTTGAAGCCCAGACTCACCTTTGCCATCTGATCTGCAGTGTTTCCTTTGGCTCCCAAATAAACAGTAGCCAGGGCAGATGAAATGCTCAAAGGGGAGAACAGAATGTTCTTGTCACTGTCATTCTGACATTCATGTTTGAAAAAGTCGAGAGCAAACTTTGTGTTTGCGTTATGCAAAGCTTCCATTGTTCTGGACCTGCACAGAAAGGGAGAAAATACCCAGATAACAAACCACTGATTATGACTGCTATCTGTCTGCAAGTTTCTCTTTAGTTTTTTGACATTTCTTTAGCGATTTGAAGACTTTCTAGAAGTATTTATCTATATGAAGAATGAGGAAAGTCACATAAGGTTTTGGCGTGTCCTGTTGCACTGATGACACTAGCTACCACTTAGATTAGGGAAAAAGGAGCCTTCAACCTTGTTTTGTATTTGCTCACCAGGACGTTTACTGCACTGGCTCTTATAGCACCTTGGAGTGACAATTGATACTGTTACTCAACAGTGCTTGGGCTAGAGGATACTGAGGGACTGTCTCTAGTGACAAGTTTTATGCTTTAGTTTGTGCAAGCTCCTTTCAACGTTTATTAACTGTAGTGAACAAACTCCAGTAACAGTAACAGCCAAACTATCCCTTTAGGACAGGACAAAATACTCCTTCCGATGCCTGTGCAAGCACCACCCCAACTATTGAATGCTAAGCATCCTGAATTCCCTTTTTAACTTTCAAAAACGTCCTAAAACTCTGCTTTATAGCACTAGCCCAGATCCTAGCTCCACAGTTCTTCTGCAGGATGAGGTTTCCATAATCAGTGGAGCATACATACTGCAATTTGTCATTTACACTGCAGGCTTAGCTGAGAGCAGGCACTAGGTGCTTGTCTGGCTGGTATAGGCTGGCTGGAGAATAAAGACAGTTTGTGACCCGAGTAACTTGCAGACCGGGAGCTGACCCAGCGTTTGTAAGAACTCAAGACCACAAGAACAAATTAGCTGACTTAAGCAAACACAGTGGTTCTTAATCTGCTACAATGCATATCCTGGCCAGTGAGATCTAGGAATTACAGAACTCTCTATGATAAATTACTCTTTCTGTCCACTTTTAAGACTTCCACCTACTCAACCATGCCTGTGCCATTTTAATAAATTACCTTTCCAAGCATTCATTGTTTCCAAATCAGATCTCTGCTTCCTTTTTTTTTTATTAACACACTTGTCAACAAAGCAACATCATCAAAGAGCATAGGAAATAAATAATCTCTAGAAAT
The DNA here is from genome assembly GCA_022605575.1 of Laterallus jamaicensis coturniculus. Taxonomy (NCBI): domain Eukaryota; kingdom Metazoa; phylum Chordata; class Aves; order Gruiformes; family Rallidae; genus Laterallus; species Laterallus jamaicensis. The sequence continues at coordinate 10,251,888 of JAKCOX010000002.1, read as the reverse complement.
CATCACAGTACCTTGTTTTGCGCAGGGAGGAATGCTGCTGCTCTGAGTGTCTCCAAGGTTTCTGTAGTTCACACACGGGGTAGGGTGAATTTATAGTGTGCCTGGCCAGTTCTGCAAAGGTTCTTATGATTCATGACTATGCAATTTATTATGCCCTGAAGGCCACATCCCGGTGGAAGAACTGAATCATCTCAGAGTAGGATGTGAAGTGATGGTGAGAATGATACCATACAGGAACCTTACAAAACTGACTGCAGAATTATTTTTATAAACACACTTGTGGCAACCAGCTAGTAACAACCTGAACCTCACTACTTTAAACAACCTTTCTTTTGTGGGTTGGGGGGTGTGTGTGTGGGGTGGGTGGAGTTTTAAAAAAAGGCAGTTGCTGACCTACTTTTATTGTTTGTCTAGTAAAATTTATTTCTGAGGAGAGAAAAGTGACTTCTTATGTGTGAGTTTTTCTATTGCCTGTTTCCTGCTGAGTATTTGTCACTCCCAGAGGGTTTCTATTTTAGAAAAATTGGCTTTGTTAATCTTGGAGGATTCTCAGACTGTACTATCAGGGAAATGTTGTCACTGAGAGATAGTGAAGGCTGAGAAACACCAAACCCTTGCTTTTATTATCAGAAGCAACATCACTAGAACTTGGTGTGGGATCTTAGATTAGACTTTATTCTTCTGTTTCCCAACCCTAATTGGAAAGCTGCAGTTTAACCAATATCAAAGATCTCAGAGATCTATTCCTTATATATCCATTCCAGAAATGGAAATTCTGTCAGATACTTTTGTTCTTCTTGCCTTGTCTGTCAAAATACCTTCTTCCCTGGTTTTCACTGCAGTCATGCTGTCCTTTCCTCTGTTGTCCTCTTTGTAGCTAGCCATCCCCACTCTGACCCCTAGCCAAAACACCCGGTGTAACCCTACCATTGCCCTTTACTTCACTCTTTACCTCTCTGCACAAGTTGACAATACCACCTTGAAAACCTGCATAGGAGCTTCTTGTCTACTTGACACCGAGCAAGACTCACTCACAAAGTCTATCTCCTTCAGCATGAACTGCCTTCTGAGAGCTTTCTTTTGACCTGCTGTCTACAAGCATACATTTAACATGGACTTCTGTTGTAGGTCAGTGGCTGGCACAGAGGATCCTGTATTGAGGAATGAACCATGGAAGTACCTGCAAAATTTAGGAGGCCGCAGCGCTGCGGGGTCCCCTGCAGTCCCCAGAAGGGCGAACCTTCTGCATTGACATAATTTGGGAACTGGAAGCTTTGTTAAAGTTGCTTTCCTTGTTGTGAGGAATGCATGAACTTAATCAAATGGTGTTTTCCTGCCCCTTGGGTGTTTTGAAGTGGTAGGTACATGAAAACAGCATGTTTCAGTGTGAGTTGTAATTAGGCGGATCTGTTATGTTCTCCAGAGAGCAGCATAGTGTACGAGAGGTGTTCACTGCAGAATTAATTGCTTCCATTGCGCCTGGGAAAGTTGTAATCTGTTTACATTGGCCTTAAGTGATTTCCAAACCCTAAATGATTTGAGTAACCCTTGCAAATTTAGCCATGTTGTTGAACGAGTGATAGGTGCACACTGGATAGACTCCATCCTTAGAGCCATTACTGTGGATTTTCTGTTTTTTAAGCAGAGGTGAGTTTGACTTGCAGCCCGTGATGCTGCTCGCTGCTTTACAAGAGGTAGCTGAAGAGACTTGTGTACAGAGAAGTGCTGGGTTAGACTGAATGAGCAGCTCATGCCTTTGTCCAAGGGTTTTAAACTACCTTTGTAAAACACCTCTTGAACGGCATGGCTGGTAAATAGCAAAAAAACCCACCCCAAAACAAACCCCCCAAAACCAAAAAAAAAACCCGAACAACATACTGAGGAACTAAAATTATACTAGTCTCAAAGGACAGACAGCGTATGCTAAATCAACGGGTTAGATGGATTTTCCAATACACTTTTGAACTGGCAGCACCAGAGGACACTGCTGAGTGGGTGGTGGTACTGCTGACTCAGTCGCAGCCCTACTCTCGCTCCCACTTCATACAAAGTCAACACAGCAGCACACTAGAAGGCTTGTGTGAATGCTGTCCTCCCTGCGGGTAGTAAACCTGTGGGCTTTTTCACTGTAGCTGTTCATGTTTCCATTTGGCCAGGACAAACACTGGCAGGACATGGGTGCCCTGGGCAGATCTCAGCGATAGAAATGTGTTTCCCCACAGTTTCAGTGTGACTTAGCACAAGTCATCGTGGCTTCCCGACACAGTGCGTCGCTCTGTTTGTTAGCACCTGCGTTCAGGAGCACATCAAATACTTGATGTCTGAGCAGAACGTTTTAAAGGGCTATATAATGGCTCTTGAGGGTCTTGAGAGAAAGTCCTTCTGTCAGAGAAAAAAATGTTAGTGTCTGCTTTCACACTATTTCAGTACACCACTTTCCATGGCTGGTTTTCCTGTTCACTGGTAGCTTATTTTAGCTACCATCTCTGCGTAGCTCTCGGAAATCCGCTTTAATTCAAACGAAACATGTTCTATATTTCAAGTAGATTTTAAAAGAAAAAAATAAAAAAGGAAGGGGGTTGTATTTGAAGGAAAATGTTCAGTCCCCCTGTCATCTTATTTTTTTTACTGGTATAAGAACTGTTTATTTACTCGGGAGTCAAGAATTTCTGGTTCATCGAGCAGAGCACTCTCTGTCCTCTGGCACAGCCAGAGCAAGCCAGTAAATTCTAAACATGAAAGGATTTTAAATGTCCCCAAACCTTAAAAATTCTTTCAGGAGATACAAGCAGCATCGGGAGGAGAAGGGTTGTGAAATCTGATAATATCTGAATCCCTTTAGAGGTCTGATGTGTGACTTAAAAACTATGAGGAAGACAGGCACAGAAACTGAGGCAAGAATAAGGGTGCTGAGGGACTAGATGCTAGAAACTAGATGTTTCTGTGCTAAGGAAAACTCTCTCCTGGGTGATGCCTCTGTCATAGCATAATTTGGAGCACAGCATGAGCTTTTTCTAACACTTATCAACTAAAAGTGAAAATATAATTTATATATGCATTACCTAGATTGGTTATAACAGGTTTTGGGTTGTGCTATAACAGATTTTTACATAGGATAATTTGTATTATCCTGAAATCTCACATAGTTTTTAAGTTTATTGGTTCTTTGGGGATCTTTTTTTCCCTTTAAACCTTTGATTGGGAATACACGTGTCTTTATTTTGAAACGCAGTAGATAGCAATCTGTTGCATACCTCCTACAGGTAAGTTTGCAAGCCTTCCCTTGCCAAGCAATCCTTGCCGACACACTCTAACAGTATTCAAAACCTTGTGAGCTTCCAGAGGGTGCGGTGAGGTTCCTGTATAAATATTACGGAGGCATTTTGCTCCACGCCTGCAGAAAGCAAAGGTGTGGTGAAATTTGACAGGACTGACATAATTCGTCATACGTCGCTATTACTGCTACACGCTTTGTCTAGGACACTGTAATTATAAAGATAGTGTTTTTCCTGAGAAATTCAGCCACGTGAAGAAGCGTAATACTTCTGAGAAAGGTCTGGTCTCTGTATCTGGAGATAGCTGGTCAATAAATATGCACACTGTTTTTGCGTATTCAAGGGGGTGCAGTTTTCCTTTCGATGACTCAGGCAATGAGCATTTTTAAACTATCCCAGGTAGCAGTTAGTATCAAAAATATGAAGAACGGCTTGAATTTCTCAATCATGATACACAGCACTGTGTTATGAGTCATGACATTATGTGTGGCTTGCATGTACTTTGGCCGAAACTTGTCATTTTTACAAAGAAATCTCTCAGAGGGTGTGTGTAACTGTACGTCAGCCGCACAGCTGCTGAATCAGAAAGCTGCTCCCCGCTTTGTGTTAGTGGGAGTTTCCTAGGGTGCAGTGCTGTAGTGCAACATGTGCCACGTTGTGGGACGACAAATGCGAATATCCAGTCGATGTGTCTCCCAAAACACACCTCTAAAGAAGAGTGCATCCTGAACAGGACCCTTGTGCTGATGTGAGAGAGAGTAGAGTGTAAGGGAAGGGCTCTCTTTTAAGAAACCCGTTTAAACATTTGCTGTTCTTTTACACAGCTCGGCTGCACATACTCTTGCCTGGTGATATGACCGTGGGTTTCACAAGGCAGTGGGTATTCTCCAGATTTTCATCAGGAGTATTTCCCTGATACTTGCAGAAGTCTACTGGAAATCTTAGCTGCTCACTGGTCTGCTTGGGACCTTCTGGCCCTCTGTAGTTTCACACTTTCTGGGCTACATTTGTGGCTGATCTGATATACCTGGCTAAGTGGACATACAACAGCAGAAAGTCTTTGTCCTCGAAGAGGGCTCCCCCCAAAAAAGGGGTCTGGGATGGAATTTCCCCCTCAGACCGAAAAGGACCTTGGATGAGCTGGAGTGTCCTTACCATCATTTGAACATGCCTTAACAATGCCTATGCCCTTGCAGGATTCTTCCATCTTTCCATCTGTTACGTTCTCTGCCTATTGCACAAAGGAGCTCAGTCTCTTGAGACCTGCATCTTTTTACATGGTTCAAGTTGGCAAACTTTTCATAGCAGTGACCAAGTTAAAATTAATGAAGTGATACAGGACAAGTAAGACAAGTTGATCTCGTGTTCCTCTCTGCTCACATAAAAAATGAGATGGAATATTTTAATTTTGTTACTCAAGCTTTTGTGAGAGAGAAAAAAGTGTATTGCAGGGTATTGCACTGAGGACCTTCTTTTAAAATATCTTGATGGTCTCTACCAAAGCTCTTTGAGCTGCCCTTTCCAGATGTGATTCAGCTGTGTGCAGACGTTCACAGTTCTGTTGTCCTTTGGACTGGTATCTGTGGCTTTTTTCAAACCTAAAAGCAGAACTCTCTTTGTGAAGTTTAAAATTAGCACGATTGCCCTTTTCAGCTGCTTTAGACTTTCTTCTTGACCTATCTCACTTCATTTTCTAGGGCTTTGGCTTTATCTTCTGACACTTTCTTGGTATCTCTTGTTTCTGTGGTTGATAATTCCTTGTCTAGGCACATAGGCAGACCAAGCCATCAACCAAGACTAATTTAATTTCAGTGGTACAGAGGCAACATTGGACTAAAGAAAGTTAGCAGGGTAGGTGTAAGGAGAGGCAGAGCACTAGTTCTTTGTGGCTGGAAGAATGGGCCCTCACCCCACCTCCTGCAGAAGCTGCTGAGATGCAGTGTGGACTCTGCAGTTGACAAAGCCTCATCACGTGGCAGATGATCCCTCTAGGCAATAGGAATGTCAGTGCTCTCCTCCCATTTTCTTCTTTAGTCTCGAAATTTCTTCTCCCTGACATTTCTTCTCTTAGAAGCAAGACTTGAGTCCAGCCCTGCCCTCTTCCCTCACTGCCCCAAGGAGATACAGATTGCTGAAGGGCATTGGGGGTAAAGGAGGACATGCTGAAGGTCCAGATAAGCAGCATAGTGGGGAAAGGATAGCGATGAACCATGCCCAAGGGAAATGAGGCAGAACGAACCAGGAAAGAAGGAAGCAGAGAGAGGAAGTGCTCCTACACACAGCTCTATAAAGCTAAATAATTCTTCCTCCACCCCCTTTGTTCATCGTTAATGCCCATGTTTCTGCCTTTCTTACAAGAATTCATATGGCACTTCACTATTCTCCCTTTCCACCTTGACCTCTTATCAGAGCCAGAACACAGGAATTTTACCTGTGTCCTTAAGAAGTCAGCCTTCCACTGTAAGGATTTGCTTACCTACAAGATCCTGTCCCTGTCATTTGTTAGGTTCCACTTATAGAAGTTCATAATTTGCCTGCATTTATTTTAGACTGTGGGTTGCTATTAAAAAAAAATAGGAAAATGCTGTATGAGTTGAAAAAATAAAAGCTCAAAATTCCTTGCGAAACCAGGTCTGAGAATGCACGTTTACATTCTCTTTCATTTGTGTATTAGAGATGGATGGACTGCACTGTTGGTTAAGGAAGCGACTACTGAGGGCAAGAATGTGACTGCTCATGGTGTGCTGACAGAAGTGAGCAAAAATTAGGAGGCAGCACTGAATCTGGCTGTCTGTATAGTGGAGGAGATGTACTTTGCATCTTCTGCTTGAGAGGAAGTATATTTTAATTGATAAGAACTACAATGGCTGAGAGGTAGCACAATTTTAGAACAAATGCTGAAAATTAAGTGTCCTGAAGATTTTTGGTGCCCTATTTCTGTGACCAGATCAAGAGAAACTCCAAGTCAACAGGAAACACATTGTTATCTCCCTTGCAATAAATTTCCCCAGTTGTTATCTCCTGACTAGCAATTAACTAAGATATAGGAAAGTGAAGGAAAATATTTGAACTATTTATACACCAGTGAAGGTGGTGTCAGGTTATTTTCCTTCTTTTGCAAGATCATGTTTGCTACCAGCAAGCTATGGCCCTTAGGTCTTGCCAAAGTATGTGCAATCTTGGGGAATGGAGTGGGTAGAGGAAGCCAAAGCAAGTAGAACAAGCGAAATACTGTGTGGTGGGACTGAAAACATTCCACTGCAGAACACCCAGCACTGGTGCCATGCTGTGCATACTGGGCTCAGCAAAGAGCATAGCTTTCCTGCAGTAAGTTCACCCCCCAAAGCCCCTCTCTTTCACTCTTCTTGTACTTCTCTGAGACTGTTCTTCACAGGTCTGTTTCCTTTCTTGCTTCAGTGGCAAAGGGAAGAATAATTCATTCCGGAGAGAAACTATAACTTGCAATGGACACTGCTGCTTCTTCCAAGGTTATCCTCTTTAGTGACAAAATAATAGCCTATAAAGCTTTATAAACACACCACAAAGATAATTAGAAAACTCATTCCCATTTCCCATTCCCATGTGTTCTCCAAGGCAGCGTTGTGTCTCAGTGGGATATACATTCCGCATGTATCCAGCTGGCTTCTAAACTGCTTATCAGCATCCTATTCCAGAGGGACTGGATGAATTATGAAAGTGTTACATCTGACTAGTTTGAGTTGCATGAATAAGGGATTATGGGTCATGAGGTCCCTTCCTGGCAGAAGATCAATCTGAATATTGTACCACAACTCTGATAAAAAATTCCAACTCCCTGCTCCTCACAGGACTACTTAAAACTAAACCATATGACTAAGAGCATCATCCAGACACTCCTTGAACTCTGACAGGCTTGGTGCTGTGACCATTTCCTTGGTGAGCCTGTTCCAGTGACAGACCACCCTGCCAGTGAAGAACCTTTTCCTAACGGTCAGTGTGAACTTCCTCTGGTGCAGCTTCATTCCATTCCCTCACATCTTATAGCTGGTCACCAGAGAGAGATCAGCACGTCCCCTCTGCTGCCCCCCCCTGGAGGAAGGTGTAGACTGCCATGAAGTCACCCCTCAACCTTCTCTTCTCCAACCTGAACAAGCCAAGAGACCTCAGCTGCTCCTTGGTAAGTCTTACCCTTGAGGACTTTCACCAACTTTTTTCCCTCCTGTGGACACACCAACAGTGTGATGTCCTCCTTACATTGAGGTGCACAAAACTGCACACATTACTGGAGGTGGGGCCGCACTGGTTCAGTGTAGAGTGGGACAAGCACCTCCCTCCACTGGCTGGCTACACTGTGCTGGGTACACCCCAGGAGATGGTTGGCCCTTTTGGCTGTCAGGGCACGCTATTGCCTCATATTCAAGTTGCCATCAACCCAGACCCCCGGATCTCTTTTGCGGGGCTGCTCTCCAGACTCTCAGCAGTTTGTGTGTATAACCAGGATTACCCTGTCCCAGGTGCACTTGAAATACTCCAAATGAAATGTATTTGCTTAAACATATTTTTATTATGATTAAAGAAGCAAAAGAGCACATCTGCAAGACCCGTTACATGTGTACACATGGAAAACAATTTGAATAGAAATACGCCCTGTTTGGTCGTGACAATTGAGCCAAGAAGGTTTAAGGAAAAATATTAATTATAAGATTTCTATAATGCTTCTTCAGAAAGTGAGGAAGAGCCTTGCAGTATCAGGAGCACAAAGAAAAAGCAATTGCCTTGTCAGAGAATGGTTAATGACAGTTTAGATTCTGGGAGTTCTGAAGATACTAATTCCAGCAGAGTCACCAGAAAGCTTGAGCATAGAGAAACCTGGCTTAATTAGAAGGCTCCATTTTTTCCATAAAATTTCTGCTGATAAATGGTGGTGTGTTTTTTTCAGTGTGTTTCAGCATTATTATTGTTAACTTGGACCAGGAATATCTCTGTTCATGCTCATCCTTTCTTTGGGTCCAATTTTCCTTCCCTGAACTCTTTGTTCATGACTAAATATAACTCTGAGGAAAGGAAAGGCAAAAGGCCTCTGTTTTCATGGCATAATTTCTCTGACTGAATTTTATATTTTTTTTTAAATAAAGTTTTCTGGCTTTAGAAAATATGGGTGAGAGAGAAAGTATGCATTTCTTTTTACTCTTGATACTGCAGTGCTTTGGGTCTTGCTGTGAGGAACAGAAAATCTTTCAGCTGTCCTCTCTTTAAGGGGAAAAGCATCTGCCAAAGAAGACAATGCTGCTAGATGGGTTGTGCTTGATCAAGAAGAGGAAAGGGTGGTCGGCCTTAAACTCTTCATAGCTACTTGTAGATTCCACCCCATCTCCTGTTGAGCCTACCACCTCACTGCCTGATTCATAGATTTCCACAAATGCCTCATGGAAGGCCTCAGACATCTTCAGGCTCTGTGCTGAAGAGATGCCAGACAGATTGGCTGATGAGCTGAACAGGTCGGTCATTCCCAAGGCCATTAAGACAGAGGTGAGGTTGTATTTTTCCTCGATCTTCATGCGGGGGAAGTACACTTTCATTTTCTTCTCTTCCATCGCACTAAAGCTGGTCCACTCCATGAGTTTTTCAAAGGTGATTGAGCTCTCAAGCTGCAAGGAGACAAACAAATGAGATCTTTGGAGTGAGAGCACAATTTTTTTGTGGCAAGGCAGTACCAGTGGTGGGCTTCTCTTTATAACTGACTACTGTTGGCATAGCATTTTTTCTAAGTATATAGAGATTAATGTATCTAGGTGAGGGGTGTAAACAATGACTCTTTATTCCGTGCTCTGCCCTGCTTTCTATTTCTTTAATAGACTCACTGACAATTCTTCTTAGTGAGATGGCTACTCAGCAAATTTCACCTAAACCTCATCCCTATTTACTTTCTTTGTTTGGGAAATATATTCTAAAAATTCTGTGCTTCTAAGTTGTAAGCTCTAGTTACATTTAAGACCTTAAAGTAACCAATTACTAATACCTGAATTATCAGTTACTGCTGAGAAAATTTTGCTGTGTTCAAATGCCTCTTCATTTTTATAATTTAGATTCTTTGAGTTAGTGTACAAACATTTCAACAAACTCTCATTTATTACATTACTTTTCCTGTTCAGACTAACTACAGTCCTGCTAATGGCAATATCCCAGTTTTTTAGTTTAAATTTTGAAGGTATGAAGGAAACATGTTGAGCACTGCCAAACCAAACAATAATTACAACTAGTAAACCCAATACGAACTTCCCAGGAAGCTCCTCAATGTGCTGGAATGGAGATATAAACCCTTTGGAGTTCAGGCAGCTGGAGTAACAGCTGCTTAGCTGAAAAGAATCTGTTCTGCAGTGACCAATATTTAACCTGCTAAAGCAGTTCCTTAAGCAATCCATGCTCAGCAGAAATTAATGCAGGACCACTGAGACAGCTGCATGCTTCTATTTAACCATTCCATGTTGCCGAGTTTCAGATCTGTGCTGGTGAGGCATTTTAGGGTAACTGTATTGTGAAGGGCTTTGCAGCACCTCAATTTCACTGTGTTTATGGTTTTCTGAAACCCATCTGCTAGGGACGTACCTGCTCCAGGCCAGAGACTTCATCAGGCAATATCACCAACATGCTCAGCGCCCCACTGGCATATGGAATCTCCAGGATCTTCATTTTCTCAGAAGCCATGGCTGCCACTTTGAATGAACCAAACTGATACATCATCTGCACAGGTTTGCTTTCTTGCTGCAAAACCAAATAAGATGATACAGTTTTCACAAAGATTATTCTCAGGGTGTAGAAATGTCTACCTATGGTTAAAACAACTGCTAGGAAGATTGTATTACAACATGTCTACTCTCTTCTGAAATTCTAGAAGACACCTTTAAGGAGCTGTATGTCCATGTACCTTAGTCATTTTGAAAGGCATTGTCTGGGTGTCTTCATCCTTAAATGCTTTTGCCCACATCCCTTTGAAGTAAATGGCATTAACAAGGACCATTTCAGTCTGGGGATCCACAGAGCTCGGTTGAAGGATGTCTTTGATCATTCCTTTAAGAATGCATAGGAAAAAAAGAACACATCTATAAGACATCTGTGTGTAACACATCTCACTTTAGCAATCACAACATTAAATGAAGCATATAGAATTTGTGGGGAGGAAGGTGTAGGGCAAGGGCATTGTTTTTGTATTGCAGCTGTAATCTTGTGCTTCCAAGGCTCATTTGCTCACTGCTGTTGGCAGTACCTGGTATTTCTTCTTTGTAAAGAATTAGAACAAGAGTTGTAAGACCCAGAGATTTACTTGTTAAAAAATTAGTAAACCTGTATATTTTGTGACAATGGGGAGAATTATTGGAACCTTTTATCTCAGGATGGTTTCCAACATGAAGAGTAAATATGAACACTTCTTGCTTCAAACCAAAGCTGAAAAGAGATGTCTATGTAAAGAAGGTAGCAGGAAAGGAAACCAGAACTTATTGTAGTGCTGCCACTTTCACCAGGATTGGGAGTATTACATACCCACAAAGTCCTCACAGATACAAAGAGTTCTCTAAGAGAGATGTGTCTGAGGGGAAAAATATCACTAAATGATAGTTCCATATCTGGGAACTGATTTATTTTCCAGGAGAAAGAATAGAGGGAGAGATTTAGTTTTCTTGGTCTCCTGACTTGAGTGTTCTCATATGCTGTTCAAACATGGAGACAGAAGGGAAAACAGCCATGCCAATAGATGTTTGCTCTTACCATTTGTCTGCTTTTCAACCCAGGAATTGATGAACACTCTGGCTTGCTCCGCAGCTGTTTGAAAACTGATAGTTTCCAGGCCATCTTGATACAGTTCCTTCACACATTGTATGTATTCCTGCAAAGGAAGAGTGTGCAGTTTTCAGACCAGGATGTCGAAGCATTTTGCAAATGTGAAATGCAAGACTGAAATTAACAGATATTAATCATCTGCTTATTAAGGCTAATCATTAAGCCATGATTCTAGTTCATAAGCATCTTAAGATTTGACATTCATTGCTTCAAGAAAGAGTATATGGTTGTATTTTGAAAAATATTTTCCAGAACTGAGTTTTATCCAAAAATGGCACTCATTTCAGTTGAAGCATAGTGGTGTGGGTTTGCTTTTCTTTTCATTTTGCCCACTTATAAACTTTTTTCTTTTGCAATGGTATTAATGTCAAATTAAACATTCCTTTCAATGAGGAAACTTGGAATATTTTTGAGAACATGAAGGGTTTTTTTCAGGATTTTTTTACACGTTGAGAAAACAGCTGGAGTTAAGTCTTTCCAACAAAAGATACCTTTACTAATTTTACCTTGACATAGAATCATAGAATCACAGAATTGTAGGGGTTGGAAGGGACCTCAAAAGATCATCGGGTCCAACCCCCCCTGCCAAAGCAGCTCCCTAGGACATATCACTCAGATAGGTGTCCAGACAGGTCTTGAATATCTCCAGAGAAGGAGACTCCACCACCTCCCTGGGCAGCCTGTCCCAGGGCTCTGTCACCCTCACTGTGAAAAAGCTTTTCCACATGTTGGTGCAGAACATCCTGTGTTCTAACTTGCAGCCATTGCCCCTTGTCCTGTCTCCAGTAACCACTGAAAAGGGGCTGGCTGATTCCCCCTGCATCCCCTGCTTAAGATAATTATAGACATTAATTAGGTCCCCCCTTAGTCTTCTCTTCTCAAGGCTGAAGAGTCCCAACTTACTCAGCCTTTCCTCATAGGGGAGATGCTCCAGGCCCCTAATCATCTTCATAGCCCTAAATTATTGGACATGATTGGATCATGATTGTACTTTGCACAAACATCTGTTTGGCTAGGCACATTTTTTTTTTCTCCAGACTGTAGAGGCTTATGGCTGTGATAAAGAGAAGCTGTGAATCCTGTTTCCATATGGCTGAACATTTCTTTAGCAGCACCTAGACTTCTGACAGCACTTTTTCATTGCAGAATGGTACAGCTGTGACAGAGCAAGCCACTTAGATGGGATCTGAGAGCAACTCACCGGCAGGATTGGGTATGTCTCTTCAGCATAAAGTCTGCTGGCGAAGCCGAACGAATAGTTTTCACTGGGCTTGGTGATCTGGGTGAACATGTCTTTGATGGCAGTGTGGACGCTTACGGATGTGCCGCACTGAAGCGTTGCCGTGGATACAAATGAAGAGATAGGTGGTGTTATTCTAGTTTCAGTACTTAGTAGTTTTCATGCTACATGAGAGGAGTAGTTCATGCACTGCTGCTCATCCTCTATGTCTTGTTGCTATAACCGCACCGATGTAGAAATTTTCTAGTATATACAGTCCTGTGCTGGTTTTCTACTGTATTTTCCTCATCCGGCTCTCAAGGGGATTCTTAATTACCTAGTAATACCTGGTAACCTAGCTCCTGCAGATCAGGTAGGCTTTTCTCCCTTCCCAACCAGTCCCATTTAACAGGTAACATCCAGGTACTTTGCCTAAGCATACAAAGATCTGTAATTTTCCCTCTTTCCCCAATATTATGGTGCTGGGTTTCATCTTATGCTTGCCCTGAATCCTTTGCTACCTCCCTTCTCTCTCAGTTCTTATGAATGAAGTGTTGCCCCAGCTGCTGGATGTATAACACTAGCTTTGGAACTGCTTAAAGACCACATTATCTGCTAGATTTTGCTCCCAGGAGAAAGCAATGAAGGGAAGGAGATGAAACTATTTCTGTACCTGAGATTCAACAGCATCTCCAAATCCTGTGATTTTATCGAAGTGAACAACCTGTAATTGAAAATAAGAGTAGTTGAAATAACAGGTGTGACAGAAAAAGGTTACACAATTGAGATTAACACATGGTGTTTGAAGTAAACCTATTGGCTGAGAAGCTGGATGACTCAAGAGGTGCAATCCATCTGTACCATCTGTGAATAGCTGCGCCTGCTGTTGCCTGCTTAGATGATCTCTTTTTCTATGGAACATCTAGAATTCAGCTCCAGTGTATGATGATAATAATACTTTCTTCCAGGTGACAAGCCAACCACTCTATATGAAGGAAGTGAGAGCTGTAGGAAACTCACATGAAAAGTTTTATAGTCTGGAGCCATGTTTTGGCTCTTTCCCTAGAGATTTCATCTACTTTTATTACTCCTGACAAAGGACCGCTGGAGCATGTTGTTCTCTTTGAGAATGCTACTGCTTACAATGACAAAATTTAAATTTAAATCCAGTTTCAAGAGTTCAGGCTGATATATTTATTGAATACTACGAGAGTTTGGAGTGGCTGCAGCTTTTGATAACTCCGGATCAAGACTTTTTTGTCTCTAAGCCATGCAAGGGACATTATATAATTAAGTTCTGTAGCTCTGCTGAGCAGTAGAAAGGTTTATATCCTTAACAGTAGCCTCACCTTATCTATCTGAGCCCTGGTGTTTTCTCTTGCACCTAGGTAGACCATGGACAGAGCTGAAATGATGCTGAGGGGCGAGTAGAAGATGTTCTCGTTGACATGCTGGACTTTCAACTCCTTGTATACATCGAAACAAAACTCGGTGCTCGCTGCGCCGATGGAGCCCATTGTGAAACCGGTATTGCCTGGAGCAAACATCAGGAGTACAAAGGCAGGGTAATGATGGGGTAGACACACATAGGTACCAGCACAGCGCAAGGCACTTTGATAACAGTTTTTAGGCAATGAAATTTAAACAAGCAGGCTTGAAGTCATTCTGTGGGAACATGCCCGTTGCTACGCTCACCTCTCAGGAGGTGAAGCTATTCATTAGGATAGCTCTCTATTCATAAGTATATTTCTGCATTTGTATTCAGTTGCTTTTTTGACAGTCAAGTTCCTCAGAGACCTTAAACCTGTACATGATTTCTGTTTACCTTTTCAAAACAGCCAAACAATAATGGTCTGTACTGATTTTCATTAAGTGAAGACTATAATTCCTTGGTATTTTATAGTGCCTTTGATGAAAACAAGAAAATATGATGTCTTTGATATTCTTGCAAAGCTGGAAATTTGAAGTGGAAATTTTAGCAGCCGTGCTCTAGATTTGGACACGGGTAATTAAAAGCTGGCTGACTATTTTCTAAAAATAAATCAGTGCAGTAAAATGCCTATTTGTTGCACAGTACTTACTGTCAGTAGATCTTCAAATGCTTACAGCTTTACCCTTGTTTTAGTAATGGAAGCATGGATAAGCAATACAATTTGTCTAAGGTCACCTAACCTAGGAGAAAGACTAATATACAAAATCCACATTCCACACCACTGTGCTTTCAGATATAGCTTGTTTTGCTTAAATAGACATATATAACACTACAACCTTTCTGAAAAATTAAATTTTGTTAGCGGCATTCAGATAGAATAAAAATGCAAACATGGTAAAATAACAATTTTGACTATAATACAGCCCTGTTAAATTATTTTTAATTTTTTTTTAAACTTAGACCAATAAATGCTTTATATTTGTCTCTGTTTGAGGCTGCTATAAAATATCAGACAATATAATTCCTCTGTAACCATAGTGCATATATAAAACACAACTTTTGAGGTCAGCATTAATCTAGTTTGCATCCATTTATAGAAATGGTGAAAGTTTGGTGTCTTTCAAAATCCAAGCCCTCATGTAGGTGCTTCAAGCTGGCATGTCAATTTTGTCTTTGGAGTATTAACCTCCACCAAGGTTTTCAGTGACCACGCTCTTGAGTATACACATACACTCACACACACACGTCTTTCGCTTTCACACAAGTTCACATTTCTAGATTATTGTAAAAATACATCTGTACACCCACACATGTTTTCATCTTGTGTAATATTCACCAGCTGTATTTTCCAGGAATGGAGCTGTTAGAGAAATTTGACACTAGAAGAAACCTAATGAATTCACTGAATGCACTTCGTTGAACCATGGGTGCCAAAATCTGATTTAAAAGACACTGAATTATAGGATAAATTGTGCTGAAATAAAATCCTATTTTAAGCACAAAATAATATTCTAAGCACAAAGAATAATTTTTGCAAAGTGTCCTGAAAAAAAACCCAAACAAGCCACACCAACTCAGGTTATGCACACAGTAAAACAGTGTAGACCGCATGCACACAGGTGAGAAGATCTCTAGAGAATATTCTGTCCTTAAAGATATCAAACCCTAGACAACAATCAGCCTCTGTTGAAGGTTAGGAATAAGCAAGAAATAATACAGCGAGAAGGTAAGTTTTCCTAGAGAGATGCTTACCTTTCGAGCTTCAGCAGCGAAGGCAATACAGCTCTCCAGCTGTACGTAGAGAGACTGGCTGAGCCCTTGGGAATTTATACGGTGTGAATTGTGACCCACCCACTGCTGCCCTTCAGAAGTTCAACCTTTGACACCATAAAAATAATTTAATGGGATTAGGTCATATTTTAGTTTCAATGGGTCCATTTTGATTGAAGACAGGGCAAATATTAGTTTTTTTTATTCTGTATTACAAAGTGTTTTCGCCGTTACATCAGGGCTGTTGGATTGAAGAAAAGACTGGGAAATAATGCCTATGTTCCTTTAAGCTTCATTTGCAACTAGATACTGGGATATTAATAAAAACAAAAACTGTGAAAACCTTAGTGATGGAAAACATAATTACCAGTGATAGGTCAACCTGTCGATAAATCAGTCAATTTTTTATTAGGGTTGTAGCAACAGACCAGAACTCTCTTTCAACTGCTCCTTTCTGAATGCAGAGGTTGCAGCTGAGCCCTGCTACACAGTAGATACCTGAGAACCAGACTCAGCCTATTATTCTACTAATGAAACTGGGGAAATGAAGAAGGGTGTGTGTGAGAAAACCAGCTGAGAAGAAAGGCAAAAGTAGGCACATTTTCTTTGAAAAGCTGAGATATTGAAGAAGATCTTTTTGTGAGTGTGAAAGTTTTACAGCAAATTATTTTATTCTCAGGGAGTAATATCCAAACATAGCCCTAGTCAAAGTAAAAAGTAGCCAATCTGAAATGCGTTTGTGGCATTCACTTGCCAAGTGTCTCACAGGTCTTCCATGGGTAAATGAATGACCTGGCAGATGACAGAGGAGCTGTGAAGTCCAGCTACAGGAGTGTTCATGGTCTGTGAGACAATCATAATATACAATAGCAAATATATTTCGGTTATAAAAACATTTCAGTTATAAAAGCTATTGTTCAGTATTGAAATAACAGAATGGAAAAACACTGAATAAACCATTCTGACCTCTGTAAGGCACTATGTGATTTTAAAAAGGGAAGGGAGGGGGGAGCAGAGGGGCAAAGAGGGGGAAGAATCCCAAAGTCAGTATGATGTACATAGAAATGACTGTGATCTCTGTTTCGGAGAGGATGTAGGATCCTGTACAGCTGTCAAAAGTTAGACAGAGCAGGGCACTTTGCCTCAATCT
Source organism: Laterallus jamaicensis coturniculus (assembly GCA_022605575.1). Classification (NCBI taxonomy): domain Eukaryota; kingdom Metazoa; phylum Chordata; class Aves; order Gruiformes; family Rallidae; genus Laterallus; species Laterallus jamaicensis. Next base: position 10,235,227 of record JAKCOX010000002.1, on the reverse strand, counting down.
GCTTCATTTTGTGAAAATAAATGCCCCACAGAAATCTCCATTCTCCATGCCAAAGCAGTCTGAGGGCTTAAGCAAGACAAGATTGTATTGGAATCTTCTTTTGTTAGATCTCTTCTCCACAGGTATCAGCCAAGTGTTTTTTCCTGTTTTCCCACAGATAGTCTGACAGATACATATCTGTACTTACAGAACCACAGAATCACAAGGTTGGAAAGGACTTTTAATATCATCAGGTCCAACCATTCCCATCCTATGCTAAACCATATCCCTAAATACCGGGTCTACCCTTTTTTTAAACACATCCAGGGATGGTGACTCAACCCCCTCCCTGGGCAGCCTGTTCCAGGCCCTGACAACTCTTTCAGTGAAGAATTTTTTCCTAACATCTAATCTGACCCTGCCCTGGCACAGCTTTGTGCCATTTCCCCTTGTCCTATCTCCTGTCACCTGGCTGAAGAGACTATCACCCACTTCAGTACAACCTCCCTTCAGGTAGCTGTAGGTGGTGATAAGGTCTCCCCTCAGCCTCCTCTTCTCCGGGTTAAACATCCCCAGGTCCCTCAGTCACTCCTCATATGATTTGCCCTCCAGCCCCTTCACCAGCCTGGTTGCCCTTCTCTGGACATGCTCAAGGACCTCAATGTCCTTCTTGTAGTGAGAGGCCCAGTACTGGACACAGGACTCAAGGTGCAGCCTCACCAATGCTGAGTACAGGGGCAAAATCACCTCCCTAGACCTGCTGGCCATGCTATTTCTGATACAGGCCAGAATGCCATTGGCCTTCCTGGCCACCTGGGCACACTGCTAACTCATGTTCAGTCAGCAGTCAACACTCCCAGGTCCTTCTCTGCCTGACAGTTCTCCAGCCAGTCTCCCCCAAGCCTGTAGCACTGCATGGGGTTGTTATGTCCCGTGTGCAGGACTCTATACTTGGCATGGTTAAACTTAAGCACAAATTACAAAATCACAGAATTACAGGATAGTAGGTGCAGGGGTTGGAAGGGACCTCTGGAAATCATCTGGTCCAATACCCTTGCCAGAGCAGGATCACCTAGGGCAGGTTGCACAGGACAGCATCCAGGCAGGTTTTTAATATCTTCAGAGAAGGAGACTCCACAGCCTCTCTGGGCAGCCTGTCCCAGTGCTCTGCCACCCTCACAGTAAAGAAGTTCCTCCTCATGTGTACGTGGAGCTTCCTATACTCAAGTTTATGCCCATTGCCTAGAGATGTTCTAGTTCCCTAATCATCTTTGTAGCCTTTTTTTGCACCCTCTCCAGTAGCTCCCTGTCCTTCTTGAACTAGAGAGTTTTTGGTGGGTTTTTTTTAAGTCAGGCCTACTGCTTCTGTTTCAACCTTTAAGAATGCCTAAAAAGATTGTATGCTTTTTCTGATCATAGCAATGCTCCTCAGAAAACATTATCCCTGTCTGTAAACTATGTATTAGTATGTTGATGAAGAAAGGGAATGGAGAATGAGTCTCCCAGATGTGGTGTTAATCAAAAATCTCAATAATCTGGTCAATCAACTGCCAGAAACAAGTCGTGTATTCTACTTAGCTCTTCATATCTATTTAATATATAGATCAATGTAGACCAGGCAGCCCTGCCAACTGAGACATCGTGATGAAAAAACAAGGAATAAGAGGACAGTTTTGCCTCTCACTGAGGAAAGGAACTGTTCACCAGCCAGATGGGTGCTGGAGAAAATATTCAGCATCAAAGGCATGCTTTCAGATACTTTAAAGCATTAAGACAGTGCTACCATAGCTGAACAGAATGTTCTCCCTTGAGAGGGAGGCAGTAAGAAGGAAGTTTTGGTAGGCTGTTCTTCCTAGAGTGGAATATAGTAGTAGAGTGGAAGTAGAGGCCATCAGCGTAGCATCAACACACAAAAGGTCTCGTACAGTCTGCTTACGTGGGGTCTAGAGAGAGTAAGCAAACCTTCTTGCAGTTGGAAGGCTACCTGGGACAACTTGCAATGGATTACCCTGTCCAGCACAACTGTGCAAAGCAGTACAAACCGTTCTGTCACACATCCTTGTTTCACAATGCTTGTCACAAGAAAAAGGTCAGCTAAGGCTCTGCTGCCCTTTCCTCTGCCAGGTGTTTCATTATGGAGCTGTCCCTAAACCAACAGACCCTTCTGAGCTTGGACACCTGAAAGCATAAAAGGTACTTTTTATCCAAAGGAGTATGAAGTCCAGGTCAGCTCACAGGCCAAAGCCTATTGTTCAATCACATAAACCTATGGAAAACTCAATATTTTATTCTCCTCATTGTTCCTGCTCTTTCCCCTGTAGGAAGGAGCATGTTAATTGTTTTGTGTTTGTCACCAATCCACATTATGAACTTGGAAGCTGCCTTTCAATAAGGACATGGAGATGGGCTTATTGGACAGCGAAACATGCAGTAGTAGGCAGGATAATAAATGCCCTTTTCACGCTGTCTGATAAGAATGATCACTTAGAGTAGAGTTTAAATTTAATTTCAAAGTCATCCAAATACCCCCATCAAAAACACAAAACAGAGAGAGAAAACAAGTGTATATGGGAACAGTGTCATGAGTGCTTTGGTATCCTGCTTTAGTACATTGCAATCAATATCTGATAGGAGATATACAGCACTAAAGCACACAGCACTTATAAAGACATCGTTAAAGAATGTAACAGTCTAGGCTGCAGGAGAAAACAAGGAAAAACATGGTCCCTCTTAACCACTTGCCTGAATCTTACATGGCATTTTTCAGGGTAAGAAACCCACAGAGTGTTAAGCAGCAACCGTCTGATGGCAATACAGCTGCTGCTCAGAAAAAGGGGTGAATCTTTATATGGCATCCTCAAAGAAATGAGAGGCAAAAAGTTGTGATCTGCTGCAGAGAGCTGAGGGCACGTGTTGCTCTTTAAATTTATTTAGGTAAATTTAATTTACTGGTAAATCAGCTGCACTAAGATGTTGGAGGGTATCACTGTGTTGTAGGTGTGGGTGGAAATAATACACACAGCACAGCAGGCTGGCTGGGTATGTGGAGAAGTGTGTTGCTGGGAAATCTTGTGAGACACTTCATGCTAGCTGCAGTGTTGTACATACACTCATGTCACATGATGTTCATCAGTCAGAATTCAAATGCTGAAGGGCCCAAGCTGTGGCAGAGTCTCTGGCTGTGTATATTTGCCAAAGAGCCCAGTGTGGACCGCTTATTATCATAACTTCAACTTTCTGCTTGTTATGCCTACATAGTGTTGTTTCATGGCAATTTTGAGATTGTTTGAAGAACTCTTGGGATGGGAGTCTGAATGGCATACAGCATTGCAGGGGACACAGCAACAGCAGGAAGATTCAAGAGGATCCATAGTGGAGAAGAGCAGAGGGCAGCTAGGAGAAGCAGAAGTGATCAAGCACAGGGTGCAAAGATGGAACACAGGTGTACAGTTATGATATAGTTTAAGACCCTACCTAGAGTGCTGTTTGCTTAGTGCGGTAGACATGGACCTGGGGGTCCTGGTGGACAGCAGGATGACCATGAGCCAGCAATGTGCCCTCATGGCTAAGAAGGCCAATGGCATCCTGGGGTGTATTAGAAGGCATGTGGTTAGTAGGTCAAGAGAGGTCCTTCTCCCCCTCTGCTCTGCCATGGTGAGACCACACCTGGAATATTGTGTCCTGTTCTGGGCTCCTCAGTTCAAGAAGGACACAGAACTCCTTGAAAGAGCCCAGTGCAGGGCCACCAAGACACTTAATGGAGTGGAACACCTTCCTTATGAGGACAGGCTGAGGGAACTGGGCCTCTTTAGCTTGGAGGAGAAGACTGAGGGGTGACCTTATTAATGTTTATAAATATGTAAAGGGCAAGAGTCAGGAGGATGGAGCCATGCTCTTCTCAGTGATGGCCAGTGATAGGACAAGGGGCAATGGGTGCAAGCTGGAGCATAGGAGGTTCTATGTGACAGGCTGCCCAGAGGTTGTGGAGTCTTCTTCTCTGGAGACATTCAAAACCTATCTGGATGTGTTCATGGATGATGTAGTCTAGGTGATCCTGCTCTGGTAGGGGTTTTGGACTAAATGATCTTTTGAGGTCCCTTCCAGCTCCTAATGTTCTGTGATTCTGTGACAGAAGCATCTATTCACAGAGAGAAAAATCATTTTTCACAGAGTGATTGCAGCTGACTAACACTGTCATTGCAGACCTTGGTGCTGTAGCTATCAATGATGATTTCTCTCTCAGTTGTGTCATGGGACTGTATTTTCCCCAGTACAAAGAAAATGAGGTCTCTGGTGAAGCTCCTGCAGACAGGACCTCATAGCCTACCTGACACCTTTCATCAGTAGCTCTGTGGCATTTGGAAGACACAGATGTTGTTGCCCACAGTGCTGCTTGGACCTCTCACAGACTATGGCAGGGGCATTGTCATTGAGATATCCCTTATCAGGTCTCACATTCATATTAACCTGACATGAGTTTAACCTTCATTGTACAGCTGATGATTTCTTAATGCTCTCACCCATGGATCTGACAGAGGTTGATGTGGCCTTTGTGGTATAATTGTCAATGATCACATCCCACAGGCCAGCAAAAGGTTGGATGGGACTACTTGACCCAGAATGTGAAGATTATTCTCGCTGTGGCTGAGTGAGTTTTAATCTTCCCTGCATGCAGAACCATTCACTTGATCCCATACATGCCAGATATCTTGCTGCTGAAACAACATACAGGTTGTCTCTGATGATGAAGGTGCCTTCATTCTGACTGAGCTCAAATGAAAAAAGAAAGTGTATGACAGTTGGAAGCAATGAGAATCCACCAGGTAGGAGTAGAGAGGTTTTCCCTGTGCATGCAGGGATGGAGTTTGAAAAGTAAAAATTCTGCTGGAGGGAAAACTGACGAGGGATGTGAAAGGCAGTAAGAAAAGCTTGTAGAATAGCCACAGATCCCTCAGATGCAGGGAACCCCAAGGTGGTCGGTACTGGACAGACCACCAGTCAAGGAATGGCATGCAGTGCAGGTCCCATCCATGGGCACAGATGTTCACTGACACTTCGTTCTTTAGATGTCTTCAGGATTTTCTAAAGTAAAGAATTCACTTAATTTCTACTGTGAAACAAAAGTATTTTCACATGAAACATGTTCCTTCACTTATAATTACAAGGACTCAAGTGGTGCAATCACACATACCAAGTGGGAGCTACTTTCCTTCTGACTGGCACACAAAGTTTACCCTGCAGCCCAGGGGTACCTGCAGCACAGGATAGGACAGCACATGTCTGCACCTCCTCATGTCAACTGTCATGTGGATTAGTAAGTCTTTTATGTACAATTGTATTCAAGTTTGAATCACTACAGAAGGCTTCAAAGTGAAGCCTTCTGGGAGCATGTTGAGACACATGAAGGAAAAAAAACATTGGGGGAAAATCCAGCACAGATTCACCAAGGAAAAATCTCTCTTGAATATCTCCTAGGATGGGATGGCTTGTTCTATAAGCAAGTGGGAAGCAGCCTTTATTAAGGCTTCCAGAATCATCTCACAGAATATCCCTATAGTCAGATTGGAGAGCTATAGACTGAGTAAGCAGACAATATTGAGAATGAAAAATTAGCTGGGCTGGTAGCAGGAGCAGGGCAAAGGGTCACCCCCAGGGTGAGCCATGCCCTCAACAGCTGGTGCCACACAAGATTTGATCACAGGTAGGAAAAACTGAATGCCAGTAACCTGGTCCATCAACAGCCTTGGGTACAGCAAGAACCAGGGCCAGGATCCATCTACAGAGCCCAGGGATGGAGACACACTCACCAGGGCACAGACCCATGGTACCTGAACAAGATAGACCCTGAAATGGTGGCAGGTCCAACCAAGCCTTCAGATCATAAGACAATACAGCAACAGGGCAGGTTGAAAACCATGCCAGGAAGTCAATTCACAAGTGAGAGTTGGAATCAGGTCCAGTGACCCCCAGGCAGGTCCAAGGTCAAGCCAGGAAATCAGTCTTCAAGTTGGGATCAAAAAAGCCCATAGCCAGGCAGGGCTGTGTGGAGCTGGAGATCAGCCTTGAAGCAGTGTTGTTAGGGCAGGGGGTGTCATCCCTGGAGTCTCTGGCTGTGGGCAGGTAAGGGAGACCCCATGGAAGGTCAGAGGCATTGAGGCTGTTAGCACCCTCAGGGTTCAGACACAGCAGCCTCCCCTCTGAGGGAAGGTATGTCCTCACTCGTTACAGAGACCTGGACTCAGGAAAGACTTGCTTTAGAGTGACTCAGTGCCTGTGGGGCAGTGTTAGGGGACACAGAGCCAGGGCAGGAACAGTGGATTGGACTGGGACATGGCATGAGATGTTGGAGGCTGAGTGAGGGGGTCAGGCCACCTCAATGGGCCCTGTAGGGTGATTGAGCACAAGCCAGAGAGGAAAAGGAGGGTCTGGTTGGGTGAAAGGGTGTCGTGCACAGGGGATACACTCAGGGGCCTGGAGCTGAATAATTAGTGAGTGCTGTGGGGAGATCAGGAAATTTTCTAAGGACAAGGCCATGTGTAAACAGAGACTAGGTTCCTTGGTGCTTGGCAGGGGGCTTAAGAAGACTTGAGGCCCCTGTGAGGGAGCAGTAAGGGCCAGCTTCTCCCTAAGGAAAGACAAATCAGGGGCAAGGGGGATCCCACAGCCAGTAGGGTAGGAACCTCACCAACCAGGGCTCAGTCCCATAGGACCTGAGCAGAGCAAGCCCAGAGATCATGGACATTTCCAACCAAGGATCCAGATCATAAGGCAGTGCCATGGCTAAGGGGCAGGCCCAAAGGCAAACCACAAAGTCAATTCACACATCAGCACTAGGCTCAGGTCTAGTGATCACAAGGCAGGGCCTAGGTCACACTAGGAGTCCTTGGCCAGGCATGGTCACAGCTGTGTTTGAACTGGCGGCAACTACAGCTCTGATGTAGCACAGAGAGGAACTGAAAGTCCAGGTCATAACTTAGAGCTCCTGGACCCATAGGTGTGGGCAGAGGCTCCAGATATGGCTTGCAGGACCATTAAAGGCTTATTAGTTCACTCAGAGCCCTGTCATCCACTTATCAGCAAAAGAGATGGCACTGGTCAGGTCCACAAAGCTTGGGTCTGAGGTCCATCAAGATGCAGGCACCTATGGTGTGTTTCAGGTGGGGACAAAAGTGTCAAGGCCCCACTGAAATGGACTTCTGTTGTGGGCAAAAGTCCTGGCTTAATTCACATAATTTCTTGCTGATTAGCATAAAAAATTTGTTGTTGATTGAGTTGTTAGCTAAAGCTGATGTAACAAACTATGAAACTGGTACTTAGACCTTTCAGCCTGTTTCCTCAAACTCAGTTTCAGTCCTAAAACTCTCCTTCTCCACTTCATGGTTGTAGCTTTCTTGTTACACTCAGAGCTTCCCAGTCCCTTTGGTGAAGCAGCTACAATGCCAGAGGTTGAGGGTGGTGTATAACTGTTTCTGTCTGCCAGTTGTTGCTGCTCATTTTTCTGTGCTCTAGTCTGCTCCATGGACTGCAGTTCACAGGGATGTCCTTCCTCCAGTGTCACAGGAGGTCACAGGAGGTCACAGGATTTTCCAAGAATCACAAGCTGATGGAAAACCAGGTCAAACTATGTGTCCTTTTGCACTTATGCATTTGTACCTGAATGATTGAAGGTATAGGAGTGAACTTTCAGCTGTTTCTTCTTGAGTAATAGTCTAGGGATGATGGTCTGCTTGGTAACTATCTGAAAGCAGAGAATTGTTTTGGATGACAAGATGCTGGGAAGAAGAAGCAAGAAGTGCTTTGCTGCAGGAGAGAGAATAGATCATTTTAGCTGTTCTTTATAGTTCTAGATCTTTCCAACAACAACATGAAATTTATATATTCCTATGGCTTTGCTAATGCCTTGGTGTTTCTGTTGCAAAGATAAAGAACATATGTTATTTTTAAATTAATTTATCATTATTAATATTTATTCAGTGTTTCATTAGATATTTAAACTGCAAATCAAATTACAATTAAATCCCTGTACATGTTCTATAGAAAGCTATCAGATCATCACCTCAGTCTTTCCCATCCAGATACATATTTAAATAAGAGTGAATGCAGAACTAGAAGAAAGAGCAGGGTTTTATTCTGAGTCTTTATCTGATTTGGGCACATATTAACCTTTTGTTCTTTTGAAATCAAAAAGATCTATAACCCTGACTGATGAGGAAAAAAATGTGATATTTCTCTGCTTAATATTTCCTTATGCTCACTTTTTTATTACATAATCCAAAAATACATCTGTCTTCTCTGATAAAAGGTACTGATGTATTTTAGTGTGAAACAGAAGTGTTAGTTTAGAGCTGACTCAGTTGGTTTTATTACAGCAAGTTACAATCTTCATCATTCACTTAAATATAGTGACTGAGGAATTTTGCTCAGAAAGATGAAAAACAGAAACTGAAAGCTCCTGTTGTCTGTCAGGGAAAGGATGAGAGACAAAGTGAACTTGCCTGATGCATGACAGGCTGTCCTGGTTTTGGCTGGGATAGAGATAAATTTTCTTCTTCATAGCTGCTGTAGTGCTGTGGTTTGGTTTAGGATGAGACTCATGTTGATAACACACTGATGTTTTAGCTGTTGCCCAGCAGTCAAGAACTTCTCCGTTTCTCACACTGCCAATGAGAAGGTGGGAGGAGACATAACAAGGGCAGCTGATCCAGGCTGGCCAAGGGGATAGATAGTCCATACCATATGATGTCAAGCTCAGTATATACCTGGGAGGAGTTGGCCAGGAGGTGACATGGCTCATGAACTGGCTGAGTGTTGCTTCCAGATGGTGAGCAGTTGTGTTGTGCATCACTTCTTTTGTGCATTGTTGTTATTTTTTTTATTATTAAATTTACTATTCTACATTTTCTGACCTATTAAACTGTTCTTATCTCAACACATTACTTTTCTCACTTGTTTTCAGTTCTCTCCCCCATCCTGCTGGGGATGAGGCAGTGTGGGAATGGCTGTATAGTTGTTTTAGCTGCCTGCTGGGTTAAAGCACAACACACGCACATTGCTTAATGCACTACTATTAGTCACTTGGGTACCATGGCAATGAAAGCTGCAAAAGAAGTCATGCAAAATAGCACAATACTGTGATTCAGCTTCACTGAATAACTTACACAAAAGTTATCTCTATACAGCAAAATATAGGTGCAATTATATTGCTCGCTTGCAGACTAATCTAAACCTGTTTGTGAACAAAAGGAAATAGCAATTTCAACCTGTACTTGTAGCCAGAAAACTTTCAGGGATTCATATAATGATGTGCAGATACTTGTATTTAACCAAAGCCTCATTATGTGAGCTGGTTAGATCACACTACCTTCACTCCAGCACAGGTGACACCACAGTCACCGTTTCCTGGCTCTCTGTTCTGCACTGGGAAGGCTGTCAGAAATTCCCTTGTGTAAAGCAGGAAAGGGACTAGTCACTGTCATTGTGCCATGGCTAAGCAGTGTCACTGCTGTGTGTGTGAGCATCACTTGGAAAGGAGTGTGCTGTACAGTGAAGAAATGCTGGTTTCTTTGAGGTGTGAAAGATGTGTAACCTGCCTGTTGGAATTCCTTCCTGCTGCCCAGTACTGGACTCAAGACTCGCTTTTAAAAAGCCGCTAAGTGCATCATTGCTAGTCAGTAATTTTGTTAGTTCTCTCCATAAAAAATGGAATAACCATTGTCAACTACTAATTCTAATCACAGCTAAATTCTGCCTTTTTCTAAACATGAATGAGGCCAAGATCATGTTGTGCCACCAAGAAGCTTTCCCCACGTCTAAAAATCTTCCCTGGTATAGTCTCTTCTGGCCATGATCCAACTACTGCTTTACATGTGGTTCTCATACCTGTATTTCTTCCTACAGAATGCTGCCAGGATACATTTATGAAACTGAAGTGCAAATTTTAATCACTGTCAGAAATCACATCTGGACTTTCTTTCTGTAAAGGAGAGCTCGATGAACAGGTGGGCTCAGATGGGTAGTGGATATTGGCACCCAGATGAGAGCACTGGGACTGGATCACAGAAACAGTAGAAGCATTTTCAAAAGCTGCCCAAATTTTCTTGGCTAGAAAGCCTTTGGGATATTCAGGGGCAGGAGATGAGGTGGAAGGGACCTCAAAAGATCATCTAGCCCAACCTCCCTGCGAGAGCAGGATCACCTAGACTAAATCACACAGGAACGCATCCAGGCAGGGTTTGAATGACGCTAGAGAAGGAGACTCCACAACCTCTCTGGGCAGCCTGTGCTAGTGCTCTGTCATTCTCACAGTGAAAAAGTTTCTCTTCATATTCTTTATGTTCCTTACACTCAGGACTCTAGTTTCTGGGGAGACAGAGGTTTCTAGGACCATCATTATTGCAGAACTGCCAGGGATGCTCCTACATCCATCACATACTTGTGTACACACACAGGACTTACAGGATCCCACTCAGCCCTTATCCAATTTTTTGCTGTCAGAAACGTACACTTCTCTAAACATGAGGTCTGTCATACTACATTTGCCTTGGTTTACATGATATAATTAATTACTGCCAATTAATTTTAAAGATCCAAAATGCACTAACACCGACTGTGAAAGTCAGTGCAACTGAAATATTGTCATTAAATCCATTGCAGTTTCATTACACAGAATTTTGTAGGTTTTGGATAAATTGTAAGTTTCCAACTCAGTAGTCTGAGGCATGCTGCTCAAAGATAAAGAACACTACTAGTCATCAAGCCCTTATCCCCACTGAAGATACTCCTTCTGTATTGTAAGTGAGTAGGAGGATATGTGAAGTCAAAACTGGATAGAATTCAGTGGTAAATATCTTGCAAGCTTCAATGTGAAAAAGTATTAAGCTTCCAGAATGAGTGTGTATGTAAAGGGATCCTGGACCAGAGATCAGGTATGTTGTGAAAAGCAAGAGTAATCTGACAGAAACCAATACAATTACAACATTATTTACTCAGTATTAGTGAGATCAAAACTTCGGGTTTTTTTCTTTTGTATATCTTGTGTGATTACGTCAAGAAATGATCACAGTGATGGTCACAGCGCCTCTGGGACTCACACTGAGGAGATAAAACTGCAAGCAGCTGGTTATTGATCCCAGAGAAAAGAGTGAGAAGGTGTTAGAAACTGTGCAGGCACCAAGGACAGGGAAGAGAGACTGACCCCATGGAAGGGACCCACCCTGGAGATGATTTACTGAACTAAAATGCCAAGGTAGATTACTGACAGTGATGTTTCTGCTTTAGAGTTCTGCGGGCACCAAGGTGAGGGAAGAGGGGAGGAGGCACCCCAGGTGCCAGAGAGAAAGATGCCCCTGCAGCCCCTGAAGAAACCCATGGAGGAGTGGGTGTCCTCCTGCAGGTCATGGAAAAGGCCCAGACCCAACCTGCAGCCCACGTAAAGGCCCCACGCTGGAGCAGGGGGAGACATGCAGGAGATGCTGTGACCCGCATTGGAGCAAGCCCCTGTCAGCACTTCCAGCCTTGGAGAGAGACAGAGACACAGACATGAGTGGGGGAGAGAGATCCATGCAGGTTTCCTGAGGGGAAGCTTGTGACTCCATGGGGGACCAGGCTGGAGGGGTCTGAGCCCAAGAGATTGCACCCCATGGAAGGGACCCAGAATGGGGCAGTGGGCCAAAATCTGAAGCCCCATGGGAAAGGACTCTCCCTGTTGGAGAAGTTCACGGAGGATTCATGGGGCATTCTGTAGAAAAACATTTTCTGCAGAAAAAGAGAGACAGAAACATGTTGAAAATCATAGAAACATTCACTCACAGACAGGTTTGGGTTAAAAGGAACAGCAAAGCCCATCTAGTCCCACCCCCTGCCATAGGCAGGGACAGCCCCCACTAGCCCTGAGAGCCCACAGCCCCTTCCAGCCTGGCCTTGAGCCCTGCCAGGATTCAGGAGCAGCCACAGCTTCTCTGGGCACCCTGTGCCAGAGCAATCCCCTCCCCCAAGAAAGGATTTCTTCCAAACATCTCATCTAAATGTATCCACTTTCAGCTTGAAGCCATCGCCCCTTGGCGTGTCCCTGCACTCCCTGGTGACCAGCCACTCTCCCAGTTTTCTGTAGGACCCCAGAGAAGAGCAGAGGGGCAGAATACCCCCCTCGCCTTGCAGGCCACACTGTCTTCGATGCAGCCCAGGACACGGTTGGCCTTCTGGGGAATATTCTGTGACGCCACTGCAGGAAGTGAGCAGCAAGATGTTTAAAATGGGAGTATTTCACCTTCCCTGGGATTACAAGGAGTGGGAAATGAAAGAATAGCTCTTGGCCTGGCACATGCCAAAAGGCCAGCAGTAGAGTGGTTCCTCAGAGGTGCTTTAGGAGATACGGTGTGCAGCACATAAGCTGCTGATGTTACAGTAGTGAGTCAATTCCAAAATCATCTCCAGCAAAAGGAACTTGACCGTTCTTTGAGACCAGTAGCATCAAAAACAGGGTCAGAAGCAACAGGGAAGAATTTACCAGATTTGCACACAGAACTGGAAAAATAACACCTGACACCACACCATCCAAAATGCCCCCAACCAACCCTAAACCTAATTTAAAGCTTAGGAGTGGTGGAGACATATGGAAGACACTTTGACCCAGTGGGAAACCCATGCTGGAGCAAGCTTCTGGCAGCATCTGCAGCCCCTGGAGAGGGAGGCCCACACCAGAGCAGTATTACTGTGGGGACGTGTGACCCTGTGGGTGACGAGGCTGAAGCAGTCTGGGCCCGAGAGACTGACCCCATGGAAGTGACCCACCCTGGGGAAGATTTACTGAAGTAAAATGCCAAGGCAGTTTCCTGACAGGGATGTTTCTGCTTTAGAGCTCGATTTTACCAGTTTGTAAATTCATAGTGACAAATGCATCCGATTTCAGGAATGCACGTGATTTGGGGGGTGCTCTTGCACCTCTTTGGTGTCACTTTCTGGTGCCCCCTGCACTCCCTCCCCATCCCATGCAGACACAGAAAGGTTCTGAATAAATGGCTTTTAATGGAAAAACAGAACAAAACAGTCATCAAAAGAACTAACTACATAATCAACACCCTCCCGCCCTCCCTCCCTGCCTCCGTTCCTGTCATGTTCCCTCCATCCCTGCAACAGAGGTACGAGCAATGGCACTGCCTGGCAGGCTGTCCTATTCCATGGGGACAGCCACTCCAGCGTGGGGTCCTCCATGGCCTACAGGGGGGAACTTTTCTTCTCATCATGGTCCATAGGCTGCTGGGGGACACTTGGTTACACTGTGGTCTTCTCCATAGGCTGCAGAGGGATCTCTTTTCTGGCACATGGAGCACCTCCTGCCCTCCTCTGCACTGACCTTTGAGGCTGCAGAGCTTCTCATATGTTCCCATTCCTTTCTCTGGTGGTAAAAAGCAGCTGCTTACAGGCTTTTTCTCATTTTTAAATATGTTCTCACAGAGGCACAACCTCCCTCACTGATTGGCTCGGCCTCGGCCAGCAGCAGGTCTGTCCGTGAGCCGGCTGATGTTGGCTCTGTTGGAGCTGGGGGAAGCTTCTAGCAGCATCCTGCGGAATTCAGCACTGCAGTGCCACCACCACCACCACCAAAGCCCTGCCATGCAAACCCACGACAGTGCCTAACCAACATCAATGCTGGCCCAGACTGCTTCAGCCTTGACCCCCACTGGGTCACATGCACCCCCCTCACGCCAATTTGCTCCGGCATGGGTCTCTCTCTAATCCCTATGTCTCTGTCTCTCTTCACAGGCTGCAAGTGCTGGCTGGGGATTGTTCCAACATGGGTCATAGCATCTCCTGCCTTCTCCCCGTGCTCCAGCGTGGGGCCTCTCCATGGGCTGCAGGTGAGTCTGGGCATTTCCATAGGCTGCAGGGGGACACCCGCTCTACCATGGGTTTCCCAGGGGCTGCAGGGGCACCTTTCTCTCTAGCACCTCCGCCCCCCCATCCCTTCTATTGATCCTGGCACAGTTTCTGGCATCTTCTCACTCCCTTCTCTGGGGGCAACAACCAGCTGCTTGCTGTTTTATCTCCTCAGTGTGATTCTCAGAGGCGCTGTGACCATCACTGATGGGCTCTGCCTTGGTCAGCAATGACTCCAGGTAACGGCACATAGAACAAGAGGACAGGGCCTCAATCTGCGCCAGGGCAGGGTCAGATCAGATGTTAGGAAAAAATTTATCACTGAAAGAGTTGTCGGGATGTGGGACAGGCCCACCCAGGGCAACATTTGAGTCACCATCCCTGGATGTGTTCAAAAAAAAGGGTAGATCAGGTACTCAGGGATATGGTTTAGCATAGGACAGGAACAGTTGGGCTTCGTGATCTTTTGTTTGTCTTTTCCAATCTTGTAATTCTGTGCTGGCACAGTTTCTGACATCTTCTCACTCCCTGCTCTGGGGGCAACAACCAGCAGCTTGCTGTTTTATCTCCTCAGTGTGATTCCCAGAGGCACTGTGACCATCGCTGGTGGGCTCAGCCCTGGTCAGCAGCAACTTTGGCCTTGAAATGGCCAATGTTTACAATGATTACTCTTTGGAGCATGCAGAAGGCTTCTAGCTGATTCTCACATTAGCCGTTTTCTGAAGCCCCATTCTCTCCAGCACCCAGCTGCGAAAAAAAGTGCGACATTGTCTCAAAGAACGGTCAAGTTCCTCTTGCTGGAGATCGCTTTGGAATTCACTCACTACTTTAACATCAACAGCACGCCATATCTCCTACAGAACCTCTGAGGAACTGCTCTACTGCTGGCCTTTTGGCATGTGCCAGGCCAAGGGCTATTCTTTCATTTCCCACTCCTTGTAATCCCAGGGTGTGGCGTCCGGCAGAGAGCAACATGCAATTTGATATGAATTTTAGGTGAAACCATGAAGCCATGAAGCCATTTTATTAGGTGAAATCACAAAGATTATATACCTTTCTTACTGCAAACGTGGCAAGCTAAAAAACTGCTAATTGGTTACACACACTGTTCACACCATATTGATTGGTTAGTAATTATAACGAGTTCTGATAAACCTATCTTATAGCTGAACATCCTTAGTTTACCTTTAATAACTAAAAGCATCCACACACCTGCTGGTTTTGACCATCTTGTTATGGTTGGTTCCTAACATGTTCCATTACTCCCAAATACCTTCCCATAACTGCTTCTTGGTTTAGGGCAGCCTGTACCCATATCAACAAGGCCACTGTGTTTTGAGAATGTGATTATTAGGATCCTCTCAGCGTGAGTAACTTTTCCTCTCTCATGGGAACAGAAGAATATTGTCAGGGCCTGAATCTTTGGAGACGAGAGCTAGGCCATCAGCAGGCCCCGACACCTAAAGAGCATTCCCTCTAAAGACTGTGACATGGGAAATGAAATCTCTAGAGGACTATAACACAAAAAGGCCATAAACATTTCTTCATATGATTCTTGTGGGTATTAGAGAGCTGAGACACCTTTTAAGACAAACCCTCTTCTCATGTTTTTGAAGTTATATCTCTTAGACATCACCATGATATATTTACTGAGAACACTTAGAGGGAATCTTTTTAAACTATCTGGAAATACAATGGCAAATTTTAAAAAAATAGTTATTTGACATACCATATGGAGATAAGCTCAAGATAATAATAGGAGCTGTAGGGTTAACTTTGCTTAAGCTCAAAAGTTAAAAAAAATATCTTGAGCTGTGTAATGACTTCATATATGGGAACACTTTGGTTTTGAAAATAGAATCTAAACCCTAGTCTAAACCACTTCTGTCAATAATCACTACCCACTACATCATATGATTCAAGTTTTGTGGCATGGTAACCCAGAATATGGAATGACATGTTTAGTTTGCAATGCTTTTATTAGAATAAATAGAAGAACCATCAATTGACATTCACAGGATTATTCACTGGAATGAAGATGGGAAATTGTATTAGTCAGGAAGATGTTGTGTTTGGAGATGGTCATTTATGAAGAAATGGTAGACTTTCTGTATGCTCCCTATGAACAAGAGACACAGCCTTATAGTATGTGCAGCACAAAGAAGCCCACATGCATTCCTGGAAGAAGAATGCTTTGCTAAAGTGTAGAATTTCAGCTGCACGTATTCCAGGCATCAACTCAAAGATGGCTGCCCAGCAAGTTTCATGAAAAAGAACAGGGTCATTCTGAAATCTGTGTTTATTTGACAGAGAAAACAGATTTTCAACAGCAGTGGCAAGATTTCTCACAAAAATCAAAACACTGTCCCTGTCTCTCAGGATATTCAATGACAATGGGAAGTATTCCTAAACTACCTCATGAAATTCTCATTCGGTAATGGATATTAGTAGTGAATACAAACTGTGTGAGCAGAAATACCCACGCCGAAAGATCCAAAAGGTCACACACTTCTTCAAGATTATCTCTCTAGATATTGAAGGGGTTCCACTTTGAGAAAAAATTGAAGAGATGAGATCATACTATAATACTACAGTAAAGGGGGTCTGTTTCTGAGTGGAACACAAGTGTGATTTCTAGCGCTCCCACTCTTTAGGGGGAACAGTATCTACCAAAGAAGAGGATGCTGTTGGTTGGATCGTGTTTGATCAAGAAAAGGAAAGGGTGGTCAGCCTTAAACTCTTCAAACTCAGAGGAGTATTTGACGTCTCCCACCACATCCGCTGAGCCAGCCATCTCCATGCCCTCTTCATTGACTTCCATGTATGCCTCATGGAAGGCCTCAGATATCTTCAGGCTCTGTGCTGAAGAGATGCCAGACAGATTGGCCGAAGGGCTGAACAGGTCGGTCATACCCATGGCCGTTAGGACAGAGGTGAGGTTATATTTTTCCTCGATCTTCATGCGGGGGAGGTACACTTTCACTCTCTTCTTTTCCATCACATTAGGACTTGTCCACTCCATTAGTTTTTCAAAGCTGATTTTTTTCTCGAGCTGCAAAGAGATGGAGGAAATAAACCACCTGAGACAAGTGTGCAACAGTTGCGTTTATACCACTTTTAAAATGTTAAGTGGAGATGGGGTACATATAGCAACATCCTCTTCTGCAAGACTACAGTAGCACTACACTCCCTTACCTTCATTTTGTTAGGCAAAGTCCAGGGCTCTCCTCAGAGTCCAATCCCTGCCTGAGAACCTGGGCGGGTTTTGTGCTCCCTGGCCCACCCAGCACAGCCTAGGTGTGGGCAGCTGGCATGTAAATGGACAGCAAAAGGTCTGACAACAGTCAAATCCTACTGAAGCTCTAACCCTCCTGCTTCCCCTGGCAGGGTCATACCTGCTCCAGGCCAGAGATCTCATCAGGCAACAGCACCAACATGCTCAGCTCTCCACTGGCATAGGGCAGCTCCAGGATCTTCACTTTCTCTCCAGCCACCGCTGCCACTTTGAAGGTGCTGTTCTGACACATCATTTGCACGGGTCTGCTTTCTCCCTGCAGAAACAGAGACATGAGACAATGTGACCAGAGAGCCATGTTTCCTTGAGGCAGACAAGTCTAGAAGCCCCTTGAAAGGGACAGGACTTGATCTTCAAGCTTGTTGCCCTTGAGAAAGAGCTGTGTCTCCGTGTAACTGTCTTGCCTGCTGGTGTGCTCTGGTCAGACACAGCTCTTGCAAGCATAGGCATTGACCCAGCTAAATCACCCAACCTGTGACCAGAGCACATTTTGTGTTTTGCACCCAGACTTCTGCCTGGGCAAGCCAACAGCTGTCCTGGTCAGTGGCTGTGTCCATGCTCACCTACCTCTGTCACGTTGAAGGGCGCTTCCTGAGTGTGTTGTTCTTTAAATGCAGTCTTCCATATCCCCTTGAAGTAAATGGCATTCACAAGGACAAACACGCTATCGAGATCAACAGCGCCTGGTTGAAGGAAATCTTGGATCTGTCCTTTAAGGAAGAATCAGGGCAGAGAGCAGTAAGATACACCTCCTGGTGCACTCAAATGCCTGCAAGGAAGGGCATGGGGGTGCCACTTCATTGAGTTTTGTTTTCAGAGCTCTAAGCAACCTGTTTTCTCTTGACCCACTTTTCCTACATATTATGAGGAGTGGAAGAGAAAGGTATATAGATTGTGGTAGGTATGGAAAAATATATGCTACCCATTTTTCAGTCCTTACCATTTGTCTCTTTCTCAACCCAGGAGTTAATGAGCTGCCTTGCTTCCTCTGAGGCTGCTTTGAAGTCAACTTCTTCCAGTCCTGCTTTGTAGAATTTCTTTGCACACTTTAAATACTCCTGTAAGCAGAAGTATTGCAGTTGTCACACTGACACGAACTTGAAAACGTATGAATGTGAAGTGAAGCAGAATGGGTAAAAGAACAGTGAACTTCTACCCCTGTGTTAAATATCAGTCACAGCTGCTTCCTTGTAACTGAATCTTAAAGCTGGACAAGAAAGACTACTTCACATATTTAGGTCTGATACTTTTTTTCTTTTAGGTTAAAATTTTGCAACATTTTTTTTGTTTTAGCAAAACACTTTCAGTTTAATAAACAGTTTTAAGGACAGGCAGTGTTTGTTCCTTTCTCTTTGTGCCCACTTTTTATTTTGAATATTGTGTCCTTACATTCTTAGATTTCAAAAACAAAGCTTTCTTTCACTGGGAAGATTTGATATTTGGCTTTGAAAGAAATCCAAATTTGACAATTTCAGTCTAATGCTTTCAAGTCATAAATGTATTTCATTTCCCTTAAAAGTTACATTTTCCATTAGAAGCCATTTTCTAGCAAATGAGTAGTAATCCTGGTTACTACCTGTGACTGTTGCACTGCAGACATATTTCATGCCATTATATTTTTGCTTGGCCTCCACCTAACAGCCACAGGAAGGCACAAACTCATTCTAAACTACTTCTCATGGCCCACAGCCACCGCTTCATTAATAGATGGTGTGCTGCTGTTGGTGGTGCTTCTCTGGGGTAGGATCACAGGGTCTTTATGGGGAATCTCACTGAAGTCAGGTTGCAGTACAACTCACCGGAAGAATGGGGTATGTTTTCTCAATATACATCCTCTCAGCCATCTTGAGAGAGTATGTAGCATTTGGCTTGGCAATGCCTGAGAGAAGATCCTTGAATGAACTGTGGATGTATTCAGGAGTGCCACACTGATGTGATGACATGAAAATAAGAGGATACAAGGCATTAGCTTCTTCTGATCTAGGAAATAAAACCCTAAAGGACTGTCCCTGTCACTTAAGAGCCAGGCTGCAGTGGAGGCACCTCTGGGACAGCAGGTGTTTTGGTGGTGGTGCATCAAATCAACCACTTCATCCTTCTCAAGGTACATCCCCTGAAATATGCTTTTTGCCAGAGTGCACTTGTGTACCTATCACTGAGGCTTCTGGACTTTTCCCTGCCCAGCATTTTTCTGCCATGCTTTGGAGTCTCTCAGCTGCTGTACCTGCTTTCCCCCAGCAGCACCTGCCCAGGAAGGCACACTGATGCCCTAAGTATCCTGCCCCATACTGTCACTTGTTCTGGTGCAAGATGTGCAACCTGCTGCCTTCTCCTTCTCTTTAACAAATAGGTGTTACACCCTCCTTTCCTGCCCATAGTTTTTTGACAGGGTCTGTAGCTGCCAGGAGAGGCAGAATTATTCTACTTTCATTCTGAGGAGAACATGCGACACAAAGGGAGATCAAGTTATTTCTCTACCTGGGAGTCACTGGCGTCTCCAACTCCTGTAACATTATCAAAATGAAGAACCTGCAAGAGAAAATACCAGTGGTAGAAATTACAAGCATGGCCAAAAATTATGTTAATTTCAGTTTTACACACAATGTTTGTGGTAAAGCTGTTAGCTCAGGGGGAAAATATGTGCTGAGAACATAGGTGGACTAAAAATTTACAAGTGAGCTTGCAACTGGTTTATACCCTCTGTGGTCTTCTTAGAAACTGTAAATACCACTCTTCACTTAAATATTTTTTTCTAGTGAATGTCTAGAAATTAATGGAGTTAAATATTATGTACTGATAACAACATTCTGTCTTCCTGTCTTCCTGGGATAAATCTTCTTTATATATATATTTTAAAAATCTGATCACATTATCTGGAAGATGTCAAAATTTAGAAAAAAATATTAAATTGCTGACTAGTAATCCATTCTGTTGTCCTTGAGATCTATTTTTCTAAGGCAAAACTCACTGCCCCTTACACTGAAAATACTAAAAATATCTTATTTAGAATTTTCTCTAAATAATCCTCAATCCAGATCTCCATTTTGTGCTTTTGTCTAATTTCTTGTGCATTAAAACAGGTGAGAACCTCGTCAGTGGATGATACATTTCAGTGACATTACTTAGAAAGAACAACAAGTAGAGGTCACTTTACACCCATGTGAGCAACTTACCTTCTCCATCTGAGACTGAGTGTTACCTCTTGCTCCCATATAGACCATGGCCAGGGTTGAAATGATGCTCAGGGGACAGTAGAAGATGTTCTCGTTGGCATGGTGGACTTTCAGCTCTTTGAATACATCAAAACAAAATTCTGCGTTCGCTGCGCTGATGGAGCCCATTGCGGAATCGGTGGTGTCTGAAGTGAACAGAAAGATTCGGACTTACAGTGAAATACATTAACTGGAATGCAAGGATGTCAGTACACTTGAACCCCTGAACTTGGTGCACAGGCTTTTTGTTTGTCAGCAAATGAATTCCAGTGATGTGGATTTAAGTGGCAGGCATGCTTTTGGATTCGCAAGCAATCAAAATGCTTCCAGAACCTCTAAATTTTTGAGACTCCAAGCCAGGTTCTTCACTATAGTTTTTAATATCACTTTTAAGATCATTTAACAGATCAGCCTTCTATGATCCAAACTACAGTTAATTCCAGTATACAATGTGCAAGTCTGAAGCAACTGCATAAGTTTTGCTAGATTTACTCTAATTTCAGCCTAGTGTAAGCAGAAGGTAGGTTCTTATACCACCTACTTTATCAGAGGTCTCCAATGATAGCAAAATTACCTGTGTTTTATTAAGTGGTATAACAAAGGCACACCAGTGAAGGCTGCAAATGTTTTACCAAATTCATTCAGCTTATGAAACATCCATTACTATTATATTCCACTCATTGTTGACTCAATTATATGTCACTCTGTTTTTAAAAGGTAGGTTTTCATTTTTATTACCATCTTTTCCATAAAATCTACCTTTTAATAAGACAGTGCTTGTCTTGCCTTGTGTTTAATTTGCAGAGATCTTCACATCTGCAGTATTTAAATGTTTTCTACCCCTTTTTGACATTCTTGTACAACTTTGTCTGCAGTTTCAGCACCTAGCATTTCATCTGACACTGAAGGGAAGGATTTTTTAGAAAGGAAGACAACAGAGAGTAGAAAATATGGTACTGTAAAGACTAATGCAGCAGTATAGTGTTTAGTTCCACTTACAACTTCCCTCGTGTCAACACAAGAAGAGAGCCTTTGTTAGGGTGGAGTTTCCCCAAGTTCTTGGGGATCTTCAAGCAATGCAAAGTTTATTTTTTTTCCCTCGGTGGCTGCTAGAGAACAAAGCCTGGGACACTGTGCCATATGTATCACAGTCATGGATGGAATCAATGCATTAATGTGACAGTCAGCTCTTAATGTGGGGTAATTTGAACAGCATCGAGCTGTTCCCCCACTAGAATGGAAGCGCCATCTTTCTTTAAATCAAACCACTTATATAGGATATATATAGTAGATTTTTCACTTATTTACCATCTCTGCTAGCTATTATATCTTAGGCTTTAAGCAAATGCCTTTTTTTCCCCCTTAGAAAATGTAACTATTAAAGATACTAAATGTAACACAGAGCTGCAATATGCTGGGGTCACCTGAAGATGCTGCATTCCTTAATTTCATTCAATCTCTTTCATAAAACCTGCACATGAGCTTTAGCTGCACCCTCTAGAATTTAAACAAGTTCATTTTTGTCTTTTAATTTTAAATGCAAAATTAAAGGGATAGAGGAAGAAAGAAGAAAGACTGTCATAATAAAAAATATAAATCACCATTTTTTCAACGAGGAAGAGTTAGTAAGCAAAGCTTGAGTTCATACAAACAAATACTTTGACTTTATGCATGGCAAAATGTGGGACTAAAATAATGTAATAAGAATAAACATGTGAAGGTGAGATGAGGTTTCTGAAGAAGGCATCCTTTAATTGCTTTTTTCTGCAACTCATACAATGGGTCATAAACATAAGGTTACACCTATCTTTTTTTAAGTTTTGTAACAGATCATTTTTTCTTTAAATTAAAAATTCAAACTTAAGTCATAATGAAAGACATGCTTACCTTATCGGGTTCACCTGTGAAGGTAATTGTACAGCTTCTCAGCTGTACTTGGGGCAGACTTGCTGGACTCCTTGAAATATATCTTGTGTAATTTTTGTGACACGCCCCATGCTGCCTATTCTTGTGTTTACCAAATTAAGTGATGGATGGAGCTCAATGTCACACATGCACTTTTACTTGGAATAAGTCCATTATTTAAAAAATAAAATAAGATAAATAGATAAAATAAAATATCTGAACGAAAGGATTTTACCCTAAAATTTCCAGAATGGAAGATTAATTCATCATAGCATGTGAAACCTGGCAGAAAAGGAAGGAGCATATCTTAAATTCAGTCTTGCAGAATGTCTCTCAAGAACTTTGAGTTAATTTCCTCATGATTCCCCTGTGATGAGTATTGAGAGGCCACATCCCTCTCACAGTCACCATTTTGTGAACTCAAAAAAATTGGTAAGCTCAGCATCCGCAGGAGTGCTAGCTATGGTATGCCCACACACTACTGACTGGAACTTTTCTCTCTCCATTGCTGCCTGGAGCAGTAGTATCGCTAGTCTTTCTTCCCACCAGAATTCCTAGCTCTTGCCAAGGAATGCAGACATTTCTGCTTCCTAGGAACTTGAGAAAGAGCACGTCTTTCAAATGTTAGTTGCCAAATGCAATAATAATGAAATAGATTATTCTGTAAAAACCTGTATGTAATTTCCCAGTGCCACTTAGAGCCTGCATTGTAAAAGACCACAGACATAGAATTTCACAGAGCGCAGCTTTTCATCCTAGAGCAATCTGTCTAGCTCAGTGAGCTCAGACATGGTCATAGTCTTCCACACCAGTGGAACAAAACCATCAGTGAGCATATTGTGGGAATACAAATCAATTTCAAAAGCGATATTCAGAGAATCTGTATAGAGAAGAATATGTACAGAGCTGAAGAAAATTGTGCTGGGGAAAGAGGTTGACCAGAGAAGAAAGACAAGGTTTCTGTTGCTTTTTAAATTCAGACATCAGGATATTTCGACATCAGTCTGATACAAAAAGGATTTGAACTTGCTGCTAAAATTTTGAAGGGTGTTTTAGGGGGAGCTGTTCTTTTCCTTCTCCACAGGTCACAGAACCAGGTTCAAAATTGCCTTTTGTACACACAGAGACCATTCTTACAGATCCTCCACAAGTAACTTCATGGAACATCAGGTGAACAAACTAGCTGAAGAGACATTCATGGTCTGCAGGACAGTCATAATATACAATAGGAAGCATAAAACCGTCGCATAATTTCATTGAAATAAAAGAACAAACTGGCAATAAAGGAAACTACTTTGACCTCGTCAAGTGCCATGTGATTTTACAACAGAAATCCAATGTCAATAGACAAAATGCCTCTGAAATTGTCTAGAACAAACTGCTTCTGGAGAGGAGAGATGGACTCCTTAACCCCTTTAGATGTCTATGCAAGTGGAAAGCCTCTGAATCAACCATACTTTTCTCCCTAATGCAGGCCTTAGCAGTCCAGTTCTGCTGAAGATGCTAGTGCAATCACAGCAGTGAAGAGCTCAGCCCAGACTGGTGCACTGAGATGTGACCAGTACGTTACATGGCAGGGTTTGTAGGCAGGGCAGTCTGCCACAGGCATCGCTACGCATCAACGGTGCTTCTGAGGAAAGTCATTAGACCAAACGTAAATTGGTCACCACTGTCATGAGGCCTGTTTGGTGGGAAGTGGTATCACCACGCCAGTGGAAAGACGAGTCAAATGGGTGAATGTGTCTGTTCACAGTGAATACCTTTAATCACACAACTTGGGGTGCTCCCAAAACTGCAGGCTGCTCCTGCAGCTGCTGCCCCTTCTGCCTTTCCTGCTTAAGACTGCTTTGTTTCTGTTCAAACAAGCTTTAGCCCTCACAGCTCTGGTCCATTGTGTACTTTATAGCTCAGAATTCAAAGGATTAGCTAATATATTTTATCCTGTCACTTCTAATTTTTGAGTATGCCTTGAATCTTTTTCTTTGACACTCAAATTCTCTAGCAGTGCACTCCAGCTCACTGTATACAAACCACCTTGGAATTTGTGCACCATCTACCTAAATCATGCTTGGATCATCATAGACAGGCTGTAACTTACCAGCTACAAAGATGTCCAGTGAGCCAGTATAGTTATTTCATAGCAACCCATTTTCTGCATTAATGTTGTTAGCAAAGGCACAGTTTTCAAAATACTTCTGAGTTGAAGAAATTCAATAATGAAACACATTCTTTGTTTTGCATTAGAGATAGGGCAGTATGCTCCTCCAGAAGCATGTTAATACCCAATCCAAGTTAGTGGGTTTGTTGGCATTTCTATTTTTTATTGGTCAAATGAATAATTAATATAAAGCAACTTGCAGAAGCAACAAAATCATTCCACAAGTAAAAATCTTGATCACAATCAGCCATCAGCGTGGGTTAGCAAGAATGTAAGTAAGAGGCACTGCATAGTCTACTCAGTGACTTCAGATCTCTCAAAGAATCTAGTGAAATTAAGCAAATCTCCTGTAGCTGAAACACTGCCTGGGATAAAAGATAATGGATTGTCCTGTCCAACACAGCTGTGTAATGCAACAGTAATACAAAAGGATGTGTTCTGCTACATGTCCTTGTTTCAACAATGCTTGTCCCAAGAAAGAGGTCAAGTAAAGCTCTGCTGTCCTTTGCTCTGTTAGGCATTTCATTGTGGAGCTGTCCCTAAACCAACAGACTCTTGGACATTTGAGCCTTTCCAAAAGGATTCAGGTCAGCTCACAGACCAATGCCTCTCATCCAATCGCAAGAACCCATGTAGAACTCAAAATTTTACTCTCATCCACACTGCTGCTCTTTTGCCAGTAGGAAGGAACATGTTCATTGTTTCGTGTTTGTCTTGCTGAGAGTGACTGCCAGCGATTGTTTAGCTAGGTGCCATTGCAGACCTTGGTGCTGTAGCTATCAATGATGGTTTCTCTCTCAGTTGTATCATGGGACTGTGTTTTCCCCAGTGCAAAGAAAATGAGGTCTCTGGTCAAGCTCCTGCAGACAGGAGCTCATAGCCCACCTGGCGCCTTTATGCAGCAGCACTGTGGCATTTGGAAGACACAGATGTTGTTGCCAATAGTGTTGCCTTGATCATTCACACACTGCAACAAGGATGTGTGTACATCAGTGTTGTCAGAGTGGAGTTCTCTAGTGAAGGCATCTTCAGAAGGATTCTGTGATGACTTAGGTCACAAGTCTCTCACACTTACTGCATTTTTTTAGCAGCGCACACACTGTCCAGGGTCTACTGCTATACGAGGTCTGGATCAGTGTGCACAGCAGTCTCTTTATCAGGAAACAGAGCATACATGAATTCCCTTACTCATCCCTCAAGCCCCAATAACCAGGGTGTGGCTGCCGAGGGTCCTGCCTCACTGGGTCCCAAGGAGGCAGCATGGCAACCGGGCCCTTACACCCAGCATACACATGGTACGGGACAGGTGGCCACTGGCATTGGCACAACTAGTTTACTGGCTGTGCCCTACAGGAGCTTTGTTAGCAGGTTCCTTCCTGCAGAGGAGACTGCTCATGGCAGCCTGTGACTAGCACTGCTGATGTTACTATACCTGTCACTTTACCTCACACCGCTCACTGGAAGGCTGCCCAGCACGACAGTTACCTCAGCACGTGGTCCCGGGAAACAGACCTTTTCTTTTGCACAAAACAGGACAAACTAATGTCTGTTTCAACACAGACATTCTTCCTTTCTTCTGACTAGTGGCCTCCTGAGATTCTTAATAATATTCACGGTATGTTTCTTGCCTCTCCTGCAGGAAAAGCCTGTTGCATAAAAGGAGAAAGGAGAAATGTTGCTGCACAAAGCTCCATGCCATCATGTTGGCTTTGCAGAAAAGAATTGGTGTCTTGGCAGATGTCAAGTTGACTGTGAGACAGAAATGTGTCCTTCAGATGGAGACAGCAGGATTATTGCACATTAATGTGCAAAGAAAGTGCTGTGGCGCAGATGAGGCACTTGGGAGTGTTTGGCAAGTCCCACAGAGGAGTACTGTTTCAATGTTGTACCAGGGATGACATCTCCTCCTATTGGAAGGCCTCTGGACCTCACTTTGTGTTTTCTGGAGGTGTGTTAGTTGCAGCAAGATGTGCAGAAGGTTTCAGACTTTGTCCTTCCCCCTATGTGTTACCTGCCAAGCCTTCTGTCAGAGAAACAGGGTCACAGTTATTCAGAAAACAAAAATGCCAGAAGCATTTGGAAGGGTACAACAAAAATGCTAGTAGTGACAAGGAGGTTTTCAAGGTTTATTTATTTTTGTCTTTTATTCCAATAAAAACTTTTGGAGCACTTCAATACTGTTAAAAGTTTGGACTTTTTTTTTTTTTAGGAAATATCCTCAGCTGTCTATTGGCATGACAGCCAGAGCCATGCCTGGGAAATAAAACATGCAGGTGAAAGTGCAGAGGTGCTCAGGCAGAGCACGGGGTCTAGCTGTGCTCCTGGAGCACCTGCACCTCTCCACTGTGTGCTTATCTGATGGATGAGAGCACAGAGAGGCTGAATCACAAACCCTATCTCTCTAGGGTGCAGGAATGGCTGCTTCTTCCAAGTCCCCCCTTGGTTCTGAAGATCCCAAAGGCCACAGCAGGCATCTATCATCTCACCAGACAGGCCTGCCACCCCTTTCATGGGAAAGAATTTTCTACTGCCCTTTAAATGTTGTGCCTCCTACCTGATCTGTGGTGGCTGTGGCCAGGTCCCAGCTTTGGTAGTGTGCAGGTTCGGTCTGGTATTGTTGAATTTGCACTCTTTGCTGCCTCCTGTTTTTCCTTTTTGGAAAGGGGAAGTTTTGTACTTGCTAGTAAGCCTCATGGCTCTTTTGCTTTTTTCCCATTCCTTCATTTTGACCATTTTTTTTTGTCATTCGGGAAACTACATTGGTCACTGAGGCATATCTTTGTACTTCAAGCACTTTCCAGTTTAATAATCATAGGAAGGCTAGTTTGCAAATGTAAACCTTTTCGAGTCTTATTGTTTAAGTGCACAGGCTTTTAAATTTAACAGACTGGATCAACTGCTTCTGGCTACAGGAGATGCAAAACTGCTTACTATAAAATTTGAGATGTTGAAATTGAAAAATGTCTGAGTTCATATCACAGATGTCATAGAATCACAGAATGGTCTAGGTTGGAAGGGACCCCAAGGATCAGAGTTCCAACCCCCCTGCCACAGGCAGGGCCAACCAACCTCCAGGCCTGGATCTACACAAGGTTGCCCAGGGCCCCATCCAACCTGGCCTTGAACACCTCCAGGAATGGGGCATCCACCACCTCTCTGGGCAACCTGTGCCAGCACTCTATCACCCTCTCTGTAAAGAGCTTCCCCCTAATATCTAATCTAAACCTTCCCTCCTTTAGCTTCAATCTATTCCCCCTTGTCCTGCCCTTGTTTACCCTTTTAACAAGTTGATTCCCCTCCTGTTTGTATGCTCCCTTCAGGTACTGGAAGGCTGCAATAAGGTTCCCCCTGCAGCCCTCTCTTCTCCAGGCTGAACAAGCCCAGCTCAGCCTCTCTTCGTAGGGCAGGTGCTCCAGCCCTCTAATCATTTTCATGGCCTCCTCTGAACTCTCTCAACAGTTCCACATCTTTCTTGTATTGGGGGCCCCAGGTCTGGACACAGTACTCCAGGTGGGGCCTCACGAGGGCAGAGTAGAGAAGGATGATCACTTCCCTGTCCCTTCTGGCCACCCCTCTTCTGTTGGAGCCCAGGATACCATTGGCCTTGCGAGCTGCAAGAGCACACTGCTGGCTCATGTTAAGTTATTCCTCCACCAGAATCCCCAAGTCCTTCTCAGCAGGGCTACTCTCAAGGAGCTCTTCTCCCAGTTTGTATCTATGTCTGGGATTCCTCCAGCCCAAGTGCAACACCTTACACTTTGCTGTGTCAAACCTCATTAGGTTCACCTGGGTCCACCTTTCAGGTCTGTCAAGATCCCCCTGGATGGCTTCTTTCCTTCTGTTTTATCAACCACACCACTCAGCTTTGCCTCATCTGCATATCCAGTTAATGTGGATATCAGACCTGTACACCAGCTACTTTCCTCTACTTAGCCACTTTTATATCATCACACTACATGCTAATGTGGAAATAGCCAGTATTAACGATAGAGTTCCTCCTCTCAAGATTCCTAAGGGGGAAATGCTTTTCCTAATAGTTGCTGATCTACTTATTTTTTCTTATAACTTTTGAATTACATGATTTTCAGATTATTTCACCATCTAAAATGGCAGAGCTGCTGCAATAGCTATTTGAAATATTTACCAAAATAAGTGTCAGTGCATCTTTAATACCCATTGGAATTGTATTGGAAAATACACTGGAAAATAAATTAGTACACCATTGGACTATTTTTTTGTAATCTGTAATGAAGAGAGGAATCTAACTCCCTATGTGTGCATTTATGTGCTTCATACATTCCTAGGAAATTTCACATCTACATGCTTTATTCAGTCTAAAAATAGGATTTTATTCTAAAACCCATTTTACTTACAAGTTACCAATGTCATATTTTTACGGGTTTGTGGTCAAGAAAATTAACACTCATGACAAACATTTGTGATTTTCTTTTATTATATTAACAAAATTTCTATGCATCAAAATCAATAATGTATGATTAGAATGAAAACAGGAAATAATATTCAAAATATATCCATATTTGCAGATAGCAATGGACACATTGGTAGAAAAAGACAGAGAATATTAGGAGTTTCATGTACTGTTAATAAAAAAAGAGTTGTAGCTTTGAACTATCATCAGAACAAAGAAACCTGCTGCATTCATGCATGTGAGTTTTGAAGGACTTTGCAGGGCCTAACTGAAATTTACTTAGAAAGTAAGCTCAACAGAGATAGGTGTTATTTTGAAAGATGTGAGTTATTTTGGGTTTTGTGTGTGTGTGGTGGTTTTGTTGTTTGTTTGGGGATTTTTTTAAACAAAACTCCCATGGAGAAATCAGATGCTTTAATACTACTTGCAGAATTTTTCACCAAAATCAACATGTTCTCAAATTTGAAGTGTCTTCCAATATTGTACACAAGAATTTCAACAGCTCTTTTGCATGGTAGTTCTCACTGAGTTCTGGATCATCCAGATATTCATGCTTCAGACACTGAATCTACAATTTGTGAGAAGGTATAACTACATCTACACAATGTTAGATCTCTTTACTTCGGAGAGCACACAAAGGAGATTCTCCATGACTTTGGAGAACCTTTGCAAGAAATACAGAATTAGGTGAGGAACTCATGGTGAAAGGACAACTCTGCTGATAGTGGACATGCACACCATTTCCCAACAACTAAGTAAAAAGTTTAAAGTTTACATAGCCACCAGTAAATAACCTGCATAGAAGAATTTTATGCATGAGCTTCTCCTTCAGGCTGGAGAACTCAAAGCCTGTGTTTCAAGAACACAACATGGATTTGTCAGCAGGATGCTACCGGGGAATGGGATGAGCACAGCCCATGGCTTTCTATATAATGGACTCCTAAAAATTTGGAGTCATGTCTGTAACTTGTTCAAGTGAAAATCACTTTTCCCCTTCCTCGCAGGTAGGTGCCTCTATTCTCTGTTGGCTCAGTCGTTTGTTCATATCAAACAATCCTGAATCCAATGAGTATAGGGAAAGGAAGAAGCATGCTTGCTGGTGTTTCCTCACTTGCAGGTATGTCTGTTATGGAAGATCCCTAAATGAACATTTCTTAGATTAAGCTTTCCACCTGAAGAAAATACTGAAGAGATCATACTATAATACTACAGTAAAGGGGGTCTGTTTCTGAGTGGAACACAAGCGTGATTTCCAGCTCTCCCACTCTTTAGGGGGAACAATATCTACCAAAGAAGAGGATGCTGTTGGTTGGATCGTGTTTGATCAAGAAAAGGAAAGGGTGGTCAGCCTTAAACTCTTCAAACTCAGAGGAGTATCTGATGCTCCCCACCACACCTGCTGAGCCAGCCATCTCCGTGCCCTTTTCATTGACTTCCATGTATGCCTCATGGAAGGCCTCAGATATCTTCAGGCTCTGTGCTGAAGAGATGCCAGACAGATTGGCCGAAGGGCTGAACAGGTCGGTCATACCCAAGGCCGTTAAGACAGAGGTGAGGTTATATTTTTCCTCGATCTTCATGCGGGGGAGGTACACTTTCACTCTCTTCTTTTCCATCACATTAGGACTTGTCCACTCCAAGAGTTTTTCAAAGCTGATTTTGTTCTCAAGCTGCAAAGAGATGGAGGAAATGAAATGTCTGGGATGCAAATACAACTTCTTCCTACCATTTATTTTTATAAAGACTATAATAATAACACTGAACCAGAATGGTTCCTGAAGTGCACCCTATCAACATTTTTCTTGCAGTTTATTATTTGCTTCTCCAGAACTGCCTGTGTCACCATCATTAACCAGTTCCTTCTTTCCAGCTAATATTGTCTCATGAGGCACAACCCAACTGTTTCACAAGACAGTAAATTAGTCAGCTTGTGAAAGAGATAGCAAAAAAAGGCCAGGAAAATTCACTGACACTTGAGAGTTCCTAAGAAATGCAAACTCTTCTACATTTTTAATAACTCTCTATGATAATTTTAAAAATGGCTGAAAATTAAATAATGGATAATATAATGCAGGTTCCATCACTTCTCCCTTTCTTGAGTATGAACAGGCAATTTGATATCATCTTGATAACTTTCTTTTATATGATTGACATTAGAATTCTGATTTTTTTTTGGTATTTCTTTCAGAAGTCCCGCACAAAGATAATCTCATCCATCTGATTGAAGCAAATTCAAGTTTTAAGTTTTGTTTCTCCCATTTGCCATTAGGATCCTTCATTGGTTTAGTTCTTTAGCTTTGTTTTCATCCAGGACAAAAGATTCATCTAATTTTGCTGACTCAGTAGCTTATATTTTTATTCTTGCCTCACTGGACACTGTTTACACTTTTTCGCTTTAAATGACAAAACTTTTTTTTCCCTAGATTTCATACATCTTGCAAAAACTGACTCAACCTGATTTAAAGAAGTTTTGATGTTTTCTTTTACTTTCTATGCTGTTCCATCATCTGTCCATGTATGTTCATGGGTTCTTTCTGCTGTTGATAATCATCCCATTTGACTCTAGTCTTGGAGTTTTCTTTGCTTCATGTGCAATTTCCAAGTATCTTCCATGCATTTCCTTTCCATCTCTCTTTAAGACTCTCTGAAGTCTTAACTGTTATTAACCAGTTATTTTAGCTTGATAGGTTTCACTATTTCAAAATCAAGAATATAAATCTATGAGAAACAAAGGGGTTTATGACATCAGAGGATTTTTTTTAAACCAGCACATTTATGATATTTAATAAGAATTTTGTTTTTAAAAAATTAGTGATTCCTGCAAAGAATGCCTAATTTTTTTAGCAGCTGAAATTACCTCTCAATGAAAAACTTCGTATGAATACATCCTCTTCTGCAGGGCTACAGTAGCAGTATACTCCCTTACCTTAATTTTGTGGTGTGGGCAGCTGGCATGTAAATGGACAGCAAAAGGTCTGACAACAGTCAAAACCCACTGAAGCTCTAACCCTCCTGTTTCCCCTGGCAGGGCCATACCTGCTCCAGGCCAGAGATCTCATCAGGCAACAGCACCAACATGCTCAGCTCTCCACTGGCGTAGGGCAGCTCCAGGATCTTCACTTTCTCTCCAGCCACCGCTGCCACTTTGAAGGTGCTGTTCTGACACATCATTTGCACGGGTCTGCTTTCTCCCTGCAGAAACAGAGACATGAGACAATGTGACCAGGGAGCCATGTTTCCTTGAGGCAGACAAGTCTAGAAGCCCCTTGAAAGGGACAGGACTTGATCTTCAAGCTTGTTGCCCTTGAGAAAGAGCTGTGTCTCCGTGTAACTGTCTTGCCTGCTGGTGTGCTCTGGTCAGACACAGCTCTTGCAAGCATAGGCATTGACCCAGCTAAATCACCCAACCTGTGACCAGAGCACATTTTGTGTTTTGCACCCAGACTTCTGCCTGGGCAAGCCAACAGCCTGAGTTACAGAAGCAGTACCTTTGTCACACTGAAGGGAAATTCCTGAGTGTGTTCTTCTTTAAATGCCATCTTCCACATCCCTTTGAAGTAAATGGCATTCACAAGGACCAGCACAGTGTTGAGATCAACGGAGCCTGGTTGAAGGATACTTTGGATCTGTCCTTTAAGGAATAATAAGGGCAGAGAGTGGCAAGTTTAATAGTAATCAGATATTTTAGAGGTCAATTGACACACTATTGCTTGACTTGACTCCCTCTTCTTCAAAGATTGGCATGTAGGAGTCAAGTTCATGAGGATGATTTAATACAGAATGATTGGCACCTGGCCAGACAGTTCTGCAAGAAAGTTCAAGAGTAGCACACATCTCTGGGAGTATTTCTAACCAGTGCTTGGGAAAAAATGTGTATGGGAAAGGAACAGGAGAGAGAAGCAATGATATAGATCTGTTTCTCAGTACGCTGCTTTCTCACATTTCACATTTATTCTTCCTCCCACCTCAGTGCAAGGAGTGTACAGGAATTTCTGGATCATTTATTTCCCACCACCAGCCTAACACACACATTACTTCTCCCTTGGAAGCCCACCTGTAAAATTGTGCTAATATTCTAGAGAAGCTGGGACTAGCTTTGCATGAGTTAAGCTTCCTGGACACAAAACATGTGCACATAATGTGTGCATATCATGGCACCCATGCCCTTGCCAGGTATGTTCAAAACGCACTGTTACTGCCACAGAGGCGCAAGAGAGTCATCCTTTTCCATAGGAAATACTCACTAATGAGGACAGGAAGAGGGATTTTCTCCTCTAATGTTTAATCTTTCCAGAAGTTGTTCTAATATTGTTGTGAGAGGGGAGTATGCTTTAAAATCTTGTCTGACCTTACCATTTGTCTGATTCTTCACCCAGGAATTAATTTGCTGTCTGGCTTGATCGGATGCTGTTTTGAAGTTGACCACTTCCAGACCTACTCTGTACAGTTTCTTCACACACTTTAAGTAGATCTGTAAAGACAGCAATTGTAGGCACCAAAGTAGCAATTTTTTAAAAACAGTATGAAAGGGAAATAAAATATGGCCAAATTTTTTTTTATAGTGATGCCATGGTCAGGCAGTTCTCATTACTTAATTTCTGGAACAATCTGCTAAAACTGGGCAGAAAAAGTCACTCAGATCCATGACATTTTCAGATCTGACTTTTTTATGACTTGACCAGTGTGGTGGTTCAGCCTCAAACAGTGGCTGAGCATCTCACATTGGTCACTCCCTGAGGAGAAGCAGGCAGGGCCTGTTTTATCCCCAGATTGGGATAAGGACAGGTTACTGACAAAAAAAACCAGCATGAAAGAGGAACAATAACAGCCCACAGCAAATTGCACTCACACCCAGTGGTAACATGGAGTACCTTACCAAATGATGACAATACTGAGCACTGCACCAACACAAGGACCAAACCAACACCCCAGCCACACTCAAACTGCCCTGGAAGCTCCCAGGAGCACATCTCATGGAGCAGCCACTTTTATGGGGGAGTGATGTCAGGTGGCGTGGAAACAGCCCAGGCTGGCTCAGCTCACCTGGGCTGGCTGCTTGGGGAGGCTGATTCTGGCCTGGCCAGAACCAGGGCAACCAGTTAAGAGTATATATTTGAAATACATAATTATATCATTATAGACACACACACACACACACCTATACATAAATATCTTCTTGAAGAAAACCTGACCCAAAATCCCTGCTTTGGTTTCATTTCAGTGTTTTATTATCATCGTGTCCACACTTTTTTTTTTTAAAGGGTGAAAAAAGGCATTTTTCCCTATTTTTCAAGGTAAGAACTTTAATTTATAATATATACATGTTTTGTTTTGAAAATATTAATTGAAAGATCTTGACACTTTCAAAAGCTGTTTTTGAGGTAAAGTTTTCAAGAGAAGAAATGTGCTGAAGTCAAATAATTTCCTAAAACATCCTCTCAAACCGCCTACCAAAATAAAGACTTTGGGAGAGCAATTCAGTATTACATTACAGAATATTTTTGTTTATTATTCCATTCATTGTTTAAAATGGCCATCTTTTTGCCTGGAATTACTTTCCATTCAGGCTATTGTCAGGGCAAAGGGAAAAGTGGTGGAAGCCCACACCAGTGGGCTCCATTAGATTGACAGATCCCCTACTCCAGACAGTCCTCCTGGATTACAGCTTTATATAGAGTTTAGAAAGCAATCAGTCTGACGTACAACTCACCGGTAGGATTTGACTTGTCTTTTCAGCATATAGCCTGTTGGCAATGTGGAGTGAATAATTGGCTTTTGGTGCAGTGATATCAGAGAGAAGTTCTTTAAACAGTAGGTGGATATTCACAGATTTGCCACACTGAGTTGTTGATAAGAAGATAAAAAGTCATACATGTTAGCTTACTTCACTAGGAAGATAATTATTTATAAGTTACAAATAACATGGGAAAACACAGGATGTTTGGACATTTGCAAATTAGGTTACACATATTACATTACTAGGTATTACACACATACTAAATTCTAAAGGCTCCCTGGGAGGGAAGTTCAATGTAAGCAACTAACGATGTACAATTAGCTCATAGCATACGAGGACACTTATTCTACCTGATAACAAACAAAACCTCAGTGAGGAATCTGAAACTGGATGGCTCAGGATTGAGGTGACAAGAAGAAAGCTTGAAGTGACAATGACTGCAATTGATGAGTTGTCATAGCTATAGAGTCTCTAATTTCCAGCTTCTGTTTGAACTTTCATGACAGCTTTCCGCCAAAGCTGCAGATGGGAGAAGAGTGCTAGAGGACAGAGGAATCAGGAAGTGTTTCATAATAGAGTGAAGAAATGGATCAACTCTCTAATGCCCCAAGAATAGTGTTTCAGATGACACAGTCTAACAACATGTAACAAAAAAAGCATTCTCATTT
The DNA here is from genome assembly GCA_022605575.1 of Laterallus jamaicensis coturniculus. Lineage (NCBI taxonomy): Eukaryota > Metazoa > Chordata > Aves > Gruiformes > Rallidae > Laterallus > Laterallus jamaicensis. The sequence continues at coordinate 10,199,969 of JAKCOX010000002.1, read as the reverse complement.
TATGAGAGGAAGAACTGTGTTAAACTGCTCTTTCTAAATGCTTGATCAACCACTAAATTTTCTAGCTGATATAACCTTCATTTTTCTTCACTGAAAAAAAAAAGAAGAAAAAAAAAAGAGAAAAAAGTTTTCTTGATCTTTGCAAGTCCCACCTTGTGCTTATCGATCCCAAGTGGATGGGGACACGCCAAGGAGCATGGCTTGTGTTGTCTTTACAGGGGCAGCCAATTAACATGGAGGAAAGCACGCAGGTGGCAGGTACTGGGACCCTTCACAGTGCTGCTGTGGTAGCAGTGGGAACTGGGAAAGTCCCTATAGCTTTTGGAATAGTGCAGTTAATTTCCAGTCTTAGAAGCTTCTGAGTTTTTTTCTGACAAATCATCTTCCTGCCCCACTTTGGAGTCTCTCAGCTGCAGGTCTGCCCGCTGTACCCTGGTTTCAGATGCTGAGCTCCTTTCAAGCACCGTCTCCCAGCAGCACTTGCAGCATGAAGGTTCTCATCTACACAAGAAGGCAGCCTGGGGCCAAAGCATCCTATCCTGTCCTGTCATTTGTTCTGGTGCAACAAGTGCAGCCTGTCTTCTTTTTCTACTTTTTAAAAAACTTACATCTCTTAAATTAAGAGCATTAGCAAAGGTTTGGGAAAGTGTTGAACCCACTTGAAGCACAGTCAGAACAGTCTATTCTCAGGTGAAAAATGAAAGAGAAATGAATGTACCTTAGATTTCTGTACCTTGGTCTGAACAGTTCCTCCAAGCCCTGCAATTTTGTCAAAGTGAAGAACCTGCAATTGACAATAGCAACAGAAGAAATTAATTACATTGAGTCCACTGCGCATCTCTGATATTTGTGTTGAAACTATAGATCTGGACTAAACAAGTGTAATTAGCACATAGATGAACTAAGAAGTTTCATGTGAGCTTTAAATCAGTTTTTTTACTGCATGTGCCACACTGAAAGTTTATGACTATGATCCTCAGCTTAGATCCCTTCTTTCCCAGTTAATGGTACCAGTCTGTAAACCACCTGCAACCTTACTGTATTGTATTTACAACTGCAACTCCTCTTTTGTGAATGATTCATCTTTTGTATATTACAAGTTAACCTTTCCACCTAGAAGGTATCAGGTCTGTGAGATGATAATATAAGCTGAAGCAAGGCTGCTCTTTCTTTATGGAAGTTGAAGGATGTTCTTGCCCTTCATGGGGAAAACCGATGGTAAGTGAGACCTCATCACCAGATCCAAACCCCACAGTTTGGAATGCCATGCTTTTCCTAGGCAGGTTTGAATCCAGTGCCAAACGTGACTGTGGTTTTCTCCCCTCAACCAGGGAAAGTACCCAGAGATGTAAATGGATAATCTGTTCCTGTGTTGAACAGAATCAAAAGGAGTTTGTATCCATTCATGTAACTTACCTTCTCCATCTGATACTCAGTGTTACCTCTCGCTCCCAGATAAACCATGGCCAAGGCTGCAATGATGCTCATTGGGGAATAGAAGATGTTGTCGTTGGCATGGTGGACTTTCAGCTCTTTGAACATCTCAAAAGAAAATTCTGCATTTGCTGCACTGATGGAGCCCATTGTGAAATCAGTGTGGTCTGCAAACAGAAATGCAGTTTCGTAGTGGTGATATGTAGCACTTGTTTAAAACAGTCCTGTCAGTAGCCCAGAAACTGCTAGTTCATTGCTGTCTTTGTTATGCTGAACCAATTAATGATGTGAAGCCTACAATTCTGTGATCATTAGAAATATTGTAACTCCCAACCCGTTTCTCTCTGAATTTGTGTTTGCTTTCTGTCAGCAAGAGACTTGTTCATCATCAAGACATTAAAAAGAAGAAACCAACACCTAAACAGAGCCTCTAGACAGAAGCCAGACTAGACCCATCACAATGATGAGCTGGTATTGCCTTTTAGGAAATAGATAATTACATCCATCCTTCCATATGATAAATAAAACACTGAATGGATGAGCTTCCCTAAAAGCCATCCAGAGGACTCTCAGTGATGTTTGAGACAATGCAAACTTCATATTTTGTTTCTTCTGTGGCTTCTCTGGACCGTGCTCTGGATCTTTAAATCAAATGTAGTCAGCTCACTATACTCTTAGTGTACTTCTTACTGTTGCTTAGTACAACCAGCCACAAACTTGGAGATTGCTTTCCTGTAGTTTATAGGAATAATGGGAGTCAGTTGCTCTGTAAATCCAGCCAGTTGCTTTAGAAGCTGAGCCATGAATTTTGCAGTGTCCTTTCATGTAGTCCAATTTCAGACATTTAGGTCTCTGTTGATATTGTTGTTGGTTTGGTTTGGTTTGGTTTGGTTTGGTTTGTTTCAGGTTTTTGGAGAATAAAGCACAAGCATATCTATCATAAATGTAGGTTTTGGTAGCACAGCTTGAAACTATGTAGAGCTGCACTCCATCAGTCGGGTGTAAGTCCTGTATGTGTAAATGAATGTGACGTGTTAAGGATATTCATTGAAACCTACAGTCATTCTCTCTTTTGAATCTGAAACCAAGAAAGTTGCATACTGTTCTTGTATCTCTAAAAGAGTTAAAGTTGGAGGAACAGAAGCATATCCATATTTCGGAGCAGATGTGGTTGATTATGTGACCTGAGAGGCATCTGACACTTATGATTCTGGAAGCACAGACTCTGTGAATCATCACACTGTACCTCACTGGTGCTCACCAGAGTAAGATTGAGAAAAGAGAAGTGCCTTTATTCCCCAAAATAATTGTTAAAATAATAAATTAACAGTTTTAATGTGACACCAGATTTTCAATGAAAGAGGTACTTCTACACAAAGCTATGGTGTACAAGCACTCAGATTTTGCACACCTAAAAGTATTTGACAGTCAAACAGCATAAGATATACTGATAAGGCAAGGTAAATTACTGCATATGCTGTCTTCTTACATATCTGTCTTATACTTACCTTACAGTTCTTAAACATAATATCACTCTTTTTTTTCCCCATAGTAAATAATACAGATTAGAAATTATATTTTACTTGGAGAAATACTTACCCCACAAACTTCAGAGGCACGTAATAATCCAGCTTGCCAGCTGAACCTAAACAGATTCTCTGAGCTGTTGGTGATATATATCGTACGATTTGAGACACTCCCACTGTTAGCCTTCAAGGAGCGATCTTTTGAGTCTTTACCTTTTGTCACGACCTTTTGATTCATTGCACTTTGAAGCACTGAGTAGACCAATGTTAGGTCGGTACTCTATCTGCCCAAGTCAACCTTTATTTATTGAAGTAATTCTTGCTTTAAAAAATGTATTATTTAGGCTTTTGCTGTAACTCAAAAGTACAAGCTGAAGCAATTGTAACTCAAACCTAAAATTTCACTTCATGCAGTACTTTTGAATTTGCACATGAGTGTGACTGGGCCATATTAGGTAACTAGAGCCAAATGAAAAACAACTGGAAGACACTGAGGAAAAAACAGTGTTATGAATGTATCCAGCAAAACATAATACATTTTTAATAAACATAGCTGTAACATCAGATCAGGTGTTTCTCACAGTGAAGCTAAAGATCCCAAAGTATTACAGGAAAAAGAAGACCTAGATAAGGTGCAGTGATTTTTGAGTGAGCAAAACAGTTCCCACTGCAGGCTATCATTAGCAAGCATCCACAGACATAGCTGAAGAATGAGTCTTCTATTACCAGGGAGTGCAAAAAAGCGCATCAGTCTCTGAAAGCCTTGGTGTTCCTCCTCTTCTCACCAACCAGGCACTGTAAATACAGCAAGCACCGTAATGCAGTAGTCTCACCGAGGGTAAAGGAGAAAATGGATAGTGGTCTAACTGCTGAAGGTCTGGTACATACCCAACTCACTGTGACATCTGTGCAGTGGAACAGAGGGACGTTCCTCACAGACAGTGACCTTTTGATGCTGCCAAATCAATGTAATTCCAAGCAGAGCCAGCTGCAGGATGGTCATTCTGATCAGAGTGTGTTGAAATGGATATTTTCCATGCAGGAATAAACCCACAACTTTATGTTTCAAGGCCAGAGTAGTACTGAAAAGTGCACTGGTTTCTCAAAATGCAGAAGTATGTCCCTGGAGCCCAAGGACTGGTATGGTTTATAGCTTGTACTTGTTAAAAGCACGGCCACATCTATTTCTGTACCTAGGTGAGACCAGAGTTTTTTACCTGGAGTCAAACTATAGGGCCTATAGCACACATGAAGGAGGGGAGAAGGGCTCTGAAAAGAAAGCATGTTTTGCTAAACTTTCATTTTGATGAAAGCGTTCAGAGTAGTAGTGCTGAGGTGAATTAGAGGTCTGAGGGTGGGCATGGCAGAGGGAGAGATTTGAGGAACAGTCAGGAATTACATATTTGCTAGGCTGTAAGTCAGACCCCAGAGTCATAAAAGGATTTTATCCAGCCAGTAGGATTTAAAGAGTGGCTGAGGGTCACCTTTAATTTTCATTCTCCTCAGGTCATGACAACAAGGCCCATGGTACATGCACAGGCCATTCTCATAGATCTTCCATACCTACCTTTTTACTATGGCAGGTGAATAAACTACAGAATCTGTCTGCAGGAACATTCATGGTCTGTTAGACAATCATAATGCACAATATCAAATATAATTCAATTGTAAAAAGCTATTACTCTTTAGTGAATAATAGACTTGATGAGCAGTAAAGAAACAAACCTGGCATCTGTAAAGGCCATAGGGGTGGATAATAGAAATCTCATATTTGTACATATTAAGTCACAGAGCATACAGCAGTAGGTGCACCCTCTGTGAAAAAGTGTGAAACACATTGTTACCTCAACAGTGTATTTAGTTTTGCTGAAATACAAGCATGTACGTACAAAGCCTGATAATTGGGGTGTCTTTCAGTTTCCCAACTCAGAATGAGCTTTTCATCCAAGGATGTGATAGCAGTGATAGGGATGGGAAAAAAATCTAGGCAGTAAGCAGCTCTCCTCTCACCTTGTTTAGTGGTCCTCACTCTGTCAGCTGGACTGCTGTAGCTTTTACTTTATCCTATCAAACTGTTACTGCCTGAGGGCACAACGTTTGTATGGAAAGACCTGTAGTGTGCCTTCTCTTATTTTCCCATTTTCATATATTCACATTAGAGTTCCAGATACAGGTAATAATTTGCCCAAATATGGCTTTTGGGCTTCCATGAAGAGCTTTCCTAGGCACCCACGCTACTCTGTATGCTCTGGTTCAAGGTATCTGCCCTGCACGGACATCTGTGGAGCGTGTACTTCAAGGACACGGAGGGCCAGCTCTTTCAGTACTTTCCCAACAAGCATTTTGTGGCACCAGCTTCTCTGAAAGAAGGCACATAGGTGTTTCTGGTATGTTGCCCCTGCCAATATATTTGCCACCTTCATGCACTTTACTTATACCTCTGCACCAGCACAATCACCACAACAATTCACACAGGTAAGATGGTTGAGCATCTGATAAGTACTCAATTTCTCAATTATTCTAGCTGCCCTAACATAGAAAAACCTACTTTTTCAAGGCAGGCAAAATAGTTTAATACACCCAGAGTAAACGTGCTCATGGAAGAGAGGAAGTTTGCTTTTGTGAGTAGTTGTGGATGGGACAGTCAAACTTCTCCAGAGCCTGTCACTACACACCCTTGGGTTTGTTTTGCATGTTTTTCTACAGCAGATGTTAGTGCAAAAGTGGTTGCAGAAGCAGCCTGTGAGCAGCTGAAAATTTTGATCAGAATGGGCTATCATACACAATCATCAGCTGCCAAGTGCTCTTTGGCAACTTAACCTATTTAGGGCATTGGACCTGGGGAAATCAAGATGCTTCTTCTGAAGTTCAAAAGCCAGGAGTGTAGTACTGTAAAGTTAAAATCTGCTCCATATCTACGTTTGTCCCAAGAAAGAGGTCAACAAAGCCTCTGCTGTCCTTTGTGCCTAAACCAGTCCACAGTGTTTGCTCCTGTTGGCATAATCAAGGAGATACTAAGCAGCAGGAAAAGCAGCTCTTTCCAGCATTTTGCTGTTCAGATTTTCAAAATTACTTTCTTATAGTTGCTCAACAACTATTGGGCTCTGTTTGGGGGTAATGTTTTGATGTTTGCTTATGCTTTGGACAGCCTGTCCATCTGTAGAACGCTTAGCAGAAGCTATACTGGTATCTCCTTATGACCTTATATAAACTGAGATGTGGGCAAAGAAGTCCTGCTTGCAGGACTTCTGGTGCTTTTTATTCTGTCATGGTATTTGCTATGCAGGAGATGATCAGCTCTGTGTGGTGCATGCAAAATCTGAGGCAGACTGTATGAGGGCTAGCACTTTTAAGACAACCAGCACCTCTTATTAAACCTCTCAGAGAGTCAGTGTGCCAAGCTTGTGGTAAAGTTAATAGCTAACATGTCCTTTCCCTTCAGAGCTCATAGTAGCTGGTATGTCAATGTGTATTGTCTCAGCACAGCAACCCAAGGAGGCCAAGCCGATCCTCTATGGCCCTTGATTGCTGGTTGGCACTAGCAATAACTCACATTTGTTACAATAAAGCAGCAGTAAAATAGTGACACTTTTTTTTTTTTTTTTTTTTTGCTACACACACTTGCCAGAAAAAAGGAAGAGGCTTGTCCAGTTGCCACTCCTCAGGTAGCCAGATCATGCTCACATTATGCAACAGCATCATGCTGGTGGTGCTCTCTGGCAAGTGGTGCTGCTCTCTGCCTGGTGCACACAGCCGCTGAGTAGCTCACCTGTGCGACCTTGGAAGGGACCTTTCTTCCTTTTCTTTATAGTATTAGCTCAAATAAGCGACGTGTGGAATGGTACCTTACAGAGCCTAGGTGGTGTTTTACTGGGGTCATAAGGACCTAGGACTTCCTGGTATAAAACCTTCTATCAATTACAGTTTGAAGGAAAACATCAGTCTTCATATGGGAAAGACTGTATTACTCAAAATTGCTCTCTTTGGCTTTTTCAGTGACAGCCCAGAATTCTTCCTCTGCCCTTCATGCCCATCCATCCCAAATCTTTTGAAGACACGATAACAATAATTATACATAGATACTTCAAAGGAAAGCAGAGTATCAGAAAACAGAGAAGTACAGCAAGCATCAGAGAGGTCAGACCCCAGTGGAAAGGTGAATATGCAAATTGAGAATTACTCAGTATTCAGATTTTAGAAAGACACAGACTTGTCCAGTGTGGGACAAATGGGAATTATCTATCCATGGATGCTCATGCAGAAGGCTACTTTCCAGATCCTGGTTGTTTTCATGGTTCTTTTAATATGTTTTATAAAATAAGATGTTGATTAGGAAAAAAAATTGCATAGAGAAAACATATATTTTTATTTATACTATATTTTGTTCCCAGATTGACAATTATCTAGCTATCCCTGGAGCAAGTTTAAAATGAAATAATGCAAAGATCAAAAATTACTACTTCTGCTGTAGTAAACTGAGCAACAATCCTTGTTCCAGCCACACCTTCTCCTTCGCTCACACGCAGAATTCCTTTTCCTCTTGTAGACTTGTGCTCTTCAGGATACTTTACAGCACTTTGCTTTGTCATATGTACCATTCACTGTTTTTCTTTTACATTTTATCTGAAAATATATAGGTCTGACTATGCAAGCTAATACATTCTAACACTGTTCATTTCACTCTTTTTTTTTTTTAAAAAGTGTGTTATTTATCATAGACTCATACATCCTTTAATGTTGGACCACTAGGATCATCCAGTCCAACCATCTGTCCAATACCACCATGTCAACTAAAATTTATGTTTGAGAGAAACCAGATATACACAAAATACCGACAACAGTCATTGCTAAACACACATGGCTACTCTTTGCATACCCCATTCATCAGAAGACCCCCAGAGCCTGTGCTTGGTATTCTTTTATCTCTGGGTAATTGATATGAAAGCTGTGCTTCTACTGGTAATTTTGCCATTTCAGGCTGCATTTCATACTGAAACTGCAGCCGTATGAGACAGCTCCACAGACTACCAGGAGTCTGTTTTATTTAGCAACTGAATTTGTGTTGAGTAATGCAAATTTCCTGTAATCTCTCCCGCATATCTCAGCATTTGGAAAAGTCCTTTGTACCTGGGGTTCTGAAACGGCACAAGTATGCTCCCAGTGTTTACCTTCTTCCCACCAGTGAGCAACAGGAAAAGGAGAGTGAGTCATCAAAGACGTGGAATATTTTTCATTCAAAAGCAAGTATGCATGGTGGTTTGACCCTGTCTGGAGGCTAGATGCCCACCAAAGCCACTTTGTCACTCCTCATGCCTCATCAGCAACTGTGACCGATGCTGATGGGCTCAGCCTTGGTCAGCAACGACTCTGGCCTTGAGTGAGTTGGTGTTTGCTCTGTCAGGCTGCTTCTTGCAGAAGCCACCCTGCAGTCCCTGCTCCTCCACCAGAACCCACCCACACAAAACTACAACAGTATGTTTCATATATCTGTGGATTTTGGTCATTCTGTGCTCCCAAAGTGGGCAGGCTGCCATCTTCTCTGTAAACTCTCACTATATCTTCCCACCACCTACTCTACAACATCCAGGAGGCAGTTTGGAAAACTAGGTCATCTGCAAGCAAATTAACTTTACCATAGATTTTTCCCTTGATTTACATCCCAGAGAACTGCTCATCATCACATCAGGCAAGTAATAGTGGTGGGGTAAGGGAGGGACCAGAAACAGATGGAAGGAAGGAGACAAAGGGAAGCATCATCCTCCTCAAAGGCATTAGGCTGGCTAAGCCAAGTCTGAAAACTGCACTCTAAATTCCCAGGTAGAATCAAATGCAAGAGAGAAGCACTAGGTTAGGTTCAGGATTTACCTATCCTAATATCTTGCTAAACTTAGCATGAGGAATATTTAAGAATGGGAGGTAGACTTCAGTGTCACATTTTTGAAAGGACTACTAATATTTTTACTTGCTGTATTAGACTTCCTCTCTCCACTTAATTCTGCAGACTACTACATTCTGTATTTAGTTTGCAGTGGGTTTATTATGATAAATGGAACAAATACCATTTACATATCGTCACTATATATTAAAATTACTGTTTTATGCTAATGAGGACTAAAACAAATGCAACAAGCAACTCATGGTATCTGAGGCAAAGAGAGAGATGGTGTTTAGGCATGGGAATATCTGATCACTTCTTTAAGTGGGAATCAAGTGCCTAATTCACAGTCATGCCAGAGCAGACCTTGTCAGAAAAAGCCTTACATTACTATGAAGCCCTGGTTTTGTTTGTGAAAAAGTTGGAAAACTTTCTAGCACAGAGTTTCTCACAGAAAACAATAAGCTTGAGAACAAGCAAAATTACACTGTAAATGTCTTCTGTTTGCTCTGCTTCCTGAGAACAGAATCCCAGAGTTCCAGCTTCAACTGTGATCCCAAATCAAAGTTTAAAAAGAGGGGTGCCACAGGAATACTTTCTATTCCCACACGAAGTGTCTTTTTCCTTGAGACCTACACAGAGTATGGGTAGGTAAAGCTAAAAGAGACTGAGTACCGGAGTTTATCCTCGTAATGCAGATGCCTCTCCTCCTGTCTCCTTCCTGTGGGAGAATGTATGATTCAACTTTAGGACACTAAAATGATGAGTTTATGAGAGACATATTACATTAGGAAAGACTCAAAATGGGATTTTCTATGCAGATGAATCTAGAGGTCTACAGCTCTTCTGCAGATATCACATAGTGTATTTTAAGGCATCATTTTAGTGAGGTTTCCCAAAAATAAAACATGCCTGAAGTTTATGTTAGAAAGGAAATAGTTAAAGTTTGTTAGGCTTTCATCTCTACTTTGGCCTTTATCAGGTAGTATTTCTATAGCAAATTAACACATTAGGATAAAGTCTAGCAAAAACTTGTTCACCTTTTGTCTGGAGAGCTTGCCAGTGGGGATGTTAGTGGGGAGTAAGATCTAATTTCCAAAATAACCCACTTTTAAGGGGAGGAGTATCTTCCAAAGAAGAGAATGGTGTTGGTTGGGTTGTGTCTGATGAGGAAGAGGAATGGATGGTCAGCTCTGAACTCATAAGAAATGGGTAGACACAGAGGCACTGCAACAAGCCCCATGGCACTAACTGCTTCAGTGCCCTCTTCATTGACTTCCAAAAATGATTTCTGGATCGCCTTGGATACAACCAGACCATCTTTCCTTGAGATTCCTGACAAATCAGCTTTTCCCCAGTCAAAAACGTTCATCACACCCATCTCCTGGAGAGTTTTGTTGAGAACATAACTTTCCTCCATCTTGAATTGAGGCAGGTACACCTTCACTCTCAGCTGTTGCATCCTATCCGAGCTGGTCCATTCTGCTATATTTTCATACGTGAGGCTGCATTCAAGCTATAAGGAAGTATTGATAATAATAATGATTAACACCATAATGAACATAAGGAAAAGATAATAAGGATCAATTTTTTCCCACTTCTCTTCTGACCACACTGGAGCAATGCTAAAGTAACTGCTCTGTTTACAGCCCTTTACATACATTACTAGAGAGAAAAGGACGTATTACCTGTTCTAGGCTGGTAAAGTCTTCACTGTCAACTTCAGGAAGAAGAATTAACATGCTCAGTTCATTATCAAAGTATGGGAGCTCTATCACTTTCATTTTCAGCTCCTCTATGATGGCCATGTTAAAATAACCTTCTTGATACATCATCTGCACTGTCCTTTTCTCATTCTAGAACCCATGAAACATATTAAACAGAAAATACAGAAATTATTACTGTGGCTTTTATTGCTTTCAGTACTGAGAATAGAGTTCAGCTCAGAAACATTATTTACACAGGTCATGACTTTCATGTACTTGTAGCACTGATGTGTTCTTCTCTCTTAACTGTAGTTCAAACTAAGTTATCCATTTTAGACGCATAAAACCTACTTTTCCATCTTTACTGGTGCCATATCACTTTATTCACAACACCCTTATTATGTCCCTTTTTTGGTGTCATGTCAAATGAGGAAAGTGATGCATTTGATACAACTGTGAATCTGATTTCTTTATGAATAATCTATGCATTCTCTTGAGATAGTTTTATGTTAGTAAGTAGTAGCAAACGAAATAGAACCCTCAAATTCAGCTCCCAAAAGCAGACTATTGTGGAAACAACATCCTTATTTACAAAATCCCCAACAAAGTCATTGTATGTGCTCAGTGACAACCAGGATCTCAGCTGCATGAGACCCACTTCGGATATGAAACGGTAGAAACAGTTACATCTTTGGCTATCAATCTGGAGGGAAGATAGAGCTTTCTGTTATTCTAGCTGAAGACCAGTGCTTTGTCTTGAGATAACAGAGAGGAGGAAAGCTCTTATCTGTGGTTATAGGAGACAGACATCCAATTTCCATCCTGCAGCTCTTTTCAGTTCCTGCCCATACTGTACCTTGTTCAGTTGGAAATATGTTTCCTTAGTGTCTTCTTTCTTAAATTCTACTGCCCACTTTCCTTTAAAATATATAGCATTGACCAGGACAAGTACAGTAGAGGGATCAATATATCCAGCAGCAAATAGATCTTTGATTTTACCTTTAAAAATAATGAATTAAGAAAAATTATTACTTTGGGCAATCGGCTACATTTGACTATTAATAATTATTTCTGCTTAAGTCTGCTTATGTCAGATAGATAGCAAAAAGTTTATGTACAGCTTTTGAAGCCAGGAACTCAAGATATTTTTGTGCTTCTTCCTGTGTTTACTTTCTATTGAGCAAACCATGCAGTGTGTTGAATATAGTAAAACCTTGTTACTTTAAGGGAAAATAAAGAAACTGAAATTCAGACATAATAATCATAATTGGTTCGGTTGGAAACCAAACAGCCTGCATCTTTTCTTCTTTACCTTTTGTCTCATTTTCCACCCAGAAGTTAATCTTCTCTCTGGCTTCTTCTTCGGTGTATTTAAAATTGACTGGTTCCAGTTCAGCTCGATAGAATTTCTTTGTGGAATCCAAGTATTGCTGTAAAGTACAAACAACAGAAGATTATAGCACCCTAATGATTTTTAGAAGATGTACAATCTCATGACTTCAAGACAATTCCATGTAACATGTTAGCAAAAAAGCAGTGAGTATAAAAAGGCATATATAAGAAATTAATTCAAATATTTCAAGCATTCAGTTTTTAGCAAGAGACTATAAAAATATTTTAAAATACATTTTTCTGTATTTTCAAGCTGTACTGAGCAGCAGAAATGTCTCAGCACAGTAAAAAATATCAAAGATCAAAAACTGTTACCTTTCTTTATATATCCATTACACTGCCTGCTTTCCCCCAACCACCAAAGAAGGTTATTTTGAAGAAATAACTGGGAATGATAATACCACAATGAGATGCATGTGTGTGTGTGTGTGCCTGTGTGTATTACTGTGTGTAGATATATACACTGTAAACTCATATTAAACATAAAACATTTTCAGGCTGCTAGTTCACCTTTTTCCAGCTCTGAAAAAATCCCTCTTTACCTGGAGTGCAAAGGTTTGGAAGCAAGATGCAATGTTGACTCGAAAAGAGAAAGGTGGTTAAAGAGATAAACTGTTTCTAGTAATATTCTTGTACACACTTTAAATCTGGTTTCCTGAGGAAGTTATTTGTATGCACTTGTGTTTCCTGGGCTGTTGGTGTTCCACAGGCATGTTCTGAGATGGTCAGTTCCACTTAAATCAGTGGATTGACAAAAATCTCAAAGATGCCACTTTCTTCTAAGCCTTGTTTGAAAAGACAGCAGGAACCAAGGAGTGCCATATTTGCATGGACTCTGAAGGAATGGGGGAAGAGTGAGTACAGTCATCTTATTAGAAACAGAGAAGACACCGGGGCAGAAAAAAAAAAGTCTTCTGGTCACAGAGCTTTGTTCCTAGGATAGAAACGATGGAGCAGGCTCCAGCTCTGCTAGACACCAGATGTGCAAATTCTGCTGAGCTCCTAACTCCCAGGAGCTGTGAAAATGGGCCCCACGGCCACTTACCGGGAAGAACGGGTAAGTAATTTCTCCAAAGAGCCTGTTGGCAATGGTGAGAGAGCAGCCTGGTCTCGGTTCACTGACTGCAGCCAACAGATCCTGGAACTGGGAATGGACTCCTCCAGCTTCGTCACACTTCAAACAGGAAAACAGAAGTTCCATGGTAGGCTTGAGCTCTCCTATGCAAAGCTGGACCTGAGGGTGAATTGCAGCCTCTCTCCATATGAGGCGCCTGACTCCACCCAGTTGATACAGGCACTGGAATAAAGGCACTAGGACACCAATTCCCCCTCTACCAGATAATTCCAAAATAATTCCCCTTCAGGCCCACACCTCCAGCTCACACTGTATCCTACAGCAACGGCTCTGTGCACACTGAGAAAAATTCTGCTGGCTTAGAGACTGGGAGGAACAAGCTCCAAGGTGCCATAGACAAACCTTTGCAGGTGGCAAGTTAAGCACTTACCATGTCTTGGATTGGTACTGTTGTTTTGGTTAAAAGCTTTCAAAGAAAAGGCTTAGCTGTTGAAATGTGGGATCTCATGGGGCTCCTTGAATAACTAACAAAGGATCCATAATGAGCAGGTCTGCAATCCAGTCAGAGCGGCTGCTCAGCCCTGCCTGGCTTTCCAATTAAGGGATCGTTGGTGAGGAAAAGGGCTGACAAACCGGAACCTGTTGCTTCATCTCAGAGTTGCAACTGTGTCTTACCTTCTCAGGAGGGTATGCGTTTCCCTGGCTTGTACTGCTCAAAACTTCACTGAAATGAAATACCTGCAATGTAAATGTTGGGTGAATGAGTGAGGGTACCTCAAAGTCAAAACCGTGTCACAAGCCTAACCCAAGACGTAGCCAGAGTCAGTGGGGAAATTCCTGTCTCTCTTTCCTGGTGAGATCCCTGCAAGTAAACAGTAAGTTTTTGTAGAGCGTGAGCTCATGAAATATTTTGGTATCTTTCTTCTTAAGAAGGAAGACTTTGGGTATCCGGAGAAAGCAGAAGACAGTATCAAAGGAAAACACCACTAGGAAAACACCACTCCTGAGCCCTGGAGCGTGAAGGTATACCTCCAAAACACTTTCTTTAGCACTGATGTATTAATTGAGTGATCAGTTACTGTAATAGTGTTTAGTCTGAAAAGTTTGATATTAGGAATAGCATAAAAGACGATATTTTTAAAGGCCCTCTGCGTGCATCATTTGGATGCTTAGGAACTATACCAGATGGCACTATCAGCCTCTTGGGTCATATCCTGCAACTATCCCCTTATTAGAGCCAAGGAAACCCACCTTCTCAATCTGTTTGAGGGTGTTGCCCTTGGCTCCAAGGACAACCATCCCAAAGGCAGCTGAAAGGCTTAGCGGGGAGAAGAAGATGTTTTCATTTCTTTTTCTTTTGCTCAGCTCTCTGAAAAAGTCAAGACAGAACTTGGCATTGGCTGCACTGAGGGAGCACATTGTGGTGCTGCAATTGCCTGCAACAAGTGAAACAAAGATTTAGGCTTCTCATCCATATGGTTGCTAAGATGCCTTGGTAGAGCATGGTAAGGTTTTCTGCAGTAGCATAGCTGTTCAGTACTTAGCAGAATCATTGAATCACAGGCTGGTTTGGGTTGGAAGGGACCTGAAAGACCATCCAGCTCCAAAACCCCTGCCATGGGCACACTCTACTAGACCAGGGTTGCCCAAAGCGCCATCCAACCTGGCCTTGGACATTGCCAGGGAGGGGGCATCTATAGCTTCTCTGGGCAGCCCAGGCAAGGGCCTCACCACCTGCACAGGGAAGAATTTCTTCCTTATATCTAATAAAAATCTACCCTCTTTTAGTTTAAACCCACTATCCCTTTTCTTATCACTACACTCCCTGATAAAGAGTCCCTTTTCAGCTTCATGGAAGGGTCCTGGTTTGCCACATCTGGGATTTCACAGTCAATCTGAAAACAAGAACCCTGAATGGCAGGACAAACTCAAGTTCAGGAACAGTATTTGGCATTCAGCTGTTGCTCCAACTCAAGGAACAGCTGTGGCTTTGTCACTTAGCCCTAACTTTGTTCTAATCATGGTACCAGCTCACCTGATCTTTCTTGCCTTGAGTCCTCTAGGACTCAATTACTGAATTACCCCTTGATTACATCTTGCTCTTTGTCTCTAAAAACTTTGTGTGTATTAATCAGCTGTGCCTCTCATACTGTGTCCTTCTAAGGCTCGTTGCTTAACAGACAGTTGGCAGAAAAGTGAACAACAGATCGGCTCACTTAGAGAGATTTTCAACAAAGGCACATCGTGTATCAGTGCAAAATTACAGTGGTATTTTTTATTTTATCTGCAGCTTTAACACTTTTCCCAGATATACATTAGTGGCAGTCACAATTATTACTAGTAGATGATCTTGAATTTTCTGGAAGATTCTTCACATCTCACACCTAGGACATAGCTCCTTTCTTATGAAGGCATTTTTCTCTGTGTCTTCATCCAGTAAAGCTGAGGCATCTGGTCCCTTAGCAAGTCAATTCAGTGTTCTAGTTTCTACTGTTCTAAGTCACTTCTGTTCTTACCGAGTCTGAATAACTTTCCCCACAGAGGTGGAAGATACCTTTCCCCCATTACATAAGAAGAATTAAATTATCCAGGTGAATATTTAAAAGATGGAATGGTGTAGAAAGATTATGCTTTCACAAATTATCAATCTGGGTCACGCAGAATAAGTGAGAAAAGGGTTGTGTTTAATCTTCAGAAAAACACCTAGTAAAGTCATTATATAAATTAAGCACAACTTCATCACCCAGCCCATACACTTTAACATATAGCATCTTGGAAATATTCTCTCTTCCTCAAAAGGCATCACATACAGTATTTACGTACTAAGCAGATACGTATATCACTAATGTACATATTGATCTTTAGATATTTCATAGTCATGTCATTCAAAGGTGAGAATTAAAGATCAGGGAGATATTTACCTTCTCCTCAGGACTGATGGTGTTGTCTGCTGAGCTTGATGACAAGACTTTTGGAGCAATGGGATATAAAGCCATTGCCACTCCCAGTGGCAGCATAATTTTTGCTCATGACGAATCACATTCCTGCCTGTGGAACCAGTTAGTATAATTAGGGGACCTTTTGTGGAATCTTGAATTTTTAAATTCAAAAAGAAACCACAATTTTAAATGCGTACTAAGGTGTACCAAAAAAAATTCTACCTCGTTATAAAAAAGCAAACAACTCCTGGAAACTAAGGAGATTTCAGGGGGGGTACCTTTAAAACAATAAAAATCTACAAAAATTGATGTGTGTTGCTGTCAGAAGTGGCATCAGCAAATGCAGGTATGTAAATTATTGAAACAAATTAATTACTGAAGGCTCTACAGATGGCACAGTAGCAAGGGAAAGAAAAATATAAAATATAGAAGTACCTATTTGGTCAGTTGTGACACAAGGCAGTGGTTTCAGAGTGGAGGCAGGGTAATTTCCTTTGCCTGCACCAGTTCTGTGCTTCTGGATTCTTCTCTCTTAAAAATAACTTCCAGGGAACCTTTCCTACCTGTTTTCTTCCCGAGATGTAAGTGCAGAAGGGATTTGTGGCACAAGGGTCAAAACATAGAGAAGTTATCCCTGTCCACACAGTCTTCTTTCAAAGCCTTGCATTCTGCAGGTGTGTTTACAGGAAAGCTGGACAAGGTTTTTCCAGGCAGGCTTTCCACAAGACTGATGCATCAGCTAATTTTACCCCAGGACTTCTGATTACTCCTCATCTTTATCAGTATCTCTGAGGAAGCCTGATCCTCGTTTTATATTCCTTCAACAAGTCATAGGCAGCAGGGACAGATCAACCTAATTATGAATTGTCATATGTTTCTGGGGGTGTTCCCCCCCCCCAACAAAAAAATCTTCCTTCACATTCAGGTTGATATGTTGTATGGGTGGGCAAGTCTTTGCATGAGCGTATGCAAGCACAAAGTCTTATATACTGTCTTGTAAGAAGTACTTAGCTATTATAACTAACATATACTTACTTACACAGCAACCCAATCAGATACTAGGCTTCTCTGGTATTTAGGAAGCTGGTGTCCTGGTTTTTGGCCAGGTCAGAGTCAACCTCCCCAAGAAGCCAACCCAGGTGAGCCGAGTTAGACAGGGCTCTTTCCACACCACCTGGCATCACTCCCTGTAAAAGGGGCAGCTCTGGAAGGGGTGCTCCTGGCTACCTCCATGGCAGTCTGAGTGTGGCTGGGGCATTGTGTTGGTCCTTGCCTCATGGGGCACTCTGTGTTATCATCGGGTGGGAGTGTAATTTGATACTGGCTGTTATGGTTCCCCTTTCATGGTGCTTTAGTCAGTAACCTGTCCTTATCCCAACCCGGGGATAAAACAGACCGACCCTGTCTGCTTCTACTCAGGGAGGGATGAGTGTGAGGTGCTCAGTCACTGTTTGGGGTTGAACTACCATAACTGGTTGTAAGATGCTCAGGAGTTAATTTCTTTTCTGGTTTGAATTTCCTCATGTCTTTCTCTTGGAGGAAACAGATATTAAAAACATGCTGCTCATTCAATCCCTGAGGACAAATTTTGCTGGAACGGAAGAAAAGCTGCAGACTCTGGTTTTGCTTACTTAATGATGGGGCAAGAAAACTTTCCAAAGAATTGTCTGTTTTGCTTTCCTACTTTCTGCTGAGAAACTCTTCACAGTCGCTTCAGAGCCCAGCTCCTGAGCCTGTTCTCATGTTGTATCCTAAATGAAACTGCAGAGCAGAAGTAGGCCGATGCGGTTTCCCTTGTTCTCCATTCTTATTTTGGCACTGGGTGTAAACAATGGGAGGGAATTGTGGAATATAGGACTGGAAAGTATGCAAGTAGGAGCAGCAAGATGCCACTGCTCTCAAGCAGAGTACCTTAAGTCATCTCCCAGAACAGGAGGGAGATGGTTTTAAAGCAGCAAGACAACTATTTAGTTCTCATACAGGAATACTGGCAATTTTGAATCCAATTTAATACAGAGACTGGGAAGATGCAATCCTGAAGGACAGTAAATCATGTCCTTTAGGGACAGGGGATGTGCTAGAGCCACAAGTCCCCTTAAAATTCATTATTCTGCTTGTGAATCTGTCAGGGTGAAGCTCAAGTTATCAAATAGGCTAGCAGAGTGAAACACTACTTTCCTGGCCCTTTTCTGATGCTTTTGAGCTCTGTCTCAGACAAACAAGTTAGTTATTTCTCTCTTTCTTTAGGTACTTCATAAAATATTTAAATTATGCTGAAGGTTAGGTGTCTCTCAATGGTCTTTTTGGCGGAGGTTTGTTTCACATGGGTCACTTTCTGTCTGTGGTAAGATTACAGCCAATGAAGTAGCTGGACTGGTGTTAATTCCCAGGAAGGAACGCTTTCTGCTGCTCTTCTTGTCTCTTCCTTTACTTTCTGCTCTTCTATGCTACTGTAATGCAGGTTAAAAGTGGCTCAGACCACCATACTGCTCTGATGGGACTGCCCAAGAAACACGAAGGGTTTTGTTAAAGGAGATTAAGGTTTTGTTAAAGGAGATTAAAGAATCTCCTGCACTGTAGGTTCTGAGGACACTTGGCATGCTAATGCCTACTGCAGAAGACAAAGCTGTAGTTCATCCCACATTTGGATGGGAAGCTGAACTAGAACTCACACAGCACTCCTGCCATCCCTGTGACTCCCTTCTCGCTCTTGGATTAACACAAAGGTTCACCGCTGGCCAGAGGAAAGAGAGGAGGGTTGAAGGTGGACACGGTAACCTCTGAATCAGGAAACTCCCTTTATTCCTTTCCAAGGGTGAGGATAGGATAAATAACAGGAGGATTTTTTTGAATGAGTATAGAGAAGTCATTGCTGAGGTGCACCGTGTGGAAAGGAAGATGAAGATGTAAAAGCACTGCAAATACAAAAGTGGTGGATTTTTTCAGATGGACTGCTCTGGAGAGAACGCAGATTTCAAGGGCAGCCCTTTAGCTGGTGATCAGGTTTATCATGGTCAAGTTCTCACAGGCGCAGAGGAATGGATCACAAACTGAACTCTTTCCTACCCTTGCTAAGTCCCCAAGTTCAGAAAAGAGTATAAACAGTGCCACACCCTTAGGGACAAGTTTTGTTTGTCACTGTTTAACTGTCTGCAGTCATTTTGACTGAAAGCCTCCAAAGTTCCCTTCATTTGCCAGGGAGACTTCTATGACTGTTTCTGATGGCCTTGGGGCCAGGACAAAGGGGATGAAGACTTCTTAATATGACTTATAAACTGCAAATTCTGATGGGATGGATGTGATAAGCATAGGAAAGCCAAAACAAGGAACAAGAGATCCCCTCGGTGATGCCAACACAATTTCACACCAAGAAGCAATGACTCACTCTGTACAGAACAGACTACCAGCAACATGTCCCTTGTGATTATTCCTTGCTTTAAATGGGCACACTGCAGCAAGCCTGGGTGGCTACAGTTCTCCCTTGGCTCTTTTCTACTGTTTGCAGCCACATGCTTCCCTTGCTGTCAGTGTCAGAAACAAATTCTTGTTGAGGAGCCAGAAGTTGATCTCAAGCTTGACCACAGAAGTTCCTCTTGTTCCTTTCATCTGACAAAAGGCATATTCTGCTACCACTCTGAGACTGCTCAGGTGGTAATTACAGAGTACCTGATGTGTCCAAGGTTGCCTGTGATTAAAGGTACCATCAGGTGAGCAAGAACAAAGCAAGGAGTCTTGTGATTTATTTTTTTTCCACTGGGCCAAGGACCAAGAGGTCCCTCCCTATTTGCTGGACATATGCTACTTAAGCAACACAAAAAGTAACAAAACTTATGCATCATGTCAGAGCAATTAGAGTGATAAAACAACTTTAGTGATCCATAGCAGCTTAAGCATGACAGGAAAATACCTTTTGAAGTTGATGAAGTGGGAAAGACTTCATATGTTGCTAATGGTCTCAGCATTTGAGAAGCACCATGTGATCAAAGTCTGATACTGATTCCTGAGACTCAGGCTGTATGAGTCAGGAACCTAGTGAAAAGTATCACCTTTTAAACTACACTGCTGTCTGCTGCCTCTCCAATACTGAATTTATTCCCCACAAATTGCAGGAATTGATGAGTGTCAACTTTGCAGAGACTTGGGCCATCTCAGACTGGACATTCAGCTTGGGGGGCCAAAGGTGAGCCCAGCGCTGTTTTTTTCCACCTGTACCTCTTTCTGCACCAAAAGCCTTTCCATGATTTCAACAGGCCCTCTTACTCTCCAGGGAGATTTAGACACAATGCAAAACAGTATCCAAAAGTTCATCATCCCTGATTCAAAATAAGCTCTATCAACACAGCCAGTTTGGCCTGTTGTACTTTCTCTGCTCACACCCTTTTTCACCTGCCCATGAGCTGTGACTAATAAGAAATTACATTTTTAAGTGTGGATGTCTGCATGTGTCTTAACTCACGTCCACAAAAGCTAGATGGATAAATATTTGTGTGATGAGCCTGTCTTATAATGCCAGCTGATCCAGGCTTTGTGATTGATCTCATTTATGGTATCTCTGGATATCATTCCTTTGTGGCAATTTCAGTCACTTTAAGCCAGGCCTTTTTACCTAAATAACAAATACAGCAGTTTTTAAGCTGTGAGATACAGAATGCCCATAAATATTCATCTCCTAATTCTCCCTCAAGTAGTTAAAATTTGTCTCCATACATAGCTATTCTCATCAGGCTGCATTGTGGGGTGCAGTGATGAAGACAGAAGATTTCGTTAGCAATTTAACAAAGGGGTTGTTTTTCTATATTGACTGACTACTGGAAAAAATATATATATTGATGCAATGGATCTGTCATTCAAAGGTTTTGAAAGTGCAGCAGGCAATAATTTGCATGTTGAAGTTCATTGCTACAAAGGTAGAAACTGGTTACTAATAACAATAAAATACATGCATGAATGAAAAATCTGCTGAGATGAGACATCAGGATTTTGTCAGTAGATGATATTGCAATGGTCCCTCTGGATATCAGTTCTTACTTCATTGCTGAGGCCTGGATAATCCTCCAAACCAGACGTTCTGCAGCCTGGAGAATTATGAAAACCCAGAGCACAAATTCAAAGTGAAACCTGTCTATCATCATTCTGGTGGACTTTGGGATGCTTTAAATGACAGAAATGGAATTAATGTTTATGCCCTTCTGGAATGGACATGCCTCGGGTTTTATCTAGGCATTTCTTCTTAGAATCCTCAAGCTTTGTTTCAATATTAGTGAGGACTTTGGAGAGGAATAAACTCATCATCACTAATACAGGCATAGGTAATATAGAACAAAGTGTATCTTCAGAGAATTGGGAATTACCACATGAATTTTTACAGTGCTAATTTAAATGATATTTGGTGAGGAATTCTCAAACGTTTTGGAGAATGTAGTGCATTCAATGCAGATCAGTGTACCTTTTTACATTGCTCTTGGAGCTGAGTTGTAAAGGACTGCTTGGAAACATCTTGTACCTGAAGAAATGGGAAAGACCTACTGCAAAATCCTAAAGCATGGAAAATACAATGGATGGGTGATGGTTTCAGTAGAAGCAGCTGATAGTAAAATCTATTCTCTGTACGCCAAATGAAGATTCCAAGAGTAACATGTATGAAAAAGGAATGAAAAACTGCTAATGGATCTTGTAATAACTTTGAACAGATACACTGAGCAAATCTCTGTTGCTCTTTCATGATTCCATGTAGCTAAATCATCCTGACTGTAAAACACAAAAGTTAAAGAATTCTTTCAACTTTGACATATGCTACTGGCCAAGTCATACATGTACAAAAACCTCCATCTTGTACAAAGTAAACATTATTACTAAGTCACAGGAGGCAAACAGGAGTTAGAACACCTTCAAATGCTTGTGGGGTGACTTCAGTGCTCTGATCCTGCCAGCAAGGCTTCTCATTTCAGAGTGGGGAAAACCTGCAGCTACATGTCTTTGTTTACAGAGATGCAGTTTATTATATATTAAAGATGTGGTTTGTTCCCCCCCACACACACACCCTTTATTTGGAAACCAGCTAAAGAATGTGCTCATGAATATATTTTCCCTGTCTCCCTGTGAGCTGCATAAACACAGCTATGTGGGTTCATTTCTAAGTCGAGACTTCATGATGGCCCCTTTTTTCTTCCTGGTATGCACGGGTGTCTGAGCAAGTAAGCTGGAGACATAGCACTGAATTTTTGAGAGGGAAAGTGAAACAGATGAAGAACCCTTCTTGCTCTTTCTGCATGAAAAACAAGGAGTAGCCCTGGGAGTCCTAGCTCAATGTTTAGGACCTTATAAAAGAACCATGGCATACTTCTGTAAACAGCTGGATGAAGCGAGCAGAGGATGGCCAGGGTGTTTACGAGCAGTCGCTGCTGTAATACTTAACATTGAAGAAACTCTGAAATGCACTTTAGGCCAGAAGAATACAGTGATGGTCTCTCATGCTGTACCTGCCGTTATGGAACAAAAGGGAAATCGTTGGCTTTCTCCATCCAGATTTCTGAAATAACCAAGCTTTTCTTCTGGCATCTGATGACATTGGGATTGAGGTAACTAACACTGAGAATCCAGCTTCCTTCCTCAGTAGAACTACAACAGAACCACTGACACCTGACTGCTTGGAGACTATGGAAGCTGAGTAGTCTCACAGACCCAATTTGAAAGAAGAGCTTTTGTAAGATGCTCAAGGTTCCAGGTTGTCCTGGTTTCGGCTAGGATGGAGTTAATTTCTTTTCTAGCAGCAGATGGAATGCTGTGTTTGGGAGTTAGGATGAGAGCAGTGCTGATAGGACCCTGATGTTTCTAGTAGTTGCCAAGCAGTCAAGGGCTTTTCAGTTGTTCGTATTTCCCCACTTTGAACTGGCCAAACAGGATATTCCATGACAATTATGTCATGTTCAGCATAAAAGGGGGGCTGGTGGGGGGAGGAGCAGGCAGTTCCAGGATATGCAGTTTTGGGGATGGTCCGGTTTTCGGGACGGCTCTGGGCTGCACGGCCTGAGTTGTGCAGGTCAGTGAGAAACTACATTGTGTATCACCAGTTTCATATATTTTGTGCTATAAAGTCCTGTTATCGTTGTTATATCTATCTTTCTGCTATTCAAGTAAACTATCCTTATCCCAACCTGCAAGGTTTCGGTTCCTTGGTTTTGGTTTTATTTCCCTTTTTCTTCCCCTTCCCCCAACTCCCCTCCCCTCCCCCTCTCCCCCCTACCCCACCTCCCACCTTTTAAAGAACAAGCAGCTGTATGGTGCTCAGCTGTCAGCTGGGGCAAAACCATGACACAGGTTCACAGGCGGTGGTAGTTTTGTCAAGGCATCCATCCATAAGGCTGGATATGCAGGGGCCTCTACCGACCAGGTAAAAGAATCAAATCCTTTACCTACTGGAACTTCAGCCCAAAAGGCAGAAATTATTGCCTTAACCAGAGCACTAGAACTTGCAGCAGGAAAATAGGATAAATACACGGGCAGATTCTAAGTACCCTTTTGGAGTTGAACATGCCCATGGAGGACTTTGGAAAGAGCGTGAACGTGTGATGAGCTGAGGGAAGCACATGATGCACGCAGAAGAAACCCTCTGCTTATTGGAAGCAGTACAAGTACTGGCCGAGGCTGCCATCAGGGACATGGGAAAAGTAACACTGCCCCAGAAAAAGGTAACAGACTGGCCAATAACAAGGCTAAGCAGGCTGTGGGAAGGAGATCTGGAAATCAAATTTTAACTCTGATTCTGAATAATAAAGCCCATAAACGGAAGTTATGTGATCAGGATAATGTTGAATATTCTAAATTGGATCAGAATTAATGATGGAACTTGGAGTGCAAATCCCTTCCAAAGGATGGGCACATTTAGAGGATGGAAGGAGCATTTTACCTTCCGCTCTGTTTGGGGTTTGGTTAAGTAAGAACATAAGACCCACTGGGGAGCAGTACAGCACTACAGCTCATTTCTCTGTGTCCCAGTTGTGAATGTCAACAATTAGGACTGAAGATTTCCACACTTTGGAGTAACTAATAGTCACTAAATCCCACAGAGGGCTCTACAACAAAGGGCTGCAGAACTGGCAGAATGAGCAATTACAAATTCTGAATGACCTTTCTGCAAGGCAAAATGTCTTATGGTCTAGAAGGAGTGTGGGTTTTCGAGCTTTGTGGAAGAGATTTCTTTCAAGGTTTCCCAGTGATACTAAAAGAATTATTATTTGCAGAATGGCAAATCAGATGCATATATATGGAGGACACTGAAGTTCCTATTGGTGGTAAATTACGTCTCTCAGTACTTTTAGTTTATGGGTGAAACACTATGGGCTATAGACAGGATATTCAAAAGTGTTGAGAACCAAAGGCATCTTTCAAATCAAGATCCAAAGAGCCAGTCCAATGAAATGCTTTGAATACTTTTATTAATACTGCAAGGGTTCAGGAAACTACTACATTTAAACGGGACTACTATAGTGAAAATGACTTCTATGGTAGTTTGATTGAATGATAGGTAATAATACGAGATAGATTGATATAGATGTGCTTAAGAGACAATTAATATAGCTTCAATATATGGAGAATTTGCGTGTTTTGGATAGTAGTGGAGTATGGCTGTAGCTGTTTGAGCTGGTTTGTTAGAACAGCTACAAAATTTAACTGTAACGGTGGAACAGCCTTGAAGATAAAGTGAAGATAGGAGAGTAATAAATAAGGAGACCAACCACCAATGAAGAGATGGAGTGTATCTGGTGTTCAGCTAAAAGGGGTTCCTAACTAGGAGGAGCATTCCCCAGTGCTGCAGTAATGAATAGCTGCTTAACAGTCACCAAGGCTATTAAGTTTGATTACAGCTTTTCAAGGCTTCATCGTTGTAAATATATTAAGCTCTGCAAAACCATATGGACTCATGGCATGCAATGTATCTACACATGATTGATTTCCAATGTGTCTATACATGATGCTTGCAGAAAGAGAGAAAAAAGGGAGGGAAGCAATATTTGGGACGTTCCACCAATGTTGTGTGGACGGACTACACATCACTGTAGGGTTTCTGAGTTCACTCTGAAACCTGTCTGGGTTCTGCCAGACAGACAGCTGGTGTTGTTGTGAAAGTGTCTGTGAACTGGACTTGCATAGCTGGGAAATGGGAGTGCTCTGATGCCCTTAGGGATCCCTTGTGGCACAACGCTGATGGGTCTGCACTCCCTGAGGTGGTGCTAGGCCACACTGCAAAGGCGTGCTGCCAAATCACAGCCATGCAACGATGAGAAGCCTCCAGGGCCAACCAGAGAGGAGCAGGACTTCTCTCCCTTGTGATGGATGGGAAGACCTCTGCCCAGGGACAGCTTTTGTGTCTCTACCCCTGCAGGAAGGCATCTTGTCACTTCAAAGGTCTTTCTCAAAGGGGAGGACTGGAGGGGGTACCTGGGTAGAAGAGTGGGAGGCAAATGCAGCTACATGTCTTCACATCCAACATATGTGTGGAGCTGCATTCAGGACATGAACGTGATCTGTGGGCTTGACTGCAGTCACAGCAGCCAAGAGCCTCTCCTCATGGTGGTGTCAAGGTGCTAGAGATGGGATTGCTGGAGACATGTGAGAGGAAAACGGGGTTCAGCACTAAGCTGTGTCTGGCTTAGGACTTGGTGGCTGGGGAGGCAGGTCTGCAACACCTAGACACTGGTTCCACCACCAGCCTTGGTGTACAGCTAAAGAGACGGCACATTATTTTGGACTTCTCATTTATACAGCCACCTGTTTAGACAACATGATGCCAGTGAGTTTTCATGCCTAAGAATGAAATTGGAATGAAACCAACTCCATTACCATTATTCTCTCATTTGAGAAGAGCTCTAAACAGGAAAGAACCATTACAATTTTTTCCAGTAGTCTTTCTTATGCAGCCTGTTTTTTTCTTGGGATCAAGAATATGGGTATCAGGAAATGCTGGTGACATGTGATATCAGCACCTTGCCTTACAGGACTGTGGTAGAAAGGATTGTTCTCTTTGCAAAGAAAAAAGCAGAACCTGCTCTACCCTTAGGGGGAACAACATCGGCCAAAGAAGAGAATGTTCTTGCTTGGATTGTGTTTGATCAAGAAAAGGAAGGGGTGGTCAGCTCTGAACTCATAAGGAATGTGAAAGCACTTTGGTGTTATAGTCACTCCTGTGGCAGCAGCTGCCTCAGTGCCTTCTTCATTAACTTCCACAAAGGACTTGTGAATGGCCTTGGAGAGGAATAGACCAGGCTCCCTCGACAGCCCAGAGAAATCAGCTTGTTCAGGGATGAAGGCATCCCTCATCCCTAGAGCCTGCAGTACTGGTATGAGCTCACAGGTCTCCTCCATTCTGAACCGGGGCAAGTACACCACAATTTTTTGTGAGGACACATTCTCCATGTCAGTCCATGCTGCTAATTTCTCATAGGTGACAGAACTTTCTAGCTGCAAGGAGAAAACACAGGGAATCAGAGTCATGAGAAACTAGATCAACATGCTCACAGCAACATTTTCCTTTAAGAAAAGGCTTGCTTTTTCACGACCAAGACAGAACCTGTGGCTACTGAGTGTGAAATCATGCACGTTCAGATTCAACCGGCTCAGAGGCATCCTTCTCATTTGTTCAGACTTTCACCAGACATCCCAATGGCACCATGCCTCTATACTTTTACAAGGAAGAAATTCCCCTCACTAGTGCTATGCTTTGCTGAAATAGGCATTAATTCCCTTGGAAACACTACAAAGTGTCATTTTTGAATAGGTTTTCTCAGTCTTTCTCTGCTCTTCTGACCCAACATGTATACCCATTAATCTCTTTCATCTTTACACAGGCAACAGCATTCTGCCTGCAGCAAGCAAGATAAAACTTGTAACAATAAAAGATACAAGTTTGGCCTGTGTGGCTGGGAATCATGTTGTTTAAGTAATGGATGGACAGGTAGTTTCTCCTTCCAGGAGCAGACACGGGAGTGTTACCTGTTCAAGGCCAGTTGACTCATCACAGATGTTTTCTGGCAGAAGAATGAACATGCTGAGCTCTTCTCCAGCGTATGGGAGCTCCAGCACTGTCACTTTTTCTTCTCGTCTCCTGGCTAATTTGTATTTCCCTTTCCGACACATCATCAGTATGTTCCTGTGCTCTCTCTAAAATACAGAAAGTCAATCTACAGTCAAAAACCAGGCAAAATAATTCAGGTAATAAACCCCATGGAATCAACCTGCTTGACATTTCCTGCTTGTTTTCTATGAATGCTCCTTAAACCAGTATGTATTATTGCTAAGGGCACTGGCAGAAGCTCAAACTCAATGAAAACTCACTCTAAGGGTCTCTTGTTCTCTGCAATGCAGTTGGCACTGCTCCTCTAACTCTTTCCTAAAGAATGATGCCAACTTCCACTATAAGCCTCGAGAAAGCCTGAAATGATCTCAGCAAAGTCTCCTCTATAACTTAGCATCTCCAAAGAGGTACCAAAGCTTGCCTACACATGCTGTCTATTGCAGAAGTATTTGGAAATAAGATGCTGCTTTCCTACTGCTTCCACCAGGTGAAGATTCTTGACTCAAATAAATTAGGTCCCCTGGCCTGAGCTGAGCAGAGACTTGTCCTGCAGACAGCAGAACCCAGGTTATCGTGACTTTCTCCACTTTGCCCTGCCCCATACAGCTCTTTCCCAACTGTACCTTGTTCAGCATGAAAAGCATTTCTCTGGTGTTTTTCTCCTCAAATTTTATAGCCCATTGTCCTTTGAAGTGTATAGCGTTGACCAGAGCTAGCACTGTTGTGTGATCAATAGAGCCAGGAGGGAACAGGTCTTTAATTTTCCCTTTAAAACAAGAAACAAGGGTGAATTATGTTTTCATTTTGACCATTGACTGAGGATGATCCCACTACTTCCTCACTTGGAAGAATTGCCATTTTGCTGCAAGAACTGATCTGCAGCTTTAGCAGAGTCAAAGCTCTTGGGAGCTGGGGACCATCCTATGCTCCAAGATGGTTTTACGGCCACATGAAAAATCAATAATTTGCTACACCTAGGAAAGGAAAGAAACTCAAACACTAGCTATTGACTTGATGGTGTCCCTGCCCCAGGGAGGTGGGGGGGTGAAACTAAATGATCTGTAAAGTCCCTTCCAACCCAAACCAGGTTGTGATTCTATGATTTCTCACATGGTCCCGATGCTCACTCCCCAGGCAATGAATTGCAGGCTTTGTCCTTGTCCTGGGTTCAGCCCAGCAGCAGGCTATGTTAGCCCTGAGAGTATTCCATACCAATTGCATCATGATCAGGCAGGCTGGCCCCCCCCTGCAGGGGCGACTCCGGACCGAGGCACGGGAGGTTCCGGTCTGGGCAGGCACAGTGCCAGTTCCGGGGGCGGCTCCAGACCTATCAGAAACTGCTCTGGGCACGGGAAGTCCCAGTCTGGGCAGGCGCAGTGCCAGTTCCGGGGGCGACTCCGGACCCATCAGAAACTGCTCTGGGCACGGGAAGTGCCGGTCTGGGCAGGCGCAGTGGGAGTTCTGGCTTTTCTCTCTTTCTTTGGGATCGGCGTGGCAGGCGGTGGTAAGGGGGGTGCTCGGGGGTGCTGGGCTCGGGGAGTGCTGCGTTTGGGGCTCTGAATCTGAATCTGGATCGGTTCAGGCACGGCTCAAATGACATAGTGTGGTGAGAGGTTTGCACTGTATATAATAGCACTGTAGTTAGTTGTTTTCATACATTTCCCTGTTGTTTAGTAAACTATCCTTATCCCAACCCGCAGGCCTTTGTTTTTTTTTTTCCCTCTGGCTCTGCAGCTCCTCGGTTAGCTCCGTTTGCCCATCCTCCACCTCTTAAAGTGGTAGGGGGCTTCTTTTTCTGACCTTTGTGGCCCCAGCTTTCCGCTGAGGTCTAAACCACAACAGTCCTTACCACCGGTTTGGTTTTCCACCCAGGAATTCATCTTCCCTCTGGACTCTTCAGCAGCATTAATAAAGTCCACTGCTTCCAGCTCTGCATGGTACAAGACCCTTGTGGAGTCTAAGTATTGCTGCAAGACAGAGAAGCAAGGTGGTTCTCACGATGGTAATCATGAAGCTACCTGACCACAGGGAAAAACAGGTGTCCAAGAAATGGATGCCAACCTGGAGGTCAGAACTCTGTGTGGGGCTACTCATGCAGTATTAACGTCCTCCATAATACACTGTGATTCTTCAGGAAAGACCTTTTGGACATGGGCAGGAGCCAAGCAACTCCTTTCCTGGACACTTTTCAAGTAAGAGAGCCCCAGCTCCACTGTCTTTTGCTGTTCTTTGTGAGAGAGTCTTTTGATGATGTCACCACGTCAACAATTTTAGTGACAACTGTTGGGGAGGGCAGGGTGTAACACTGCCAGCCTGGTCATCCCTCATGGCGCCCTCTCCCTTTCCCTTGCAGACTATCCTGCACACTGCTGTTCTCTGGGCCTGGCTGCAAACTGGGCCTCACCTCTCATCTGCTGTGTGTGAAGCCTCATTCACGTTGAAGCACCAGCAAATGACAAATAACATGCAAGGATTTCATTTCCCCTGTCATGCACAGCACAAATATGCAGAAAGAATGCTTTGGGACCAGGCCATGAAAGTCTGGTCTCAGCATATACATGTGTGTACAGAGACTGAGAAAAATGAGGACAAATCTTTCCTGGGATCCCAGTTCGCAGCCTGTGAAAACTGGATTTTTTCCCCTTTCCTAGAGCAATGATTTCTGTGGAAATGCTCAGAACTGCATTACTTAAAGATGCAAATATGTAGCAGCATTTTTAAAAATGTAGATGAACAGTGCAAATTCAACCAATATCAAACCATGAAGAAACATCATGTTGGTGGAAATTGCTATCCAGGTCTTTCAAAAGTTCTTTTATTTTCTCCTCGTGAAATGCAGGCGTTTTTCCTTGATTTTTTGCCAACACCTGTTTTATCTCTCAAGACACTCTATACTCTGCTACCTTGGTGTTTCAATCATCTGTGAGAGTTTTTCTGTCGCGTCAGCAATACAAAAGCGTGTATCTTCATGTCTTTAGCTGAAGTTTATAGAACTGAAGTTTTTCAGAACAGCAAAACCAGTAAACAGTTTCCACTTACCTGAAGGAACTGAAATGTCACTTCTCCGAAGAGCCTGTTGGCAATGCTGAGGGAACATGTGGCACCAGCTTTGGCGAGGGCAGACAGAAGCTCCTGAAACTGAGAATGGGCTCCTCCAGGTTCTTCACACTATAAGCAGCAAGGGAAAGCTTTCCTTAGAAAGATGGTCTCCCTTGGAGCTCCACCCTGTGTGCCCTCATGCTGAAATAAGCTGTTCTCCCCAAATGTTCTGTTGGGACCAAGGGCCACGCAAAGACCCACAAACATACATCTGGTCTTCCTGACCATCTGAAGTCACATGCATGTCTCACTTCCCTCCTGCAATTTCTACCCTGAAAAAAGAATCACCCTGTTTAAATCTGGCAACACTTCACACAGCAAGGCAACGGGGTCTCTTCTACACACACACAGAGGTTTTGGATGGAACTCTGCTCTTACCATGCTTTTGAATGAAGTGTTGCCTTGCCATGCTTCATCTCATGCTACAGTTCAATGTTATCACACAGTTCAAATACTATCTCACCTTTCCACCGGTGCTCTTGGTTCCTGAACTTGCTGTGCTCAGCACCTCATAGGTATGAAGCATCTGCAATATAAATGCAATGTAAATCTATGTAAATAGATTAACAACAACAGAAAGACTGCATTGAGGCCACACTGGAACCTTGCAGACACTGCATTTCAGATGAACGGGTTTGGAAAGGAAAGCTTCAAGACCTGCAACTGATGCACCTTTCAATTTGCTGTTTGTGAAGAACATGGCCTAGACTGCCAGAAGGCTCCTGCCTTTTTTTAATTTCCAAATGTAAGGCTCTAACTGCAGTTCCCTTTTCCCAGGAAAAGGGAAAGTAACCCACCTTTTCCATCTCTTCAGCTGTGTTGCCTCCAGCACCCAGCTGGACCATGCTCAGGGCAGCTGAGATACTCAATGGAGAGAAGAAGATATTTTCATTTCCTTTTACTTTGCTCAGCTGTTTGAAGAAGTCAAGGCAGAACTTGGTGTTTGCTGCACTGAGGGAGTCCATCGTGGCGTGACCAAGCCCTGTAAAAGGACAACTCTGTAATCCCGCTCACAAACATCATTGTAGTCTGAGCATGCAGTTCAGACAGAGTTGGAAACATAGACCCTTTCTCCAGAAACAGCACCCCAAGCACAGCCTTGCTCCTGGGAGCAGGTTTCAAATCACTCTTAGCACTTCCTAACAAAGTGCGCCCCACACCCTGACCCAAACAACCACCTCTGGGCACATCACCCCTGCTCTTCTCTGGTCTATTCCAGATAGCTCCACACTCAGTTCCATGCCCCCGATACAGAGGGTTTTTTTTAAAAGGCTGTACACTGTGTAAATATGGTCACATAGTCAGCATTCTGTTTATCTTGCAGCTGCTATAAGATTTAGATGCATGGATCTACCTTCAGACACTGTACTTCACTGAAGTACGTTGTCTAAAGCTTTTTTGTTTGTATACCGTGTAAAATGTGAAGCACATTGTATGAAAACAAGCAACAGAGAGATCAGTGACTTGGATTACCAAGTCATAGCCAAACAATGTGGAAAGAGCTTCTTCTCCCTCCTAAATTTGAGGTATTAAGTTCATACATGTCCCAATGCTTTTAAGTACCATTTGTCTCCTTTTGCCTTTTGAAGGCATTATCGAATTCTCTTCTGCTGCTAAGCAAGCTGTTTCACTTGAGCAAAGAATTTGGCTACATACTTCCTACATCCTGGGACTGCCACACCCATGAAATGTGGAACTCAGCCCTGTAGGCAAAAAAACCCTAGCCTGCCCTTTTGTATGGTTGCAACGTGCTTTGCTCTCATCCTGCTTCTGTTTCCAGCCCTTTAGCTACCCTGCAAGAAGCTAAAGCAGAGAAAGTTACCTTCTCCTGGGAAGAGCTGACTCTCACTGTTTCTTTACTGAGGAGTGTGGTGTACTGCTGTATCTTAAATCGAAACTGGGCTGTGTGCAGTCTGGCTCCTTGCCCAGTTTATTTCTGAAGAAGGAGGGCCTCTGGGGAAATCAAGGGCTGACAGCTTAAGTCCGAGGAGAATAGCTTTTCATGTCCTGCAGCAAAGAGGGAGACACAATCCAATCTCACGGTTTTCACTCTCCAAAACAAGTAGTGAAATAAGTAAACGTGTCTTTTCCCCTCCCAGGGAGGAGGGACCCTGTTGGTGATGCTGCATTCATTGGTTTGCTCTGAGAAATCATCTCAATGACGTGGCGAGCATCTGCAGAAAGCATTCAGTAACAGCAAGAGAGAAACAGAAACAAATAAGAAAATGAGTCAGCGTTCAGAGGGGCACCTCTCACTGAAGTATTTATGTGCTGCAAGTTGGAGCACAGGAAGCTCTGCACCAACATGCAGAGGAAATTTTTTACAGTGAGGGTGACAGAGCACTGGAATAGGCTGCCCAGGGAGGTGGTGGAGTCTCCTTCTCTGGAGATATTCAAGGCTCGTCTGGATGCCTATCTGTGCAGTATGAGCTAGGGAGCTGCTTTGGCAGAGGGGTTGGACCCGATGATCTCTCGAGGTCCCTACCGACCCCTACAATTCTGTGATTCTGTGCATCTGACAACTTCTGCCTCATGGGGAGCCCTGACAGTCCTCCAGCAGATGATAGAACTGGGCCCATAACCACATTATTTCTTGTTTAACCCAGGACTTCCCGGTGTGGTGCAATGATCCAGACCATGCTTTAATGCCTGTGGGCTATGCTTAGTGGGGACTGCCTCAGCATGGACACTTTGTCAGGCTCGGACTTCTGAGCACATTTGTTTTATTTCCTGTGTGTGGTGGTTTGACCCTGGCTGGAGGCTAGAAGCCCAAAGCTCCTCTATCACTCCCCTTTTCATTTGGACCAGAAGAAAATATATATTGAGAGGCTTAAGAGTTGAGATAAGGACAGGGAGAGCTCATTCCGCAATTAGCATCACAGACAAAAAACAGACTCAGCACAGAATAAAGGAAAGAAAACTTTCTAATTTATTACACTGCACTGCACACCCAGTGACACCAGAGTCGGGTAATGAGATTAAAGCACCTCCCCCCACCCCTCCCTTCTTAGTAAACTTAAATTTCTTCATGATTTCGCTTCCTTCTTCCCCCCTCATTGTGGCGCAGGGAGGTGCAGGGAATGGGGGTTTCGGTCAATTCCTCACAAGATGTTTTCCTTCTTAGCTATGCAGGGGGTGGGGCATTCCTCACACCCTTCGCCTGCTCCAGCATGGGGCCTCTCCACGGGCTGCAGGTGGGGTCTTGGCCTTTTCCATGGGCTGTGGGGGGACATCTGCTCCACCATGGGTTGCTCCACCATGGGTTTCTCCACAGGCTGCAGGGACATCTTTCTCTCTGGCACCTGGGGTGCTTCCTCCCCCCTTCACTGGCCTTGGTGCCTGCAGAGTTTCTTACATCTTCTCACTACCTTTTCTGGTGGCAAAAAGCAGCTGCTTGCGGGTTTTTTCTCCTAAATGTGATTCCCAGAGGTGCTCTGACCATCACTGATGGGCTTAGGCCTTGGTCAGCAGTGACTCCGGCCTTGAGCTGGCTGGTGTTCACCCTGTCAGGCCTGCAGAAAGCTTCTAGCTGCTTCTTGCAGAAGCCACCCCCGCAACCCCCATCCTCCACCAGAACCCAGCCACACAAAGCTACAACACTGTGTCAGCAAGAGCCAGAAAGCAGAAGGAGCACTCAGTGGCCTTCAGCAGGACATCTCATTTTGGGTTTCGAGCATCACCCAGACTGTGGGTCAGGAGGTGGCAAGTCTAAGAAGGTGCTACAGGACTTGGTCCAGAGTGCAGAAGGTGTCCCACTTACACAACTTTGGGAACAGATCTTGTCACCAGCATGCTCCCATTGAGATCATGCAGGAAAAGGGCAAGAGGAGGTAGACTGAAGGTACCATCAGCCCTACTTCAGAGAGCTAGTATGGCCAGCACCAGTGGTCATGTTCAGGGAAGAGCACTGAGCTAGAGCAGCTTTTTTTGAGTGCCACAGTCATTGTCAGTCTGCACCTCTGGATGGCTTGCACCAAACAGGCAAAAAAGGCAGCAAGATGGAGTTGCTCCTGTCTGGGGGAGCAAGAGATACCCCTGCGTATGTCTTCCAGGATCCATCATATTCATCATCACTTGTGAGCAAGGAAATGGGCACTATGCTGCCAAAGCACTCATTGGGCTTTTCACCCCAGAGGCTGTTGTGTTTCACAAGCAGCAGTCAGCTTTCTCACAGTGCTTCCACCTGGTGTTTCGAGGATGGCTGTGGGCTGAGCTCTGTGTTTATTTTAGGCCAAGAGACACTGTGCTCTGTGCTGCTCCAGGCCGAATACCCTATTTGTCACAGACGACAGGCAGCTGACTCCATTGAGCAAAATGGAGCTAAGCCCCCATAGCGCTATCACATGATGGTTGCATTAATATAATCTGAATATGATTTAAGGGGACTTTCCCCTATTAGGAAGCTCTGGATTGAGACAGCCTTTCCCCTCAGCCATCACCTCTCTACCCTTCAGTAAGAAAATTTCTCCCTCAGCAGGCTGAAGACTGTGGAAGAGGCAGGACTGGTTATTGCTGGCCTGCGTTTGGGGCTGCTCCATGCTGAGAGATTACAGGGGACAGAAGTGACTGGCAGTGGAGCGTGCTGCGGTGGAGAGCACTCAGAAAAGGAGCTGCTAGGGCTGTGAGCAGAGGCAGAGAGCCGTTGGCACTTCAAGGTTGCAAGCGGCAACAAATGCTTCACCAAAAGCTGCCTGCCTCACAAGGCACTGAGCTAGAAAGAAGACATCCATCAGGGTATGCAGTAGAGACCCTTCAGTAGTGGTTTTCCAGATTGTTTCAGACTGTGTATGGGAAAAGTGGGCCCCTGTTTCCATACTGCAGGAGTCAAGTGAGGGAGTAATGCAAAACAGTCTTGGGGCTGTGTAGGTGCCAGTGCTCTTATACAAACGTTGCAACACACCACCTCATAATTAAGAATATATAATTTCATGCCTGAGGATTCATATGAAAAAGCTACCCAGCAGCACCTTCTGAAGAGGTGAAAGCTCACGATCGAAACACTTTCTTCACTATTTTAGAAAGTGAGGAAGAATTCGTGCTGACAGAAAGATAGAGACAAAAGTACTTCTACATCCTTATTGTTAGGAGATCCACCTTTCGCATAGATAGCTTTTTTCAGTGTTACTGGAGTAAG
This sequence comes from Laterallus jamaicensis coturniculus, assembly GCA_022605575.1. Lineage (NCBI taxonomy): Eukaryota > Metazoa > Chordata > Aves > Gruiformes > Rallidae > Laterallus > Laterallus jamaicensis. The sequence continues at coordinate 10,164,718 of JAKCOX010000002.1, read as the reverse complement.
ATTAGTCCTGGGAACAGTGACTGGAAGCCAGAACTCATCTACAAAACAGTTATTGAACTGCAAAGTTATCAGTCCTTGAGTTCTCTTCTTTGTCAGTAAGCTGCATTCATTCACATAAGGGCTTCAAAAGGGAGGTGGGCAATTTTCCCACCCAGACTGTGCTAAAGCCTAGTCCCTGACAGTGCTTGATGCATTCTCCTGGGAGATGCAGGCTTGGATGCCAGCGAGGGTATGGCATACACTGAAGACAAGCCCTTTGCCTCCCATGCTGCATGAATTTCTCTACTACAGCAGTTATGTACTATTTTGAATTTTAAAAAAAATAAGTCACTCTAATGGCTTTTTCAGGGGGCCCTGTTTGAATAGCTTGCTCAAGGTCTGCTTTGGATGCATTTGCTAGATGTTCTCTGGGGCCTTGTGCCTTATCCACCTCATTCCTGAACTTCAACGTGGGCAGAGCACCTCATTGTTCACATCAAGGCAGTTCAGAGCAAGCAAAGAAAAATGCTAGCTGCTAGATAACTTAGAAAACATGAAAAGAAGAAGCTTACAGATTTGGGATACTTCCACATGCATAGGAAAAATAATCTTTTCTTTCAGGTGGCTTTTTGGATGTACATTCTTAAAGTCAGCCTATGTTCTGTTTAGAAGAGCCACATCGTTATTTTAGTGTTGCTTCTCCTTTCTGAAGCCATCTATAATTCTTTGCATTAAACATTCACTGAATCTCCATTGCATATGCACAGAAAAATATAATTAGGAAGTGTAACTTCTAAATCTGGTTTGCATCAAGCCTATGAAGACTATGATGTAGTACCCCCTAGAAGTGATTAAAATTCCATCTAGAAAATAAGCATACCTTACCAAGAAAATAAAATCAAGGATTTACTAAAAGACAAGTTTTTAATGAATACGGAAATTAGAAGTCTAGATTATCCTGCTGCTGTTACTGTGTGACTGACTGTACAGCTAAAGTAGACTAGCACCTTGCATAGTACAGAAGGGGTGAGACATAGCCATCAGTCAAGGCCAGCCTTTGATTTGTTTCCTAAGTTACTATAAATAATGCTAATATATTATAACTTAATAAAAGCTAACCTATGTATATTGATAATAAATCAATGTAATGAATTATGCACAATTTAGATATATTTCTTACCTTGGCTGTACTTTGAATTTTTGTCCTGATAATCTGTATATAATATTCTGTGCAACTTTTAGCCAGAAGATGCTAGCTAGTAGCTACCTTTCCATCCAACTGTGCATTTCCTCCCTTGCTGCTCTGTTGAAGGGGAACAAGCCCTGGTATTACCTGAACACAGATAGACGCTACTATATGTTTACCCTGCTAAATCGACTCTACTGGGCTAGTGGAATAAAATACCATATAGCATGGAGATTAAAAAAAATCCCAAATCAGTTCACAGCATTACTTCTGAAACCATCCAAGAAAGTGAGCTGACATTTCTATATGTGTTTTGGAAGTATGGGGTAGATGGTCCACAAGAAAGGCAATGGAAGGTTGATAAATACTGGAAGGGAGATTGGAAACCAGAAGTTTTATAAGGAGTTAAATTTATTAAGTTTTTGATAGCATTGGGGAAATAACATTTTTAAGAAATAAGTGAGAGGATTGTTTCTAAACCACATTTGATTACTGCTAGTATTTTTACTACTGATACTACTATATTCAGTCTTAAGATCAGAAGGAGTTACTATACTTATCGGACTTTCTAAAATAATTAATCTCTAGCAATCTGTAACACCAAGGGCAAAACCAAAAATGATTGAGAGCCAAACTCTGAGAAGTTCACTGGACAATTTAGGAGTTAATAGATCAAATAAATCCCTAAGATTAGCCTCTCTTGAAGTGTAACAGTTGAACCTTTTTTAGCCTTTGTGTTAAAGCTCTCCCCAAGAGTCAAATCAGTGTTTAAGTGTTCTACAGCAGTACATCTGACTCCTCTGGAAATTAAAGTATGACATCTTTATTAGATTTTAAATACATGTTGAATTGGTTTCTAAAGTAAAGTTTAAGTCTCTTTGAAGATCAGTGAATAATACAAAGAATGGTGTATGGGCTAGGCATTTCACTATTGACTGAGTTTGTGACATTAAGGTTCGGGTTGTGAGATGATAAGCACCCCATCACAGAGCATCCACAGCTTCTAATGAATCCTCTAAGAAGGGCTGTGGCCTCACAGCTTGGAGAAGGCGGCTGAAATGCTGTACAACCTGCATACACCGTGCCAAGGTTCAGACTTGCTGTGTAAACCCCTACTGTCACCACTTGCCTCACACTGAGGGGAAGTTGCCAGCAGAGTCAGTTCAGACTGAACCGGAGCATGAAGAGTGGCACTGTGAAAGTGAAACTTTCAACATCAATCATGTTTCTAAATCTAGTCTCAGGCCATGGGCACGGAAAAGTAGCATTTCTTCACCTTAGAGCTTAAAAGCCATGTATTTCACCAATAACCATTATTTCAATCACAGTTACTTTCTCTCACTTCCAGTTCCAGATGGGAGCATAAAAACAAGACAGATCCTACACAGTTCAGTAAGTGTAACGTGGGATATTAAAGTCAGCAGAATGTGAGATTTTTAAATGTGCGTGGTTGTTTGGGGTCTAAAACACAATGCCTAATAACTCTTCTGGCTTTCTACCAGCCCAGGTATTTTGCTATACGATGTGGTTACTATAAACTAGTTTGACCAGCTGTAAATCAGTGACTGAGCAGAGCTGAGTGGGGTTAGTGTGGGTCCTTTAAAGACCACCTATTCCAGCTCCAGGGTCTTGGGGCACGGCAGCAGATGCACCTGAGCTTTGCCATTTGCAAAGGGGATGCCTGCTCTCTGTAGGGAGAGAAGAGGCATTGCACCTCGTTTGCACAGGTAGGGATTGATGCCTTACCTATAATTTGTTAAGGCTCTTGCAGAGTCCCTCTGAAGATGTTACTTATGTCAAACCAACAAATTAGCAATAATATCTCCCTACCAGTCAGCAGCAAGTTTTAGTTTTCTCCCACAGACTAAAAACCTTCCCATGTTCAGACGTAATTTCAATGATTTACACTGCCCTTTGCAAAATCTTTCTTATATTTCTTTGAGCATGGGGAGAGGCCTGTCTTTCAGATCTGCATCTGAGATGAGTAAAATGCACCAGACAGCAGCATGCAATAAAGAAAGCATATTTCTTGGAAGCTCATGGCTACAGTTTTCCACATCAGTAACTTCAGCAGGGTGCTTCAGACCATTTTCCTCCTATTCCTTGACAGTAAAATCACTTAATTTATCTCCATATAAAAGGCAGCCTTCTTGACGGTGTAAATATTTAACCCCCTTTACAAATGCATGTTTTCATAACCTGTTCCAGTAGAAACCATGCATACAACATTCTCTTTCAAGTCATTAGAGAATTTATGAGGGGCTTCAGGGAGGTTTCCTGGAGAGGTGGTGAAGTCTTGGAGATACCCAAAAGCCATCTGAACATGGTCCTGGGAAACCAGCTATAGGTGGTCCTGCTTGAGCAGGAGAAGTGGACCAGATGGCTTTCAGACATCCCTTCTGAACTCAACCATTCTATAAGTTTTTATCTCAAAAATCATTGCAGAAAAACTCCAGTAAAAGTAGGGCCCAATCCTGCCCTCCTGCATACGTAATTATTGTTACAATCAATTCCAGTAACAGAGATGTCCATGAGGGCAGAATCACGTCCTTTTCCCTGACTGAATATTCCCTCCAGCCAGAACCAGGATATTATCATAAAAACCAATGCTACTAATAAAGAATCACACAGAAGGCTCCAGGGCTCATGAAAGGAGAGCACATCATTACCGTTCTTCCAGTTGGTACGATGACACTTCAGATGTAGGCGTACATCTAAATAAATAAATTAAGCCAAAGCTGCTTCCAGCATAAGCTCTTTATATAATGCAGAACAACACAAAGGCAAATCCAGCACATATCACTGGGGAGAAAGTGGTACAGTTGTCAGTAAATAGGTATGCTTGCTTTAAGTAAGTCTCTCCAACTTGGCAGTTGTTACAGGAAAGAGAATGTCATGGTCAGGTCTCCACCGTTCAAAGGATTTGCCACAGCTACAGGACAAGGAAAACGTGTCCCTGAAGCACCTCTCTGATGACCAGGAACCAGCTGGCCAGGAATCAAAAAACTGCAGAGTGGGCCTTCTCTGTTTTTACTGGCAGTTACTGAAAATTGTTGCAGACAACTCTCCTCAGACAGAGCATGCAAATTCCACCTCTGCGGAGCCAGGGAGGTGCTGTACTATACTATGTGGCTGGTCTGGGGAACTGTAAGGAATACAGGAGCATATGTGGGCATCCAGAAAACATAATATTATTCATATCCAGTGGGGTTGAGGCAAAATTTACTACTCTTCTGGCTTCAGACCAAGGGGCATAGCAGCAAAGCGTCCAGTTGAAGGGTTCTAAGCTAAATTTCTCGCAGTGATTCATCCAAAATACAAGCTAGTTGTCAAAGGATTAGGAATACATTGGGAAAAAATACTATTTCTGATTGTCATCCAGGAGTTTCTCACAATGTTAGAAAATGGTGGTGATTTTAAGGTGAGCAGAGTTTGCCAAAGAAAACAATAGCATTGGTAGGATTGTGTCTAATAAGAAATAAGAAAGGGTGGTCGGCTATAAACAACTCTGTGAGAGGAAGAGACCTCCCCACAATCACAGCTCCTGTACCTGCTGATGCTGTGGTGCCTTCTTCATTCACTTCCACATACGTCTTATGGACGACATTTGACATCACCAGAGATTTTGAAAACGACATGGCAGAAAGATCAGCTTTTGATTCAGTGAAGATGTCAGTCATCCCCATCTCTTGTAATACCTCACTGAGGTTGAAGTTGCCTTCAAGCTTGAACCGGGGGAGGTATACCTCCACTCTTGTCTCAAACATGCGCTCTGAAGAAGTCCACAGCATTAAATTTTCATAGGCCATTGTGCTTTCAATCTAGAAAATGGGGTGGGAAAAAGAGCTTAAAAATAAGTGGGCAGCTTTGAAAAGTTTAGATCTTTACCCAGCCTTAATACAGATAACCATCTTTAAGCCAAAGTCCATGACATATACTGCCTTACCTGCTCCAGCCCACGGGTAGATTCGTCGGCCGCATCACCTGGCAGCAGGATGATCATGCTCAGTGACTTCTGAGCATAAGGAAGCTCAAGGACCTGAGCACCTATCTCCTCAATGTAGCCAAATTTAAACATGCCTTTCTGATACATCATCTGCACGGGTTTTCTCTCATTCTATTTAAAAGGAAATCATATAGTCACATAAGGAATACAGTTGTTAACATTTAAACATTATAGGTGTAATATCAATAGGCAGAGTTTCAGTGGTAATTGTTGTTAGGCTAGACATTTTTCTTTATTGATGTATCTACAGTGACACACAAAACATCAGCTTTTTCATGCATAAACAAAAGGGGGATAATTCACGTTGGGGGGGGGGAGGTGGTGGTGAGGTGTGTGTAACTACACACACAAAAATAACCCAGCCAAAAACCAGTTTCCCTGCAATTGATCGGATAGTGAAGTTGCTTAACAGGCTTACACGTCCAAACAGGCTGATACTGGTTGGATTTGCAAGTCCTAACTTGGACTGAGATGAAGAAGAAATAGCACTGCAAAAATCAAGCTGTACTTTATCAGACTGATTGTTTGGACAGGAAGCAATAAATAGGTTAAGATCAAAATCACAGCCATTATCAGACATGACCTTGTAGGTCTTGTAATCTTGCTTGCTTTTTTTTTTTTTTGGTGGGGTGATTTGAAAGCTGTAAAAAGGCTCAAGTTTCCTTTTACAGATAGCCAACTTCCAAAGAAATGAAAGAAGAATTTTGATACATGACATACATTCAGAAAAAAATCCTGCTAGGACTGATTAACATATGAAGAAAAATCTGTACTGCTTCTCCTTGTCTCACAGCTTCTCCTCCTGCAGCAGTGCACCAAATATTCTCTGCTACAGACCACTGTCACCATCCATATCCAACAAGAGATTTAAAGTGACAAATTTAAGTACCCAACATGACAGTTTCCTACCAGTGTCTTAGCCATGGAATGCAACCTGATAACTACAAATATATGTTTTTCTGACCTTTACCTTTGATTTATGAGAAACACTCAGAAGAGACTTTTTCCCATACAAAGCTCTTCAGCTTAAGATCAGAGCTAAATCTGTCAGGGCTTTTTTTCTTTTGTTATGAACAAGAACTAATAGAATATTGGCATAACATATGTAAAGAAGACAAAACTGAGTTAAATGAAAGTAAATGTTTTCGATTGTCTCTTTTGGTAAAACCTCTTATACTTAAAAGGCACACACAGTACTCAGAGGAATGTGCTTGTTAAAGAACTAACTCTGCAAACATACTGACAATACCTTTGTTAAACAATGAAGGGTTTTGGCACTGTCCCTGTGATAGAAAAAAGGGCTTAAAAATAACATCTATTTAAAATGAACTTTCCAATATTTCAAATACTATAAATAAACTTCTCCTTTTTCAAGTTGCAGATGTGTTTTGTAGTTTGTTGCTGTCTGGCCAAGGTTGGTTTTGGTCTGTTGTAATCTCTCAAATGCGTAGCTACTGTTAAAACTTCTTGAACACATAAAATCCAAGAGGACCCCTTGAAGCCTGTAGGAAGTGGGATGTTCAGACTCCCTTCAGTCCATGACAGCTGTCTGCAATGGCTACTGTGTTCAAAAGGGCTAATTAGGGCTAACACTTGTGTTCTGCCAGTCATCAAAGCAAAGTCCTACATGGCTGCAACTTCTCATCCTTGCAGGTTTTTTCAGTACAGATTAAGCTTTCCTGAGAAAAACCCTCCTGCCACCTCTTCCCAACAGGAGAGGCAGGTCAAGTTCCACACACACACACACACACACACACCCTGCTCAAAGAGCTGCTGCGCCCTGGACATTGTGCCACAATGCTCAAGGTATCTAGGGTAAATAATGTTAAGATTTACAGAACAAAGACGTACCTGATTCAGTTTAAAATCTCTCTGTACAGTTTTTTTTTCATCAAACTTGTGTTCCCAGGATGCTTTGAAGTAGATTACATTCACCAGCACCAGCACTGCATCATTGTTGATCACACCAGGGGTGAAAAGGTCCTTGATTTTACCTAAAGGATATTTTGCAATACACAAGTACTTGTTAATTGTCATTAAAACTCTGGACTGAGACTCAGTTACTTTTTTGTGAACTTAGTTTTGGAGAAACTTAGAAATCCATTTCTTTCTTTATTTCAAGGACAAGGAAAATACAGGCAAACAAATGGTAGATTCCTCTACCAGCACTGTTACCAACCAGAGAGGACGGGGGGAGTGAGGTCACCAAATTAGCCAACTCTGAGCCTCAGTGATAATATACATATGTGCCAGGTGACATTAACCACAGAGAAGGAGGCAGCACCATTAATCATGTATTTCAGTTTGCATGAGGGCATTTTTCCCTTTGCACTAAGCTGTGGAGCTTTTGACTTACTACACAGAGGCCGAAGCAGGAGTTAGCAGGCTCAGAGGATTCATATGAGCACCCAGAGCAACAATGGATCCTAACCCTGTGCAAGGTGGTCCCTGAAATTTCACCCTCTTTTTGGGCATCAACTGGGGTTAACATCTATCTCCCACACCAGTCACATGCTGCTCTGCCAGTACAAGGATAGGTTTGGTCAGGAGATGGGCAACTGAGATATTATGGAAACCTTCAAATCTATTCGCTTGTTCCCCAGTAAGTTCTGGTTCAGCCAGAAGATTTAGAAAATTCTTACCTCACTGCTGCTGCAGCTCTGGCAAAGCTAAAGGAACGTGACATGGATCATGTTTAGTCTCATCAGTAAGAGCCAATGGCCCCTGCTAGCCTGTTAAGGGCAAGAGCTGGTCAATTGTCACTTGTGATTGTGAGTCTCACTGGTGGTCATATCTCTTGTCTTTGTAGGCATTGCTCTACCAATATCCAGGTACTCAGTAGCCGTCCCCCACCCGCCACCAGGCTGCTTGCAGTCTCACCGTGAAGCTCACAGCTCCCATCCCCTGCTGTCCTGTGGCTGCATCTGTGGCTGTTTGCAGAAGCGATTTGTCTAGTTGTGCCTTACAGGCATTACTGTAGTTAGCAAGCCAGGCATAAGGGTGGGAATACTAAAGTATTTGACAGCAAAGCCACCTTCATTTCACAAATGAAAGCTGATAACTTACTCCAAAATTTCAAGAGAGAATGGGAAGACAAACCGTCTTTAAACACCCAGAGACATAAACAGATCTTTGCTTTATCATACCCTCGAACTTCTTCTGTTGAAGCAGTGGGAGAAGGCAGTGACAGGATGGCTATGGCTTTGCTTTGTTTTACCTTGTGTCTCACTTTCAACCCAACTGTTAATTTTTTCTGTGGATGCTTCAAGAGCACGTCTGAAGTCCACTGTCTGCAGAATGGCTCCATACAGTTCCTTAGCACACATTAGAAATTGCTGTAGAGGAAAGTAAAGATTATAAATCAGTCAAGCCTCTCAAGCACTTTCGCCCTTTTGAAAGAAATCTATTGTTCAAAACTATTTTAGAAATGGTGAGGATCCTGTTGTTGCCATAAGGCAAAATTTGGCTTTGGAAGCATCAAGTATCCAAAGTTTATTTTTTTTTTAGAAGTGGTAATTATTCTACTGCATAGGCAAAAAAAAGTAAGTAAGTAAAAGAAAGCCATAAGAGTCTTCCCAGGAGAACTGCACACTTGGTGCCCAAATAAAAATTTAAAAACAGAGAAGGTGGAAAATGTATTATTCTTTAATGCTTAAGTATCAACAGAAATAACTGGCAGAAATGCAAAGGTGTGAATAGCACATTACTCGTGTGAGGTAATCTAAAGACCCCTCTGTCATTCAGTAAGAAGGGAGTGGGAAGTTCAGCACAGCACAGCAGCCCTACGCATCAGGCTACATAACACCTCAGTGATAAATCCTCTCCAAGACTCCTGCTGCCCCAGCAGTGCTACTTGCAAGCCCAGAAGCGAGTAGTCTACAGACAGCTTGAACAGGCCATTTTTGGCTGTAGTCACACCTCTGACTGAGTTTAGACATATGCCAAAAGTGAACAGATTCCTGCTCTATTTTTGCTCTGTAGCCACTGACACCCATGGAGTAGGATTTTTTTTAAACAAAGTAACTGAAAAACTGTCTCTCTTCTCTTTTTCCCACCAGCCGCAGGCGATAGGGCTCCAAGAAGTACACCAAGTGCCCCAAAACACACCTGAGGAGGGGTCAGTGAGGCTCACAGTTGCAGGGAACCTTGAGGTCAGGGCCACAGCAGTCAGCTGCCAAACACAGGGAACTCACCTGCTTGAGTTCAAATTCTTGTTGTACAAAGAGATTGTTGGCCAGGGTTAGAACGTAGCTTTTGCCAAGGCTCTGTAGTTGTAAGAGCAGTGCCTGGAATGCTTTATGGTTAAGGTCCCCATCCTTGTTACACTGGGAATATTACAAACACAACAATTATAACGATTCCTCCATACAGCTTTGGTTGTTAACTTGCAGCCAAAATAGACTACACGGTGGGGAAAATCCCTCTTGTAGTGATTTTTAAATCCAGCTAGCCTAAGTTTTATCGCCTGGCCCACCTTCAGATGAGATCACTGAAGGCTTTGGTATTGACTTCAGGGAAGAGGAGCCCCTTAGCAAGGTAACACCTTGTCTCAGGCATTTCCTCGTGGATCAGGCAAGCTTTGTGCCTGGGATCTCGACTCCCTCCAGTGGCAGGCAGGCTCTAGTGCCTTCTGCCTAGTGACGGGCCGTGCAGCGAAGAACCCTCTCCCTGAGCTCCCCACCCAAGGACGTACCTCTGAGAGGGATGACCGTCTTTCCTGCCTTCGTTCCAGCTCCCTTTCTGGGGCTGCTGTCTCAAGGTCAGACCTAAGGGTCGTTCTTCCTGCAGTTTTCCTGACATGGAGTACCTGCAGTTGAAGATGACAAATTATCTCAACTGTAACTGGGATAAAGGCATTTTCCTTGTTATAAAAGGTTTGCTCTGCTGTCCTGGATAAATGGTGCAGATTTAGGAAAGATGTTTCCTCACTTTCAGTCAGGCTGAAATGAAAGACTCAAAACTGTAGATGTATGCATCTTCAAATTCACATTTCCTTATTAGCAAACCAAGAACTTGCACTTCATGCCCGAAAGATGTTACCCTCCCCCACTGCCTCAAAATGCTTACATTCGATTTGTATTTTTATTCCTACAGTTGCCTGGAATTTCACAACAAAAAGTTGCTTCGGGCAAAGAGACAAAAATAGTTTTCTCTGAAAATATCAAGAGCGTCTTTTCGTAACCATTCCCAGTCTTTGCGTCAGTTTAGGAAATACATCAAAACCGCAGAGCTCTCAATGGAAACAGCTCCTTCTTTCTAATATTAGCACAAATTCCTCTCAAAAAACACTCCCAGCAGCTTCTCCACTCTAATGATTTTGCAACTTACATCGTCTTAATGTCAGTTTTTTATTCTGGATACAGGTTCCCTGTTGCTTTCCTAAAGCCAGCAAGAGCCCTTGTGTATTGGGTTTATGCGGCAAGGTTGTGGTAGTCAGGGTGCTGTGGGGGTGGCCTCTCTGCAGAGATCGGGGGCTGCACCCATGCCAAATGGAGCTGGTTCCAGCCGGCTCCAAAATAAATCACGCCTGTGTTGCCGTCACAGTAACTGGTGAGTGATGTCCCTGTCCTCATCTCCACCCACAAGCTATTTCACTTATTTTCTCCCTGCTGAAGAGGGGGAGTGAGAGAGTGGCTGGGTGGGCACCTGGTCAGCCCACCACACCCTGGGAACCTTGTGTGGAGGGCATGTCTACCTTGGCAGTGGATGACCCAGGAGCCAGGCTGTGCACATGGCAGTGTTAGCATATATGGATGAAGATCTGCCAGTACAGAGCCAGCTACTGACAAAAACCTCTGCTTTAGGATTACTGGTCTTGTAGCACTCATGGGTACAACAAAAGTGAAGAAAAACTGTAGAAAGCAGAACTTGCACTGCAGGGAGTAAAGCCATAGTGACCATCCTTCTTCACCCCTCGCTACCCACCCAGGTCCCTGTGAGCTCTGCAGGTGAGACATTTTGACTTTTGAAGGTCATAAGTGATCAGGATGTTCCACCACCAAGGTGCAATCACTTCAGGTTTCTGCAACTCTCCCCACTGCCCACCCAGGCTCACACTCTCAGGACTCATAGCAACCGTGAGAGGAAGCACATGCCTGTCCTTTTGAAACAAAACCTGATGTTCTGGCAGCAGGCTGGGGGAAAGGCAGACTGTCCTGCTGTGGTCTATCACTGCTGATTTTTCAGCTCTTTCTCCATGCTCTTGTGTCTGCATGGGGGCAGATGGCAAGGACCATAGCGCTCCAAACACGACTGTGAAGGCAGCATCCATGGTTGTGTTCACACTTGTTTCCTATGGGATCCTCGCACACACGCAGTGCTAGGATGCCCAACGTTTCCATTAAGGGAAGTGCAAGCAATGTGGAATTGTCCTGGCCTGTTTCATTGATACTTACTTTCTCTATCTGAGCTGCAGTGTTGTTTTTTGCACCTAGATGGACCATGGCCAGGGCAATAGAGATGCTCATTGGAGAGAAGGCAATGTTTGTGGCCTCTGCATTTCTGTTGAGTTTCTTGTAGAGATTGAGGCAAAACTCAGTAATTGGTCTAGAAACGGAGCCCATTGTGAAGCACCTGCTGACTGGGAGCACAAAAGAGAGAAGGAGTTTAACACAACTTGTTACCTAGCTAGATCATGCTGTGAAGCATCTGTCAGAAGACTAAATTCTGAGAGTTTGAAACAGCACACATCTGTCGCTCCATGCCACACTGCAGGAGCGAGGACACAGCAGGTCTGGAAAAGGAAACCACGCTCACAACATGCGTGAATTCCTCAGAAAGGACTGTTTTTCTGTGTCATCCCGTGGTGTATCTTATTTCAGGTTTTCCCCTTATTTCAGTATTGAAGTCAATCAGCTGTGGATTTAACATTTGCCTTCTGAAAACTGGTTATATCAGCTCTTTCCTCATGTAACAAGTGATTCCTGACAGAAACTTGCTGACGGAAACTACACCTGCATGTAAACATGTCGAGTAACCACAGTTGTAGTATGAAGGGTTCAAAAAACAGGTTTATAAAAATAAAATCACTATTAATTAAATATATATAAGAAAAAGGATCATCAACAGCTATGGAGACTGAACCACATATGGAAACATGAACAGTTTGAAATACTCTTTTTCCTTCCTTGTGAGTTTTCCAGGAGCCACCAATTCAGGCAGGATACACAATTAAAATTCACAAGCAAAGAAATAGATCAACAGCTCTGAAAAAAGCTTCTAAGCTCCTGTTCAATGATATAAGATCTGTGTTCACTCTTACCTTGTTTTCTAGCAACGTAACAGTCTGATACCTTTCCAGAGGATCATTTACATGAAGTCCACTCCACTAAAAACAAGTTGGGACCAACTTCCAGCTTGGTCCTTGCAATCAGGAAGCCATCTGAAAAAAGGGGGCTACAAACTCCTTTCCTCTCCATTAGAACTGTAAAGTGGGATCACGAAAACTTTTCTGGGATCATTATACCCAAAAAAACCTCACAGCACTTTCACTGTCAAGCCAATTATACTCTGGACAGCATACCAGAAAAATGTGTGGAAAGCAACACTCCTGCCTGCTTGCAGGCATAGAGGTGAGTAGTTGTTTCAGAAAGGTACTTTATTTAGGGTAAAATACACAGCCACAGAATGGAGAGAAATCATAGAATCATAGAATTATAGAATCGTAGGGGTTGGAAGGGACCTCCATAGATCATCGGGTCCAACCCCCCTGCCAAAGCAGCTCCCTAGCTCATACTGCAGAGATAGGTGTCCAGACGGGTCTTGAATATCTCCAGAGAAGGAGACTCCACCACCTCCCTGGGCAGCCTGTCCCAGGGCTCTGTCACCCTCACTGGGAAAAAGTTCCTCCACATGTTGGTGCGGAACTTCCTGTGCTCCAGCTTACAGCCATTGTCCCTTGTTCTGTCCCCACAGACCACTGAAAAGGGGCTGGGCAATTCCCCATGTATCCCATACTTAAGATATTTATAAACATTAATAAGGTCTCCCCTTAGTCTTCTTTTCTCAAGGCTGAACAGTCCCAGCTCACTCAGCCTTTCCTCATAGGGGAGATGCTCCAGGCCCCTAATCATCTTTGTAGCACTCCCACAGAAGAGATCTGTCTGGCTCTAGCTTTCAGCTTTCTAAAACAGGGACAAGGTGGGTGAGGACCATAGCAAGCTGCAAGAGCTCCTCTCCATTGAAAAGATGGGGAAGCACACAGCGGGTGGTTACCCCTTCTGCCCACAGCAAGGCTTGGCACAGCAGAGGCTCTTCCTCAGCCCTGTGCCCCCAGTTGCTGCAGCCTGCAAGGCGAAGTTATGTGGGGAGCTCCAGCCTGCATCACCAGAGGACTGAGGGTGGGAAAAGGCTGGTGCAGAGCTGAACTGCAGGATTTTTCACCAGTAGAACACTTGTATGGCCTGTCCTAGGCTGTTGGTGTCCAGCAGTCACTTTGAGAGGGGTCTAGAGCACTCTTGGGGAGGAGCTGCCTGGTGTTGGAGCCCCCCATCCCCTGATAGTCAATGCTCCCCTGTCATCCCCTTCACTCACTGAGGCCCCAGCTCTTCTACCACAACCACAGCCCCCAACACATACACAGAGCCTACCCTTACTCCATGAACTACCAAAAATGTCTTGCATTGTCCTCAAGGGTGCAGAGCACTCGCTGTCTCTTGCTCAGCCATGAGCCAGACACCAACTTTGCGTGAGAAGCTGGGGCTCAGGCGCCAAAAGTGACCAGGACATTGAGAGCTTCTGTGGCTCAGCTGAGGTGCAGCACTTGTCTGTGCAAACCATCTTACCCCACAGCAGGTGCCAGGCAATGGGAGTGTACGCAGCTCTCAGCTAAACAGACGTAGCCTAAGACAGATTGCTGCAGTGCCTGGGAAAGCTGAAAAGTCAAGTTGCTGAATATATGAAGGTGCCACACGTGGCACATGCAGATGTTTCTTGCCTTCTGACTAGCTTGCAAAGCACAGCAGTAATCAGTGCTGCATCATGTTTCTGATTGATGCTCCAGGGAAAGAACGAACCTGCAACACCGAAAGAAGCAGCTCATATCTGTTTCATACTGAGGCATCTGCTTTACCCTGAAGTCCAGAAGTGCTTCACATAAAGACCTGATCCAAGTGGGTAAAACAGAGGAGAAATACCCAACAGGCTTTCTGAATAAACAAATTAAAGATGACTCGCATCTCATTAATTCTGAAAGCAGTTGCTCTAGCTCTGCTGTTTGTGTCTTCATGCTTGTGTCTTTCATTTTCCTGTTAATAACACAGTCACCTTACCACAAGAAAAAGACATTGCACTCAATAATCATTTCTCTTTTCTTCCACCTTCATTACCCACTATCCAGAACCTTCTGAAAACAAAACTCAGCACTTCTGTAGTGCTCAAGTTTGTATTGCTCCACTTCCACGCCTCTTGAAAGCTCTGAAATGGAGCTGTGAAATCGTTCACGGTGAATGTAGGTCATGAGGCATATTGTAGGTGTGCCCAAACCTCAGAACAAGTTAAGGAGAAATAAAAGAGTTAATAAACTTCAGCAGGAAGGCGGCACCTCCACCCCACCCTGCAGGGAGAGGACTGACTGCCAAGCTTGGAGGGAGAACCCAGGAGCTGGGAACAAGTTTTAAAAGCGAGTGCTGTAGTACCAAGGTGGCCACTCCTTTAGAAAAAGGAGCGTGCTGTCCTCAGGGTGACATCCTGGTGCAAACACTATGGCCAACTCCATTTTTTGTGAATGGCAACTGCTTAGAGAGCTGCCCCTGGAAAGGGGTGGTGTGGACTGCTGGAGGAACTTTGTTACTGCAAAACGAAAGAATATAGTGAACTTTCTTAATCTAAATTGGGGTGGGCACAACATGAAAGATTCCACACCATAAAGCCATGTGTGTAACCCGAGTAATCAGTCAGTCAGTGAGAGTTTTGGAGTTACTGTGAGAACAGTGGAGTTTGGAGAACATCTACCTGGTAGGAAACAAATGGTAACGCCACTTTTAAAAGCACTTGGAGTGGCAAGGAGGGGAGACACAAGGTCAAAAGAAATGTTTCTGGAGGATCATATCTGCCATTCTGCACTAGCCAAAGCATCTGCACTGAACATTAGCAACAGTGCAGAGCCAGCAAGCAGCTGCCCTAGGGAGATGCCTTGCATGATGGTACAGTAGCTTTTACCATAGACTGGCAGGTGGAAATTGCTGGTGCTGTTATATGTGAGCAAGGAACCACCCAGGAAAAAGACTTTCCTTCAGAAGAAACCTCTGTATACTACAGACTTATTAAACATGACAAACTTCTTCCATGGCTGTGTGAAATGCAGAGCACTCATTTTCTATAGCTATTCATGATCTGTTCTCTTTACAGTTTGTTTTCAGCTAAGGGTAAATGAAATCAAAACAAAAACTCTCAAAGAATAAAAAGTTGTGGTCAAAACTATCATAATTAATAGGTGTATTAGATTATGCAGTCAATAGGATGAGGCAGTAAATAAGGTGGGGAGGCTAAGAAAGCCATATCCTGGTTTTTAAGGTAATTCTATATTTAATACAAGGTAAAGCAAGAAGGAACCTGTCTTCCCTGATGCTACATGATAATTCCCATTGCATATTTTAGTTATTCAATCTGCCTCCCATTAGGGTGCTTTAATGCATATTCATTTCTAATACACAAAGGAAGACAGCCTTGCCAGAAGTGACGTGCATCTATCCTAGCGAAGCAGCACATGCCAGGTAAGACTGCCTCCTCACATGGAGAATCAATGACTGGTAGAAGTGACTTCTTATTTTTCATGATCATTCATACAAAAAGATATCTCCAAGTGTTTCTGTGCTTATTTGGAGTGAAAGGGACAAACACCACATAAGAAAAATGCAATTCCCTGCAAGACGTTAAATTCTGATCACCCCCCAGGTGACATAAAACATTTCCAAAGTAACGTGCTTGAAATTAAAACCCAAAACATTTCAATACAAAGTAACTTTTCAATGGAAACATTACCAAGTTCCTTTGCCAAACAACTTAGCGTCTCTAGGCTGCTTCTTGTACGCCATAAAGGGCTTTTTCTGACTGCTTTTACTGTTTTGCATCAGTACCTCCATGATGTATCTTTTCTACTGCTCCCTAGGGCAATTACTCCTGCATAATCAGACATGGATGCACACTGGCCTGTTTCAGTGGCTGTGCAGTGGCAGGTCACTTGCTATGCCTGCCTGCAGCTGCACAGGCTTCCCAGTGAGCATCTAAACATTGTCCCCAAATCCCAAACACTAGCATCCCCACTAAATAAAACCCCAACAACCCACAACCCAAACCCCAAACCTAAATCTGAATACCACTTCACCCTTCCTATTTTATACAGTCATTGTTTAAGAATATAAAAAATTCCCCCAGCAGCAGGGATCAGGGTACAGGTCAGGGTACAGAGTGGGTTGAGGTGCTCTGGAAGAGCTTGCCCTTCTGGAGACTTGGGCAGAAAAGCATCTGCTTTCTGATATAAGCTGCTGAGCTGATTGATCTTGTGGCAATTAGAGCTTTCTGGATGGGCAGAGAGGTCCTGGGGAAATTTCCCATTCAAAGGTCTGTGAAATTTAGGCAAGAATCTTTAGATTCATAGCATTAGACTCAGGTTCCTAAATTCCCCATCTACCTACCACTGAAGACCAGATCCTTTTGTGTGAGCTCTTGAGACACCTGAATTTTAGCAGTGTGTTTTGCTGCCTGCAGCCTGTAAAGGTATTTCTCCCTCTGTCCCACCTGTAAACATGATGTTTAACAACCTGTAGACTACTTTGGATCTGCCAAAAAAAAAAATAATTTAAAAATCACAAGCTATTTTGGGAAAAAAAATTGTTTACCTTCTGGCCTGAAGAGGTTAAATGCACAACAGCTGATCTCTGGAGCACGTTCTTGTGAATACTGTGTTACAAAAATCTCCCACTCTTTTGTGGGAAAGTTCAGCCTCTAACCAATTGTTGATGATAGCAGCGTGTTGCAATTTAATGCAAATGCCACCAACATGAAGACTGGGAAACCTATATCTAGCAATATGCTAATAGTAATTCTCCCAAAGCAGCCCAGCAAGTTTAGCAGGCAATATCTGCTGGCAGCATCTCCTGGTTGCAATGCCAAGCCACTCTCCGCTGGAAAACTGGGCATTAACCCTATGGATTCATGGCTGTGCTGCTGTGTGTGGCCCCTTAGGACTGTGGTGGAGCCTGGCCTGGACACAGAAGTGGGCAGGGCTCACACCAGGATTCAGGGAAGCCTTGTTTGGAAAGGGCCTTGCTTGCAGAGACAGAGCTAATGGGAAATGTGTGAGCATTATGTTGCCTACAGCCATCTCTCCCAGGTAAGGAGCCAGCTTTAAGCACATGGAAGCAGCTTAATTAGAGAAGGGAAGGAGTATTTCCTTGAACTGTAACAGGAATCCCCAGCCAGGGGGTATTCTTTTAAATTGTCAGAGTTAAGAATAAAAGAAGACTGGGAGTGGCTGATCACATAGGTTATGTCTCCAGTGTAAAGTGAGGTGGAAGTAAAGAAATGGGAAGCACAGAGCTGCAACAACAGAGTGTTGCAGTGCCACTGAGCCTAGGTGCAACACTGGGTTATGGCAACTGGACTCAGGGGTCAAAATGAAGTCCCCTGGGGGTGTATGTGGCTTTACATCCCTGGAAATAGTTTGTGTCTTTCCTTTTCCAACTCTTCTTTCTTCCTACAAAGCAGAAAACTGGCTTTGGATTCATAGAATATTTGAGGAATCAGACATGGTGAGGGGAGAAAGAAAAAAAAGAGGAGGAAGAAGGTCTCTCAGCATCAACTTGCCCTTCTCACACTTTATATCTAACACTGAAGCTGGGCCACCCTCTTCCTCTGGCACAGCTCCCACCAGCTTTGGTCTTTCTGGCTCCTCTGCCAGGGTCTTGGCCCAACTGCCCAGGCTTCACTGGTCCACTGGAGGGACCTGTAAAGAATGCAAGATACAATGATGAAATGAGCGTTCTTGTTACCCTGTGGTGGTTGAAGCTAGGCTGGACACCAGGTGTCAACCAGGCCACTCTATCACACACCCCCCAGCAGGACAGGAAAGGGAGAAAAGTAAGATGGAGAAAAGCAACTCCAAACTCATGAGTTAAGATGAAGACAGCTTAGTACAGCAAAAACAAAAGGTCATGTGCAGAAGCAAAGTAAAAAGATTATTCTCTACTTCCCATAAGCAGGCGATGTCCAGCCACTTCCTGTTCAGGCTTCAGTGCATGTACCAGTTGCTCCAGAAGACAAATGTTGTAAAATTGAACTTTCTCCCCCTACCTCTCAGCTTCTCCTTGCTGAGCAGATGCTATATGGTAAAGAACATCCCTTTGGCCAGTTTGGGCCAGCTGTCCTGGCTGTGTCCCCTCCCAGGATCTCTCCCACCCCCTGCCTACTGCTGAGGGGGAGAAGTAACACTGCAGAGACTGCCTTAATGTGCGCCAGCACTGCGCCATGACAGCCAGATAAGGGAGTGTTACCAGCACCTTGCTGGCCACCAGTACACAGCATAGCGCTGTGGGAGCTGCTGTGGGGAAAATCAGCTCCATCTCAGCCAGATGGGCTCATGCATATCCCTATTATTTTCTTAGCTTTTTTGTGTCCATTTTTAGTACTTTTAATTTATTTCTGCACATTGCTTTACCTAGTCCAAGCTTCTCTTCAGTCACAGTCTGTATTTGTTAATATCTTCCCAGATTTTCCTTCTTTAAATCTCTGTGCTTTCTCTCTCCTATATTAACAACATTCCTCCGCTGATGTATTTGACTTGTTCTATACATATATTCTCTCAGAACTCCCTTGACAGCAGTTTAACTGCTTTGCCTCCAGAAATGTCAATGTATGTGCAAATGCTGTCTTTTCTTGGCCCCTGGGATACTACACCCAGGATTCAAAATTGTACCACTTTTCCAGTGGGGCCAATTGGCTCCACATCTCATTTTTTCAAGCTTCAAAACCAAACTGCTCTTCTCCACAAATAACTTTTCTTACCACAAGACATTAGGACGTATCACTTCTCCTCTACGAAATGCTGGGAGCAGGAAGTGGGCAATGAGTGTGCAGCTGAGCAAGCAATGTGATGAGTAGACTCACAACACCGCAGTTTGCAACGGCCTGCAAAGGCCAGCCACGGCTTGCTTTTTCCACCAGGGCTGTCACCCGTCACTGGATAGTAATGCTCTGTTGAAAGGTGAGGTGGAGCAGCTTGGCGATCTGAGCAAGTCCTCAGCTACATTCACTTTCTCCACAGTAACCAACGCCTTCCAGCACGTAAGAGTTCTTAACACACAAGCTCCCACACACGTTTTCCCATGTACTCCCATGCAATGTCTTGCCCAAAGCCCAGAGACTGGCATGGGTGGAACCAAGCAATAGGCTGGAACACTTCTCACACCAGCAGGAGCCTCTCTGATACTTCTCCCTTACGTGCTGTCAGAGGGATAGGTTTTGTACTTAGACTGGTAGAGGGAAGAGGCAGAAGGGAAAAATCACAAAACCACTAGGTTGGAAAAGATCTTTGAGATCATCGAGTCCAACCATACCTGTCCTGTGCTAAACCATATCCCTGAGCACCTCGTCTACCCTTCTTTTAAATACACCCTGAGTTGGTGACTCAACCCCCTCCCTGGGCAGCCTGTTCAGTGCCCAATAACCCTTTTGGTGAAGAACTTTTTCCTAATGTCTAATCTGAACTTGTCCTGGTGCAGCTTGAGTCCATTCTCCCTTGTCGTATCACCTGACACTTGGGCAAAGAGACCAACACCCACCTCTCTACAACCTCCCTTCAGGTAGTTGTAGGGGGTGATAAGGTTTCTCCTCAGCCTCCTCTTCTCCAGGCTAAACAACTCCAGCTCCCTCACCCGGTCCTCACAAGCCCTCTCTCCAGCCCCTTCTCCAGTCTGGTTGCCCCACTCTGAACATGCTCCAGGACCTCAATGTCCTTCTTGTAGTGACAGGCCCAAAACTGAACACAGTATTCAAGGTGCAGCCTCACCAATGCTGAGTACAGGGGCACAATCATTTCCCTGGACCTGCTGTCCACGCTGATTCTGATACAAGCCAGGATGCCATTGGCCTTCTTGGTCATCTGGGCACACTGCTGGCTTATGTTCAGCCAGCAGTCAACCAACACCCTCAGGTCCTTCTCTGACAGGCAGCTTTCCAGCCACTCTTCCCCAAGCCTGCAGTGCTGCACAGGCTTGTTATGTGCCAAGTGCAGGACTCTGCACTTGGCCTTGTTGAACCTCAGCCCACTGGTCTCAGCCCATCGATCCAGCCTGTTCGGATCCCTTTGAAGAGCCTCCCTACCCTCCGGCAAATGGACACAGTCGACGCAGTCCGCAAACTTACTGAGGGAGCATTCATAAACCTGAGCTTTTCACAGGCAAGCTACCCTGTTTATTAATGACCAATAAATGGGTTTGCCTTCTGTAGACTAAGACAGCTTTGTATCTCTGACATCTGCTTGCCTTGCATCAGCTTGGATACCTCAGCATTAGTCAGAAGGTGCAGAAAGATGGGCCCCACCCTAGGCAGTGTTTCAGCTCTCATGGGACAACCCTTCCTAGCAAAGCCACCAATGAGGAACTCTGAGAAGACACGCTCAGTAAATTTGTATGGATGTGCTAGGTGCTCTGATCAGCATTTAAAGGGAGTATGAGCTGCATTGAACGAAGACTGGCTCCTAGACTGGAATGTTTACAGACCCTGAAAAAAACTGAGGAAGTGCGGTCTGAGCTTTTCTCCTTCAGGATGTCCCACCCAGGAAGAAAGAGGGATAGGGCAATCTGCCAGAGGCTTTTGTCAGTCTCACAGACCAGCACCAATACAGCCATAAGTGTGATATAGTCTGCAGAACTGGAACTACTGACCAAGAGTCAGTGCCCAAACACAAAGCGCACACACTATGGGCAGCTAGTCCATCTTGCCCATGCATGGACTGCCCATGCAGCTGCTTAGTCAGCCATCAACCCCATGTGCAGTGCCCTGACCCACCTCCTGTGGGAGAACAAGTAGAAACCACAGTGACGACAGCTCTGGATAACTCTGACCCCAACCTCCAAAACAGATCAGATAATGATGGGGTGTGTAAAACATTTTCCAGCCACTCAGCCATCACTGAAGTTGTTGTGCTGGTAAAGATCTTTGCAGGCAATTCCTTCTCAGAGAGGATGGGCCTCAAAGTAATTTTTGTATTTTGTATTTTTCTTCTCACTTCTATCCATGTATCAGAACACCTGATGTACACCAGCCTCCCAGAGCTCTGCAGGGACTCACCTCCCATTGCTTTTGGTGGACTTTTGTCCCCTCAGTTCCTTCGATGGTATGGGTCAACAACTTCAGTTAACCCTCTGGTATCAAAATGTGTTAGAGCCCATTGAAGGTCCACAGAGGGAAGGAAACTGGTAAAACCACTGAATGACTGTGAACTAAAGGCTTCTCATGGGTTGGCAAGGTCATGAAACAGAACAGAACTCCTGTCTCCAAAGTCCCAGTAATCACCATGCTGTTCTCTGGTGTCAGAATTATGCAGATTATGTGATGCATGTTCCCATTTAGAAATCTCTTTCCAGGTTCTTTCAGACCTGAAGCACCAAGAGGAAATCTCAAGTAAAATGCTCAAATTTTTTAAGGACATATAACTGAATTTTCTATATATTGCGAGCAGCAAGTAACATAGTCAATACTGAGAACTATCCTCATGTGGTCCAGAAGGGCAATCCAGCTATCAATTTAGGTTTTTATTTTGATTTTTTGGCCCAAGGCAATCTGTTCATTTGCATTCCTGTCACTCACCTGAGGTCAAAAGTGAACATTGACACTGTCAGTGAACACACAAGAATGAACACACAGGCTGACACTGGAGGTAACACAGACATTTGACATGGGTTTTATAGTGCTTTATTCTGAAGAGTAATTAGCTAAACCAGTACTGAACATATGCAGCAGGCAGTCTTTAGACAGAAATGAAATCTGATTACCATAATTTCATATGGAATTTGGAGACTGGTAATTACAATATTAATCTCACTCAAGTTGAAGCCCTTATTTCTTTCTCATGCCTCAGTAATTGTGTAGAGTCTCCTCAATGGTGAATCTGGAACTAGAAATGGCAGATAATCTGTGCATGAAGAGTATGGCACTTACAGTATTAACACAACTGTTTTCTATCCTATAATTGTATAACATTCTTTTTCTCACAATATATACAAGAGGGCTCCTCATAGCTGCAGAGAAGTCGTCCCCTCTTCCATGTCTGAAGGGCAGTGAGTCAAAAAATCCCACACAGCAGAGTCCAATCCCTGCCCTCAACCTATAAACTGATGTAGCTCTGGCTGGAGAGTCTTCTGGGTATACATTTTGTCATTGTGACTATTGCCTCTTGCATCCTTTGGTCTCAGTGCAGCTGTTGTTCAACAGATGCGAGCTCTGATGCCAGACTCAATTGTCGAGCTACACTGCAGAACTTGGGCACTGTTTCACTGGGCACTGCAGGGCCCAGCAAGGTACCCCAGATCACCAGAGTGTAGACAGGTACAAGGGGAGGGCTATCACACCACATGTCTGCATCGTCCCCTTCCTGGCAGTAGGAATCCACAGAGCATGGGTCACGAGGGAGAGCAGGAATGTATCTCTGTCTCAGACTCCTGGTCTATCTAAAACAGGGTCTCAGTTATCTTTGCTTTGGGAAAAAGGTGTCACAGAGGAAGAAAATTGCTCTGAAAACCTGTTGAGGTTAGGATGCTTCTCAGTAAAATATCATGTGTTCTTCACAGTGGGAATCCTTCAGCTTAAGGGGATTAAACACGGAGATAAACCAGTTCTGCTGCATATGTAGAGTACATTGTATTACCCAGCTGATATATGAACCTCTTGGATTTCCTTTCGAAGGTGATAGTCAGGATGCCAAGCTTTACAGGAACACGCACCACCATAAAAGTAATTGTGCTTTCTCATAAAGAATACTCCCTGCTTAAGGGGAGCAGAATCGGCCTGAAAGAATGACGTTGCGAGTTTTATTGTGTCTAAACAGAAAGATAAATGGATGGTCAGCTTTAAATTCATCTTTGTGCTGCAGAATCCGATATCCTGGTACCTCTCGGGACTCGCCGCCTTGTTCATTTACTTCCAAAGAGACTTTATGGATGATCTTAGACAAAACCACTCCTTTTGTCTCACACATCTCAGAGAAATCTGATGCACTCTCATTGAAGACATTTGTCATTCCCAGGCTTTCCAGAAGTGGCTTCAGGTCATAATCGCCTTCGACACTGAACTTTGGAAGAAATACGTTCACTTTGGTGTTGGCCATCATGCTGGGATTGGTCCACTGTAATAATGTCTCAGGAGTGAGTGCCTTTTCCAGCTGAAGACATAAAGGAACAGAGGAAATTAATGATCAGTCCAAGGAAAGAGAAGAGAAAGGAGGGGGAAAAGAAAAAAGAAAAGGGAAAAAAAGCGACCATTTCTGAACTTCCCACTTCTATCAAAAAATAACATCCAAAAGGCAATCTTTACTTTTGAATTCACAACTGTAGCATTCAGGGTTGACATGTTTTTGGTTATATTGATGTAAGTATGATTCACTCCATATGTCAAGCCTCCTAAGAAACTCCACTGAACGCATGTGCTCTGACCATAAGCCCCTTACCAGCTTTTAACTTGCAATCACCTCAACAGCCATACCAAGGACCCTGAAAGCCAGTCCTACACAGGTTACACCCGGCTGACTGGCGGATCCAAACATCCTGATTCCTCACTCTAGACAGTAATGAAATTGCTAATAATTGGGACAGAACATGACTCCAAATCTAGAGACTGATCTCAATCCAACATGCAGCTGCTTGAGACATTTTTTTAAAACTGCTGAGTGAGGAGGCAGTATTTGGGGCCAAAACAAATTGGTATGAGGAATCACCTAATTTGCATTTTAAGAAAAGTACCTTACAGCAGCAAGGGGAAAATTGAAAATTCATGGCTATTTGCAGCAAATTACAGACAAGACTTGCATGAGCATCTGTCTCTTAGTCCTTAAATTTTGAAGAGAGGTGAAAATATGTTCTAGAATTTCCATAGAAAAATAATTGTTCTTTAGGGACAAAAGACTTTAAATTAATTTTTTTGAGCCAGACTTGCAAATAGATACAGATTCCTAAAGCACATTATGGGTACCTTCTGTATTTTACATTGCCTTCTGTGCAGGCCATATCTAAAATAAAGTCTTGTTTATGATCCCAGACTTGGCCACAGTGGAAGTGGTGACAAATATGACAACAGGAAAAGAGAAGCAGAATGAGAAGGTAAATTCACAGGAATTACTTTTTGTTCCCTTCAACATAGCATTTAACTAACAAAAGCCTTCCATAAGCATGTAAGAGGAGCGTTTCAATAGAAGCATTACACCAATTTTTATTGCTTTTTTTTTTTCCTCTCACCTGTTCTAAGCCAGTGGTCTCATCTTCAATCTCTTTGGGCAGCAGAATGAGCATGCTTATATGTTTGTTAAGGCATGGAAGCTCAAGGATGGCAATATTTAATTCTTTTACATAGCCCAGACAAAAAGTAGCTTCCAGGTTCATCATTTGCACTGGTTTGGTTTCAGTCTGCAAAACACAGAAGAAACAACCTCACATTGCTGTTAATTGGCAGCTAAGCCGGTGGGAGGGGAAAGTGTGTAAGCTTGCGATGCAAGAGGTACATGAAGTGACCATCAGAGATGTTGTTGGCTGTCACAGGTAATGAAACCAGCTTTAAGAGACCCTTGTAGTGAAAGCTGGTGGACAGCTTCCCAAAGAAAAGCAGCACAGAGGTCTGCTTAATACAACAGCAACAGATCGGGGATGTGTCTCAAAAAGGGAAATTTACCTAATATTGGCAGCCCCTCGTGCCAGTTTCACAGAGTGCTACAAACTATACTGTCTACAAGGCATCCTACTGCCTGTAAGAGTAAAGCACTGAGGACACCTCAACAGTGATGGGTCAAGCTGTTCATATGAATGACTGATATTTTGGTTCAGGAGCTGAAACAGAGTAAGAAGAAATGCCAGGCTTACCTAAAGCCACGTGTCTTTGCTTCTCATGAATGAAACAAAACAACATGAAAGAGAAGTCCTTACTTCATAGTGAATTTTACAAAGTGTTCTGTACATGAAAAGTTGTTTTAAAATTCAAATTCAGGAGAAGTGTTAACATTAACAAAAAATTGAGATATTTCACTTCAAAAAGTTTAGTGTCCACCATATATTATTAAAAACTTCTTTAGTTGAAACCAGTGGCTGATGTGGTAATTTATGAATATTTTCAGTGAACCTGACACTCCAGCTTTCCTCATGTACATATATATACACAGATACATGTGCATATATGCATATATATTTGAAGTATAATGTCTTCATCTCACAAATGTTGCTCAGCTTTATACCTTGGTTTAAAACTTACTGTCTGATGACAATATTCCTCCCTGGTCATAGAATCTTGAAGACAAGAGCCACAGGAGCTGCACCCCCTTGGGCATAGTGGCTAAGCAGGGCTGATAGGCAGAGGGCTGCAGCCTAACTGTAAAGAGGGAGACAGCTGGGGTGCCATCCCTGAGGAGGGAAGTACAGGTCAGGCACCTAAGGGGTATACTCGAAGACCTTTCATGTGCGTAGATGACTCACGCACTCTGCAACCATGAGAAATGCAAGATATTGTGGTTTACCCATGCTGGTTTTGGGATGCAGCCTCTGTACAGGCTGCAGTCTCTAGGAAGCAGCTACCCATGAGAATGAGCATCCCTTGTTGCAAGGAATGGCAGCTTCAGGTCACTTGTGCGCAGCTGCTGTTGTCTGAATATACTAACAGGACAGTCTGTTTTCACACCGAGCCTTTGAGAGATGGATGTGAAAGAGCTAGCAAAGTTTTAAAAACAATATGACAAGTAAAATGGTTTTAGGGAGCCTCTCAACAGCATTTAAGTTTAGATGGACTCTAAGAATGACATGGCAATAATAAACATTTGTCATTTTCTCTTGCTGGGATTTCCTTAGCTCAAAGTTTGCATTTTCTTGAATGGAATCACTATTTCTTACTCTTTTTTTGGAAACATACCTTGTTGACTTTAAAAGGACATTCTTTGATCTCCGCCTCTGGGAACTTCTTCATCCAGTTTGTCACAAAATAAGCTGCATTAACTAGAAGGATCTGAGTCTGGTCGCTTACACTATTCTCATTCAAAACATTCTCCATTTTGCCTACAAACAGGATTAAGACGGTTGTTAATACAACAATACATTATCAAAATACCAATTGCTTCAACTGAATTAAATTATTTGTGCCCTCCATCTCACAGATAGATTTTAATTCTAATGGAAAATTCAAAAAAACCCCCATTTACTTTAAATGGCAGTTTAATGTTTGAAATGGAATTTGGGATCAAGACAGTTCTTCCAAATGTCATTTTTTTCTCCACTTGTATAGTATGGAATCAAAAACATGCCTCCTGCTTTTCTTTCAGTTCCCTAAAGAAGGTGCTGAGTTTTTGGTGAAATTCAAGAGGGGCGAGCAGAAAAGCATTTGCCATTCAGAGAGCCAGACTTGAGGATTCATTCCAGATTAGCTGCTACTCGTTTCTGGAGCGCTACGTGAAAGTACAATAACCAGAGTAACAAAAACTACCGTTCTGGTTACAGTTCGTAACAAAACCTGCAGACAACCTCAAAAAGAGCATGGGAATGTTGCCTCACCCCCTCACTCCATTTTAGGCCTGCTCAAGCGCTGAACTGGGGATACAACTGCACGGATTGCACTGGCTTCTCAAACTGCCCCAATTACACAAGGTGCTTCCCGTGGGTGCTTGTGCCAGCCCGGGAAGGGTCAGACCCACCTCAAGCACCCATGTTTTCATTTTTGTGCCACACGAGGGCAACAGGCAGCAACCAACCCCAGAGCTACCTGTGCACAGGCTGCAAATAGGCTCAGTTGTGGTACTGGCCACACCTCTACACCCCCAGAGACGCTCAGGGGTCACTGGTGTGCATCTCTTGTGACTTGGCCCTTGGTTGGTGGCTCATCAGAACAGCAAAAGTGTCTGGAGCCTCACTTCCATAGGAAAGTGCCTCCAAATAAGAGCCACACACCCCCTTGCAGTACCCTTCCTGGCAAAGCAACTGAACTATGCTAGTAATTAACTGCCTGAAATCCAGTGTCCAGCAGATATTTCCCATTAGAATAAAGCTTTTAAAGGAAATCAGGGCGTGGGTTCGATGTATCAATGTCACATGTTTCTGAAGCTAGACAGCCAGGAGCTGTCAGTCTCCCAAACTGTCCTGCTGCAGTCAGAGCTGTTAGCAGCTTTTCCCAAGGGTAATGCAAGATCAGGCTCAGATTTCCACCTTCAGAAATGTTGTGGTTGTAAAGTCAGTGATTTCCAAACAGGCATACAGCTGTAATCCTCATAAATACAAATAATGGGTCTAGTCCCACTGGTTTCACTATGCTTTTACTTCTGAAAACATTAGTAAAGGTGTGTCATGAGGACAAAGATCTCTTTCTTCAGCATCCCCAGGGCTAAGCTGTACTCACCATCAGTCAGCTCTGAAAGAGATTTGTTGATCTTCTCTCGGGTTTCCTCAGTTTTTTCTTTGAACTCCACTAACTCCAGTTCCGACGGAAAAGGCCTTTTTGTGGAGTTGACAAAGTCCTAAAAGACAGAAGGCACAAGTCATCCTTGGTTCAATGCAATCCACTCAGTGGGTTTTTACACAGCCTGCAACATCAGTATCCTGAGCTTCACCACAGCGTAGCTGGGGAGTTTATCATGATCAGCTGCTATCAACTAACAGCGGGTGACACCGGGATGCGCAGCTGCACTCAGTGCACCAATCCCAAGGTTGTCTTCAGTCCAGCGGTGTTACATCAGCAGGCAAAGCAACTTTGGCATTGCAGGAGTGGCCACGTTGCCAGAGTTGGAAAGGATAAAACAACCTTTTTCTCTCCTGGGTAAAAGTCTGAGAAGGCCACAGGCTGCTCACGTCATGTCTGCCCTTGACAGATGAGATGTGTATTGCTGTGGATGGGTATTGGCCTTTGCTGTAGCAGAGGCTAACAGCAGGCACATCATTTAAGCATGTTGAGTTTTCAGAACGTTGCTTTCAGGCTGATGTTGTCCTTGTTTATGCAAGCTTATGCAGTAATTACTGGGCTGTATGACCTGGACACAAACCTGCACCACTGACTTTTTTTAAAATTCTCTTTCACTCACATTTACAATGCAAAGACCTTGATGTGGCACAGAAGTTATGTTGCATTCAAAGCCTATTGAGTCTACTGACCCAAAGCACATTAATGAAAGAATTAAAAGTGTTGTAATAGTTACATAGCTTGGGGTCAAGCAGCACACCACTCATCCTCCTACTAAGCTTTATGGTAACAGAGAATATTATGCTGTTCGTCAGCTTAATCTAGTCATGTAACAGCCGAAAGTGAGAGCATTTATTTTCAGTAACATTGCAGTCTGACACCATAACCCATCAAGATGCTGGTCAAGCGATTCATAGCACAGGGTCTTTTCAGCAGTACTTACTGTGGTAGGATTAAGAGACTTGTCTACAAAGAGCCGTTTGACCATTTTCAGTGCAAAGAAAGAGCTGAGTTTGGAAACATCTGAAGTTACTGTTTGAAAGCCGAAAGACACGTCTTTGACATCTTGTAAATGGAGTACCTGTTAAAAAAACAAACCAAAACATAATCAAACACTAAGCATCTATTTTGAGTTTATTATCTAAACATTCCTAACAGATTAGCAAAAAATAATGCTAGTTTGTGACCAGACCTGTGGCTTATTATATTTAACATAACAACAAAGACTCTAACTTTTTTTCTCAGAAATCATTTCTTTCTTTGATATCCTCACATTAATCTAAAAACTGATCCTACCAGAACTTTAACTAAACATATTTCTGTCCTGTGAACAGTCCAAAGAAATCAGTAGGCCTGTTCATGCTGGTGATGTGGCTTAGTTGATTAAATCTCTGTAGTATGGAGTCATAATGTTTTCACCAAACTTAAATTCCTGTCCAGAAACCTGGAGCTTCTAAGCTAGATAAATGATGTTCATGGTTATTCTTCTTTCTAAAAGTGATCTACCCCTTTAAAAATGCTAAAAAGATCAACGAGTTTTCTGATTGCTGTGACTGATACATGACATCATAAGATATTTCAGCAAAAACTGATCAGATAACTATGTCTGTTTTGGTAGGCAAAGTACGAGCTGGAGCTGCTGAGCCACATGTGGACACCTCCCAACTCCTGGGAATGACCAGTCCAATTCTCAGAAGATCTGGGGTGATCTAAAACTCGCTGCTTTTAGGCACCAGAGGTGAGACGTTCCTGCTGATTTTGTTTGAAATTAACCCTGTAAGTATAAACTGAACTTCCAGGCTGAAGCAGACTACAGGGCTTTTGATGGAGGTTGTTTCATTACAGGCAATTCTTTTCTCAAATTCCCACGTGAGGCATTGCAAGCATCAGCAGCCTTCTTTGTCCTTCACCCCCACGTTCTCCCTGAACACATCATATCTTCACAGACACAACAAATTGCTGCCCTGCCTTAACCACCCCTCAGCATCCTCCCCTCTCTCCACTCAGTGGGAGCAGAAGGAAACGAGCTCCCAACGAGTCCCCAACATACCTCTCACAGCCAAACTCCATGGCCATTTCCTCAGAAACAACTTTTTCAACACATATCCTTTTCCTCCAATACTTTTATTTCTTGGCATGTTAACTGCAGAAAACACTTCCACGCCTGGGAACTATGGGGAGAAAGCTACGCTGCAACAACTTCTTCACCTGGGACAGCTCTTAGCACACAGTTCTTAACTGGTACTCCAGAGTAAGACTGCCAATCTGGCTCCTTTAGCATCTGGTATTTAAAACCCAAGCATGAACTTAGGGGCAGGCAGAAGCTAGAGCAGGCGTGCAAAATAGGAGATACTTCATTTAAAAACCTGCCGCGTTCTCTTTAGCATCTGCAGTCAGCACTTTTTACACACCACTTGAGAAATCGAAACATAAGCGTGCTTGTGTACTAGAACTCTGCTTGTGGATGTGGATGCTACCTTTTTATGGGACGGTTCAAAGCAAATTGCAGACACAAGTGAAAACAAAATTATATGAAGGTTAATATTTTGAACTTTCCCATTCGAAAGACAGTGCTGAGGAAGCTGCAGGATATTATTTTAATTAAAAAAAAACAACAACAAAACCCAAAAAAAAAACCCCAACTTAGAGGGGATTTGGGGTTTGGGTTTTTTTTAAACAAACTTGTTTGGAAAGATCTGCAATGCCTAGAAAATCTTTGTGGATACATTGCTGTGTAGCTCTGAATAGCACAAGACTCAGTGCAATCTGTGGCATGAGTGTGGGCACGGGAGGCTGTGCTCGAGGTGTCTTCAGTGAATGAGGAATTCCCAAAGGAGGGAAAATGCATTCAAATATGCAGAACATCTCTCAGAGCAAGGTGATAATCAGCACACAAATGCATACTGAATTTGCTTCTCATTCACCTCTAGGTAACTGCAGAAGCCGTAGGCACCCTCACTGAGATAGAAAGGGACTATGTAAATCTCTGTTCACACAAAGGCAGCAAAAGAGGCTGCAAAGCCACCTCCCTGCACCAGAGAGTGAGCTCAATAAACTGATGGCATCATGACAGCCATGCTGCATCGTGGCTTTGGAAATGTCTTGAACACTGTGAGCTGCTGGCAAAAAGAAACACTCACGTCGTGCCCTCTTCTACTGCATTAGCCTCCTCTCAGCTGCAGCAGGCAAGAGGGGAAAGTCAGTGCCAGAGCTGCTGAGCATACTCGCTCTGGATAGATAGTGGTGAAAAAAAATATTTCCAATTCTATAAAGCTCAGACATCCTTGAAAATGAAAAAAACATTGTCAGTGATCTTGACTATGGCTTGCAGCCACAATCAGCACTATGATGAAAGGAGGCAAGGCTTTAATGCAACTGTTGAGGACTCTAACATGTCCCCTACAACCTTGTACGAGTTTGAGCAAGCTTTTTCTTGATTCCAGATTTTCAGACCCTTCCTGGGTGAGGCTATGGCATGTGGAACCCTTCAGGAATTTTGGATGAATAATTTGCAGCCTGGCTCACAAGGAAACCAAACCTCCAGTAGAATATCGACAAGAATAAATAAGAAAGCTCCCTTCAACAGCCATATAATTATGCAGCCACAGATCAGGCCACTGAGAGCTTACCTGTTTCATCTGGTCTGCAGTATCACCTTTGGTAGCTTTGTATGCCAGAGCCAGAGATGTCGAGGTACACAGTGGGGCAAAAATTACATTGGCTGTTTTGTCCTTCTCACACAGTTTTTTGAACATATCCACTGCAAACGCAGTGTTTGCTAGCTGCAGAGCATCCATCGTCATCCTGAAACAGAAAAGGGAGAAGAGGTGACTCGAGAGTGAAATCCTAGCTCCTGCTGTGGTGGAGCAGGATCAAAGCACTAAAAGGAGACTAGATACCAGACTGGGGAGCTTGAACCTTCTGAGAGGAGGGGGAACTTAAGCAAGCCCACTCAGCTTCAGAGTACATTGGCAGCTCCTGAGGAGCAGGCATGTTCTCATCCATGTCTAACCAAGTGGTTCAGTAAAAGCCATCATTTTCAAGTGACACTAGGCAACGCCATGTATTATGTGGAGCCAGCATTACCAGAAGCACTTTCACTTACCTGTGAAAGTCATGGTAACCCATACATATCGGGTCAAACTGGTTCACACATGAATTCAATCTTGTTTTAACTGATAATCTTCAAATGTACCAACTTATGAGGTACTTTGCCTCTGCCTAGGCTCTCCTGGCTCTCAGACAAGACTTTTATAGTTTCATAAGCTTTCCTGTCTCTTGCTTTGTGGTTTATTGTTCATTAAAGCTTTAGGTTTGGTTCGTGTCCTTCCTCTAATGGGATAATTCTCCATTCACCTTAGCCTTGCTAGAAGTCTCCAAAAAGCTATTGTGGTGGTCCAGCCCCAAGCAGTGGCTGAGCACCAAAGGCAGCTCTCTCACTCCCACAGGAGAAACAGAGCCTCCATGGCTTGGTATAAGGACAGGTTACTGACAAAAGCACCTTGAAAGGGGAACAATAACAGCCCATCACAAATTACACTCACACCCAGTGATAACACAGAGCACCACAGGATTGGAGGACTGACCAAGCACCCCAGCCACACTCAGACTGCCCTGGAGGCACCCAGGAGCACTACTCCCTGACCTGCCCCTTTTAAGGAAAAGTGATGTCAGGTGGTGTGGAAACAGCCCGGGCTGACTCAGCTCACCTGGGCTGACTCAGCTCACCTGTGCTGGCTGCTTGGGGAGGTTGACTCTGCCCTGGTCAGAACTACCATAGCTATCTGGTCCAGTCAGTGGAGACTGTCCTAGAAATGTAAAGAACTCCTAAATAAATACTGCTGTGTGCTCAGTCATCACTTACACCATTTTAACTGCAAATGTTTTCCTAGCCTTCTGTAATAACTGCAATTGCTGTGGGGCTGTTAGATGACCTGCGCAGGCAAATAATGGTGCACAAAGGACAGTTGCTGCAGTCCATGCTCTGGGAAAACCACGAAGTATTCCCATCTTCCAGACTGCTTTCACATACCTGAAATTGCACTTTGGTGTAAGCACCTTTGTAGAGATTCAAGCTAATGAGTGTGAACCACAGATTGTCAGCCAATAGCACAAGTCTGGCTCTAGAACCACAAGCACACAGAAGATGACCCCTTTGGCATAGTGAATTTGACGCTACTCTACCCTCAGTGTCATGTATTCCTTTAAAAAGATGGCAGTCTTTTAGTTATGGACAGAGACAGAAAGAAAACGATGAAGATGAACTTTGGGAATGACTTCAAAAGGCGTAAGATCTCACACAGAACCTAAAAGATGTCTCCAGCGTTTGCTCTCTCCAGGAAAACTGGGGAAATGGTGGAATAAATACAGTGTGGGGAGGTGATTTTAAAAGGTTTGTTCTTATCCAGACACATACCCATCTGCATTTGCATTTCAAGTGTGCACTTCTCACACTGAAGATCTAGGAGTCCTATTTTCTTCTGTTATAAAAGGGAAAGTCAGTTCTTTCTTACATTGGTAGAAGGTTTGCTAATCTTTCGAGAAACACCTTAAGGACAGGGATTTCTCTCCAATAACTGACTACTAAATACTCAGTCTCAAACATCTATTTACTTAGCTCATATCCTAGCCAGGAAAGATCTCACTGAGCAACAGCAGCAAGGGGGAAGAAGGGGAAGAAGGAACATAAAGCCAGGGAACTGTCTCCAACAAGGTACCTTTCTTTACCCTTCACTCTCATCCTGGTCTGGGAAGGCATTTTGAATGAGGACAATCTCCTGTTTGAGTGCATGTGTCATACTGCCCATACTTAGCTGAATATCTCACACCACTGTGAAGAGATGCTGTGGAGCAGCTATGGCACTTGGCACAAGTGAATGACTTCCAAATAATCTGCAGCATTTATACATCTTTATGGGAGTAACAGAATGGGTGCATAGTCTGCCCATGACACAGTAGAGAAAACACTTGGATTTACTCATGAGGCCTGTTTGATTAGAGAAGGCCTTTTGCAAAACAAACATTTTTATTTTTTATTTTAATTAACTTGCAGATGTTCTTGGATCTATTTGGTAAAGCAACTGGTTTATTTTTCAGCTGGCTTGTTTTGGGCTAAAAGATGCTGTATGAAAAGTTACTGAAATGCATTGCACAATCTAATTAAGAAAAAAAAGAAAAGATACTGGCATAAACCCAAGGCTTTCTAAATCCACATTCAAAAAACACACCTAACTAGCACCACACTCACACAAAATGTCCTGACAGTTGGTATTAGCAACAAACAGGTCAGGCTGGAGAGCTGGGCCATAAGAAACCAGATGAGGTTTAATAAAAGCAAGTGTAGAGTCTTGCACCTGGGAAGGAATAACCACATGTATCAGTACAGGCTGGGGGATGGTCTGTTAGAGAGGAGCTCTGCAGAGAAGGACCTGGGGTCCTGGTAGATGACAGGTTGGCCATGAGCCAGCAGTGTGCCCTGGTGGCTAAGAGAGCCAATGGGATCCTGGGGTGCATCAGGAGGAGTGTGGCCAGCAGGTCTAAGGAGGTGATCCTCCCCCTCTACTCTCCCCTGGTCAGGCCCCACCTGGAGTATTGTGTCCAGTTCTGGGCTCCCTGGTATAAAAAGGACAGGGATCTCCTGGAGAGAGTCCAGAGAAGGGCTACGAAGATGATTAAGGGCCTGGAGCATCTCACCTATGAGGAAAGGCTGAGAGAGCTGGGACTGTTCAGCCTGGAGAAAAGAAGACTAAGGGGAGACCTAATTAATATTTATAAATATCTGAAGTATGGTTTGCAGGGGGAAATGGCCAGCTCCTTTTCAGTGGTCAGTGGCGGCAGGACAAGGGGCAATGGCTGCAAATTGGAGCACAGGAAGTTCTGCACCAACATGCGGAAGAACTTTTATACAGTGAGGGTGACAGAGCCCTGGGACAGGCTGCCCAGGGAGGTTGAGTCTCCTTCTCTGGAGACCTTCAAGACCTGTCTGGATGCTGACCTGTACAACCTGTCCTAGGGAGCTTGCTTTGGCAGGGAGGTTGGACTTGATGATCTATGGAGGTCCCTTCCAACCCCTACGATTCTGTGATTCTGAACCTGTTTGCTAAGTAATCCCTTCCCACTAGGAAAAAAAAAAAGGACTATGTTTTGAGGAGCAGAAACATTAAATACACATTAAATGTGTATTGCTGAAGAAAGCTATCCCCACATAAGTGTAGAGAGGAGTGTGCCTTGCACAGGGTCTGGCTGTCCGGTAGCCCGGCAGTGCCCAGCAGCTGCTTGGTAAAGAGAGATTATCCATGTGAGATACCATTTTACAGTGTCAGCAGGCATCAAGCTGACGTCAGAGTGAGGTTCAGGATGTAAATCTCAGAGATCTTACAGGTACAAAGAGAGAACTCAGCAGCAGATGAGCACTGGCTATCTCATTACATAGTCACAAGCGTGAAAGCATCTAATTACCAGAAAAGTCAAGCTTGCTGGACACCACGGGCTGAGTGCACACCTTAAAGGAAGGGAGCTTTGGGTAGAACAGAGCCAAAAGAGAGTTACAACACATTTGAAGGGCTGAGAGTGCAGCTGAGGGAGCAACATGGAACAACAGAGGCAAAGGAACCAATGTAATATCCTCCTTTAAAATGCCTCTCTGCAGTTGCTCATCCCAGATGTGCACCTTTGTGGCTGGGCATGTCTTAAATAAACTCATTTGCATAGGAAATCTATCTTATCTTCCCCACTAGCTCAACCACTCACATATGAACACATAATACATAGGTACACTTTGACTCCTTCTATCTCTCCCTCTTCACCCTCCAGCTAAAATTTGAAGATATGGGTCAAGTACTAACTTCTCAGGTATTTCTTACTGAGGATCCAGTGGAAAATTACTCAGAGAACCAAGAATGTGTCATTCAACATCTACCACCCTCAGGAAGACAAACAATATGGATAATCTCACAATGGACAATGCAGTTCACCTGAAAAAAATCTTATTTGCTAGTGGGATAGAGTAGCATTATTTTGTGCTGACTGGCCTGATATTATTCCATCTAGACCTCTGGATTTTCCTTATAGGCTGAAAATCAATATGCAATTATAACCAGTTAAAAATACCTCCTGTTCTGTTCTGACTTAATACTGAAAATGCAATGCTGTCATTCTAACATCAGTATTTCCAGTTGTACTGGCAAACTTAGGGTGACTTTAAGATGTGTATATGCTGCCCATGTTTCACTTCCTTGGGTTGCAAGAGATTCAGGGCAAGGAAATCAAATTGCAAATTTTGCAAAATTAAATTAAACTCTTCTTCCTTGTGACGGTGAAAAGATGTACCATGACTTAGAAACTTCATTTTTCTGTCCTCATTATTTACTCTGATACTGCTTGTGTCAGATAATTTCCTACAGAGTTTCTATGTTCCTTTCCAGTGAGGAAAATGGGGTATTAAATTTTATTTGCCTTTTGTTACTCCAGTAAACGCTGATATTCTCAAAGCTTCTTTCATGCTGGGTGAAACTATTTCTTGTAGTGATTCAGTGATATAGTGGTGAATTTTTATCTTTTAGTGCTACTATTGAAATAATGCCCATTCAGAAGATTTTGCTGTATGAAATGTGGTTAAAGCCTTGAGCATCCCAAGCCTTGTGAGTCCACCAAAGCCAGTTCCAGCCAAGTGGGAAGGGAAATCCTCTTAGCTTCCCATTAGCAGCCGTAGAAACCAGACGCAGCTCCTGAGTCA
The DNA here is from genome assembly GCA_022605575.1 of Laterallus jamaicensis coturniculus. Lineage (NCBI taxonomy): Eukaryota > Metazoa > Chordata > Aves > Gruiformes > Rallidae > Laterallus > Laterallus jamaicensis. Next base: position 10,128,184 of record JAKCOX010000002.1, on the reverse strand, counting down.
GTAATCACAAGGAACCCTCAAACAGGGAGGAGTCAAAAAACTGAAAATGAAATTTTGTAAAAGGCTTCTGGATGGATCCTTGCTGAGTGCCTCTTTTCCTGGGAAAGCGGTACGTCAGCATTTCCAGAGAGGCCGGCGGCACTGGGAGATTGTGATCCACCCAGCTCTGCTTCAAACTGTGACTCTGCCACAGTGTGACCAAAGCATTTTCAGGTACAGGAGGGAGCTGAAAGGCTATAGAACCTGTTTAGAAAAGCCTCCATCAAACTTGTTTATTGGTGTAAGACACCGTTTTTGCTTAGTCACTGTTGAATGAAACAACAACAACAAAACCACAACAATAAAAATCCCAACAGGGAGACTTTGCTTACTATCTGCTTACTACAAGAAAAGCTAAATATAGGTTATATTTTAAAAATATGGTCAAGAGATTCAGCAATGTCTGTGTGGAAATGCCTGATGAGCCAAGTTAGCTATACGGTAGGGACAATCTGATAAAGTGGAACAAGTTCTTGCTTCATTCCCGTCTCGGCAAAGCAGTCCTTCCAGGGGGACACACCTGTGGCAGATAAAGCACGGGCAGCTTTGGCCATCCAGTGCTGGGGGGTGCATTGGGTTTACAGCTCGGGAGCATCACGGTGCCTGCTCTGTAGTCTCTCTTTCACCAAGGGGACAAATGATACGGAAGAACCCGCAAGCGTGCTTCCCAAGTGAGGCGTTGATCTTTGAAAAGAGCTCAGGTGTTTAACATGACCCTGCTTCAGCTCTCACTTAGCAAACGTAAAAACCCAAAGGAAATAAAAGGCTTCTGTGAGCCTCTCCTTCTTGCTTCCACAGAAATGACAGCTCTCCGCCTGTCTATCTAACAAGGACATAACTTCCTCCAGACAAACATTTCTTTGACGAACATGAGGCACTGATGTGGGACAAAGCTTTGCTGCACGTCACTAGCCAGTGAATTCTTCAAACTAAATGGCTGCACTGCAAATAAAATGGTAACTACTGGATCTAAGTTCCTGCTCCTCACTTTAAACAAGTGCGGATTATTCACTTTATTAATAAAAGTCAAAACAAACAGAGCAAAGTGTGCACACCTCTGCAGAAAATGTGAGGACTACTCCTCTGTAACAAAACAGTGTTAAGTCCTGCTTTGACACATGGAGCACTTTCACAGCATCACACACAGCCCCTGCCTTCTCTGACACAGGGAGAGCAATCTTCAATAAACCATAGGAATTACAGGGATTTTAATAATTCCTAGTGCCCTTACTGTCTCACCTATCAGATCCTACTCACCGCTGCCAATCAGTCTTTTCAGGTGGAAGAAATGTATCATGGCAAATGCAGCAGTTTGGGGATGAAACCAAAACACAGTGGTTTGTTGCTCCTTTAATTTCGCATTATATCTTTTTATACAAATTTCCTTATCCCACTCCCTCTACACAATTGTGCTTCACAATGGAAATTTGTTAACTACGAGTTAGACATTAACTAAAGTACCAGAGAAAGAAAAAAGAGCTGTACTTACTTTGCAAGGTTATAATCCTGGTAAACGATCAATGAAATGGGTACAGCACGAAGAACTAGCTACCCGTGGTGAAACCCTGCCGAGCAGAAGTCTCTCTTAGCTTGTCTGCTCATTGACACCACTCCCACTTTCCCAACCTTAATTTGTGCATGCACACACACCCTCTCACTCTCGCTTTTTTTCCTTCTTTTTTTTTTTTTTTTTTACCCCTTAATCATTCTTCACAGCAACTCCTACACCGGAGGAGCGAGGTGATTCACACCAGAGCTGTCTTTGCCTGCCCAGCTACCGGAGACAACAACAAGCTCCGGCAGGAAAGAGCAGCCTTTGTGTGTCGCCTTCAGCAAGCACAGTACAAAAGGCACCAGACAAGAAGGAACGAAGACTCCCAAGGAGAGAGTGGATATGGGAACGGATGAGCGATTGAAAGACCTTTGGAGCAAAACCAGTGCTCCAAGTTACATTGCAACTGCTGTTATTTGCAGAAAAATTGTAATGGTGTGAAAAAGATGCCCAGGAAAAACAACTGAAACATGTAGGAATGCGTGGCGGGGCACTGTGCACTTATGTATACATTTAAAGCGTGTCTTAACTCTGTCTTTGTAAAGGGTAGGTATATGTGTGCATTCAGTTGCCTTACAAGCCCAAGGTCAGACCGAAGCAAAAAGTTCCTCCCACGGGGGCCAGGTCCTTCCCTGCTGCTAGCAGTCCCCGGAGGTGGGAGAGGAACAGAAAGTCCTATCCCTTCACCTTCATCGTGGGGACCGCTGGGGTCATGTCATACTGTCCATGCTACTACTGATGATCATGATGGAGATGGGAGAATTAAGTGTGTGTGTGTGCGGGCGGGGGGGGCGGGGAGGGTGGCACAGCTCATCGGGTCTATTTTTATTTGCAAGGTGTATGCTGTCCTTAGCAAGGAAGAGGTTGCCTACCCATGGTCCACACCATTCCCTGGTCAGGCAGCTGAGCCACCCACATCAGGCAACACCAGCAAGAAGTCCCTCGGAGGCCACGGCTACACTTCAGTCTCCAGGAGTAAGCAGTGTGCCACAGCACAAGCACAGCTCAGGTTCACAACTCTCAGGTTCATACCTCCATAACCCCAGGTGCCCCTGCATACTTATAGGCTACAAAAGGTAAAGGCGAGGTAATTGAGTTTGCTTTCAGGTTTGCAGGGCTGGCATGGCTGGTTGCCTGAAGGAAAAGTCTGGGAAACGAAAGAATGTGTTTTCACCAACACAGCGTCTCCTTGGTGAGAGTGGGAACTGGGGAGCTGTTATCTCCTGGAACAACATGTTCCTGTGTCGCTTTGAGCATAAATCACACCATGCCATGGCGACCTGAACAGGTCCTGCCCATGTTTCCTTCCAAAAGACTGTTACCTAAAGGAAATTATATTTTACTTTCTCCTGTGATGCAGATGGGGTTCACCTTTCATGATTACCTGACTGCAAATTTAAAATTTGTACACTTTACCATAAATGAATTCATAACAAAGACAGGGTGTGGATATGTTTAAGTAATTCAAACAAAGTAAAGGCCAGCTGGCTATATGTGCCATCTGGGCCATCATTATTATGTATCTAATTATGCCTTCTGCAAGAGAAATTTTGATGAAAATCCACAATAAGGGTTTATTGTGGATTTGTTAGGCTCTTCTCAGGTGTTTGCAGGTAATTTAAAGGCAAACATTACCATCTCTGCAGGAGCAAACTTTCATTCAGACCCAAGTCTACCATTTCCCTGGTAGTGGTAGTTGGGAAATACAGGTATACAGAGATGCATCAGTCTCTTTAAAAGGCTGGACAGTGGAAAAGAGAAAGGACTTCTCATTGCTACACTGGAGGTGTGCAAACATCACTTACCCTCCACTGGGTAACTGCTCTGTGATAGCTGAGGTCTGGCACTGCATAGCTGTACGGAATCCTTCAGCCTGACCTACTTACTTACTGCCAAGAAATTAATTACTTCTGGCTGTGGTGCCATGACACTAATAATCACTGCTGCAATTGTGATGCTTCAAATGAAGGAGACCAGACTGGCACTGGCAACTAAGCAGCCCAGAGGGCTGTCCAGCTTCCCCTGAGAATGGGTATTTTGGTCTCATTCGCTGTTGGAGGAAATGTTAAAATAACTGTGAATTCCCAGTAGCCTCTTATTCATATTTATGGGAATTCCTGACGTATGACTGAGCCTTACTTATATCTCAGCCAGGAAGATGTGAAAAAGCAGAAGATGCTGCCTTGAAGATCGGAAGACACTTAACCTCAGAAAGCTGAGGTTTGCAAGGGTCAAGAAGTGAAGCAGCTGTCCCCCCATCCAAGGACACTCCTTCTTGATCTGACTGAATGACAACTATTTGCATCAGCTTCCTGTTCTCCTGCATTTACCTTTCACTAAATTAGTCTTGTTCAGTTTAATCTGTAAGTATTTCCAACATGCACCTATTATGACCTGTATTTCTATCACCAAATTTAAAAAAAAAGAACAAGAATAAAAAGAACCAATAAAAAAGAATTTTCCTTTTCAGAAAATCAAAAGTACTTTTAAGCCCCCATGAGTTGGACACCTCCTACTGTGGTACTACCTCAGAAAATAAGGTAGATAGATAAGGTAGAACCAACGGGCGTGTGAGGTGAAACACTCTGAATATTAGTCTGAAGCCTTGTAACACACAGAAGTTACAGCTTCCTGCTAGAGAAAGAACTAAGCTCTTGTCCTCACCCATCCAGGTCTTCAGCAGCCCAAGAAAAAACACAGACTAAGATGTTGCTGGATGCTAGAATGGGCAGTGACATATCTGTGCCTTCATCTGTCCCTCAGCAGAAGGGAAGCAGACAGCCAAGTGACTCTCCTCTTACTCAGCCTGCATTCAGCCCTTACTCCCCCAGCTCTCCCTGCCACTCCCTCTGAACACCTCCGAGGAACGCTGCTCCTACATGCTGCTGGAAAGACAAACAGACCCCTTCTCTCCGCTCTTTGAATGAGCTGTTTGCGCAGAGGGAACACTCCTGCTGCTCAACACTGCACAAAGAACTATTTTAACCATCTCAGAGACTCAAAGCATCTGCTGTACTCTTTTTTTTCTCTTCCCCTGAACTCACTAACACTCAGTGCGTGTCTGCTTGAAATAAGTGTGGTCATGCTTTGGAGACCACATGGGAAAACACCTACAAGTGGGATTGAATAATAAGCAGAACAAACCAGTGCATTATTTCTATGCTGCCAGTCATTAACAGTCTTCTAATTGATTTACAATTGATTAAGCTTTGGATCTTGCAAGGAGACCAAGGAGGTCATTGGTATACTTTTATTTAGGTCCAGTTACCTAGAATTTTAACACAATTATAAAAATTCAAAGGGTAAGGTTTCAGTGCCTGTAAACAGGTATACACAGCAGAAATTTTCACATTCCTCACCTAATGTGGGTTGAGATTACTATTTAGCAACAGGAATAAGCCATAGCCAAAATATTTTTCATTACCATAAGAAGTGCTAGCTGACATGAGACATCAGGTTTATAAACCACAAGTTAATTTAAAATTCAAATGCCACACTGATAAAGTGCTATTCTATGGTTCTATTGAGAGAGACACAAACTGAGCAGTAACAAGGTGTATCTCTTTCTTCCCAAGGCATTTGCACTGACAACACATAAAAGGATGGTGTCACATAGCAACACACTGATTCAACATGTATGGTAGCAACACAGTTTTCTTCAGGCATGTCTGCTGATGTAAAAGTATTACTCACTGGCGATTACTTCTAACATCAGGCAAGAAACCTATTTCTCATACTTACCTGTACTCACTTGGGGGGATTTTAAATTTTTTTTTCTTTTCCACAAGGCTGTTCTGGGCTGGGGTGTACGTTTCATTGAGAGAAAAAACAATAATTAAATAGGCACCCAGTTGATGGCTTTTAGTGAGAAGAAAACCTTTAATCTGGTGAGTGGGAAATGAATTGTTGTCCAAAAAGTGGGCTCGTTACCCGGTGTGCAACAGGCCAGCTTCCACACACAGGAGAGATACTGCTTTTATTCAGGCCCGGAATCAAGCGCGCTTGAAGCTGGGACCTTCATCATATTTATATACAAATGTTACAAAGCAGTACACTCCCAGTTACAATGACCAGCTAGTAATTTACATATAATTATAATATTTGCTGTGTCATCTTCTTCAATCACTGCACCTGCGTGGAGGGGGGTGCCTTCACCTGGACAAGGGCCTTCTTAACCTGTGGGTGTGGTTTTTTTAGTATTATAATGAAGACAGTTCAGTTCAGGACACCAGGACTTTGGTTTTCACTGCCAAACTGTCTGTGTGTGTGGAGGTATCTTGCTTACATATTCTTAGTGTTCCAGGACAGCTAGTTTGCAGGTGTTACTTTAAACAATTCCCTTTGATCCTTTTCTTAGCAACCACCTAGCAACTATCTATGCTTATTCTTAACTATGGAGCCATTGGAACACAGAGCCTTGTTAACTTTTAAGTTTGATTACAGATATCAGAAAGATCCCATGTGCTGGGATCAGGTCAGTGAGGATCTGACTATTTTCCCTAAGGGTGTTGCTCCTGACACCTAGAATCAGGCATACTGCCTGCTATGTTACAAACAAACCGGCTTAACAGAGAGACAGATTTGACTGAGTACTCAGAAGAGCCTGTGAAAATAGCCTCACAATATGATTTAGGAAGTCAAAATATAAGGGGAATCCCATATATGTAAAAGAGACAAAAAGTCACGTTGTTTTATTCTGAAATTTTATCTTTTTCCCACTGTACCAAAAGAGATCAACTTGTGTGAAACAAAAGCAGACAGACAATGCTTTGGATTAATTACTTCTCACCAAAGCATCTGTGATCCACTCCTTCAAGGATGAAAAACATTTGACCCCATCCCCATGTGCACTGCTGGTTCAGGGTGCCATCTCATGGGGACACAGATAATATTCATTTTCCTTTGTCACTAATGCCCAAAGTTACTGCACCAGCTTCCTTTGCCAGGCTGGAACAGTGACTTAAAATCACCTGCTTTACATTTGCCCCAGAAAAAAATGCAAACACGCTCACATTTGTCATGTTCTTTGGTCATTTTTTTTTCCATGTAGTGATATTTTCACACCTGAGAAGTGCCACTCCCTAGCACTGTTTAGGTGAATGAAACCTTATTGAAACCATCCCACCATGGGAGCACTGTTGCTGAGGATGCTGTGGAGCACCTTGACTAGTGAATTATTGGCAGCATAATAATCCTCCAGTAAGTTCCTAACTGAGCAGAGGAGCAATTTTAGAATTATCCTCCTCCACCTAGCAAAACAAAATTTGTATGGGGATAGGATTGCTCCTGTGACTAGATCAATGTGGAAACTCTAAAGAGAGAGGAGGTTTCACTCCTGCAAATTAGCAGAAGTACCTTTCCCAAGGGGAGGAATGGGACCAAGAGGCCCTCTCCCTCAGACACCTAACTAGCTTTAACTCAGAGCTTCAGCAGTTTCTGGATGACCTACACTGCCCGCCATAGCAGATCTGGACTCTGACACACAGCTTCCCTTCCAGCTCAGTGTTTGTATTATTCCCTTAAGTGTCTCCTTATAATGTACATGGGAAGGGGTGCAAAAGAATGAGGGAATTTTTTTCCTCTCTTTTATCCTTCGTCATCAGTAGATGAGTCACTTCTGTAATCCAAGTAGTTATGTGTCTGTGTAATTAACGTGGGTGAAGGCACACACTTTCCCAGCATTGCTTACTGCAGTTTCACAGGCCAAATACATGTGTGTTAAAGGAAAATAAAAGCTTAGAATCAATATTTGTGGAAGATTTCACAGAAAGCAGGCATGCCTTCACAGGCTGAATCTTCTGTTGTGTGTCTTCAGTGGAGGATGGAGTGAAGGCCTCTGTTTAACCTTGTATGCAACTAAAACAAGGTGTGAACATGTTAATTCTTGCTTCTCCAGTTGGTATTTGTCAGATCTGTTTAAGACAACTAAATCACTGTGTGTGTTCTTATGCACCTCTTAAAGGATCACACCCCGCACATTATCTGATCAGTAAGTTACAGAAGTTAGACCTGCAAACCTATCTTGACTTCCAGATGTAAAATTCACAAATAATGGTCCAAAATCCCAGCTAATGTAAACTAATCAGTGCCCATGAAAGCAAGGGAGCTATTCCCATACCTAGCAGTTGATTCAGCTCATATCACTGCTAACTCAGGACCGCTAAACGTGAATCGCAAAACACATAGAAAAGAATATTATTATATCAGCCCATAGTAGGAGAAGTATAAAAAATATGTAAATTGTAAAAAATTATTATTTATTTTACAAAAGAAAGGTCTAGGACTTGATAATAGAATGTTTCTTTTCACTTTCCCAGTTACTTTTACCCAAGTGATAGGTACCCTACTAAGAAGTAGCTTTCTTCAGTCCTTCTGAGATCTAATGGTCCCACTAAGCTCTACAGGGAAACCTCAGAGGATACTGCATGCATATTCCAGCAAGCTAATAAACCATTTACCACAATAACATTAACATTTATATAACAGGACTGGGATGTAAAGACATAATTAGGTCTATGAGAACCTGTGGCAATGCAAATACCTATTCGTCCATCTATCTAAGGTCAAGATTCAAAGCCCACTGTGAAGGTGCTGCCAATTTCCACGGGTTTGGAGTAAAATAGTGTAACAGGCTTGTTAGTGAAAATTGTATAGAACCGTATGGAGAAAGTGTTGTACATGTGGAAGGATTATAGGCAGCTTATGGTACAATAGCAGCCTGGTTCAAAGAGCTTCCTGTTTGAGATGAAAATTATTCTGCTAAGAGTGGTTTAGATGAAGAGAAAGTTAAATGACTTCTCTATCCAGTTTGTGCTCCTTTCCATACAGGACCTAATTAAAAGGCTTAGGGATTAACAAAGAGGGATCTAGGAGGGAAATGCCAGCCCAGAAATCCAGTGTAGACTAGATTGCACTATCTGTACAGCCTCCTGCTCCAAGTACAGCTGCTGGCCTTTGGTGGTTGCAGGACATCCTTGTGCTTCCTTGAGCCTGCAGAAGTCAGGGGTGCAACACCACGTGCCTTAGCACTGCAGTGCTCATCCCCCAGTACAACAACATTCTATCTTCAGTACTGTGGAAAGAAGGAACATACTATTTGGAAGATACCTTTGATGGCCCCATTTCTCCCTACCCTTACATGAATTAAAGAACTGTGAGAGTTCTCTATTTAAGGTCTTCTGCAGTTTTGAAACAGATGGCTTGTTTAGTCCCTTACTTCTAAAAATACTGTTCTGAAGAAAATGACAAGACAAGCCAGCATTCAGATGAAAAATTATGTGAAGGAGCTGCAACACGGTCTAGCCCCAGAGCAGCTCTCTTCCCCTTCATCTCCTTACTCATTCAGGCTGCAAGTCCTTCGGTAATGTTGCAAATACTGCACTCTACAGTCTCACAGGCAAAAAACACATTTAATTTAGTGTGAGAATAGTCTGCTGGAAGCATCTGAGGTAGCACCTCAGTTAAAAAACTTAATCATGCTGCATGACTATGTTTTGCAACACCTAAGTTCAGTTATTCTGCTGTATATTGGAATGGGAAAAGGTATATAGCCCTGTCACCTGTGTAGAGGATGGTAATACTTTTAAAAATACCTACTGGAGCGGAACTGCTTTTCTGCTTCTCATTACCTAACACAATTTAGATTTCTGGTACTCTGGCAACAGTAAACCGTACAGGCTTTCTATTGCACCAGAGACCAGATTCCCGGAAAGAAAATCTGGGTCAACTCACAGTTTTGGGTCTTTTTAAGACATTGAGACACAAGCTGTGACAACCAGCTGGCTTGAACACAACACAGCCTGTAGAACCTGATCTACCAATTTTATGAGACCCATGATTTCTCTTTGGATTACGGCATATATTTTTGAAAAATCTGGCAGTGATTAAAAAAGACCCTCAGGTGATGACAGCGTCTACAATAACCTCAGGAGTTGTTACAAAGATTCTACAGGCCATCAAAACCTTAAAAAGAAGGCCATGTGAGGCGATCCAAAATACAGAGTCCAAACTTGAAGCTTTCTAAAATTCAAGAAAGATTGGCTGGGGAACTTTTTTTAAAATTATTTTTTTAAAATATTAAAATCTCTGAAGTAAGTAGGGCTGCAAGCCCGCTAAACGCTGCGGCTGTGAACACATTTCAAAGACAAATGCTGCTACACCAAACTCAAAAATGCATAGCACAAAATCCCTCCCTGAACTCATGTATGAGTAGAAGAGCTGGCAGTTCCAGCTGGCAAAATTGGATATCTGAAATGAACATGAGCCGACCAATACAGCCCTGAAGCCACATCTGCTCACTCGTGCATGAAGTCATCACCAAGGAGATTTTATTTCGTTCGATCTTAATGGGTTAGCAAGTCCTGAGATACAAAATGCTATGCAGAGAAGACCTAGGTGAAATGCTTGTCCTTGGACTATATACAGAGTGCCAACATGAATGTCCCTGTCCATTGATTTCATGATGAGGAAAGCCTCAGAAATCCCCAGGCTTATGCTGTATAAGGCAAATACTACCTTTGAAGAGAACACAGGCAAAGCTAAGAAAAACATTTGTCGGGGAAGACAGCAGGCCTGCCAGCGGCCTAGCTCTCTTCTCCCAAGACATAAGCCCTGACAATATTCTTCTGTTCCCATGAGAAAGGAAAAGTTACTCATGCTGAGAGGATCATAATAATCATATTCTCAAAACACAGCGACCTTGCTGATAGGGGTACAGGATGCCCTAAACCAAGAAGCAGTTATGGGAAGGTATTTGGGAGTAACAGAACATGTTAGGAACCAACCATAACAAGATGGTCAAAACAGCAGGTGTGTGGATACTTTTAAGTATTAAAGGTAAACTAAGGATGTTTAGCTGTAAGATAGGTTTATCAGAGCTCGTTATAATTACTAACTAATCAATATGGTATAAACAGTGTGTGTAACCAATTAGCAGTTTTTAGCTTGCCACGTTTGCAGCAAGAAAGGTATAGAATCTGTGTGATTTCACCTAATAAAATGGATGGCTGGCTTCATGGCTTCACCTACAATTCACATGGAATTGCATGTTGCTCTACTGGATGCCACAAACATCGCTTCAGATTTTATTTTTGTTCCTGACTTTCTGGTGGTACTGATGTAGCAGTAGAAAAAAGTCCTGAAATTCACTGTTAACTGTTGTTCAAAAAGCATAGAAGTAGTGGGCTGTATTTTTCACAATTTCAGAAAAGAAGCTACATTTTTATTCCTGTGCTTTGTCAAAAGATCAAGTCAACAGTTTCACCTGCAATCATTTTCTCAGGCTATTTTCCTGATGCGCTGGGTTAATCTCCCTAAGTAGTACAAGCATATACATCTGGAGCCATTCTGTTGCCTAGAATAAAGTAACATAGTCCAGAAGTTAATACATTTTGTACTTACACACACCTGAATCAAAATCAAGTGTTTAAAAACTAATCCAGAAGTAGAGTGAAAAATAACTAAGAAATCCAAAGACTTTGGCCTAAAAGGGACAAATTTAAGTTTACTTTTCCAGGGAGGTACAACCAGACCCATTACTGTGCTATGCCAGGAAATAGGCTGCCACCATCCACTAGAGCCTTTGAATGTCTTCTCAGTGAAATGGATGAGCCAGACCAAGGTCTACCAGCAGGCTTCCTGTTCTCTCAAGCCAGACTGTGAAAGTAGGAGATGGAAGAGGAAATATTTGACTGCCGGTTTTGCAGAAGTAGATGATCCATCCTCTGAACTTAGTTTAAATTGGATTCCTCTCAACAACCTGTGACCCTATGGCTCTGCTCAGCCATGTTGGGGTTGTGTCTGACCCCGATTTCCCTCATAGGGACTGACCCTGACCCCCACTCATGGGCCCACATCCCAGCCTGGCCTCAGCTCATCCCTAGGGAGGTGCCCAATGGACAGGGCTAGAGCTTCCCTGGTGCCCCCAGCTGCGCTACTCCTGTCCGGGGTGGTGGGACAGGCCATGGCCACACCCTGAGTCATCCAAGGAGCCACCTCAGCTCACCTTTGCTCAAGACCCGATCATTCCCACACAACGAAATCTAAAAATGGTGACTGGTGTCAGCAGCAACAGCAGGTTGTTCCAGCTGTGAATGTCTGGGTCTGATGTGCAGGAAGGCTTGGGTAGCATGTGGCCATGACACATGACCAGTGACACTCAGATGGGAGAAGAGCTGGCATGAGGGAAATCCCTGCCCAAATGATACTTCTCCCACCTCTGTGCCTGTGAAGAGTCCACAGGCTCTCCTACAACAACTGGATTTGTCCAGGGAAGCCTCTGCTTCTCAAATCCACTTTTACTTCCACAGACACAGGGGAAGAAGGGAAAGGGACATGTCAAAGTGGGAAGGTTCTAGATTCCAAAGCAGGGCTCTATTTTCCTTCAGTTGCTGCTGAAGACCAAGGGCTCTGAGAAGAAGATCCCTGTCCTGTGGTGGAGATGCTTTAACTGACACCTTGGGCCATGGGTTGGGATGCAGAGTCTGAGGGCCACTTGCTCCTCAAAATCCAGTGCCTCAAGTCTTGCTCTGAAGCTCACCCTTGCCTGTAGTGCTACAAATGTAACATGGCTTTATTTTGGTCTCAGTCTTTCTGGTCCCAAGTACAGGTTTAACGCTTTTCCTCCTAGGCTACACAGCTCTACTACACCTTCTCTGCACTCAAGAGCCCTGACTGCACTAGAAATAAGGGCTCTTAGGACACACCCCTCCTCCACAACGCTGGAATGGTTTCCATGCAATTAAAAGTGGTTATGGAAGGCAGCCATCTACCTAGGAATACTATAGCAGCACCAGTCCCAAAGGCACTATGTTACAGACAGACATATTCCCAAGGACAGCTAGTGGCTTGGATCTCGTACTCCTGCTTTTTGTCCCAGCATGTTTCCCAGCACAGAGGAGGAGGAGGCTTGCAGGGCACACGGCCAGGCTGACCAGCTCTGCTCAGCACAGCTGCACTGCACATCCACTGGAGGTCCAGTATCGGGTGTGCGAGCTCACTGTACGTACACCACACTGGATCAAGGTAACGTAACAGGCTTTGGACAAATGGAACCTTACTTGCTATGTTTGTTAGGCCTGGCTGTGCTGTAGACATGACCTGTTTTATTGATGTATCATCTATTCTTGGCCCAAGGTGCTCATGCAACATGCAGTGTGGGCCGCTTCCTTCCATACCAAGAGATGGTGGCAGGAAATGTTCTCCACAACATCTTACTCAGCCTTAAAAAACACAGGATGTCACGTGTGCCTGTGCTACCCAGTATCATAGCAATGTGAGTAACAACGCCCCAGGCAATTGGATGGGCTTAGCTGAGGCCAACAGGTACCTATACTAATACCTTTAATATGTTCTGGTGGGTTGACCCTGGCTGAAGGCCAGATGCCCACCAAAGCTGCTTTATCACCCCCCTCCCTACTCAGCTACACAGGCAGAGAAAATATAATTAAAGGCTTATGGGTTGAGGTAAGGACAGGGAGAGACCACTCACCAATTACTGTCACAGGCAAAACAGACTCAACCAGGGAAAATTAGTTTAATTTATTACCAATCAAATCAGAACAGGATAATGAGAAACAAACCCAATTCTTAAAACACTCCTTTCTTCCCAGGCTCAACTTTACTCATGATATCATGACAACCTCAGTGCAGGGGGACGGGGAATGGGGTTGTGTTCAGCTCATCACATGTCTCTGCTGCTCCTTGGGAGGAGGACTCCTCACACACTTCCCCTGCTCCAGCATTGGGTCCCTCTCATGGGGAACAGTCCTACACCAGTTTCTCTAATGTGAGTCCTTCCCATGGGCTGCAGTTCTTCACCAACTGCTCCACTGTAGGTCCCTTCCATGGGGTGCAGACCTTCAGGAACAGACTGCTCCAGTGTGGGTTCCCCACAGGGACACAAGTCCTGCCAGCAAACCTGCTCTGGCATGGTCTCCTCCCTCCATGGGGCCAAAGGTCCTGCCAGAAGCCTGCTCCGGTGTGGGCTTCCCATGGGGTCACAGCCTCCTTCAGGTATCTCCACTTGTCTGGCGTGGGGTACTCCACAGGCTGTAGATGGAACCTCTGCTTCATTATCAGCCTCCACTGGCTGTAGGGAGACAGCCTGCCTCACCATGGTCTTCTCCATGGGCTGCAGGGGAATCTTTGCGCAGGTGCCGGAAGCGCCTCCCCATCCCCCCCCCTTCGCTGTCCTGAGTGTCTGCAGAGTTGTTCCTCTCACATATTCTCACTTCTGTCTCTGGCTGCAGTTGTTCCTGGTATTTGTTTCCTTCTTAACTCTGTTAACCCAGAGGCACTACCTCTGTCACTCATGGGTTACACTTTGGCCAGAGGCAGCTCCACTTTAGAGCCAGCTGGTGTTGGCTCCGTGGGACCTAGGGGAAGCTTCTGTAGTGTAGCTTCCCTGTAGTGCCCCCAACAAAACCTTGCCACTCAAACCTAATGCATATGTTTTATTTTCAGTACAGTTAATTGTTATCATATTCCAAGAATGCATTTATACAAAGAACCTTCAGCACTGGGGAGCATTAGACAGGGTGACTGCACATATCCCCCCAAATCACTGAAATGCCCCTGAAGAGACATTTGATTAGCTCCTCAGGAATTAATCTTGATGTCATTACTCAGCATTCAGCTAGTCTTTCCTCAGGCAAAACTACCTGCAAAGTCAAATTACAGCAGGAATGCCATATGAGTAAGACTTAAGCAAGGACTGCAAGACTTAGCCTGTTATCTGTAAGACACAGGCGCTGTTTCTGGTTTTATTTTTATTAATCTCATGCACATTTGCAGACACCAGTTTGTTCTTCTGGAGTTTAAAAATCCAGTTCAGCGTGACTGGACAGGCATTTACTACTCACATGCCTGTGATGTACCTACTGTTTTAGATCTAGGTCTAAAATCTAAATATAACAATACAGATTTGAAAAACATAGATGACACAAATATTAGTGACGGGAATGTGGCTGAAAACGCTCTGCTACACTAATCAGAATGAGAAGATAAAGCCAGAGGGAAATCATATCCCCAAGGAAGTAGTGTGTTTTAAATAAAAAGGTTAAAAGTAGACCAAAGGCTCCACAATGGCATAACCAACAGCGAAAGGATAAAAAAGGATGCTTTTCCTCACACTTTGAAGACAGAGTAAGAGATGGGTGTATGTGATTTACCACACAGAGTATTCTTGAGGACTTGGCACCATTAATGCTATGCTCAAATCTCGATGATGACATAGCTGTAAGGTTCCTTTAGAAAGCATCAGGTCTCCAGTCACTTGAGCAATTTCGGTCACTTTTTGTGACAAACTCAACGAACTGCACTTTCTCCACCATCTCTCTTTACGACCTTATTTCCCAAAGCCTGATTACACAACTTCATCTTTCATACATTATTGCTTTTCACATCTGCAATTGAACCAAGGAGAACAGCTGCTACTCACCGTGCCTAAAAATCAACCAAAGCATCCTCCAGTATGTGGGTATATGGGGATACTTACCAAACTGAACTACCAACCAGATGACTTGAATCACAGAATTGTAGGGGTTGGAAGAGACCTCAAGAGATCCAACCCCCCTGCCAAAGCAGCTCCCTAGCTCATACTGCACAGACAGGCGTCCAGATGGGTCTTGAATATCTCCAGAGAAGGAGACTCCACCACCTCCCTGGGCAGCCTGTCCCACTGCTCCGTCACCCTCACTGGGAAGAAGTTCCTCCACATGTTGGTGCAGAACTTCCTGTGCTCCAACTTGCAGCCATTGCCCCTTGTCCTGTCCCCACTGGCCTTTTCCCTCTGTGTCCCACACTTCAGATATTTATAAACAGTAACCAGCTCCCCTCTCATAGGGGCGGCTGTGGGCGCGCTTTCCACCCCCAACAGGCAGTCTACTGATAGCACCAAGAAATCCCTGTGGACCGTTTCACTGCAGACCAAACCCGTGAGGTCACGCTGAAGTTACCAGGCCACATTAGCCCCCCCGGTTCCCGGGGGCAGGCGGGAGGACGGGGCTTGTGACTCCAGCAGGGGGCTCCCGCACGCTCCCTTTGGCCCCGGCAGAGCTGCGGCGGCCCGGGGAAGGGCACGGCGCCGCCTCAGGGGCCGGCAGAGCAAGGTAACCCTGCCAAACCGGCTCCCGCTGCCCGAGGCTCACTGCTAGCCCGCCGCTGAGCGCCGCTCGGCTGCTCGGGGCGGTGGCCGAGCAGCGGCCCTGTCAGGAAAGGAACCGTTCCTCGGCCGAGCCTCGGGCGCCGTGCGGACCCAGCGCAAGAGCGGGGCCTAGCAGCGGCTGCCCCGCCGCTGACGGAGGCAAAGCCGCGCCCCACGCACGCCGCCACCCCAGGCCGCGCACGGCGCACGCGTGCGCAAAGCGCCTCCTGCCGCGGGGCGGGGCAGGGTGAGGCGCATGGTACTGACGTCAGGCGCGACGCACTGGGCGGTGTCCGGAAGCGGAAGCGTCGGTGTTCGCGTTGCGGAAGCGCCCGGTGGGGGCTGCGGTTTCGGTTCTGTGGGCGGCGGCGGGGGCAGGGGAGCACCACCGGCGGCAGCCCCGGGCCTACGCGTTCTTCTCCGGTCTCTTTCCACCGCTCCGCTATGGCGGGCACTAGCGGCAACCTGCAGGTACAGCGGCGCCGGCCCTAACCGGGGCGGGGCGGAGCCGGCAGGCGGCGGCGGCCGGGGGGCCGCGGGCTGGGGAGAATGGGGCTGGGGGCGCCCCCCGCCGCCCGCCTGCCCGTGGGGCGTCCTGGGCCGGGCCTGCGGGCGGGGGGGTGGATAGGGAGCGCAGACGCCTGCCGCTGGCGGGGCCGGGGGCGCCGTCGGGAGGGGCCGCGGGCTGCCTGTGTCGGCAGGCGCAGCCGCAAGGGGGTGCCGAGGGGGCGCGGCTCGGGAGCGGCAGAGGCCGCAGGTTAATCCCCCTCAGCTGCGCCGGCCTCTGCGGGAGGCGGACGCCGAGTCCCCGGCGAGGGGACGGGAACCTGTGGGGCCTGATGGGAACCTGGGAAGCGCCGTTGCCTCCGGTGGTCTCGGCGGCGGGTAGCTTGGCACGCGTTTCTTCGGAGTCTACTGACTGGGAAATCCTTGCCTGTTCTGTTTGCGTTAGCGCTCAGCTGTGCAGTACAGTCCATGCCGTGGCTGGTTGGCAAAACAGGTCCGGAAATTACCAGTGTTGACACCAGCCCTTTTTTCTCCTGCTGTTTTGAGCCATATAAACTCATTAGAGCGATGTAATGTTTACACTGACAATGTTGGGGGAGATATTGCAGAGTCTAGAGTAAGGTGAATGAAACCTGTCTATGTCAGTGAGCTTTCTGACAGTGATAATAGTTGTCAAACTCTCAAACTATATAGCCTGCTACAGTTTGTGCCTTATGGGTTGTTAGACCTGGTCATCTATGCCCTAGTTTGTACAACTTCCTGAGGGATCATTTCCAGTTTGGTAGCAGTGCTTTTTATCACAGTAACAGACCAAGGTGCCTGCTGATGTGAGGAAGTATTAGACCTGAGAATCTTAATACCTAAGTACTTATAGAAAGAGAGCATTGCATACTTTCTAAGTACTTATAGAAAGAGAGCATTGCAAAACCAGTCAGTGCAGGATCGAGAGGTTGTTTTCTATTTCAGAGGAGTGGGGCTGCAATGTGCCTCGTTTTCTCCTCAGTTCCCTTTTAGCAGTTAGTCTTTGCTGTTTAATCTTTGGGTTTGCAGTCACACGTGTCTTTGTACTGGATCCAAGAATCATTGGACTGTTCTGTGGTAATTTGAGTCACTAAAGGGATTGAAGAAGAAAATAATTTTGGGTTTGGAGTTATTTTTTGCCCTTTTGCTGGATTTGAAAGGCGTATAGAGGGGCCTAACAGAGCCAACACAAGGTGAGCAGCAAGGAGGGGACTTACCAGCTCATGGTTTCTCTAAAAAGGAAAAAACAAATTCTGTTCCAAAGAAACAGATGTTTTTACAGTGTTCACAACAGAGCCACAGAATCTGCTTTACTGGATCATTGTCTTTAAATAAATTACTCTTTGATTTTGGGTAGATCTGATGATACAGTCTCTGCTTCTGAGACAGCAACACAAAGCAACAGAATGAGAGATTTTGCTGTTTGTTCTGCAGTGAGAATAGCTGCTGTTTGCTGGCTTTATTTTGCCTGGAACACAGCAGTGTCTGGATAGTGCCAGGAGAATGTACCCCCAGTTGTCAAATGCAAACTCCCTGGTGCAGCTGAAGTTCTCCACCTTGCTCCCTGACGTTATTACCATCATCAGCCTGAGCATAGTAATAGTGCTTAGGAAAAGAAATTGACTGAATGTGGGAAAATAACATGTGGGGTTATAGAAGGTTTAGTTAGCATTGGTTAACTCTGACTAACCAACTGTCCCCTTCCCCTTATTTTTTTTTAAATGAAATGAACTAGTCATCCAACCCAACAGTTTTCATTGTCCTGAAGTGGCATAGGCATTCCAAGGACCAAAGTGTAAAAAGTAATAGGCATTCCAAGGAGCATAGTGTAATAAAAAGTAATAATCACTTAGGAGCAAGGGAATAACGGTGATATTAACAAATCCACAGGCCAGTGTGTGTAATGCAGTGGCTTAAATCACCCTCTGATTTTATTTGAAACTAGCTCAACAAACAAGTTAAAAATCCATCCATGACTTCTAGAGCTTTTCTTGATGCTTGTGATTTGGGTATGTTTTCTGTCTGGTGGGTTTTCTGCCCTCCTCCTGAAGTGGTAGTTAGAATTTCTCACTTGCTATATGAAGAGCCTGAATCCTTCCAGAGAAGCTCAACAAGTTGTCGGTCTCTGAAGGTATCTCCCAGTGTAGGGTTGGAAGAATGCTAGTGCTAGTTCCAGTGCAGACTTCCTATGTTGACTCTGCTGTTAACAGGATTCGCTGATCTCATCAGTCATAGTTCAAAACATCTGGGTTTGTGATTCAAAAAAGCCCTTTTAGAATGTATTTCCAAGTCATCCCATAATAATTACAAAAGATTGGTAAGGAAAGCTGCGTAGACAAACTTAAGTTTCAGCTTGGAACACAGAAGCTTGCTCTTCTCCCTTACACTTATTTTGTGTGGTAGTAAGTTTCAGCAATTTGTTAATCCCTTCATGAAAGGATGGAAACCCTGTGTTATGCACAAAGCACCCCTGAGACCTGCGATCAGTTCCCTTCGACTTTTTGGGGTAAATGTCAAAGAGCAGGAAAAACTGCCCATCAGAGCAGCAGCTTAAGATGTGTCTCTTGACTCTGCAGCATGCTCTCACGCAGCACTTAATTGCATGCTTGTGTTCCAGAAAGCAATAAGCCTTGCTAGCAAAGCAGCAGAAGAAGATAAAGCAGGGAACTACGAGGAAGCCTTCCGCTTGTACCAACACGCCGTGCAGTATTTCCTTCATGTTGTTAAATGTAAGTGCAACGTCTTCAGTGATCAGGTAGAGTTTAGTAGTCAAATTGCACAGAGGGCTTTCTTATGTTGACATTGATATTTAAATTTTTACTTTCATCATCAGTTGATGCTTGCTAACTGTAGTTTGACTGAGCTTATCTCTTTTGCCTTTACTGTGTTGTGTGCCTGCTGCGTTCTAATAAGGAATCAGATTTGCTTGTGTTTTGGTTTAGTTTTCCAGACGGGGAGGCAGGGCTTTGCTGTCTCCCCTCTGGACTTGTGTAGCAATGTTTCAGGCTGGCCACTGCACGTGAGGAAACGTGGCTATAAGTTTAGGGTTCCCTGTATTTCTGTTGTGCTGAAAACAACCTGTTACACAAGAAGGCTTTGTTGTATCCGTGGAGCCTTTTTCACTCCTTAACTCGTGCCATGTGCCCTTCTACAGCCCCTCTGCTGGCATTTTTTGCTCCTTAATGTCATAGTCTTGCTGTTCATCTTGGCCAGCAAAATGTACGAGATGGATTTGTATGTTGTAATTTTTCTTCCTTTTCCATGTTCTCCTAATTATTTTATGCATTTTCTTCACACTTCTGTGTGCCTTGTGTCGTGTCCAGTGTTTTTATGCAAGGAGTGGGCTATCCTTAAAGTAGGTTCAGCCCTAATCTAAGTGGGCTAGGGTTGCTCACCTGACATCAGTGCACTTACAGATGATGAAAACACCACCTTTTCCTTCATAGTCACTTAAGATCGTTTGCATTTATCACTTCCTATCCCTTTATATCTTACAGACTTTATCAGAACATCACTTTCTGGGCTTTTAACAACACTGATGTACTTTTGGAAACTTAGGACATAAACCTTTCAAATATTTCATGTAACTTTTTTTCTTCATGATGTGAACATCTTTTGAAATAGGTTACAGAAAAATAATGTTTCTAAAATAATACTAAGCACAAGCATCTTCTTGATGAGCTATTTTAGAAAAGGGTTTATTAAGACAATGTGTAGCAGCTTGATAGGCTGACAGAAAAGCTTCCAGTGCCATTGTCCTTAATCCTTTAAAGTTAAATTTTAAGACAAAGCAGTATTCAGGTGTATATTTTATTTCTGGTAGGTGATGACACCGTTCCTGTCACTTCTTTCCATGGTATAGTGGAAAAATAAGTAGCTGAGGTGTTGGGTTATGGGGTGAGCCTTAAGAGAAGTGCATTGATAAGATAAAAAGACAACAAAGATTTATTCTTTTTTTTTTTTGGTTGATGCACATGTGTTTTGCTGTTAACAGAGCATTGTTTCTCTTCAAACTCTTAGATGAAGCACAGGGTGATAAAGCAAAACAGAGCATTAGAGTGAAATGTACAGAATACTTGGACAGAGCAGAAAAACTGAAAGAATATCTGAAAAAGAAAGAAAAATCTGCACCAAAGCCAGTTAAAGAGTCTGGTCCTACTGATGGAAAAGGGTATGTTTTTGGAGAAGGTAAAGCAAAATACTTCCTGAACTCAGCTTATTCTAAAATTCAACTCTTCAAAGGTCATTTTAACTAGTGTTTTTGAAATGCTTCAGATGACTGCTAATGCTGAAATACAGTGGGCTAAAAAAGAAAAATAACATGAATGAGCATTGGGGGCATTTCTGTGCTTGTTTACTTGAACATTTTTTGTGGGAAATTCACTGAAGAATTGAAGCTGTTTCTGACTAACATATGGTTATCAGATTTAATGGCTGTCACTCTGATGACTCTTAACATTTTCCTACATTTAAATGCCTACAAACTGAAAATGAATTTAGACTGATTACTGTGGCCTTAGTTTGATCTCTCTCGCTCGATAGGCAGTGCCAATCTCTGTGTAGGCTGAAATTCTGAAAGATGGGCTGAATCACTCTAATGTCTTGCTGCTGCCTGGTCTCTCCACTCCTTTCCTTCTTTTCCTGTTAGATTTGGTTGTGATCAGTACTGAGGAGACAGGAAGGGATCAGGATGACACTTTCTGGTGGGATTGCCTTCTTTAGAAGTCCCAAACAGCTGGAGTTGCTCAGTTGTCTCTTGAAACTTCACCTGATTTTCAGTCTCCTTCATTGTCTACTTGTCTCATCAGTTTTATTTTTTGAGCTGTACTGTCTTCTGCTGGTTTATAGTTGAAGGAAATGGTAATACCACCAAGGCCACATGTATTTTTATGACCTCTACTTCAGCTGTTCACTATCTAGACTCTTTTTTTTCCTTCTCCTTTTACTTTCAGTTTCCTTTGCTCTAAGGTGAGAGTGTAGTGTTTCATAGTACTAGATGGAATTGACTGAGTCCTGTTGCATTTGCAGACAGAGCATAAGTGCCAGTGTCTATAAATAAACCATTTCAGTGCATCCATGTTGCTCTCAATACAATGGCTTGTTTCCCAGAGGATGACTCCAGACATGTAAAAGTGTGTTAAAAGGGCTTAGACCCATAAGGGGAAGTTGAAAGGGTGAAGAGGGTGAGTTAGAAAGGGTATGGTGTAGAAAAGCAGGAGTACAATCATGTGAACATGATCTGAAAGCATCTCAGGGTTTCTTTCATTCCTCAGACTGGTGGTGGTTCTGCTTTTTGCATTCTGATTTTTATCCTAAGATGGTGATCTCTTTTATTGGGTTTCAATGCTTTTTCTTGTTTCCAAATCAGGAATGAGAGCGATGATGAAGGGGAGTCAGGGGATCCTGAAAAAAAGAAGTTACAGAATCAACTTCAAGGTAATTTTGAAGCATCATTTTCTTTAAATAGGGGTGACTTCAGTCAAGCAAATTCCTTTATTTTTGCCACCTAAATTTTATGGATTAATGTACTGTTTATTCGTGGCTCAACTAGTATGCACTCTTCCCATACAAAACCATCATCTTTATGGAAGTATGGGCTTGTTTGCCCTGAAATTAAACTGTTACTATGTTGAAATCTGTCTCCTGTACCCCTGTGCTTCATGTTAATATTTCACTATTTATTAGGATAGCATTTTCCAAAGGGAGAGGTTGCAAGATTCCAGGTAACTATTGGCTAAACTGAACCAGTATTTTTTTTTTACTCTTAAGTGCATTGAAGTATTGCCCAGAGGTTAAAGTAGCAGACAGTTATACAAACAGTGTAAGCAGGAGCAGTTTCACCAAAAAAATCTTGTGCTCAGTTTAGGCATTGATAGCCTGGATTCTAGCCCCGTTATGCTAACGGGCAGCTTCTCCTGCACAGCCACCCATAGTTCCATACAGAGTAAAAAGCAGAGGTTTTGCTTGATATTTTCTAAGCTTTAATGGTGAAGAATTGTTCAGAGCATCTCTGCCTGAAGGAAACTACATTGCTCTCCCCCTGTTTTTCAGTAACAAGTATCAAATGCAGGTACCAGCTTCTACCTGTGTGATTTCAGGAGCTATTGTATCCTAGTTGGAAACTGTGCCATGCTTTTTCTCTTTCTCTCCACATTTGATTCTGTGCACAGTTTTTTGGAACAGTTTCCTCTATTTTAAAATGACAGAAAAAAGGTAGGCATTAGACTCTTAGGCAGTCTGTTGCTGTAAAGACCTTCCACATGAATCTGACCTTCAGTTTGATCCTCAAGCAGTAGTTCCTTGCACCCACCGTTCCTTTGATACTTCAGTGAAGTGACAGTGTTCCTGCTTAGGCATTTGGCTGCTTGAACACCTGAGGCATGAAATCCTTGGTGCCTTTAAACAATGCAGAAGTCTTGTATTCAGATAATGCAAACTCTGGTTGGCCTTCAAATTCCTCATCTTCATTTTGCTTCCCACAACAGCCATGGAATTTTGCTGCCTTGTTACTCGTTGCCTTCTAGAACTTTCCCAAACATATGGGTATTTATCATGATTTTTAATTATAGTAAGTTGGTTTATTGTGGGAAAAGTGACAAGTAACATTTAGCCTGGGCAGTAGCTGAGGGTCTATTGTCATGTAATCTTGTTTTGAATTTTGAAGGCCTCTTACTTGATCTTCCAGCTATTAATTTACACTTTCAAAATTAGGAAGGCTATGGTTTGTCTCATTTATGTCCTGGTACAGATGATCTATTAACCATGCAGTAATTTCAGTTAACATAGTATCCCCTGGTGGCAGGTAACTGTGATATCTCAACTTTAAAGCAATCTCATATTCCTATCTGAATTTTTAACCTGTTCTGTTTAATTATTTTAGTGATGAAGCCCATAGTTCTGTTTACATAAAATAACCCTGATATGTAATCCACCTATCAAAATCATGTAATGCAACAAGTAAGCAAGTATTATTTGCTTTATTCATTAACCAGTGAGTAACAGTAAATTTTCAATCCTGTAGAAGAAAAAAAAGCCTTAAATTACTTCAGAGCTCTGAAAGCATAATGTACAAACTTCAAGAAAATAGCTGCTAAAAGCCAATTGTGAGATTATTGAAAGCCCCTTGTAAAGAAAGAGGTCAACTGAAACTTTCAGGGTGTTTGAGTACTTAGATAAGCACTGGTTTGGTTGGCATTTGTTCATCTGAGAAAATTTCTCTTGCCCTTTGAATTTGCATTGGCTGGGATTACAAGAACTAATGCTCAGTCACTAGCACAGATCCAAGTTGTGCCATCTAAAAGCAGTCAAAAGAAAATGTTAGGTCTGTCAGTCTGAAGAGGAGGCTAAATTGCAGATTCACTGGCTAAAATCAAGCTGAACTTGTTGGTTGAGCAAGATAAGACTTGGTGACAAACTTTGGAAGAATATGGCTAGCCCAAGAATCACAGAATCACAGAATCGTAGGGGTTGGAAGGGACCTCGAAAGATCATCGGGTCCAACCCCCCTCCCAAAGCAGCTCCCCAGCTCATACTGCACAGACAGGTGTCCAGACGAGTCTTGAATATCTCCAGAGAAGGAGACTCCACCACCCCCCTGGGCAGCCTGTCCCAGGGCTCTGGCACCCTCACTGGGAAAAAGTTCCTCCGCATGTTGGTGTGGAACTTCCTGTGCTCCAACTTGCAGCCATTGCCCCTTGTCCTGTCTCCACTGACCAAAGGAAAGGGGCAGGCCAATTCCCCCTGCACCCCATACTTAAGATATTTATAAACATTGATTAGGTCCCCCCTCAGTCTTCTTTTCTTCAGGCTGAACAGCCCCAGCTCTCTCAGCCTTTCCTCATAGGGGAGATGCTCCAGGCCCTTAATCATCTTCATCGCCCTTCTCTGGACTCTCTCAAGGAGATCCCTGTCCTTTTTTATACCAGGGAGCCCAGAACTGGACACAATACTCCAGATGAGGCCTGGCCAGGGCAGAGTAGGTGCAAGAGAATCTTCTGCAGCTAAGCAGGCTCCACATAAACTTTTCGATGCTTTCAGCCCTAACTGTCAGAGGCCATTACCATTAGATGTTTTGATAGTTTGCTGCACATATGGAGGTACCCAAAAAGTTACTTTATCTGCTGGAGACTCTTACAGATCCTGGGTTAGTGCAGCTGCATTCAAAACTTTCAGGAGGTACAGTGGTGGTTTAGTGAGGAGATGGTGCCTGGGAACCTATTAGAGAAGGTCCTTGTCTATCACTACTAAATGCATGTTTGCTGGGCAGCTGTGGACTAGCTTTGACCATTGCAGAGTTTCTATTACCTGTCTAGTATTCTGGCTGTCTGTTGTTTATTGTGGTAAAACAATGAGGCAGACATCTGTAGAAATAACTATTTCTACATCTGTGAGTGTAGAGTGGTCAGTGTTTTTATCTGCTTAGGAACACCTTGCTTTATTCCACATGGCCATGGGGACAGATTTCTTCAAAAAGTTTCCTTTGCAAAGTGGAGTTTATTGATGCTGTGAAGAGATATGCACATCACTAATTTATTCAGTCTTGTCTTATAGGAGCAATTGTTATGGAGCGACCAAATGTCAAGTGGAGTGATGTCGCGGGCCTCGAAGGTGCCAAAGAAGCACTTAAAGAAGCAGTGATCTTGCCCATTAAATTTCCACACCTGTTCACAGGTCAGAATTCCAGCATGTATTTGCTGTTGGACAGTGAGGACCAGCTCTGGGTTCTGAGAAGAGCGTTATGCCCATGCATCAGAGACTCAAGCTGAGCTCTTAGCAAGAGACTGGGATCTGTCTGAGAGAAGTTTAATGCGTAGATGTAGAAAATGTCTGAGTGGAATTAGAGGGGCTTAATCAGATAAATAGGTTCTGTTTTTCTACTGAATTTTGAAGACTGCTGGTTTCTCTTTTGCAGGAAAGAGAACACCCTGGAGAGGGATTCTCCTGTTCGGACCACCGGGAACAGGAAAGTCTTATTTAGCAAAAGCTGTGGCAACAGAAGCAAACAACTCTACTTTCTTCTCAGTATCTTCCTCTGACCTTGTCTCAAAGTGGTTAGGGGAAAGTGAAAAGTAAGTCAGATTTGCCAGAGGTCCAAGAAAACACTGTCAAGCAAGAGTTAATGTAGAGTAGATAAGTTGCTGTAAAGAAATTGAATTTGAAGGAAGGATCCTGTCTTTTTAAAATCGAACTACAAGTGTTTCTGAGCTTCATGCTGCAGTGCTGTGTAAAGGTACCATGTGCTGCATCCTGTGCTGCTGCAGCTTGGCCTCTCTTCAGTGCCCAAGATAAGTTTCTAGGGGACGATGGACCTCATCCCTCTTCTGAACTCAGCTGTGATTGCACACTACATCAGTCAGAAGTCTTGGGGTACTCTGCCTCTTGGCATCTCCCTGCTTCTCTGTCCCAGCAACTGTGCTGTTGACACATGGCATTTCTTTATCTGTACAGAGGTGTTTTTACTTTTTCCTGATATTAATCGAATCTGGAAGAGGCTTGAAAAAAGTTGAAGCACGGGAGCAGCCGTGAAAGGAAATGTCATGGTTCCCTCGTTACATCTTCATTTGTTATTATGTGATACATGAAGAAGGCCAGGAAACCTGAAGCAACGTGTTGGCTGCAGTCTAGAACTGTAGGAATTTGTCTGTCTGGGCTTCCAGTGGAGACTTCCTGAATTAAGAAAAGGCTCTGGGTTTGTGGTACAGAAAGGGCTTTCATATGATCATGGGAGTACTTGTCAAAACCATGCTTAGTTTGACTGAGCAACACCAAAGCTGCTAGTATGAAATCATTATCTAAAGTATTTGAACTGGGTTTTTTTTTTCCCCAAAAGCTGGAAACCTTAAGCTGTTTTTCTGTTGCAAAAGGAATACAGAACTGGAGTTCAGCTTGGTATTTTTTCTGTTTGACTATATTTGAGGCTGTTGCCAGAGATTTGGTGCTGGTAATATGAAGAATTTCCAAGCATGTTCCTATTTATTTTTTTGTTTTATTTTAGTAAAATTTGTTCATAAGATATGGCTACATTACCTATTGTTTGGTTTTGTTGGGGTGGTTTTTTTTCAAACCAACTTTTCTTCTTACTTAAAAAGTATGAAGTGATGTTGAGTAAAGTAAATATACATGTTGTTTCTTACAGAATCACTAGAGTTAATCCAATTAGGAAATGAATGTTAAGTAAGAGGAAACCATGTTCTTTTGAATGTGTCGAGTGGTGGATTTGTATGGTCCAGGCTGCCTTGTAGGACTGTACACTGAAAAATGGCTTTTCCTTGCAAAATAGTGCCTGGAGCACTCTAAAATACTTCCCCTCCCTTTATGCTGGTCTGTCTCAGTATAATGCTGAGTCTTGGAGCTGAGAGAATGTTGTGTCTTTGAGTAGCTTTATTTTAGCCTTTGCTTTCTAGCTTCTTGTAGCCTTTAAATAACTGAAGCTGTTTCCTTTTTTAAGGCTAGTGAAAAACTTGTTCCAGCTGGCCCGAGAAAACAAGCCTTCTATTATCTTCATTGATGAGATCGATTCCCTCTGTGCATCGAGGAGTGAAAATGAAAGTGAGGCTGCTAGAAGGATAAAAACAGAATTTCTAGTCCAAATGCAAGGTAAGTTCACTTGGTTCTCACAATCAGTCAAAGGAATTCAAATGAGTGGCTTTAGTGTAGCTTGCTTGAGTTTTGCAGTGATCAATTTTGATGGCATTTTCTGTTTATCATCTAAATGGTGAAATTATTTCTGCCCTGATATAGGAGTTGGTAATGACAATGAGGGAATCTTGGTCTTAGGAGCGACAAACATACCCTGGGTTTTGGATTCTGCTATCAGGAGAAGGTATGATGGCATTTTCTTCCTGGTGTGAACTTTGCAACTGTTGTAAGGCTTCAGTCTGAGGCTGCTTGAGCTAATAATGCAAGTCATGTTTGCAGACATGACCAGTGTTCTTCTACTCAAATCTATGAGATGGACTGAGCAAAACTAATAGCCCCTTGCCCCTTTAAAGAAGTAGGTTGTTCGCTCTCATATTGGCCCTGCATTGTATTTGATCTCTTGGTTAGCTGCTTGTGCTTAAGCAAGCAGAAGACTACTCCATTTCCTTACTAGCTGGTTTTCCAGTGGGCTTGGGGGACAACATACAAAATACACACCTCAAGGCAAGAGGAGGTAGAGCTTTCCTTTTCAGCTGTTAACTCAAGCTATTCAAGAGTTTTATTTCATGGATATGTACCTTTATGTTACACAGAAAGGCCATGTTTTTTTGCTGGTCAGGCATAATTGGCAATCTTTTGGTGCATGTTTTAACTCAGGGGTTTTTTTGTAGATTAGCAGGAGCTTTCTTTGAGCTATGACAAGTATGAATGTGTTGTGATGAGGACACAGCTTAAATAATGGCCATTTGTGTAAGCTAAAGAAGCATTAGTTTGTTGTGACTGTCACTGACTTTTAATTAGGTTCTTCTTTCAATCTGGCCAAAAGTTGATTGGGTGCTGGACCCATGCTTCCAACATGTATGACTATAGTTTTGTGTGAGACAGATTTAGAGGTGAATATGGTGCTTAAAATTTCAAGTCATTCTTGAAATTCCAGCTGTGGGAGCCACAGGACAAGACAGAAGTGGACCTGATAGAGTGAGTCCAGAGGGGACCATGAAGATGATCAGAGGGCTGAAACACTTCTCCTGGGAAGGCGAGCTGAGAGAGTTGGGCTTGTTCAGCCTGGAGAAGAAAAGGCACCAGGGAGATGTTGTGGCCTTTTGATATACAGAGGGGGCTTATAAGAAAGATGGAGAATGTTTGGGTGCTATTTTTTAACCAAGGCCTTTAATGACAGGACAAGGAAGAGGGTAGGGTTAGATTGGATGTAAGGAAGACCTTTTTTTCTTAAATTTTATTATGATGATCAGGGTGACAAGACACTGGCACAGGTTTTCCAGAGAAATTGAGGATGCGCCCTCCCTGGTAGTGTCCATGACCAAGTTGGATGGGGCTTTGGGCAGCCTGGTCTTGTGGAGGGTGTACCTGCTCATGGCAGGAGGGTTGGATTAGTTGACCTTTAAAGGTCCCTTCCAACCCAAACCATTCTCTGATTCTCTGCAGTGTGAAAAAGTAGCTTTCTAGCTCTTGTCTATAACACTTAAAGGATCTTGCACAACAATGGCAGTAATCACATTAATTTGTCATGGATTTGGCCCACTTTGTCATGTATGTCAAACTAATAGTGTCCTACAGTATTTGGAATGGCTTTGATTTTGTTGGTGGGAAGTAATCCCTGCTGTGAGAACAGATGCTGCTTCAAAGAAAGAACTGCAGTTACCAGTGTTTTCTCCTGACAGCTGTATGGAGAATATGACTTGAAATTTGCTTCCAACTATGTTTTCTTTAATTTAGTTGGAGACTGTAGGAAGTAGTTTTGCCAGCCTGTTATCAGGCAGTTCTGTCTTGGGGCGTGCAAAGGGTACAAATATACTCCAACACTTTTTTTCCCCCCTCTGTTTTTGGGGTTTGTTTTTTTTTTAAAAACAGACTCTGCTGGAGAGAATGTGGGAAAACTTCAGTCTGAAGAGATGTTCTTTGTCCTGAAAAAGAAACAGAATTAAACCCAGTTTAATTAAACCCAGTTGAATTAAACCCAGTTTAATTCTGGGTGTTACTTTATGCTAGCACAGAATTATTTGTGAGAACAGGTTGTTCAGTGTTTGCCTTAGAAATATTTCTTTAAAGATTTATAATACTGAAACTGCTTCTTTCTAATGTTGTCAGGAACGAGCTCTGTGCTTATTTTCATCAGGCTCTTTCCACAGCTGCTAGCATGGGCTGCCATCTGTGGAACACTTTGTTTCTCCTTCTTTAACCCAGGTTTGAGAAGCGTATTTATATTCCTTTACCTGAAGACCACGCCAGGGCTGCCATGTTCAAGCTGCACCTGGGGTCAACGCCAAACGTCCTGACGGAGTCGGACTATCGCGAGCTGGGCAAGAGAACCGACGGCTACTCCGGTGCCGACATCAGCATCATCGTACGGGACGCCCTGATGCAGCCTGTCAGGAAAGTGCAATCAGCTACTCACTTTAAAAAAGTAAGTAGGGATTCAAGATGGTTTTGAGTTATTTCAACTCGGAGGACTACCTTAACTTAAAAATTCCTTGCATGTTAAGCTGAGTTTTTTGGCTTGGGGTAATTCTGCCTACTCAGGAATGTCATTCTTAGTGATCAGGGAGAACGTGGGTATTCTTCTTTTTTTTCTTCCTTCTCCTTTTGCTCCCATCCCCCACTGGTCCTCCCATGATTGTGGTGGAGCTAGTTTCTGGGTATTGATGCTGTGTAATCCAAGTTCTGACTCTTCTCTTGGTAGTGTTAAAAACATTCAGTTTGATTTTTGACTTAAATAGGAATGCTGTGGAGGTGCTCTGTTTCCTGGATCAAGTTACATGGTGGTTCATGTTTTTTCTAGCATGTTGAAATAAACGTTTCTGTGCTGGATTGACATCCCCTCCCCCGTCCCCCCCCAACTCCTTCAACATGAGTCCTTCCCATGGGCTGCAGTTCTTCACAAATTGCTCCAGCATGAGTCCCTCAAGGGGTAACAAGTCCTGGCAGCAAACCTCCTCCAGCATGGGCTCCTCTCTCCATGGGGCCACAGGTCCTGCCAGGAGCTTCCTCCAGTGTGGGCTTCCCTTGGGGTCACAGCCTCCTTCAGGTGTCTCCATCTGCTCTGGTGTTCCACAGGCTGCAGGTGGAATCTGTTCCCCGACATCTTCTGTGAGCTGCAAGGGGAAAGCCTGCCTCACCATGGTCTTCTCTGTGGGCTGCAAGGGGAAAGCCTGCCTCACCATGGTCTTCTCTGTGGGCTGCAGGGGCATCTGCTCCAGCACCTGAAGTGCCTCTTTCCTCCCCTTCACCAACCTGGGTATCTGCAGCTTCTCACATCTCTGCACTCCTACCTCTGCTGCAAAAACTCCTGCTAGGCTTTTTCCACTTGTTAACTGTTATCCCAGAGGCACTGTCAGATGGGCTGGAGCTGGCTGGTATTGGCCCTTTGGGACCTAGGGGAAGCTTCTAGCAGCCTCTTGCAGAAGCCACCCCTGCAGCCCCCACTCCCACTACCAAAACCTTGCCACACAGAAACCAAAACAGTGTCCCTCATCCACATGGGAACAGATGGGTTATAATAAGCACATTCTGCTGACTTCCCATATTTTTCAAACTGACAGATGAAGGTTTGGTAAAAGCATTGAATCAGGGTTACTTCAACAGTAGTACAGAGGCAAGACAACTGAGCAAGGTCTGTGCTTCATTGTTTGGGCAGCATGCTATGGGTGCTGCTGTAATATGAAAGCTACTTTATACTTATTCAAATGCATTCTAAAGAGACTTTTGAAACTATTTTGTTTGGCTTATCTTGCAGTTACCTCTCCATACTCTGTACTGTCCTAAACTTTTATTCTAAATGTTTGGGTCACCAAGACTTTATCTGACTAAGAGCCAACTTGAGTTCTTTAGCACCAATCTAAATCCATTAAATATGGGAATGCTTTTTCTCCTTTGGAGAATTTGGACATACTGATCTTGTTCAATCAAATTCATGTTCTCTAAACTCTTTAGGCTGTCAAGTGAGGAAAAAAAAGTAGTATGATAATGTTATCAATGGTCATAAGTGGTTCCAAACATATGTAGTGTGTATTAAATTTTTTGCTGTGTAGCATTTTTTGAGAGTAGACTCAAACTAGCACTATGTTTTGTTCACATTTTTACTGCAAGCTCTGATTTTTAGGGAAATTGATGTCTTTTGAGTGGAGGTGGGTCACGGTATTCTGCAGAGGGTTTTGCTGCTGTAAAGGCAAACTCTTGTTTCATTGCTCCTTTAAAGAGTAGGTGTGGGGGTTGGGTAAGGTAGGGGAAAATACCAGATTCTGAGATATGTGCTGTGTAACTTGTGTCTGCAGCAGCTCTTGGTCATCTCAGTTACAGGTTTGGGTTTTTTTTACTAGTAACTCAGCTAGGCTTAAAAGGATGAAGGGCCCTAAACCAAACTGCTGCAGTTACTTGGAATTGAAGATAAACTCTTTTTTTGCTGTGTGTTTTTTCCAAGGAACACATTCAGTTTAAGATTTGAAGGGAGAGGGGGCAACTCCAGCGGTAACACTATGTTGTAAGCTGCATTTCTTTAAAAATCAACAGTTACTTTCATGTATCAAGGACTTGCTGGATACTTCCCTTAAGGAATAATGCCTGGAGTATTCATTGTTGAATTTTAAGTGACAATGATGCTTCTGGCCTTTTAGTCATTGTCACTTTGTTCAGCTGTGTTTAGCTTTAGAAGAATCTGAGGTATGTCTCAAACTACCATGGAGCAATGAAATAAACTCAGTTACCACAATTTGTGGAGCAACACAAAAGCAATTCTTACCTCTTGCCTCCTTTTGCCCCCCTTCCCTCAAGGAAGGCAAAACAAAAACCCAACACTCAAACAACCCACAGATGCAGTACTCTGAGCACTCTGATAAACCAAGGTGATTCCGCTTTTGTTAAGTACTTTAATTGGATGAGATTTTCTATTTTTATAAGCAAGTCTTAGCTTTATTGATTATTTGCATCATAAGAGACAACTTGCCCCAGTTAAACAATTATGCCTTGAACATTACTAATTTATTGTAAAACATTCCTCTGTCTATATAATGCTACAGGTTTGTTGGTGTGTTTTGAATATTACAATCTGTGCTCTTTGGGATTGTGCTTTAAATGCAGGGGGAATGGCCAGCCCCTTTTCAGTGGTTACTGGAGACAGGACAAGGGGCAATGGCTGCAAGTTGGAGCACAGGAAGTTCTGCACCAACATGTGGAAGAACTTTTTCCCAGTGAGGGTGCCAGAGCCCTGGGACAGGCTGCCCAGGGAGGTGGTGGAGTCTCCTTCTCTGGAGATATTCAAGACCTGTCTGGATGCCTGTCTGTGCAGTATGAGCTGGGGAGCTGCTTTGGCAGGGGGGTTGGACCCGATGATGTCTTGAGGTCCCTTCCAACCCCTACGATTCTGTGATTCTGAAATGCAGTTTGGACAGGAAATTCCAGTTCTCTGCTGATAAAAATTGTCTTTCAATCTTTACATATGTTTTGAGTCCCTGCGGATGTCTGATGCTTCAGGTAGTGATGAAGGAAAAGGAAACCGTGGGTCCCAGTTAACACGTGGCACAGAGTGAACAAGAGACTGCTGGTGCAGCTCTCTTGATCCTGTCTGTGTGGGAAGAGATGTTTTGTGTTCTCCCAGCAGATGGCCCTGTTTTTCTGTCTAGTACCGCTGAGGCAGCGTCGGTGCTCAGGATTTTCTAGTGCCGGTGTCAAAGATGATGAAGCCATCGCTGGCTTCCTGAGTTAAAGGGCACTCAGGGGTAATTACAGAAAAGTTTTTTAGTAAGATGTTAACCAGAGACGAATGAAATGTCAAAGTGACTGGGGGCTAGGAAGGGTGGTCTTCACCTAGATTCCCAGGCATGTTAGTTTTCCACAGAAATCATCAACCTTGGGAGGATGTGGCTCCTGGGGTTTGACCTGATGTGAATTTAAGTGTCTGGCAACAGCTGCATGCTTTCACAGTCAGTGATGCCAGTACATTCATACAATTTCTTTTTCATGGGATGTGTGTTCCCAGTGGGTGGGAGACCTGCATAGCATCAAGGAATGGTTTTGCACTAAAGATGCTCTTCAGCTTCTGGGTTTTGTCTTTAAAATTACAACTCCCATAAAGTGAGTATTTTCTTATTTTTAGGTTAAAGGACCATCGGTGTCTAATCCAAATACAATGGTAGACTTGTTCACCCCTTGCTCTCCAGGAGATCCTGAAGCCATAGAAATGACGTGGATGGAGGTTCCAGGTGATAAATTACTGGAACCTCAAGTTTCCATGGTAAGTATTCTTTTGTAGCATTTCTTCCTTGCTTTGCAGAGTTCTGGAGAGACTTTAAGGTAATGACTCTTTCTCAAATGGTTGTGTGAGCCAGGTGGAGGAGCTGTTTTCAGAAACGCTGCACATAGGGAATTCCCAGCATACAGTGCTACAGTGTGGCATGCTGGTGGGAAAAGCCAGGGCTCTATCCCTGATACACTGTTTCTTTCTTGCTGCTGTTGAGGACCAGCAGGCAACTGGTGTGGTTTCATCCATAGAGAGAGCGTCTGGCTCTTCCACTGTTCTTCCACTTGTCTTCTAGTCATTTCAAACCTTTGGGATCCCTGCCCCACAGTGTGCTTCCTTCTCATCCCCACGTAGCATTAATATTGATACTGGGAAGTGGAAAATTATATCCAGTATAAATTGGAAAGTGTTGTACCATGGTGAATATTGCCCATGAAACAAATGCAAGTATAAACATAAAATGTAAAAAGATGGTGGATGTAATGGTAGTTTTTGTTAAACTTCAGCACAGATGACACAGTCCTTTCTGCTGTTTTCTTTGGGCATGTTAAAATACTTGGCTTTGTTCTAGGGAATAGGATACGTAATTTTAAGAAATTGAAATTTTAGTTCACTACTTAAAAAAACAAAACAAAGTTGCTGGACATTCATTGTGTATTTTTCCCCAAGAGCCACAAAAGAATATTCTGAATTTAAGTACAGTGTTTGATGGAAGGACTTGAGATCAAGTCTGTGCTGCTGCCAGTTCTTGTTTGCAAGCACAAGGTGGGAGGGGTGACAGAAGCCGGTGTGTTCTGTGGGAGTCGCAGGCCCCTGACACAGCAGGCACTGGCTGTAAACGCTGCCCTCGCTGTATTTCAGGGGAGAAGCTTCTCTGCATATTTGCATAACTGAGGAAGCCCCAGAGGAGGTGCGCAGGTGCAGTCCTGCCCTAAAACTTCTCCCCACATGGTCTAAGTGGGGTTTTTTTAATCTGTCTTTGTTGGGATTAAACGATTCTCTGTGCTCCTGGGGGTACCTGGGGTTTGATGTGCTACAGTTGCACAGGGTTTTTTTCAGTGCCTGAAATCAGTTCTTGTCCTGAAAAAGATCAGGCATTAATGCTTTCAAAGCAGGGCGTCTCTAGTCTAACGAGAGAAATACCAAGTCTGGACAATCACAGTGTTAACTTTCAGGTTTGGTTTTAACTGGATAGCAATATGCAGCGTTGGACATCTACTTTTTTCTGTTGCCTTTGTCTAGGACGTGATTTGTTTTCTTGCCCTCTTTATTCATAGGGTGTTTTAACTGCGTCTTTCAACTTCACAGGCCTGCAGTTTCTCTGAGCTCTGTTTTCTAGTATCTAAATATTTATCTAGGATATTGACTGAATTAAAGAGACAGAAATTACCAGTCATGAACAGTAAAACTCTGCTAGAGATGAATCACAAACTACTGCTCTGTGCTGTTGGACACTGAAGAGTACATGGGAACATCTGATTATTTTCCACTTAAAACTGCTGTAGTTCAAGTTGGGTTGCAAATGGTAACGGACCAAAATTTAGAAAAGGAAGTTCAGTTCTCTTCAGTAAAAAGAGATGAGTTCAGAAACTTGTTGAATTGATGAGTGGCTTAAACCTAAACCGGAGGTTGTGGTTTTGTTATTAGAAACCTCTCTGACAGTTGTCTGTCTTGCAGGGTTAACATGCTGCCTTTCTGAGAAAGGTTGAAGTCAAGTTTTGTGTAAATAGGTATTCCTGTGGTCATCTTGTTTTAACACGCTTTTTCATGCATATTTGTCCTGGTGACAAGATGATTAGCAACAGAACTATACTTGTTTCTGAAAACACCTGATTTCTTTTTGGTTTTTTTCCCTGACAGGCCGATATGCTCAGGTCACTAGCCAGCACAAAACCAACAGTTAATGAACAGGACCTG
The DNA here is from genome assembly GCA_022605575.1 of Laterallus jamaicensis coturniculus. Classification (NCBI taxonomy): domain Eukaryota; kingdom Metazoa; phylum Chordata; class Aves; order Gruiformes; family Rallidae; genus Laterallus; species Laterallus jamaicensis. The sequence goes on along the minus strand of JAKCOX010000002.1, from coordinate 10,093,114 downwards.
GAGAAGTTAAAGAAGTTTACAGAAGACTTCGGTCAGGAAGGCTAAACCAAAGATACATGTGGAGCATTAGAACTTTTTTTTTTTTTGCTTTCTTAAGTATTCTTGTGTCTTTATTGATGGCACTTCAAGTAAATGCCAATAAAATCACTCCTTTCTTCCTTTGCAGAAGGAATAGAAGATACCTTTGCAAAGACCCTTAAGCTTTTGTATTGTATTGTTTTCCTCAGATGTCTATTAAATGTCTCCTATTGAAAAATAATATGAAAATACAATTTTAGGGTGAGACAGCAAAGTGATGTGGTAACGTCTATTAAATACTAGAAAATTTTAAATGATTAGTTCAGTTTTAGATATTATATTAGACCTGGGCACAAGTGAGTTTTAAACTCCCAGTAGGCTCAATAAACCCTTTTTTGAAGGGTGGAAGAGAACACTTGTCAGGTGTCTTCAGTATCAGTCAATCAAGTCTCCATATTAATTGCTCTCATTTCATTTAGAAAAATGCAACAAAATTTGCTAATCAAGCATACTGTGAGTGTGGGCTTGCTACTGAGGTAAGGAAGAAAGCACTGTGAGGGTAAGACTACGTGGGCCAGTACTTTGTTCAGTTACTGATGAAATTGTTGTTTTTGCTGTTTCTGCTATGCTGTGTTTAAAAGTTTGCCTTAAACAGCAGGCCCTTTTTTTTTTAACCCTTTACTCGCCGACACACGTGCATCACTATGCAACTTGGCAAACGTTTGTTCAGTGCAGGCATCTCGGAAAGGTTTTACACTGCCTCTTCTTGGGTTTTGTTTTTAATCTGGATTTACCCTCTGCAGGAGCTTTTTTCTGAAGTTAAAAACAAGCATTGGTACTACCCTCTTAAGATTTCACCTGTCAAGGCTGGCAAGGCATAAGTAGTCTTTGTTGATGTATGGGAGGTGATGGGGGAAATAGCAGACTCTCACATGCGAGGAGAGCAGGGCAGATGATTTAGCCACAGATGTTCCAGTGATAAGTTATCTTGGAACCCTACTGATAACTATTGCAAATAGGTTACGTCAATTTAGTGCTTAAACTTTGAGAGAAGGCTGGCACTTTAGTACAGAAGTAGCACTTCCATCGGTCTCTTGCTGAAGAACTGCAAATTGAGATGTGCCTGAATGTAACTTACAAACACTACAGTGTCAGCATCGAGTTTGTGCCTTGTAAGTTTGCACTGGCTGTAGATAAGAAACATCATTAGGATACCAAGAATACTCTCATGTTCCATTATCGTACAACTCTATCCTGCATATGCTTTGTGTAACTTGCATTAAAAGAAATTTGCACATTTTGTGTGTGTATGTTCTATGTACATATACACATATATGATCATCTTTGGATGGGCTTTGGTTTCCTTCATGTACATATTTTGTGTACTTTATAAATCATAGGATGGGTGAAATTTGCTGTACTTAAATGAAGTAAAATGTTACAGTACAACATCAGCTATGCTCTTTGAGTATTTCTTCAATCTTACGTACAAGAAGTTACTGCTTGATTATTTTTATTTAGACTTTAGTTTCTGCTTAACTGATAAACGAAATAGTTAAAAATTCTTTAATCTGCAAGGTGCTGAGATTTTGTTTACTAACATGGCAAAACATTCTTTCCAAAATAGTTCAGTTACCCACAGCTTTACCTTTGTCTTGCGTTGGAACGTGTAAATGTGAATCAGTGGGTTGCAAATCTTTTTGTGGACCCTTTGGGTGGGAGAGGGGGGAGCAGTGTAGGTGCAGGCAACTATGAATAGTAAAATTAAACCTACTTGCAACAGGATTGCCTCTTCTTAGTTGCCCTTTGTGGATGCTTTAGAAATGAGTCACGTACTGGCAGGGCTCTCTGAGGTTTGAAGCTACTCTCTGAAGTCCTTGTCTCGTGTCCTTTTTAAAGTGAGAGTCCTTACAGCAATCTTAAAATTCTCAGGAACTTCTCTTTTTATGGTATGCTGATTTGTCCTATGGGTTTCCATTAGCTTAACTGTAATCCTTTACCTTTAATGTAGAAGAAAAATATAATGTATGTTTTAAATTGACATCTTGCTGTTTGCTCAGTTCTGGGATCACACCTGTAACAGAAGCATTCATGTTTGGTGTTTAAAGTTGTTTTTAGAAATATATTCCAAATAAACAAAGCTGTGTAGAATTTGCGGCTACCAGGGCAACTTTTTGGTTTGCTGTCTTTGGTTTCCCATTTGAGGGAATAAATGTGTGTGTGTGTGTGTATGTGTATGTCACAGAGCTAAGTTATCCCAGAGCAGGTTATTTGGGGGAGGAAAGGGGTGCTGCAAAATCACTTTTCAGTTTTCAGTGTTACTTGAAAATGCAGAAAATTAAAGAATTTATAAAAAGCCCTATTTGCTATACATAGTCAAAACTTCAGTAAATACCAGATAAATTAGCTGTGCATTTTTCATAAGGTCTGATGGGTGACTCATCTTGGGGTAGTTCGCTTTAAATCTTTTTTTTTTCCCCTGCCTGCTGCTGTTACTGCCTACTCTGACTGCAGTGTGAAAAAATGTCATTTTCTTTCCTTCCTGTGGGTAGAACAGTTTGGCAATTAAATCAGTTGTACATACGCTGCTTGTGTTTTTCACAAATGGTATCTTCACACTGACATTAAACTTGGGATTTCCTGCCCCCTGTTGTAGGCATCTCAGCGCATGTACTTGGAGGGTTAGAAAAGCTCAGTAAACTGTGGTGTGTCTCTTTCCCCTGGCTTACCTGTCAGCTTTCTTTTGTCATCCTCTAAAACGTTCCAACCTCTTTTAAAGGTGGTTGTTTGATTGGTTTTGTTTTTCAGATTATCTGCTGGTCTCTGAATATGCTTTTGTTTTAATTAGTGGGACAGGACACACGTAGCTGAGGCAGATGCTCTTGAATCAGCTTCTGTTCACGCTCCTGTGTCAAAGGTGTCTGAGCAGCCTTGGACCTTTTTGTCAGCTGAGGCAGAAAAGCTGCTGAATGTTCTCTGGGCAGGTAATCTGATCTCCTTTTTGTGTTTATTTAGTCATCTTCCTAATAATACATGATGATACTTTTTCATCTTGTATGTAGGGATTATCTTGACAAGAAGCTTTCTAATAGTTCTTAAGCTTGTTGAAATACACAGGAGCATCTTTATCTTGCTGTTTACTCTTCCCTTCCTCCAGAATGACAAGCTTGTTTCATGACTGGCTTCCACACATGGCTTTGGTCTTAACCAGACCCATACTAGTAATCATGGTTGACTTAAAGCCATTCCTGTAACTTACATAAACTCTTGTGAGAGCCTGGTGGACTCTTTCCTACCGTGTTGCTTTTCCAACAGGTACACAGTTCTTACCGAAACATTGCTCCTTTTATCCTTGAGCAGGTAGCTTTTGTTGTATCTCTTGTGGCATAGCTTCACTGTTTTGCCTTTGAGTATCTTTTTTCCTTTAGCTTTTTATTAACAACATTTTAATCTAGCCATTTTTTTAATTCCACAAATCTTCGGTCGTCATAATGAGCTGTGTCAAACTCTTCATTGTTCATTCATCCTCCATGCTGGTGTTTGTGTACTGGCAGCCCAAGTATTAGATAAGCTTGTCCTGTTATTCCTCCTCTGGTCCCTGTTGACCTAATTAGAATTCTTTCTCTCCCTCCCTACCTCTGCATACACACACAAACACACACACACACACACGCCCTTCTGATGGGAGCTTTTTGACTAGGTCGCTGTTTTGTGCCATTTTTTGTGTACTCGCCTTTGCAGCCTTTATCCTATCCAAGATGCTCCAACTTGATGAATGAATCAAGGATACTTCTTCCTCCATCTGACCATCTCAGTTTTGGGGGATGCCAGAGTCCATCTGTCCATACCATCTGTGCGTGCTACCTGCCACGGGCACAATCTGCTAGCCTTCTGCAGGAACGCTTGATGTTTGAGGGCTCATCTGTCTGGGCTTCTCAACCATCATAGGAACAAAATACTCCATCTTATCTGAACCGTGAGCAGGAACTGAGATCTCTTCTATAAAACAGCTTTGGTTGTGTTTTGAGACACCTCCAGGAAATAAGTCACTGACACCTGAGCACAGGCCTGATGGTGATAATGGAGCCACGGGTTCTTTTCCTGCTTGGTGACCTATTACCAGGCACCGTGCCACGAATTGGCAAGACTTGCTTTTGCTCTGCCCTCCCTCCTCCTCTGCTGCCTCAGCTAATTTAAATCTAAGCTATTCAAGGCAGGGACTTCGCTTTCAAACATGCTCAGTGTCACATGTGTTCTGTCAACTATAAACAGTAATTTCCTCTGACTCACTCTGCGATGGCCGGTGACTCCGCAGGTAATTTGTTACAAAAACCTCGACTGGGGTAGTTGCCTGCTGCTGCTCTGCCAGTGTCCAGGCAATAACGAGTCAGCTGGCTGAGGGACTGAGAAAGTCACTATATATATCACCATCTCATACAGGAAACACAGTGGCAAATGAGGACTGTTACTTATAGCTGTGACGTGGGCTCTGGAGGGGTCAAGTGACTCATTTGCCCAATAGAAAGCTGAGGGGGGGGAATAAAATTCAAGCTACACAAATTCAAATTATTAATGCTCCTTCCTCCCCTCCTTGCAGGCTGGAGCCTGGAGGCTCTGGCCTGTCAGGGCCTGATTCGTTGCAGCTTTTTTTTTTTTCTTTTTTCTGGTAAGACTTTAGAAAATCTGGAAAAGTAGCTGGTGGCTGTTTTCAAATGTGTTGTTTAAAATACCAGCTGGGCCTGAGCTCACTTGGAGTTTTAATGCTTTAATGAAGTAATCACAGCCATGAATCGCTCTGTACACAACCAAACAGCAAAGCCATTACTGGGTTAATCTTTACACCTGCTCTCGTTTTGGTGTGGACTTGTGTTCACATCTGAACTTGCTCCATCTCTAGAATTAATCATGGAGGGTCTTTTTTCTTTTTTGCTTGTTTTTATCTGCCTGAAAACCTCATGCCTGTGATGCACGTGTCCACTGTCAGTACGGAAACGAGGAGGTGGTTTGCTACCTGACAGCAAACCTGGTGTGGCTGCAGCGTATAGCAAGAGTTTCCCTGGGAGCCACAGGGCCTGCTAATGGAGCCTAAAATCTTCTCTCTGCCCTTCGTCTTCCCTGTCCATTCACCAGCTTCCAGACAGAGAAGGGGCATCTGTGTCATTGCCTAAACGCACACGGAGGGCTGTGATACATGTGTATAGCCGTACACGTGTACACCCAGCACTTTTAGCACTGTGAGGTGCCTCCTTGTTCCAGGTTTGGATGGGCTCAGTCTAGCAAGGAACAAACTTGTTGGAGCACATGTGGCGACTTTTTTGAAGGGCATAGTGGTGGTGGTGGTCTTCCTGGGTGGCATGAAGCCCCATGCAGGGTGAGACATGCTGGTCTGTGCATCAGATTTCCTGTTGCCTGCATAGGGTGATGATGCTCTGGGCTCCTATGGGTTTTTTTCCCACACCTCAGGTGTGCAAAATGGTTTCAATAAAACTTTGCAGCTCTCGGGCTTGTTCTCTTGGGCCACCTTTTGTGTACAGCAGGCTCACTTCACTGCAGTAGGTACTGGAAACGTATGATGTTTCTTAGACAAAGAAAAAGGTTTTGATCAGAATTTTCCTTTGATGTGAAATGTTAATTGGCAATCTATGCCTGCCTCTTTCCTGTTGCTTTTGAGTAGTATTCCCTTTTCTTGCTGTTCTCTCTAACTTTGGTTTCTTTCTCTTTTTTTTTCTGTCTGACTCACCCTCTGTCTTTCACACCTTTTTTTTCCTCAAGTGGAAGATAAGGCACTGATTCCTTTCTAAATCCTATTTCAAAGCTCTTCATGTTCCAATTCCTCCAGGGTTTATACCAAAGCAAACTCATGTGCGACAAAGCATGAGCTGACAGAGCGTCTTTGATTTCCCTTTTTCCCTTCGAAGAGCCAGGGCACGTCTGTACGTGCTGTCCTTTCCTTGGCTGACAGCAGGACAGCAATGGGCTGTGCTGGTAGAGGATGGGGACAGACTTGGAGGGCTGCAAGCAACTCCGACTTCTTTGATAGCAATGCAAAGAGGAGAAACGGCTGGAAGCGGAAGTTTCCTTCTTTCCTGCAAGCTCTTTTGTGCTTGGTTTAAGGGAGAACTGAGTGATGTGCACGGGATCTTTTAAATTTCCAATGCGTAACAGCAGTGCATGCCAAAGATAATTTCCAGGGGCTGACAACAAGGGCAGATGTTGTGTAATTGCACCCAAGAAATAAACACCAGCCTCTTCCCAGTGCTGTGTATATCCTGCGCATTACCTGGAACTGGAAACAGATTCCATTTGTGTTAAAAGATTGAGCAAGCAAGGTTGCCTGAATTGCTTTGAAAGAGAACCTGGCGTGAACCTGAAGGAAGAAATTTCAGTTCTCCCAGTATTTTTCTGAGCGTGTCAACACAGTGAACAGCAACAGGAGAGTACGAATCTCTCCCACACGGCGACATGGGGAAGGGCGAGCAACTCTAGACACATGGAACGTGGTCAACAAGACGTATGAAGACCTTGAGATCAATGCAGTGGCTTTACAAGCACCAAAACTACCCAAGAAGATCACCTACAAAAGGTAAGTTTGTAAGAAACCAGAGGCCTGCTGAGACTAAAAATCACAAACTCGACCTTTTGTCGTAAGACTGAATCACACTCATGTGGTATAACAGCCACGGCTTGACTTGGGGCCGGTATTACCGGTAGCTTAATCCTCAAAACAGAGCAAACTCTCAAAAGTATAGGACCTGTCAATCTTCAAAGGTTACCTAGAGGTCCATGTTTCCAATAGGCGTGATATAAAGCACAAAGCTCTGCTTATTTTGGAGAAACAACAGGAATGGCTTGGGTGAGAACAGCTTTGCCACCAAACTGCTCAGCAGAAATCGAGTAAAGTGAGAGAAAACAGACCAGAAGTTGCTGGAAGTGCAACTACAAAAACATTCCCTGTCTGGCTAAAAAGTGAAACTATTATTGAAAATACATATCCAGGAAGGCAACAATTGAGAGAACTGTTGAGGAAATAATTGAGAGGGGGAGACCCTGTTGCTCTCTACAACTACCTGAAAGGTGGTTGTGGTGAGGTGGGGGTTGGTCTCTTCTCCCTGGTAGCTGGTGACAGGACAAGGGGAAATGTCTTGAATTTGTGTCAGGGGAAGTGTAGGTTGGATATTAGGAAAAGTTTCTTTACTGAAAGGGTTGTCAGATATTGGGACAGACTGCTCAGGGAGGTGGTGGATTACCATCCATGGAGGTGTTTAAAGAAGAGTAGATGTTGTACTTGGTGACATGGTCTAGTGTTGGACCTAGAAGGGCTGGATAGATGGTTGGACTCGATGATCTTAAGGGTCTTTTCCAACCAAAACCATTCTATGAAACAGGGAAAGACTGCCTCTGAAGAAAGGTGAAACATGATACAAACATTGCTCAAACAACGTGATAGCTTTCACAGTGATTCCTGAGGGACTGAACTGAAAACAGCCAGGAAATGCTTCCTCCCTCAGCTGTCCACCTAGCATTGCTATCTGAAGATCTAAAACAGTATTGTTCCCAAGGAGCTAATTTCTCCATGGGTGAAATTTTGTTTTAAAGCTCTCTCTGTCACTGTATGTGTCGTGCAAAGGGTATGAGTCTGTGTGGTGGAGGGAGGCCCTCCTGTTGAGTCACAAGGTTCAGAAAGGACCCCCTTGCTTTCGAAACCGGTTCTCAAAGAGAAGCCTAGGTGCAGCTAGGTCCAGTCTTAGTCCCAGACTTGGTCAATGGTTGGTGTTTAAAGGAGTATCAGAGCCAGTGTTTGCCTGTCAGAGCCCCTAAAGGACTTCCACCAGGACAGTTTTGCAAAGTTGAGGATAAGTTTATTAAAGTGACAGCTGTGAAGAGCTCGGAATTGCTGTTGATAAATGCGCTTACTGCCATAGTGCCAGTACACTGATTGCAATGCCGGCAAAACGCTACCCCAGGTATTCTTCACCAAAAAGGTGAAGTAGCAGTGCTTCCCAAGGAGGCTGGGTGGAGAAGGAGCACAGCCCCTCAACTGCCTCTTCGGGGTCTCCCATTTCTTGCTTCTGCCCTGGGGTAACTTCCTCAATGTTCTTTATACCCCAACCCTAGTTGTCCCCTCCCTGGGATGATATTTAACATGATTTGGGTGGAGAGTCAAGTACTATAGTCATATATGTTTTCCACATACTTCTTTTTAGCTCATTATTACATTTAGGGGTGCCAACTTTAATAGTAATTTCACAGATAGTTAGTAAAATGTCTCACTCTGGGAACCATGGCCTTCAAGATTCTGTGTAGAAACCATTTATCTGCTTATTCCTCATTCTCTAGCCAAAACAGGTCCATCTTGCCACCATAAGTCTCCCTCCTTCAGCTTTTTCTCATGCAGACTTTGTGGATCTCCATCTGCAATGTCAGCACAAAAGATAAGGGGACACCAGCATTTTTAACCTCCCATGTGCAATTCTCACAGTGCTGAGCCCAAGCTCAGAATCACAACTGCAAGGTGCAGCAGCTGTGGATTTCCTAGACAGGTTGGGAGCAAGGGCATGGGGAACGATGGTCATATTCACCTTACCATTCACAGAAAAAAAACCCAAACCAAGCTGTTGTTATGATGCCCAGGTGCACTGCAGGTTTGTTAACAATGTGTCAGTGGAGTTTCTTAGGTCTGTGAGGCTCTTCCCTTTCTCTCATTATCCAGCTTCCCAGCTGGAGATGCCACCCTACAGTAAGCACACTGCTGCTGTAGGTACTGGTATCAGAGCTGTTCAACATCTTTGTCGGTGATATGGGCTGTGGGATTGAGTGTGACCGCAGCAAGTTTGATGACAACACTAAGCTCTGTGGTGCAGCCAACATGCTGGAGGGAAGGGATGCCATCCAAAGGGCCTTGACAGGCTTGAGAGGTGGGCCCCTGCGAGCTGTGTGAAGTTCAACAAGGGCAAGTGCAAAGTCCTGCACATGGGTCAGGCAATCCCAAGCACAACTACAGGCACACCCCACCACCCACCCTCAGAGTGCTGTGTCCAGCGCTGGGGTCCCCAGTACAAGAAAGACACTGAGCTATTGAAGTGAAGGTTCTGGGGAGACCTTATCGCAGCCTTCCAGTACCTAGAGGGGCCTACAGGAAAACTGGAGAGGGACTGGTTTACAAGGGCATGGAGTGACAGGACAAGGGGTACTGGCTTTAAAATTAAACAGGGTAGATTTAAATTAGATATATGGATAATTTAAATTAGATATATGGATAATTTAAATTAGATATATGTCGAAGCACTTCCCTGCGAGGGCATTGAGGCCCTGGCACAGGCTGCCCAGAGAAGCTGTGGCTGACCCCTCCCTGGCAGTGTCCAAGGCCAGGTTGGATGGGGCTTTGGGAAACCAGGGCTAGTGCAAGGTGTCCCTGCCCACGGCAGGGGGGTTGGAGCTAAATGTCTTTGAGGTCCCTTCCAACCCAATGAAGTCTGTGATTCTATGATTCTTTCCTTCCATTCCCCTGAAGCATAGATTCCCTGTAGAAGCACAACTTCTTCATCTCCTCTTGACAAGCATCTCCTTGGTTTATACACACAGCAGTTCAGTTCTTTCTTATTGCACCACAGAAAGAGGGAGCTCTTACCAGTGTGGAGAAGAGAGTCATGGCATCTGAGTTCAGTGTCAAAGGGGGAAAGGAACTGCCACAGCACTGAGAAGGTGTAGGCATTGAAAGCTGAAACAGCTCCAGAAAAGTCTGACACCTGTCACATCTTGAAATACTGCCATTGTAGGAATGGATCTACTGATCAATTTTAGGATGAAGACGTTCAAAATAAAAGGACTAAGTGTTCTGTAATATAGACTGCAGCATACCTTCTATTAGAAAAACAATCACTTTTTATTAGGAATCAAAACATCCTCTTACCCAGGATTCGATGTAGAGTAAGCAGTGGAGAAATCATACTCAGTACACCTGAGAGGAAGGAGACTTTGGTGGAACTACATTTTTCAAACTCACCAGTCTGTTGCTTCTACTTGACTCGTGCAGTTTCCTGCAGGTGTTCAATCCTGGTGGCCCCGGAGGAGGTTCCCAGGGGGGCTGGGAGCTGCCTGTGGCAGCTTCTGGGTCAGGAAAACACACACCTCGTGTCTCTGGCTCCATCTGGTCAGACAACTGTTGTTATCGATCACGTCACGTGTGCTGCCTTGTAACACGAGCTTCCAGTGTAACCACCTGCTCCAATACAACTTTTGAGGCGGTAAGAGCAATTTGAAAGCGGGTGCTCCTAATGCCAAGAGGCAGCGTGGATATCCCTCTGCAAAAAGCCTTCAGGGACTTAAATGTTTTAGCACCGGGCTTTCCAAGGTGAAGAAGGACATCCCAAGCCTGTCTGACCCTGCCCCTTCCCGCCTGCTCTCAACAGCACTCACTTCAGCGCCATTTCCCTCCCACCCGGGGAGAGGGAAGCTGCTCAGCCTTCTCCTCCAGCCCTCAGCCCGCTTCTGTCCAAGTGTGAACAGAAAATCGGCCCAGTGTGAACTCTGGTATAAATATAAATGATACTAAATGAAATTCAAGACCATCTTGGTCCCAAGTCTCATTTATGACTTTTTAAATGGCACACTAGAGATGCCCTTTTATTACTGGGTTGCTATTGATTTTATGTCAATAGATCTATTGCTCAATCAGTAAAATATCAGTACGGTTACTTCTTCAGCATAAAGTAAAAAATAATTTTACCAGGTAATTGCTCACAATTTATGAGTAGTTAATTTTAGATATTGTTTTACCTTTTAACTAAAACAGCTATGGCAAACACACTAAACAGTTAAAGAAGCTCAAAAAGGAGTGTGAAGACAACAAGTCTGATTCAAACGGTGCTTCCAGCATTTTTGTTCCTGTGTTCTCATCCCAAAAGGGCTGCAGAAGACCTGAGGAGCTAGGCTGGTGGCTGGGCTGTTCATGTACACGTCACCTGTAGACCTGGAACACTCTGCTCAGTTTTGCTCCCCACTATACAAAAAAAGATGCAAACAGGCTGGAGAGGGGCCAGAGAAAGTCCACAGAGGTACTACAGGACCAGGAAGCCTGCCGTATGAGGAACAGCTGAGAGAGCTGGGTTGGTTCAGCCATGAGAGAGGAAGGCTCAGAGGAGACTGTATCCCCGTGTTTTGGTATTTAAAGGGTGGCTACAAAAACAATAGAGACCCCCTCTTTTAGCAGGGGTTCCATGGAAAAGATGAGGACCACTCTGGGTTTGTGTAGCAAAGTTTTAGTAGCAGGGGTGGGGTAGGGTGGGGGGTGCTGCAGGGGTGGCTTCTGTGAGAAGCTGCTAGAAGCTTCTTCCCCTGCATCCAACAAAGCCAATACCTACTGGCTCCAAGAGGGATACATTGCTGGGCAAGCCTGAGCCCATCAGTGGCAGCAGTATCTTCTGTGATGCAAGAGCTAAGAAGGAAAAAACCCAACAGAACTACTAATGGCAGCTTCTGCAGCCAGACAGAGGAGCGAGAAGCAAGAAACGACACAGGTTAGTGAAGAAGGAGGGTGAGGAGGTTCTCCAGGCACTGGAGCAGAGATTCCCCCTGCAGCCTTTGGAAGACCCCATGCCAGAGCACGTGGAGACACCCAAAGGAGACTGTGACTCCACAGGAAGCCCACACTGGAGGAAGCTCCTGGCAGGGTCTGTGACCCTGTGGAGAGAGAAGCCCATGCTGGAGGAAGTTTGCTGGCAGGACTTGTAACCCCGTGGGAGACAAGGGTTTGATGACAGGTTGGCCATGAGCCAGCAGTGTGCCCTGGTGGCTAAGAGAGCCAATGGGATCCTGGGGTGCATCAGGAGGAGTGTGGCCAGCAGGTCTAAGGAGGTGATCCTCCCCCTCTATTCTGCCCTGGTCAGGCCCCACCTGGAGTGTTGTGTCCAGTTCTGGGCTCCCTGGTGCAAAAAGGACAGGGATCTCCTTGAGAGAGTCCAAAGAAGGGCTACGAAGATGATGAAGGGGCTGGAACATCTTTCCTATGAGGAAAGGCTGAGTGAGCTGGGACTGTTCTGCCTGGAGAAAAGAAGACTAAGGGGGGACCTAATTAATGTTTATAAATATCTGAAGTATGGGATGCAGGGGGAATTGCCCAGCTCCTTTTCAGTAGTCTGTGGGGACAGGACAAGGGGCAATGGCTGTAAGCTGGAGCATAGGAAGTTCTGCACCAACATGTGGAAGAACTTTTATATAGTGAGGGTGACAGAGCCCTGGGACAGGCTGCCCAGGGAGGTGGTGGAGTCTCCTTCTCTGGAGATATTCAAGACCTGTCTGGACACCTGTCTGTGCAATAAGTGCTAGGGAGCTGCTTTGGCATGGTGGTTGGACCCGATGATTCTGTGATGCTGTGATTCTGTGACCCACGCTGGAGCAGTTCAGGAATAACTGCAGCCTGTGGGAAGGACTCGCATCAGAGGGGTTTGTGGAGCAATCAGTCCTTTAAATAATCTCCCCAAGTGGTGCTTTCCCCAACATTGGGCACTTTAAAGATTCATCTGGGCAGGGTGCTGAGCCATGTCGTCTGGACCACAGTTTTGCCAAGAAAGGTTGGACCAGATGATGGTGAGGTCCCTTCCAACCTGCTGTTCTACAACTCCAAGAAAAGGACACTTGCAATGTGAGCCATTTGTGCCTCAGCACTACCAATTCACAAATTTGTTTCTATGTTCAGATGACTGCTCTGAGCCGCTAGTTGCCACACTTTGGTTCGTACTGAGAATCTCAGCCCACAGTGTTGCTATTGCAAGTCGGCTGAAAGATTCAAATTAACCGAGGAAGCAGAAACCCGCAGCTGCTACTGCTCTTAAGGGTTTGGCTGCTGCCTACATCTGCTCGTATTGTACTCCCTCTCCTCCTCTAAACACATTGCTATTGTATTGGAGCTTCTTCTAAAGATTGATTAGCAAAGCAATGGGCATGTTTTATCCATCCTTTTTCCCTCCCAATCCTCAGGGTGTACGCAGGCATTGGGCAGCTTCCTCTCTAAAATTATACACTTTCTGACGTTGTTTATGAAGGTCACATTAATTAAGTATTTCTTTAGGTACAACTGCAGTTGCTCTGGACCGTAGAGCAACGATGTTTATGTTAGCATTCAATTCCCATTTCAACAGTCATTGAGAAAACAGTTTTATAGTAAACAATTCCCTTGTGCCAAGAATGTGTTTCCTCTGTGAATGAGGTCACATGAGATGAATACAAACCAGATAACTTGGGGAGGGCAAGCTGTAGGTTCTGTGGGCATACTTTAGAAGAATCAAAAACATCTGCTGGGGGAATTAATTTGTGGCTTATATGCAGTTCCTAAGATCTCTACCTGTGAATGTAGTTTTCACACAGAAATATGTGATGCGTTACAATCCAGGGCACAGAACAAGGACAGGCATTATCAAAGCTGTTCTGTCAACCCCAAGGATGTAAGGTGGCCTCCTAGCCAAAAGGGAAAAGCAGTAGGTATTTCTCCATAAAATCTACTATAAGGGATCTCCATGTTAGTCTGGAGGGACTGATAAAATGTGGTAAGATACGATCTGTGACTGCTCAGGACTGCATCAGGTGCTGAAGGCTTTTAAAGGCTGCCCCCCACCACTATGTTTAACCTTCATTTTACTAGAAATTTTCTGCAGATTATTTCTTGCACCCATGCCCTCACCTCACCTTGATGTTGAGAGTGATACCGTATTGTGAAAGACAGATTTATCTCTGTCTGTTTTGCTTTATCTCCATACTGCTGACATTTGAGCTTTGAAAGTCTCATCAGCTTCTGCGATAGAAGTCTATAAATAGTCTGTAGTCGCTACCTGATTAATTGCTGCTTTTGTGTTAATTTTGGTGGAAAGGTGACACGTATAGACTGTCCTACATGTAAAAGAGGCAATGAACGTGTTTCGTAGCTGCTTTCTCCAGAGTACACTTTATTTTGGCTTCTGCTAACAAAACAATTAACATGCCATCTTTTCTTAAGACATATCACTAATCAGCTTCCATTGTTGTCACTGCAGCAGCTAGCATGGCATCCTCCTCTTGCTTCCTCATACCTCTGCAACACTGAGCTCACAGTGCCACCAAAGCCATATTCCGGGTCAATCCCATTTCAGGACTAATTTTCAGTTTCTCATCCTTTTACTGCATCAACTTCGGGTTCTTTGTTCTCACCTTGAAAACTGCATAATCCCTGCCCACATCTCTGTTCCCATTTCCGCCTACTCGCTACTTCTAATCTCCTCTCCAATATTATTTTCACACCCTTCTGCACACCCTCTTGCCTAGGGGTTGTTGGGGTTGTTGTTTTTTTTTGTGTTTTTTTCCTGTAAACTATTTTGTACAAGTCAACAACTTCGTAATAACAGGAGACAGAAAGTAATTTGCAGTTTTTCAGTTACAACTGCAGGTACCTCAAAGTTAAAAACACCAAATGTATTCATGCTGAAAGATATCTAAGTCAGATATATGGATTTACATTATTCAGACTGCTCCGGAAGGGTTTTTCCTTTTTTTTTTGGTTTTAATCTCTGTTCTTCTATTATACCTTAAAGCTGAAAACCACACGCTTTTTTTTGGGGTTTTTTTGCATTTTTTTTCTTTATTCCACATGAATAACGTGAAAAACCTGTAGTTTCACCCAGCAGGGAACAACATGCTGGGAATGAAGACTGGATTTGGAACACGAGAGCAGCATTAGCTCCCACTGCAGCCAGCAGAAACCAGTGTAGCTCAACCGCTCTGAAAACCCAGTCTTGCAGAGGCCACGTCTGTTTTTATTGGAGGCAGTGCTGTAAAATAGGCTTTAAAAACACGCCTGCGATAAAGTCGGTTAATTATCTTTCATAAAACGCTTGTGTTTTCTCCATTCCCACAGAAGGCAGCGCTCTGCTCCCGCCCCTTCCCCAGTGCCTGTGGAAGAAGCAGCGGTCTGACACATCTTCCCCATCCTAACCCCGCCAACTGGTGACCTCGGGCAATGGATTAGGGAGTTTGGGTCGAAACAGGTGCTTAATATTCAGGGCATGTTTGTAAGGACAGGCAGAGGACGAGGTAAGCGCTCCAAACCCGCCCTACTCAGCCTGCAGCGCTGTAGTTATGTCTTTATTTCCCTCACAAAACGCGTGAAAAGGGCGTTCGGGGCTGACATCCGGCACGATTAAGTCTCCGCGTTAAGCTGGCGCACACCCGCCATCTCTAGACGGGCGGCGGCGGCGGCAAACCCCCGGGCAGGCGGCCGCCCCCTCCAGCAGGCGCCTCGCTGAGGGCCGGTGCCTTCGCAGAGGCCGCCCCTTTCTGACCGAAGCCAGTCCGCCTTCCCTGCGCGCCGGGGGAAGCGCCTGGCCGCCCCTCGCCTCACGGCGCCGCGCGCCCGGCCCCGCCCCCTTCCTTTCGGCGGGAAGCCACCGCCCGCCCCACGTGACGGGAACGCTCCCCCCGCTCTCTCACCCTCCGGGCGAAGACCCCCCGCGGGACGGCAGGCGCAGCGCTGGCTCTCCGCCAGCAGAGGGCGCCCACCCGACCCTCTCCTCCCCGAGAGGAACCCAGCCCTTCCCCGCCGCCCTTTGCCTCCGACGATGACCCTGAAAACACCCTCGGGCTCCAATCTCCGAGCACCGTCCCGCCCCTCGACCAATCCGCGGGCACCTTCTCGCCCTCGCCGGCCAATCCAAAAGCGCAGGCTCGCACCCGCCTCGGTAGCCAATCAGGCCGCGGAGTGGCGGCTGGACTCTCCTCCTCGCTCGCCCCGTGGCAGCGGCTTCCCCCTCCCGCCAGGTGCCGCGGCGCAGGCGGGCCGCTGCTGCGCCGGGCTGCGGTGGGCGCCCCTCTCCCCGCAGCAGCAAGCTGCCGCCCGACGGGCTTCGTCCCCTGCTTGCCGCGGCCCTTCCTCAAGCGCAGCCCGAGCCATGCTGCTCCTGGCGGTCGCCTTCATCGTGGCCTTCGTCCTCCTCCTCTACATGGTGTCGCCGCTCATCAGTCCCAAGCCCCTCAAGCTGCCCGGCGCTCACGTCGTGGTGAGTGAGTGAGGGAGGGAGGGAGGTGCCTTGGGGGGCACCCGCCGTGCACGGGGGGGTCCCCCCTCCCTTTCTCCGCCGCGCTGAGGCAGCGGGCCGTTGGCGGGGCGCCGCAGCTCGGCCTCGGTGCCTTCCCCGCCTCAGCGGGGCGGGGGGTTCCATGCGCGTCGCCCTCGGCCGTTTCCCGCGTTGGGCCGGGGTGAGGGGAGGCCGCCGGGGCGGGCGGGCGCTCAGCGCTGCTGGAGGGAGCGCCCCGCTGCCAGGCCGGCTGGCATCCGGGGTGGGGAGCGGGCATGGCGGCGTTAGGGGCCCCCGCAGGGGAGGCCCGCTCCAGGCGGGGTGAGTGGAGGAAGCCACTTGATCGCGGGAGCGGCGGGGGAAGGCGGCGGCTCCGTCGGAGCGGGCGGGCGGTAGGTCCCTGCGGGCTGGTGTTCAGCGGCCCCCGGAGGCGGGCTGGCGGCGCAGGCCCGCGCTGGGCGACGATCAGCGTTAGGGGTGCCCGCTGGTTTGGGAGGAATCTTGGCAGCTGGCTGTAGCACCCCGAGCTACCAAAACATGGGAGCCACAGGTCCGGGTGATAAGGAAATGACCTGTACCGATGACTTTTGACAACCGCCGCCTATCTCGGTTGGCTGAAGGCGATCTTCTGAGTCACCAGAAGTGCAAACTGCCCTCAGTCTGAATGCTGACTTTTTGAGGCATTCCTTCTGTACCCTGGAAACTACCGGTTACCTTGAGCTTTCTTTTCTTGTAGCATCTCCCAAGGTAGCGTGCGCACTCATAAACAAGCCCCAGAATTTGTACCCTGGAAACTACCGGTTACCTTGAGCTTTCTTTTCTTGTAGCATCTCCCAAGGTAGCGTGCGCACTCATAAACAAGCCCCAGAGTTTGTGGTGCCCTTGGTCTGCAAAAAAGTCGGACCTCAGGAAATGGGAAGACTAATCCTAAGGATGTCATCAGGTGACGCTCATGCACCTTTTTGTTTTTAAAAGCACACAGATACTGGTGCCTGAGAGCACTATGTTGACAGACCAGTCAAGATGGTAGAAGTAAGTCTTTAGAAGGATGTCTTTTGAACATATTGTTGAAACCGTTGGTGAGCAGTACACCAATACAAGTTGTATGGCTGAGTGGCTTTGGAGGGGGGGGGGTAAGAGAAAAATACCCAGGTGGTTTTAGGTGGAGCAGAGAGTAGTGAATTTGGACATAAGAGAGCAAAGGAGTTTGGCAGTCGAAAGAATTGAGATTTAGAATCAGGTCTTTCAATTTAGAACATGCCCTAGGGACTTAAAGGTATGAGGAGAAGCTGTAGTTTACAGTTTGGTTAAATTTGCTTTTAAGAGGTGGGTAGTGCTTGCAGATGCCCTTTATTGGAGTGGGAGTTTGAGATAATCCAGAAGTGAGACCTTTTAGGTGCAACTGAATTTGCAGCTACTGTAAGTTCGTTTTCTTTTGGAATTGTGTGGTGCATTGTTTTGTGTTTTTTATGATTATTTTGTAGGATGGAGATGTCCCCAGAATAATTTAGAGCTGTCCAAGTTGCGACAGTATTTCCAGGTTGCTTTATGCAATAGGTGTTACTTGGATGCTGTAACTGGCTTTACAGCATCATACAGTGTGTGAGGTGTGTTCAAGCTTGCATTAAGGTCCTCTGGTTATGGCTCTTAGCACAGAAGTAGGGCCTGTTAAGGAGGAGCCCTTCAACAGGATTTTAGGAATACTTCAATACTGTGTAAAAGCAGAGGTGAAGCAGACTTAGGGCCTTCTGTGACTTCTATGCAGAAATAGAATAGCAAATAAAAGTTTTAATGGATTTTATTCCCGAATTCTGCTAGTTTTTTTAAATACATATAATCTGAAGTTTTGTCTGTTCTTCCTGTGGTTAAACTCTTTAAAAGATACTGTGCTGGTGGTTCTAAACAGAATGGTTCATTTTAAAAAGTGAACTTTGAAAATGGTGACAGTATTCTTTTTGGAGAAACTTCCCTATAACCACTGCTGCTAATTTTATTAGCAGTTTAAGCTAAATTTGATACAAGTGGAAGTCTCAAAACCGATGTTCCTGGAAGTCTTATAAAATTGGGAATTCAACTAGAGTAATAACTCTGTTAATATATTGATGGAGGGAAAGGCTGTAGACATTCTTAACTAGACAGTATGAATCAAAACATGCAGGTAAACAGTTTTGTTGGTGTCACTACTGTCAGAGCTACCTGTTTTATCTCTAATTTTAAAATATTCATGCAAACTAAGGAAATACAGAGCAAGTGTTTTAGAGTTCACTAGCTCTTATTATTTGTAGATGCTGTTAATAACACTGGGCACTTGTATATTTGGATTTAAATTTTTCTGTTTTAAGGCATAAGGGAAAAATACTGGATGATGGTACTGTAAATCAGAAATGTTGTTCAGGGAGGTGTGTGAATTCTTATGTCACATACTGGGAGTAACTGTTCTCTGCTACTGAGATGACTGAGAGACTTTATGAGAATATTTGAGGACATAACACTATCTAAAGACTTCTTTGAAGTCTTCTCACAGAAAAATATCAAAACCTGTTTAAGTGATCTGCATGTGCAAATTCTTTTTAGTTTGACTTGATTCAGCAATTGGTAATCTGTCAGGCCACAGCCAAGCATAGTCTTGAATAAAGAATAACGGAATAAAGACCTGGAAATTGTGTATTTATCTGGTTAAAATATCTTAAGGGTAAGTGATTGCCATTGTGCAGTAAATACAATTTTTCAACTTGAATAAATTGCTTTTCTGAAGCAGTAAAAAAGTCTTCTTTAGAAACATTTTTTTTCTGGAGGCCTGAAATGAAAATATATCTGTTACATTTCTGAAGGAAGGTCATTGGGCAATTTCAGAAACTATTGTGTACAAGTTATTGAATTTTCAACTTAAATTAGCATTCTTTTTAACTTTTAATCCTTCATAAAATTATTTCTATTTGCTCCTAACAGTTATGGTCAATGGATGTTTGAGTTATGGCTATGTGACTCGCTGGCCTTTTCAGATGGAAATTTGAAGCGGGGAACTTGTGGGTTCTTTCTGCCTATCCTCTCCTCAAGTCATTCACACAATGTTAGTAGTCACTGTGCTAAGGGAGACTTGTTTTCTGGAGGAATCATGATCATAGGAGGCCACTCTTTGTAGGAAAGTCTCTATAGGACCACTATAGAGACTGAGAGGGTGCAGTACTCCAAATTACTAATGGCCAAATAATGGTGTCGTCCACATGCATGCCACCCCTTCCCCCACCTGCTATGACTTTTGGTGACCCCAGTGAACACTATCAAATAAAAAGGACTTCTCTGTATCAAACTCTCAACCATCAGGTTTATCTTATTTAAAACAAAATGCCTTTTAGAGGTTTAATACTATTGCTTTGTTTCTATCATGACTAGGAAAGTGTTCTTAAATAAAGGATATAAAAATTATTTTTGTGCTATAGGGCTGCTGCTGCTTGTGCTGATCTTCTCCATTCTTCAAAGTCCAGAGGACTATTTAATCCATCTCTTATTTTGCCATTGGCTTTAACTGTTTCCTTGGGTCTCAGGCTATATACTAGCAGTCATCACCTGTTCTGTGAGGAAAAACTAGTATTTTGGTAGCTGGTTGTAACAGTTAGACAGGAAAATGAAAATAGGGTAAGGCAGTCATCACTGCTTCATGTGCATCATGCTTGCTTGCATTGTGTCTAACTGCCCGTTGTCAGGGATGTTGCATCTGCCCTGCACAGTTTCCCTCTGCTCTTTCTTTGATGGTACTTTGCCTGATGGAGCAGAATGCAACAAGAGCTTAAGATGTTAGGTAAAAGCAGCCCTCTGTAAGTTTCATGAGTGATGTTTCAAACTGTCTTTGCTGAAATAGCAATGCTAGCTTTCCCCTTCTTGTCTCAGCCTGAATCTTTCTAAACCCAAGTTGAAATTTCTGTGAGGAAACCCAGGATCTTGGTGGTATGAATGCAGTTGATCGAGGTTTGGGGCTGACAATGGTAGAACTGTAAAGATGCTCTCTGCTTAGGACTATCTCCCATTTTTATTGAAAAGGGCCTTTCACTTGGACATAGTTCAGGTTGATCATGCCAAATCCACATGCATAGGGGTCATCTCTAGTCTAGAAGTAGTTTCACCACTCCTGTGCAGAGCTCAGCTTGATAACTGTGGTGAACTTGAAGAATGACTGATCTTGGTATCTCAGCATTGTAGCTCTTGTGTTGGGAGTGATACGATCTGTGGTTCAACGTGAGGTCATTTTGAGTCTAGTCACTTACTAACCACCTAGAACAGATTACAGGGATGTTCTGTGTCCATGGAGCTAAGTATCTTCTGGCAGAGAACTCTCTAAAAGCATGAAGCCAGCTTGCATCTGGTGCTAAGTGAAAGTTAGTAAGCACTATCGGAGATCCCATATCAATGAAGTCTTGATTTTGAGAGTTCCTGATGACATTTACGTTAATTTGGAGTCGGACTGTTTCATCAATGGCAGTGAATTTCCAGTATCTCAGATTTGAAAGTCAAATACCAATTCTCTGTACCTTACCCCAACATCCCCATTTATCAAGGGGGAAATAAACCCTATGATCCTTAGAAGCTGAACTCTGTTACAAAGGGTCATAGCTTGAGAAGTTGGAGCCAGGCCCTTTTTGGAATAGCTCATTTGGTACCTGTTCTTCTCAAATACAGAAGCAGCTCAGTAACACTGTTCAGGGGCTGGTAGTATTGCATTCTCAACATCTGACTTAATACTAGGATTTAATTGTCCCTTCCTGTCAAGAAATTAGTCTGTGCTTTGAGTTGCTGTGACCAGATTTTTATTTTTGCTTGCTCCTCTGAGGCTGAGTTACAGTGAAATTTAAAAATGGGATCAGTGGCAATTCAAATGCCTGGAGCTAATGAGATGCAGTAGCGCTGTAGAACTATTGGCCATGAGGGTAAGTAACCCTAATAATGCCTTATATAATGGAGTAGATGTGTCATCTTCCTTTAATTCTGAGCATCTGTGTTAGTAACACACCTCTCAGACTTCACAGATTTGTTTAGGCTAAATTAATTGTAGCACAAAGTGAAGTTTTCAGTAGTGTTAGGGACTTTTTTTTTTCCTGTTACGGTAGCATTCATGGCCAATGTTCCTGAAAGATGTATTAGTAACAGCCTCCCACCTAAATGTTTCAGTTCCCTGCTAATTGATACTGGCCTTTGTCACTGACCTGACTGAGCCCTCTCCAGTGTACTTGGGCATGACTGAGAATACAGACTTGCTTTTCCCACATCTTGCATGACTTCAGGTCTCCTCTTTCTGAAATGAACATTCGCATCTGACAGGCCAGAGGCTTGGTGCCAGTACCTTCACCTTCAAAGAATTCCTCAAGTACTGCTGTAGTTGACTTACTCATGACACTCGGCAGTTTGTGCAGGCAGCAGTCAGCTGTCTCTGTGCTATGCCAAAAATGGGAATTGGAGCAATCTTCCACGCATGTTGATGAGCTCAACAGCAGCAGGTACAGCAGCACATGAGAGTCTATAGAAGCAGCTCATGAGTCTTGCGGAGCTGAGGTCTGCCTGAATTATCAAACAGAGTCTTTAAGTCTGTTCAGAGATGTATTGAAATCTTGCAAGCTGCTTTCAGAACACAGTAAAATTCCTAAGTTTTATCCATCATGAAGCATTACATTAATTACAGAGTTCTGCTGGAGTCCCAAAATGCTAACACTCGTACTCTTAGGGGCTTGATTGACTCTGAAAGCGATCATCCTGGGTTCGGAACAGAGGTGTTTGCACCTTTCCAGAACAAGACGGGTATCCTGGAGCCATCCTTAAAGCATGGCGAAGTGTGCAGCTGATCGTGCAGAGGGAGTTAGGTGCTTCATGTTAGCTTCTAACTACCTCTACTAAGGGAGGACATCTAAAAAGCTGAAATTAGCCTTTGTGAAAAGCACCTGGCTTTGGCCTATTTGTGGCGGAACCAGCTGGAAACCACGCACTGAGTTGTAAGTCTTTGCTGAGATTGTTGGACTTACATGAAACTATTCTTGAAGGTTAGTGATAAAATACATGAAAGAAGAGTTTAGTGACTCATGGGAATGAACTTCTGACTTTACTGCTTCCAGGAGTGGAAAGAATTTTGTGTGTCTGAAAACAAAACTCTGAGGCATTGGCAGATGAGGATAGAGCACAAGGCTTTTTGTAAGGCATGTAATTTGGGGGTAGATTGGGGATCTTTGCTCTTGCGCTCATTAGCTCAATGCCTTCATTGTCCCGTATTTATGACAGAGGTGATTCCTTACTTTCTCTGAAGTCTTTCGAAAGGTTTTGATAAAGAACAAAATACTACAATTTCCAGAACAATATGAATCACTTTTTCCAATTACTAGGAAATCTGTATTTAAGAACTCATTTCATCAACAGATTTTTTTTAAAAAAAACTGCTTCTAGGCATTTAATTTCGGTATTTTTCTCAGTGATAACCTCTTAATATGCTGTTAAAATTAAATTAATAATTTAAATAATTTTGGTATATAAGGAAGATACCAGTGTTTAAGGACTGAAGACACATGCAGTCTGGGCTTAAATGAGCAAGTTGTCTATCTGTCTTGCCACTGCCTTTAGGCATTTTTGTTCTAGTCAAAAAGAGAGGTCAGGATTGTCGTCTATGTCTTGTTCCACATGGAGTTCATCAATAGCTTTATTGAGGGTAGTGACAGAGGTGTAAAGGTGACTTTAACCTGTATATTAGAATCATTTGGTAGTGTATCCTCCTGCAAAGTGTGATACAGGGCTATAGTCATCATCTGGCATTTATCTATAGATGAGTTATTAATTTCCTGTTTGTGTAAGAGATTATTCACTGTTACAGAGGAGGAGGAAGGGTAATGGAAGTTTAGGTGCTGGCATCCCCACAGAACTGGAATTGTGGGATGGTGCACAGTTCAAGGTCCAGACTGGGGAACTGAGAAATAGACTATGGAGGGACAACTGTTGAATTAATAGATTTATTGATTTACTTATTTAAGCAAGAAGGCACTTTCTACTTAGGTTTACATGATGATATCTTCAGCAGGCACTCTACATTTGTTAATTTTACAGATAATCTCTACAGCAACCAGGTATGGAGGGCTCGTATGTAATTGTATCATTATGGTGAACATTAATACTCATTTCAACTTTTAACTACTTCTGCTTTTAGAAATAATATACAGGACTTAGTCAAAAGCACATGAGAGAGCCCATGTGGGAGTAGGACTAAGTGTGCCTGATAAAAGAATTGAGCAAAAAATACCACTGAAGTAAAACTGGGTTTGGATATAAACAAATGGTCACCTATCTATTTGGAACTTATTTTGCATTCATACACTAGTATTAGTTTACTGATTGAGTATCTTCTGCATTTGTGCCTCACTGGCTGATATTTTAATCTTAGATTTTAAATTTGACTCTCATCATATGGGAGAAGGCATGAGAATAATGGATTAACTGCCATTTTCTTAACACTTTCAGGTAACTGGAGGCTCCAGTGGGATTGGAAAATGTATTGCCATTGAATGTTATAAGCAGGGTGCTTTCATAACACTGATTGCACGGGATGAGGTAAGTGTGTGCATTTTTAGAGATCTTGTGAACAGAGTTTAGCCTGTATAGGTGGGGAATGGAACTGATACTCATACTTTCTTCAGTATATGTTTTAAGGGGATCCTAAGTATTTCAAGTTACTCCATTTGAGGAGGACAGGTGTAGCCCAACATGGAATTGGTGATTAGCTTGCCTTAAAACTGCGTGTGCTGTCACTTCTGTTAACAGCATTCATTATTCTGCTGTCTAGAGCTGTGGCAGGGGACAAAACCAGAGGGGAATAAACCTTTAACACTAGAATTTCCCTGCAGTAAGTGTTAACTGGGAGATTAAAACCCTTCATCAAGATGGCTTTGGAGGAAAAAGAGTCACTTCGGGTTTTTTAACTGTGAAGAACTCTGAATGTAGTCGGAATGACTCTTGTTTTCATAATAGATTGTTATTGTATTTGTAGAGAAAAAGCAAATTCTTCAGAAAATAAAAGTACCTAGCTTCTTATTGCCCCAGTCCCAGCTGTCTTTGATAATTTACTTACACTTGAACTTATTTTATATCTCCTTGAATTGCAGCGAGAATTAATAAATTTTTTCTTGAATATGACAATTTGAACTTGCAAAATTTTAGTTCATTTTCATTGTAATTTTATGACAGTGTTCTTCAGAACAGTTTATGTAATGTTACATAAATATAAAGTAGAACCAAAATAGGTGAGAAAAAGTAATACTTGCAGTCTTAGGTGCTCTATGTAGTTGTATGAAACGAAAGCATTGTGTCTCTGCTAGAAGTTGTTACTGGCTTTAGAAGAAGTGAAAAACCGATCAGTGAGTTATGGTAGCTTGATGGAGCCCATGTTTTGATCATATAGTCATAATTCTGTAAACTGGCAATAGTAAAGTTTTGTAACTAGCTGAGGATACCTTTTGGGGGCTTTATGGAATGTTTTTAAGCCTTAATGAAATGCTGAAGACTCATATTGCTCTCCGAACTGCAGTGCTCTAGCTGTTCTTGTGTCCGTTTCAGAACAAGCTGTTGCAGACAAAGAAGGAAATAGAAAAGTATTCGGTTAATGACAAGCAGGTAAGATCACTGCTGTAGCTGTTGTGTTTTGATAAGATAGTCACTACCACATTGATCAGTAGTCCTTTCTTTTAAAAAAAGCTGTTTGACAAATAGGAGGACTCAGTATTTGAATTAAAACCAGTCTGCTTATGTGAGATGTCCTGAACTCTGCCACATTTGATTTTGCCTACGTACTGTGTTAGCCTGCTTGCCTTAGAGAAAAAGATTGATGTCTTCAGTTGTAGGTGTTGTATGCTTTTTTGGACAGCTGCAAAGTACTGTTGATTTGATAAGGATTTCTATGCTTCAAAATTAAGTGGAAGAACCAAATGTTTCAAATCTCTCGTTTTACAAATCACAAATCCAATGATTGTCTTGGGAAAGAACTTTATGTGCTTGATTCCAGGTTTAGTAGTTCACTACGTCATACAGGTGTTCCTTTTTCTAGCAAAGTCCTGTAACACGTGTACAAGTTAAACTTGTGAAGTTCTGAGACTTCTAAACACTGCATCTGCTTTGGTGAATATAGTGCACTTCTGCATAAAAACACTGTTTCAGAGCTTGTGGAGGTATTAACTTAAATAGGTAAACTTGCTATGTTCAAAATACACAACTTCAAGATGAAATACTAAAATTATTTTCCCCCAGAACTAATTAATAATCATGGGGAGAATGGAAAAACTATTGAGACTTAACATCTTTGCTTCTCCTTCCTTGTGTTCAGGAAATCTTTTTTTACTTTCATGATCACAAACACAAGCAATCTACTTGTGTGTGAAAAGGAATTTGAATTGATAAATTGGATATACTGTTGAAAATAAGCAGTGGGAAAAGCTGCGGATTTCCAGACAGTAATGTTACAACTAGCTGGTAGAAAATTTTCTTATTATTAGCATTTATTACATAAGATTCTGTCTTCCTTATATTCTTGTCAAAGAGCTCAAGCTGATTTTTTTTTCTGTACATGCTGCCTTACTCAGATCAACTTTATTTGAAAAACTAAGCTGTTTGAGGTGAGGAGAAACTCTATCTGATAATTAAAATAAATAAATTCCAATAACCATTTTCTTTTACCTGCTTTAGTAGTTTCTCAAGTTTAGCATTGAAATCGGTCTCTTGTCAAATACTGTGTCAGGATGTTCTTGCTAGAATCTGTCCAGGCTTGACAGCAGAGTTTTTAAAAGAGTATTACTTAGTGTATGTTCGTAAGAGCTTTGGTTAAAGTCTCAGAAGGCGCCCTCAAGGTTGAGCAAGGTCCAGTGGGGACTTGGACAGGACTGCTTTTGCAGAAGCAGCTTGAGACTTAGAGGCAGGCTGGCTCAGCTGTAGCTATTGCAGGGTTGTAGACAAAGTCCCCGGGAAGCTTGACCAATATAAATGCAAAGAGCAGAGCAGGGAGGCTGGGGCAGAGCTCACTCCAGAGCAGCAGTCAGAAGCTGGGAGGGGAGGGTAGCTGAGCTGAGAGAAGCTGTGCAAAAGGATTGCTGTGAAAGAGCACAGAGAGAGATGTCTGGTACGAATCATGTACGTATACTAGATGCTGAGCTAAGTTATATACATAGAACTAGCTTGTGTTGACAACTAGGGTCTGGCATGTGTGTGTGTGTCAGTGTTTCACTAGGCAGATGTGCCTTTTAAGATGTCTGCATGTGATTTAGGGTGCAGGCGGTGCGGCCTTTTATGGGTATAGGCACGCAGTGGAACAAAATCCTTGCTCTTACAAGGTTTGGTCAATTTTTTTTTTAATACCTTTCCTAATATAGAGTGTTCTCTTGCTTCGTTGGGAGTTGAATTGATCTTTTATTGTGAAAGTTTTATTAATGATCCAACACCAAGCGATACTTAGAACAGAAGGTGAGGAGCGGTGCTGGGGAAATGAGACTGGTTCCAGCAGCATATTCTGTGTCCGAGGTGTGCATCCCCAGTGCGTGCTCTGGATGAAGGTAATCAGGATATTGTAGCAGAAGAAAGAATATATGATAATAGGAGCAAAGGGGTGAATTGTATGATGTGGCAGTAGTCAATAAAACTCTGGTAGTTCCCGAGTGTGTTGTTCACAATACGAATAACTAATTTATGCAATCTGATATATTAACCAGCTGATACAGAGCGGTGATCTTTAACCTCTTTACTGATATTACAAAGACATTGACATAATAAATCAATGTCACTTTCATTCAACTGCTATTTTGTTCTGAAACTCACCTAAAAAAAACACCCCTATTTCCAAAATGTAATAAATGCCCCGAGGGGAGATGCATGCAGATCCACCAATAACTTGCACCACAAGTTTACTCTGATGTCCAACTACACACAGTGCTGGGAGGCAGGAATAGCCAACCTGCTGTACAGGAATGACAAGCAGATTCTGTTTATGCAGCTAAGAAGTGTTGCAGTTTGACCAGAGGCAGAACTGCCAAATTACTAGCTGCCAAAGCAGTTAGTTACACTGTGGTGAGCTTTTCTTGTGTGTGTGTGCGTGTGTGTCCACGTGCTCCATGATAAATGGTTATGATGATACTTGCTACAAACTGGCGGTGACTTTATTTTATTTCACCTCAAAATAAGTCTAAGTGAATCAACCAAAGTAACATAAAGAATAGAAATGGAACAAGGCTGTGGGACTCCCTCCTTTTGTTGTGATTGGAGATTACCACTCCTTTCAAGAATGATGCATTGCCCTGAAGCTCTCACGATTGCTCAGCAGAGTGTGGCTTGTTTGAGAGTACCTGGCCAAGCTGGAGTTTGTAGTGTTCGTAAGCCTGTAAGTGGTAACCCAAAGGCAGGGCTTCCTTTGGCCAGGGGTTGATTGGAAGGGGGTTCAAAATGTAGATTTTGAGATCATCTTGTTGTAAGTCAGTAACTCTCAGGAAAAATAGGACTTAACTTTTAGCTGCAACAAAACCAGAACTGTCATCTGGTTTTTGTTGTCCTGCCCGTCGCACCCCAGGCCAGAGCTTATTTTCATTTTTCTGCATTATTTCAAACTAAAACCTGTAATCTTGGGTTTCCAGACAAGGAGTAAACATATACAGCTCACATACACTTCTAAAATATTTATGACACTCTCCAGCTAGTCAGTTTCTCATAGAATTTTTATTTTATTTTTGTCTTTGGCGTGTTCCAATGAATCAGTATGCAACAAAGTCTACTATTGCTAAAAAATAAATTTTGGTGAAATAAGTGGGTAGCACATTTCCAGTGTGAAAGTTAGCAGGGGTTTGATACTTGGCTTATAAATTTTGGAAAAGCTGGGTTTTGTTTAGTTTGTTTGGTTGTTTTTGCACTGCTGATGCTGTGGTTTCAGAGCAACACTCATGTCTTTATGACATGGAAAAAACCGCTTTTTTTCCTTAAAGATGAGCCTCTGCCTCACAATGGTTTGACCTCTGTTTAACAATGATGAAAGCTAAATGTAGCACTGGGATTTTGACTGCCTGGTTAGAATAATTTTTATTAAACGTTATGTAAATAATTTGAGTCCTAGTATGTCTCAGTAAATTAGAAATGATACTTTGCACGTGTGTAGCAGCTTTGAAGATCCTGAAGTGCTTATTGGTTCTTAATGTGTTCTAGAGTGTGTGTGTGAGGGAGAGGAGCTTGGAGGGGGCAGGGGTTGCTTTCTCCATCATGGGAGAAGTGCAGAACGCCCTGTCAAAGAGATTTCTTGTTTTTCTGAACAAGATTGTCACTGGGTTTTATTACATTTTGGAAGGCTCAGAGTTAACAGTTACTGGACTTACTGTGTTGTAAAAATGTCCTCTTGCTTTCCTTTTCTAGGTTGTACTGTGTATTTCTGTTGATGTATCTAAAGACTATGAACAGGTGGAGAATGTTCTAAAACAGGTGAGGAAGTAAATGATTCACCTATGTAACTGAAGAAGCTTATCTCTGTGTGATGAATTTCTAATGGAAGTAATTTCTTAGAAGGATACTGTGCTATAGGGAGGTTTTTGGGGGTTTTTTGTTTTGGTTTTTCCCCCCCCCCCCCCCCTGCTAAAAACCACCTTAACCTCTGCCTCCCCCTTCCAGGCTCAGGAGAAGCTGGGGCCAGTTGACATGCTTGTAAATTGTGCAGGAACATCAGTTACAGGAAAATTTGAGGATATTGAAGTGAATTCTTTTGAAGTAAGTAATCATTCTTTTTTTTCATTATATTATGATTTCTTATTCAACTGCTTTTACTATTAGATGGTATTTTTATGTCTTTGCAGACTTTGTATGAATAATGATAGGCTTGAGCTGTGGTAGCTGTCATAATTACAATGTATCTTTAGATTTATTAGGATTGCCCCAAATTTCTCACCTATTGGCCCACTGATTGGTCAGAACAGTGACTTCTCCCTCTGGGATTGAGCAAGTCTTGAAGGCTACAAAAAAGCCTGGTGTGTGTATTTATAGTTTAATGTACTGTGAAAGGCACTGAATTTCTCATGGTCTCTTTTTTTTTTTTTCCTGGTGAAGATTTTTATGTATCTTTATAAACTGTTAAAATTTGTCTGTTACCAGTGTTCAGTTCTGAGGTGCACAACTTGTTTGCAGCTTGTGCTGATAAGACCCCCAAAAATACCCAAAACCTATCTATTTTGATTACTTCATGCCCACAGTCCTCCAGCCCCCCAGTCATCTACAGATAACATTGAATCATTTGAAAATACTAAATAGGCATAACTTTGTAATAAATTTGAATCGCCCATTCTATTGCTTTTATAGGCTATGGGTTGTGTTTTAGGCCTTCTAGAGAGGGAAGTGAAAGAGTTCCCCCTATCCATCAAAGATTAAAATCTCTGAAATACATGAATACATAAAATTTTTCCTGTTTCCGGTTTTAGAAAGCTTTTAAAACTTTCATTGCAGTGTGTTTTCATACATAGATTGATTGCTTCCTGAACACTGTTTAGGTTAGATTTCCCTGAAACGTTACTCTTTTTTTTTTTTTTCTTTCTTTCTTCCCTTGAAGGGCCATATGGTTCACAGTATTATCAGCATCCTGAATGCTGTTCAGGCCTGTAGATAGACTGGATTTCTTTTGGCTTTGGGTGAGATTTTTAGCTGTAAAACAGCACATGAAGCTGTAGGATAGAAAACAATTGTTGCTGCTTTTGCCAGCTGGTAGAACTACAAATCTAGTGAGCCTCCTTGTTTGCTAGACCGAAATGGGGATTTTTTTCATAAATACCAAACAGCTGAAGGATTCTGAATCTGTGACTAAAACACCATATTGATACTGTTTGTGCAGAGACTGATGGCAGTCAATTACCTGGGCAGCGTTTACCCGAGCCGAGCGGTAATCGCTACGATGAAGGAACGGAGGATGGGAAGGATTGTCTTTGTGTCATCTCAGGCTGGGCAGTTGGGCCTGTTTGGTTACACAGCTTATTCTCCAACAAAGTTTGCTCTGCGAGGCTTGGCTGAAGCCCTGCAAATGGAGGTATGTGTGCAGGAATTTGTGGGGTTGATTGTAAACTTGTTTAAGGTGCAGCACAGCACGTTTTCACTGAAATCACTCTGGTTTTGTCTGGTGCAGCACTGCCGCAGTGCGCACGCTGACCTGTGTGCTACATTGGCCCTTTTGCTTTTGGCAGCAGTACAATCCTATTGCTCTGCAGTGAACTAAGCTGATCTCGGTTGCGTAAGAGGGAATAGATTGATTCCATTCCTAGAATTTTTTTTTAAATCTTTTATGTTCACTAAAAGGACTTGGATTTTAAGTCTTTCGGGGGAAAAGAGTCTTTTTCGAGCCTCTTAAGTGCAGAATGCTATTGAAGGTCCCATGGATGCACAAGGGGTGGTGATTCCCGTCTTCTTTGTGAGGCTGTGGTAAGTGGTATCTGAACCATGGAAAGCAGTAAAACTTGTGAGCTAGAGTTTGAGGATTTTCCACCCCCCAAAAAATGTGCTGACAGTGGCTCAGCCTTCTAAATTTTGGTATATATGAGCTTTTTATGGTGTGATGATCTAAGCTTATGCTTAGGACTAAAACCCAAGCACATTATTCAATGAAATGAGGTTGCTAAGTAAATTGTAGTAAGAGAGGTAAAATTGATTTGAAAATTACTTCCCTTTTTCTTCTGTTAAGAATGCATATTTTAGTAGTTTAGTGTTTATATATTAAAGTGTCTGTGTGTGGCTCTAGACCCTTGGATAGTCCCTATTGCTATACTGTTCTGTTCATGTAGTTATCAGGATGATAATGTGGGCTAAAAGTGCCTCTACTCACGTGTGGCCTGCCAAATAGAACAGTGTGACTGCAGGGTCCTCTTTCAGACTGCTGACAGATATTTGTGCAGATTGGATTATTCAGAACTAAATGTGGTAGGTGTACAGAACTGTGATGTAATATTTCAGGAAGCGTTTTCAATACTGAATGTTTTCTGCTATGAAATAAAGGTGTTTAGCACTTTGCAACGCTTTCTTACGTTCTGAACACTTTCATTGCAAGCTTATTTGCTCCTTTTGGAATACAGATTTGCATTGCAGTAGTTTCTGAATAGTAGTGCAGCAAGCAATGCAGTTCTGTGATGCATACATATGAGTGCATCACTAAATGCAATCCTTGACATGAGACCTTCCATTTTTCTTCACATTTTCTGCTTAATTTTTTGTTTCAACTTGGACACCTTGCAAGCTAACGCCATGGGTTGAAAAGCCTCGTGACTTGAGTATACCTCTTAGAGACCCACTTTGAGTTTTACATTTTTTCCTTATATTTATCTAGCAGTGAAAATATATTGACACAAATAACAACAAAAAAACATGTTAAACCTCAGTGAAAGACTTTTTTGCCTTGTAATTATTAATGCTGGGTACTGGTGTTTAGTCTTTTTTTTTTAGTTGAAATTGATAAAATTATAGAGCGAAACTGCTTTTGAGTTCCCCCTAAATGTGTTAAAAAGGCTTAGATTCATAATTTACATCAAATGCAAAGTTTGTGTTCATATATTCTTATAAAACAAAATGCAACCATCTCTTTAAAACCTTTGCTGTTTTACACTCTCACTTGGTAAAGCTCCAAGTCTTGCATGTGCTGAATATGAGGCTGACCTAACACTAGAAGCAATTTAAATTCATGCTTGCTGTATTTCTTCAGTACAAGGGAAATTAATAAAGTTGAACAACATGTAAAGGCTTGACAGTATTAAGATGGTGCTTACTTTTGTAAAATACAGGTAAAGCCTTATAATATCTACGTAACGGTGGCCTATCCTCCAGATACTGACACACCTGGCTTTGCAGAAGAAAGTAAAACAAAGGTAAATTGTCCTTTGATAATACTGTTCGATAATGTTTTTAAAGCTTCACTTTGTAGTAGGCAGTGGATTTCAGATTTCATTCACTCCTGTAATACTTTTGAAATTCAGTGCATATTAAGGTTTTGAGAAGTACTTTGTAAACACTTCAATTTTATAACATGAACTAGTTGGAATTAAATCGCTTGTAGGATATTTTTTGTTGTAGTTTATTGTTCTGCTTTAAGTGGAAGAACTCCTGACCTTTATCTGAAATGCTGCAAAGTCTTTCTGTGCACAATTGAGATATTGCTGTGGAATGGTAAGCTGCAAAACCACTACTTGTTTTGATATCAAAGCTTGGAGAGCCAAAAATAATATTCCTGTCTTGGATCCGTGATAAGATGCGGTTGTTCTGTCGGATGTGATGGATCAAAGCAGACCTCAGCTCCTTCCCCCAAGTCTGCAGACTGACCACACTGTATGAATATACATAATGACACGATTCTGGGGTGGCTGTTGTGTTACAGGAGGAAGGAAACTCTGTAGTGCAAATGGCAGTATCGCTTTGCAGAAGGGTGCATCAGTGGTAGGGCCTCTTTGATTTGGCTTGCATTGAAAGTGAAAGTTCTGGCCTTCAAAAATTTAGTTGCTGCTTGTCATCTGACATGTCCCTACACATGAGGTATAATTGTTAAAGGTAAAGTCAGGCCCCCTGAAGTACCAGGTAACCAAAGAAAAATGTGTCTGATTTTTATTTGTATACTGTGAACTTGAAGCCTGATCTTTAAGGTGATCGGCCTTTTCGAGATGCCCCATCACGTATCATAGGATATTGGGGTTGAATTCCATTTTGCCATTCACCCTTTGCATGGGAATCAGCAGGGATTTCACAGCCTAATTCTTACTCCATCATTTCAAGATATATATATATAGTGTGTGATGCTAAATGTATGCTGCCACTCATCCACATGAAGTGCCAAAATTCAATATCTGCAGATAGTTTTACAGCTTTCATATTCTCTGGGATTTTTTTTCCTTCCTAATAGCCTATTTCAGGGAAATAGTCACCAGTAAAATTGACTGTTCATATAAGATTTTTCTTTAAGAGAGCTTCAGTGAGTTTTCCCTTATTTGTCAAAAAAGGTGTTGTCTTTTGTTATGACCTATGCTTTTGTTTAGCATACATGAAATATTTTTATGTCTTGCATCTATCATGCTAGTGCACCTTAGATCTCTGCAATATTGCACTGCTTTAACAGTTCAGATGTTTGTTATTGTTGCATTTATTTAATGCTACTTGGTTTAGAACCTCTGTCTCTGTGGTTTGCATCTCCTTAAGACTTGGCTATTTTTCTCTGTAATCATTGAATATAGGTAAAGGTGATGTCAGGAACTGAGATACATATTTCCTGTGTTTAATTATTAAGTTGGTTTTTTGGTGGGGTTTTTTTATGATAATTGCTTTATTGATAGCCATGCTTTGGCTGGCTGACTGACTAGATCAAGAATTCAGTGGTTGAATTTGGCCTGTGGTGGTTTTCCTCAACATGTCACTAACATGAGCAGTAAGCTCAAAACTACGCAGGGGTTGTGAGACTGAGATCTGGTGACATAATACATGTCATTGTAGGAAAGCACGTAAAAGGTGTTTGTGTGTGGTTTCTGCTCACAAAGGCAAAAAGTTGACTTTGGACCAAGCACTCTTTTCCTCCCTAATTTAGTGATTTTTTTTTTTTCTTTCTTTCTCAACAGAACCATTAATCTTAACATACCAAGTGTTTAAATAGCTTGCTGTGCGGTTAGCTCCACTATTGTATTATTTGTTAAGAGGACGTGAATGACAAACATGCTTCTCAGTACTTTAAAGGCTATTTTCACCCTTTCTTTTGTGAAAGATCAGACTTGGAATTTTGTTGGGTGGGTCTTTTTGGTGAAAGAAATTATGATTGCTAAAAGAAGTGCCATAACTGCGGCTTCTTAGTGAGGTATAGTGGTATAAAGCTCTAAAAAACATGAAGGAATTAAATAAGGTGTTGGATTTTTGTGAATACCAGAGCTTGGAGTTTGAAAAATTAAAGTATACATTTGTTCTGTAGGAATTAAAAATCTCAGGCCTATCTTTTACATTATTTATGGGAAAAAAACAAACGAAGTAAGTTGAGGGGACGTAGTTTTAAGCATTTTGATAGCTACTGAAAATAAAATACGAGGGAGGAAAAAACCCCACTCTTTCGTATTTTGTTAGTAATAAACTACTTTAAAAGTACTGCTCAAGGAAAAGTTGGTATTTCTTTCATAAAATTAGACTGTTATTTATGAAGTTGCTTTTACCTTTTTTAAAGTGGATGTACTAGGTGACAGTGTGATACTGTTTGCTAACAGTGTCATCCATGACAAAAGACCCGAAATCAAAATTTGACCTTCATATTTTTGTCTTCTGTGTGTCGCTAGTCAAACTCACACTGGTGTTTTTCTAATAAAGCCCTTAGAGACGAAGCTAATTTCTGAAACCTCATCTGTTTGCCAAGCAGAACAAGTCGCCAGAGTTATAGTCAAAGATGCCATTGTAAGTAAATGATCTTTTTAAAGTGTGTTCTTTGTTGGAGAGACTAGGACCGCCTGTAATGCTTGTTTAAGACTGTAAGACAATGGCTAAGCTAAATGCAAAACCAGTTTACACAAAGCAGTGCTCTTTGCTGGTTAGCTTGAACAGGAAGTATTTTCTTTACTCTTCTTTTGCCACTGTGCCCACAAATAATGTTATCCAGTCTCTTGAAACTAAAAAGTAGCTGAAGCTGTACACTAGACAGAATAAAATGAAGCATCGTTATGATGCAATGTCTCAAAGGCAGATTTTGACTGACTTTAAAGCACTAAATTCTATCGAATTTTTCTGTATAAAATACCATTTGTCTAACCTCAAAAGCTTGTTGGGCTATCTTATTTTTCTCAAAGATGAGATCATATAAAAGTAATTTTACAATAAATGAAGGCAGTCTAACCTTTTTGGCTTTTAATGTCTTAAGTGATTTATGAGTGATTAAAATACACGCAATTCTGTTCTCAGTGGTTAAATGTGTATTGCCTTTCTGATGAATTTTAAAAAATGCTTTGTGCTGCGGAATGCTTGCACAATTAATACAGCACCTCAGAATGGAAGCAAACATGGTATTTCATGTTCATAAAGCACAGCAGTTGAATCCCAATATCTGTAATTATTTTACAGTTCCAAATACTCTTAATCTTCAACATGGGTTCGCATCTACAGCA
The DNA here is from genome assembly GCA_022605575.1 of Laterallus jamaicensis coturniculus. Classification (NCBI taxonomy): domain Eukaryota; kingdom Metazoa; phylum Chordata; class Aves; order Gruiformes; family Rallidae; genus Laterallus; species Laterallus jamaicensis. The sequence goes on along the minus strand of JAKCOX010000002.1, from coordinate 10,057,941 downwards.
GGTGTTCAGTTGTAAAGTTTTGACAATATTTTCACAAATACAGCACACAAGCATAAAGCTATGGCTGGTTTTGGGGTGCTGAGTTTAAAAGCAAATATTGTCTCATGTAATATTCTGCCTTGGTGCTTAAGAAAAACTAATCTCTTTAATCTTCAACACCTGCTATTTCTGCACCATGCTTTCCAGCACTGTGGATGATATATTAGTTCAGACACACTCTTTAAGCACTCAGGCTGTCAGCTGAAAGACTAAAATAGAAATGAAAAGCTAGCTCTATACTACAGGAATTCTCACAGTTATCTCAGGTGTGTGCTGGGAAATAACTAAACTTCATATCCTGTACTGCTATGCACAGTAATTAAACTAACACTCCTAACACTGATTCAGGAACACCACCCCCTCCGTTCACTTCACCATTTCATAGATTTAGTCCTGCAGTATTTCAGAAAATCTGTTTTCCAGCACAAAGTCTGCTGGAAATGAATGGGAGAAGCTTGGGAGTCAGAGCTATAGAGCTGTAATTTTCCTGATGGGTAGTCAAAAACCAAATGACATTGTCCTGGTGTGCCTCTCCCCTCTTCTGCCAGCTGACTCGCTTAGCAGGCTGTGTATCTTGCTGTATTGAGGAGGCCATGTTAAAATGCCTTGATGTAGGTGAAGGACTTGTTAGCTAGCATTTGAAATGCATGCCTCATCCCTCACTGCAAAAGCTTGTGGGACAGCAAACTAATTTTAAAAAAAAACAAGCAGCATTTTATTCTACAGTTAAGAGCAGTGATAGGTGATCTGACAGAGTTAGAGTGTGACTCCATCTCTGAAATACATTTACTGATGGAGAGACCATCATGTGTTTTCTCCATCTGTAGGCAAGCTTCAAGAAAAAATGTAGAGCCTTTTTATCTGGTAAAGAAATCTGCAACAATTTAGCACCTCTCTCTCTGAAGAGAAGTTGGCTTCCTTGTCCGTTCGTAAGCAGATGCCTTTTGGAATGCTGCTGTACAGCACAAAATATTTTGGAATATTTCAATTCCTAATTGTGCTTGTATTTATTTACACAAAACACTTGTTGTTGGTGACGTCAGTGAGCAGTGTTCCTCGAGAATAGCTGTTGCAGTTAAGACACACCGTGCTTTGCCACGGCTGGGAGAATGACTCTTTCTCTTCTCAATCGCTGTTTTCCTTCCATCCAGCAAGGGAACTTCAACAGCTCCGTCGGGTCAGATGGCTACATGCTGTCAATACTGACAAGCGGGATGTCGCCAGTCACTTCTATCACTGAAGGTCTTCAGCAGGTAAGACTTGGGAAGGCCCTGTAGTCACAGTTTCTTGTATTTTAGAATTCTTTCAAACACTGAACATTATGCAAACATCGATTGTTTTTTTCATCAAACGGCTGTTAATGCCATGGAGACTTGGGTTCAGGAAACTGAATTAGTATTGTCAACCTGAAGGAGCGAGGTGGTTGGGAAAGCTAAGATGCCAATTTGGTGCTTAGTCCTCAACTGTTACAGACTCATGATGGTTTTCCTGAGTTTGTTTTCTTGAGATGATGTAACATACCTGCCTCTGGAGCCTTTCTATTTAATGAGTAAATGCTGTGCTGCAATCTGAGATCTTAAATGAAGTGAAAGATGTTTCTCTTTGTTTCCAGGTTGTTTGCATGGGCATTTTTCGCATCGTTGGCCTATTTTACCTAGGAAGTTTTGACAGCATAGTTCGTCGCTGCATGATGCAGAGGGAAAAATCTGAAAGTGCAGATAAAACTGAGTAATCCTTACTTTGAGTTGAAAGAAGAATGTCAAACAGTCCTGGACAGCTTGCTGCTCAAGTGGGACTCAGTTTTTCTCCTGAAGGATTTAGACTGGAAGTACTTGCAAATGTGACAGATGAGTCCCCTTAAGAGCTATGAAAGAAGACAAAAGTACAACTCCAGAAAATGCCAAACTATGCAAAAGTGTGAATGAGGGTTAGATATTTATTTTGGGGTGGTTTGAGTTGGAGAGAACTGGGGGGGGACTTGTGATCTGCAACGTAGATTTTGAGAATGGACTGTGAGCGGGAATTCTGGGCAGATGTTTAAGTTTTCTCCCTTTGGGGCTTACTTTGTCTGTAAGTACCCTGACAGACTGGGCTGAAGTCCCCTGAACAAGTTGGTACCTTTTGCTAATGTTTTGGGACTGTTTAATTTAGAATGTTAACTTTTTCCTTTGGCCAATCTACAGATCCTCCTGTCAATGACAGCTTTCCGTATTCTCCCCAACACGCACCTGTGGAAACCCTAAGATGGCAGATACATTTATATGGCCCAAGCTTTCTCAGTCTGGGAGTAATTAAAAAGTATGGTTTGCTATAGGCATACTTTCTAAAGGGAGATGAAGAACCCATTCCCACAGAGAAATGCTAGGAGATGTGACTGGGTCTGTAGCTCTTCTGGCCTTTGAAGTACGTTGTGAACAAACTAAAAACCAAAACATTCAGACCAGTATCAAGCGTGTTGTTAATGACTCTCAGCGTTTTAAGCCACTGAAATAATTTTTTCAGACACTTACTTTTCCTTATCTGCCAGTTTTTTTGCTCTGGAAAGGAAAGTAGCTTAATGCTACTGTTCTGCACATTATTTTTCAAAGCTGCGAATGATGAGCCAAACCAGTAGTTGATGATAGAATCGATTTGTAATTAAAATGCCAGGCTCTTCCAGTAGCAGGAATGTAGCTTTTTGGGGCAGGGAGTTGGGCAGGGCGGGGGAGTGGCGTGTGTCAGAATGGCATTCCACAGTTAATTTTATCACTACACGGAAGAACTTCCATGTGACAAGAAACTATTTAAAATACTCTGCTGCTTATGCCCCACTTCTAATTAGTTTCATTTGCATTATATGAAACGAGGCTGCTCAATAACTGCTTCAGAATACATGGAACTCAGTGGTTGTTTCTAATAAATCTTAACACTGAAAAAGCTTGATGCATAACAATGATGTGTTAAGGGTGCACTATATATACTGTTTATTTAATGGACCACTATAGCAAGTGCCTTGTGAGCTGCTTTTTTCTTTTTTCCAAAAGCTGCATATTCTGTCTGCGTTAGCACTGCTGTTTCTTTAATGTCATATTTTCCATTCTCAGTCAGTACACGGAGTCCAAAATTACATGTAAAACTGGGCACTTTCACTTCCCTAAAAGTAGTATTTAACAACAAAATAGCCAAACTGATTGTTTTTTGGTAAGGTATTCTCTACTTGTATTTAAGAAGAGGTACTCAGTTAAGCTGAGATGAAAAATACTAGGCGGTTGACTGGAATACTGTTAATGTAATTGAGGGTCTTTATTCTCCCTCTGAATTTGCTTGATCACTTTTCAGATTTTCTTCACGTAGAGTAGACTCACTTTGATACCTGGCTTCCAAACACATTTTGGGGAGGGTCACGTCGGTACTCTCACTCTATGTGGTTACGCTTTCCTTAGATTGCAGACGTTGAGGCGTTGCCGCGTTCCTCGCAAAGCCCGTGCTTTATGTCTTGCCTCCCGACTCTGTTTAGCTGTGTGGAGTTGTGCATGCCTAGAACACGGTGCCCGTTTTGGGAGCAGTGTGTGTTCCTGCATCTTTTTTAAACAGCTGGGCTTCAGTGCAAAGAAATCTAGTGTGCATATGTGTTTCCTGTGCTGCTCGAGGAGAATGACGTAACAGCATTTATTGTACATCCACTGTCAACATCGCTGTGTTTCTTAAAGCAACACACCAGTGCTGTTTGGACTCTTGCCTATGCTAATTCTTATTTTGATGCAACTCAAATACTCTTGATCACCTGCAAAAGGTACCAAAATAGGTGAACGGGTGGTGCTGTGGTGTGAAACACTTATGTAGATGACTTGACATCAACACAAGCTTGAAGGTCAGGACTTAAAACCAGTAAGACTTTGGATACTTGAATCTTTGGATCTTTGATTTGGAATGTTAAAGGGTTTGTGTTCAAGAAACATAATCCAGATGGTCAGAGCACACACAAGGCACTGTACTGCATCTGGGCCTCTCTAAAATATTTCAGGTTGGACATCTTAGATCACTAATCACTCTCTCTTGACTGAGTCGTCCTCCAAAAGATGACTGCTGTAATTCAGTGCAAGTGTCTGTGCAGGAGGAATAATACTCAGCCCTGATCTATAGACACTTCAGTTCACACCTAATTTTGAATAGTGTAAGTGGTCGTATTGACAGTAAAACTGTAGGTTGAACGGCTCAGCAATTCTGGAAATTGGAACGAGGCAGGTATTTTTGAAGGCACAAATAAAGAATTTTTTTTTTTCAATGTGCTCGTTTCTGCTGTTGCAATTAATGCAGTTAATTTTAACTGATAGGCTTTTTCAACTGTTTTATTGTCAAAACATAGTAAACTGTTGACCACAGCAACTTTTGGTGTAAACTTTGTTTTATGTACATTCTCTGTCTACCAACATACTCATGTCAAGGTCCAATATTAAATGAAGGAGATGCCTTGTAATCTTGTGGAAAAATGTTTTAGCAACCGAAAAACTGCTTTGCCAGTCTAAATGTTACAAAACCTCTGCATTGAAATGTTCAGCAGCGCATTAGATCCATGAAGACCTTTAAATAGGCTTTATTACTTTTTGTCAAATTGTCAATAATTTAATTGCTTGTGCCATATCAGTCAGTGTCTTGTCTCTTGCTTTCTTAGTCAATCCTTAAGATTCAGTTTAGGCTTCGATAGTCTTTTCCATCCCATGTAGTTTCTAATGACCGTCTGCTTTAAATACAGATTTACCATAACTTCACATACAGTTTACTTCACCAAGGTGTTCATGTGCAATTTAAATAGATTTAATATTTTACTAAGAACAAAGATATAGGTAAATAAAGTTTATTTGCTGTGAAGAACTCTAGGCACTTTTAAATAGTAAAAATATATAGCGTTATTTGTAAAAAGAAACTTTATGCTTATTGCTTCATCATTTTTGTGCCAGAACTGTAAACTAGTTTTCATATTTTATATTTCTCAAAAATAAATGGAGAATCAACAAAGCCTCTTAAGTTCTGAGTTCTTTGAGGGGATGAAGAGCAGTGGATACACGCGTTTGCAGCGTTTGGGGTTTCTCTCTCTCTTAATAAATCCAGGGCTCTTACTCTTACCAGCTGTAAGACAGTAGAGGGGGCAACATGTGCCTCCATTTTAGCATCTTGGAGCAGAGGTGCACAGCAGATGAAAGATGTGAAGAGTCTGAGTAAGTATTCTCAGCAGAGCCACTGCCATGGCACCGCAGTGAAAGTGGGACTAAATGGACCCCGCCTGCCTTTACTGCTGGTGGTGCTGCTGCTGGCACCGGTGCTCTCGGGAAGCCTGTCTGAATCCTGAGGAGCCAAGGGATGCTCGTTCTTCCTAGTGGAAACCAGTAGAAATAGTCATTACTGTAACTCCCTGTCTGTACAGCCACAGAGCATGTGTGGCTCTAGAGAGGTCAGCATCTTCTGTTCCAGCTCTGTGCTAGGAGGGCTGGAGGGGACAGCTTGCTCCAAGGTAACAGTAGGGCAGAAGTAGGCCCAAGATAGTCAGTCTCAAAGTAAATCCTAAGTCACAGAAACTCTGTCTTCTAGAAAGATGGGAAATTGTCAGCCCAAATCAAAGATGGGTCAAGGGAAGTGCATGCTATCTAAATGTGTGTGTTAAAGCTGGGGGCTGCTGTTAGTCTTAGAGTGGTGAAGACTTAAAAAGCTGTGAAATGAAGAGGCGGCCATGAAGCTGGAGCTGCTGGTTGTGCCTTGTCAGTAGGAGTAGCCGGCTGAAGCAGACTTCATTTCTTCTTGTGGAATTTCAGCTCTGGTAGCTCTATTTATTTTATTATTTTTTTTCCCCTGCCTGGGCAGTACCAAGCACAGTGATGGGTAGGTGTGTGTGTGTTTGTCTGTCAAAGCTGGGAGCAAAACCTCATGAAGTCACTTCCTCTCTTCTCTCTGTGGGGGGAGATACTGGAGAGCCAGAGACCTTTAAAGGAGGTGTCTGTCCTGCCTCACCTCCCACCTTCTTTCCTTTCTTCCAACCCAGGTGTGCTAAATTGGTGGAAAAAGATGACAGTGCTAATCTTCCATTGGTGGTGGTCTGTGATGGGAGGGAAATAAACCTCTTGGACAGAAACTTGCTCTGAAGGAAGTGGAAAGTGCAAATACTTCTTTTCTTTTTTTTTTTTTCACCCAAAGATGCATATCTCATTTGATGGAGAGAGGGGGCCAGGGGAAGCATTTCAGAAAGCTAATTGGGAAGGTTTGCTGTTTGGGGAAACCTTGATGAAGGAATATAATACCAAACCTCCTCTGTGGTAGAATACCACCAAGCTGGTCTGAAATTCTATTTTTCAAAGTTGAAAACAAGTTTGTTTTCAGCTTGGGGGGGGGGAATCCCCATGTTAATTTTAAACCTTTCGAGTTCTAACTATGAAATTCATTCCGTAGTTGTGCTGCTAGACCAATGTAAATAAACAGGAGGGGTGAAAGCCAAGCATACCTGACTGACACTAAATCATGCTACCAAGCTCTGAGAATCAACATCCTTGGCCAAAATAAGGCGTTGGATCTGTAAAAGTGCCAGCTATAAATAATGCTTATAAAAGTAAGTCTAAAACCAAGCTTTAAGTGCTCCAAGTAACTTGCAGCTGAGGGGCATGTCCCCTTCAAAGCTAAGCGGTGCTTCAAAGCAAGCAGTTAAAATGAGGTGTGCCAGTCTTTATGGCAAAGCACGTACTCAAAAAATGCCTCCCGCCTTTTTGCTTGGAGAAATGTTAACAGGCGCAATAAAAGCAGATGGGTTGGAGGCAGATGCTCCTATTTGTTCAGCAGACTCTTCTCATTTCCTACTCCTCCATGCTGAAAGTCTCCTTCGCTGTTCTTGCTGTTTCAACTCAGAAGTTGGTCTCCAGTTCTTTCTTTTTTTCCATTGCAGAGGACATGGCCATGGGGGGTGTGGGGGGTGTGTGTGGCATTGCCCAAACCACAAGAACGGGTTGGTAGCTAACGAAAGGTGGTGAGACAGCTTGGGGTATCATAAAGAGAAGACTGTGATGCCACATTGTGAAGTAGAGAGAAGGATTTCCAGAGCTGAATGTAACTGTTTTGCCTCCTTTCTATCCAAGCCATGGGGCCTCTCTCTTGACAAGAAGTAAAGGATGCTTGAGGAATGTGTACAGTAAAAGGGGCCTGAAAGTCAGGAACTGTTTGCGATGTTGGACCCTAAGGATATGACCTGGGTATCTCATCCAACTGCCCTTCCTGATGAGCACAATTAAGCCCCATGAAACAAACTGTAATTGCAGGCTGAGCGTGCTTTAAGCGTTTTACAGTAGCGCTGTCTGCTCTGCAAGTGCTCCCAGCCAGAAGGGATCTGCTCCCCACCTGCAGCGTTGGCAGCACCAGCAGCCTGAAAGGCCATCTCCTGTCTCAGGAACGCGCTCTGAAGAAGCAAAGAATTCTGCTCAGGTTAACCTGCCGCCCTCCTGGTTTAAAAGGAGGGAAACACACATCCAGGCTTCCCAAGTGCTACTTTCCCCCTATACTTTTTACATGCAGAAAACTGTTTCTTTAAAGCATTTTATACCATGTGCCTCACTGGACACGGCACCAGCAAGCACTTCCAGTGCTGCTGGCTGCTGATTTTTCCCATGTGCAAATTCCCCCACCCGTGGGCACAGTCTTAGGATAGTCTTTCAGTAAAGCCTGTATTTAAGCTGTGCTAGAGCATCGTAAGGAGAAGGACTTCTTTGGTTATCGTAATTGCATCTACCTGTTTATACCCTCTAGTTTCGATTGCTCAGATGTAGGGTTTTGGGGTTTGTTTTGGTCTGGTTCGTTCTAGAATAGGAGAAAATCTCTGCGGATTTCCAGCGGAACACATGTCCTTGCTCCCTCTGAGTGCCGACACACGGCGCAAACATAACACCCCGCTTGTTTCATGCCTGCTGGGGCAAGGCTTGTAAACAATCGCCTGCTTCTCCCCACCTCGCCTGCTCATGAGCCAAGGAACTAGAAGAGCGGGCAGGTCACCAGGAACCAGGGTTGCTATTGAAATCCCACTGATGTTAACAACTAAGGTACAGGGGAAAGGTGTCCGCTTTCAGATTGCCAAGAAGTTCAGTGTTGCCAGGCCTTATGAACTCCTTTAGAGCATTTGTTAATAATGCACCCACTGTACCTGGGGCATCTGGGAAGGTATCAAACAGCAGGCTCTGCAGGATCCTGCCCTGCTTGGTCACTTGCCCAAGCGCGGATAAGAAAGCTGTCTCATGAAACTAATCTGTCCTTCACACTGCCAGGCCTGGCTGGTACCTGTTCTTGATGCCTCTAATTGTTAAGGGACCTTTTTTTCCCACGTTAGCTTCTGGTTGCATTCCTAATGGAGTTTCAATCCTTGATACAGCTAATTCTTCTCATCAGTCTGATCACTTCGGTGGGCCAGCTCACAGCAAGGTAACCGTGTGCGTGGGAGGTTTTGCAGGATCAGATCTTTAGTTGTCAGCATGTTATTCTGCTGCCTAAAAGCACTGTAGTGATTTCTTAGCTGACTTTATGCGCTCATTTCGTGTTTCTTGAGAAATCTTGAGCCCCTCTTGCCGGTTTCTTCCATCAAGCCCCCCAAACCATGTCACTTTCATTTTCGACGTCTTTTTAACTGTTGTTTAATCCCGCTGAGCTCAAACAAACAAGCAGCACTGTGATGCAAACCTGTGACACTTTAATAGATGCTCGTCACCCACTCAGGTAGCGTTATAATTGGTTTTAAGATGCCGCTCCCTTCAATTACAGCCAAAAATGCAGGTCAGGTGCAATGCCTTTGACACATTACGATAAGAACAAGAAAGACTGTTTAAATGCACATTATTTTGTTTTGCTTTTTTTACAGCATCCAAATTTATCACTCTTCAAGGCACGGTTTCTGTTTCCCGTGACTCATCCTTAATACTCTTGCTTAAAGCAAACAGTTCCTAGGATCTTCTCTTGTGTTTTTCCTTGGGTATTTTGTTGGGTTTTTTTAATTTTTGGTACAGTCTCAGCTGTGTTTGGTATTAGCAAGCTTGCTTGTGAACCACGACCACTCTTTTCCCATTAAACTTTTTAAAAGGCTGGGATGTCTCGTTCATATATCCGAGTGCTGAACGCAGAGCTGGTGGGGAAGAAGCAGCGTTGCTAAATCCACTCCAGAATGTCTCGTGGAGTTTTGCTGTACTCATTCATTGCTATCAGAAATCAGTTACAAATTCTGAGATTACTTTAGCTCTCTGTACTCTTTGTTCGGTTAGTTGGTCTCGCTTCCATTTCTGCATGCAAAATACACCTAAATACCCCAAGCGAATTAGGTGGTATTTTCAATGTCTCCTTACGAAAGCCCATCACGTTTATATGCATCTTTGCTGCCCTAGTGATTTATCCTGTGGCTTTAAACCCATCCTGCTATGACATTGTTTTTCTGTGTTATTTAACAGCTGTGCCTGATGTATTTTCAGTTGTGGGCCCAACCACATTGGGTTTAGTCACTATTTTAGTGACAGACAGACAGCAGCCCATCTGGTTACGGCTGTTCTGGTTTTCTGTATCACTTGTTCCACTTAAACCGTAGCATGTTGCGTGGAAAAGCCCGGTTACGTTCTGTATTCGGAGGGGACCTTTACTTTTTCACTTTTCCTTCTTTCTCTTTAGGTGCAAGAATGTAAAGGCGGCGATTTTACTTGGTTGACAGCTCCTCCCTCTCTGTGCTCCTGCCATCAGAAGCAGGCCCACAGCTCATGGCAAACACGGTACTACCTAAAGGCTTTAAAGTGAGCAGAGATGGATGAGGCATGTTTGCGCCCCGGCGTGCAGGCACGCCGTGAGCCCTTTGCATCCTGGCTTGCAGGCATGTCGTGAGCCCCAGGCCCGTCGTGAGCCCCAGGCCCGTGGCTGCGTAGAGCATCGTCCGTCTGATTTTGGACCTCGTTCATCCGCTGAATACGAGATGGAGCCGGGGAGGGGGCGGGGAGGTGGTACAGCGCGTCACTCCCCTAATTCCCGGGGCGTGTACGGTGCGGGTGAGCCCCTGGACTCCCGCCGGCCTGCACGGACGGGGCGGGATGGGGCGGTGCGGGGGGTCCCGGCTGCCGCAGCCGAGGCTCCGCGCCCGGGGCGAGCAGCGGCCGCTGGGTGGCAACAGCCGCCCGCCGGGGAGCGCTGGCGGCGGGGCGCGGCGCTGCCGGCCCCCGCTCCGCCCGCCGCCCCCGGATCCTCGGGTCCTTTCGGGATTGGCGTGTGCTCGGCACCCCGGCGGGGAGGAGAGGAGGGAGCCGGCCGGGGAGGTGGGAAATGCTGTCGCAGGGTACGATGCCGAGAGCCTTCCTGTGCCCCCCCGCTAAATAAGCGATGCCAGAACGATTAAACATCCCGGCCGCCTCCTCGGGTACCCGGGGGAAGGTGCTGCTTTGTACACAGTAGTGACAGATTTCCTCGGCGAGGCCTCTAAATCCCTGCACCACCCGGGGAACCAGCGAGCTCCCATGGGGAATCCTCCCCGTTTGGATGCCAGTACCTTCCTCCCTTCTGGGGGGGGGCAAAAGCTGACCGCCCTCCCCACGCCGGTGAGTTTCCTGACGCAGGGGAGCTGCCAGCCTGCCCCCCACGCGTGACGCGTGTGTGCGGGGAGCGGGAGCCTGCAGATTGGGAGGGCAGCGTGCACTCAAACCCTACGCCCGCTGTCAGAAAGAGCTCACATTAACAGCCTGACTCCCGCCTTGTCTTCCTTTTAGGTTCGGGGTACTATCTACCTAAGAGACTTTCACCCCAGCCACCCTCCTACCGATGAAAAATCGGCAGGATTTACCAGGTTCCCGGGTTTCCCCCTCACATTAAGCGAAGTGCCGAGTCAACCTCCTGCACCCGCTTCACCCCGGGATGGCTTCCCATTTCAGCTGGGGCTGTCCCACCATCACTGCCCCCCGCCCTGCTGTCGCTTGTCAGAGTAGCGGGGGAGTCGTGGGTACGACGACTGAACCATCACTAGGGTTTAACCTACTTTGAAGGTGAACTCTGCTTCTTCGGTCGAGGCCGCAGATTAATCTAATCTCCCAGCACTTCGGGTCCCCCTCGCCAGTCTGAACAGACCTCGGGCCGCGCGGAGGGACGAGTCGTTCTGCAAGAAGCCCTTAAATCCAGCTCCCCGCTTGCCCCACGGGCACGCCGGCCGACCGGCCGGGCAGTGTGCGCGGCGCAGGTGTGCGGCTCCCGGTGCTGCCGGGAGAGCCGCCCGCGGAGGCGCCTCGCGGGGCCCAGCCGGTCCCCGGCGCCGCATGAGCTCCGCGGCCGCGTAAGGGCTGCAGCCAGGACAGACCGACCGAACCCATCCCGCCTGGAGCCTCTGTCTGGGCCACTTTTCCTTTTTGGAAACACGACTTTAAATATATATGGGGTGGGGGGGTGATTTTTGAAACAAATCCGCACCGCTGCGGCAGCCCCATCCCTCCCGCGCGGGGCGGTGCGGGCCCACCGGGGCTGCGGAGGCGCGGAGCGGGGCGCGCTCCCCCGCGCAGAGCCGGCAGCCCGCAGCCACCCGCCGCGCCGCCTCCCTCCCTCCCTCTTTTCCTCCCTCCCTCCCTCCCTCCCTCCCTGCTCGCCCGTCTCCGCCGCCCGCTTCCTCCGCGCGGGCGGAGGCGGCGGAGGGCGGGCGGCGGCGCGGACCGTCAGCACCACCCGCGGGCCGTCAGCACCACCCGCGGGCCGAGGGCCGCCGCTCCGCTCCGCGCCGCTCCGCCCCGCTGCCGCCGCCGTCGCCGCCCCGCCGCCGGCCCCAGGCCCGCGCCGCGATGGAGGGCGGGCCCGGGCTGCGCGGGGCTGCTCGCCTCCCCCCGCCGCCTTTTTTTTTTAGCGCACCCCCCCCCCTCCCCATTTCCCCCTTTTCTTGAATGAAGCGTGAGGCGGAGCTCTAGGAAACCACCGCGCCCGGCTGCGCCGCGCGGGGCCGGGGCCGGAGCCTCCCCCTCGGGCTCCGCTCCTCCCCGCTTCTCCCCGCCCCCGCCGCGCCGCTCCGCTCCGCTCCCCCCCGCCGCCGCCGCTGCCGCCGCCGCCGCCGGGAGAGCTCCCCGCCCGCGCCCGTCGGAGCCGCCGCCGCCGCCCGGAGCCGCCGCCGCCGCCCGGAGCCGCCGCCGGCAGCAGCAGCGCGGAGCGCCCGGAGGAGCCGCCCGGAGCCGGCGGGGTGCGCGGGGCTGCGCGGGCGGGCGGGCGGGCGGGCAGCGGCGCCGCGGCCGCGGTCCCCATCGGCACCAGTCACACCGCACACACGCCCCGTCCGCGCCCCTCCTCGGCAGCGCCGGGGGCTCTTCCTCCTCTGATACAAAGCTGCTCGGGAAATGGCATTTCTCCCCGGAGCCACAGTCAAAAGCAATTTTCCTTCTTTATTTTTTTTATGCCTTTATTATTCTTTTACGATCGCGAAAAAGAATTAATTACCTAAATACACATTTTTTTTTAATTATTCTATTTTTTTTATATTATTTTTTTTTTTTTGGTGTGTGCGTGCGCGTGTGTGGAAGCACCGGGCTCCCGCGATCGGTGTCTGAATGAAACTACGTAAATGCCTATGTCTGTACGTTGCACTGGAGGGAAAGACGGAGCACTTCTGCGAGAGAGCTTGGATTCAAATGTGGTTCATCTGGTCTCCAGGATTTTCCGCCTCTTTGGGGTTGTTCGCCTTCCCGGGCTGCGAGGCGGGATTTTTCTGAGCTTTGACACATCTTTGGAGATGCCTATTAAACAGGAGTCTGGGAAAAAACAGTGGAAACCGTAGAGAGATCATTATATTTTTCTTTTTCTTTTTTTTTTTTTTGCCCCCTTCCCATCCCCTTGGTGACTTGAAGCATCAAAGCGGCCAGAGAACTTAAATGTTTCTGAAGACCTGCGACCTTTGGGTTTCGTTGTTGTTGCTGGTATTTTTTTTTTAGAGGAAACTTGACGGAACATATTTATAGTCCAAGTAAGTACTTTACAGAGGAAATTTAGTTTGTGTAACTTAAAACGAAAAAAAAAAAAAAAAAAAAAGAGAAAAGAAAAGCAGTGTTGAGGTTTCTAGCTTGACGTGCGTTGGATTAACGTTCATCCAAGGCTGCTTTAGCGAATCGTGTTGAACCGCAGCTTTTACCGTGCGCGGTCGCCCGCTCCTTCGTGCCCGTGGTAGTTCAGCACCTAGGGGGAAAAACGCACCTGGCTTTGAATCGGTATAATACTTTTCTTTTTTTAAAGATGTATTTCAACACCGAGGAGGAAGTGGTCCTAAAGTAAATTTGTAATAAGTAATAAATGTGCACCTGGAAGTAAAGTATTTACAGCGTTTTAGCCCCTATTTATGCCGTGCATCTCAAAACCGAGGAGGAAACACTGAGAAGACAAAAGTACCTCCGAGACCCTGAGAACTCCCCCCACGCCACCATGAATGAAACCGTGCCCGAGACAGTAACTGGATTATAATTTTTGGTGTTATTAATTTTATTATTACTGGCTGCTTTACTTTTTTGGGTTCATCCTGCTCCTCTTCTTCCTCTCTCCCTCTTGCTGCTTCCTCTTGGGAATTATGGCTCATCCGGGGAGAAGAGGCTACGATAACCGGGAGATAGTGCTGAAGTACATCCACTATAAACTCTCGCAGAGGGGATACGACTGGGCTGCCGGTGAGGACAGGGCACCCCTGCCTCCAGGGCTCTCTCCTCCTGCTGCTGCTGCTGCGGTTGCTGCTGCTGCTGCTGCTGGGACTTCCTCTGATCACACTGGGCTGGTGTCTCCGCACCCCGAGCCCCCCGGCTCGGCTGCTGCTAGCCATGCGCCCCCGGCCGAGGGGTTGCACCCTGCGCCCCAAGTCGTCCACCTCGCTCTGCGTCAGGCAGGGGACGAGTTCTCCCGCCGCTACCAGAGGGACTTTGCCCAAATGTCCGGCCAGCTGCACCTGACGCCCTTCACGGCCAGAGGCCGCTTCGTGGCGGTGGTGGAGGAGCTCTTCCGAGATGGGGTTAACTGGGGCAGGATCGTGGCCTTCTTTGAGTTTGGCGGTGTGATGTGTGTGGAGAGTGTCAACCGGGAGATGTCTCCTCTCGTGGATAGCATCGCCACCTGGATGACTGAGTACCTGAACCGGCACCTGCACAACTGGATCCAGGACAACGGAGGCTGGGTACGTACCTCAGTTGCTTTGTTCCCTCTCCCAACTCTGGCCTGTGGCTGGCGGGGCTCCGAGCTGGGCAATCCCTAGGGGGTTGTACTCATGTTGTGGGGAGGAACAGGAGGTTTGCCTGCCTGCTGGGGGGGGGGTTCTGCACTGGCGTGTGCCAGAGCAGCACAGGCCTTTTGCTGGCTGTTGTGTTTCACCTTATCGTGGGGTTACGGTGGAGCAGTTTGGGGCGGGGAGAGCAGCTACAGCTCAGGAGCAAAAAGGATGAGTGAGGCACTGTTTTTGTCAGGGGTCTCTGTGCTCCTACCCCTGTCCAACCTTGCATGCTGGTGGCACCAGCCCCAGCCGAGGCAGGGTCTTGCCGTGGGGTGGAACAGGGCAGCAGTGGTGCCCATCCAGCCGCTGGAGACAGGCGCGTTGCGGCAGGTCCGAGGCGTGGGGGCAGCAGGGACCACGTGTGTGTGTGTCCGTGAGTTCAGGCATCCCTGCCCATCATGAGTGATGTTAGGGTTGATGTGCCAGGCGGGCGCGTGACAAACACGGGATCCTGGTGCTGTGGGCAGGCAGGTGGCTGTCAGTGTCGGTGTCTACAGCTGTGGTGGCAACTGGCTTTTACAGCACATGGGATGTCTGGTGCGAAACGTATGTCTTTGTCTCAAGACCAAACAAAGGTGTCGGGAGCTGCATCTGGGGGATTGTTCTGGAGAATGGGTATTTGTTGTGATCCGATGGGTGACTGGGGTAGAGATCACCTCTGTTCAGGGCTGGCATCATCATCATCCAGAATGGGAAGATTTCCACTTGTAGCAAACAGACAGCTTTTACACCGGTGGTTGATCAAAAGCCTTTTCTTTTTTTTTCTCCCTTCTCTTTCCAAAATAAATAACCACATTGCAATCGGAAGGGTATTTGTTTCCTTCCCCCCTGCCCCACCTTGGTATTAACTGATACAAAATGCGGTCCCGGCTGGTCTCCCGCAAACCAAACCTGTTGTACGTGTAGAGCTGATGTTAGTAATGTGTTGGAGGAAGAAACGGCAAAAGTTCTACCAAAGAGGAAACTTTATGTATGGGCTGAGAGCTGGCACAAGTCACTTAGAAATGGAGGTCACCTAGGTGGGACACCGGCAATTTCAGGTCTAGTCCCCTGTGAAACAAGGAATGCTGACTCAGCTAGACATCACACCGCTAAGAGGTGTGTGTAAGGGCATGTAAAATACAGCTTATGTTTGCCAGTTAACATGGTTTGCAAGCCCGGTGTTGGTGGAGCATTACCTCCGGGGATTCTTAACGCCGGATCTCTTGCTGAGGCAGCGTTAGGCTGAGTAACGTGCCACCCGTGCTGGCCATCTCTGGTAAAAAACTGAAGATGCCGCCTTCCCGCCGCTGAACCTGCCTGACTAAAGGGTGTATGTGTGTGTCTGGGGATCCAGAGTGCATCTGTTTGCTGCCTTAAGGGGGGAAGTAAGGCTTTGGGGCCCTCTCCTCTGCAGACATCCATGCTGTGCATCTCCCAGAGGGAGTGCAGCAGGGCCCTGGCAACACATTCAGTGGGAGACAGGACCCTTCTCCTGCTCTCCCTGCTTCCACCACCACGAAGAAAAAAAATTCAGGAGTCCATGGGGCCAGAAGGGGGAGCAAAAAAATGTGTGTGCGCGCACGCGTCCCGTGTATATACGTATGCACATAAGTATATAGAAATATGCATACATATCAGGCACACGCACACGTGCACACATAGATACACTCTCATATAAAATTACTCCAGTGCTTTAGTGGTTGGGACCACACTTGGGAGAGGGAGGCCTATCCTCTGATCCCCTAAACATCAAACGATGGATCACTAGAGGGTTTGTTGGTGTTTTGTTTGGGTTTCTCCCCCGTCCTCCCTGAGCAACACATTACTGGGGGGGGAAAAAGTGTGCAGATAGCTCAGGCTTTTTGGAGACCCGGCCTCATCAGCTCTGCTGATGAGACGAGCAGCTAAAGGGTTAGGGATTTTGAGATTGCACTTCTGGGCTGGGATGCCTAACTTGTGCGTAAGTCCCTCCTCAGGCTGGAAGCCCGTTTGCGGAGCTGGGGCCCTCAGTTCGCTCCAGAGCCAGTGAAGTCATTCTGTTGACTCCAGTGAGCTTTGGATCAGATCCGTAAGCATGCTGGAGATGTATTGTCCTGCGGGTGTATTGTGTAAAGAGAAACATAAATAACGAATAAAACCGAGAATGTGAAAAGACAGGTGTTACCAGGCGTGATTGGCCGGGTGGGGGGAGTGCTGGAGCTGTTTCTCAACAGTAAGAAATACACGAAACTCAGACTGTAAACACTGACAGCCTTTAAAAGGAAAAGATGCTTCTCATTGATAACCGTTCAGTTGTTTATTGAGGTTTCCTATAAACAAAAGCTCCAGAGTTTGGATTCATGTGATGCCACTTACTGCCGGGTGTTATTTGGGATGTACACATGGAAGAAGACATGCAAAATATTACCCCAGGGTGGCTGTTGCCTGTCTGTCCTGTGAGCAGCTGATACCTTTGGGCCACAGGGGTTATTAAACACCTGCAAAACCCTCTAGCTGGTTACAGAGAGCAGAAGACTAACATGAAGTTACAAATGCAGCTTTTAGGATCCTCGCTTCAGGCAGATGAAATCAAGGATGGAACGGGGCGGTGGATTTTTCTTCTTTTCTAGCTTTCAGGATCTGTCAGTGGAAAAGGATGCTCTAATGTATGCACCTGCTCTTCAGCTTGGTGCTTGCACCGCGACACGTACAGCCGTAAATGGCTCTTCCAAAGTAGCTGATCACCTTGTGGGAGGTGGCTCTTTGTGGGTGCTCAGCTTGGCTACCTGCAAGATCTCCCTGTCACGCAGGGTGCTGCAAAAGGCAGGACTGTCGGGTGTTGTAGCCTTCTCCTCCTTCATGACCCAGCTCCCCAGGATGTTGTGGAGCGGTGAGTCCATTTGAGTCTGTGTAGTAGTAGAGAAGGGGAATCGGAGTCAGTCACAAGCACCTGTTGCACAGCAAGTGAGTTGGACGGTGTGTAGCACGAGTCTGTTGTATGGGCCTGTGTCTTACACTTGGGTCTGAACTTTGGCTGAAATGTCTGTCATCTTTACCTGCTGCTTCTGAATTGGTTCTGTGTATTTTCAGGGCAGGAATTCCGTATATTGAGAGGAAAATGAAGAAGGAAAGAAGCTGAAACGGGATGTAGCTGTTGGAGTATCAGTTTTAGGCACTAGACATGGCTGTTAATGGTGCCTGGGGATTGTTAATACCCTTACAATACAGAGCCTCGTGGGTTTGTTCAAAACTTAGAAAAAGTAACAGATGGGGACTGCCTGCACGGAGGCTGTATTATTAGCTTGTGGTTCTGGTGGCAAATAAAGGCAGCTTTCAAAGATTTTCACGTAGGCCAGGATACCACAATATTGTACTTTGGCTGATAACATCTTAATTGCATTACAGAAGAAATGAGGGGAGAACCAGCTCATCTCTTCAATTTTGTAGTACTTGGTATGGTGTATGCTTTCTGATTGACAACTTAATGGCTTCATTTCGTTTTTTAGAGCCTGGTGTTTGAGCTGCAGAAGGACTGGCTTGGCAGCCGGCTGTCGCACTTGGCGACTTTTGAGCCTGACATAGGGAACGTTGGAGTGATGCAGCCGGTGCGGGGGAAATAACCACATTTCTCTTGCAGTGATGGGTTCCCTCTTTGGGCACGCAACCCGACGTGCGTGGGATTCGTGCTCAGCTCCGGGCACTTCTCATCCAACATATGGCTTCCCCAAGCTGTTCAAGAAAACGCAAGAGCACGAGAACTATAGAAGGAGGCGCTGGCACTTTCATGTATGTGTAGACAAGGATGTTTTTGATGTAAGGCATGTGAAGAAGCCCAGGTGAGAGGTGCAGCATCATGTTGAAAATTCAGCCAAGAAAGCACCATTTCAAATGACAGTATTCACATTTGAACCGTGAACGTGATAGTTGCGTGTTTTCACCCATTTCTGCTTTCATTGTGGCTCTTTACTGTGTTGGAGAGTTATGGACAGATATGGGGAAGGATCAAGATGTCTGGAGTGGACCTTAGGTGGAACACATTCAGAGTACCTGCCTAGCCAGAACAGTGCCACAAGTCCCTGTCTTCTCATCTGAGCCAGGTGGCAGCTGCTCCTGCCTTGAGAGTGAGGAGCCACTTGGCATGCTCTGGTAGACATGATTTCCAAGAACTTCTGTGTCCCAAAGCCAGCAGGCATCCTCTGGCCTGGCCACTGTCACTCACGTGCCAGCCTTGTGCCCAAACGCAGCAGGGGAGAAGCCTCCTTTTTTCCTGGTGGTTCCTTGGTTATGGCCTCTTTGGAGGTGATGGGAGGTTCACCTACAACACATTCTCCAGCCCGGCAGGAGAGTATACACCCCCCCATCTCCACCATCTCAGGAGGCTTTGCCTGCCAGATGACTTCTGGTTTTGCTGAGGTATCCTCCTCCCTTTTGGCAGCAGGGCTCCTCCTCTTCTGCAGGGGTGAGATTTCATTTGGTGGAGGAGGAAGATCTGGGGTGTCTAATTCCCGCTGTCTGATGTGTTTTCTCAGGTGGCTGTCCACAGACAAATGAATAAATACTTCTTGGACCGGCAACTAGACCCCAGATTTCCCTTCTCCTGGGTTGACTGCCCTAACCTCTGAGCTTCCTCCTTTTTTCTTTTCTTTTTTTTTTTCTTTTCTTTTTTTTTTTTTTTGCATCTAGTAAACTATTAATTCTTTTTCCTGGGTGGCACTCCTTGGAAAGGGGAAGTATGGAGGCTCACCGTGCCCTACGACGGTCCATAGCTCCATGAAGGTGAGGGTCGGCAGACGCATCTGCCTCCGGGGCAGTGCTAGAGGTCGTGGATGTCTGGGGGGTGGGGGGCGCGGGCAGGGCCTTCCCATGCTCATGTATCAGGCGCCAGCTGAAACCTCATCCCTTGCAGGCTGTGGTGCTGCTCTCCCAGCAGTTCAGTCAGGCACCTGCACGAGCTTTTCTCCCAAGTCCCGAGGAAAAGCCTCCCACTTGTTCAGCACGGGATGGTGGCTTGCTTGGAGCTGGAGAGAGGAGCTTTGAGCTTTTTTTGCCGGCAACATGCGGCCTTGTAACGACTCAATCCCCAGTGGGGCTAACCCCAAATCACTGTTTGACTGGTGAAAGGAAACTGTCTGAAATCCACTCAGTTAAATAAATGAATTGGCAGTTTCAAGTGCTACACCTTCTAGGTCCTTTGCCAGTTTTTGTGGCTTTGTGGGTTTATAATCGAATTCTCAAAATATTATCAAAATATTTTTCTTTTTGCTGTTGCTGAAGAACGAGAAATTCATTCTGCAGAGGATCCGTGCTGAAGCACGGAGTGGAAGAGGTAGGGCAGAAAGAGAAAATGATTGTGGTTCTTTAGTCCCTTTCATTTATAATAGTTTTCTCTGTAACGTGCAATGACGTTAGGTTGTGTATTTTCTCAGAAGTCTTGCCTTTTTTTTTAAAATTTATTTTTTAAATATATGTATTGACTGTGACCTTTAAAATTTCAGAACCAGGGGTCTCGGTTATGGAGATGATGTCATTTGCCTTGATCTTGCAAAGAACCGTAAAGTTCAAACAGCAATCCTATTAAAAAGTTTTACTTTACTTTCAGTATTGAGAAAGAAGTGGGTTCTGTGCCTGCATTAGCCCAGGCCTCTCTCGAGCTGCTGCGTGAGCTCTGCTGGGCAGTAAGTAGCTTAGTTCCTCAAGTATGTAGCTTGAAATTTGGAGTCGGTAATCCATGAAGCAAATCCAGTTGAATTTTTCTGCCGATGTGCAGGCATTTCTCCGGTGGCGAAGCACACAGCTCTAGCAGGAGAATCACAAGACCTATGCAATGATGTGTGAAATTGCATGTGGAGCAGAAGTGTTTTCTCAGCGGCCAGATACCAGGGCCCGGGCTTCCTAAGGTAGCACAGGAACTTTGTGCTGCACTGCTAGCAAACCTTAAGCCCTTGTGCGCCATACAGGCGTCCTTGGTGAGAGGGTCATCTTTCAGTGCGTTGGACCTGGGATGGTGGAGGGAGGTGGATGTAGAAGCAGGAGCAGTGCCCAGGTGTCACTCAGAAACCACTGTTGTGGTTTTGGTCTCGTGTAATGGTTTGCGCTGGGCACGCTGATGAGCCAGCCTTGTGCTCCGCCATCACCACCCATGGATGCCAGGCCCTGGGGCTTGGGGCAGCTTCATCTGAAAGTGGTGGCCCCTCTGTACGCCGCTTTGCTCACTCATGCAAGCCACCAGCAGTCTTGCCATGTCCCAGCTTCCTGCAGGCCTTTCTGACCGCCCTTTTCATCAGTACTGCTGACACCAGGTACAGGCCACTGGCTGCGGTCCTGAGTGCTGCTGCCCAGCTATCAGCCGCAGTGTGTGCTGGGTCTGGCCCTTCCTACCTCCCTCTCTGGGCCTGTTTTGTTTTCCTTCACGCCCTTGGGAGGGTGCAGCCCAGCCCTGTTCGGTTTGTTGGTTTTTTAAAAATAATTTATTTATAAGAACCTTGTGACTGCTCCTGTACCTGCTGATTTAATAATAATAACGACACTTGTTACTCGGTGGCAGCAAAATACTGATTATTTCTAAGGGCAGTACCAGCCTGTTTTATTTTCCATTTCATACATAAGAATAGGATGGATGAAGGTGTGCAGTACCATAAATCTTCTCTTCCCCAGCAGGATAACATCCAGGCTTTCTTGGCAAACACGAATGCTGATGACAGATTTGAGGGATTTTTATTTTACTCTGGTTTTCAGTCTCATTAACAATCTGATGGCTTCCCCCCTGCACCCCCCGTTCTTTTTGGTGTCCTGCATGACCATGAAACCAGATAACTTTTCCAAGTGCATCTAAAAGTCTGGAATTTATTTTCTGTTATTTTATCCTCGTGTTAGTTTGCTGTCATAATTATTGAGTATCGATAGACTTTGCTAAATCTCCCTCGCTGGGAAGTTCCTTGCAGGTTTCTGGATTTTGCAGTTAACGAGTAAGAAATCAAATCTGATTTTAGACTGTGTTGCCAGTGACTTCAATAGGAACAGGAAGAGGCACTTAATTGGACAATTGTAGTTATGTTTACTTTGTATATGCGGCAAGAAAAATAAGATCAAATGAAAAAGCCACAGGTTTTCATGTAACAGAGAAATACAGCCTTTTCTGCAACGCACGATTAAGCTTTGGGAGCTGTTTTCATGGGAGAGCCGTGAGTGGAAGAACTAAGTTTCATTCAGGAAAGGCTTAGGTATTTGTAAGAGTGAGGAAAACATCCATACTTAGGTTTGAATAAAATTGCTGGGAAGGGCAGTCATACCCGTTGATGAAACAGGGGGTAAATTTAACATCAGCTACTGAAATGAGATCACCAGGTGCTGAGGGGAGGCCTTTCTCTGGGGAATGCTGTTTCAAAATTATCTGTTACATTGCTTCTCCCCCAGAGCACCTGGTGCTGGCTGGTGACTGGGGATACTGGGATAGATGCACAGCGGGTCTCATCCAGCCAGGGAAAACTTAGTTCCACTGGCATTTTGTAAAAGTAAAGGTAATTGGAAATATGTTTGTTGTGTTGCTAAGAGCACCCACAGCGCTGAGTTTACTCCTGCACTGGCTGAAGATCTGTTAGGAATCGCCACATTTAGAGTTAGTTACACTAAGAAATAGCCAGCACCCTTCAGGGCATGCGCCCTTATATTGCTATTTTACTTGATTTTATTGGAGCACAAAAAGGGTGATCCCGCTTTGTTGATTGAAAGGGCAACTCAGTGGGTTTCAGGGTACTTTTGTGATTAATTTGTGTATGTGCACCAGGTACAATCAAAAAGAAAAGGCCTCGTTTTTCCCAGAGGCTGACTGAAAGAGGCTGCCGCACAGTTGTTCGAGAAAGCAACCGAGAGTCAAAACTTAACTTCCTCTTCTTGGCTCTAGTACTCAGCACACGATAGGATATGGGGCAAATCATTAACATCTCTCTCTCTTGGTGAAGCCAGCTGTGAAAGGGGTATTCTTGCTGGCTCTACAGCAAACCAGGTCTGGGAAGTGTATTACTGCCCACCACACTATCGTGGGTTGGGCTGATGTTTTCTTAATTAGAAGAAAAATATCTGAGGTACAATATTAAACAAAATGTCTGTCGTGGTAATTTGGGACTTAGGTGTAAAATTCAAATCTGTAGCATTGCGTCTTGTCGTTGCTGGAGCTCACTAGCCTGGGAAAGGGCAAAGTGAGTCAGAGCGTGAAACTACCTGGGGGTAAGATTTGAGTGGAGAGGGGAGGTAGAAGAAGAAAAAGTTAAAAATTTGGCTTGAGCTTTTTCAACTCTACTGTCCGGATATGTTTAGCAATGCTTGTGATGGAAACAGATTTAAAAGATCAGTTTCAGGTGTTGATTTCTAGCTTTTATTTAGGAAAAGGGTGAGAACCAAGTGAGAAATGGCAACTGACAGTGTTTTCCTTTATGTATCAGCACAGTTCATCAGGTGTTTCATGAAGGAAATTTCCCTTCCATTTCTATTCCCACCACATGTGAAAGCTGTCTGTGTCACTTCAGCTGTCTGTGGCAACGTTACATGCACCTGTAAGAGGTACCTTCACACATGCCTATTCTTTTGCTGCCATTCACAACCTTCATTAAGTGTTCAGGTACAGGCAGTAAAAGCCGGTTTAAAAAATTAAATAAAAAAAAGTGAGTACTAGTCAAGCCTTTTGGCTTGACCGTGCGATTGAAGTTAGTTTTGAGTATTGTGCTGAGTTGAGGCTTCGGAGACAAAATTCCTGTTGCATGCTCTGGAGAGACTTGCATGAGTCACTGGAAAGTCGGGATAGGACCTTGGATGGAAAGCCAGTGAAATGCCTCCCTCTGCGGTATGGGACAGTCCTGTAGCATGTCTTTGTGATGGAATAATTATTGCCAACTTTGTAAAGGAAAACTTCTTAAGAAAACTCGTCATGTGTTCAGGCTGCATAATGTAAAAAGTAGGAGAGGACCCTATTTCTAATCTTTTTTTTCTCATGAAAAAAGAATTTAAAATAATTCAGAGGCAGATTCAACAGTTGTAAATGAGTTGGCATTTCCATTAGCAGAATATGATGGTCAGTGTTAAAGACTGCTAAACTCTGTTGAACTTCTCAAAAATGTACGCGCAGCTCAAGTGAAAAATGACATTCAAAAATGTGGAGAACTCCCTCGTTCATAATAGAAGCAAATCCTGCGTCACGGTCCAAGCGTCTGCAAATTTTAGTTCAAGCTAGACATATCCAAAGCCCCTCTCCTGAAGTCATCTGGCAAATCACAGTAAATCACACTGTCTAAATATCTAATCCTCAGTCTGCTGCTGCATGCAAAAGATCCCAAATATAACTGAGAAGGAGGCCTAATGCCTGTATTATTTTTGGGTTC
This sequence comes from Laterallus jamaicensis coturniculus, assembly GCA_022605575.1. Classification (NCBI taxonomy): domain Eukaryota; kingdom Metazoa; phylum Chordata; class Aves; order Gruiformes; family Rallidae; genus Laterallus; species Laterallus jamaicensis. Next base: position 10,034,340 of record JAKCOX010000002.1, on the reverse strand, counting down.
CAGCTTGACCTGTTCCTCTCACCCTTGCCCAGATCCACAGTAAGTAGCAGCACTGCCGTGAAGCCCAGGCGAGGGGAAGGCTTTCCTTCTTGCGGGGCTGGAGTGCGACGGTGAGGCTCATTGGTGAGGGAGGAAATAAAACTGGCTGCTTGAAATGTCAGGTGGCAATCAAGGCTGCAAGTAAATGAGCTGGCCTGGAGTCTGTTCAGGCTTCTGCAGTAGCTCATGGCTGTCTGCAGAAAATATTCCTGCAGTAGAGAATTTGCGTATTTGGCTCTGGATCGCATGTGTGAAGTCCTTGCCTGGATGGAGTCAACAGCTATTTTTTTCCACTGTGGACGCTAAAACCAGGGGTATGCAGCCTCATTATAGCAGTGAGCATGTGGGCAGACCCACCCAAAAAGGGATCTGTAAAGCGTTGTACAAAGCTTTGGGTGTAGTGCATGGTTGGGCATGTATGTGCAGTGGTGGAAAACCAGAGAGAAGCTGCCTTGGTTTTTGCCTGGAGACCCGTGCTCCTCAGCCTCTCTAGGCATCCTCACTGTGAGTGGAACCTGGCCTGGGATGCCACAAATGTCCTTCTAACAGTGCCCCTGTGGGCTGGGGGCAGTGGTGGCCCACCAGAACCACAGTGTCTATCTAGAAACTGGTCCTGTTCAGTGAGTAAAGCCATGTCTTCTCCCCAGGAGAGGGCTGATGAGCCTCCCCGGTGCCTTAGGACCTCAAGTAGAGACCTCCCCTCTCCGCTCTCCAGCCTGGGTGGCACAAGTGGTGGGGAAACCTGCCAAAGCATCACTTCGTTCTGTTGAGGCCAGTTGTTACACAAGGGAATAGTGTGTGCTTACTTTGCAGGCAACTGGCGGGTTTTGCCTTTCTATTACCTTATTTTCCTGCACCCAGCCAGAAGGATGTTTGGGACATGGTAGCACATCCTGCAGGCCAGGACTTCTGTGGCAGTTTAACGGGCTGGAGGAAGAGGCAGCACTGGCACACCGTGAGGCTGTGTAAATGGGCTTGGGGTTTGTTTTAGAAAACTTGCTGTCTTTTTTCCTCCTCTCTGCTCTCCTTCTCTCCCCCCTGCAGACACAAATACATCATTCGCACAAACGAAACTGTTTAATTTTAATAACTGGCCTAGAGCTAAAACTGACAGTGGGAGAGGAGCTGTTTGGTTTGCAGTCACTGACAGCTGGAATAAACTACCTGTTCCCTTGGAAGGGATGGACAGCCAGCTTGTTTGGTTTTGAGAACGCTTTGATCCCTGAAGGAACTCCTCTCAACAGCAACAACAACAAAAAAAGAGTGCAACTGTGGCAGCTTGGTGTTACTGGCAGCTCTTTGTATGTAAGGCTGTAAGTATGATGGAGAAACTCTGTGTGCAGACGTCCCTTGTCTCCGCAGTTTAGATCCTTTTGTTGAGAGCAGCTCCTCATTGTGAAGGGTCACTGTCGCCAGCACCTTGGGAGATACTCGGGGTCCCGCTAAAAGAAGTTTCCTGTGATCAAAGTCCCTACCAAGCTGGGCTGACAACAGCTCTTCGGTACAGCTAAATGACCCTGGTTCTCAAAACTCTGCTTTGAAGTGACAAAGGCTGGGTGATTATTTAGATAATAAATAATTTTGCAATGAGTAGTTTTACCTCTGGCTCTGTAAGAAAGTCAACCTTCTTATTTTGCCAGTTCTCGGAAGAAGATGGCAGCGCTCCCATTTCCTTTTCTCCTCCCTCAGGACCTGCCACCCTTTTAATTATTTTTTTTTTCCTTCTAAGGGCCATTAGGCAGCATGCAAATTATTGTTAATATGGCCAGAACAATACTGCGTTCCCAGTGGGATTGTTAGGGTCAAAGCCAGCGCGTGCCAGCCCTTGATGTGATGCTAATTTTGGCCCCATGGTTTGGAGGTTGGGTGGAAGTGGGCTATGAAGCACAGACCAGTCTCTGCAGCTCCCCATGTTTCACCCCAGGCTCTGGTCAGGCTGTGTCTGGGGGCTCTCCTGATCCCCCCGCCCAGCAAGGCTGATGCTCTCCCATCACTATCACCTGGACGCACTGGCTATTTGCTCTACTCCTGCAGCCTCATCAGAGGTCCCTAAGAGAGGATGGGTCATGCCCGGGGTGGAGACCTTGCAGAAGGCTTCCCTCCCTTTCCCTGCTGCTCCAGAGAGGCATAATTGTGCTTGAGAAGCAAGAAGGCATGTTGTGGCTCCTTTTGGTGTGAGCTCCCACTTGAAATATGAGGATGCCCAGTAGCAAAAGATGCATGTGGGGCTGTGCTTGCCAGGGAGTAGCTGGCAGCCCTTGTCTACCCTGAGCTTTGGTACAGTCTTCAGAGGACAGGAACAGGTCAAGGGAGCTGTGGAGAGGATGCTCTGCCCCCACATCTCCCTCTTCTTCCTCAGACCCCTCCTTCTGGAAGGGGAGTGACATGAGGATGATGAATGCTTTAGCATTAGCTCTATAAACCACGTGGACTCTCTGCCACAGCGTGGGGGGAAAGATAGGACAGCTGCCTTCAGACCTTGGCCTCGGGCTTGTTTCTGTCTCCGCCTTTGTTTAAAATCATGGGATTTTGTCAGTGGGGTTGTTGAGGAGGGGGCATTAGGGCATTTGCATGTCTTCTTTTGTTATGCCTTTCGCAGGGAGGTGGCTGTAACTGTATTTAACAGTTAATATAGGAAAGAGAAATGTACGTCCAACTTCACTGTCCGAAGTTGAAAGCGGAGTACACTGGATGTCTCTGTCAAGAGTGGGATTGTGAGCTCCCCATTTCTCATACAAGACTTGCTGAGGGGCGGTTACCCCAGCTGCAGGGCAGGGGCTGAAATTCTTCCCTCAGTTACGCTTTTGGAAATGACAAATCCCTGATGTCATATCTTCACCCCAGGTTTTGGTGGATGAACAAAATGGAAAAAGAATGTTTTAGATTTTATAAAATAATTCAGGAGGTGGTTTGGGTCTTTGTTTTTCCTCCTCTTTTGACCTTGCCAGGAATTCTCTAGCTCCTCAGTGCTGCAAACCCAGATGTGCTTACCTTTAAGAGAGGTAGCAGCAGCCTCGCTGAAGTCTCTGACTTCCAGGGAAGCAGGATGAGAGGGCTGAAGCAGAAAGTGAAACTCTCTAAAACCAAAAATGCAAGAGAGAAGCCTCCTTTCATTTTCCCAACTGAGCACAATGCAAAAAGTAAACAGTTGGCACAAATGACTAATTCAGGTTTGCCAGGGGGTTGATCAAAAACATGCCGAATTCAGCAGTATGTTTTGCACAAAGTTCAAGGGGGTTTTGCATCAGACCCGCAGCAAGGTAGGCAAGATTACTTTTTGAAAGAAAAATGTCATTTAAAAAAATGTGGAAAATTCTCCTGTTCTACCTCCTACATGTTTCTATTGTCAAACAGTCACTGATCTTATTTTAGACTTGACCTTCGTGTTCTTTCCACAGCACACAGGCTGAATGACATGTTATTCAAGTTCTCAGACAATATTATGATATATCTGCTTTTATATTTAGCTGTAACTTTTATTCTCCTTATAAACAAACCCACCTAATGCAACCACCACCTATCCAGGGAAAGTATTTCCATTCCCCTCGGTTTAATTTGGACAAATTTGGCATGACAACATTCAATAGTTCCATAATAACCTTTGCAACAGGATGCCTGCTGTGCTGACATGCAGGTCTAGAGCGACTTGTACCATGTGCCAGGAAATTGCATTCTTAAGAAAAATCTAGACATAAATTCTGAACAATCAACACTTAAATTTTGAAAAGTCTGGCAGTGAGCTGTTATCTGCCTCATGGGTTTTTGCTTTAATAGCTTTTTACTTTCTGAGCTCTACCTCTCTGTCCTTTATGCAGGCTGCAGGCTGCTGGCCCAGCTCAGCTGAGCTCTGCAAAGTGGAGAGAGGGGGCAATTAGTTGTTTCTCTCCATCGTTGTGTGCCCACGTGCTCCAGCGCTGCACCTTGGCAGGGCAGGGAGGTGATTTCGTTCCAGAAGAAGGCAGAGCTTCGCTGGAAGTTACTTACACAAGCAGGCATTTAAGCTCTCAGGGGGTGTGTACACAACGGGAGCTCGCTGGGTTGCAACGCAGTTCAGCCTTGCCTCCCAGCATGGGGAGCTGGGAAGGGGATGGGAAGAGATGAAGCACCACCAGACCCAACTGTCCTAGATCAGCTGGGGCTGTCCTTTGCCCTGGGACAAAGCCAGTTTGATGCAATACAAAGAGACCAAAGAGTAGACTGAGTCCAGGGTGAGAATAAGCTTTTTCCACCTTAAGGTCTCCCAGCAAGTTGATCTTGTTGCTCATCTCACTGGAAGTGGAGCAAGCAAGCAGCATCGTGGTGGATTGCCCATCTTCCAGAGCTGCTGCCAGCATGGCTGGAAGGCTCCATGACCCTCAGATGTTCCTGGAACCTGCATTGCTGCTTCATAAGGGAGCCACAGTGTGGCTGGAAGACCTTTATACAGCGCTTTGCCAGGACCCTCTAGATGCATGTGGATGTTAGTTACTTCAGCAGGAGAAGGGTGGCTGTGGGCAGGCAGGACTGCATCTGTGAGTTTTGACACTAGGAGGTTGCAAGGAAAACTGACAAAACCCATGTGGTTCCTTGGGAAAGGAAAAACCCACTGTTTTTTTGTGATGAGTCTAGTACAGCAACCAGCCAGTATAATTGGCAAAACACTAAATGGGATTCGAGGAGGAGGAGGAGGCAGCAGGGGTTGGGGAGGGGTGGGGGTGTTCCATGCATATGAGCTTGAAGCAAAATGAAAGGCCATGAAACCATGTGAACTGAACCCCATCAGGGAAGGCTTACTAAAACTTGAGCCAGGAAAAATTATAGAGCTCTATAAATAGCTAAATTGAAAACTGAATGCATTTGTCTGTGTGGGGATGCACACATCTATCTATGAAGTCATGTGTGTAAAAGAAATACAGTAGTACTTCATGTGTTGTGGTGGTTTTTTTTAAGTAGTGGAAAATGTTTTAATGATTTCTTTTAATTTTATTTTTTCCTAGAGACGGTACATTATGTTCTGTCCTTAGGGCCAAAAACACAAAGTGCCTATTTTCATGAGAAATCCTACAGAAGGAGGAAGGGAAAGTATTATGCAGTGTAGCAAGGGTATAGTAGCCATTCCACAGTGATTACACATCCAAGCAAAGCCTGTACTAGAAGACTCAAAAATATATTAGAAGCGGAAAACAAGATGTGTGAAGTGTTTCCTATTCCCTCCCCACACTTAATGACAACCAACCAAGCAGGGAGGTGGCCATGGAGTTTAATTTAACCCCTTGTATTTGATAATAGGACTGTATTTCAGTGGCAGGCAGCAAGCATGTTATGTACACCCTAGATTGAGGACTTCCTCTGCTTCATAATTTTGTTCCCTCGAAACTTTCAGCTGCTTTCAGCATGCTAAAACAGTCCAGATACAAGCCAGAAGTGTCTGGAAGCACTGAATAATGAAGTAGATGTTCAGGAATTAAGGTAGCTGAAATGAATCCCAGCCTAAATGGCTCCTTAATTAAAGTACAAAACTGGTTTTAGTTTTATAGTGATAATTTGTAATTCAAAGTCTGGCCTGCTTGTTCCCTTTTAATACCTTTCATTCACCCTGAGATGGTTAAATAATGAATGAAATCAGTTTACTGGGGAAAAAAAAAAAGAGAGAGAAAAAAAAGGAAGAAGGAGGCACTTTTTCATAGGGAATTCAAATGAATTAAAGAATCTGTACAGTGGTTCGATTTGATTTAAGAGCAAGACGCTGTCTGGAGTGTAATGCCCTTGTATCACAAGGGAATCAAATTTGTATTCGAGTCTCCTTTGCCGGCTTGTTTAATCGTTTATGATAACATCAGTAGCTTGGTAAATGATGTAATGGGAGTTAAATCAGGATGACCAACATAAACATCTGTCAGTGCATGTGAACATTTGATGTATGACCCCAGGGCCCAGTGCAGCAGTCAGTATCTTGGCAAACAGTCCTTGGACGTCAGCGTCACCCGAGGTTGCGGGATCGCATGCTGGAGAGGATACATGTCGTCTTACTCTGTGCCGCTGGCCGGTAATTGGGTACGTGATCCGGCTGGGTGATATCGGGTGTATCACTTGGCAGCGTGTCCCCTCCGGTGACTCACTGTGGGCAAAACTCACCCCAGTGCTGAGCATCAGGGCAAGGCATCGGCATTGCTGCGCTTCTCCCCGCGAGCCTCGGCTGGCATTAAGGGATGAGTAGGCTTGTGCTGGTCCTCTGAAAAGCAGGAGAGTTTTTACAGAGATAACTGATACTGTTGTGGGTAGCAGCATAGACTGAGATTCACAGTCCAGTTTGTACCCAAAAAGTCAGCCTTAGTGCTTTCTGACCTTAATATTAGAGGAATCATTTCATAGACAAGGATTATACTGGTGTCATGTTCATTCAAAATCATCCTGTCATCATGTTCTTGTATGGATTTGTAGTTCTCTGAAAGCAAGCTGGCAAGTATGTTCATGTTTCTCTTTTTTTTTTTTTTTTTTTTTTTTTGGTATGTTTAGCTAATAGTATCTGGAATGGACAAATACGTAAGTCACTGACTGTATGCCCTCTGCAGAAACCAACAGAAGCCTCAGCCTAGGCAGTGACTGGACACAAAAACCTCTGGTTGGTCCTGTGTGCCCGCCTACCCTGAGAGAAGCTTTGCTTTAATGTGTGGAGTTATGGGAAAATTGGTCCCATTCATGCTGTGTCCTTGCTGTTATAGAAGTGATTGTTTCCACAGAAAAAAAAAAAAAGATAAGACATATTTAGCTTTCTTACTCCCTTTTAATCACTTCAAGGTACTGCACGCTTATAATTTACTTCAGAAGAAGTCTTTTATCAGTCTTCATTAAGTATGTGGAGTTGCAAAACATAGGCATCTTATTGCCATGACTTTTCAAAAGAGAGCTGGCAACATCCCTTGGTTTTTATTATGAATATAATATAGAGTCTGTTTGCAACAAGAAGGAATAAGTTATCTCAGAATTATTAGGATTTTTTGGAGATGAAATGCAATCCATTCAAGAATGTAACTTATGCTCCATTGCTTCAGTATAACTGTACAGAAATGAATATAAATGCAAACTAAAATGTTTTATCTCTTTAAAGAGGCCCTACCAAATTGAAAAAAGATATCATAATTAGCTGGATATGTTAAAATTAAAAGTGCCAGAACAGCACATGGTTATTCTAAATGAGAAGGAAGACTAAAGAAATAAACCATCCCTTCTCGCCCGCAGATGTGCGCGCGTGCTCCCCACATGCCCAATTTGTTTTTTACAAAGTACGCTGTCAAGTGAGTACTGTCATGTTCCCTGTTTAATCAGTTTCCTCTTTTATTTGTGTGCTGTTGTATATAAAAGGAAATCTGCTTGTAAAGCCAGGCTTTTTAATAATTCATTCAAAACTGATTAGAGTTCAAGGGGAAAGTTGTTCCTTTAAATGTCTGAGCCGAACAGAAAAAAAAACCGTGGGTATCAGAGGGTGAACTTCACTTCTGCCTACATTATGTCTTGTGTATTTAAATTCCTTGTTCAGACCTAAAAATTAGGCTTAAAGTGGGATGCCAGCAGTTATCATCTCTGTTTGGGTCTTCCTTTACCCTCCCTTTGGGTGAATTTTGTTTGTTCTGAATCTTCAAAGTCACTTTCTTATGCAATAAGATAAGAAAGAGGATTGTTTTTTCTTTGGTCTTTACATACCCCGTGTCTTCCCAAAACAAGCCGGAAAGTCCCAATTGGAATTTTTTTTGCCAGCGGTGATTTTCGGCAGCGCGCTCCTAAATAGCCCAGCAGTGTCCTTGAGAAATGGCCGCTGATTGCAGCAGAGTGCTGGGCTGCACAGAGCCGTGCTGGCCAGGGAGCGACCAGGTTCAGCAGGGCTTTTGCTCCTGCAGAGCAGAGATGCCCATCAGCTGCCACGCAGTCGCCATTTAAACAAACAGAATGGTGCCAACCGATTTGGCGGTGTGACTTTTGGAGGCTGGTGGAGGGATGGTGCGAACGAGCTGATGGGTGGGCAGTGCACAGGTCCTGCTGCAGCTCCCCACATGTAGCCTATGGCTGGGCTTCAGCTTTTTGGATGACTGTACCTGTGCCCTGGGAAAGTGCTTGCAGTAGCTTTTTCATTTCATGTTTTCCCCCTTTCTCTTGAGCAACAAAATAGCTAGCAAGGGCCTCGATTCAACAATGTGTTTAGACTAGAAAATTCCCTTTGAATTCCATGTCAACACTTTCCCAACATTCAGCTAAAGCAGTGGAATCAGCAGGGCACAAGGATGCTGAAGCAGAAATGGGAGCCACGCACTGTACTGACTCTGGTCTCCAGAGCTGTCCACGTGGCCCCAGAAAGCCTCTTCTCTATTCATGAGAACATTTCCTTCAACTGCTTTGCTTTCCAGAAGCAGGCTAACCAGCTGCGACCTGCAGATCCAGTATTTGCTGGGGGCTGTTTTTTCATGTGCTGCTCAGAGCCTGCATGGTGAGACACAGACACCTTTCCATTTCAGGGAGGCTCAGCTGGGGTGGTCTGCTCTTCCCCCATGCAAGACCAGCAGGTTTATGTGTGCTTAGTGCATGTGGTGTCCTTGGGAATGTTGCTGTGTCTTGCACTTTGTCTCTTGTCCTACTGAAGCCACTCTTGAATGAGTTGATTGTCATTGACCAAGTCACTCAAGGGTGATGATGCTATTTAGATGCAACTGTAGCCAAAAAGGTGATAGAGACGTGAAGAGGAAGAAAGACAGAACTTGTTACATAGTGCTTTGTGGTGAACAGATCCAAGGATGTTTAGGTCAATATTGTGGGTACCGTCAGGAACACCGTGGTCATAGGAATACATAATTCTATTTCTTGAGCTGGAAAAGTCTTAATCCAGGCCCCTGGTATCATTGTGATGTCTAAAATCTCAGTGTCTCAGCATGGGAGGGAGTTTGGTAAGTCCCAGAAGTGTCATGGGAGTGTACAGGCCACCTGGGAGAGGCTGTTGTTCATGACAGAAGGACCTTGGACCCAGTGGAGTCCACGGTTTTCTCGGGGACATGGGCAAGTGATAGCTGGCCATGGCCTGTAGGCAAGTAGTTTGGCACTAGGTACAGTACCAGTAGATGGTGCTGAAGAATGGATAGCACAGTTCCCAGGTTTTGCAAGGACCCACGTAGACTTCTTGTTTGGGGGCATTTTCATAGCTCCTTGCATGCTGGTCATTGGGCAGAGGCCGTATCATCAGCTGGGGGCAACCTGGGGCCCTCAGGTCTGGACCAAACATTACTGAGTGTATTGCAACTTCACTTTCTCTGCTGAATTAAAGGTGTTTCATGTTTCACAATTGTGCGCGATGCTCGTGTAACATTCCCTCTACTAAGCGTGCTCTGAACTGCTTACTCACTGGCAGTAAAGAGCATTATTTTAGCAGCTTATCATAACACCCAACAGCTGCTCATTTTCAGCAAAAGGCCAATGTTTATTGGCCTCCTGCTCTTGCCTCTGTGCTCTTCTGTCATGTACTGCTTTTGTCTCAGGAGGTCCGCAGTCCTTGCGGGCGTAATCCCAGTCCCAGGAGACTCTCACTTGACCTTGGTACAGTTTGAGTCACATCCGAAGCCATCCTTTTTCACCTCGGGTTGTGTCCTACTTGCCACAGGTCAGCAGTGCCGGAGCTCATAACTGAGTAGGTCATTGCTGTAGTGTTTGCCATTTAAGGTAGGAAACCATCTGTGCAAGGAAAGAGAAGGAAAGGAAAAAAGGAATTTGAGATTGTTTCATGACAAATAGATTCTATATTTTGCAAGTTCACTTATGAGTGATTTTCTGGTTTTAGCTTTATATGCTTTCAATGCTAAGTCTAAATTAGGCCACAGGAAAAGGATGGTCTATCTTCAAAGAAACAATTAGGCTGATGGCATTCTTCACATTCGTGGAAAACAGCTGTGGGTGTAACGGTAACCGCTCAAGCTTTCTTCCATGCTAGCATACGAGGTGTGGGTGCAAGCGGGATACTTTGGAGGAGAAGGCTGGTAAAACTGCTTGATGAAATTACCAACAGACCTGTAGAACTGCATTGATAATTTTAGAGGTGTGTGAACCAAGGAGAGCAGACAGGAGGAAGGACATCCCACATCCTCCACAAGATCTTCATGGACAGAGACTGTGTTGCACAGATGGATGAATGCATTCTTTTTCACTGCTACTTGCCCATTAAGAAAGGTTTCTTTAAGTACATCACTGCGATTCCTTTGGTTGAAATGCAGCCCTACCTGTATCAGTGCAGCTTATGGGAAGCAGGTCTTGTGCGTTTATTACACATCCACAAACCTCTGCAGGATGTGTTGAAGGGAAGTGGCTATGTGGCTGGCTGCTGAATTAAGAAAGATCTTTGGAAAGGCAGAAGTAGAAAAAGAAGCCTAAAAATGTGTGAATTGTAGTTAGCTGTCCAGTATGTCTTCTTGCTATTCCTTCTGCCATGTAGTTTTAGAATTAAGTTTAGAAAACATGACACTTATTTTCATTTACTTATTTGGGTGTTAATTTTTGTACACGAAGACTGAATTTATATGCAAAGTAAATAATTTATTTTCCATGTGAGAATACCATTCTGTGTGAAAAGGCATGTTTGTGATGGATCATGTGTCCACAGAGTGATGGGTCATGAAAATGGGCAGTGAATTGGCTATAACCAAGCTGGAAGGTGGTATCATAGAAGCTCTTTGGGAAACCCATGGTGGTTCCACCAGCAGAGACTCCACTCTTTAATCTTTAAGGCTTTGTAGTGACTTACTTCCTAACAGCTTTTCATACAGCTCATCTGGGACAGTTCATAGAATCATAGAAATCTCCTGCTTTGGAAGGGACCTATAAGGATCATCAAGTCCAACTCCTGGCTCCATACAGGGCCAGCCAAGTCAGAGCATGTGACTGAGGGCATCATCTAGATGCTTTCTGAACTCAGCCAAGCTCGGGGCTGTGACCCCTTCCCTGAGGAGCCTGTTCCAGGGTCCGACCACCTTCTCAATAAAGAACCTCTTCCTAATAACCAGTTACCTAACCTCCACAGTCCAGATTTGTTACCTAGTGACCTCCCTGTAGGTCCTGAACATATCTCACTAGTCCATCGACATTTTGGATGACACAGATTTCCCAGGATTTCTCTTATCACATGTTACTCAGAAACAAGTATGGAGGAGTAGCTACTCTTGAACAACCCCATGAACCTGTATTCTTTTTTTTTTAAGAGGCTACATTGCTCATGTATAGCAGCGTTGGTTTTGGCTAAAGAGAAACAAAGCACTCTTACTGTAGAGCAAGAGTGGCAACTCAACTCATGGAGGTAATTAAGAAATAGCCGCCCTTCCATAGTCCCACATAGAGACGAGCTCAGTGGATGTGCTGCAGGGCTTAGTTCGGGGCTAAATGGTGTTTTATTTAGATTGATAGCTGATGCTTTGGTTATTTTTTTCTGAAGACCTATCTTCACAGTTTATGTTACTTAGTGGTTGTCTGAATGGTGAATTCAGAAACATTTTGCTTGGCAGGCAAACTGAACAAGCTTTGTTTAAATAACCAAACAGGTACAGAAGGCTATTTGATGTTTGGAATTGTCAACAAATGATGCTGAATATATATTTTCAGCAAAATCTCTGTAAGTTTCCTCCTGCTTCAAAGTACAAATCCAGAGTTCAGGGCTGGTTTGGGAGTCTTAGATGTACTGGGGTACAAGTGTTTGTACGCGAGGTGCGGCAGTTTGGTGTGGGCAGACAGCTATTCGCTGGCTTGCCAATGGTAACAGAAGCAATAGCTCGGCCTTGCAAAAACATGTGTTTCTCTTCTTCTACATGACTGATAACTCCAGCCCCTTCAGTGAATACAAAAAAATAAAATTAGCAAAGATCTTGGTTTTGGTGTTATGGATTTGATCGGCACATAGAAGAGGAATGTGGTTAATTATGTGAAAACTCTCCAGTCTCCCTCCCAGCCCAGGCCAGTTGGTTTTTCTGAAAGAGATTCTTTGCATGTGTGGCCTGCAGCTCCTGTAACCCGTCTTCTCTTTTAAAGCTAAAGAATACAAGAAATTATTTTGAGTGGTATTAATTTGGCCTAATGTTCATTGTCCCTTCCTTCTGGCTGGGCTGTCATGCCTTTGGAGATGCCCAAGACTGCTGGAGCTATCGGAAAGCAGTGGCAGAGCCTCCCCAAAGCTGCTTGCTCTGTCCCTGGGCTGCAGCAGTGGTCAGACCCCTCAGACTGCATTTGTGCCTGAAAAGGCAGGAGTATTTACGTCACTTTTTTTTTTTTCTTTTTTTTTCCAGCAAATGCTGGTATTGCAGTACAGTACATTGGATTGATTTTCGTCTCTTTGGGTTTGCAAGTTACTGAGCCTTAGGAAGCCTTCTGGTTTATTGTTCCCTCTCTCACTTTCACATGATTTTTTATTGAAGGCCCAAGCATTTTTTAGCAGAGTGTTAGATTCAGCATTCTTTGTAAATTAAATGTGCTGGGGTGACCTAATCAGATCCTAGCTGGTTGACCACAGGAATGGGAACCACGATGCTCTGTAATCTGGATTAATGTTAAGTCACTCTTTGACCTTAGGCAAACAGCTTAGTTGCTGCAAAATGGGCATGATAATTCCTTTGAAATGTTGACAGAAAATTGAATAAATAAGTTTTACTTACTGCAGGTCAGACGGTCATATTTTCAAAGGCACTTCAGAGCTTTCATTCTTTCAAATGACTTTGGACTCAAGGGATGTAGCACAGGCTTCTGGATCTCCGAGGTCCCGGCGTGTTTTCCGATACTGACCCTCATATCTTAGCTTGCTGTTGTGGGGAGTTGGAGGGGGGCAGGCAGTGTTTTAGGATGGAGTGAAGGATTCGTGCCTTGCCTCCAGTGGCCATGCCATTCACCATCTTACGTCTTGTGGCGTGTGGACACTAGATGGATGGAGATCTTCCTTCCCCTTCAAGCAGAAATGTGACCCTCAATTCCATGACGTTTCTAGTTTTGAAATAGTGTGCCATCATCAGTGAACTCGGCTCCATAGGGTTAAGTGCAGCAGTGGCTCCATCTGATACCAGTGAGTTTGCCAGTCTGAGTTTGACTGAAATTTCCTGTGAAGCCCAAAGCAGTCCACTTGCTGTTTAACATCCTGGTGACAAAACACCTTGTGACAGCAGAGCAACCTTTCCAGTTTTTCATTTCTCGACTGTGTTTTTTAAACTTTGCAGTGCCATTTATTTTGACGCCTGGTATTTTTCAGGCCACCCTTTTATTTGGTGGGAATAGCATTAATGCGTATTAAAGGCAGAAAAGCGTGAGGAAACGGTTAGAAGTTATTCCCAGAATGTAAATAATTTCCTAAATTTTGAGCTCTACAAATCTGATGTGTTTTAAATGGCCTTCCAGAGTGCAAAATGAAACTCAGCATGGCATTTAACCAACAGTTTACAGAGGTGCTAGTTATTCCACTTGGCTATATTTAGGAATCCAGGAAACAACAATGACAAAAAAAAAATAGCAAAAGATTCTTGAAAAAAAAATAAAATTAAAGGAGCAGTTTCAGCTATAAAATTGATGTCAACAGCAAAAACCCACAGCTGCTAAATGTTTCCAAATCATAATAATTGTGACAGAGTTACATCCCGATCTTTCTTTAAGACATCTTCACCCATGTGCAGGCCTCTTGATTTAAACCGGGCTCTGCAGCAGCAGCAGGGGGGTTTATGTTAGAGGATCCTGGTAAAACTGGACTGCTCATGTAAATCAAGGCTTATTTTTGTATTCCGAAGGGTGAAGAAGTCATACGAGGGGAGGGAGATGTGAGACGTGTGAAGAAACCTTTATACAGAGACTCTGTGCTAGTGAAGTCTCAGCTGGATGCTGTGCCCTGCTTTGAACAAAAAAAGCAGTCGGCCAGTCTGAGAAGGAGTCCAGAGGACTCCCCTGTGGCCTGGGGAGCATGGCCCACAAGGCAAATCTGAGCAAACACTCCTTGTTTGGTCTGTGAAAGAGTGCCAAAGGCTAAGGGATGGCAGGATAAGTCTTCAAATGAGCAAGAAGCAGCAGCAGCGCCCGAAGGGCGTAGAACAAGGGCACAAGTGTCAAAAATTGCACAGGCATAGTTGAGGGACACCCTCTTGCTTAAATGAACCTTATTTAGTAAAGATGAGATGGTGTAATTAATGCAGGCAAGTGGACATAATTAGTCCCTCTCCAGCAAATAAAGTAGATAAAATAACTCAGTCTGGTATTGTGCACTCTGCCATATGAAGTGATGTAACTTTTACCAACTTTTAAAATACTGATCATGAATGAGTCAGTGTTTCTCAAGGGCTTTGGTCAGCTGTTCCCATTTACTGGTCCGGAATCTCACTTTGGTCATCCAGTCTCCCTGAACTTCTGCACATGTGTTTAAACCCAAAGTTACTGTAGTAATACCAAGATACTGTCATAGTAGCGAGGTTGGAAATGCACCATGATAGATGCTGCTTCAATATACAGGGAGGCAGAGTTACCTGCTTTTGCAGGTCTGTGGTTGAATTGTTTTCCTGCTGCACTACAGTTTGTAAGGGCTGTGATTTCTCATCACAGCACTTTTATAACCCTAGCAGAAATGCAGTTTTATCATCAAAAGGGTGTTTTTTTGCTGCAAGAAAAGTGCTAGAGAGCATACTGATGCAAGCTTCCTTCCTTAATCCCCACCCTCCCCCAGGACAAATGGCATTTGCACTGCCTGAGCTTGCCTGTGCGATTAAGCTGCCGCAGTTACACCGGTCACCTATTGCTCGTGTGGACCTGGCCCCAGCCCGGGCTGCCTTAAACACGAGACACTTTGCAGATTAGAGGGCACCCACTTGAATAGGAGCATCAGCAGGCCTAGGCCAGGCACAGACACTATATTGTTAGGAAGGGGAGGGAGCTGGTCTCGCAGGGCTAGTCTCAACATCCTCCGGCCGTGCCAAAGGGAGAGTCTGGGAATGACTGTGTTAAAGGGTAGGTTGACATTTAGCTCATGTGTTTCTCCTCTAAGAGTTTTGCCGCTATCCAGTGGTGATTACTCGATGGGCAAAACAACCTCTTTGCCCTCTCTTGGGCAGGTAGAAAGTAATTTCATAGCCAAGCACCCTGTTCTGCCTGTCCTCCCTCCCATCTCCGTCCCCTTGCCATAAGTAGGTTGGCGGCAGTGGTTAGAGGCATCCCTAATGAGGTCCCTAGCTGCTCGCTGGGCTGATTTGGTTGTAGTTTTTAATAATGCGAGGTTATTTTGTTAGCGGCTTTACTTTCCAAGTCTTTTCCCCCTTCCAGCACCCCTAGGTACAGCTCTACTGGATCAGTTACCATCTGCTCCAGTGTTTGCATTTAGCCTGCAGGGCCTGTGATCTCAGAAATATTTCCTGTAAATGGGATCTCTCATGCCAGGCCTGTCACACAATAGATATATAATTGGATAAAACCTAAACTGAAAACAACAAACAAGAAGAAGAAAACTACATGTTGTGCCATACACAGCGCGTGAGGCCATCCAAAATGGGATACGCTCCTTGTTTATGTCTGAAGCTGCTCTCGTATATCTTTTTTATTCTCCTTTGCTGCTTAACGAAATCAAATTAATGTAATAACTAAATTCCACGGTGCATTTTTTCCCCCCACTTAATATCCGACCCGAGCAGCCTGCCATGCACAGGCAGAGCAGCATTAGCGCCACAACAAATGCATTTGCTGCGTTTTAAGTCTTGATCCTGGCGTTGTATACCAGGTGGAGCCCGCGTGTAGGTCGCAAATCTTTCTCCTTCTCCATGGGTCGGTCGTGCAGAGGTTTCCTTGTTCAAGAGCGGGCAGGACGGTGCACAGCCGGGGAGCAAGGCTGGGCTGCAGGGCAAACAGCAGGCAAACCTCAGGCAGGAGATCCCCCTGGTCAACAAGAGCAAGGGTGAACATGGCAAATGATGCGCCCTTGATCCGTGCGAAGGGAAAAGCAATGCATCATGTCTTCAGATCCTTTAAATACAGTTTGAAGGCCTCCTGAGTAGGGTACGGGTTTATGTAAGAGGCATTCTGGCCTCTTGGACCATTTGCCTTTGGGACCTGCTGCCGGCCTTTCTTCAAGAAGGTGGAGGTGCCAAAAAACACCTGATGTGATGAATCTACACCTAGACATAACTCCCCCCCACCCAAACAATTGATTAAATAAACCAGAAATCGATCGCTGTGATTTTCCCTTTGCTCATACTGGGAATTTTCTTCATTGTCGTTGCAAGAACAAACTCTATGAGTCGTATCCATGCCGTTATTCCAGTAGTAATAAGTTTACAAATACATTTTCTGTTTTGTTGGAGGGACCGCAAATGCTGCACGCTAGTCATAGCTTGCAAAAGCTGCTCAGAAGTGCGCTGCAGAACATCAAAAAGGGAATTGAATTCAGCTTCAGTCAAGACCAGTAATTGGTTTTTATACTTTGAAAAAAAAAAAAAATCCCCAACCAAAAGCTGTTCATCTGTCTCTGGAAGATAAAAAAAAAAAAAGCCCAGAGTTCGGTTTTGAGTGCCCTCCCTTAAGGTAATAACAGTAATCCTAATAATGGGGGTGATTTGTAAATTTTCCCCAACAGCCTGTGCCACAACGTTATACTAACTTGGGCTTATTTATGATAAACGTAGTCTAAAGCACCCAGAATATAAACCTTGAATCCTTTTTAATTCCAGCATAAAAGGATTACAATTTATCAGTATAGCTTATCTCTTTTTTTTTCCTTGTGTCCTTTTTTTATGAACCTGTGAAATACATTTTTTTCTTCTTTTCTTTTTTTTTTCTTTTCTTTTTTTTTTAGCCATAGCTGGCAATTTCTAAATCACAAAATCCTAGTGCCATTTTTTTTTTTTGGGCAATGGGCTATTTTACTGATTTCCACAATGCCAGCATTTCATCAATAACAATTAAATACAGGCCCATAAATTTACCCTTCCTAAAAGAAAGTGGCCTGATGTTTTGTAGCAGCTTCCATTTCTCTTTGACCCAAACCATAGATTTTGTAGCTCTGAACAAAAAAAAATAAAGGGTTTGATGAGCCTTAAAGAAACAAATAAACCAAGCCAGAAGCAATCAAAAATACATGTGAGTTCATAAAAAGTGAGCCTTGGTTTCTTTGTCTAGAAGATTAACACTTCCTCAGGAGGGCTGTAATAGGATTGAGCCTTCCCCACGGTACTTCAAAGACGTGCTACTAAGACTTTTACTGAGTAACTTACGATATGGTTGGAAGCTTTGCCTTTGCTTTCCTTCCTGGTTTCTTTCAAAACCTGAAGGAAGATCTGAATTGTGGATCATGTTGCTCCTCCTCCATATTTTTATCCCCCCAACATTTTCTCTCTTTTGTATGCAAATGTTTATCTGTAAAGAAAAAAGATGTACATTGCGTAACAGCTAGAGATTCTGAAACATAAATACCATCTCTTTCATGTTACTACTTCAGTACTTCCACGTGCTGTATTCATGCATTTAATGCATTAAATATTTCTTTTAATTCAGAGAGACCCACAGCATGTATTCTCGTTAACATCTGCAGTGCTGTCGTTCTTTCTCCAGGAGGACACGCTGTACACTTTGTATGGGGTAAGGAATTTAGCTCTCAGTGTTCATGTGAGGTTGTAATTCATCAGCTCATATTTTTCCCCATGCTTGGGTGGGGGTTTTTTTGCCACTGAGGAGGACAGCCCCCATTCAGGTGGTTTGGCTGCTTTTCTTGGTGGTGGAAACCTTGAAAGCCTTCAGACTGAGAAAGCCATTCCCTAGGTAAGTGTCAGCTGCAAGCCTGGAGATGGCTACTGCTGCATGTATAGAGGAAAGAAAGCAGCGGTATCATACGGGAGACGCTGCTCCTGTGCGCGGGTTGGGCCTGCTTTACTGGTTTGACTCCATGGGTAATAGGTCTTACCTGCTTGGGTTGGACAGCTTCAAAAAATCAAGTTGAGGTGACCCAGCAAGTTCCCCTGGCTCCAGGGCTATGGGGTGCCAAGCTGGGCATTCTGGGTCTTGCTGTGGGTCTTACAGAGAGCCATGGAGCCTGTGGCCTTGCAGTTGCCATTTCTAGATCTGTCCATGAATTGATGTGCCCAAAGTCAGGCAGGGAGCAGGGAATCGGGCCCTGATACGTCCAACCTTTGTCCAATTGGCTGAATGACAGGATGAAACTTCTCTGTATGCCCCCAGCAGACATCAGGGAAAGAACCAGAAACTCCCCAGGCATTTCATTCATTTAGTTCTTGTTCTTCCTGTGACAAGTTTTGCTCTCGTACTGATTGAGATGACTGGGATTAGACAGGGCACACCAGTTGTGATTTAATTTCTCCCTTCAAACGTGCCGTCAACCTCTGTAATTCTATTCCCAGGATTTCTCATAAAGAATCTTGGTATGTTAGTTAATACATTTAAATCTACTTAAAAAGCCTCTCTCTCGAGAGCGAATGGAGCCCTGCTTAACATTCCTTATTAGCTTGCTTAGGGGGAAAAAACCCAAACGGTTGTTGCTGCCATATTGGCTTTCAAAGGGAGTTGCGTTCTTACTCTGTGTACTCTGCTAATGTGTAATCTTTCACTCTAACTCGCTTGTTTCCATCTTCTAGCGATTCGGTCATTTTAGTATCTGCCTTGACTAATAATGCGGTGTAGCAGTGCAATTTCGATGACCACAAATAAGCAAGCAAAAGTTGCAGAATAATTCTGATAGTTGGATGTACCCAAACAAAAATTTCCCGCCCGCTGTGCATCCTTCACCTAAGCCCCAGCGAAGCAGCCCTCTCTGCCCAGCTTCTGGGCCCACTTATCGCCCAAGTGATTACCAGGAAACCTCAAACAAGCTATGGAAAGTACCCTTTGCGGGCGCTTCTCGCATTACTAAGCGGTGCACAGGTGGTCCAGTCAAGGGGTGAATAATCCCAAAGTTTCCCAGCGTGGCAGGTGGGATTTGGCGCTGGGAGGGCATTGAGGGCTTTTTGGAGCAGCTAAGTGGTATGTGAACATCTTCTGGTCCTCATCCAAGAGGAATGAAAGGGGTGGTGGGTACCTGGGATGGCCTTGCTCCAGTCAGAACTGAGGGCTGTGACTGGTGACATTGTCCAGGTGCGACCCAGTGTGCAGCTGTGGCCCATGTGGTGGAGGGGGGAATGGGTGGTGTGTCATTGACTTCTTTCCTAGCTGGATTGGGCTCCTGGCTTATTGCAAGCCTGTAAATTATGCCTTTGCTTGCTATAAATTAACCACCGTATTAAGTGCAAAGTCCAGAAATAAAAAGGACATAAATACTTGCATTTGAAAGCTGTATCATCGTCTGTAGATGTTTAAGTGGGGATTTTATCCTTTAGATTAGAAATACCACTTATCTCATCCTTCTGGTTATTTTCACTACCCTTCTAACTTGGAGATAAATATCCCTTAATGGTTTTTTTATGTGTTTTATTTCTTTTTCCATGATGATCAGATCGGTTCTGACTGAAAATGAAGCCAATTATCAAGAACAATAAATAAAAAAGAAGTGCGTGTTGCTCCCTTTGCACTGGAAGAAAGAACAGTAAGTTGAGACAAAACAAATTTGGTTGCCAAGTCCAAGTACCAAAGGCAGCAAGGAGAACTCGGGCCCCATCCTAATTAAAGAGATCTAAACACAATGAAAACATATTGTACTGATGTCATACGTTAAAATATTTATCATTGCACAAAACGGAGTTGCGGCCTATTTACAGAGCTCGCCATTTCTGCGAGCAAAAGACAAGAGTGGCTAAAAAGGACTTGGGTTCGCTCTTCAGGTTTCTCCTGTGAGGTCCAACGCTACTTTGCCACTTTGTCTTATCGCTCGCTAAGGAAATGAAGAGCACTGCTGACGTCATATCTGAAGACAGGAGATGGTATCCATCAGGAATTGCTGTTTCCCCCAGGCGTTACGGTGCAGCCAGCTCTGCTGGAATATTTTCAGCTGCTGGAAAGCCGTTTGTGAGGCAAGGGTCCTTCGTATCTATCTGGAGTGCTCGGTCACGCATGGGAGGGCTGGGGGTTCCCAAAAGGAGAGCGAGCGTAGAAGTGGAGCACGGCAGGCGCTTTCCTCAGATGCGCTCACCAGGCTCAAGATTCAGGTTAGCAAAGAGAGGTACTTTTGCCTGAGTTCTGCAGGGAAATAGCAGGGGGTGGGAGGGGAGTAGGGAGAAGCCCATGTGCTGGGAGTCACGGTCCTTTTCAGCAAGACCAGCAAGGCAATAGGAAGAATCACAGCTGTATGTATAGAGATCTAGAAAACACTGGCACGTCAGGCTGAACCAGTTCTCCACAGCTGTGTGTTAATGGGGAAGGTGGGCCGAAGGCATGGGTGGCTTGTGATGCACTGGAGTCCACTGTCCTAGTGCGAATCCACCTGTGTACATTGTTGAATGAGATCCCCGGTGTATGTTCCCACAGAAGCATATTGCAGATGTGCTCACTTAAATACTTTCTGTAGTATAAAAATAGGTTTTTGGCTGCACATCATGTACTCATGGAGTAGGAACTCTTCAAATCTGGCTTAATTTAATATCTTCCTTGTTTGTGTTTATGTTTCTTGGTATTGATTTTCATGTTTTTCTTCCTGAAATGCTGGCAAGATCCTTTTGTAAGTAAAGCTAATAGAAGCACCTTTCTAAGTTTCCCTAGAAGCTGTGTGGCAACATGCAAACATACTGAGGTTTCTTATTACCATATTAAAGAGGAGTGCTTATTAGTTACATTTTAATTAGGAATTTATGTGGCACCAGAAAGGTGATTTGAACTTGAAATACCTAAAGCATCATTTTAGGGAAATAAGAGTAGCTGTTTAGCTGGTTAATGTCTACCTGTGGTATTTAACTTGAGGTGACAAAGCAACTTGTAGATCATACAACAGAGGAAACATGGGGTTACCTCTCTGAATTAATTAATGAGCCAAGAAATGCTGTTGGGTTTCTGCACGGCTTTGCTATAATTGGGAAAATTGGCACTTCTTGTCAAAAAGAGATTGATAAGTCTGCAAGTGAGTTAGTGGCTGTCCTGGTTCCGGACAGGCCAGAATCAGCCTCCCCAAGCAGCCAGCCCAGGTGAGCAGAGTTAGGCCAGGTGAGCTGAGTCAGCCCGGGCTGTTTCCACACCACCTGACATCACTCCCCCATAAAAGGGGCTGCTCGGGAGGGATGCTCCTGGCTGCTTTCTGTGCAGTCTGAGTGCAGCTGGGGTATCGGCTGGGCCTTGTGTTGTGCAGCACTCTGTATTCATTGGTCAATAAGGTACTCTGTGTTATCACTGCGTGTGAGTGTCATTGGCTGTTATTGTTCTCCTTTCATGGTGCTTTGGTCAGTAACTTGCCCTTATCCCAACCCACAGAAGCTCTGTCTGTTTCTCCTCAGCAGTGAGTGAGAGGTGTGTGGTGCTCTGCCACTGCTTGAGGCTGAACCACTACAGCAGCAGAGTGCTAAAAGGACATGTATGAGGAAAGGTACCTGTGTTTTTTCTAAGTGACTGAGTCACAGTGTGGGGATGCAGACAATCCCATGCTTGCCCTGCTTACCCACCAAGGGCAGCTTGAAGGTTAAACCAGTTCCAGTCCAAAAATGAATGTACACATGTGAGCGTGAGGCTGTCCCTGAGGTAAGCTGGAGACAGTGGCTGGCATGAGGTGCCATACTAGTGTGGCTGCATGGCTTTCCAGTGGCACGGAGGTTCATGGGTGGCTGGAGTGACTGACTCTTAATAAACAGGACCGGTGTAATGAGGACTGATTGCAAGAGCTTGGCAGCGCAGAATGGCACTGAAAAAAGCAAAAATGTGGTTGAAGTGCCAAGGAAATATTTCTCCTGTAGGGTAAGAGCTTTTAGGGTTTGCAGTTGTCTTCCAAAGGAAGTGAGAGGTGGCAAAGCATTTGTAGAAGATGAGCCAGGATGGCTCTCCTAAGGCCAGTCAGAAGTGATACCCAAATAACGAACTTTGAGAGGTGAGGGAAGGAGGTCTCCACTCCCCAGGTTGGTGGTTTTTTGCTGTGGCATGGACATGGCAATGCTACCTGAGTCTCCACCAAGTAGCATGTGACCCTCCTGTGGTCAGAAGCACCCACCAGACTTGGAAATACATGCTGGTTTTGTCTTTTTCTCTTGATACCGCTAGCAGCAATGGTGCACAGCCAGAGCCCTGCAGTGGCTTGTTTCTCAGTGTTTCCTAGCCATGCTCCTGAAAGGATTGTGCTGGTGTTTGTGTTCTGAGAGGGTGGTCTGCCACCCGTGCACGGTTCTTTGCTGGTGCAATGCGGCTGCTCACCTTACCCAGATGTTAAGTTGCCCTTCTGCTGCAGAGCTCTGTTCTTTATTTACTCCTACAACAACTCAATTAGTTTGATGGAAATGAGACGTCAGAATGCCCCAGGCTTTAGTGACTTACCCAATGTCACTCAGAAGGCTTTGGCTGAGCACTGCCTCCTGAAATCTGCATGTCCTCTAGCAACGGGCTATTTCTTCTCCTTACAGCTAGGGTGAGTGAAAGTCTGAGGCATTCGAAGGACAGTTTTTTTAAAAATCACTTGTTTATTTAACTTCCTAACAATTTAATCAACATCCTATTATTCTTAGGAAGTTCAGATATGGCTCTACCTTTTTTTTTTTTGCTTTTCCTTAATTCAACTTGACGCGTGCACTCCTGGGGTCAGTCCTTTTACACAAAGTTTCAGCTTTGGCAAGATAAATCTAGACCAACAGAGATGAAACATATTTATGTGATTTGTTTAACAGAGTATGGACGTATTCCTACAATTCAGTGTTTAGTAATTGAAGCTTACTATGAACATAATTTGACTATGGGGAAAAATCCCACCCTCACTTATCTTCAAATACTGCGTATGAGACCTGCCTAGCTGACAGATTACAGAGCAGGTTTTAAAGTGGACATGAAAAGAAGGCCAAATTCAGCTTTCCTGGCAATAATTGACGTAAAAAGAAGCTGGATTAGAGCAGCTGGAACAAAAAGTCAAACACTAAAAGAAAAATGCTAATTACTGGTTTCTCTAATCATGCAAAATGAATGTTTTATGACATTTTAATATGATGCTTTTAGCCTTTCCCACTTTGTCAGTGCCAGCATCCTCTGAGCAGCTCAGGGATGCTATAATTATCTGCTCTAAGCGATCAGCTGCATTGTGCCTTACCTGACTGATTCAAGCTGAGCTGGAGACATGATATTCTCAATACTGTGGTGCAAACCACCGCTCATTGGGAAGAACAAGAGGACCCCAAAACAGAAACCCTTAGCACTTACTGTCAAGGAAACCAAGACCTGGGATCTAGAGAAGAAGCTTGCATCTCATGTGTTTCAGTATGGTAAGGTATTTGCTATAGCTTATTAAAAAGTATATGGGCTAGTCACAATGTCTGGATATAAATTTAGGTCTCTGCAAAGCTTAGGAGCATTTGGAGCTCAGCTTTGAGGCCAACCCTGCCCCTTCCGTGAGATTAAAACCCTTTACATATTTATTAAATTAAATTTTCCTGCTCTCAGCCCCTAACCATCTTCATTTTTTAGAAGGCTGATTATAGATTTATATTTTAAAGGGGAACACTCATCTACCCTTTCCTTTTCTTAAAGCTTAAATTTTTTCCTTAGGCTAACATTAATTCTCTATTGATGCCTAATTTAGATGGTGAGATTGGCTTATTTACGTGCTGACTTGGGTGCACTGCTATTGAAATTAAAGCTGCAGTTTAATTTCCCCTTTTAATCTCTTTCTTCATCAGAGAGAATCATTATTTCTTGGTGATGCTCTGTAAGAGAAGGCTGCTGTTTCTATTTCAGCATTGCACCTGAGAGGTATACCAGATGATCTGGCTTTAATGCATCTCTGTGACATTGCTAATTTTCTGTATTTATTCAGGTATATAATTTTTAAATAGCATAGGATAGTAAGGGGAAAATTTTCTCATTTCAAGTAGATGGTGCAGATCGTATACAACTGTTTTCCAGCCTACCCCCCCCCCATCAGGATGTGAAACAGCTGGTATGTCTCTCCAGAGACTAATGTGCTGTCTCTAGCTCCAGTTTGCCTTCATAAGCCTCAGGCGTTACTCTGTAAGTGCACTCCAGGAATTAAATTAATTTACAAGCTAAGGAATATGCCATTTCTTCTTACTTACAGGTCTCAGATAGGACTGCTAGTGTATGGTTGGAAGGATAGCGTGCACATTGCCATCAAGTCTAACTAGCATCTTCCCAGGGCAGTCAGCACATTGGCCAGGGCAAAGGCAGCCTTGCAGCCTGCATGTGTCTGCCCATGTCATTCCAGGTCCCAGTAATGTTAGCTCACCAGTGGGGTGGCTGGGAGGTAGTTCAGATAAGCTATGCCTCCCCTTGGCTTAACCTTTATCCCTCCATGCACGTTTCTTGATACCTCCCCGTTTGGTTTTTCTAAATCATGACCATCTGTACTTAAAAACAAATGATTTTGAACTATCTCCCTGGAAAATGCCCGGTGCTGGGGCCTAGCTCGTGTTTTCCTGCATAGAAAGGGCAGCTGGTGTCTTTGAATCAGTCCACGTGCCAACCTCAGATACACACTAGTGGCCTTACCCAGCTCACAAAAGCAATCTGAAATGGATTGGTTTTTTTGGGTTTTTTTTATTCACATTGGTTGTAGCTGCTGCAGGAGCTCAGTGTGTATATTTGGGTGTGCTGCTGCAGTGCTTCACCCCTGACGGCCCTGGCATCCTCGGCTGCCTTCCCATCTTGAGGTTCATCAACATATGCATTTAGTGCCCACCCTCGTTAGCACTGAAATAAACCAGAAGCATTGCTCCTGCCTTCAGCCAGAGCAGGATTCATCTTTTCAGTGAGGCCACAATAAGATCCGGACTCAAAATCCTCATGGCGGCTCTGCACCTAGGCGTAACTGGGAAGTAGGGAAGCATCTTGCCTCATGCTGTATTACTCTATTAAAATAAGATTTTTGACACAATTGGGACCTTATGCTTCAATGTTCTGGGTATCTTTAATCCCTCTGACATCCTTCATTGGTGGACTCAGCCCATGTGGGGCTGTCCTGCTGCTTTCCATCATGCAGCCAGCCCAGCAGCTTGTGTAATCAGTCAAACCCGGCACATCCAAAGTTTATTTTTCTGTTTCTACGTTTGTTGCTAGGAAGATTCGCTATACCTTCCCTTCCAGTGAAATGCCACTCACAGACAGGTTGTGCGTTACAAACAAAAGCTGTGCACCTATGCAGAGGGTCAGGGCACTGGCCTTTCTGCATGCCAATGCTGGAAGCCCAGCAGTCTGACAGCAGTGTTTGAATTAGAAAAGCAATTTTTAAACAGCCTCAAAGCATAATTCATGTCATGGTATGGGAATGCCAAAGGCTTTTTGATCTTTGTCATGGACCTAAAGGTGAAAAGCTTTTTTTGGGGGGAGGGGGGGTAATTTCTTAAATCTCCTGAGAAAAGGTAACTGTAACAATAAGGGAGCAGATGTGTGGGAGTAAATGCAGCTGTAACTGAATCCAGACGCTCTTCTGTATGTAGGGACATGAAGGGAATGTTCCAATAAAATTCACGTAATAAAAATCTGAGCCTTTTTTTTACTTGCTTAAACTTGGATTCACATGTGTAGAATTCCTGTGGACTTTGATGTGGATTGACATTAGCACCATACAAAACTGGGCTGGGAGAAAGATTTTTAACAGGCGTGGGGTACTGGAAGGTAAATGATCCGAGGAGACCTGCAAATTTCAATAGAAAACCACTTGCCCAATTAAAGAGTTTAGCAAACCAGATATTTAAGTGATGCAGTCACCCTACTAGGATGAACTAGCTGGTCTAGTAAAGAGTTTCTCAAAACTTTCTGAGAGTGGGACTCCCTTTTGGCTCACCTGTTTCCGTGCCATGAGGAAAGCCATGCAGAAGCAGCTTGGCTCCTGGGGGAGAGGAGGGCTGAGGGAGAGTGAGCTGTAGTCAGTGGCCAGAGGGACCCATGCCTCCTCCAGTCCGGAGAATTGAGATGCTGCTGGTGACTGAAGGCGGTGAGCAGTGCCCTGCTGATTGTGAAGGCTCCTGGTTTCTCTGTTCAGCTGCTCCCTGTTCATCCTCCTTTGCACTGAAAAGTAAGTTTCTCATAGTTTTTGCTGCCCTCTGACACTTGCTGTGCCTTCACCTTCCTTTGAGCTGCCTGTGTTCATGAGCAGCGGTGGGAGCAGCTCTTCCTTCTAGGAGAAGGCGAAGAGCGGAGCAGCAGCATAAGCCATCCACCCCTCCTTGTTTTCCTGTAGTTCCAATAGCTCTGTGCTGAATTAATTTTTTACCAGACAACGTACATTGCACAGTAGTGTATTTTGTCCTTGCCCCACGCGTGCTTCCGAACGCAGGCAGTACCAGACATTTCAGCGTGGCCAAAAGTGCCTTCCATCTGCCTCGCAGCAGCTGAATTTCTCTTTGTATACAAAACCAATTCCATTGAGTGCACACAAGCCCTGTTTGCACTCGTGCCTGTGTTCCTCTCTGCTGGGATGTAGCGGGAACACTGTGGTGTTGTCCTGGCAGGACATCTGTAGTGCCTCGCTTCTTCCTTCACGTGATGTCCTTCCCCATGCCCTCTGTGCCCTTCTCCCTCCCTCACCGGAGGGGGAGGGGGGAAGGGATAGAGATAGGGCAGTAGCCTTTCCCTGCAAAACATTGCTATGTTTTTCTAATCAGCTGTGTCACTTGCAAAGCTTGGGCTTGTTAAGACACCAGCAATCACAAATTGTCTTCAGGGTGTGGCATCAGTTGAGCAGGCAAAAAACTTGTTGAGTTTGCTTAGATGCTGGGTACCCATATAAGGCTCTTCTGTGAGTCTGTCTCTGGCATAAGACTATTTAATTAGTCCAAACTCCATCAGCTTGCATAACAATTTATCACAGACGTGTTTGGTGATGGGTACATGACAAAATGGTGAGCTCTTTTAAGCACTGGCCTTGTCTCTGTAGGTTTTCTCAGGGCAGGGTACATATTTCCACTCCCTATAGATGTTTATTCAATGTTATTTTTACATTGAGTTTTAAGGGATAATTTTGGGCTTACACAGGCCCTGTTTTACAGCTGTCCTTAGCAAGTGATACCAGGAACTGAGAGAAATATGGTTGTAACTGACTTGTTTGCAATTGTTTGGCCTTCTAACCATTTAAATATTTAGTTGTTATGCTACTTGCAGAGGAAAATTCCAGTTCTTGTCCAAACGTACTTTGGAAGTATATGTACATAGATTATCTCCCTGGTGTCTTAACTGTAAATACATGACTATATGAATCCCACTGTAGCTGGAAAAACTTTCCTGAAAGGCCTTTTCACGTAGCAGGCCACAAGTTACTGTGTTCTTTTCTTTGCAAGATGTGTACTGGAATTAGTGCTGCGTTCCAAGGTTCCTCCACTTCTGTTTTGCCTTATGATGTACGCTCGGTGCCGCTCACTACCCTGTGACAGGGAGATAACAAGTGGAAACAAGACACAGCGAATGAAGGCTGGTTTGCATAGAGCTGCTGCATTCAAAACTGCCTGCCTGCCCAGCACATCCCCCTCGCGCACCCCTGGGTGATGTCTGTCAGCGCCTAGCATACTCCATACCTGCTGTGGTGCCTTTCCTTAGGCACTGGATGAAAGCAGCAGAGGACGCACTAAAGCTCAGTGTTCAAGGATGCTCCAAAGGTTTTGCCCTCTCTGTTCTTTGCAAGGAAATCCAGTTCTTACTGATGCATGTGTTGACTCTAGACTTGCCTGCTTTTAGGAGATGTGGTCTCCTTTATTCTGCTATGTGCAGCCTGATCGTGCTGTTGCAAATGTGCTCAGCGTGCTTGGTGGAACAGTCAAAGCTTCGTTAGGGACAATGCCAGCTCCTACCCGGCGGGGCTGGCACATGCCCACAGCCAGGCTCCCTTTCCTCTGCGCCCTGCACACAAAGGCAGCGATTCAGCCGCCTCCTGAAGTGCCGACATGGCTTTTATGTACCCAGGGAGGCCCAGGAACCCCGAACTGTTCAAATCACACAGTTCAGTGTCTGGCTGGCAAGGGGTTAAGTTGTTTTACATGCACTTTGCACAGATGGAAATGAGTATGGGAGCTGTAGGAGAGTGCCAAGGGGGAAGCAGTGGACGCAGTATGTGCGTTTCTTTTATCTTGCCGACTTTAGTGTGCAGGAGCTTTACGCAGGAGGTAAACTGTGAGGAGATGTTAGGACCTGCTTTTTTCAAGCCAAGGATTGAGCTTCAAAATCGTCTCCAACCACAGCTCCCTCTAAAGTCTGGGTTATTTGCTGGATACCCCATGGAAACCTGCTAACCTGCCCTGTGTGTCTGCATCCCAGGGGTGGGGACACAACTGCCCTCCTGTTGAGCACAGCAGCACACTGCTGGGCAGCAAAGCTGTGGTTTCCACTCCCCCCGTAGGTACAGGGAGACAGAGGGATACAATCCATCATCTCAAGGACCTTCAGGAAGCAGCAGCCCACCTCAACACCCTATCTCCCACCAAAGGAGATGGGGGTGCTGATGGGGGTGCGGGAGGGTGGGCTGCCTCACTGGTGTACTCCATGAGCACCCTGTGCAGCCAGGGTGACTTTAAGGGATGCCACCACTGCAGCCTGAGCAGGAAAAAAAACAAGAAGAGCATATCCAGAGATCAGCTGTAGATGTTCTTGTGCCCTCCATGTGCTGTACTGAAAAAGGAAATGTTTTTTTTAAAAAACTGAAACAAAAGGGGAAGATTAGGCTATTGAAATCTAATCTGTGCACAAATTATTTAGTAATAGTGATATCATTCTTTATGGCTTTATAGCCTTGGAGAGTAATGAAGGGTGACAGGAAAGCATCACGACTGCATCAGGATTTCCTTGCTAACCAACCCTACTCTACCTGAGACAAAAAGAAACTGAACACTGAGGGGGAGAGAATGAGGGGGAGAAAAGGAAAAATGGGAAAAAAGTAGAAAGGAAAGGGGAGATAAAGTCTGAGATTAAGAATCTGAGAAAGAGATAAGATTAGTTCCATGGTCTTAGAGCAACAAAACTTCAGCAGTGTTTCCCCAACTATGTGTTTTAGCAATATAAAGCCAGACAGTTTAGTTTTTTGGTTCGGTGTTTGTAGCCACAAAAATGTGTATTATTTCCTTCTTACCCACAGTGTACTCAGAGTCATCCATCCAATACAGAAGTTAATCCCAAATAATCCTGTCACCCAAAATAGGGAAAGTGCCTTCAGTTTTACCACCCTTTATTCACTTTTTACATACATATATATGCAAGTTTTTTGTAGAACTTGCATTACAATATTTTGGAGTTTATAGCCCTCTCTTTTTTAGATGAAGAGCTTCCTTAGCAGCGAGTTATACTTACTGACAGTTTTTCTAACGGTAGTGGCACAGTTCACAAACCTGGCATGGGAATGGACATGCTGAGAAGGAACTGCTTCATACTAATATAAAATGTAATATAATCCCTTTCCTAGATTTCAGTGCTTAAGTAGGGGAAGACTCAAGAGCCTTTCTGTCAGCTGTTTGTATAGAGAAGATATGGGAAGGTTAGAGGTTGGTGGAAAGAAGTACAGCTATTTTCAGGCTCACCCATAACCTCTGGCTCTGCCCTTACACCCGGGCAGGGACTTGTTCCATTGATATTATCAGCAATGCAATAATTCGATGCCGTTATCATTTAAATTGTCCCTATAGCTCGATGGGAGGAGTTCCCAGAACTTTGATCTTTTTCTGCTGGTACGCTGGTAGGCTCCAGAATATTAGCATCACCTCAGGTCACATTCAGAAGTTTCCTTTGCGACTGAACAACGCTAAGAGCTGACTGCTTAAAGCAGGGAAACTGCACTTTGGGGCCAGGAGAGAAGTCCTTCTGTGATCTCTGCGCATCCACTAAGTCCATTTCTGCTGAGACATTTTAAAATGTATTTTTTCAGAGAAACCGGTTTTAGAAAAAAAACCCACTAAAACACCTCCCTTCCTTCTGCTTATGAAATAAAAGAACTAATGGTGCAGTAGTGGGAGCATGTTAAATACTTGCAACATGATGGGCAGGAGATCATAATTTCCTGGTCGCTGACTCTAAACCTCTGAACTTTTCTATGGCAAAGCAGTAACTTATGGTGCAGAATGCCCAGGCTTTCAGTTTTAGTCACTGTGTTTTTCATCATGTCGGCTTTAAAACACAGGAAGAAAACCCCCCAAGCTATGCAGAACCTCCCTAAAACCTGTTGCTAGCAGTTTGGCATGAAACAGGGAGACATTTGTACCCTGGGAATTACCCATAGGAGTGAAATCAGTCATGAAATAGAGACTCATCAGTTTGAATTTGAGGCAGTCTATCTGCTGTTGTAAGTGCCTTTTGGTATCTCTAAGGCACTTGTTACTGTGGGAGTAGAGATGCTTTTTATCTGTCTGTAGTTCTGCTCAGATGAGCCTCTTGAGTTTCAGAGCCCTTTCAGGCTGCCACGTACATTGGCAGCATTGCCAAGTCCCGCGGGGCCGTCTCACCCTGACTGATGTCCTTAAGGCCTCCGCTTCTGGAGCTGGTTGCAGAGAAGTTTCTCAGTTGTGGAGAAGTCCTCTGAATACTCAACACAAGTGCATCCTTAAAGGGTCAAAAACAGAGGCTACACAAACACCCCAGAATTAAATTTTTTCCGAAACCCAACGTGTTATTTTTAATCTGATGGTTTGGAAGAGGTTTGGCTCTCACATGGGAATTCACTGGGGAGTTTTCCCCACAGGGGAAACTCTGTCATTTCTGTCATCCTAAAGCAATTAATTCCTACAGCTGGGTCTACACTGAGCTCCACCATCTTCTTCGGGACCGGACGCCAAGAGTAGAGTGAGCAACAGACACGGGTTTATACAGGCAGGAGAGATTTGCATCCAGCTGCAGCATCAAAGTGGGGTTGACCCAGGACCTCCCTTTGGTTGCTTCAGGGAAAATTAGATCTTGCAACAGCACATATTCAAGAAAGAACCCATCTAGCAAATGACTGCAGAGAAAGCACAAATGTAAATTCAGCCCCTCCTAAAAAATACTTTAAGAAAAGAACTAGAGAAAAAGGCACATTTGCTGCAATGTTTGGTGATGTGTTTGTTTTCCCTTCCTCACTATCTTGATTGAAGGACTTAATTTCAATTGTGTAGCATGCTTCACAACGTAATGGTTTCTTCAAGCATTTTCTGTTTAAATATAGTGGCTCTTCTTTTTTTGTTGTTTTGTTTTCTGTCAGGAGAAACTGTTGAGATTACAAAAATTAATAACTCGGTATGTTTGTAGTTACCATCAAAGTTTACTAGATAAAACACATACATTACTAGCATTAGATAGATTTGTTATAGAGTTTAGTAACTCTTAGTAGATAGAGGTGAATGTGCTTTTCTCCATAGGATGGATTTGAGATGTCTAAAAATTAGGCATCCAGCAGACAGATGCTTTCAGGAGGTGATTCATCTTATCCTAAAATAGGTAGGGCGAAGCAAGATGATTCATCCAGGGAAAAAAAAAATAAAATCTACATGATTATCTTAGTCTAGACTTGCAGTTTTAAGACCACTCAAGCTAGGTAAAATGTATCCCATCCTGCATTTCTTGACTTCTCTGAATGGCCTGACAGTCCGAGGAGGGCACTGACAGGGAGGGCTCAGGCAGCGGTCGTGCTTTCTCACTGACACAGTGGTGTTTATCCCCACCTGCAAAACAGGCCCGATGCCATTTCCATACCCAGCGGATGACGGATGAGTGACAGAATTCTCAAGCACTTAAAAAAAACCAACCCAGCCTTTAGATCCTCAGGCAAAATAGATGATGTAGAAAACCAAGAAGGATTACTGTGACCCGGAAGGCCACCCATCTATCTAACGGCAACAAAAATTGTAACAATGGTATTTTTTCATCTCTTTCTCCATTGTGGGAGAAAAGGGCTGTAAGATTTTCCTACTTCTCGTTCCACTGCTGTATTTAAGAATAATTAAAGCCATTCTGGCTAAGGGTGATATAATGCATATATTCAGAAGCAGGCTTTCAGTTTAATTTTTCCAGCTGGTGGGCCTGTTAGCCCATTTATTTGACTAATCTTCACACGTTGACTGAAATAGGTAATTGCTCTGTTCCCCCTGAGATTTCGCTTCCATTTTTTTTCAGGCATGAAAGATATTAGGCTGTGTATATTTTAAATTCAAATACACTGTAGGATAGATTTATGTCCTTAAATGCTATGCAGATCTAGCTATAATTCATTTCATATAGAACTGGAAAATGGATTAAAACAAGAGTGCTAGACAAGAAAATCCAGAGCCTTATCTGATGAGGCTGGAGTCCTTTAATCCTCACCCCTGGAAGTGACAGCGGTGTTTCCCTTCATTTCAATGATCATTTCACATTTTTATCTTAATGGGTGTGCGGGGTCAAATTGTTTGTTTGTTTTTAAATTTCTTGGTGTTTCTTGAAGATATATTGTAGTGGGTTGGTGGATAAGATACCAAAGGGGTGTAAAATCAGGATGGTGGGGCTGTTGAACCTGGTGGGGTTGTACCAGGCCTTACAAGCCCAGCGGTTGTCCTTGCAGAGTGGGTTGTGAGGACCCTCACCTCAAAAATGATAGGCACCGAATATTTTTTAAAAAGGCTATGGACTGGCTATATTCAGAGCTGGACCCGTGCCAGCAAAACGTTGCTAGAGGAGAGAAGCAGCGAGAGTTTTAAGGTCCAATAGCTCATAAATCACCAGGGATAGAAACACATGCCATATCCCACGGGAACGCCAGGATTATGCTGTTGCAACAGTATCCAAACAATGTTCTAGCTCTATACTATCTGAGGATACTAACCTTGTATAAATAAAAGTCTTTATTCGTGTACATATAGATAATACTTGTCATCTTAATTCAAATTTCAACATGCTTTTGCTGTCCGTTGTGTCAGGAACTATTAGATATAACAACCCCCTTCTTCATACAGCCCAGAAAGTCAGCATTCAGGCAGTACAAAGCAAGGGTTGCTAGTCCAAGGATGTTTTAGCTTTAGTGGGTTGCTAAGATCATTTTGGGTTTGAGCAGCAGGCAGGAGATGGGAAGATAGGATTCAAGGTGCTATTCAGTATCAAAGGTGACTGAAGTACATAATTTTTTTTTCACATAAAACTACTGCTTTCAGAATCCTTTAGGTTTCCTGAAATAAAACCAAAGAAAGGGAGCGAAGTGGCAAAAATTTCTGAATGGATATGCATAGAGCGTCCCGGGTTTATTTGGTTTTCACCAGCTGTCCTTGCAATATGAGTATTTTTTGGGTCCTCACAAAAGGGAATGGCATTTTCAAGCATGAGGAAGCCTTAGTGCCCAGGTATTGCACAGTGTGTGGTACATGCACATGTGTACTTCCCCTGAGACAAGCTTCATATCTTCTTCGTTCTTGACAAGCTGCATACCCCATGAATTCTCTCTCAGTTTATTCTGGTGGAGTATAATTTTCTGGTAATGAAATAGGGTTGCACTTACATGAAATCCTTTGTTAAAGGTTATTTATCTTGAACTTTGGAAATGACTGAACTAAACCCAGTCTTCGTAGTACCTTTAAATGTGTGGGTGTTGCTCAGAAGCCTATTTCTTCTTATTACTGCTTAGGTGTTTTGCTCTATTATCAGCAAAGATACTATCCAGAAGGATGGTGGTACATCATTCTGTGTTTGTTAGGGTTTTCTTTTAGAAGGACCTTAAAATTGCTCGATATTTTCTAACTTTTTGAGGAACTGGGTTAGAGTTCCCTTACCTATTTGCAGCTGCAGAAACACCATTTTGACTTCTTGCTGTTTGGGAAAACATTCCAATATGTCACCATCTGTGAAAAGCATGAAATGCTGGCTGAGGCCTGGAACCCATTGATTTCATAGATATCTTGTCCTCTGAGTATTTTTCCCATAAACATGAAGTTGCATCACACTTTTTGTTTTTCCTTCCTCCTCCACCCCCCTCCCCTCCCACCCACGGAAAGCAAAAATTAAGCCCCCTTCTCCTACATACATTTTGTTTTGGTTACAGAGTTTGATTGGAGCATTTTCTTAGAAGATTAAGGCCACTATTATCATTGGTAATGAGTAGATAAAATAGATATGAGAAATTATGAACTACATCTTTTCCAATGCATTTAATAGTATAGGTTGTGTTAATCCTGTACCCTTCTGGGGTAAGACTTTAGAACTTAATACCAAGAGAAATAATAATCCACAATTTAATATGGCTATTATCTGGTTTTATCTGTCTGTGAAGAAGATTAAATTCCAGATGGTAGAAGTTATAATCCAAGCCTGTTATG